>JAPVLV010000010.1:16640000-19140000 GCA_029168935.1 Oxyria digyna | reverse complement strand
AGCTTTGTAAGAAAGAATTATCCTACAAATATATTTATACTCCTATTAAATTAAATGTTGACACGGATAATGCATATACGTAGTACAGAAAATCTATAGTCACAGCTGGGACTGACTTTCTACAGGCTATAAAGTAGCTTTGTACTTGCTGAGTCATACACGTCAGGCTGAGCTCACAAATGAAAAGAAACACGTCTTGCTCAAATCCAGCCGTTCAATCTCCCACTTATACTCCGTACAAGCAAACCCTGCCACGTCATTGTTTTGATAATGGATTAAGTGAGCGTCGCCGCACCGAATCCCTTCACCCTTCGAACATGCTGGGACGCTTTTGTTGCATCATGATAAGATTTATGGAGGGTTGGATTTTCAGCTGAACGTTTTGGGGGTTGCGAAGGAGACTGTTTGTTTGCATCTGTTCAATTTCCTCGTTTACGATGCCGATCTGAGTTCTTTATCACCTATTTTGTGACCTTCCGAGAAATTTCCTCACCTCTTTCATCGGTTTCACTTTCAGTTTTCTCTCCATCTTCTACAGTTCTGTGATCTCAAGCAATCTGAGTTTTTGCTCTCCGCCTGCGGAGTTTTCTCCTGGTAGTAGCGATTTTTGAGGTCTTTCTCTTTCCATTTTGATTATGTGTTTGCTTTATGTGTTGGATTGATCGGTATTGGTATTCGGTGTATGTAGTTTTTGAAATTTCGTTGCAGATCTTGAATTTGGGGGTTTGAATCTATCTAGTTGGTGTTTGTAGATCACGAATTGGTTGTTGCATTGTGCGAGACTGAGGAAAACCTAATTGTGATTGAAGTGTCTTCCGAGGTAGAAACCTAGAGTTTTTGCTGATTTTCTTCTGTCAAACCTAGAGCTCTGTCTTATGAGGTCTTCACTTTTACCAATTTGCTAAGTTTCTATGGATGAGCCCAGTCCTCGACCATATCTCAGTTTGACATCAGATTTAGATCATAAATCAAGGTTTTGGAAACTGTAGTTGGTTGTTATGTGGATAATCCTAAGCTAGGTCCTTAGGTGAAAAGGTTTGATTTATTTGAAGAATATTTGAAGCTTTAGAGCTTCTCAGGTTTGTCTATTTGGTGTTTTCCACCGTGTATTTGGTCAACCACAACACCAGGAAATTCCAATACCTTCTCCAAATTGAAAGTTGATTTTCGGTCCTGTTTAGAGGTTCTTCTGGAGCGGGTCAGTTTGCTCTTGTCTAGTCAGTTTGCTTTTGTCTACTGTATTAGTCCCATTTCACTTCGTAAGTTATGGAGAGTGATAGATTAGAATTACTGTTGGGTGAGAATGATACAATGTGTGGGAAGAATTAGTGATGATCAACTGAACTGTGCCAGCTTATATTGGATAATATGCAGGTTTCTGCTTGAAACTTGCAAGATTTATTGCTTTGTCTATACTAAAAATTTCTTAAGGCTTATCTTTTAGAAGCTTAAGAAATTGGTATGGCAATGGTTAGAAATGTTGGAAAGAAATCCTAAAGTTGTCTTCTGTTTTGCAGTTTAACTCCACAGGCATTGAATAATAATGTCCTTCAAAGGCATAGTTCGTGAACTCAAGGAGATGAAAGATGGAATTGGAAACTTATCAAGAAGAGGAACAGAAAGAAAGAATTGGCGTAGCCGAACGAGGTCACATGTTGCTCCAGATCAAGCCACTGCATTTGAGTCTATTGAACAGGGCCGTTGGGCCAATTTACCGCCTGAATTGCTTTTAGATATTATACGAAGAGTGGAAGCTAGTGAGACTTTTTGGCCTGCTAGAGGAGTGGTAATATCCTGCGCTTCTGTTTGTAAGTCATGGCGAGAGGTTACAAAGGAGATTGTCCAAACCCCAGAAAAATGTGGAAGACTGACCTTTCCAATCTCACTGAAACAGGTGATTGTTGCATTAGTTTGTTGTTTATTTGCATGTCACGTTTCTGTTTGTTCTCTGACGAAATTGTGTTACAGCCTGGTAATCGTGATTTTCCCATACAATGCTTTATAAAAAGAGACAGGGCAGCATCTACATTTCGCCTATTCTTTGGTCAGACCCCTTGTAAGTCCACCTCTCAAACTTGTTTCTTTATCTAAATACCAATTACATGTCACCTAAATTGATAAAATCCAGTAACTATATTATACAACTGTGATCCCTCTCTTGTACTTTTGACCTTTTATAGAATTTGAACTTACAAGAATTCCATCTAACAAACCATTCTCTGTGATTTATACATTGTATTAATTGTTTAAACTTTTCTTTGTGATAATAATTGTTAGTGCTTGTTTAAGAATATTGATCATTCAGAACTGTGGTGTAATTTCTAAGATCTTGATAGCGAGATGTCTCAAATGATAAAAAGTGGGCTATTATTTGTTTAGCATTAAGCATTTGTAATTTAACAAGTGTCTGTATATTGTGTTTACAGCTGAAAATGAGAACGATAAACTAATGCTGGCTGCAAAAAGAGTCAGAAGAGCAGCAAGCACAGAATTTATCATATCATTGGTAACTGATGATTTCTCCAGAGCCAGCAATACATATCTCGGCAAACTGAGGCAAGTTTCTTTAAACTTTCAAATAACATCTCTTGCACAAATTTAGTCACATTATCTAACTAAAAACATTTGCAGGTCAAATTTTTTGGGAACCAAGTTCACAATCTATGATAGTCAGCCTCCGTCTGATACAACAGTGAAACCAAGTAACCGCTCTAGCCGAAGATTCAATTCAAAGCAGGTTTCTCCAAGATTATCTGCATGTAACTACAACATAGCCACAATTTCTTATGAGCTTAACGTCCTTCGAACCAGAGGACCTAGGAAATTAAACTGCTCTATGAATTCAATTCCCATCTCTTCAATCCAAGAAGGAGGTAGTGCACCAACACCTAAATCTCTGCCAAACTCCACTGACGGCACCGAAAAGGGCCCACTAGAAAAGGGCTCAATAATCAACTTCAGCTCAACAAGCCTTACTGAGCCACTCGATTTAGAAGAGCCGTTGGTGTTGAAAAACAAAGCTCCTAGATGGCATGAGCAGTTGCAGTGCTGGTGTTTAAATTTTAGAGGGCGTGTTACAGTGGCATCAGTCAAGAATTTCCAGCTTGTTGCTGCTGTTGAGCCACGTCACAATATCTCAGAAGTGGAGCAGGAAAAGGTAATTTTGCAATTTGGTAAGATAGGGACTGACATTTTTACCATGGATTACTGTTACCCACTCTCTGCATTTCAAGCCTTTGCCATTTGCCTTAGCAGCTTCGACACGAAACCCGCCTGTGAATGAATGTTGAGACTGCTGTTTGACATTCAAGAAGACCTTTCTTTCAATTGTACATAGTTTGCTTTGCTGTAGCTGAGATTGTTAAATGCTAATGTATTGAAGTCCTCGGATATAGATGCCCCTTTTGTATAAGATCTATTTATTGCTTTTATTCTACTCTATTAATCGGTATATGCATGGCTTTTGAGTTTAATGTATGCCTTGGAATCTGACTAGAGGCACAGGTTTAAAAAAAACCTTTTTAGGGATAAAATAATAAAATTAGAAGTGTTAAATAAATAAAAAAATAGGTCTAAGGACTTCAAACCAGATGACACTTTCATTTGACTGTCATCAACCAAGTGCCATCACTTGATCACATATTTAGGATGTTGTAAAATGACTTGATGTCACTTTTAAGGAATCATTTAATTTTAAGTGATCATGCTTGAGGTTGATGACAGAAGAACGTCACAAGACAAACAATAAAAAATGCTTAAAAGGTTTTTATACCCAAATCCTCTTAAAGATATAACGTGTGAAAGAGTTATGCAATCATAGATTCCCATACATTCTTTTCCATTTATCAACAAGCAGAGTAGAAACTGGAACTCAAATTTGTACATCAGGACTTTACTGTTCTAACAATAGCAAAGAAAACTATATGTCACAACACTGAAAGCCCAATCGCGATAATCATAATATGAATGATGTGATCGCAATTGTAACTCTATCCGTGCATTCTCAACGTCATCTTGAATTTGAGATGCTTACAGCTGAAAGATAGCGAAACGATATTTCATCTAATAGTAGAGTACATGTTAAACTCGGATGATGTGAACTGAAATGGTTGGCGGGGAATGGGGTTCCTGTAAGTAAAAAGATACCAGAAATGAAATAGACAAACTATGAACAAAGCCATATGCAGGAGAGGTCACAGGAAGACAACATACGGTCGAGGGCCATAAACTTTGATCTGGCGCACATGGGTGTCTCTCCCATTAAGATGATTTGACAATATAGCAATTTGCAACATGAAGGTGTTTACAAAGGTTTCCCTACAAACACATAAAATCAAAAAATAATGCAGTAATCAATCAGTTAGCGAACAAGGTTAATTAGAAAAATATAAAGGAAAGTTGCTTCAATGATAACAACTTTAGGAGTAATTTCATTTTCAGCACCGAGTTTGTGGTATTCTCACAAAAAACACAAGTTTTATGTGTCAAAAGACACTACCACACCCAAAGTTCATAGTCTTTGAAGCTGTTTTCTCAAATATGTTTGTCATGCAAGATAATGATTGCATATATATTGGTGTTAGGACAAATCAGATGATTACAAACCCATATTCAATCCCATCTTTGCAGGATAATTTCTCATTACCTATTGCCAACTCCAATAATAATAATAATAATCCACAATTACGGTAGAAAAAGGCCATTGGATGTTCCCACATAATTACCAACTGATGTCAATAAGCTTGCATACAAACGAATCAAAACAACGAGTCAATCTCACCGTGGATCAATTCCAGATAGTGACATATAAACCCAGCCAGTTGGCTTGACAAGTTCCACAGTTTTTATTTCCTGCAATGAATTGCACAATCAACATCATCATGCTCAACATAAAAAGGTGATTCAGTATTCCACATGTCGAATTTGCAGCTTCAAATATGTGAATTAGGCCCTCTAACCCTCTTATTTTATCAAGAAAATGTACCTTCAAATTATGAAACCCATCACCAGCACGAACAGAAATCTTGCTAGGCGTGTAGCTCTCATCGAGTTTGAAATCAACATATAGAGCAATTAGCTGAAATTCACAAGCTCCGTGACATTATTAACTCATACACACATTTGATCAACAACAACCAATCAACTAGAAGCAATTGGGAGAAAAAAAGATACATACATGCAATTTGACCTTCTTTTGAAATTGGATATTCACAAGGTGCGGTTGTGCTCCATCAGATCTGCAAATCAAAACAATTCAAATTTCAAGTTGAGAAAAACACAGTAAGAATAAAAAATGCTTGGAAGAGGTAGTAATTTAACTGCCAATAGGTTTCGATATTATCATCTCGGAGAGAGAAGACGCCATTGCCAGGCTTACAAGAGCTGACGCTCCAAGCGGCGTTCTTCGTCATCTCTCTCAAATCTTCATCCACCTCCAGAAGCTTGCTACCTCCAACCAGCTTTCCATCCTCTTCTCCGCCGTCCGAAACCTCCGTCGCCATTTGGTATTAAGATCACAAAATTGGGGGAATTTGCTGGGATTTGTCTCAGGTTAGGGCTTGTATTGGCGGGGAATTTGGGAGTCAGTAAAGTGAGTGGAGGAATCAAGAAATTCCACTCAGACTCCATTACCGACGGGCGGAAGCCGCTTCCTTCATTCGGAAAGTGGGCTTGGATCCGGCCCACTATGGCCATTGGCCCAATACTAACATTTGAATTTTCGACAATAAGACCGTTGCCCCTAATAGTAGAAACTAGCCTGGATTATTTTGAAGAGTGTAACCTTTCCATTTAAATTAATATTTATAAAAGTAGTATATATACTGAAAGATTTAAAATACGCTTGTTTTTGTTAGTTAGTTGTGATTGTTTGTTTAATCTCTTTCTTCTCTCGTGAGTTCTCTCGATGACAGATGAAAGCTTTTGTTGTTGATGTCAATCCATTATTCTCATCCCAGAAGCTATTTCGAGAGAGCTTCTATGTTCGCGCGCTTCATTAATCTTACCGGAAGCGAGTCAAGGCGAGGCGTTCAGTCGAGACGAGGCGAGGCAGTGCAAAGCGAGTTGAGGTGTCCAGTCGAGGCGAGACGTTGATGCGAGGAGGAGGAAGGCGAGGTCTGTAGGGAAGGAGGGGGAAGAAGTGAGAGGCTGTGAAGAAAGAGGAGGAAGAAGTTGGGGAAGGAGGTGTCGGCGCGCACGTGTAACAGAAAAAGGGTTAGTTACCCTTCCTTGGGCGGGGAGTGTCCTTACCGACCCATCTCCATTTAGAATTATGTTTCCCGTCCTCATTTCCATCCCCTTCTATGGTATAAATCTTTCATCGTTTCCATCTTCGTCCCCGTAAAATTCCTCATTTAAAATATCTAAAATTTCGTATGCATAATTTATACTGGAACGAGGTTAAAGATTGAGGAAAGGTCTAAGGCGACGTTTGGTTTGGAAGGGGAAAGGGAGTGAAAAAATAAGGGAATGGAAAGAAAATGCGTTAAAACATATTTTTTTTGGATTTTTTTCATGAATGGAATGATTCCCTTTGCGCTTAAAAAATGGTGTTTGGTTGATGACTTTAGTCATATTTTAAAATTTATTAATTTATATATAATATATTTGGTTTACCTTATCATTGAATATTTATTATTTATCAATAATTCAAAATATATATAGCTAATTATAGTAAGAGGGATAAAACTCATATAATGGAACAAATCAAACAAACATTCATGTGCACAACGACATCATCACTGACATATAGTTTGTTAGGTGTATAACTACACATGACATCATCATCTTCATAAAATTCATGTGTCTAGCAAGTATCAAATCATTACCCAATTAACCAAAATATAACTAGATAAAACACACCGAGTTTAAGTTCCTCGACAATCACATCAATGTTTGTTAGATGTATCACAATCACTTCTTCCTCAACAAATCAGTGACATTATTTCTTCAGTGTTGTAGTTGCTTGATAAAATACACGAAGTTTAGGTTCCCCGGTCATCAAGATAGTAGCAATCTGTTACACAAATTAACACGTAATCAACAACAATTAATCAATTGGCCAATTAATCATGTTGAATCAAAGACAAAACACAGAATGTACCAATGTGTTTACATTCAACTAGATCAGAATGGAAATAAACTAGACAAGAATGTCACCTCCACTCCATTATATACCAAAAGCTCGTCCAAAGCATCACAAACACCTATTGAGTTAAGAACACCACAATGCACTAATGAAACAACATCGAATTAACAAATATCACAAATGCAAATGCTTATATGGAAGTGAGAAATTAAGAAATAAGCATAAAAACATTAATCCCTAATAATCAAATATTAAACGAGGAAAATGGATCCTGAGCAATTTGTGTAGGGACATGTACAAATTCGATTGTGCAAATATCCATCTACTCGATCAGTCTAATTCAATTCTTACAAAGAAAGGTATGATCACACTTTAAACAAGGATACATAAATGCAATAATGCAAAGAACTAATTTAAAACAATGCACATTTAAGGGAACGAAAAACTTTATAAACAACTCACATTCAATTGTGCATTGTGCAACTTATGCAGAAAACTTATATGCAAAAGTATGTGTTTTACATCTAAGTAAAATAGAGATTTTAATCCAATTCACATCCTAGAAGAGCCATAAACACAAAATATGTGACAGGACATACTTAGGTATTCAAAGAACAACTTAGCAGTATTTATGTGCCTTTCATGAGGTGCTAGATCTGCAGTTTTCATCTCAAACTATTCTTTTACCAAAAGGCCTACAAACTGCAAATAAACATGATATCTGCCTAATGGAGATTATTAGAGACAATTCTAACTACAACATACACCACACACGAATTCCTTTTACCAAGTATTATAAGGTTTGATTTGCAAACAACATAAGAACTCTTGATACGAATCCCTTGACTCATATGCCTTCGGAAAGGATCGTGGTAGAAATGATAGTTGATGGCGCTTCTAGAACTCTTCTAGGGTTTGGTAAGTATTGAATCTTTCAATTCAACAAGAGATTGATGACTTGAGAATCCACTCAAGGGATGGACAATCTCAGATTGATAGGCTTGATGACAGTTCGCTAACGAGAATAACTCTGGATCCAATCAGTGGGATGACGCTGAAGCAAAGAAAGGAGGCCATTCTCAAACTTAAGCTCTGCTATAAAATTCAACGTGAAAACTTACAATGACCATTGTTATTCTTATAAAGGAGGTTGCTAAACTTAAACTCTCAAACAAAATTAAAGAAAGTTCTCAAAAATCCAAAACAATAATCAAAACGACATTAAAACAAAAATACGAAAAGTTCAGTAACAGTGCGACGCGATCGCGTCCAAGGGACCCGCGATCACGTCTCGACTCGGGCAGCTCAGTTGGTCTCTGTTCTTGGGACGCGGTCGCGTCTGACCTGCACGCGATCGCGTCTCGGCTTGTTTGTCTTAGTTGGCTTCATTCCTTGGGACGCGGTCGCGTCCGTCCTTGCCGCGATCACCTGTCTGAGGCTCCTGTAAGTTCATCTTCCATGGGGGACGCCAAGGCCTCAGACTCAGTGGTGATGTCGTTGCTAGATCGACACTCTGGGATCGTTTCATTCTCCCCTTCTTAGTCTCGATGCGTCCTCGCTTCGATCGTGTAGGTGCAGGGGAGAGTGTAACACCCCGTGTTTGTAATCCATTATAAGGATTAAATTGATACCCATGTCAACAAGAGCTCTTCCTTTTCCTGGTTCAAGTGAGGACAAAGAACTAGGAAGTTAAGCGTGCTAGGGTGGGAGTAGTCTTGGGATGGGTGACCTCGTGGGAAGTTCCCACGTTGACATGAGGATAGCGCTTCTAAGGCGTGGGCCTTACAAATGGCATCAGAGCCGACTCTGGGTTCCGAGTGGGCTTAGCCGTAGTGACGTCAATCGACCCGAAGGTTGATCTTTGGGGTTTGGCGGGCCTTGACGAGGTCGTCAAGGGTTTAAGTGGGGGTGATTGTAACACCCCGTGTTTGTAATCCATTACAAGGATTAGATTGCTACCCATGTCAACAATAACTCTTCCTTTTCCTGGTTTGAGTGAGAACAAAGAATTGGGAAGTTAAGCGTGCTAGGGTGGGAGTAGTCCTGAGATGAGTGACCTCCTGGGAAGTTCCCACGTTGACATGTGGATAGCGCTTCTAAGGCGTGGGCCTTACAGAGAGAAAGAGATCAAGTAACATGGAGCATCTCAGCTTGTTATGAACAAACTCATCTGTTGGGAGCACTCCAAAGGCACATCTGATGGGGACTGAACCCAAAGGTGATGTGGTGAATGGTGCCATATCTGCAAGTGTTTGAACACCATAAGTTGCTTTTCAAAGAAGGAAAGAAGATCTTGTCAAAGAAGGAAAAGAAGATCTCGTCAAATAAGGAAAGTGGCAACTCGGCAAGGATGAGCATTGGACGCGCGTGTGAGCGCCAAAGGAATAAGGAAATATTATGCGCAAGGAATATTTCCTTATGCGCTTTGTTTCCTTATTTGATCTAGACGGCGCGCCGAAGTGTAAGGCTCAAGGTGACTACTTGGGGAACAAGTTGGAATGTCACACAGAAGGAAAGATTTCTTAGGAAGAGATTTCCTTGTGAAAGATTTCTTAGGAAGAGAATTCCTTGTGAATGAAATATTAGGAAGCGATTTCCTTTTAGAAAGATATTGTGAGATTTATGGTAATATTAGAACGACTAGATTGGTAGTTAGGTTTGAGCTATTTAGTGTGCTATATATTGCATGGGAATTGCATAGCTTAGTAAGACTTTGAAGAGCGAAAACCTAATACTCGGTTTAGAGTTGCTCTACGTGTGTGAGATTGAGATTCAAGTGAGAAGAGTGATCCAAGATCTAGCTAGGAATTCTAGGTGAGTGATCCAAGTTCTATTGTAATCAAGATATCAATACAACAAGTAGACACGTTCAAACTCTCTCGAGTGAAAGCTAGAGGGGAGTGGTTTTTCGCCTCGAGGACTTTTTGGTACTTGCGGGTGTTTCCACTATATATCATCGTGTCCAGGTTTGATTTACATTATTGTTTGTCTTTCTGCATTATCTACTTATCAAGGAACATTAGCTTTTGTTCCTTGAGTTTTTATACGCTAATCGATCCAACAATTGGTATCGGAGCCTGGTCTCTAGATTGTTTCAATTAGCTTTGCAGGAAAAGATGTCATCCAACAATGCAATCAACGACTCGTTCTGGAAACCCCCAATGCAGAAGCCGGGAGAGTATGACTGGTGGGCAATCCAGTTTGAATCCCATACGCAATCCCTTGATGCCCAACTATGGAAGGTCATTGAATTCAGAGATATAGTTTTTCTGGACCTTGTCGGGGAAGACAAGACCAGAGAGAAGAAGAGAATCGACTACAATGATGCCGATTACAAAGTCTTGGAGAAGAATGCTAGGGCCAAGAAGATCCTTCACATGGCTCTAAGTTCAAGTGATCTCAGAAAAGTATTAAAATACAAATCTGCTAAAGAGATATGGGATGCACTGAGTAGAACTTACTCAGGAAGTAGCGATGTGAAGAGAAATCGCCTTTTAGCGGCACAAAAGGACTATGAGAAGGCTCTTCAAGAAAAGAACGAATCTTTGGAAGATTTTCATGCCAGATTCGAAGGATATGTCAGCCAAATAGAGTTTCTTGGTGAAGACATCTCTCAATGGAAGGTTACACATCAATTCATGCAAGCACTAAACTCCAAGTGGGATGGATTCATCAATGCTCTACAAGCACTAAGCGACATCAAAGATATATCCCTAGAAGATCTAGTCTGCCCCCTCAAAAGTCATTCAGGGATTCTCGAAAGAAAACTCCAAGGAAGAAAGGAGGTTGACAAGAGTCAATCCATTGCCCTGAAAGTTGAAAAAGCATTTGATCTATCCCCGATGGAAGACGTCGAGGTTGAAGAGGATGAAACTGTAGCCTTGATCAGAAGTGCCTTTCGTAAAGCTTGGAGAGGGGGAAGGAGTGACTCCCGACCCTCTGACGGAATGAAAGACATGAAGGAAGTCATATGCTATCATTGTCAGAAAACTGGTCACTTTGCCAGAAATTGCTACAAAAGGAGAGCGGGAGAACCACCCGTTCCAGAAGGAAAGCAAGCAATGATGGCAACCTGGGAGGATTCAGACTCAGATCAAGAAGACCATAAGAGTGAGAAGGAAGTGTGCCTCATGGCAGTCGAAGATAGCACACCTGAAGCCGAGGTAAGTCTTTCTTCCATCATCACTAAATTACAGAGCATGTCTAGTACTCAATTAATTCATATTGTTAGAAGACTTGGAGAAGAGAACGGTGATATACAAGAGAAATTAGATGAGAGAGAGAAAGAACTCTCAAGACTGGTAAACGAAACAAGACTCTTGTCTGAAAAAGTTACCATGCTAGAAGGCCTCTCCTCTTCTTCATGTAGCTCTTGCGAAAAATGCCCCGGGCTCAAAAACAAGATCATATCCCTTGAGAGTAAGGTTTCTGAGCTCGAAAATACAAAGCTTTCTCTGGTTCATGAGAATGAGAAGCTGTGTAATGATCTTGTGGTACTCAAGGAAGATGAGGATCACAAGAAAAAGTTGTGGCTAGATGAGCATGCTAGATCCTACATAAATGGCCTAAAAACCGATTACTCAAGTCGATTTCTGCCCCGCAGTGGAATTGGATATGGCTCAAATAAAAACTCTAAAACTCATGAGTCACCTAACGTGAATTTGGAATTACCCAAGGAACTATCATTGGAAAACCCTTGCAAAAGGTGTGTCACCAAAGTGGAGTCCTTAGGGGGAAACAAATTCGTCGAAAGGATAAGCACATGGTTTGATGGGCAGAAAGCATATGCAATCTGGTTGAGCCAACTTCAAAACACAGAGCCAGCACATATTGACTTTGAGTCCAGGAAAGCTAACATTCTCATCTGGCCAGGACAAAGCAAGTACGTCAATCTCAAGCAACATCGTGTTTGTTGGCACTGTGGTAACACTGGGCACTACAAGCATGAATGTTCCCTCAGAATCCAAATTGAGGAAAAGATACGTGCCCCTTACCGAGCTCAGAATGAGAGAAAGTCAAAGGATACATCAGAGACTCAATCCGAGATGGGATCCAAAGATCACTCCAAAGACACTCCCAAGACTAAGGGTGTGAATGCTCAAGGTGGGATAGGATCAAGAGGATCACCACGAAGTACCCCAAAAGTAAAGGTTGAGGTTAATCAATCTGAATTCCAAGGTACTACGAACGATAGATCTGTCCCACAAAACTCAAGCAAGCCAAGACTTGCTTGGGTAAGGAAAAACTAACCCTTTCTCTCAGGTGAAGCGCAACTATCCTTGGTACAAAGACATGGTAAACTTACAGGGAACAAAGGATAGCTCCATGCCACTTCACCAGATCATCTAGAGGGATCCCTCCCTCTGGATCAAAGGAAGGATACAACTAAGCCAGTCAAAGGCATTCCCTCATTCGTCGCTCCTTGGTATTGACTTGTTGAGTAACTCAACTGTGTCAAAGGGGGAAGATACAAAGACGACTCAAGTACGAATCAAGTGATCAAGAAAAGGTATGTTCCAAATGAAGTCGTGTTCCCCCACATGCATGGTTCCTTTAATTCTTGCTTTTCTATTGCTTCCGCTGCCGATTTCTGTACCTTGTTCGTCTTAGCCTCCTTATTAATCAAAAAAAAAAAAATGGAACTCTTACCTCGAAGGGAACACAACTCCTCATACCGGAGGCTCCCCAAATCAGAAGTTTGCAAACGTTGGTTAAAAAGGTACGTAATTCTCTCTCTATCTATGCAAACGTTTTCTTATGAAGACATTATTCGTTGGACAAATCAGTCTTCCCTAGCAAGAACACTAAGCAAGATCACCTCAGAAAGGAAGGAACTCATTAAGGTATGTTCTCCTCTCTCTATGTTCCTTATATCTCTTGAAATCCTTCAGTGATTGGCTGAAACTTGAATGATCTCTTGTCTCTTGCTCCTAAATCTCATATAGCTCTACAACTCTTAATTTCTATGAAAGATTGACTTTGTGTAATGCCTAAATTATGTCGTTCCACTCTATGATCATTTACTTGATTGCATGCTTCTCTGAAACTTCATTTTGCATGAACAAGGTCTTATTTTCATCCCAAAAGAGTCCTCTTGATGTTTTGATCCCTCATTATAAGCCCAAAGGATAGAGGTACTCTACAACCGTCCCTTAAGCCTAAATCATGATTGTATATTCCTATGAGCCAATCTTATGTCATCACATCTGGAATCTCTCATCATGATTTTTCAATTATCCATATTATTATTTCGTATGATATTCTCTTGTACCATCTCTGGTAACGATACCCCCCATATCATACACTACGCTCTTTTTGGATTGCCTTGGAAAGAAAAGGATTGCTCTTTGTCACGTGAGGAGTCTGATTGGGTGGAGATAGAGGTGCATCGTGTCAGGGTTGCGTGTCTGCAGCGTGTGGCTATCTCGAGGAGGAATAACGCAAGAAATTAAATGGGGAAGCAATTATTACTGTCGTGTGAAAAAGGAAAGGTAAAGAAGAGTGTTTGGAAAGTGTGTACTTGTGTGATGATTGTGGCCTGTGAACAAGGAAGGAGATCTCAAATGACCAATATTCTAACTCTTCATGAAACGATTCGCTCTTCCGGGAAAATCTCCCCCTCCCTTATTTAAACCCACATTCCCAAATCCCTAACCTCACGCTCTCATCTTTCCTGAAATCTCTCAAATCCCTCTTGCCTCTCAAAAACTCCCAAGCTCCAATGGCCTCCAACTCCTCCCAAAACCCATCACTCGTCATTGCCAACGATGAAACCCTAAATTCCCTACTTCAAAAATTAGCCGCCGCTGGTTACATGTCCTGAAACCCTCTCATCCCAAATCCTTCTCCAGTCCTCCTTGATTCTCCATTCATCGATCCCATGTCCGCCATGGTGATCTACAAAGAACCCAAAGCCACAGAGCCCAAAAACCCTGAGCCCACTATTCCTGAAACCCCTGTCTTCTCTCCCCCAAGTGAGCAAATCATCGATGTCGACGAGGATGAGTCTCGGCCTGCCGACGACGTCTCTGAGACGGCGCCAAGGCAGGACGAAACTCTAGACGACTTCGAGAAAGAACTTGAGGCCGACATCCAAATCCTCTCCTCTCAAAAGGGAAGGAAGACGTGCAATAGCAGCGGGGTCACAGGGAAGAGGAAAACCCGCTCTCAGCTGGCCAGAGAGGCTGCTCAGAAGTCTTCTGAGGAGACTAGTGAAGAGATGCCCGAGCCAAAATCGCCTGCGCCAAAGAAAGCAAGAGTTACTCCCCTGTCAAGGAAGAGTGCCAGGAAAGGGAAGGGAGCGATGGTGAAAAAGGAGAGTCCGTCACTGAAGGATGTATCTGGAAGGTCGATTGTGAGAGAGCTGATCTTAGAGGAGAAGTTTCTGGAAGAAAATGGCCTAGGAAAGGTGTCTGAGCTTCTCAAAGCTCAGAAATGGGGTCACTTGTTTGCAGAAGGGGAAAGCGTCAATTCAGAGTTGTTCAAAGAGTTCTATGGGAGTTTTATTCTGGAAGAAAGACCACACGCCCTCACAGGAAGGTTTACGGTTGGAGGACATTCATGCTCTATCTCCAGTATTGAGCTCGCCTTTATACTAGGAGTTCCTCACGAAGGCTTCTGCAGTTATTCCAAGGGACAGTGGCCGCAAGACGTTCAACCTTTGGAAAAGAGGATTAGTGAAGACGAAAATCCACCAAATGCTGATGTCAAGACAAACTCAATGGGTGTGATAAATCGCCTTCTTCATTCCATCTTGATCAGTAACATTACTCCCAGAGAACAAAAGAGAAACACCATCTTAATCCAGGACTTTATGCTGATGGAGAAGCTGCTCAAAGGAGATCAGGTAAACTTGGCCAAAGTCATCCTACTGCACTTGAAGAGTCTAATGGTGTATTCGGAAGAAAGTGAAGCCGTGTTCTATAGGCACTTGGACGAGAGCAACCTGAGAAAGATGAAGTTCAAAAAGGATGATAATGCAGGTTGGATAACGGCTCAAGACGCTCAGATTGAAGATGCTGAGGAGGTTTTGTCTGAGAGCCCTACAGGGGAACAAAATGAAGCGCCAACGATGGTCTATGAAACGCAGAATGCCATAGGAAAATTGAGCCGTGTTGTTGCCAGTCTCTCCGATCAACAACAGCGGCTGATAGGAATGTTTGAAAAGGAGATGAGTCTAGTAAGACTCAAACTGGAGACGATAGAGACGGCCCTTGGAAGTCTCCTGCCTCAGTCATCTCCTCGTGACGACACAGAGTGATCCTATCCTTCCTTGGCACATCCGATCCCCACTTTTGTTCCCTAGCCTCAATTACTGTCTTCTCTTTGTTTCTATTTCACTTTGCTCATGCTTTCTGCTGTTTATGATTGCATGTTTATCTTGTTTTTAATTGTATGGCGGTCTGATGTAAGGAGGGCGGGGCCCTCGGTTAATTTTAATAGAATTATGATTTTGTTGTTCTGATCTATGAGCTCCTAAGGTGCAATTTGACTTGATTTCATTCTTTTTGATGATGCCAAAAGGGGGAAATTAGAGGTTAGCAGGACTTGAGGGGGAATTCATGACTTAGTTGTAGTTCGTTGTTTTTCTGAGGGGGAATTTTTAGTGCTTTGTTAGTCTTTGTTCCTTAGCTAGTATATATGTCTCAGGTTTATACTCTTATTATTAAGGATGTTTGTCATCATCAAAAAGGGGGAAATTGTTGAGATATGATGAAGTTTTGATTGAATGACAAACATCCACTAATGGTTTACTTGAGTGCGTAGGTATTGTTACTAGTTTGTGCAGGAACGAAGGAAGTCTACTTGTGTGTAGACAAGAACGAAGGAAGTCTACTTGTATGTAGACAGGAACAAAGGAAGTAGAAGCAGGTACGAAGGAAGTCTTGCTGGAATCCATGAGACGTAAGGTTACGACGAATGAAAGACAGATGTGAAGAATAAAGTTCATCCGAAGAAGATTACTGGTCGAAGATATCTTGGAGAATGGACTTGAAGAATTATGGAAGAGTTGCTTTTCAAAGAAGGAAAGAAGATCTTGTCAAAGAAGGAAAAGAAGATCTCGTCAAATAAGGAAAGTGACAACTCGGCAAGGATGGGCATTGGACGCGCGTGTGAAGAAGCGCCAAAGGAATAAGGAAATATTATGCGTAAGGAATATTTCCTTATGCGCTTTGTTTCCTTATTTGATCTAGGCGCCGCGCCGAAGTGTAAGGCCCAAGGTGACTACTTGGAGAACAAGTTAGAATGTCACACGGAAGGAAAGATTTCTTAGGAAGAGATTTCCTTGTGAAAGATTTCTTAGGAAGATAATTCCTTGTGAATGAAATATTAGGAAGCGATTTCCTTTTAGAAAGATATTGTGAGATTTATGGTAATATTAGAACGGCTAGATTGGTAATTAGGCTTGAGCTATTTAGTGTGCTATATATTGCATGGGAATTGCATAGCTTAGTAAGACTTTGAAGAGCGAAAACCTAATACTCGGTTTAGAGTTGTTCTACGTGTGTGAGATTGAGATTCAAGTGAGAAGAGTGATCCGAGATCTAGCTAGGAAGTCTAGGTGAGTGATCCAAGTTCTATTGTAATCAAGATATCAATACAACCAGTAGACTCGTTCAAACTCTCTCTAGTGAAAGCTAGAGAGGAGTGATTTTTCGGAGGACTTTTTGGTACTTGGGGTGTTTCCACTATATATCATCGTGTCTAGGTTTGGTTTACATTATTATTTGTCTTTCTGCATTATCTACTTATCAAGGAACAATAGCTTTTGTTCCTTGAGTTTTTATACGCTAATCGATCCAACAGACTTCCATCCACAGGGATGACAAAATCAGAACAAAAGTCAGAATAAACTGAAGTACAAAATTAAGAAATTCAAAGAAAGAATATAAATTAGACATACAGGAGAAACTTCAGTTGCAATGGAAGCATTATGCCTTCATGAATCAAATCCATGAAGAAAGACAACAAATCCCGACCGGTTGCAATGGCAACATAAATTGAGGTAAGAAAAATAGTCAGCAACGCATAGAGATCATTTGTAATTTTTGCTGAGCTCAAAGTGTGAAATTCATAAGTGCATAAATTTTTGAAATTCTAAGGAGACCTCACCACAGGATCATCTGTTGGCTGTTTTTTAAGGTAGACTACTCTGTGCAATTCATTTGATAATATTCTGCTTCAGACTCCATTTATGTTTCTTTATTTCCTATAGAGTGAAAAATTAGGTTAAAGACACTCCTTGCGTTTTCAGCTTTATTGACGTAGAACATGTCCCTATTGCACTTGTGATTTCAAGTGGTCTGCACTCTGCAGTAGTATGCACAACAAAGTGGAAAAGAGAGGTTAGAAAACTGTTGTTATAGCCAATTTAAACAACACATAGAACTTTCCAATAACGAAAATTAACAAAACCATTTTTCTGACACTTCACATTATGAAAGCATTAATCAGTAAAAGGAATGGGATCTACACCATTAATTAGTACAGATTACCATTATTTTCGACTAAAGCCAAACAAAACCTGGAGTGCAGTTTCCCAATCAGAAGACGAACAATCGTCGTTGAATGATCTGGTGTATGGGGCAAGGTTTGTATCACCTCCAACTATCTTGCTAGCAAGTATATCTTGCAAAACTGTTGGTTTATAACCACACATGCCAATTTCTTCTGCAATAGTTGCACCCATTTATCTTGAAAAATATTCACTTTCTTGCAATTCAGGGTACCCTCAAGATGCATATCCGTAGAAAATTACCTGCAAAAAGAAGATTTATCAGACTTTTATTTCTCTTTTTTTTTTCCCTCTAGTACATAAAAGACAAAAGAGCACGTAAGGATGTGAGTGTCAGTGAACGCAAAAAGAATAGCTATTGAAGCCAAATGTTCTACTCCTTATGGTTAAAATAAAATAATTCAAGGGCAGTTAAAATTGCAATAATTCAAGGGCAATTAAAAAAAAAAGTATAGTGAAAGGAAAGAAAATCAACTATTTTTCAGTTTAATACTGAACTGAAGAGAATTTTGATAAGACACCACTATTTCAACCTGGTCATTTTGAAATTAGTGCATTTATAACACACTTTCATTCCATTTGACAGAATCAGTTCAGTGACTCCAATCTCTGGGAATTCAGATTCCTGTGAAATAACTCTGAAAACAACAAATGGAATAACTTTGAGCCCAAAGTTACTGGGAAGGGGAAAGGGGGAACGTTTGGAGGAACTATCGGCGACCCATTCTCTTTCTCAAAAACTCATGGGTTGCATATAGTGGCCCAAAAACAGTATCAATAAGTGTAGTGAAAATTATTCACTGTTGCCTATAGCCATCAAAACCTCTCCTTCATACACCAAGGCCTTGATCAAAGGCATTCAACTGATATTGGCTGTGCAGGGAAGAAGATTACATGTCGTCTGGTGACATTCTTTTCAAAAAATAAGGTTCAAGTTCAGTTGAGAAACCATTTGCAGGAGGTGAAATATATAAATGGTGGGCATAAGACCTTCTGAAGGAACATCGAATTGTAGGGTGCTTATAAACCAACAAATTCACCACAAAACTAACAGAATTTGAGAGAAAAAAGTTGAACATCACTTAAATATTTTACAAAGCAAAGGCTTCTCTGTACTTTACACCAAGACAGGAATCACTTACCAATAGATCAACAATGATATACTTCACAAAAAGATCATACAACAACTTACCCAATTAGTCATCTTCATAGTCATATTAGCTAGTTACTACAATTTCTCATCTGCAAAATAAACATAACATAATAGTCAAAGCAAGATCATAAAGTCAATGCAAGATTAACAGAAGTGAGATTTTCAACTGGCGCGGGTAAATCAACTTTTATGTTTCACTCTACATGGGCAGAATCTGTCTTCCCACATCAGCATCCTTTATTTATTTATTTTGGTTGAAACATCAACATCCTTTATATGAAACAAAAATCCAATTTAATTGTGAGAGCAAGAAAAAATTATACATAGGAAAAGTGGAAAGAGAATTTGTAATTTTCCCAACCCAGCATCACTCAAGCAACAAAGTATGTAGAGTATACTGAAAAATGCAAGAATTTATAGAGACAAAATTAAACTGGAATAGACCAAATAGGATTTAAAACAATCAATGTCTGATCAAGCATAAAAAATGAGTTAATTTTCTGATCTTAAACAATCAAGGAAGCAGAAAGGTTAAAACCAGAGGTTTTCTGTCCACAGTAATGATCCAACTATCTTAAAATCTCTAGATCACATTTTTTTCTCGGGACCAATAGTGAGAGACAAAAATGATTTAATTTTCTGATCTTAATCAATCAAAAAGACAATTTATACGAACCTGATTAAAAGAATATATAATTAGCACATTCAGCACGTAAGAAGTTACAGATTGAGGAAACAATGAGTTTCTGAATTAAAATATGGATACCTGCAGCATGGAACCCCTTCAGTGATAAGTATTTCAGGTGACATGAGAGACGTATTCTGTCCAAGAAGAGCAAAGGTGACTAATCAAAATTTCAAATTTCAATAATCAGAAGAAGCATTAAATAATGCCTATATAAAACTGAGAAATAAACTAATAGAATGATTCAATCAATAATTTTCTCAACAGGAAGCAGAACTGAAAACTCACTTTTGACAAAGATATATCTACATGGACAATGTATGGTGATGAGTTATCTATGTACACTTCTAAGTCATTTGTGCCTGAAAAATCAGCCTGCCCCTAACATGATTAATGTCAATGAACAAAACAAAACAATGATTATTATCGCGTATATAGCCTCTGTCTTTGAGAGCGGGAAAAATCTTTTTCTTTGCAAGATCACCAGAGAACCCGAGGCACCAGCAGCAGCAACAATGGAAGAAGTCAACGGTCTCAGTTTTATTCTCAAATTGTATCTAAAAGAAATTAATTTGACATCAATCAGAAAGAAATATATATAGATTTAATGGTCTCAGTTTTATTCTCAACTATAATCAGTTGTTGCAAATTAGACACACAAAAAAAATCACCGCAAAACAGAATTTAAAATAGAAGTACTTGTTCATAGTGAATCTGGCTCAGTAAGTAATTCTTGACCCATCCAAAAGGCTAAACAAAGTTGGAAGGGGGGCGGGGGGAATTACCATAAAACTGTCATCTCTCCTCCTCCATGACTCAATGAAGTTTCTTACGCGTCTTCAAACTTCATCCATTGTCCCATCTGTGCCGCTGCGAAATGAGCAAAATCCCGCAACACCCGAAAATCAAAATGAGAAGATACTACACAAATTCATTTCATTGACCTAATGTCAGAAGATATGGAGAATTTGGTGACTTCAAACCATTATCTTAACTAATATAGAGATTTTACTAAAAAATTGGTGGCTTTGTAAGCTATTAATAACCTAGATAAAAAGTTCGCAGACCTTATGTAAATCTATTTCTGATCCTGCATCCATGGTATTATTACGTTGATTTTTCTTCATTACCCTAAATCATGGAATTCATTTATCTATGTTACCACATAGGCCTATTCAGATTACTTTGCAGGGTAAAAATATTTGCCAAACTCACAAACACTACTTTATATCTTACTGATATCATATCATATTAAAGAAGAAGAAGAAGAGAAAGCAATTAAATAGCCGAGAATTACGATACAAATTGCTGAGAATTCATACTTGAAAGAAACATGAAATTCTCCCCTGTTACGCTATGCAATTCTCATTTCAGTTGAATTTCACTCACAAACAAACATAAGCGCACAGTTTAAAACTTCATTTTGAAGCCAATCCAAAATCGTTTTAAAAAATCAAGCAAAAAGAGATGAGAGATATAACAAATTCACAACTTCATTGTGATTTAATATATCCAGAAATTAGCAATTTACCTGGAGAAGCGCCAACAGGACCGAAGAACGAAAACCTCGTTTCTGGCCAGATGTAGGAGGCTCGAAATTGGCTTCAAAAGCACAATCACCCACCGATTGAAATCCATTAAAGGGTGATCTGAAGTGAAAGGGAAAAAATGCACTTATTGAAGTAATCATATATCACTTGGACTGGCACCAGTAAATCTATAAACATGTTCTGATTCAAATAATTCTCACTTTCAAGACAGTCTTTAATGATGAAAAAAAAGTTGAATTATTGTCATTAGCTCTAATTCCAATTGTCCACAAACGACATGCTAATGTTGATAGGGTAATTACACCTACATTAAGCTACCAAAAGTGGTGTATACCTGTGCGGCTACCAGGCGATACAATATGCATAGGTTTTCTTTGGATCACCATCTAATATATACATAAGAGTTTCTTTGAATCTCCATCCATATTGCATACAAACGACGATCCAAACAGTCCCATAACATATCCAGTAGTTTGAAATTTTAAACAAACAAAAAACCAATATTGTAGTGCGCGCAGATCCACAACATGTTTTACATTGGCCCCAAGTAATAGTTAACAGAAGGGCAGTGTTAAAAAAAAGTGAGTCGTTATTAGGAGGTCTTACATCATCTACACACTGGTTCTCCACACCGAGAGCCTTCCTTATATTCTCCTCGCGCTTCTCAACATCAGTGGTCCCCACGAATCTTTCGTGCCGAGACTGCAGACAGAGTGTTTTAATCAAATCAATTAACATGCTTAGATTTTAAGTATTCCAAGAGATGAACCCTTCTTCACCAGTAATTTCAAGAACAACAGTAGCTTAAGATCTATTTTTAAGATTACTTGAAACTCTGAGCAACCGACCCAATTAAATTTGCAGGTCAAGCTAATCCCCGAATCTAGACACCAAAAGTAAAATCTATTCAGAGCTAAGCTTACAATAGATTAATATCCCCAAAGACAAAAATCATAGTTACACTTATCATGAGGCCACCAATCAACAATAGCAATATGAAGTTTTCCCCAACAAAACGTGTTGAGTTCAAAGTGGCCAACTATTAGATCAAAAGAGCAAAGCAATTAACCCTATTTAAACTCATAGGCATACACTGTTGAAAAACTCAGCTGACCAAGACGTGCTAATTTCAGCGTCAAACACAATCGAATTGTCTAAAAAGAGTTGATTGAGAGGCCAACCCTAGAAATCAATAATATAGTGAATTGCAAATTGATAATGATGTCCTGTAATGTTTGAGTATTACCTTTACTTTGGTTATATTAAATTGTCCATATGTTGCTCAAATCAAAATATATACCGTGTAATAATAATAATTAGTTTCTCCATCTTTTATATCTTTTTGGTACATCTAATTTGATTTTTTTTGGCCTTTTTAGCCCAATATAGACCATGGATTTTAGATCTCAAGATATTGAATAGAGAAATTCACATACTTGAGGGGATAAAACCAATATTATAACATCAGATATGAAATATATACCCCAGTACCAGTGGATCAATACGTTCTATTCCTCGAGCAAAAGACTGCAAACTGTTCAACCCCTTGTTCCCCATAGGTAGAAGGGACCTTTTCTATTTTTTAAGGCTCTAGAACTGTTGTTGTCTCTTGCATACCTCGAACACTTCGAGCAAACTGTCAGAAACATTAGTTTGATCTTATTAAGTGCAGAATATTAAGGAACCAAAATAGACACCTTCAACTTGATCAACAATGGAATTTCGATGACTTCTCGGTACAATCAAGCTCAAGAGTAATAATCATCTCTCGTTCAATGTGAGTTTGACATCAGGACATCGACAATGAAATCTATGCGTACTAAATCCATCTCCAGTCCCCCAAACCCCAGAAAGAAGATGGGTTAAAGTTCTAAATCTATTTCCCCACCAAAAAAAAAATCAAGAGCATCACTGCAAATATTTATCATAGTAATGATAAGAAAAAAATATAGCAAAGAAAAATCACCACATACCTCGGGTAGCAGCTACATACATCCGAGTAATTACACCCTAGAGCTTCCTTTTCTGAAAGCAAATTAGAAATCTAAAACCTGCTTTGCACACTTGGAGCTTAGAGTAGGAAGCCATAGTATTGTAGTTGGGAGAGAATTGGGGAGGGGAATACAATTACTCTCCAAATGACAGGAAAATTCTGTATATATTATGCAGAAAAAGAACCGACCTACAGAAATTGAAGGAGAAAATTTAATATAAGAAGGAGACGAAAAATAAATGGAATAGACTAAATAGGAAATACAGAAATCAATGTTAGCATAAAGGAGGAATTGGATGGCTCATCAATGAGATGGTTTAAATGGAAAATTTATGAGAAAAAAAAGCAATTACATACGTCATTGACCAAATTAAACTGAGTATAAGAGAAAAAACATTGTTGAATCCCCAATTGGCTCAGTTATGGTCTCAATAGAAGCCGCAACCAAGAAGAACTCTTCCTCCTAGCAATTACTTCAATGGGTTGCACACCATGTGTTCGACCTTTGTTCCCTTACAGCTTCTCTACCTCAAGGTATAATATCTTACACTTATACATGTACCTCCATGTTTGATAGGGAATTAATGTGATGCGGGGATTAAGCCGCAGTTGCCGACCTAGACACCAAACTCGAATAGGAACTCGAACAGAGAAGAAATGCTGAATTAGAATGAGATGAAAGAAGGATAATTCGAATGATAGGCCAATTGGAACCAAATCAAACAACGATAAAACCCTTGAACTTAAGAACAAGAACCATACCGAATGATAAAGAAACCCCAACGGATGATTACAACCAAACACAATGACTTTGGTGGGTCAAGGCACCTGGAGGTTGCTCTATGGAGTCCCGATAGCACCAACCTTATGGAGGAGATTGACACACACAAGCACAACTAGGGCCAACTGAACGACAATGCACACGGGGCACTCTTCTCACAAAAGCTCTCTCTTTTGGAAGGAAAAACGATAAACGTTGTATTCAATATCAAAGTCTGGGGGGGGGCTAAAACAACAACTAAGGCAACCTTATATAGGGTTCATAAGGATGCCAACTAAAGAAATAAACAATAAAAGTAAATCCTAAAATAATAATCCGAAAACAAATAAATATCCGAAAATAATGTTTCAGGACACTTCGTCGAGGTCCTGGCCGCGGGTGCGGTTATAGAGCCGCGGGCGCGGTTCTTGCCTCCTGGCCGCGGGTGCGGTTATGGAGCCGCGGGCGCGGTTGTAGACATGTCGCCGACTGCTCTTTTTGAAACGGCTCGTTCTCTCTCGTCCGAGATCGGAATTGAGCGATTCCAAAGCCTAGAGTTTCGTCTTGACGTCTAGTTTATTTCATCTTCAGTACTTGACTTCTCATCTTGACTCGAACCGGATCTCTACGAGCTTGAATGGCTACAATACGAGCTCGGGCTACTATCAATGACTTGAATGATGGCTCATAGCGATCTTTAGCCCTAGCTCCAGTGGTTAGCACATCTTTAGATTTAGGACGGGGCGTCCTTGATGATAGCTCAGATGCTCCCGCATCATTCTCCCTTTCTTGAAAAGGATTCGACCTCGAATCAGATTTGATATGAATGGTAGAACGATCTTCATAGGCGTCATCCTCTTTGATGCACAACTTCCTCTTGAATGCCTTGAGTGCATAGCTCCACCTTGAGGAACAAATTTGATGTTGTGGGGAATCCTTGCCTTCCTTCATTCTTTTAGCTCTTTTATCCTTGTCCTTCCTCTTGTCATACTCATCAGCGACCTGTGAAGGAATAATAGGTGGAGGAGCAACAATTCTAGCATAGAAGGGTAAGGAATGACGATTAACAAAACCATCATGGGCGACTCTCTTATCATACTGCCATGAATAATCTAATAAAACTTGACAAACTTGCATAGGCACAACATCACATGAAATAGGATCATCATAATGTTCTAATGTCATGGCTTCCTTAGCATGCTTGTTCAAATTCCAATCAACACAATCATTAATCCAATGCAGTTTTAAAGGACTAGGGTAGCATAATGAAACAATTTGCAATTTAGTATTCAATTCCATGCTAACAATATTACCACAACTACCTTCATCAATAATCATGTTGCAATCCTCAACTTTATCTAGACAATGAGTTTCTCCTAGAATTTCAACACAATGAGCAGTTTGTACATGCAAATCCTTCCTATCAATCAATGAATCAACATGCTCATAATCAATTTCAACCTCATTATCTAAATCAGTTTTAGGATCATCAATACAAACAACATCATCAATACTATCACCTATTTCATATTCAATCTCAATTTGTTCTAGGTGATTAAGCATATCAGGACAATCATTAATCATATGATTTCTACTTTGACAGTTTAAGCACAAAACATCTTCAATTTTAGTAGAAAGATTAGAAGTGCTCCCTGGGTTAACTTCTTGTGATGGAGAGGCAAGCCTTAGATTCCTTTCTGGCTTCTTATCCTTTTCCTTCTTCTTGGCAGCCTCTTTGACTTGACAACTCCAACGCTCAAGCTCGGCTTCTACATTAGCAAAGCTGTTTTTCACTACCGCTTGCACTCGTGCTTGCCATTCTTCTGTAGCCTTCTCTATTTCTTTTTGCTTCTTGGCCTTTGTTCTCCTCTCAATCTTGATGGCCAAGTGCAACAATTCTTCCATGGAGGAGTAGCTATACAAATATACTTTGTTAGCTAAATAAGAGTTTAGTATATGAAGATACCTATTCATAGTAGTTTCCTCATTTTCATGCACATTAGCTCGAACCATAGCAGCCTTCATTGCATTGTATGTCTCCTCTGCTGACATGGTTCCTTGCCTCAAATTATCCAACCTTTGCCTGAGCTTACGCGCGAAATATGGAGGCACAAAACGAGCTCTCATTAAGGTCTTCATTTGCCTCCAAGTGTTCACATATGGATCAAGTGCTCTTCTCCTTTCTTCCTCAAGATTATTCCACCATTTCAGTGCATTGCCGGTAAATTCACGAACAACAAATCTTACCTTTTGGAATTCCATGAAGTTATGACAACTCCAAATCTGCTCAACCTTGGCTTCCCATTCCATATACTCATCCATGTCCCAACCTTCAAATCTTGGAATGTTCAGCTTGATCTTGGCAAGACCAATTTGCTCTAGCTCACGTCCTCTTCTCCTTTGGACATCTTTGTATGGTTGCCAATCTTCACTCTCCATGTACTCCTGCTGATATCCTCTTGGAGGTCTCCTTTTGGGAGAAACTAACCTGTCCATTATCAAAGAAAAGACTAACACAGAACAATGTTAAGTGAGTGTAAATGAAAACAACTCGCAAGTGTTTACTCTCGTATGTTTTCCTCTGCACTCTCTCTCAATTGTCGTTGCAACCAGCTTTTCTTTGATGGATTGACTTGTATGGATCAATAACCCACTAAGTTGAAACTACCTAACTCCTAGCAATATATGAATGATGGTAGAGATGGAGATGGCTAGCGTAGTGCGGGGTTTCGACTGTAAGGTTCTGACTCAAACAAAAGACTGACTCAATGAACGAAACAAAATAAGACTCGAAGGCGTTTTGCAAGAATGAAAATGCAAAACAGAGATATGAGTTAAGCTTCGAATTTCAAGAAGAGCCAAAAAGAAGCGTACCTTAACTTGTCCCGACTGATGTTGATTGAAGGCTCGAAGACGGAGTCGGGAGGGTTAGGTAATAATTTGAGGCTCGTATCTGAAAGGAATGGAAAGGCAAACAGGGACTTCTGAGGCTGAGCCGCGGGCGCGGCCTGAATTCCGCGGGTGCGGCTTGAACCGCGGGTGCGGCTACTGGGCCGCGGGCGCGGCTTGAACCGCGGGTGCGGCTACTGGGCCGCGGGCGCGGTTTTTGTCGCGGCCTGGTGGTTTCTCGCTTCCGTTCGGGTTTGTTCAACCCGATTTCCTTTGCGTTCTTGAGATCCGACTTAAACAATATCACACTAGACTTTGACTCAACAAAACGTAAAATAAACTACTGACTTTGAGACTTTTCGATTCTTTTTTTTTTTTGTATTATTTTTTTTTTGATTCTTTTTTTTTTTGATTTTTTTTTTGTCTCAACTAAACAAAACGAAATTACAGACTTGATGTGAGATATTAATCTCAGCAAAATTGAAAATAAATAAAAATAACAACTAACTTGATTTCCCTTGTAGAAAGATAAGATTCCCTTGTAGAAAGATAAGATTTCCTTCTTTGAAGATCTTGTTTGGGCTTCAAGGAAAGAAATTCTAGCAATTCTTTTGGGTTTCTGATGGCTGCGTTTTGGTAGGGGTGGATAGATTTTGTGATGGATGAAGGGCTGAATGGATTTTGGGAACAAGGGTGCTCCAAACTCCAATCTTTCGATCTCCACCAACACTAATCGATCCAAGCTTCTTGCACAAAACCTGTAATGACTCAACAAGAAATATCAAAGCAATGGAAGACTCAATATCAATTTCTGAAAGAAACTGACAAACAAGAAAATAAAAGCTGACTCTTTTTGTGATTTTCTGGATAGGGGGTCTCTTGATGTTCTTGTGAAGACGAATGGTGTCAACACAACTCTGATACCAATTTGATGCGGGGATTAAGCCGCAGTTGCCGACCTAGACACCAAACTCGAATAGGAACTCGAACAGAGAAGAAATGCGGAATTAGAATGAGATGAAAGAAGGATAATTCGAATGATAGGCCAATTGGAACCAAATCAAACAACGATAAAACCCTTGAACTTAAGAACAAGAACCATACCGAATGATGAAGAAACCCCAACGGATGATTACAACCAAACACAATGACTTTGGTGGGTCAAGGCACCTGGAGGTTGCTCTATGGAGTCCCGATAGCACCAACCTTATGGAGGAGATTGACACACACAAGCACAACTAGGGCTAACTGAACGACAATGCACACGGGGCACTCTTCTCACAAAAGCTCTCTCTTTTGGAAGGAAAAACGATAAACGTTGTATTCAATATCAAAGTCTGGGGGGGGCTAAAACAACAACTAAGGCAACCTTATATAGGGTTCATAAGGATGCCAACTAAAGAAATAAACAATAAAAGTAAATCCTAAAATAATAATCCGAAAACAAATAAATATCCGAAAATAATGTTTCAGGACACTTCGTCGAGGTCCTGGCCGCGGGTGCGGTTATAGAGCCGCGGGCGCGGTTCTTGCCTCCTGGCCGCGGGTGCGGTTATGGAGCCGCGGGCGCGGTTGTAGACATGTCGCCGACTGCTCTTTTTGAAACGGCTCGTTCTCTCTCGTCCGAGATCGGAATTGAGCGATTCCAAAGCCTAGAGTTTCGTCTTGACGTCTAGTTTATTTCATCTTCAGTACTTGACTTCTCATCTTGACTCAAACCGGATCTCTACGAGCTTGAATGGCTACAATACGAGCTCAGGCTACTATCAATGACTTGAATGATGGCTCATAGCGATCTTTAGCCCTAGCTCCAGTGGTTAGCACATCTTTAGATTTAGGACGGGGCGTCCTTGATGATAGCTCAGATGCTCCCGCATCATAATGATTCTTGCTTGTTGATGCTAGGTCCAGGATTTACCAGTTGAATCCCCAATTGGTTGCGCTTTTCTCACGGTTTACATCACCGATGTCATGGTAGCAAACACCGCTTAATCCGGACCAAAATTTCCCCAAATTGAATTTCAGAATGTACAAAGAAACATTCAATTTTAGTATATGTAAATGAATTCAAGGGAGTAAGTACTTGGTACAAACCAGGACCAGCAGGGAAGACGTAGAGGAGATAAAACAAGCATCGTTCGTCCTGGCTTGGATCTCCGGCTGCTGGACCAAGTGGTGCGTTGCTTCGTTCATCGGCCATTGGCTTCAGGAGGTTGTTGAGAGACCATTGGACAGCGTAGAAGCTTTCTTCGTTGTCGTCCATACCGATCATCACTTTCATTTTCCTCCCTGCTGTCGCCGTCTGTTCGATCGGGGACGAAGTAGCTGCTGCTGTGGGATCCATAGTTGTCACGGAGGAACTCGGTAGAGAAACCAAACAGAAATTCAAGAACCAAATAGAAATTCAATGGAAGAAGAAAGCCAAGGCTACTGATGATTTGGCCGGTGAGAGTAGTGCTGCCTTTCCTTTCTCACCCTAAAGTTTATTAGAGTTAATTAGAATTGAAAGTAAAGCTCGACCCAATAAATGATATAAATGAAAGGCCCGGTACCAATTGTCAACAACAATGAAAAGAGGCTGACAATGCGCATAGCCCGGTAACTAAATTTTATATATATAGATAGATAGATTGATGGCTAGGAAAGCTTTATATTTTATTTTAGTATTTTGATTTGGTAATGAGATATCAGAACTTTGTACAGCAAGCTCAGAACCTGCTTTTTTCTTTTTAGAATATTAAATTTTAAATTTCCATGGCTTGCACAACAAGCTCAGATTTGGAACATGGATATTAAGTCCAATGGTGGGTGGGATTTACCCTGACAATGCGCAAATTGGGATGATGAAATCATCACTGTCAGAGGTGAGATCGAGGCGGGTCGGATCGAGTGATGCGTTTTCGAAGGCGATTTGGTTTTAATTTTGCCTCAAATGGAAGCTGTTTGAGAGAGGGTTCACGACACCGGAACGAACCGGTACTACACGAAGTTGTGACCGACTCGACCCAAATGAGGTGGTAGTGGTGTAGATCTGAGGATTATTAGAGTAGTACGATTCGAGTTGGATATTAACTTAGGGAGGTTTCAGAAATAGGCAACGGAAGACCTTAGTACACTTATGTTGTCAAAGACACTCAAACATTTAATTTATTTTAATAACGCATTATATTTTCATTTAACGCATATTAAAATTTAATGCAAAATAATGCATTATGGATTTAATGCTTGGAATCCAAACGCATCCTAAGGTGTATGTATGATTGGTTGGCCGCGCCGCTGCTGATGGGTACCATCACACAATGAATGGATATGAGACTAGATACTTTTCCAAAGATTAAAAGCTTCCTTTGGAAAGTATCCAAGAACATCTTACTAACAAGAGTCAAACTGGTAGAAAGACACACACCTATCACCACATAATGCCCAAACTGCTCCAATTGCTACGAAATATCTATCATTTTGCTTTCAAGTGCCCACAAACTAGACAAGTAATTAAACATTTTGATAGAGAAACTTGTACGACTCTAGATAATATATATGACGAAAATAAGTCAACAATTTCGTTACTTAACCAAATTAGAGAAACAACACCAAAACAAGATCTTGAACGAGGGGCATTATGGTTTTACAGAAACAAAAAATCTTCAATGAAAAAGATTTCAAAAGCCTACCACATATCCATCAGTTCATATATCAACAAAGGAAAAAATGGAAACAAACTACGGAAGACTCGAACGAGAGCACACAAGACCCTCAAATAAAAGCAACAAAAACTAAAAGAAAACGGACAGAAATAAAATGGATAAAACCAAAGTATAACTTTGTAAAACTTAATGTTGATGTATCTGTCCCGTTGTCTGGGCCTGCAACGTATGGACTGATAATCAGAGATAAAACAGGTAACCCCATTCATCTAGAAAATGAAAACCTCGGTTTTGTCTCACCTTTAATGGCAGAGGCCCTTTCAATGCGTATTGGCATTAGAGCGGCCATCCGACTCGATATCTCACATGTTGAGATAGAAGGTGATAATCTTCGCCTTATTAAGGCCATAAAAGACACTTGGGCTTGCCCACGGGAAACAGAACTTATTATGACTGATATTCTTATGGACCTGAGACATTTCATCTCAAGTCACATTTTTCATATATTTCGGGTGATTAATGGTGTCCCGGACTTCATAGCAAAACTACACCAATTTTCTTATCCACCCGATCTTGCAGCCTATTCAGATCTTCGTGATCTCATCCTTCGGGATGTTCTAGGGCGTTTTGTTTCTAGGTAAATGGAACCCCCTAAATGCTTTCCTTATAAAAAAGATTCGTATATATATAAAAGCGAAAAATTCATGCAGAATTATTATACATAAATTTATACATACAAACACATTCATGGTGTTCTCTTTTAGGCATCCATCAACAACGTAACAACAAAAATAAGGTTTTCTATTATGTCCTCGTAAACTAAGTCTGGAGATCGGAATTGATATATTATCCTTGGGTTGGGACAAACATTGAAACACCACAAAGAATCACAATAGATATAAATGAAAGGCCCTAAAGTTTATTAGAGTTAATTAGAATTGAAAGTAAGGCCCGACCCAATAAATGATATAAATGAAAGGCCCGGTACCAATTGTCAACAACAATGAAAAGAGGCTGACAATGCGCAAAGCCCGGTAACTAAATTTTATATATATAGATAGATAGATTGATGGCTAGGAAAGCTTTATATTTTATTTTAGTATTTTGATTTGGTAATGAGATATCAGAACTTTGTACAACAAGCTCAGAACCTGCTTTTTTCTTTTTAGAATATTAAATTTTAAATTTTCATGGCTTGCACAACAAGCTCAGATTTGGAAAATGGATATTAAGTCCAATGGTGGATGGGATTTACCCTGACAATGCGCAAATTGGGATGATGAAATCATCACTGTCAGAGGTGAGATCGAGGCGGGTCGGATCGAGTGATGCGTTTTCGAAGGCGATTTGGTTTTAATTTTGCCTCAAATGGAAGTTGTTTGAGAGAGGGTTCACGACACCGGAACGAACCGGTACTACACGAAGTTGTGACCGACTCGACCCAAATGAGGTGGTAGTGGTGTAGATCTGAGGATTATTAGAGTAGTACGATTCGAGTTGGATATTAACTTAGGGAGGTTTTTAGAAATAGACAACGGAAGACCTTAGTACACTTATGTTGTCAAACACACTCAAACATTTAATTTATTTTAATAACGCATTATATTTTCATTTAACGCATCTTAAAATTTAATGTAAAATAATGCATTATGGATTCAATGCTTGGAATCCAAACGCACCCTAAGGTGTATGTATGATTGGTTGGCCGCGCCGCTGCTGATGGGTACCATCACACAATGAATGGATATGAGACTAGATACTTTTCCAAAGATTAAAAGCTTCCTTTGGAAAGTATCCAAGAACATCTTACCAACAAGAGTCAAACTGGTAGAAAGACACACACCTATCACCACATAATGCCCAAACTGCTCCAATTGCTACGAAAATATCTATCATTTTGCTTTCAAGTGCCCACAAACTAGACAAGTAATTAAACATTTTGATAGAGAAACTATATATGACGAAAATAAGTCAACAATTTCGTTACTTAACCAAATTAGAGAAACAACACCAAAACAAGATCTTGAACGAGGGGCATTATGGTTTTACAGAAACAAAAAATCTTCAATGAAAAAGATTTCAAAAGCCTACCACATATCCATCAGTTCATATATCAACAAAGGAAAAAATGGAAACAAACTACAGAAGACTCGAACGAGAGCACACAAGACCCACAAATAAAAGCAACAAAAACTAAAAGAAAACGGACATAAATAAAATGGATAAAACCAAAGTATAACTTTGTAAAACTTAATGTTGATGTATATGTCCCGCTGTCTGGGCCTGCAACGTATGGACTGATAATCAGAGATAAAACAGGTAACCCCATTCATCTAGAAAATGAAAACCTCGGTTTCGTCTCACCTTTAATGGCAGAGGCCCTTTCAATGCGTATTGGCATTAGAGCGGCCATCCGGCTCGGTATCTCACATGTTGAGATAGAAGGTGATAATCTTCGCCTTATTAAGGCCATAAAAGACACTTGGGCTTGCCCACGGGAAACAGAACTTATAATGACTGATATTCTTATGGACCTGAGACATTTCATCTCAAGTCACATTTTTCATATATTTCGGGTGATTAATGGTGTCCCGGATTTCATAGCAAAACTACACCAATTTTCACATCCACCCGATCTTGCAGCCTATTCAGATCTTCGTGATCTCATCCTTCGGGATGTTCTAGGGCGTTTTGTTTCTAGGTAAATGGAACCCCCTAAATGCTTTCCTTATAAAAAAGATTCGTATATATATAAAAGCGAAAAATTCATGCAGAATTATTATACATAAATTTATACATACAAACAAATTCATGGTGTTCGCTTTTAGGCATCCATCAACAACGTAACAACAAAAATAAGGTTTTCTATTATGTCCTCGTAAACTAAGTCTGGAGATCGGAATTGATATATTATCCTTACCCAAAAGGGACAAACATTGAAACACCACAAAGAATCATAGAACTTCCACATATCCTAACACGATAAACATAATTCAAAACAAAACAAATTACTAGAAAAAAACAAAAAAAACAAAGAACCAAAGCAAGAACCCTAACCCGAACTAAGAATGTCACTCTCCATAGCATATTAGCTTATGCTTCCGAAGCAGCCTCCCCTAAACGTGTCCAAACTACCGAAGTCTTGATTCTCGTAGCTTATTCTGGATCTTTGCCACTTTACTAAACGTATATGACATTGTATGACGGCACATCCAACGCAACATTCAAATCTTTGCTACCATAATCCTCTGGTCTTAAGCTCTAGTGACTGACCAGCACTCCCCTACATAGATCATTGTTGTTCTGACAATCACCTTGTAAAATTTACCCTTCAGTCTTAAGACCACTTCCTAATCACACAAAAGTCGAAAGGTACGTCTCCATCAGTGTCAACCTACTGTATCCTAAATTTAGTGTCCTCATCCACGGTCCTCTTTCTACATGATAGAACCAAGACTTTTAAAGGAGTCTCTCAGCACAATACTTTCATCAAACTTCATCCCAAAATGACAAAATACCATAATCAAACTCCACACATCCAGTCTTAACTCGACTCAACCTGTTTTTTACTCGAATACAACTCTCTTATTTAATTCGCCAAATGGAAATGGTTAACAAGTAAGAACTCCGATTTGTGAACTATCTCCCATTTATTTCACCAAATGGAATTGCTTAAGAAGTAACAACTCCGGATTTGTGAAGTATCGGGGATTCCCGCGATATGTCAAATTTGACATTATAATGACATTATTTGGGAATTCAAACGGACCCTCGTTATCCTATACTTTCCCCCTAGATACTTTATTTCCAAGAAACAAGGAGAATAGTCAAGTCAATCAAAATCTTTGTACTGAATTTTTTTACTCTAGCAGGTACAATTATAGACCAACTTTACATTCCGAACATGCTGATATCGAAACCGAAAAACTATTAGCACACAAGATATACATTCTTGGCAAAGATGAGAAGTAATTAGTTGTTGGAGGTGATACAAGGTTAAGGATTAAAACATCAGTGAGTGTCATCTTCTCTTCAGCAGCTTTGCAGAGAATCTGCTGAGCATTCCATTTTTCCTGGAAGCCCTTCTTCCTCCTCGTCTTCTTCTGTGAGGTTTCTAAACAGCTGCAACAGCTCAAGCGCGCCTGCTTTCGCTCTTTCATTTCCATTCAGCTGAATACAAAAAAGAGCGGGTAAGATCCCTTCGTCGATTACCAAACTGCAGCATTTGCTACACTTTGAGCAGAAACTCAGAAGAATAGAGACTCCATTTTCTTGTTCTTCACAATTTCCATTGTCAAGCAACTCAATAATGGAAGCAATGCACCCTTTTGTTTCTGTTGCAAGAACCCGAGCTTCCTCTGTTTGACATAGCTTCTCCATGATCTGTATACAAGGCAAAGAAAGCGTGTTGTCTCGTAGAAATGGAGTCAATTTAGGGATGTAATCAAGCGGTAAGAATCTAAGCAAACAGGGATCTTCTGTACTCAATCTGAGTATTTTGATGGCTGTTTCATGAAATTCTTTGAATTGGGTGTCAAGGATTTCGAGAATGGAACTCAGTGCACCAGATTGTGCCAGCTTTAAACCACAGCTTCTTTGGATAGATGATTGGAATATGGCGAGCACGTGTTTAGTCATAGATGTTCCAAGAAAAGATGCTAGCAGAATATACACATCTTCATCAATGAACTGAATTGCGCTTCTGTAAGAGAACAAATTACCCCAAATAAGTTGAGAGGATTAACAGACCAGAAAATCTAGTCAAAAGAAAGATAATACAGAAACAACCGAATGAGAGGCTAAATTGCAACTAATATATTTACCTGCTCAAATGTACACCAATTGAGAGCAACCGAGCTGCAGCGACCTGAGAACTTTCATCTTGCCTATAAACCGCAGCTCTCAAAAACCCAACTAATGGTTCCACAAAATTGTTAAAAGAGAGAGGAACAAGGGTATGATTGCAGCGTTTCTGGTTCAGATAACTTTGCACGTCTTCAATGCTCGAGATTTGTGAATCCCATGGAAGTAGACTGATATTAGACAGCAGGGTTGTTTCCAGCTCATGTTTGCTTGAGAAGAATTTCAATTCTGGATTTGAACTTAGATCATTATGATCATATTTGGAAATGAATTCACCCGGGTTGTTGCTGGTATCCTCGGATCCAAGAGACATGTTGCTGATATCAATTTGGAGATTTAGACTCACTAAGGAACAGAGGCTACTGACAGAATCACAAGAGCTGATACGAACAGAATCATCATTTATGGATCTTTTAACCGACAGCACGGGGAAAAAAGATTCGTCATTGTCGATAGAGGAATAACGTGCTTGTCCTTCCAAAACCTGTTCCCCGTGTTTTCTCAGGAGACACTTTAAGTAGCATAAGATTCTCTTTTTCGGTTGTTCAGTATCACCGACTGTATCTAATAAATTATGAATTGCTCTCCTCTCTAACAATAAATCCTTGAAAGATGTAAGATGAATTCTTGACGCCACAAACTGGAGAGCCTGAATTTTAGAATTTCCAAATAAGGATAGAATAGACTCATCGTTCTTAAGTATTGCGCCAAGAACCTTTGCAGCCTCTTGTTCAAACGAGCCTATGATAAATACTGCGCGTCTAAGGTCATCAACAATTCGGGATATCTACAATGGAGTAAATTGCAATTTATTATACAGTTGATGACTAAAAGCATAAACAAAAACAAGCATAATCAACAAACCTCCAGTTCCAGAATCGTTGGGACCATAGTTTGGAGTTTACTCAAATATTTTTCCAACTTCTGCTTGGTTCTCTTAAAATTTGAAACAATTTTTTCACCTGTCAAGGCCTGAAACACCAAGCAGTATAATATTTTAAACTGCAGTGAACAGCAAGATTGAGGCATTACATCATTTTTTTAGTTCACTGAATGCTTGAAAAGTTCTTTTATTTCATTCATGTATTAAGCTTAGCATCGCTAGAAAAAGAGGAAATGTCCCCAAAACGGACGGTAAAACAATGAAAACATTCTGGGCTAGGTTTAGTAGATTACACTAGTACAAAATCTTATCAGTACTCAGCATCTAAGGTTAACTGAATATTGTCCAAGTTATGAGTTGAAAACCGGCATTAAGAAGAAAAAGAAAATTACCAAGTAGAGTCTGCTAGATTCACTGCAGTATTTCAGCAGTAGGTTGGCCGTTTCAATAGCATTCTGTAAATGACAAAGAGCTTCTATTCCTGATGAGCATCGAGGCCGAGAACCTTCTATAACAGGAAATATCCGCAAGATTCTGTCAGTCAGTGTCTCCAATTGTTTGCAGATGGCACCATGCACCTGAGATCATGCACTAGAAGAAATAAGGATTTTTACAACGACAAAGATAATTGTTCTTTTCCTACACCTTCCCAGTATTACTTAAATTTCAAATCTTAGAGTATTATTACTAGAAAAGTCCATCTACAGAAAATTGTCTAACCTAGTCTAAGTCATCAGAAAGAAAATAGATCACTTGCCCTTGTTTCTGGAATAAAAAGTGGCTTATATATTCAATTCCTAGGCTAATTCACATTGTTATATATTAATGGTGAATTTCCTCGTAGGAGTAATAACAGATTTATCTGTAGCTACATGAAAAGAATACCTTTATATCATAAGAACAGGCTGGTGTTTTCTCAATTTCAGCAACATCAGTCCTCATCCCACTGGCGAAATCCTGCAACTGTATTCAATTTTAAAGAGGAAAAATAACACCCCCATTAGAAATTTTATACAAAGGCATAACAGAACAGTAGACATGACAATAATTCACAGTTTTCACAAGCTTAGCTCCATCTAAAAACCCTAAAAATGGAAGAACAGAAGCTAGATGCAAGGTATTGGGTAGATTAACCTGCTATTGGTTGTTCTTAATCAAAGACTCAAAATCCAATACTTCTTACCCTTCAAAAGATGGAATCTCATTAAAAAATCCATATAAAAGGATGCATTTTCAATTAGAATACTCTTGGGGGAGGCTTAGTTTTCCAAATCTACTGCGTAATGAACCATACAGCAAGTACTTGAGTAAAATATGCATACTTGGAAGAAAAAATGTAAACTGTTTCTGGGTTTACCTCTACTGTTGTAAATGAGCAACTTCTTCCTTGGTTCTTCTTTGAAAGCCAAGGTTGCAAATTTTAAGAGATACACTGATCTAAAATAACCGTTTGGAGAGCAAATAGGAATGTATAAGAAAATTTGTTTCCAAGAAGAAGACAATTACAAAGGAGGAATTTGTTTGGTTATGGTGTTTGTTGGAGCCGGTTCTCGATGGGTTCGCGAAACCAAAAGAGAATCGAATTAGGTCCAGAAGACGCGACCAAGGACGGCCCATGAAGTCAGCCCAGAAGAACGAAAGCGGCCCATAAGCACGCGGAGCCTAAAAAGGGGATCCGACGAGATCAGGTATCGGAGGGGCAAAATGACAATTGACTCGTGTGGGCCCCTGACGAGAGTATAAGAGCGTAACCGAATAGAGAGAGAGGGACAGAGCATCATTTACCGGAAATATTCTCCTTTCTTCTTCCACTCGAGAGCTGAAAACACAGAAGCGATCCAGAGCTTCAATCTTCCTAAACGACCTTCTCCTTGAGGCGTTTGGACGATCAGCACTTGGATTATGACTCTCGGTGTTGCAATCGAGCTTTTGATGTTGAAATGAGTGATTTCTGAGGTTATTTGGGTGCTTGTAGCAAAGAGCTTGATAAGCTTCAAATGGTGTTTTGAATTCTCCTTTTCATTGGCTTACTTCTTCCTATTCTCTCTTGCTTTTGTGTCAAATTGCATTGTCTTTGATTGCTTATTTGCACATTTGCTAACTTGAGCGTCGCAGAGCCAAATCCGGAGCCACCCCCTCCTGGTTTGGTAGCGCAGGTACCTCAGGGCTCAAGAACAAGGTTGATTCTTAGGGAGAAGATGACGAAGGGCTAAGTTTGATCGGGTGAAGTACAGTGTACAAGTTGTTTGTCCAGAATTGCGGAAGAGGTCCTCAGAATTCCTTCGAAGATTTGACTCCCTGTGTCTCGCGAGGTGTTGTGTCGCGAGACTACAATTTCTGGGCTCCAACACTGGCGCCGACCGTGGGGACCTCCTCGCGCAAGTAAGGCTTACTACAAAGTTCCGCGTGTTTTTGATATTTAGCCGACAGACTGAGGATGAATATTGGTGGTGAGGGAAGTGGTGCCGTTAACAACACCCCTCTCCAGACGAGAACGCAGCAAGAGGTAAACAACTTGCGGGCACCCCTTCCACGCGTAGACGAGGAAGAGATTGTTCTGGTAGGACCCGCGCTGGTTCAGTATCGCGCATTCCTTCAGGCGTTGGGACGAAACACGGGCGGGGGTCAAAACCAAGAGCAACCAAGGGCCGAGGCCCGCGAGCAAGAGCAGAATCAGGGTGATCGGGAGCAACCTGTCGCAGAGGAGAGTGCTGAGCACATACCCGACGACAGGATCTCAGTATCGCGTAGACCCGGGGTCGAGGGACGCGAGAGGGCTAGTCACCCTAGCAGGTTTGATTTGAATCAAGCTCCCGCGAGCTACATAGAGAACCAATCTTACAGGGGAAGAACCGAGACGAGGGGATATGGGATTCGAGCCGAGCGAGGACCTTCTCGCTACCAGTATGAGGGGGAACCTTATTACAACCAGGCAGCCTATCCACGACAGGCTTACGAGGCCTATCCGGCTGTTAACCCGTCAGCCTTGTTCGGCCCGACTGCTTTCGCGGACCACATAGTCAGGTAAGTTCCTCTACCTGATTTCAGATTCCCTGTTATCAAAGAATACAACGGCAAAGAAGATCCCAGCGAGCACCTGGCACGCTACAAATATGCTATGCTCGCGAGGTGCCCTGATGAAGCCACGATGTGCAAAGGCTTCCCAGGCACCCTCGCGGGTCCCGCCATGACCTGGATGCTTAACCAACCGTTAGGGAGTATCCATTCTTTCGCTGATCTAGAAAAGAGTTTCTTGTTGCACTTTGGGTCCTCAATGAAAAGAAAAGTGACTATGCAAGAAGTAGTGAGTGTCAAACAAGGACCAAACGAATCACTAGAGGGTTATGTCAAGAGGTTCTCAGAAAAAATCTCAGAGGCCGAAGATTTTCATGACAAAACTGCTCGGGTTGCATTCCTGGACGGTCTCACAGATGGAAGCTCCTTCAAGCAATACTTATACCGCAAGAAATATTTAGATTACCAGGGCATGCTCGAGAGAGCGTATACAGAAATTAACGTGGAAGCACACTCAGGTTCCGCGTCGAAAGGAAACAATCAGAATAAGTCTGCTCAGGGTCAAAAGAAAGACAACCAGAACTGGGGTAACAAGCGCCATCAGGGTAATCAGGGAAAGGAACAGAGTGACTCGCGAGTGCCCGGTTTGCAGATTCAAGATCAGGGTCAGGTTCAGAAACAGTTCAGGGGCCAAAATCATGATCTGAATCAGTTTCACTCGCAGAATTTCGTAGCCGAGCAAGATAACCGTCGCGAGGGTCAAAGGGGGGGGGGGGGTCGCGGCCGTGGTCGCCACGCGCCAGCAATGTGGTGTGAGTACCACAGAGTGGATACTCACCCTACAGAAGAATGCAGGTCGCGACCTCACCACCCGAGAGAACATGAAGTCTTGACTGCTCAGAGAGGAAATGGTGACAGGGGTCGCGGCAACCCAAGAGGGGGGGTAAGAGGTAGAGGCGGAGGTAGAAATCAGAATGAGATAAGGCAACAAACCCCAGCGAGGAATGACCAGAATCAGGGTCCCAATCGGCACCCAAACCAGAACTTCCCTCGCCTGGATGGCCATGTAGGAACAATCGCAGGCCGCCATGAACCCGTTCCCCTAGGCAAACGAGAGAAAAGGCTCATAAACAACGCACCCAAGCCTCAGGGAAAGCCAGTTTATAGCATCGCGAGATCGCAATCTGAGCCTTGCACGCTTGTCTTCAGCGACAAGGAGGTAGATACCTGGGCCGTCGAGGTCGCTGACCCACTAGTCATTCATGCTCAAATTGGAACCAAACTCGTGAAAAGGATTCTTGTTGACACGGGGAGCTCGGCTGATATACTATACTGGGACGCATTCGAGGAAATGGGCATTGATCAGTCTACACTCAGGCCTACTAAAACCACGTTGGTAGGCTTCGCGGGTGACAGAGTGAGGGCCCTGGGCGTCGTCACCCTAGATCTCATCCTGGGTGAAGAAACCGGGTAAAGAATATCAGAAAAAATAGACTTTGTGGTAATCCCGATAACATCCTCCTACAATGCGATACTGGGACGCGAGACTCTGTGCAAGTTCGAAGCAGTCGTGTCAATCTGTCATTTTTGCCTTAAGTTCCCAACGTCGTCCGGAGTAGGAGTCGCGAAGGGGAACAAAGAGGAGAGCCGCATCTGCTACGCATCATCCGAAAAGGGCAGCACCAAGGCCTTGTTCGCCAACCAGTTATTTATTCCAGGATTGCCTCACGTGATTGAGGAAGCCGAGTTGGAGGTACGTGCCTCTCCGAGGTCGCAAGATACTGGTGAAGAAGAAGAGGGGCACAAACCACATTTTGATGGGTTTGAAAAGCAGACGATCACTCCATTCCTCAACAAAGAGGAGAAGCTCTATGTAGGAGGAAGACTGGACCAGAAAGTTATGCAAGAAATTGAGACCTTGCTCGCCCTCTCCCGGGATGTGTTCGCGTGGACGCCAAAAGATTTGAAGGGGATTCCTGCGAGCGTAATGACTCACTCCCTGAACATCAGTCCAGAGGTTAAGCCGCGTAGACAGAAAAAGCGAAAGCAGGCAGGACCAAAGAACGCGGCCGCTGCTGTCGAACTCGCGAAGTTGTTAAAAGCAGGGTTTGTTAAGCCAGTACAATACCCGACGTGGCTGTCAAACGTAGTGATGGTAGATAAAAATCCTAAGGGGACAGGAAAATGGCGCATGTGCGTAGATTTCACTAGTCTCAATAAGGCATGCCCCAAAGACAGCTACCTGTTACCTTCTATCGACCAGTTAGTGGACTCCACTGCAGGTCATGAGGCGTTGAGTTTTCTGGACGCGTACTCGGGGTATAACCAGGTCATGATGAATCCAGCTGACTCCGGGCACACGGCTTTTATAACAGACAAGGGAACCTCCTGCTATAAAGTAATGCCATTTGGCTTGAAGAACGCGGGAGCCACATTCCAGAGGCTGGTGGACATGATCTTTAGCGAGCAAAGGGGTGACACCGTGGAGGCCTATGTTGATGATATAGTAGTTAAGAGCAAGAAGCAGGCAGATCACGCTCGCGACCTGACAGAAGTTTTTGAGACTCTGAGAAGGTACGATATGAGCCTTAATCCCGAGAAATGTGTCTTCGGGGTCACCGAGGGCAAATTCCTGGGATTTCAGATCAGCGCACGCGGCGTCGAGGTCAATCCAGACAAGGTCCGAGTTGTAATAGATCTACAACCGCCAAGATCCACTCACGACGTCCAAAGGTTTGTAGGGAAGGTCAACTACCTCGGGAGGTTTTGCGCCAAACTCGCGGAACGTAACCTCCCTTTCTTCGACATATTAAGGAAACCGAAAAGCTTCGAATGGACTGAGGAGTGCGAAAGGGCGTTTATAAGCCTCAAAGAACACCTGGCTAAACTCCCAACACTTGTGTCACTAGTGCCTGGTGAAGGCTTACAGCTGTACCTCGCGGCGGGTACGCGTGCTGTTAGCGCAGTATTGGTAAGGGAACAACAGGTCCCTGTCTATTTCGTCAGTAAAGCACTTCTGTCGGCCGAGACCAGATATTCACCCGTTGAGAAATCAGTACTCGCGTTGATAACAACCGCTCGTAAGCTCCGACCTTATTTTCACGCTCACCCCATCGAGGTGTTGACATATTTACCACTCCCATCTTTCATGAGTAAACCAACAACCTCTGAAAGGCTCGCAAAGTGGGTGATTGAGATGACCGAATTTGACGTAGTCTATAGACCGCGACCCACCATCAAAGCGCAAGCCTTGGCTGATTTCATTGTTGAGACAAGTTTCAGAGAGTTAGAAAGAAATGATATAGCTCCAGAGGACCCCGCGTGGGTTATGCACATTGACGGGGCGGTAAATGTAAATGGTTACGGGGCGGGGGTCGTCTTCACATCCCCAGCCGGGGATAAGGTCGACCACGCAATCGCATTAAAATTCAAAGCCACTAATAACGAAGCAGAATATGAAGCGCTCATCGCAGGATTGGAAATTGCGATTCACGCGAGAATTCACGTGGTGAAGTGTCTTTGCGACTCTCATATTGTTGTGAATCAGATCAAGGGGACCTACGAAGCTCGGACAGGCAATCTCCCCAAATATCACGCAAGGGCTACTACCTTGATTTCATTATTCAGGCATTTCGAGTTTGAAGCAATCTCGAGGGAGGAAAACACGCGAGACGATGAACTCGCGAAGCGAGGTTCCCAAGCTCAGTACACGAATATGGAACATCTCGATGGGAATTCTACTGTCATTTTCAAGGATTGAAAGAGCCAATACTTCTGGTTGGTAAAGTCTGAGAGCGCCGTTAGTAATCAGGTGGAGCTGATGGAGATAGACGAACCAGTCAGTGACTGGCGCACCCCTATAATTCAATATCTTGCAAACGGAGCCGGACCCTCGGATCCAAAAGAAATGAGAAAACTTGTCTCTATGGCTGCGCGTTTCTACATGTGTCGCGAGAGACTCTACAAAAGGGGGTACGGGCCACGCGAGCTCAGGTGTTTGTCAAAGAGAGACAGTGACGTGCTTATAAGAGAGCTGCACGCGGGGTTGTGCGGAACCCACGCAGGTTGGAGACCTATGGTCTACAAAGCATTAAGACAAGGGAGCTTCTGGCCCACCATGAAACAAGACGCACAACGCGAGTCGCAGAACTGTAAGCCATGTCAGTATTTTGCCCCAGCTTCCCATCAACCAGGTGTAGAGTTACAGATAATGTCTAGCCCCTGTCCCTTCGCGATGTGGGGGCTAGATCTGTTAGGACCTTTCAAGCCAAAAGCACCTGGTCAACTGGAGTACATCATTGTAGCAGTTGAATATTTCACCAAATGGATCGAAGCCGAGGCTCTCGCGAGTACTACCGTCCTGGCAGTTAAAAGGTTCCTGTGGAGGAATATCATCTGCAGATACGGCCTCCCTCACGAGATCGTAACCGACAGAGGACCACAATTCAATTCGCCACAGCTACTCGCGTGGTGTAGTGACATGGGGATCGCCTTAAGAATCGCGTCAGTCGCTCATCCGCATTGCAATGGCCAACTAGAGGCTGTGAACAAAAGTATTGTCATGGACCTGAAAAGGCGGTTAGAAGGCTCCAAAGGCAAGTGGGCCGAAGTATTACCTCTAGTACTCTGGGCAAACAGAACCACAGTAAAGAAAGCAACTGGGGAAACACCTTTTGCTCTCGCTTATGGAGTAGAAGCCACAGTGTCAGTCGAGTTCATTGTGCCCATGGACCGCGTCATTCAGTATAACCCGATCGACAATGACGAAAAAATGCAGCTTGAGTTGCAGATGCGGGAAGAAACTCGCGACCTGGCAACTATCAGAGCGGCCAATCATAAAGCCAGCGTCGCGAAATATTATAACAAGCACGTTAAGATAAGGGGGTTCGCCAGAGGAGACCTCGTGCTCCGCAAGACAGAAGGAGGAAAGCTCGACCCCAACTGGGAAGGACCCTACATTATAGATCGCGAAGTCGCACCCGGGGCATATCGTCTCAAGGATCACTCTGGGAATCACGTTGCCAACTCTTGGAACGTGATGCGACTTCGTCGCTTCTATGCCTAGTCCTCCCACAAAACCCAGGTACGCTTAGCAAATTTTAGCAGAATTTTTTTTCTTATTCCTGATCACAATTCTTATCACCTCAAGACACTAAAACAGTCGATCACTATGGCATGATAAGTACAGGTTGTGGAACCAGCAATTCGTTAGCACGCGAGTCTGGGTTACCAAAGAATAAGTATCACAGCCTGGTCGACCAATGCTCGTCCACCTAAAAAGGTAGCGCTTCAACTCAAAAAGACAAAAGTCGTCAAGACCGCTTCAATGGGCTGGGCTAAAAAACCCCCCCAGGTCGCGTGTCCAGCTTCCAAGGTTGAGCTAAAAAACTCTCCTTGGTCGCAAAAGCATGGACGGGTTTACGCCAACGAGCTCACCCGCCATGAGTCCGCTCCACTGGGTTGGGCTAAAAAACCCCCCAGGCCGCGTGTCCAGCTTCCAAGGTTGAGCTAAAAAACTCTCCTTTGCCGCGAAAGCATGGACGGGTTTACGCCAACGAGCTCACCCACCATGAGTCCGCTCCACTGGGCTGGGTTAAAAAACCTCCGCAGGTCGCGTGTCCAGCTTCCAAGGTTGAGCTAAAAAACTCTCCTTGGTCGCGAAAGCATGGACGGGTTTACGCCAACGAGCTCACCCGCCATGAGTCTGCTTCACTGGGCTGGGCTAAAAAAAAAACCCAGGTCGCGTGTCCAGCTTCCAAGGTTGAGCTAAAAAACTCTCCTTTGTCGCGAAAGCATGGACGGGTTTACGCCAACGAGCTCACCCGCCATGAGTCCGCTTCACTGCGCTGGGCTAAAAAACCCCCCAGGTCGCGTGTCCAGCTTCCAGGGTTGAGCTAAAAAACTCTCCTTGGTCGCGAAAGCATGGACGGGTTTACGCCAACGAGCTCACCCGCCATGAGTCCGCTTCACTGGGCTGGGATAAAAACCCCCCAGGTCGCGTGTCCAGCTTCCAGGGTTGAGCTAAAAAACTCTCCTTGGTCGCGAAAGCATGGACGGGTTTACGCCAACGAGCTCACCCGCCATGAGTCCGCTTCACTGGGCTGGGCTAAAAAAAAATCCCACCAGGTCGCGAAAAGACGTGAACGTTGGGCTGGTGCACACACATCAACCCACGTGGTGAGATAAAAGCGTTAGGGGGAGGTGAAAAGTCCCGCTTTCCTCGCAAAGGCAGTTTGCTGGGCTGAGAGGCAAGGACCTTCACCCAGCAAACTCCATTCACATCATGACTCACCCTTCCTTTAAAAGTTCTTAACCATCTAAAGAATAAAGACCAAGTACTAAACGCCTCTCTACATGTGCAGTGCTTAATGTCCTCCGCAATGAGCATAAAAGAGGCTCACATCGTGGAAGAAATTCAAAAATGGAGACCACGTCATGCCCAGATCATCTCTACAACACGAAGTTTTCTACAACAACCATGCAAAAGAAAAACTCAAGGGATGTCCTGAGGCTTCGCGACTATAAGAGCTCAGGTAAAAAGCTTCGCTTTGTCAGATATATAGAAGTGTTATCAAAACGCAAAGATAACCCAAAAAGGACATACCAATACAGGACAACCCTCGCGAGTATCAAAAGCAACAAAGAGCTAAAGCGCGAAGCCCTGTCACCGGCTAGAGCAAACGTAGTGACCAGGACTCGCGTGGAAAGTTCGTGCGATAGCTAACAGGAGGATGGTTTGCAATGCTTTATGATTCTTTCACAAAAACCTATGTAACACCGTCAGTTTCATCTTTTACTATATAAGAGGGATCGTAGTTATGAAACACTTATCTCTTACGTTTTATTTTTCGCAAAATTACTGCACTTTTCTGAAACACAAAAAGAGGGGAATGAGGCGAGATAAGTGTGTACAAAACAAGCAGGAGGATAAATAAAACCCAAAATAGAGAGCACAAGAGCATATAGCTCGCGACAACCATGGCCGCATTAAAAAGTATAAATACATAAGAGCCCAATCTCGTAACAGTTGCACCAAAAGCATATATTGTTCGAAAGACCACCAGGCCAGGTGTCAGAAGGTTCGAAACACAAGACGAGCAGAAATAATAAACATTACTTTGCGACAGTCTCACGAGCAGTCCCTGTATCCCCTACGCTATCCGCCTCCAAATCCACAACGACGTCCTGAGCGTCAACCACCCGCGATCCTGACCCCCCCGCCTGATCTAAGCATGAACGCTTCAGGAAGGGTTGAATGGTGTCGAGAAGAGCATCTGGCGCAAATAACTTTCTCTTACGAGGAGAGAGGGCCGGAGATGGAGGACTCGGCAACGCGTGAGGAGCAGATTCTAAGCTTTCGGGCGGAGGCGGAGTGACCATCTTCGGAAGAGGAGGCTTGGGCACTTGGTTCTCTTTACCTTTAACGATACCTTTCTTAGGCGCAAGATGAGTTACACCCCAAGCCTCGAGTGGAGCATCCCCATCATCAATAAAGGTTCCCGGCACCGGGGGCTCATACTTAGGAAGGTCGGTGGAAAAACCACATAGATCTTGGGGACTGAAGGGGAAATCTTCGACTTTGTACTTCCGCATCTGAACCTTCACCATGCAAAGGAGAAGCGTGTTGACAGCATTCTTGTAAAAATCCACGCGAGCGCGTTGACGGTAACCTCCGCAATACTCTTCCACTGCCATATTTCTCTCATAAGCAATTCTCTCGGACATCGTCGCGTGAAGTTTCTCATTCTCTTGTTTGAGGTCGTTCACTTGCGTGTTATATTCAGTGGCGATGTTGACGTGGGTGGACCTCTCGTACGCAAGTTGCGCCTCCAGCTCTTTTATCTTCGCGTCCTTAGATTCCAATAGCGCATTAGCCTTCGAAAGCTCCACCTCCAAAGCGTCTGCAAAAACAACCACACAAGTAAGCATACTAAAAACGCAAACGCTAAGACCAAACACACGAACAGGAACCTCTGGCATGGGCTTTAAGGCTAAGTCCCCTGACAACCAGTAAGGCATCCGAGATTGTCAGCTCAAATCGTTTTTGAACAGCTTTGTCAGGATAATCCTTGTAATCACGAATGAATTTATCGCGAGTCTCCTTTTGAAAGAAGCAAGGAGCCTTTCTCGCATGAGGCTCACGAACTTGAACAGAAATGTCGGAACCAAGCGGGGGACGAACTAAGAACCAACACGTTTTCCACCTATCAATCTTCGAAGGCAATCGAAAAGCACTAGGAGTCTTGGCTTGAGCGGTATAAAACCCATCCTCGCAAGAGTTCTTCTTATATGAATTAATAAGAGCATAGTGAGGCGTATTGGGGACTATCCCAATATCCTGACATCGGATGGTGTATACGATCAGCGAACTCCAGAAGTTTGGATTCATGTGTGAAGGACTGAAGCCTAAATCCGCCATCACTTCAGTCTGAAAGGACGTCCACGGGAGACGGAAGCCAACTTCTAAAGATTGCCTGCTTAAAGCGAAGAAGGGCCCGTATTGGTCAAGAGAAGTGCCCTCGTGGTCGGGAAGGGCGAAAATAGTTCCTTCAGGAAAAGGGTATCGCATAGCGAAATAGCGAAGATCGTCAAATCCAAGACTGCTGCGATGGGCCGTGTTAGGAATTAAGGTGCGAGTGTGTTTTATTCTCTTCGTTAGAATACTTATTCGGCCCGGATCCACGAGGAAGGGTTTCTCTATTATTATGTGGGGTAAGGACCCCTTATGGGAGAAGAAACGAGCAAATTGACCATAATCGGTCTCGGCTCGCTCCTGAATCACGCGAGACGGGAGTCTGGTTTTGGATTTCTTGGACTTCTTCGCCTTATTCCGTTTGGATTTGCCGGTCACGCGAGATCGCCTACGAGAATTAGGCTCGCAACCACCAGAACCCCGCTCGGAGCCAGACGTCGTGCGCCCCGAATACTCAGCCTGAGCTGAACGTTCGGAGAAATCGTCACTACCTGAAAGCATAGGCAAAGTAAGATTCAGTTTTCCAGGGATGGAAAGAGAAAACAAGGGGAGAACATCGCGAGTGGGAACAATGCGAGGCGATGGGAATTAACGCGAGGCGATGGGAAGTGAACAAACAAGAAATCCCTGGAAAAACTGAAACTCGGAAGATCAATGGAGAAGTTAAAACGACATCAAAATGAACCAGGCCCAAGAACACGGAGAATCTTGTGAAGGTTTGAAATGGCGAAATTGACCGAAAAAAGTGTATCTTTCTAGACAACGTCTCGAAAAATAAGAGTCGGAAAGAGAATCCGACACAGGAAACACCCAATGGGCAAACAATCTCTAAGGGAGATCTGTCAAAATGAGGAGCCCGAGCAAAAACTCTGACAACAGTTATCAAGTACGAAGAACACGAATGTCGAATCTGTAGAAAACCCTAAAATCAAACTAAAACAAACTTTTGCGAAAAAGAAAAGAAAAGGAAGAGCGATAGACTAACCTGCCATCGGAAACCGGGTGAGAACGGCGGCGAGGACGACGGTAGAGAAGAAAGGAGAACACCGGCTGAGTGTTTTATTCGAAATTTTACAGAGAGCAAAGAAGGGTTATGACGGATTGAGAGGAGGAAGACGAAGATGGGTAGTTATAAAGAAAAATCGGAAAAAGAAGATGCAATCAAAAGACGACACGTGGACAACATGCGCCCAGCGCAGGAATTTGTAAGGGTTTTCGAATTCAAAACGTCGCTCCGAGAAATTTAGCCGGCACGCACGCGACCTTCATACGCGATGTGATCATACCAAGTCGAAAGAAGGGATCATATCGAGAACGCGACTTCAAGGAGACAAACCCAAGCCTTAGGCTATTCAGCATAAAAGCTTGGGGGGCTGGATGTTGGAGCCGGTTCTCGATGGGCTCGCGAAACCCAAAGAGAATCGAATTAGGTCCAGAAGACGCGACCAAGGACGGCCCATGAAGTCAGCCCAGAAGAACGAAAGCGGCCCATAAGCATGCGGAGCCCAAAAAGGGGATCCCACGAGATCAGGTATCGGAGGGGCAAAATGGTAATTGACTCGCGTGGGCCCCTGGCGAGAGTATAAGAGCGTAACCGAATGGAGAGAGAGGGACAGAGCATCATTTACCGAAAATATTCTCCTTTCTTCTTCCACTTGAGAGCTGAAAACACAGAAGCGATCCAGAGCTTCAATCTTCCTAAACGACCTTCTCCTTGAGGCGTTTGGACGATCAGCACTTGGATTATGACTCTCGGTGTTGCAATCGAGCTTTTGATGTTGAAATGAGTGATTTCTGAGGTTATTTGGGTGCTTATAGCAAAGAGCTTGATAAGCTTCAAATGGTGTTTTGAGTTCTCATTTTCATTGGCTTACTTCTTCCTATTCTCTCTTGTTTTTGTGTCAAATTGCATTGTCTTTGATTGCTTATTTGCACATTTGCTAACTTGAGCGTCAGAGAGCCAAATCCGGAGTCACCCCCTCCTGATTTGATAGCGCAGGTACCTCAGGGCTCAAGAACAAGGTTGGAGTTGTGTCGCGAGACTACAATTTCTAGGCTACTTGAAGATGATAATTGAGCAGCAGTAGACAATAGGAGTCCCCACGACATTCAAAAGGCGAGAGAGAGATAAAGCTGACAACTTCATATGTCAAAGTCAGAATCAAAATCAATCCGAAATCAAAGATTTTGAGAAACAAATGGGTTCTTATAATCCGAGATTGTGTTTGGAAAACCCCCTTACTAAAGTTATGATCTACTCCGTAAAAGTTCTTACGTTCATATTTATGCACCCAATAATCCTACTTTCGACCTATTACCTCTTTGAGTTTTTTTTCTTTTAACCTCACAAGTTGTAATGTTCATATCTTGCTACCAATTAAACAATCATATAGTTTGTATATTGTCGATCAAAGATCCAAGTTCGCGAGTATTGACCAAATTAGCTCACATAGGTGAATAAAGCTCATTAATTATGCATGTCTAATCCTAATAGAGGTTGGATGTCAAACAAAAATTATTAACATACGGAATGTGTATGAAAGTTTTTGTTACATGAACATATAATATAAATCACATGTGCATGCAATTATATGCAAGTATATTATAGAACATTTATGTATTTATCATTATGTTAGAATATTAACTTTATTTAAGCATGTAATTATAATTTCGTAATAAATCTTTTTCATCCCAATTCATCTTATTGTGATGATCGTATAACAGTGTAACACAGTCTAACCATTTATTTATAGATATGGCTAGAAGAAATTGATATATAACTTCTAGATTTCCTATCTGACGCTCTAATAGATAAAAATTCATTTACACGAGGAAAGTTCTGGTGCAAATAATTTTTATTCTCCATATTCAATATGCCTTTTCTTTATTATCCCAACAACATTTCTTATTATTAAAGATTAACAACTTTATCTAAAGTCTAAACAAGTGATATGCCTTACACATTACACATTACACATTACACATTACACATTACACGTAGGATGCGTAAACGAAGACAACTTGACCTGTCAAAAGTTGACCCGACCCGCTGGGTCGACCCAATCCGACCCGAAAATATTCGACCCAAACCCGACCCGAAAAGTGTTTGAACCCGTTTGGGTCAGACCCGTTTTCGACCCGAACCCGTTGGGTCGAACCCGGCTCGACCCGAACTTTTCGAAACTCGTAAAGGGTCCCACTTTTCACATATTTTATTTTATTTAAATTAAAAAATAACAATATATTTTGTTAAATAATAATATATTATTATTAAAATATTATTTTCTTTATTATAATAAAGAAAAGCGAACATTTGAAACCCGCTGGGTCGACCCGAACCCGAACCGTTCAACCCGAAAATTTTGTCAACCTGATTGACCCAACTCCGTTTTCGACCCGAACCCGATCCCGACCCGTTCGACCCGTTTGTCAGGTCTAAAGACAACAAAGGTGTATTTTTTTAATATATCAACGCATATGTAACGTGTGGATAAGAGGGCAAGTTTTGCTTTCTCCAGAATAATGTAAGTATATTACTAACACATGTTATGTACGAACGAATTCACCTATATTAAAGATGAAGAAAATTCTACACGAAAAATAAAATTATACTACGAAAAATAAAATTATACTCTCTCCGTCCCCAAAAGTTCTTCTCATCCTTAATTTTGACATTATTCACGTTTTAAGAGAATCTTCGACATATCTTCTAATATATAGGAAAAAATATAATAATATGGGGTCTTGTTTGATTCGTCTCATCAAGAGCTTTAATAATATCAAAATTTTATAATTTTTATTAATGTGTATTTAAATATATTAACATTACAAAACGTGTCTCGGCGAATGTGTCGGAAAGAGATGAGAAGAACATTAAGGGACAGAGGGAGTATGACACTTCTTGTTGACGACATGTGTTGGATATACACCTGAATAATATTTGTTTTTTTTCAATGTTTATGTATCTGAAGTCGTATTTCAATATTTACAATATTTACCTCGTGTCTAGATAATGGAGGGGTTGGGGTGTACGCCTACTAGTACAAAATGTCAATTTTATGACATGTTTTTACTACGGTTTCGTGTTTCTTTGTAGTAATTTTGTCTGTGTGATTAAATTACTACGATTTTTACTTGAACCGTTATAATTTTGGACATAATTTACTACAGTTCTGACATAACCGTAGTAAAATAGTTACACATTCACTACGGTTCCGAACATTTTCAATTAAATTGGTCATTTTATTACGGTTTTACCGAAGCCGTCGTAAAACTCTTACCAATTTAATACGGTTTCGTAAACGCTTCATTTAAAATGGTTGTTTTATTACAGTTTAGAAAAAACCGTAATAAAAATGTATTGGAGAACCGTGGTAAAAATGTATGCGAGAACCGTACTAAAAAATTGTCTCCAAAATTAGGTTTTAAGCATTTCTCTCGGCATATCATGAAGACATCCCGACCCCAAATTGGAAGAGTCGGTGAGTCGTGGCAGTCCCTCCGCCTCAGGCATATCCGCCCTGAGCTTCGTCCAGTCGCGCTAGCAGTAAACAGGTGCTTACTCGCCTCTCGATCTCTAATATACAACCCCAAAATAGTCATGACCTTCTCCCCGCCCGCCTCTACATCCGGCCCGCTCCACCCTGTCGCCTCTACACTCGCTTCTTCTTGTCAACGACTGCGTAGTTACCCAAAGCCTATTCTTCTTGTCGGCTACTGCGGAGTGACCACACATATATTAGGTACGTTACAATCAAGGTTCGATTCTAAGGTTGTTTTTCTCATCAAAAGGATGTTCTGGATTTAAGTATCAGAGCAAAATTCTGAGATTTTTAATTCCGTGAATGCGTTAGGGTTGATTTTCTCATCAGAAGGATGTGTTGGTTGGCTTAGGTTTTTTTTACTCGATCATCATCAGCAGAAGCAGGTGGAAGAGATGAAGAAGAAAGAATATCACAACAATGAATGAATGAATCAATCTACCAATTAGGGTATGCATAATTGGGAATTGAAACAGAGAGGTTCCTTTTCCCTTCTTGTCTCCTCCGATCTCAAAGGGCTTGCACTCTGCTCAAACAAACAGATAGCGTGAAATTAGATAAAAGGGAAGATATGAATTAGAAAGGAGTGAAGACGAGAGGAGAGACTAACCTTCAATTAGTGTTGTGACATTTGCTCGCAGGTTTGGCACTGCAGCCTCAACATAATCTTCTTGGTGGTCTTAGCTTGTTTATATATGATAGCATTGTGTAATCATTATCCAGTAAGCAGATGCTGAAGTTTATGATGATTTCAGAAGTAAGATTACAACTATATATGATTGTTTCCTGTCATAACTACGCTTTCCTTGGGCTGCCAAACTGACTTTTGCCCTTCTTGTACTGAGTCACCTTGTGCAGTGTATGCTTTCTGCATTCCTTGTTCTTGTAGTGGGTCTTCTTTGTCTTTGGAATGTTCACCTGCAAGAATAAGATTAGGTCGCATATTAGTTCAAATGAACCAAATAAAAGAAAAGTAGTGCAAAATTCAAAATAACCTTTTGATAGAAAAAGTCATTGAAAATAAAATATATTTTCTCTAGGATAGAAGCTCCAGGGTAATATTAAGCTAGAATTGTATAATCCTAATCACATAACATTATTTTCTTTTAGAAAAAAAACGTATTCATTCTGATAGTTGTTCATTCCCCATGTAATAGTATATTCTTGATTTGCTGTTAGAGGTAGTTTCATATAGAATCACTTGTTTATTCTATGTGCCTCTTGTTTCAGGTGCAACTGATTACCCGTGCTTTCTTGGACTATTAAAGCATCTAATTGGTCCTTTAAGCACACAACTAGTTGATCGAAGGTCGAGCATAGTAAAGCAAGTATGTTCTTTAACCCCTACCTTTATAGAAATTTAAATATGGCACAGACATAAATCTTTCCTATTTGTTCTCATTGCATCTCTTTCAATATGCTTGCAACTGTTAGTCTAGTGTTTCAATTCCCTCGAGTTAGTTGATGGTGTTGAACTTTTTTTTCTTCAAGCTCTTATAGTTACATTCTCATGAACAATTATGGTTTTGTTCTCGGACAGTTAGTACCTTTTGCGATCATTGTATTAGAAATTTGAATCTCTACCCTGAGGTGCAGGTCCAGGATTTACAAAATTCTTATAATTTTTTTTTCATTAAACATAACCTTTCTTCAATGGGACAATTTTTTGTTTGCTTCACCCGAAAAAAGGAACACAATTTAAGTCTAGAGTGCTTGGGGTTTATAGCAATCCATGGGATTAGATGTAGCTTTTGATGCGTTTAGTCTAGCTTGTACCATCTGATAGTGATGAATTCTTTAGTAGCTAATTGGATTAATATATTTTTCAATTTCATGAACAAATAAACTGATGTGTGAACTCAATCATGTCCTGGTATAAGCTCAAGGTGGCAAGAATCTCTCCTGTCCAAATAATCAGAGGAGTGGCCTCTTTTTCTATGTACAAGTTTTTTCAGGTTCCTTCATTTCTGATTTGCAAATTGTACACTCAAGTATATTGAGAACTGTTGTTGTGGATTTTTTTAGCTTAATGATTGTCTTAGACTTGCACGGGCTGACTGCATTCTTTTTCAGGATAACTTTGGTAGGTTGCATGGTAAAATAAACCAATTAAAAGTAATTGGAACCTGTGCAGTTTGTGTTGTAGGTGGTGAAAGGTATGTTAACATTTTTCACTTTTACTTTCAATCTTGCATTCTGAATGAGGATACAACCTTTTTAGTTTTTTAATAGTTTTTTTCAATGTATATTACAAAAACAATACTTAAATGACTATGTTTATCTGGTTGCAACTCCCTTGCCTTTCTGATGCTATAACATATATTGTGTTTTGTGCTTAATGTGGAACCAACCACTACAAATTTCTAATGCATGACAAGGTTTGGTTATCTCATGACGACCAGTAACCATTTTGGCTACATAGTTTATGTTTGACAAAGTCTGAATTCCTCCGGATATAGTTGTTTTCCGTTAGTTGTGACTACAAGACATCTCACTTGTTTTGAATACTTGACTTGTTTCCAATTTCACAATGTATTCTAACCTGATTTGCAAGAATTGTTGGCTAAAACATAGCTCATCTCATGAGTCTAGACTATGTTCATGTGTAGATAGCTAGATCTGACTTGTTTTAACAGTTGTTAACTGGTTTCAAATCTTGCAATGTATATGTGATCCATATCATCTTGATCTTGATGTGTTTGCAGGTCACTAGTTGCTAACCTGTCTGCTGCTGATTGCTACAAGGTTGAGCATTTGAAGCTACCAGAAAACTGGGCACTAGGTACTAAATTGATTCTCAAATACATACTAGTTCAATTTACTAATCCTCACATGTTGACATATTTTGTCTTATCACACGTATCTTGTGCAGTTAAGAAGGCCAAGTATTACTACATTGTTGGGTTCTTCCTCACTGTATCCCCAAAATCTATCATGCTTGTTGCTGAGCATGCAGCAGCAAATAACAAGGTGTTGTTTGTTTTTTTATTGTTGCAAGTTGATCAAGTAGATCAACTTGATGCAGTGAGGAAGAAAATACCTCTTGATGCAGATCAGCTGCTACTGCGAGTATGAACTTGTATCGTAGAGTTCTAACTTGTTTCCAAACCAGAAATTGACGATAAGAGTGGCCTTGACTACATTGTGATTTTGGTGTTTTTGGTAATTTTGTTTATTAGCAATTTTGTAGATAACATTGTGATTTTGGTGTTTGATTAATTATAAAGATGGTGACGTTTATTGAAATTATTTTACTATAAATAAATGATGATATAAATTTTAGAATTATTATATTAAATTAGTGACCCATAATAGAACATACAATATTACTATGGTTATAACAAATGAACGACAATGAAGATTTATTACGGTTCTAACAATTTTACAATGAGAGAGTGATTCGAATTTACTACGGTTCAAACAAATTTCAATACACTATTTTACTACGGTTAAAACAACTTTACTACATACAAATTTATTACGGTTGAAACAATTTTACTACATACAAATTTACGACGGTTAAAATACCTTTACTACATACACATTTACTACATACACATTTACTACGGTTGAAACAATTTTACTACATGTAAATTTATTACGGTTGACATATTTAGTACAAGTGTTAATGTGGGTAAAAATTGCTTTTTTACTACGGTTTCACATTTATCACGGTTCTCGGAATCGTGGTAAATGTGTGAACCGTAGTAAAAATGTAACCGTTATAAACAGTTTTGTAGCAGCCACATTTATAACGGTTGAGAACCGTGGTAATCTTTGCATGCGAACCGTGGTAAAACAACACTTTTGTACTAGTTATGGATGTGTAGGGTATACGATATGTAAGTTTTTCACAGAGTGTGAAGCCGGTGAGCACACGGCAGCGTAATTGGTTAGCAAATGGGCTACAGGACACTTGTTAAAAGGGTAGGAGGGAAGAGATTGACGGTTCAATTCTCACTACCAACATCCCACATGAGCCTAGGCAAGGAGTGCCCAGGTAATAGAGGGGTTGATGTGTATGGCGCAAGCCTGTCAAGAAGTGGGAATCCGGTGAGCACACGACCGTGACAATTTAATTTACGTTTTTACTGAGTCAAGTCGAGTATTGTTTGAGTCGGAATTCAAGAAATTGGAGGAAATAGAATTGCCACGAGCCCGTAACGAAGACGAAGAAATACCCAGTCGGCACCAAAAGCCGCCATCAACCACGACCGCAGTTAGGCGACAAAAGCCCCTGGAGTAAAACTGCGCATGCGGCCCCCTTACTCGCGCCCGCGGTTTGTCCTTTGTCTGGATATTCTGTTTTCAAGCGAAACTGAGGCATTACCAATCTTACGCTAGCCCTTTCGACTCCGTCTTCGATCTTCGTCGACACTAGTTGAGACAACTTAAGGTACGCTTCCTTTGTCCCACTTGAGTTCAAATTTGAAGTCTTATTAGTTGATTGCATTCACATTCTTGCAATTGCTTTGAGTCTTTCTTTCTTTCTTTCTATGTTGAGTCCTTTGTTTTGCTTCTGAACCTTGAGTTGAAACCATGCCCTACACTATCCATCTCCATTACTACCATCACTCATGTTAGTGCTAGGAGCTTGTTAGTTTCAATCTATTGGGTATTTTTTCACACAAGAAAATCCATCAAAGAAAGCTTGTTACAACAACAATTGAGAGAGAGTGCAAAGGGAAACACACGAGAGTAAACACTTGTCAGTTGTTTTTTCGTTTTCACTAACTTGACATTGTTACGTGTTAGTCTTCTCTTTGATCATATTTAGGTCGCAGAGTCTTTATAGGACTGACCGTGAGTCCACCCCCATCACACCTAAGGCGATGATGAGCATGTTCAAGCAACTTTCTCACTCGATCGACAACATAAACAACGAAATAACAACGATTAGAACTATGCTACCTTCTTCCCCCACAGACCCACGAGCATATTGAAGCTTCCCGAGACGCTTCGAGGAGGACTTTGCCTAACCAGGAAGAAGTGTATGAGGTCGCTCGTAACGCCTTCCATAGATTGTCCTGAGTTGCTCACCATCGAGCTCCAAGAGAGCGTTTTTTCTATCCTTAACTCTCCTATACATCATCCTAATAGATACAATGTTGCTAACCTTTTTGATAGATTTCAGGCTTTAGATGACGATTAAGGTTTTGATGAGGACTTTGAGAATGATAATGATGACGATTGACTTTCGCATGAGAATGTAGAAACAAATGAAAAAGGCAAGAATGTCATTTTTCGATGAAAAAGGCAAGAATGTCATTTTTCGAAAAATGTTAGATTTATTACAAAATACAGTATGTCACAACATATCTAAAACAACTGGTTTATTTTTAAAATCTCATCTTTTAATCTTAAGTGTTCATTGTCTCGACCTACGGTTTAGATATGTCTTTATGTCCGCGTCACAAAAATTGTCCTCATCTAAACCTGCCTCGATAAAATAGTATCCGAAGGCATGATGTATACATATAATAATGAAAAATCAAAGCCTCGTCACTTTATTTCAAAATTGATTATTAAAAAGTATCAAAATCTACACCTTTGAATTCATTAAAAATATTATCCGTCATTTGTTATCTTAATCTTGAGGGTTAATAAAAAAGATAAACAACAACACATTTTATTCTAGATATCATAAGCTGATCCACAAATAGGCATATTTCGGTCACATGAAAATCAATTTCACCAGAATTAGTTTTCAGTTGACGAAGACTGATATTTTGAACATAATTGGGTTCTAAACAATGAGCTTAGATTTAAGCCAATTAGATCACGTTGTAATCTGTAGGGTCACGAAGACTTGACCGTACCAAAAGATAACTGTATGGTTTAGTCTTTACGCGTGGAAATACATACATATAGCTCTGTGAAAATAACAAGTGATCGGATGACCGGAATATAGTGAATGTATATCATTGAAAGGAAATATCAGGAAACAACGACGACTTTTCTGAGGGACCACGACGTACGAACTCAATACTTCGAGAGCCTCTCAAAAACGTTTCTTGATAGATCAAAACTAGTTGATATCTAGACGTCAAGCACGAGATTGAATTTATTTTATTTTTTAACAGTTGATGTGTTAGTATAGTTGCTCAAACTAAAATTTGATATTAGAGAAAAATAAAATAAAATAAAGTTTTCAAAAAATATATCATCTCGTCAACCAATATCAGTTCTTTTCCAATAATAACATCTTGATTGTCGAAACTTATTTTAGTATATGTATAGATGAGAGAATGAGATCCAAAATAAGAGATAAACGAAAAAATGAAAACGGAACTAAAGATAATGCATCCCATTTTTTTTGTTTGATACTTATTATTTTTAATTCTATCTAGTATAAAAATATAAATAAAAGCAAAATAATAAGTTATACAACTCAAATCATACAATCTCAATTGCTGAAAGCCAAATCACCTACTCTTAGCTTTCTTAATTTTATTGAGCCGATTTTTTCCACATCGATACTAAAATTCAGTCACGCTGTATTTAAATTTTGATTTTTTAAAATCGGGGTTTTGTAATCCAAGTGTTTAAAATTCGGATTATAAAGTGTTCAAACGATGCGGGGTAACGTTTCAAATCCAACTTTATAACTCAAATTTCAAACGTTTTGAGATATAAGGCCTCAAGTCTTAAAAACGCTATTTTCATGTCAATGTGGAAACTTTTCAGGAGGTCACCAAATCTCAGGACTATTCTCACCCTAGCATACTTAACTTTCTAGTTCTTTTTCCTCACTCGAACCATGAAAAAGAAGAGCTTTTGTTGACACGAATAACAATCCATCCTTATAAAGGATTATGAACGGAGTGTTACATTTGACTTATAATGATTTATATTTTCAACCACTAATAATTTAAGACATATTCTAAAAATTACTAAAATGACAACTAAATTTTAACAAAGAAGATAGAATGGGCACCTTTTTTCGAAATATTTGATAGATAATATTGATTTGTACAAGTTAAATTTATAAATTAGGATAACAACATTTTACACGAGTATGCTTAATTTTTTGTTCTAAAAACCTAACTTTAATTGTTTTATAATCTTTTGTGATGAGTTTATTTATTTTATTATGATCGATAATATAATTTCTAATTGTATTCAAGTACGTGCCCTTAAGTTATGAAATACAATAATACAATTATAATGACATTAATACTTATAGTGGGTTTATGTAAAAAAGAAATGGTGTTAAGTTATAGTGACATTTTATCATCTCCTCCTTAGCCTAGTGGGGTGGGACTTGTCCCTCTATCCCATAGGTCTCGAGTTCGAGTCTTGATATCGCTTTTCTTATGGGTGTTGAGATTATCCTGGTTGTAGGGATCTCTTTCTTTGCTTGTCCAAAAAAAAGAAGTTATAATGACATTTTATGGATAAAAGCTTTTACTTTTTGACACATATATCAAAGCTTAGAAAATCCTTTTTAGTTCAAAACCCATATTACTAATAACCCCATTATAATTATAATGTGTTGTAACAAACAAACCTGAAATACACGTATACCTTTGTAGAAACGTAGAAACGCTTATGTGTTAAATAAGGGATATTGAGTTGTTCTTTGGGCAATAGAATATAACAATATACAAAAACAATAATAAACAGTGTTCCTAAGAGAGGAAACCATCAAGTGATCAACTAGTCCCAATTGAGAAAAAATTCTACCTCTAACCTTTTAATCTAGTAGGGTTTAAACCATGTACTTATATTATTAATCAAGACTGTTACAAGCAATTCAACTCCATCAACTTGAACTCACCACAAGTATCCAAGCTACCCTTACATGTAAATCCTAGTCCTAACAATATTGTTTCTACAACATTAAAGAACTGAAATAAAACAGAATAAGGTGAAGAGAAATATTGGTCGACCAATACCAGCACTGGATCGATCGAACTTGAGTAGAGTGGAGACTAATATCTCCTTAATTCCGAAAACGCCCCGTAATGTGATGGTTACCGACGTTTTGAATCACAAGATACAACTGTTAACGCTTCTGATCTCGCACAACCTGGAACAAAAGCCAACGAACGCTTGTCTGTGTGTTTACTCTCAGACTCGGCAACTTAGAAGAGAAGAAGTAAAGAGACAAAAAACATGGGGGAAGAGAAGAGACTGATGCTCAATTGTGTGTCTGAAAATGAGAGATGTAGAGCCCCTTTTATAGGCTGCAAGAGAAGAATCTCGAGTAGTGAATGCTCAGTTCCCTGTGTATTGAATGAGCAGATATGGTCAAACCGCGTGACATCAATGCCTAGATATGATCAAACCGCGTGTAATGAATGTTTGGTCAAAAGGAAAATTTGATGCCTTAAGTCCATTCGAATAGAACTGAGCCTATCTAAACCAAACTGAACCGAACACCGCGTGTGTGGTCTTTGATGGACCAAGCCCACCAGTATAGCCTCCTCTGGCCCAATCGCATATGTTACAATCCACTCCTAGTTTATATACTGGTGGATTTATCTTCCCATTTCCAATGTGGGATGCACATTAATCCTCAAAACTCAACTTAGTTACATTAAATGCAACCACTTTTGAGCCCTCATGTCTCATTCAAACAGAGCCCGAATTTGACGTATGAGCATACTACGAGATAATGCTCGCAGAGACAAAGCCAACACTCCTATAATCCGACACCGACAATGCCCAGAAAGTTCGGTTCTAACAATCCCCCACATGAATAGAAATGACTCTATAACACATGAAAAAGACTCGACATAAAGACTTTTGAGAGTACGGTCGAAGAATCACTGCATTTGGGATGGTAGCGTTTTTTTAACCTTGAACCACCCATAGTGAAAAACCATCGGATTTACTCGACGAGGTATTGAACGTGATATCTTGAACCACCAAGACTTTGTTGTAAACCTAGACAACAACTATCACACAGTTTCATCTTCTCACAAAACTAGGTTATCTGATTGTGTTCATTTTGGCCTTGAACATCCCTGGTTATTCATGAGTGAACTTAGAGAATTTAGCCTCTGCATATTCTCCTAGAAACTGCCCCAATTTCACACTCATAAGGTGATTTACCATAAGTAGTATACAATTAGACTCCACTTTATATTTCAAAGCTTATGGAATCATTAAAAGCTAACTCTTAACCTATATTTTACCAATTGGTAAAATATAGGTTAAGCACACACTTTTTATCATCCTAGGAATTGGGGGAAGATGTAAATCTCCAAGTGATCTTTAGATTCAGCTTGACTTTGTTGTCCCTTTGAACCTACATCTTGGGATCTCCATCACGTAAGTAGGGTTACCATCAATCATCGTCTTTTGTCATAGGCTTTAAACCCATTCCTCTTGATGATTTCACAACTTACTCGCGGGACAAACCTTTAGTAAACGGATCCGCTAGGTTGTCAGTCGATCAAATATAATCAACCGTGATTACTCCGTTTGAGAGCAATTGTCTTGGTTTTATGTCGTCTTCTAATATGACGATACTTACCATTATACCTTGAACCCAGTGCCCGAGCTATTGCCACTTGACTATCATAGTGGACGCTCATAGCCGACACTAGTTTTTCCCACATTGGTATATCCTCCAGAAAGATTTGAAGCCATTTTGCTTCTTTTTCTGCTTTGTCCAAAGCAATGAATTAAGATTCCATTGTGGATCTTGCCAATAGTGTTTGTTTGGAGGATTTCCATGATACAGTTGCACCACCTAGAGTACACACATACCCGCTTGTGGATTTTGAGTTTTTGGAGTCTGATATCCAGTTAGCATCACTATAGTCTTCCATCATCGTTGGATATCTTCCATAGTGCAACCCATAATTTAGAGTATATCGCAAATAGTTCAATACTCTAGTTATGCCCTTCCAATGACTATGTCCTAGATTGCTAGTGTAACGACTTAATACGTTCACCGCGTGTGCTGAATATGGTCTTGTACAGTTTGTTAAGTACATTAGACTTCCAATCACTTGTGCATACTCCACTTGGGATATCCCATTACCCGAGTTTTTCTTTAAGTCGAGATGAGGGTCCACGAGACTCTTAGCATTTCCGCTTGAGTAATTTTTGAACCGTTCAAGTACCTTCTCGGCGTAATGATCTTGAGTTAGGATGATTCCTTCATAATTTCTAATGACTTTTATTCCTAAAATCACATTTGTTAATCCCAAGTCTTTCATGTCAAATTTCTCACTAAGGATATTCTTAGTTTATTGGATCATATCTTTGTTGCTACCAATAATGAGCATGTCATCAACGTATGGGCACAACAAAATATATCATTTTGGAGTTGTTTTGACATAAATACATTTGTCGCATTCATTTATATTGAAACTGTTTGACATCATGACAATGTCAAATTTTTCATCCCATTGTTTAGGTGCTTGTTTTAACCCATATAAGGATTTCACAAGTCTACACACTTTGTGTTCCTTTCCAGGCACATCATACCCCTCACGTTGTTTCATATAAATTTTCTCTTCTAATTCCCCGTTTAGAAAAAGCCGTTTTTACATCCATTTGATGTTTTTCTAGATTACGTAGAGCCGCAATCGCTATTAGTACTCAAATAGAAGTAATCCTTGTTACCGACGAGTATGTATCAAAGAAATCTAGACCTTCTTTTTGCCTAGATCCCTGTACTACAAGCCTTGCCTTGTACTTCTATATTGAGCCATCAGTTTTCAATTTTCTTTTGAAAATCCATTTACAACCCAACGCCTTTGACTCTGGTGGTAAATCAACTAAGTCCCAAGTATGATTTTGCATAATGGAGTCTATTTTGCTTTTAACCGCTTCCTTCCATGAAGGTGCGTTTGACGTAGACATGGCTTCCTTCAACGTCTGAGGTTCGGTTTTTAGAAGAAACACCATTGTAAAGTCTAAGCCAAATGATTTTTCCTTTCTAGCTCTCTTGCTACGTCTAGGTTCATCATTTTCCTCTTCTGTTTCTTGGACAGAAGTATTCAATTCTTGCATAGAAGTGCTTGCTTCTTGAGCAGAACCACTCGCTTCTCTTTGGTCACGATTCCTTTTGGGATATTCTTTATCCGTGCATGGAAACACATTTTCAAAGAAAGATGCGTTTCGTGTTTCCATTATTGTATTTGCATGTTTATCTGGTATATCTGACTTGTATACCAAGAAACGATAAGCACTACTATTATGTGCATACCTGATGAAAATACAATCAACGATTTTTTGTCCAATTCAAACCTTTTTAGGAAGTGGCGGGCTTTTGCTAGGCACCCCCACACTTTGAGGTATTTGTATGAAGGTACATTACCTTTCCATAACTCATAAGCCGTCTTTCCAGTCACCCTATGCGGTATTTTGTTGAGAATATAATTGGAGGTAAGCAAAGCTTCCCTCCACATGTTCTGGGCCAATCCAGATTCTTGCAACATTGCATTCATCATCTCCTTAAGAGTTCGATTTTTTCGTTCCGCAACTCCGTTAGATTTCGGTGAATAAGGAGCGGTAGTTTTATGAACAATGCCATGTTCTCTACAGAACGCATTAAAAGGTTCACTATACTCGCCTCCTCTATCACTTCTCACAATTTTAATCGTGTTACTAAGTTGGTTTTCAACTTCCAACTTGTATTCTTTAAACTTTTCTAAAGCTTCATCTTTGCTACGTAAAAAATACACATAGCAATATCTTGTGCAATCATCTATGAAGGTCACAAAGTACTTTTTACTACCTCTAGTTTGCACAAACTTTAAATCACATAAATCGATGTGAATTAATCCTAGAGGTTCGATTGTCCTCTCTACAAAGTGTGATGACGTTTTTGTAAGTTTTGCTTGTACGCATACTTCCCAATTGTCTTTACTCGTTTGTCATTTTTGAATCATATTTAAGCTTATTAATCTATTTATCGATTTATAATTAACATGTCCCAATCTTTCATGTCAAATATTGAAAGACTCAATGCCATAAGCAACATGATCATTCTTATTCATTGAAGCATCAATTACAATAGTTTTTGGAATGACTGTCATTACATTCATCTTGATCAGCCCAACCTTAACATAACCCTTACCCACATAGACCCTGTTCTGGGAGAGAACCAGCTTGTCAGACAAAAACTTGATCATGAACCCGTTCTGGGAGAGAACCAGCTTGTCAGACAAAAACTTGATCATGAACCCGTTCTTGGAGAGAAGAGTTCCCGAAATCAGGTTTTTGCGAATGTCCGACACATGAAGGACATTGTTCAGTGTCAACTCCTTCTCGGAAGGCATCTTTTTCACGATCTTCCCATGACCTTCAACCTTAGATGTAGCGGATTTTCCCATGAAGAGTTGTTCCTCCGTATTGCTCTTCTAATATGTCGTAAAAAGACCCTTATCCGAGCAAATGTGTCTTGTGGCACCCATGTCATAACACCACTCCTTTGGATTGCTACCAACCATGTTCACTTCAGTCATCACCGCACACAAATCAGCCTATGTGAGTGTGTCTTCAGCTAGGTTGGCTTGGGACTTGCCTTTGTCCTTCCTTGTGTCAATCTTGCTCCGACACTCATTTGCCTTGTGCCCAATCTTGTGACACTTGTGGCATTTCCCACTGAACTTCTTAGATGGTTGCTTCTTGAAGTTGTTGGAATTCTGAGGTTGAAATTTCCTTTTCTTCCCCCTGTCTTGATGCTCTCCCATGTAAGCTTTGTTTGAAGTTCCATCTCCAACAAAGTCTTCAACCTGAACACTTTGTTTCTTTCCTCAACCCGAAGCCTCGCAACAAAGTCTTCAACTCTCATTGCCTTTTTTTTTAGCAACATTGACCTTGAATTGTTCCCATGATGGAGGAAGCTTCTCAATGAAGGCACCCACTTGAAATGTCTCGCATATGTTCATGCCTTCACAGATGATCTCATTAACGATCAGTTGTAGCTCTTCAACTTGATCCATGACGAGCCTTGAATCTACTATCTTGTAGTTCAAGAACTTTGCTACAGCCGCTTTCTTTGTAGAAACATCTTGAGTAGATTTACCCATACCGCCATCCAATCCGTATATTTTTTTACCATCCAATCCATCTGCATCCGCCAAACCCTCAATCCATATCCAATCCACTCTAATCCATCGGGTTCACAGGTGGAACGAATGAAATATGCGGATTGCCTTCTTATCTTATTTAAACATGTAAAGAACATATAAAAGCATAAATAAAAGCATATGAGATGTCATAATAACGATAAACAATAATCCATGTGGTTTCAATTTACCACATCACACACAGTATAATTCAAAACCAAAAATACAATTCAAAACCAAAAGTTGATCGTGGCCCCGTGGGAAGTGGAAACATTAACTTAGAAGTCATCCTCTTTATAAGTTGAGATAGCGGTCCACTTCTTCTTCGTAGAATATAACATATGAACAACAATAAGTTCAAATATATAATACAATCAATATGTAATAGGGTTTACAAGAACAAAAAAAATAAAAAAGGGCCACTTTTATTTTTTGACGTACAAAAAATACATCCATACATCCATGACTATAAACTTCATACTCGTCAAACAAAATTAAAAAGGGCCACTTTTATTTTTTGGTGTCCAGATATTTTGTGTATGGGAATTCAAAACTCATACATACTACTAAGCTAGATTATGGTTTTAAGTAAATAAAATTTCAGTATAAACATTTAGCTTCATCATGTTCGGATACAAGAAATTTATACAAAAAAGAAGTATAGAAAGTAAGCTAACAGAGGAATGGAAAAAAAATCAGGAAGTCAGCTAATGAGACTACAAGAATAAATGTTCTTACCAAGCTGAACGGAGAAGAAGAATGGAGGACTTGGTTGTTGTTTTCGGCTGCACGAGCGAGAGGGGGAGAAGACGTGGGAGATGAAGTAAGGATGGACGAGCGAGAGGGGGAGGACTGAGGAGACCTAGTCTATGGGATATGGTGACGGCGGAATGGAAATGATATGTTAGGGTTAGAAGTCTTAGAACGTAACAGTAAGAATAGGGAGGGGTATTTATATTTTTTTAATTTTTTTTTTCATAAACATTATATATATTTTGCATAAATAAAAAATAGGTTTTATATGTTAAATATTATATGGATTATACGGATTGGATTGGGTCACGGGTCGTGGATCCGGTCGTGGGTTAGATGACCCTCAATCCATATCCGCTCCATGACCCATCCATCAATCCGTTGATCCATTATAATCCGTTAAGCTTAGGATTTCGATCCGTATAATCAGGTCGGATTAGCGGATGAAATGGACATCCGCGGACAATTTCCATCCCTAATGATAAGCGTCATGAAACGCACAGTATGAGACAGAAGGTACGTGGCATGCATATTAGGATTTGGATCTTGTGAATAATGTAAAAAAAACATCACGAAACACAAAATTATATCTTGTTATTTTTGTTAGGTATTATTTGAATTAGGTAATTTATGTTTCTTAGGAATAATTGACCCAATCAATTAGTTTGTTTTAGTCAAGAGCATTATTAGGAGTATCTTAGTTAGTTGCTAAGATAGTGGGGTTAGTGGCTTGAGTTATGCAGTATGTTGGTTATTAAGTGTAAAGCCTATATAAGGCATTTGTCTTTGAAGTAATGAGTAGATTATTGGCTGTCAATACATGAGTTATCTGAGTTAATCTTACATTTGGTATCAGAGTCCGTGATCTCACAGAAAAAAAAAACCATGAGTGAAGAGAGATCCCTCACAAAAATTCCCCATTTCGATGGCCATTACGACCATTGGAGTGAACTGTTTGAGAACCTGCCGAGGGCCAAAAGTCTATGGAACCTTGTAACTGAAGGCAACTCGGAACCAGCAGAAGGAGTGCAAATAACCTCGGGGTAGCGAAAACAACTAGAAGAGTTGAAGGTGAAGGATCACCAAGTGAAACATTATTTGTTTCAAGCAATCGATCGAACAGTGTTCGAACAAATCCTGGATCGCAGCACATCCAAGATTATATGAGAGTCCATGAAGAGAAAATTTGGACGGAATGCAAGGGTGAAACGATCCCTCTTAAATTCTCTAAGGAGAGAATTTGAGGTTTTGGCAATGAAGAATGATGAGAAGATAGATGAGTACTTCGGTAGAGTCATGGCCATCTCAAACAAGATGAGGAGCAATGGAGAAGCCATGCCCGATTCGAAGATCGTAGAGAAGATCTTGCGACTTTTGACGGAGAAAGTCACATATGTTGTGATTTCTATCGAAGAATCAAGAGACATTGGAGCTATGTCCATCGATGAGTTGCAGAGCTCGTTGGCTATCCATGAACATAAATTTAAGCAGTCTGTACAACAACTAGAAGAAGACCAAGCCTTAAATGTTAGAGGCAGGGGCAGGGGCTCTTATAGGGGCCGGGGAAGAGGTCGTGGACGCTTATACAATAAAGCCATGATTGAATGTTACAGATGCCACAAGCTTGGACATTTTGCGTATGAATGTCCAAATGAAAACAAGGAAGTTCACTATACAGAGTAAGAAGAAGAAGTATTACTGATGGCTCATGTCGAACTTCGAGGATTGCAAAGAAAGAATGCTTGGTTTGTTGACTCTGGGTGTTCAAATCATATGCGTGGTGACAAAGGTATGTTCTCAAGCCTAGATCATACTTGTAACCATACAGTCAAACTTGGGAACAATCAGAGCCTAATTGTTCAAGGAAAAGGGGTGATAAAGATCAAGCTCAGTGACACAAAATATGTGATGAGTGATGTTTATTATGTTCCAGAGCTTAGAAACAACCTACTCAGTGTTGGACAACTGCAAGAAAAGGGATTAGATGTGTTATTTAAAGGAGGAGTATAGAAAACGTGCAACATCTTTCATCCCGAGAAAGGAAAAATTGCAGAATCTGTAATGAAGGCAAATAGATTGTATGTGTTGCTTGCTGAAAGTTGTGACTCAACAGATCAAGAAGCTTGTCTTCAGGTTGATGCATCTTGTCAAGCAGAGTTGTGGCACAACCGATATGGACATCTTAGTTATAAAGGTCTTCATTTCTTACAGAAAAAGGAGATGGTCACTGGTTTACCTGAGTTTGCAGACATTAAGATCACATGTGAATCCTGTATGATGGGGAAGCAACATCGAGGACCATTTCCAAAACAGAGGACTTGGAGGGAATCTGCAAGGCTGGAGCTCATTCACTCTGATTTATGTGGTCCTATCTCGCCTCCATCAAACAGTCAGAAGAGGTATTTGATCAGTTTCATTGATGATTTTTCTAGGAAAACATGGATTTTCTTTGTCTTAGAAAAATCAGAAGCTTTTCATTGTTTCAAAGCATTCAAATCACTTGTGGAAAATGAAGTAGGATTGTCCATTAAATGTTTGAGGACTGATAGAAGAGGGGAATACAGTTCTGGAGAATTCAAAGATTTTTGTGTGGCAAATGGAATCAAAAGGCAGCTCACTACATCTTACACCCCTCAGCAAAATGGAGTAGCTGAGCGCAAAAATCGAACCATCATGAATATGGTGAGATCAAGTCCGACTGAAAAAGGAGTTCCCAAGATTTTTTGGCCTGAAGCTGTTCAATGGGCAAATCATGTCATGAATAGATGTCCAACTGTGGTTGTTAAGGATATGACACCAGAGGAGGCATGGAGTGGCACAAAGCCTTCGGTGGAATATTTCAATATTTTTAGATGCATAAGGCATGTGCATATTCCTGATGTCAATAGAACCAAACTTGACAACAAAAGCGTGAAGTGTGTTTTCTTGGGTTTTAGCAATGAGTCCAAGGCTTACAGAATGTACGATCCTCTTGAGAAGAAAATACACAACAACAGAGATATGGTGTTTGAAGAGGATAAGGCATGGATTTGGGACACAAAAGACACAGCTGAGCAGACCACAAATCTCGAATGGGAAGAGGGTGACAACTTTGAATGTCAGGAAAGGGCAGAAGAAGGCACACGAGATGGGAACCTTCCTCTCCCTTAAAATCCAGCTCAAGAGAATGAAGTGGTCACTTCAAGAGAGGGTAGAATTAGGCAACCGCCAACATGGGCTGTTGATTATACCTCAGGAGAAGGCTTGTCCGATACTGAAAATGCTGAAGATGAAGTGAATATGACCACTTTCTCTGATCCCCCTTGAAGAAGTTGTCAAGCATGATAAATGGAGAGAGGCAATGGATCTGGAGATAAAAGCTATTGAAAAAAAATCAGACATGGATTCTGACGTTGCTGCCCAAAGGAGCCAAAAAGATTGGTGTCAAGTGGATTTATAAGACCAAACTCAGTGAATTGGGAGAGGTAGATAAGTTCAAAGCTAGACTTGTTGTCAAAGGGTATGCACAACTAGGGATGGAAATGGATTAGGTGGTGGGTGGATTTACCCATACCGCCATCCAATCCGTATATTTTTTTACCATCCAATCCATCCGCCATCCGCCAAACCCTCAATCCATATCCAATCCACTCTAATCCATCGGGTTCACAGGTGGAACGGATGAAATATGCGGATTGCCTTCTTATCTTATTTAAACATGTAAAGAACATATAAAACCATAAATAAAAGCATACGAGCTGTCATAATAACGATAAACAATAATCCATGTGGTTTCAATTTACCACATCACACACAGTATAATTCAAAACCAAAAATACAATTCAAAACCAAAAGTTGATCGTGGGCCCGTGGGAAGTGGAAACATTAACTTAGAAGTCATCCTCTTTATAAGTTGAGATAGCAGTCCACTTCTTCTTCGTAGAATATAAGATATGAACAACAATAAGTTCAAATATATAATACAATCAATATGTAATAGGGTTTACAAGAACACAAAAAATAAAAAAGGGCCACTTTTATTTTTTGACGTACAAAAAATACATCCATACATCCATGACTATAAACTTCATATTCGTCAAACAAAATTAAAAAGGGCCACTTTTATTATTTTGGTGTCCAGATATTTTGTGTATGGGAATTCGAAACTCATACATACTACTAAGCTAGATTATGGTTTTAAGTAAATAAAATTTCAGTCTAAACATTTAGCTTCATCATGTTCGGATACAAGAAATCTATACAAAAAAGAAGTATAGAAAGTAAGCTAACAGAGGAATGGAAAAAAATCAGGACGTCAGCTAATGAGACTGCAAGAATAAATGTTCTTACCAAGCTGAACGGAGAAGAAGAATGGAGGACTTGGTTGTTGTTTTCGGCTGCACGAGCGAGTGGGGGAGAAGACGTGGGAGATGAAGTAAGGATGGACGAGCGAGAGGGGGAGGATTGAGGAGTCTGGAGGAGACCTAGTCTATGGGAGATGGTGACGGCGGAATGAAAATGATATGTTAGGGTTAGAAGTCTTAGAACGTAACAGTAAGAATAGGGAGGGGTATTTATATTTTTTTAATTTTTTTTTCATAAATATTATATATATTTTGCATAAATAAAAAATAGGTTTTATATGTTAAATATTATATGGATTATACGGATTGGATTGGGTCGCGGGTCGTGGATCGGGTCGTGGGTTGGATGACCCTCAATCCATATCCGCTCCATGACCCATCCATCAATCCGTTGATCCATTATAATCCGTTAAGCTTAGGATTTCGATCCGTATAATCAGGTCGGATTAGCGGATGAAATGGACATCCGCGGACAATTTTCATCCCTACTCAGGACTAAATGCATCTTTTGAGACCATTAGGGTTGCACAACCGGTCCGGACCGGAATTTCCCGGGTCGGTCCGGACCGATGGACTGAAGTTTTTGATACTTATGGACCGGGGACCGGACCGGTGGACCGGAATTTTTCAAACCTATGGACCGGGAACCGGACCGGTATTTTTTATATATAAAAATTAAAAATATTATATTTTCTATACTATTTTAATTATTTATAAAATTTATCTGGGTTTCCGGTCCCGGACCGGAAAATTAATGGACCGGAACCCGGAATTCCTAAACTATACAGACAGCGGACCGGACCGACCCGGTCCGGGTTTCTGGTCCGGGTCATTTTTGTGCATCCATAGAGACCATATCTTCAATCCTTTCCCGTCAAACTTGTCGAGCAGAACCCTAACATGATATGCACTAGGCAAGTTCGCCACATAAGGCCTGCTTGGCACCCTCATATGGGGCATTTGCACATTAGACAACTCCATAGTCTCGTTTGAGACCGGTTTCGATATGACCGTAGGCTCATAAAAAATCGGAGTCTTGTCAGTAATCTGAGCCTGATTCTGAGGCAGAGTCACTAGTGGTAGACCATCCCCAAACTGAATTTGGAGTGTCGGCTCACTAGTCTTTGTTCCAGCAGAAGCATCCACGTTGACATTTTCGTTAGTCATCTTTCAATACTGTTTAAGAAAATCAAACCGAAATCAGTAAGAATATTGAAAACAAATACAATATGAAATAATGCAAATATTTCCGATTTAAATTAATTTTTTTGAATTAAGTTTCCGAATTTTATTTAATCAATTTAGATTAAATGCCGATTTTATTTAATCAATAAAGATTAATTTCCGAATTTATTTAAATTCAATCTTTTCCGGAGTTTTCTCGTTCAGAAACGAGAACAAAATTCACCGGTTCCGCCTAAACATGTCTTACTAAAAAACAATTCGTTAGTCGTAGAAACGAAGGAAATCATTTCAGAGTTAATATTGTAGGAACCTTAATTTCTACAGCATAATAATTGTATAAAAGAAATGAAATAAAACAGAATAAGGCGAAGAGAAATTCTGGTCGAACCAATACCAGCACTGGATCGATCGAACTTGAGTAGAGTGATAGTAGTATACCAGAGTGAAAGAAGGACGAAATTGCTGAAATGATTGTTTTTTGCTGAAATGTTTGTTTTTGAAATACATGGCGAAAAATGTTGGTAAAATTTAGTCATAAATCCGTCTGGCCCAGGTGTTTTGTTCTTTGGTAATTTATAAGCCACATTCTTAATTTCTTGTGTTGTTGGTTGTTTAAGAAGTTCTTTATTGTCTTCATCCGTAATTAGTGTTGGAATTATTTTTAAGTCGTGCTCTAATATATCATTTGTATGTGTTGGAAGGAATCTAGTTTTGAGGTCATTAGTAATGTTATGAGTAATGTCCGTGTGATTATCAAATTTACTATTGTCCGAAGATTGATAGCACTTTATTTTTTGTTTGAAAGATAATTTTGACAGTATTTTGAAAGTATTTTGTATTTTTATCCATATCAGTTGTATGTTTAATTTTCGCTCTCTATTTCCAGTATGTATGTTGAAATTCTAATAATTTATTGTATTTAGTTATGAATCTTATATATTTTTGGTCTGTGTTGCTATTAGGATTGACAATAGTGTATTGTTGTTGAAGGTGTATTAGGGTTTCCTCTGTACGTTTTAATTGTTGTAGGATGTTGTTAGTATTTCTCTTTATACAATTCTTACTTTCATTTTTTATCCTCTTTTGTTTCATAAATAATTGGAACATGTAAGATCCTTGGGTATGATAATTTCAAACTCTCTAAACCATTTTTCCAAATTGTGGATTATTCAGCCATGCATTCTCCATTATGATAGGATAGTTTTTATTGGTTTTAATATTTCCAAGTTGTAACGTGACGCAACAGTGATATGAAGTTGTAAAAGGCAGATGTTGAAGATTTATATTATTAAAAAATTCTTACAATAGTGGGATGAATAAATACTCTATCCAATCGTTCTAATATAGTATCAATATTAGTACTTGATTTTCGCCAGGTATATGGGAAACCATTCGCTTTTTGTGCCAATAATCCATGTTTGTTTATGAATGTATTGATCCGTGAAAAACAATTAACTGTGGGACTAGTACCACCCAATTTATCCTCTGGAGAAAGTAAATCATTGACATCTCCAATAACAATCGATGGTTCATGATGTGATTGAATAATTCGTGAAATAAAATTCCAGAAATTCGATTTTTTTGTTTTTCTTACTAGGTGCGTAAATAAAAATAATAATGTAGGTTTTAGACGATTCTGTATATTGAACAACCATAGTGTTATAATTCACTTTAATTCATTACGTAAGATCCATTTTTAGGCGCAACAAAGCATAGTCTTAACGGTCCGCTAAATTACTGCAGGCCCAATTTTATTACGAGCAACATATAGCCCAAATGAATGTTGATCTTCGGCCCGTAAATTACAAGAACGACGTCGTTTCATACTTCCTCTAAGAAAAAAACCCTAAGACCAGCTAAACCGCTGCAACTCAGCCAACAACAACAACAACAAAACCAAATCGAGGGTTGAGGTTAGAGCGAAAAAGAGGAATGGCGAAATGCTGGTTGAGTTTGGAAGATGGAAGGAAGGGGGAGCGATGAGGACGTAGAGGGAGACTCGAAGCGGCAATTTCACATGTGGATCCAAGAAATATTATGAGAAGATTTTCTATGATTTCTTCTGATAAATAGTTTTCAATCTGAATACTCAGGAATTGCTGCTCGTCTCCCTCGTCGCCTTTCTTTCTCTCTCTCTTTCTCATAATATGAGCCCATCTCATCTTCAATCAACTCCAATCATATATATATATATATACATATTAAAGCTTCAGCATGAAGTTCTCAGTTGCTCCTCCTTCTACCACTCGCTCTCCCGCTTTTTGCCTCCTCTGATCGCTTTGCTCCCCTCGGAACCTTGTGATGATTCTTTTCTGAAGGTTCTATTTGTCCATTGTCTCCAATTTACGCGTTTGTAATGGCTTTACAGTTTATTGATTGATGCGATTTCTTGATTTTGCAATTCCATCGATTTGGTTTCACTGACTTTACGATTTGGAATTCGATTGAGGTGTTGAGGTAAATTTGCCAAAGTTGGTTTGGTGTTTTTCGGTTCCGGAAAATAGAAACCCTAACTTTAATTTGTACTAGATTTTGCCCTCTTTTGAAAAAATTGCATTTCAGAAGTTTACACTTACAATACAAACGACGTAATGTTATATAACCTTATAAAGATAAAGAAGAATGAATCTATCAAAATGGCTTAGATTAAACTAGCTACCTTCACTTGTAGTAGTTGAGGCAGTTGTGCAAGTGGAGTAGTTGTGGTGGTCCGGCGACCTTCCGGCGACCACCCGGTGGTTGTCCGGTAGAGGTCCGACGGTGGTCTGACGTGGTCCGGTGAAGGTCCGGCGGTAGTCCAATAATAAATGAAAAAGTTAAAGTATAAAACCAATAATAAATGAAAAAGTTAAAGTATAAAAATAAATAAAAACTTAAGTGTAAATCAAATTGGTGAATATTTAAATATAATGTGATGAACATTTAATTATAATGTGATAAACATTTTGTTGGTGAACATGTAATTAAAATGTGATGAACATTCAGTAGAGTATATCAAATGCTTGTGAACATGTAAGGAACTTTTGAATAATGAACATTTTAAGGATGTTTGATGAACATTTAAGGATGTTTGATGAACATTTAAAGATGTTTGATGAACATTTAAGTATGAGATAATGAACATTTAGGTAATTTTGGATGAAGATCAAGTGTTTTTCTACTCGAAATAATATTAAAGTGATATTTGATGAACATTTCAGTAAGAGATGATGAACATTTCAGTAAGAGATGATGAACATTTATCAACATTTTGATGAACATTTATGAACAACGTGATGAACATTTAAGTGATTGTAATGAACTTTGGCTAATGAACATTTTATTAAATTCTTGTGAACATTGAAGTATGAGATGATGAACATTTAGGTGAACATTCAGTTGGTGAACTTTTAAGTATAATGTAATGAACATTCAGTAGAGTATGTACAAATGCACATTTATGAACATTGTGATGAACAACGTGATGAACATTTAGTAATAAATAATTTTGTAATATTTGTGAACAATTTTATACATCTTTGTGACAATTTTATTCTGACGATGCCCAAAGATGGTCCGACGGTGGTCGGAGGTGGTACGGCGATGGTCGGAGGTGGTCCGACGGAGGTGAAAAGGCGTGCCACGTGTCATCATATGGGCTCTTGGATCTCTCTTGATCCAAGGCTCCACATTCATTTTCATTTATCATTTTAACAAGTATTATTACATGACATTTTTCCAAAAATTATAACCCGCGCCAAATCTTAACGCCCCAAACAAATCGGATCGAAATCTTTTTTTGGCCTTTAAAATGCTCGAAAATTCGGATTAGTTTTAGGCGTATCCGGTTTGAATACGTGCCAAGAGTAGATACTAGTTACTCCCTATAATTTTCCTCATATGGGGTTTTTTCCAATATAAAACACTAAAAACCGTAGTATAATCCGTGGCCCACTTTGTTTTACTTATTTGAAATTGAGGTTTTCTTCTCTTTTTTTTTTTTTTTTGTCAAATCACCCTTTATTCGGTCGAATTTTCGTCAAACCATCCCTTATTTCACTTTTTGTAAGGAACCACCCATTATCGCTATTCTATTAACATGGAACCACCCCTCCATCTATTCCGTTAATTTGTGTGAAATGTCTAATATACCCTCACTTATTTCAAAATTTTGAGTCCAAAATTGTAAATTCTCACTCTCCTTCTCCTACCTTTCTCTATCACTTCTATCTTCTTCCTCTCGGAAATGAAGTTTTTTTTGCCCACAAAATCTGTATTCCTGCAAAATTAAATTGACCGATGGAGTTGAGATCTTAGACTAAATAATTAATCCACGTATATAAAGCCATCGACCTTGACACTAAATTGAGATCAACCACCACTCAAAACCCAAAAATGAAGACTTGTCGATTGTTAACCACTGCTATACTCTTCGTCCTCCTCTTCCACGTCACATGCGCCGCCGTCAAAGAACGGTGCCATCCCGACGACAAGAAAGCTCTCTTGGAAATCAAGTCATGATTCAACGACAACTACCTCTACTCCTCTTGGTTCCCTGACTGTTGCAAGGAATGGTACATGATAAAATACGGCCTCACAATTAACTGTATAATCTCCTTCTCTGTCGTTACTTATGCCCACATCACAGGCACAATCACAATTTTGCAAGAAAGTGGAGAAGGATCGTTCGAAATTTAATTTTGCACGAATACCGATTTTGGGGGCAAAAAGAACTTCATTCCCGAGAGGAAGAAGAAGATAGAAGTGATAGAGAAAGGTAGGAGAAGGAGAGTGGGAATTTACAATTTTGGCCTCAAAATTTTAAAATAAGTGGGGGTATATTAGACATTTTACACAAATTAACGGAATAATTAACGGAATAGATGGAGGGGTAGTTCTAGCCATGGCCAGACCGGACCGGGACCGCCGGTTTGAACCGGAACCGGTTTGGTCACGGTCCGGTTCAGGTTCACGAAATAGGAATTTCAAAATCGGCGGTTAACCGCCGGTTTGTTATTTTGTAAAAAAAAGAACCGCCGGTTTTCCCGGTTAACCGCCGGTTCCAACGGCTAGAAAACTAGCCGTTGGCCGGTTAACCGGCGGTCCTTAAATAGCCGTTAGGAAATTAAAAAAAAAAATTAATTTTTTAATATTAAAATAACTCATATCAAACCCCTATAAATACCATACCATACAATCTTCAAATCACACATCTAACAACAACAATCTCTCTTCTCTTTCTCAAATCTCAATCTTATAATCTCTCAAATTCCATCAACAATCTCTCTTAATCTCTTCCTTTTAATTAGCTTTTGTCTTTCAATATTTTATTGCTTTTACATTTTTAATCACATTATTATATTGTTCTAAGTTTTATTGTTTTATTGTTTTATTGTTTTAATTGCTTTTAATCATATTATTTAATTGTTCTTAATCATATTATGGCGGAAAATTTTGACACCCAAGAAGAGAGTGATAATGTCACTTCTTATCCCTCGGTTCCCACTCCCACCTCCCAAGTTAGGTCCAGTAGGGGTAGGACCGCTAGGCCTCAAGGGCAAGCTAGCGGTTCGAGACCTAGCGGTTCGAGGCCGGCTAGGGGTAGGGGGGGGGGGAGGTCCGGGTCCTCCGGGAACCAATCCCGGAAACTAACATCTCCTATTTTTGTAAAGTGGTTTACTAAATTAGAACCCGATCTCGAGGAACTCGAGGCCGAGGATTATGATCCCAATCTAATTATTGTTTCTTGTAACTTTTGTGAGGCGACATTCCAATGGAAGAAAAGTGGAGGATATGGAACCCTTCAACGACACATGGAGCACAAACACGTCGCCGAGATGGGAATGCTAGGGGGACAAACACAAATTTCCGACGGATTTGCATCTTCTACTAGCGGTAACCCTTTATTTCGTTTTGATCATGAAGCTAATAGTGTAGCATTAGCCGAAGCTATTTGTGTTGATCATTTAGCATTTCGATTTAGTGAAAATGTAGGATTTAATGAGTATATTAAAGATCATACACAACCCGCTTTTAAATCCGTATCTAGAAAAGTGATTAAGAAAAACGTAATTAAGGCTTATAAAAGACGCAAGGCCGAATTAGTTTCTTATTTTTCGCAAAATGATATGCATGTTTCTATTTGTAGTGATATATGGAGTGACTCAAACTCATTCTTACATGGGTGTTACATGTCATTTTGTAGATCATCATTTTACAATGCAAAAACGTTTATTGGCATTTAGAGTCTTTGATGATTCACATACCGCACAAAATATTGCTATGATGATTCGTGCAATTTTAGAAGAATATAGACTACTTAATAGAGTTTTTTCAATTGGATTCGACAATGCATCTGCTAACACCGCATCTATTAGAGATTTACAAGAAATGTGTCAACCTATATTTGGTGGGAAATTTTTTCATATTCGATGTGCTTGTCATATTTTAAACTTATGTGTTCAAGATGGTTTACGTGCTATGAGTTTTCATTTTGAGCCAATTAAGAACGTTATTAAGTATATTTGGGGGCATCCTAAAGTTACAAGAGATTGGATGACCTTTTGTAAAACTAACAGGGTGCACCCAAAACGTTTTTCAAAAGATGTGGGTACCCGATGGAACTCTACTTACATATTACTATGTGAATGTATACAATATAAACAAGTTTTAACGTCTTTTGTTTCTCAAAACCTTTCTGGCTCTCCTTTCTATTTTAGCGAATCAGGTTGGGATATATGTCAAAGTATTGCAACGTTTTTAAAATGTTTTAATGATGCAACAAAAAGATTTAGTCATGTTTATACACCAAGTAGTAATGTTTTTGTCTTTGAAGCTTGTAATGTTATGTGTGGTTTAAGTGAGGGAGCTAAAATTCCCGGCATTGAGGAATCCGTTGCAAGCATTAGGAGTAAGTGGTTGCTCTACTATAGATATATTCCCGATTGTTTTCTTGTTGCTTCTGTTTTAGATCCTAGACTTAAATTATCCGGTTTACACGCTCTTTTAAATGACTATTATGCATATATTTTAGCCGAAGGTGAACTAGAGGATATTTTAGGTATGGTTTCTAGAACTAGAACAAAATTGAAACTTTATTTACTCATTTTTGTGATTCTCCGACTACTTCACAATTACCTCCAACTTCTTCGAGCTCTACTAGCTTGGGGGCCTTTGGAGCTAAGTATTTTAGTAAAAGACCAAGAGTTACAAACACGAATGCGGAAATTGATAACTATCTTAACACCAACTTTGAGTTTGTTAGTTGTGAAACTTTAGATGTTTTGAAGTGGTGGGAGGATCATAGGAGCATGTTTCCAACGCTTGCGAAGATTGCGGCTCAAGCCGTCCCCGCTTCAACCGTGGTGGTGGAACAAACTTTTAATGCAGGAGGCAACACTTTAACGAGGAAGAGATCAAATTTGGCACCAGAGTCATTGGAGGCGCAATGTTGTGTTTGCGATTGGAAGAGAGCCGCAATTAGGCAACAACGTAACATTATCGAGTCATCGGAAGACGAGTGGATTGGAGATTCTACTACGATACGCACCGATTCATCCGCCGAAGATTTGACTTAGGTAACGGGTTTTGAAAAAAGGTAAAGAACTACGTGGGTTTTGATTCCTCTAACCCGAGAGGATACGTAGGCAACTTAACAAGTAAGTCAATGTTAAGTGCAAGCCCAATTTTTTTAATTTTTTTGTTCCTTCATATTTAATTTAAAAAACTTAAAAAAAATGATTATAAAAAAACGCTATTAAAAAGAATGTTTTGTCATTTTTTTAAGTTTTTTTAAGTTTTATAAATTTATAAAATTATTTTTTAAAAACAAAACCGGTGGTTTTGTTTTGTTTTTTTTAATAAAAAATCGGTCTGGTTCAGCCCGAACCGGACTGAACCGGATTGAACCGGACCGGACCGGAACCGGGACCGGAAAAACCGGTTTTTCCCGGTTCCGGATTCCGGCGGACCGGAACCGGACCAGACCGGACCGGGAGCCATCCCTAGGTGGTTCCATGTTACCAGAATAGCGATAATGGGTGGTTCCTTGCAAAAAGTGAAATAAGGGGTGGTTTGGTGCAAATTCGACCAAATAAATGATGGTTTGACCCAAATACCTCTTTTGAAATTCCAATTTTATATTTTGTAGTCAAAAGTTCGTGTATTTCATTGGATGTTTAGTCAAGCTACTACAACGTACTCTAAAGCTTAGCAGTCAATAGTCAAATTTGGCTAAGCTTAGCCGTCAATACTCAATACTCAAATTTGGCTATTAAATACAACCCAAGCCACTTTTCCTTCCTTCACCCCAAATTTCTCCAAACAAATCCTACAAATTCAGCAGAGATTGAGAAGTAGAAGAAGAAGAAGAGTCCCGGTACAGAAAAATCAACATTCAAAAATGGTGTTGAGCTTGATTTTCATAGTTGGGTTCTTCTCGCTCCTTCTCCTCCCAATTACTTGCCTCACCCTTCTCTTCTCTCAACAACAACAACAACAACCTCACGTGAGCCATTCCTCCATCACCGAAAAGCCTCACGTGAGCTCAATATGGAGCCGTCTATTAAACAATACGATCTTCTCCAAGGAAAAAGGCGGGAGAAAAGACGACGGAGGAGTGCGACGGTTTGCAGGAAAACGAGAGGCGGCGGAGGAGTGTAGGGTTTGTTTGTGTGAGGTGGAAGAAGGTGAGGAAGTTAGTGATCTTCGATGTAATCATCTATTTCATAAGGTTTGCTTGGACGCCTGGGTTGGCTCTGGACATGCCACGTGTCCTCTTTGTCGTGGACGGGTTTTCTCTCCGGCGGTGGAGGAACTTCCTGGCTCCACCTCGGACTTGCTCTTCTTTCAGTTTAGCTCTCGGCGAGCTCGTAGGGAGGGTAATTGGTGGATAAGATGATTAACGTACGCAAAAACTGAAATAATTATTTGTTTCTTTTGTTCTTTGTTTTTGTTGGAATTCGATCTATTACGAATGGTTGATCGAATTATGCGAATATATATATATGCCCGGATCGAGATTCGAAACAAATAGTTACTGCAATTTGGCCTACTCTAACTTGTGATTATATGTATCATCTTGATCATTTCGTAATACATGATTAGATATTAAGAATATCGAATCTGGATCCGGATGAATATCTCATTCGCATGCACGTTCTTCAGTAATGACGTGCACACGCATGTGTGTGCATGTACTTTTCACATATTATCAATGACATGCAAATCTGTTAAATGTGCATGTCGTTGGCTTAAATGTCCATATCAATGGTTTAAATGTGTGCATGTACTTTTCACATATTATCAATGATATGCAAATCTGTCAAATGTGCATGTCGTTGGCTTAAATGTCCATATCAATGGTTTAAATGTGCATGTGATTGTGGTTTTGAAAATTCTGGTTAAGTTCAATAAAGAGCCTTCATCCGTATCTAATGAAAATTTTGTATACCAGAAGAAAAAGTTTCTTTTTTGGGTCAAGAAACGGGCAAGCCCCTTCGATTGAATTAACTAGGAAAAGTTTGCAACAACAGAAATAATATCGTTGACAACAGCCAGTAATAGCATAATTAGCAAGAACATCAGAGGGATATTTGCGGTGCGCCGGACATGGGTAATACGAGAGCCTCCTTGAATGGTGCTGGGGAATTGCTTGCAGCTGTGCACCAAATAGAAGTTGGGATGGACAGCAGATAGGGAAACGGGTCGGGCGAGTCGGATTCGGGTCAGAGTACATCGGGTTTAGTATATTTCGGGTCGGGTCATTTCAGGTTTAAAATTTACCAGGTCAAAACAGGTCGGGTTACGACGGGTTTATCTCCGGTTCGGATCAACCCATCGGGTTTGATTGCGCAATTTTTTTATTCCTTTTTATACTTATTTATAAATAAGTTCTCAATGGATAAATAAATCGTTGAACATTTATCTCTTCTTTATATTTTTTCAATGAATATTTTGCCAAATTGGGCTTTTAAGCCTATTCAAGGTCTTTTAGCGTTTACTCATAATTCGAGTCTCGTTTTGTGTGAGTGAGTCCTTATTGTGACTTTATATGCCTAATAAGACTAATTGGTATAATGTTTTCAACAATAATCAACATCGATGTTGTAGATCATACATATTGTGACAAGTTAGAGAGTTATCACCGGTTTGGTTTTTACAAAGGAGGTGCAATTTGAAAAGTTAGAAGTTGTGATTAGAAGTTACTCAAATGGCCTTTTAGCGTTTACACATAGTTTCGATATAAAATAAAATGACTTATTTTCTTATATTTCAACTTTGTGTCATGTTGTTCAAACTAACAGACATATAACAAAGTATAATGTTCAATTAATAACCATATAATTTCTGATGTAAGTATATAAAAGTATATTATACTTTATTAAATAATCATCCATAAATTCTAGTCTCCAACATAAACTCTAGTTTATATAAATTCTTAATTTATTAAAGAGTATTTCGTATAATAAAAGTTATGTAAACACTAAACAAGTATTAAACAATCCATACAAGCTAGAATTAAAGCTCACAATATTATTTAAATTTGTATGTATAAAAATTGTCTACCCTCATTCCCAATATCGAGAACTTGCAAATGGATCATTGTCACAATCTTCTATATAACCTTGCATTTTTTGCTACATAATCCAATCCGTCCCACATCGACCAAATGGAAAAACATGAAGCTCTAAATGTGTACATAAGGTTGGTACAAGTTGTTGACTCCTTACAATTCAATTTGAGTATGTTTTTCTGATTGAACTTTTAAAATTAAAGCCCGTAATAAATAAAATAATATATTATTTAAGTCTAATCAATCTAATTTTTATTTTTAAGCTTGTTTTTATAAACCGAATTTATAACATAGCAGCAAAATATCTTTTTTCTTCTATCATTTTTTTTATTTTTTCATATTTCTTTCATATTTTTATTTTCTAGTTATTTTTTGGTAAGAGTGTAAGACCCAACGGGTTGATCCGACCCAACCGCGTGTTTGACCCAGCAAAATGTCGGGTCATCAGGTCGGGTCAAAATCGGGTTTGAGGTTTAATTTAACGGGTTAAGAGCACAAAAAATCGGACGGGTTCGGGTCGGGTTTGCGGGTCGGGTCATATTTTGCCAGGTCTAACAGCAGAACATGTAGCCGTGAGAAGGGAGCAAGCTTGGGAAGAGTCTGACTACAGAATCAGCCGTTGATAGCCGGAAAGGGAGGCAACAGAGAGCCCATGAAAAATTGACCATAGTTCCGCCGTGAGAGCATTGCAGGTACCACAGGAGAAGGTAAAGCCCTTTAAAAATTGACCAGAGGAGTCTCGGAAGATGCCACCTCCACCCGAAATACCCGGATTGCCTTTGGAAACTGCATCCGTGTTCAGCATAATCCAGTTCACAGGCGGGGGAGACCATAGAGTCGGCGACTTGATTTGGGGGTGAGACTGAGCTTGTTGCTGCATCATCATCTGTGATAGAGTGGTTTTGGTGTGCCAGAATGCATCTGAGAGAGATGTAACAATAGAAGATAGTCTAGAGATATCATCAGTTCCCGTAAAGACCAATCCATTCCTTATTTTCCAGGAATTCCATAACATGTAAGCAAATTCGAACTCCATTTATCTGCAGCTTGAATATTCTCCCTGGTCCAGTGACGAATGTCAGACGAGACGAAGAAACTCGGATGCAGTCTATTTCCACTGAGTGCTAACCAGACATTTCAGATTGATGGACAATCTCCCAGCATATGCAGACAAGTCCCAGGCAGTGCACAGCGTGGACAAGCCGATGATTGGGCCATGTGTCGTCGAACTCTTGTATCATTGCAAAGAATACTCTCATGGGAAGCCAGAAAGATGAATTGTTTCACCCGTTGTTGCGCTGGTGTGTCCCATATGTTCTGCCATAGCGGGTCTCTGTCACGCGGCATATCAGTCCCTAGAGCCCGGTATGCCGAGGAAGCTTTGAACATTCCTGTTAGTATGCCTTGAATCTGAATCACACACTGCGACAGGTAGCACGGGGGTCTCGCTGTTGTATGGGCCTATTTGGGCCCATCAGTTTTGTTGTTGGGCTTAGGGTTATTTAGCGCTATATATAGCGGCTTATGTGTAAACCTAATTGTACCGAAAACTGTAATACCGCCTCCGTATAATCTGATCTCCCTCTCCTGTGGACGTAGCCAAATTTGGTGAACCACGTATATCTGTGTGTCTTTCTTGCGTTTTACTTTGTTCTCGTTTCGATTCTGTTACAACAAACTGGTATCAGAGCAGGTTCGAATTTCCGCCGAGAACGATGTCGGTATCCATGACGAAGATCGACAAGTTTACAGGGAGAAACAGTTTCAGTCTGTGGCGAATCAAGATGCAGGCTTTGCTGAAGCAAAACGGTCTGTGGGCGCCGTTAGCGAAAGACAAGAATGGAATGGATGCAACCTCCGTGGAGTTCAAAACTATGGAGGAAAAGGCTCATTCGATGATTATGCTGTGCCTCGCTGACGATGTCATTACAGAGATTGCAGATCAGGAAACCGCTGCAAAGTTGTGGTCGAAGTTGGAGAGCCTCTACATGACGAAGTCATTGACCAGCAAGTTGATGTTGAAGCAACGCCTTTTCAGCCTGCGTATGGAAGAAGGTACACCTCTTAGAGATCACCTTGATCAATTGAATACAATTCTGTTAGATTTGCGTAATATTGATGAGAAGGTTGATGATGAGGATGCTGCTTTGATCTTGTTGGTATCTCTGCCTTTGTCGTTTGAGAATTTTGTGCAGTCTTTTATCGTTGGGAAAGAGACTGTGTCGCTGGAGGAGGTTAGGTCTTCGCTTCACAACAGAGAGATGCGTCATAAGGCATCTGGTTCGGGTACAGAAAATCAGGCTTCCGGGTTAATGGCCAGTGGAAGCAAGGAGGGCAAGAAAGGTAAGAAAAAGGGTCACTGGAAGAAGCAGCAGGAGCGCCCAAAATTACCTAAAGACGTTTGTGCCTACTGTAAGGAAAAGGGTCATTAGAGGAATGACTGTCCTAAGAGAAGGCAAGAGCAGAAACCTGGCTCTGCTGCAGTAGCAGAAGATGATGCAGATTCCGAAAGTGATATTGTGTTGATGGCTGAGGAATACACCCATCATTCTGATAAGTGGGTTCTTGATTCTGGAGCATCGTATCATATCTGTCCGAAGAAGGAGTTGTTCACAACATATAGCTGCATAGATGGAGGTAGTGTTTCAATGGCAAACGACTCTGTCTGCAAAGTGGTTGGGATCGGCTTAGTCCGATTCAGAACGCATAGCGGGAATTTCTGCACAGTCAAGGAAGTCAGACATGTTCCACACATGACCAAGAATCTGATATCTTTAAGCCTTCTGGATAGTAAGGGTTTCAGGTATGAAGGTGAAAATGGAATTCTGGTTGTCTGCAAGGGTTCTGAGGTGATTCTGAGAGGCGTCAAGCAGGGAACTCTGTATATCTTACAGGGTTCTACAGTAACAGGTTCTGCAGCTGTTGCATCAGTGGTTAATGATGTTGATCTGACCAGACTGTGGCATATGAGACTTGCTCATATGAGTGAACGTGGAATGCAGATTCTGTCCAAAGAAGACCTTCTGGGAGGTCATAAGATCAAGAGTCTAGAGTTCTGTGAGCATTGTGTGTTTGGGAAACTACATCGCTGCAAGTTTCCTAAGGCAGTTCATCGAACTAAGGGCACATTGGATTACATCCATTCTGATTGCTGGGGTCCTGCCCGTGTTGAGTCTTTGAGTGGCTACAGGTACTTTCTGTCTATTATTGATGATTACTCTAGGATGACGTGGTTATTTATGATGAGGCATAAAGGAGAGGCATTCAGTAGATTCAAGGAATGGAAGACCTTAGTTGAAAATCAGACAGGAAAGAAGGTCAAAAGGCTGCGAACAGATAATGGTCTGGAATTCTGTTCATCTGAGTTTGACAAGTTCTGCAGAGATGAGGGTATTGCTCGGCATCATACAGTCAGGTTTACACCACAACAGAATGGTGTAGCAGAACGGATGAATCAGACACTTCTAGAGAGAGCAAGATGCATGCTCTCTAATGCCGGTCTTGCTAGGAGGTTCTGGGCTGAAGCAGTAACAACAGCCTGCTATCTGATAAATCGGAGTCCACACACAGGCATTAATTGCAAGACACCTTATGAGGTGTGGTCTGGAAGAGCTGCTGACTACTCAAATCTGAGAGTTTTTGGCTGCACTGCTTATTATCATGTGAGAGAGGGAGTAGACTCTAACTTACCCTCACTCACATGATAATAAGCAGTGCAGCCAAAAACTCTCAGATTTGAGTAGTCAGCAGCTCTTCCAGACCACACCTCATAAGGTGTCTTGCAATTAATGCCTGTGTGTGGACTCCGATTTATCAGATAGCAGGCTGTTGTTACTGCTTCAGCCCAGAACCTCCTAGCAAGACCGGCATTAGAGAGCATGCATCTTGCTCTCTCTAGAAGTGTCTGATTCATCCGTTCTGCTACACCATTCTGTTGTGGTGTAAACCTGACTGTATGATGTCGAGCAATACCCTCATCTCTGCAGAACTTGTCAAACTCAGATGAATTATCATGTGAGTGAGGGTAAGTTAGAGCCGAGAGCTAAGAAGGGAGTTTTCATGGGCTATGGTGCTGGTGTGAAAGGATACAGGATCTGGTCTGACAACAAGATTATACTGAGCAGAAGTGTAGTCTTTGATGAGAATTCTATGCTGAAGCCCAAGACTAGTGATATAGCAGAGAAAGAGGTTGTTGCTGAGGAGGTGGAGGTGCCATTTAATGCAGGGGAAATCGAGGCACCACTACCACAACCAGTCACTGATGAGCAAGATACAGATCAGTCTGAGAGTGCACTGCCAGAAACAGTTTCTGATGAAGTTGGGCATCGAAGTGTTGCTCAAGATCGACCTAGAAGGGTTGGAGTCAGACCTCCAGCGAGGTACATGTTAGCCGATCTGGTAGGATATGCATTGCAGGTGGCCGAGGAGGTGGATGATAATGAACCGTCCACCTACAAAGCTGCAATATCTGGGAGTGAGTCAGCACAGTGGCTTGCTGCAATGGGAGAAGAGATGGAGTCTCTTCATAAGAATCAGACTTGGGAGCTAGTCAGATTGCCTGCTGATAGAAAGGTAGTCACTTGCAAGTGGGTTTTCAGGAAGAAAGAAGGAATGTCTGCTGCAGAGGGTATAAAGTACAAAGCAAGAGTGGTTGCAAGAGGTTTCAGTCAGAGAGAGGGAGTAGACTACAACGAGATTTTCTCACCAGTAGTCAGACATACCTCAATCAGAGTGCTACTAGCGATAGTTGCACATCAGGATCTGGAACTCGAGCAGCTAGATGTGAAAACAGCTTTCCTACATGGAGAGTTGGAGGAGGAAATATACATGTCTCAGCCAGATGGTTTTCAGGTTCCAGGAAAGGAGAATCATGTTTGCAAGTTGAAGAAGTCCTTGTATGGGCTAAAGCAGTCTCCGAGGCAGTGGTATAAGAGGTTTGATACTTATATGAAGCAGCTTGGCTACAACAGAAGTCCGTATGATTGTTGTGTGTACTACAATGACCTGCAGGGTGGTTCACGCATCTATCTGGTTCTGTATGTTGATGATATGTTGATTGCTGCTAAGAATAAGTCTGATATTCAGAAGTTGAAGGCTTCTCTCAGTGCAGAGTTTGATATGAAAGATCTAGGTGCTGCTCGCAAGATTCTGGGAGTTGAAATCTATAGGGAAAGGGAGAAGAGAAAACTCTTCCTCTCACAGGAAGGGTACATCAAGAAGATATTAAGCAGGTTTGGAATGTCTTCAGCAAAGTCTATAGATACTCCAATGGCGTCTAACAGCAAGTTGGAAATGTACATTGTTCAGACTGATGAGGATCAGGAGTACATGTCTCGAGTCCCATATGCCAGTGCCGTTGGGAGTTTGATGTATGCTATGGTCTGCACTCGACCAGATCTTGCATTCGCTGTTAGTGTAGTAAGTCGATATATGGTCAACCCTGGGAAGGAACATTGGCAAGCTGTGAAGAGGATTTTCAGGTATCTTAGAGGTACTTCTGATGTTGGTCTATGTTATGGGAATGACACTCAGTGTTTGGTTGCTGGCTATTCAGATTCTGATTATGCTGGGGATGTGGACAGTAGGAGATCTATGACTGGTTATCTGTTCACTCTAGGAGGTTCTGTGGTAAGCTGGAAGGCAACTCTACAGCCTACAGTTACTTTGTCTACTACAGAGGCAGAGTATATGGCTTTGACAGAAGCTGCTAAGGAGGGAATATGGCTAAAGGGGTTGGTCAATGATCTAGGCCTACACCAGGATCAAGCTTCAGTGTATTGTGACAGCTTGAGTGCAATATGCTTAACCAAGGATCAGGTTCATCATGAGAAGACGAAGCACATTGATGTCAGGTACCATTTTCTGAGAAATGAGAAGAGAATCCAGGTGAAGAAAATAGGGACTGCTGATAACCCTGCTGATATGTTCACCAAGCCAGTTCCTGAGAGCAAGTTCAAACACTGCTTGGATTTGCTCAACATCAGTGACCATTAGTTGCCCTGAGGGGCAATTCTGAGGAGAGGGAGATGTCTGTTATCTGGCACTGTCATGGTGCGTCTGAGAGTCTACCTGGAGGATTCAAGTCAAGGTGGAGATTTGTTAGTATGCCTTGAATCTGAATCACACACTGCGACAGGTAGCACGGGGGTTATTTAGCGCTATATATAGCGGTTTATGTGTAAACCTAATTGTACCGAAAACTGTAATACCGCCTCCGTATAATCTGATCTCCCTCTCCTGTGGACGTAGCCAAATTTGGTGAACCACGTATATCTGTGTGTCTTTCTTGCGTTTTACTTTGTTCTCGTTTCGATTCTGTTACAACAATTCCATTAGGAGTGAACTTCCAATTAAGCTTGTCACTAGCGCTTGGTTCCTGTAAAGGGCGTACAACAGCTAATTTATTTCGGATGTCGGGTGACAGGAGGGGGGCGAGCAGAGTCCACTTCCAAGACATTCCATCCCACATATCTGATACAGTGGCTCCAGCAAGATCATCCGGGATTGGTGCAGTTGCAACTGCGCTCAGCGGTTCGTCCAGGACCCACCTATGATCCCAGAAAAAAGTCGAATGGTTGTTGCTTATTGTTGTTTTCACCCCTTCACACAAAACAGTAGAACCCATCATGATTCCCTTCCAAATATTTGAAGCATTAGATCGGTTTTGAAACATATCAACGTCCAGCCTGTTAGAGCAATATTTGCCCCGAAGGACACGGCTCCACATCGAACTTGGCTCCTGAATCATTCGTTGACCTAGCTTGGCTAAAATGGCAACATTTGATTGCCTCGCTGACCGAAGGCCCAAACCTCCAAACCGTCTTGGCCTGGCCACCTTATCCCAGTGTAGCAAGTGTGTTTTCCTATGCTCGTTCGCTGACCCCCATATAAATCCCCGGATTTGTTTTTCAATGTTATCACAAACTGATTTATGAAGCGGTGTCACACGGCCAACCATCAAAAAGGTTTTTGATTGCCAACCACTGAGTCGAGCCGTAACCCTGTCCAAGCAAAAAGTCATAGCGTTCCTTTGTCATTCTCCCGCAAGCTACTGGCACGCCCAAGTAAGTGCCAAAATCAGATACAATAGGAATGGCAAGTCGAGAAGAGATGGAAAGAGACAAACTATTGCGCACTTTCTTAGAAAAGATCATACTGCTCTTGTCAAAATTAACCAACTCTCATTCTGGAGACAAAATTTATCTAGGCATTCACGGATGACATCGGCTTGCTCGATGGACGACTCCGCAGAGAGAATTAAATCATCAGCAAAGAAAATATGGGAGACCTGAACACCCCCAAGCTCAATAGGACGCCACTTTCCTTCGTTAACTGCTTCTTGAATCAAATGTGAAAGAAACTCCATGCACAAGACGAAGAGATAAGGCGAAGGAAGATCACCTTGTCTAACGCCTCTAGTAGGAATAAAGGATTCAGATTTCGAGCCGTTCCACATCATTGTCATGGAACCAGACATTTGACACTGCATAATAACGTCAATAAGGTGAGCAGGTAGATGTGCACGATTTAACATTTCCCGAAGAAAACTCCAACGAACACGATCATATGCTTTGGCCAAATCAATCTTCAAAACCATCCATTGAGTAGTGCCCGACGAAGCAGACATGGTATGAAGAACCTCTTGGACAATGACGACAATGTCTATGACTTGCCTCCCCGGAATGAATCCCGCCTGAGCAGGTGAAATCAGAGTCGATCAGATCGGCTTTAATCGCTGGACTAGCATCTTCGTCGCAAGTTTAAAAGCGACATTAAGTAGTGCAATCGGACGTAACTGGGCTGGAGTCTGAGGTGAGGCCGTTTTGGGGATCAAAACCAACAAAGCGTCGGCTAAGCCCTGATCAAGAACTCCCTCATTCAATAAACGCAAAACCGAGGACGTGACTGAGCTCCCAACAGTGGTCCACCCTTTCTGAAAAAACAGAGCCGGAAACCCGTCAGGGCCAGGTGCTTTATACGGGTTCATCATCTTTAGTGCTTCCCAAACTTCATCAGACGTAAAGGGATGAGATAACATGGCAATATTTTTGGAGCTCATGTCCGGGAATGAGACTGAAATCTGCGTCACCAACTGAGCAGCAGCAGAAGCTGAGTCGGCAGAATACAAGGCCTCAAAAAATCACGAACGAGAATCCCTACCTGATCAGAGTCGGTGATCCACTCACCTCTGGCGTTCTGCAAAGTAGTAATTTTGCTTGCACGTCTATGGATGACAGTCGACAGGTGGAAGTAACGTGTGTTGCTATCTCCTTCAAGTAGAAAAGAAGACTGAGACTTTTGGAACCAAAGCATTTGCTCTTGGTGTAAGACTTCCTCAAGTTCACGACTCAAATATCTCTCCAAAGAAATCAGTCTCTGAGAGGGCTGGTATGCTAGTTTATGTCGGGTCCCATCAAGACGAGCCCAACGCTTGCGCTTTCGATAGAAAATGTTACCAAAAATACTTCGGTTCCAGATGGACAGATCTTTTGATAACTTTGATAAAGCAACAGGAAGCGGCATTGTAGTAGTTCACTGGTGTTCCAAAGTTCCCTGGAACGAATCATGTGAGAGCCAGGCTCCATGAAATCGGAAGGGCCGATCTGAAGGATCAACAGACGGCTGGTGCTCAAGAAATAATAACAGTGGGATGTGATCTAAGTGTGTTGCATTAATATGTTGGACAATAGCTTCCGGAAATCTGATACGCCATGAATCGTTGCTTAGCCCTCGATCTAATCGACTAGCTTTGTAAGTGCGCAGATTGACCCCTCTCGACCAAGTGTAAGGAGGTCCTGAATATCCAAGATCCACAAGATTTGCATCATCGAACCAGTTTCTGAAATCAGTTGAAGCACGGTGGGTTGCGTCTGAATGATAAGTACGCTCTGAAGCATCAAAAGTTGCATTAAAGTTACCTCCAAGTAGCCAAGGCCTATTATTAGCACGCGCAAAGTTTCCGAGATCATCCCATAATTGAAGTCGTCTATGAGCATTAGGAGATGGGTAGACTGCAGTGAGCAGCCAAGGGTCTTCCCCTCGATGAAAAATTTCTACCGTGATATGTTGCTGTTGGAGTGAAATAGGAGAAACGACAACTTCTGTTGTACGCCAAAGGAGCCATATACCTCCCACAAAACCCTCTGCATCAACCCGGAGCATACCATCAAACCCGATCTGACGACAAACTTGATCAGCACAGGATCCGCTAATACGAGTTTCAACCAACACGGGAACACTTGGTTTGTGAATTCTGACAAGTTCTCTGATAGCCTCGGCGAACCTGGTGCCTCCAGCACCTCTTGCATTTCAAAACATGATACTGTTGTTCTTCATAGGAAACAATGATTGAAGTAGTTCCCCAAAGAACGGAGAGTTAAAAGCATTATTTGACATAGCAAAAGCCATCATAGCTTCTGAAAAGCGAGACATGACATCATAAAGACCGGGAGGCATTATTGCCTTGCATAGAATCGGTTGAGACTCTGTTTGTAGTGGTAGCATGTCCACTGTCATTCGATTTGCTAGTGCGGGTAGATTTTCCAGGAAAGGCCCCATCCGGTGGTTTGAGAGCAGGAATCGGGCGCTCGGTAACACTGTTTGTTGTACTACTGGCGGGAGGGCGAGGGTGCGGTTCGACATTGGTACTTTTGTGGGTGGGCAAAGCAGGAGTTTGATGCGAGGAAGACGCAGGAGCGGCTGTGTAGGGTATGGTAGGGGAAGGTTTTTGTGTCTTGAGAGCCAAGTCTGATATTAAAAGAGATTTTCTAATATCAGAATCTCTTGTAACCAATTGTGACCTAAAAGGAACTTTTCCTTATGGATAAAAGAGTAGAATCCTTTCCTTCCTTTTTATCTTTCTTTTTTTTGATTTTTAGAAAAGATATCCCGACCTATATGAGGGTAACTGTATTGCTGATTGTGATATCCGCGTGATTTGCTGAGATTTCGGGATTGACCCGCTCTTGGAGGGAATTTTGGGGATTCTCTGTTTGACCCGACTGGATCTGATCAGCTGGCTCCGACGATGACTCAACGTTCAAACTCGGGTCAACGGCGTCCATTTGAACACCTTGGGCATCAGTTTCCTCATCAAGATCTTGCTGAACACTCAAATCTTCCTCAGCCTGATTGTCTTCCTGGATACCTGCTAGCACATTGAACCGGGATCATGTACGCTGCTCTTGTCGTTGGTGCACCATCCGAATTGCCTGATTCCCGGAAGTTTGTGCCTGGTTTCCAGAGTTCTTATTGGTGGTTTTCTTCTCAGGTGGTAGATTCCTTCGTTTCGGTTTGAATAATTGATTCCATTTCCCTATTTCATCTGGCACAACAGCGGGATGTACTGCTTGAGGCTCCATATGCATCAGAGCCTCCAAGACCTCATCACTTGGCCATTCCTCTGAAGTTTCAGCAGCCAAAATAGGACAATTGATTTGTACATGGCCAACCTTCCCACAGTGATAACAAAGATTACGAATACCTTCATATTGGATAGGCCAAGTCATTCCTCGAAAGCGAAACTTGAAAAGCAACTTTTTCGATAGATCAATTTCGACTCCCATACGAACAAATTGACCTCTGTCTGCTTTGACTGTAGTTTTATCAATTCTAATTACTTTGCCTACCAACTTTACGAAGAAAACCTTCATGGAAATATTCCAAACTCAATCTTGGAATACGAATCCATGCTGTTAGAATCCGAACTCTGTCATTATATGGATCGAAGTTGGGAGTCCACCGGCGAATCATGAGATAGTTATCTCCTAACATCCAAGGCCCTTGTGTCATGACATGATTGTAATCATCAGCATTAGTGAACTTGTTGCCAATGTCCACAAGAGTCAAGGAACCTTTCAACGCCCATTTTTGCTCAAGTTTCTTTTTGATCTGCGTGTATCCCGGTCCTTTGTCAAAAGTGTTGACGATGAGGGTGTGCTCCCATGGCTTCCGCAACAGACATTTCTCGCAAGCTGTTAGAGCAACTGAAGGGTATTTTGCATCGGTGTCTGCTTCGTCTGGATCATCATCCGTGTCATATAGTTCCGGTCTTTCTTCCCAAGGAGAATTATCTGCAACAGATGTTGGCGCATTGACATCTCTGTTGTGTCCCGCAACCATATCTCTGTAAGATGATGGTGCATTATTGGTCAAACTTGGAACGGAAGTTGTAGATGCTTGGTACAAAGGATTAGTCACTGCTTGACACAGCAACGTCAACCTCCATATCCGATGTAGGTGCTGCAGTGGAGTGTTGTTTTCCCGGGGAAGAGGCCATGCCTCTGCCGGGCGGAGATGGTGAAAGAAGAGAGAAGGCGACGCGTGGAGCGAGCACGTTCTTTCACAACTGGGGGAATCAATTTAGCCTTTTTGTCAGTAATACGTTAATCTTCAAATTTGAAGAAAAAATTTCTGAGGTTTCTTTAAATACTGACGAAGGCTTCGTTGAAATTGTGAGAGAAAGAAAGGATTTAATTATTATATTTATTTGTTGATTAATGTTTAATTATTGTATTTATAGGTTGATTTCATATCACGTTAAAAAATCTTTTCAGTTAGCACATCTAATAAATTGATCGCTAGATAAAGATTCTAACAAATTAATCGGCAAGATAAGGATAAAATAATTTGGATTAAAATTGTGGTATAAATATAAAACAATTTGATAAACTTTTGTTGGAGTAGTGTACCTATAATTTGGAGTTGGTTGGGTGACTTTTTGTTGATGAGAATCCAAACAAACTCCATAAAAATATTGATAAATAAATTAGTTTGATAAATCTAATTATAAAAATGAATTTGTGTGAAATAAAAATTCAAAAATATCAACCAATCATTGTTTTAAAATAGGTGAGATGGACCAATGACGATTGAACATGTAGCATCTAATGCTACGACTTTAATAGTTAGTAATTGACTAGTGTAGTAGACCGTGCCTTGCACAGGTATATTTATGATAATCATTTTAGTAAATTACTAACATATGAATTGATATATTTTTTATTATAACTTATTAAACTACTAATGACTTTATATTGATTTATATTTTTATAAAAAAACTTATAAAAAAACAATTATATATCAAATGATATAATATCTCTCCTTTAAGAGAAATTCATGAACCAAATCTAAAAAATAAAGCTCGTAGTTATATAAATTAAATACTAATAAATAATAAATTCTAATGCAACTTCAAAAACTTATTTCCAAAGAAATATTAGTCTAAAAGTTAGTTACAACAAATTTTATAAGCGATTCTCATATAATTTGTCTTGAAATGTTTTCATACGTGTTTATTCTTTGTTGGAAAACTCGGTGAATAGACCACAAGATAAAATATTAAAAATTTATCTTAGAGACTTAAAAATCGATAACAAATCAAAATCAAGTAGCCAAATTGTATTCGTTAAACACATGGAAAGGTTAAAGATATTTTTGTTTAATAAAAAAATGAGTACATGACAAATAGAATTGATGAAGCTATTTAAATTGTATTTGTTAGTATATTTAGAATTATTATTTTTAACTGAGTAACAACGTGTTTTTTTTTAAACCGATGAGATATATAATCAAAGTTATCTATCAACTTAACAAAAATGCTAAAATTGAAAATTGGATCTGATTTTTAGAAAGAAGGCTAAAATTGGTGAGGGCTTTAAAAAAAGGTGAAAAATTGTGTATATTAATATTATCAGATATGACACCTTAATGTAACAAATGTTTAAGTAATATTTTGTTTTATAATAGTATAGTTTGTAGTCATATTTGTTAGGAGTTATTTGTATATATATTTATCTACAAAAATGATTAGACAATAATGTTCTATTTTAAATAAAATAGAAATATAAAAACAATTAAAAGAGAACCAATAAAAAATTGTCATATGGATGTGGTAAGGCCAGAATCAATGAGAAGTCTTAAAAAGCCTCAACTTTAATAGATTATATAGATATATAAATTTTAAATCAAAAATAAATATAAAAACAATGAAAAGAGAACCAATAAAAAAATTGTCACATGAATGTAGTAGGGTCAGAATGAATGAGAAACCTTGAAAAGACTCAACTTTAATAAATTATATAGATCATCTCAGTCGGATATAACCTATGATACCTTCTCAGTCAGATATAACCTATGATACCTGGAAACTCGTAGGAGTGAGCGTATCCCGCGTCGGACACTTGGAAACACTCGAAAACGGCCAGAACGCACTGAAAACATCTATTGAGAGCTCGGAAACGATCAACGTTTATGTCGACTTATTAAAAGGAAACGACACTCGAAAACGAAAAAACGTCTATTGAGAGCTCGGAAACTATCAACGTTTACGTCGACTTATTAAACGGAGACGACACTTGAAAACGAAAAATTGAAGGAAACATGTTTTCCACGGAGTTTCCTGTTTTTTATTAAAAAAATAAAGATAAAAAGTAAATTCATTATTGAACATGATTATGTTGTTGAACTTGAGTATGTTGTTGAACTGGTTATATTGTTTGGTAATCTATTTAATTATTTTGTGAGTTTTCACATTTTGTTACTGAGAATTTCATATATTGTTAAATTCGTGTCGGCAACTCCCAAGAGTTTCCGGGTAACATAGGATATAACTTGAGGAGACCGTAAAACTTCTAAACTATCATATAAATCGTTTGATGAAGCTTCCTTTTACGAGTACATTTTACACTTACCAATTTATCATACATTTATATTTCACAATGAGCATGCCACAAACTTGAAAAAAGGAAAATGTAAATTGCTGGTCTCTTGTGGAAAATTCACCACAGCCCACAGGTCAGTGTTTTGTCTCCTTGTGCTACATGATGAGCACGTTGAAACAACAAAGTGACAAGCGATCAACGAAGTCCAGTAATTGATTGATGCTGGAAAATAACACATTGCTGAAACATTTTTTGAACAGAAATTTCATCCTTTAATTTAGAGTTTCAATAATAACTAATTAAAGGCATATATATACATGAGGATGTTCACAAGTGATGATGAATAATGACATGAGTTTTTTATTATTTCAACAATCATCTTCAAAACAAAAATGAAAGAACACATTACAACAGTTCTGAAGCATCTTTCAGAAACACTATCCTTTTTTTGCCAAGTGTTAAAAAAGAGTTGCAAATGCTTACAAAATGTGAAGTAAAAAGCCACATTTCATGGCTTTCGTCAAATCAATAAAGACCAAATGCCTATAAGGCAATAACTCCACAAAACAATAATTCACATGGCTCATATCATACAACCAAAAGGTCCAAAACTAAGTCTTCAAACAATTAAGTTACCTGGTATCTCCTGCCTAACAATATTTCAGTCAATATGTTTAGGTCTTCATAATCCAAAAAATCACCAAAATTTCTTCATATATACTCGAAGTTTTAAGTAAGCACTTCTTTTAAACACTTCTGGACATAGGCTCGTTTTAAAACATTTTCTTAAAATAGGCTGGATCTTGAGGTTTGGTTCGATGTTCGTTTTTATCAAAGAGTTGCTAACCGAACCTCCACATCCAGCCTATTTCAAGAAAATCTTCGAAAATTAGACTATGTTCTGATTTTTTCTCTTCAAAAGCTGCTTTCTTGGTAAAAAAATAATCATCCATACACTCCATAATTCAAACTTTCTTTAATCTTCATGCTTATGCTATTGGAAGATCTGAGATGTCAAAACCCACATTTCTTGATCTAAAACCAATGAAACAGATGCAACCTTAATTTTTCAACTGCATGAAAAGGCACCACAAACAATGCTAAACTTCAGATTTTATCTTGCAACCAAAAGTTTAGTATCTTCTTTTTTCTCTTCCTTTTTGTATATGGTAAAAAACAAATCTGTTGTGGAGGCTCATAGTCCATTGATTGTAGTACTTTGTTTACAGCATATACCAAGCTCAAGCCACCCACTTGCATATTATCACATTGGAATTATTGAGTTTGTTTGATAACTAAAATTTGATGTATGATGTCAAGCTATATTCTTTTTTGTTCCCAGCCACAATCCCCCTTTTTCATGAACTAATGTTTCCCAGCTGTTCAAGATATTCAGTACTTATGCTTTCCACCATTTCCACACACTCTTCTTCAAAAACAAGCTTTTTTATATCCTACGCAAAAAAGCTTTAATCACTCGTTTAAAAATAAATCAGCTGATAATCGAGGTAGTATATAATGGCTGACCTGTATTTGTCTTTTGTAATGCTTACCTGTAATCTGCACATACCAAAGAAAAATCATGTAGTCTCCAAGATTGTACTTGGAATATTGTAAATTTAGAATCCAAAAAGTAAAGTAAAATCGCACAAAATTTTGCTGAATAGACATCGGATTGAAGATGATAAAGATTCGAGATTTCAGAAATGCTATTTTATCCCATGGACCACTGTAAGATTACACACATAAAACTTACCACTCATGCTTAACAGAATACATTTAAACCATGAATTGAATGTGTAACTACTCAATGAGAATTCAGAAGAGGGAAAATTACATTCAATACCAGAAAAGACAAAAATTGTTCCCACTGACTTTAAAGATCAGATACCAGAAACAACTTGCTGAGTGAGGTAGATGAAGAAAATGAAGATATGAACTAAAGTATATGCCTCACTAAGAATCAGGACCTGAGCCAACTTTTTTAAAGAGTTATAGCCTTATAGGAGGTCAGAACAACTGAAACTATACAATGATCAAATTTAAACATATAATGTCCACCAACATGGTATTTCTCTGACAACATTACTTAGTGCATTACTGCATTCATCGAAAGTTGCTTCCTCCGTACAAAGGATGATATGGTGGCCATTCATCATCCACATAACTAAATTGTGAAGAGACTCTACATTATGATTTGGTAGAGGAGGAACCGTATTCTTTTTTCTAGCCTTTCTAGCTTGGTGTCAAGTTGTTACAAAGCAAACACTTTCACAAGAAAAAGATCTGCCAAAATGTGTATTTAACTTCCTCAGGTGCCTTATAATGCAATGAATATGTATGTTCATTATCTATTATCATTAAAATAGCAGTTAACTTGTAAAAAACACAATTAGTGGATCTGAACATGTAAAAAAGGTCACTGTTGCTGATTCTCAGTTCTCACCCTCACTTTTTCTTGGTCTTTCTTGTGTGGTTTAAGTAGCTAAGAGGCCGGTTACCGTACAATGGCTTTTTAAAAGATATATATTCTAAAGCTAGATAGGCTTTATCTCTATCCTAAGTGTTTTTAAGGGGATATAGGTGCGTACTTTCACTCCTCAGACACTCCTTTTGGGAGATTATACTAAGCTAATTGTTGTTGTGTGGGATTAATAGGTACGTACATCTGGCCCAGCTAACATTAACAAAAGACATGACTCTGAATAGGAACCTCTGGAGGGAAAAGATAAAGGTAGAGGAACGATAAGATAAGAGTAGAGGAACGATAAGAAAACAAGGATCAATTTATATCTAGTCAAATACTCCTTTGATTTTTCGTTGCTAGGTTCCTAGTTTCTTGTTTGCTTATTTTTTGTTATGTGTTAGACTCTCTCATGAAACATTCTCTCGACTTGCTCGTGGTATGAATGTATACATCCCGACCCCTTAGAGGCCCAAAACCTACTTCGGTGAGATTATAATGGGCTGATTGTTGTGTTGTTGCTGTCGTGTATTGTAAAGCTAAATGATCCCATTTCCCCACCACTCCACAAGCATCCTTTTCTTCCAGTTTATAAGGAGCAAGCCTCAGTCATATCCTCCACACTTCATCCCTTGAGTTCAAGTTTCCTTTCTTGACTTGAATATCATATTACCATCCTTTTTTTCTTTAACCGACTTATTTTTTTCTATTTTACTGCACTGAACCCTTCACTCTTTCTTCATCCTTTGATCCAATTCTGATCCATGGGACATTCTTCGTGTAGCTCGAGCTCTTCATGGACACCAAAGCAAAACAAACTATTTGAAAAGGCCCTAGCCTTGTACGATCAGGAAACCCCCGACCGCTGGCACAAAATTGCCAGAGCAGTAGGGAAAACAGTAGAGGAAGTACAAAAGCATTATGAGATCCTTGTCCAGGACATCAACAACATTGAATCAGGGAAAGTCCCATATCCTATATACAGGAGCTCATCCGGACGTAACAACTAGTTGGAGTGTTAAGATCATCGAGCTAAAAGGTATGGTAATTTCAATTTTTACCCTTTCGTGGAGCCTTTTTTACAAGCAAATCTTCATGAAAGTTAGCATGCAAAATTACAGTTTTGAAGAACTATGCAGTTTAATCCAGGTTAATTGCACTATACAGCTCTAAACATGTGGACCATCATTATATTTGACCAACTGACCAAGAACTTGGAAAATATTCTCCCACTCAGACAAAATATATATATAGATAGCAAACCATGGAATTGGCTCTTTTTCTATGGTTCTAACTTCTCTTGAAAGGTTTCGTAACAATTAATTAGTCACAACTAACAACGGTGATTGATCCAACTGACCTATATCAAATATACTAACTTGCTTCACATAGAAACATTTGCATCCATCTTAAAGCACATCAATAGAGTTCTCAGTTCTCGCCGAAAGATAAAGAGGTTAAAAAAATGTGTCTTATGCACAAAATCACGTTTTAAGATAAAGATTTCATTGTATTTCAAGTTCTCACTGTATGGTGTTTGATTTGCTGCAGGGTGTCAAAGTAGCTACTAATAAGTTGGCATCCCAGTATGGCTTCCCGTGCAAAGCAAGGATTGATTGTGGCAATTTATCATTTAGAATTATGTTTATTTTATGTTCGTGTGTTGTGTCAGATTGTATTGTACTAGCAGCGTATTTGTATTCTGTTCCTAATTTCCTATCAATGGTGTGCAATATTCTATCTATATGCTTAAGTTTCTCTTCTACTTCCAGCAGCAACCACACCAATGGACCCATAATTGACTGAAATCAACCAGTCTATGCAATTTGCGAAATAAAGCACAATCGATTGACAGATAAGACAAATTAAAGGCGATTAAGATCGAAAAGAAGGACGGAAACCGCCACTATGATCTACCTATTAGCATTTTTGAATCTTACCTGAGTGAATTAGGGCTTTATAAGGAGCTTGAAATCGCGTTATATGTGATCAGTAGAAATCTTGAAGTGAGCAATGATCTTGCCGCATCCAAACAGGGCGTCGGATTTCGGACACCTCAAAACACCGATTAAACTCCGGGACTGTAGAACCACGGCGACGGCGAGCATACAAAACCACGATTCAATATTGTTTAGTATAGGCGGACTGTACGTTTTTCAGTAATAAAATTTGTTTATTTTCTCTATTTTAATTTTTAAACCTTTTTTAATTTTTTTAAACTATTCTTCTAGTTATTATTTATTATTAATAGTTTTTGTAGAAAAATAAATAAATAGTAATTTAAATAATCTCTTTGGATTTTTTTCACAATGATACTACAAAAAATATATTATTGGAGGGTGAGATAAAAAAATAAATTAAAACCTTTATAAGATTATTATATAGAAGAATGTTCGGAGATTAGTAGGCAAAATATATGTCAAATGCAGGATGGGTCGGGTTAAAATTTGTAAAAAAAATGTGTTTGGTTCTTCAAATAATGAGTGTATTCGGTTAGATTTGTACTATTACTTGCATTTGTGGCATGAAAATCGTATCCCTCATTTTCTAACCCGTACATTTTCAATAAAGTTCAATCACACCATAGCATTTGAACTTGTTACAATTACTAAATAAAGTATCTAGACTAAAACCCTATATATTACTAATTATAAGCTTACGAATCGTTTGATTAATAGTAATAAGTTGATTAATCGTGCCCTCCATTATAGTAAGATGATCAACATTATAGTAAGATGAAATGAAAATATAATGATAAGAAATGTGTGCAGTACTCATTAGTTTTAATCATTGAACATATACATTAATTCTTAAATTATTCGTATAGTGATTTATTAATTCATAATCTTTATGCTTAGTGGACGAGCATAATAAAACACATTCACGCTGGAAGTTCTGATTAAAATGATAAAAATATTATCACGTTATTTACGCCCCTAATATCTATGCGTAGATAATGATTAGATGATATTTGTATAGGCATCGTGCGACGAAATAAACCCGCGAAGTCTTACCTTGAAACCTTTTTTTAAATAGCGGGCCCCACTCAACTAACGGTCACCTCCATCTCACCGAAACAACGATCATCCTTTTCACTGCAGACTGCAATAAACAGTCATATACGATCCAAACCCTGTTGGAACCAAAACTCGATCTACATCGTGCAAAGTCGCAGCTCACAACTGCCACTTTTAATTAGTCAATATATCCAGCGTGATCTGAATCACAACATTGTTTATAAAAGATGAAATTTCCCAAAATTCCTCCCGAATCAGAAAATCAGAAGCCAGAGTTCTACACGCAGAGAAATCGCAGTGAAGAAGACGAAGATGGAGGAAGGGCGAAACTCAAGTGAGTCGTCTTCATCGGAGCTGAAGAAGCCATTCCTCCAAACAGGGAGTTGGTATAAGATGTATTCCCCTCATCGATCGAGCGTGTTTGGTTCATCAATGGTGCTTCGTGATTCCTCTGTTTCCGTCCTCTTCTGCGTCCTCATCGTAGCTCTCGGCCCCATCCAATTCGGTTACACTGTAAACCCTAAAAATCTCTCCTCTTATTACTCTGTTAATTTCTTCAATTGGTAAAGAAAATATTCTGATGGATTTCGAATTTTGCTTTTGTACAGTTTGGGTATACTTCTCCAACAGAATCAGAGATTATCTCTGATCTGGGAATCACCAGTTTTGAGGTAAGACTTTTTGGTTTTCTTCGTTGTGTTCGAATGGTGAATTCTGATTTCTTGATTTTGGAAACAGTTTTCGCTGTTTGGATCTTTGGCGAATGTAGGAGCAATGGTGGGCGCAATCACAAGTGGTCAGCTTTCTGAATATATGGGAAGGAAAGGGGTATGTGACCTTAATGCTTTAAAACATCCATGAATAAGATCCATGAATGGATTTCTTATGAGATTTTGTTTGCTCTTTACTGATTTGTAGTCATTGATGATCGCCTCAATCCCAAATATAATCGGATGGCTAGCCATATCATTTGCACAAGTAAGTAGATTTCATTGTTCTTGATCAAGATCACAAATTTTTCCAACATGGAATCTAAATTCTTTGAGGTGTGTTCTTGTTTAGGGTTCCTCCTTTCTCTATATGGGTAGATTATTTGCTGGATTTGGAGTTGGCATTATATCATACACGGTTAAGTCTCTTTGATCAACCCTTTTGTTTTTTCATGTTATTGTTATTAAGATGTTAAATATTAATCTTAAAATCTCCATGGTACTAAAATCAATATCTATCGGCAATTTCTTAGGTGCCTATCTATATAGCCGAAATAGCACCCAAGAACTTGAGAGGAAGCCTTGGAGCAGTCAATCAGGTTTGTTCTTTGCTTGTTTTGTTTTGGTTATTAAAATATCATCTCAATCAACTCACTGAGACTAAATTGCAGTATATAAGCTTAATGAATTATTCCTTTTACCAATTGGTTTTATGATGAAATCCTTTGTGACTTGTATTTGCTACCACTGAATCTAAATTGCCTATTGTCTTTTGTAGCTTTCAACCACCATTGGAGTGATGATAGTCTATTTCCTCGGTATCTTTCTTGGATGGAGAGTACTTGCGGTTCTAGGTGACACTCTTGTGAAATATGCTCATGTCTATTTTCATTAAAATCTCTCAATTTCTCTCTGAATCATAACTGATGCAATTCGACAGGAGTCTTGCCATGCGCAGCTTTGATACCTGGTCTATTTTTTGTACCGGAATCTCCTAGATGGCTGGTAAATACTAACTTCATAAAGATCCATACATCATTTACCTGAGCTTATAGTTAACCAGTTTGTGTAACTATTTCAGGCGAAATCGGGTATGTTAGAGGAAGCTGAACTGTCATTGCAAGTTCTAAGAGGATTTGGCACCAATATTTCTGAGGAGATGGAAGATATTAAAGTACTTACCCTCTATAAATCATTTATTTTAATTTCAATATTCAATAAAACCAAAGCCTTAGCAATTTTCCTTTCTATGATTCAGAACTCTCTAAAATCATCTACACAAGGAACGACAATTCGTTTTCAAGAACTTCGACATAGACGATGTCTTCGTCCATTGATGGTAGAGTGATTGGGTACAAACTCTTTTTTATATTTCTTTTTTTATAGGAGTTTTTGCAGGAAATCACCCGTTATTTGTCGGAATTTGCAGATAATCACCCGTTATTAACGTATTTATTCCAAACCACCCAAATTGTATCATTTTCTTACAATTCACCACCCCTTGACATTTTCCGTTAGATAATCCGTTAAAACCTGAGAAATTACACTTTTACCCCTCTATTTTTACATAAAATAGCAAGTTTGAAAGTTATGAGGCAGTTTTTGTAATTTTCTAAAAATGGATTGAAACCCTAGTTCATATTGTTCTTCCCCAAAACTCAATCTAGGGTGAAATCCAGCAGAAATCCGAGTCGGATTTATCCGCTCCTGCACTGATCTGCGAGGGAAAGAATCTGTATCCATTTATTGGTGATGAGGATGGAGTTTCCAGGCAAGAGCGTGGGGGAGCCGCGAGCCGATTGCGCAGGCGCGGAGGTCGGCGAAGGAGAGGCGGCGAGGGACGGATCTGGATTCTTGGGTTGAGGCAAAGCGACGGGGAGAGGAGAGGAGCTGTTGTTGGCGGAAGATGACCGATCCAGTTGCCGAAGTCGCCGGATCTGATCATCGCGTCGGCTATGTTGTCCATTTGAGGCTCTTCGTCCGGAGATTATGGTTCTGATGCCGATGGTGGAGACGGCCTTGGAGGTGGTGATGTCGGAGGTTTTCTTGGTGGTGGAGATGGAGGAAGTGAAGATGGAGTTCTTCTTGGTGAGGATGGAGGTGTTCTTGGTAATATTTTGGTGAGGATGGAGGTTTCAATCCATTTTTAGAAAATTACAAAAACTGCCTCATAACTTTCAAACTTGTTATTTTCTGTAAAAATAGAGGGGTAAAAGTGTAATTTCTCAGGTTTTAACGGGTTATCTAACGGAAAATGTCAAGGGGTGGTGAATTGTAAGAAAATGATACAATTTGGGTGGTTTGGAATAAATACGTTAATAGCGGGTGGTTATCTGCAAATTTTGATAAATAGCGGGTGATTTACTGCAAAAACCCCTTTTTTATATGATCACTTATATGTGTAAAATGATACTGATGCAGCTAGGTATTGGTTTACTTGCACTACAACAACTAAGTGGTATCAATGGAGTGTTTTTCTACTCCAGCACTATATTTTCAAATGCAGGTTGGTATAAATTGTTGCTTTAACAACAATAATTTATACTTATTAATCAATAATTACTTGTACTATGTGCATTATGCTCAATCTTTGCAGGTGTTTCTCAAGAAAAGATTGCCTCATTTGGCCTTGGAGTTATTCAGGTACGCGGTGACATGAATACATAATTTTTGCATCTGTGATACATCAATAAGACTAGCATAAGCTTAATTGAATCATTCATGTTCTTTAGGTTCTTTCAACTGGTGTCGCCACCTGGCTAATGGACAAGGCCGGTCGTAGGATTCTTCTTATAGTATGTTGTTCCATCACCATTCTTCTTTTGATATCACAATTTCTTATCATAGAAAGATTTTTAAAAACATTCATCTTGTTGCAGGTATCCTCTATTGGAGTTACATTCAGTTTGCTCCTAGTTTCTGCAGCATTTTTTGTAGAGGTTGGTTCAACATTTTTGTATCAAGATCTAATCGACGAACTGTTGCCTGATATTTTGATGTGTAATGTTGTTCATAGGAGAACATATCAGATGACTCGAAGCTTTATGGTGTGATGGGCTACTTAGCTGTTGCTGGTGTTGTGGTATGCTCTTTTTTTCCCACTTATGTGACACTTTTTTCAGTTGTGTTCCATTTCTTCGCTAATGTCACACTTTTGGATATTGTTGTGTTTTGGTAGGCGATGGTGATGTGCTTTTCTATTGGGCTTGGACCTGTCCCTTGGCTTATAATGTCTGAGGTAAAACTCTTTACATGTATAAAACTGGATCACTCGGTGTTGTTAAACCGTTTCATTTGGTCTGACCAATATTTCATTTGAACTTAGATTCTACCGGTGAGTGTAAAGGGTCTTGGTGGAAGCGCGGCAACAATGGCGTATTTCTTGATGTCATGGGTTGTTACAATGACTGCCAACATGCTGCTGGATTGGAGTGAAGGAGGTAAACTTGGATTTAGGATTATGTTTGGTATGACTTGTTTATTACCGGAGTAGATACTAGTGTAAGTTGTGCGGTGCATATATACTTGCAGGTACATTTGCCATTTACACTGGATTTGCTGTTCTAACTGGAATGTTCGTTGCATTGTGGCTACCTGAGACAAGAGGCAGAGCTCTTGAGGAAATTCAATCATCATTTGCATGAAATAAAACCTATGCAAAGCTATGAATTGATTATTATGTACTCCTTTAATAACCGTTGTTGTTCTAGCTCTGTATTCTTGGAGCAAAACATTGCATGTAACTGGGTAAAGTTTTTTTTTTTGAGATAGGCAAAAACCGAGGGTATATGACAACCTCTTCTGGAAAAAATTCGGTATGACTCCTATAAACTCGAAGCCAAAAGGAGTAATCTAAAGGTTCTGATATAGTCATCAGATAAATTGCAATCGAAATTACAGTTTAAAATAATTTTAATGAAATGAGAATTTATGTCAGGCTGTGCTAGGAAGTCAGCCGCCCTATTTGTTTCTCTGAAACAATGGTTAATTTTAATATTATAGAGATGATTTGAACTTTGTTTAGCATCTTGAATAATATTTCTGATTTCCAAGGAATTTTCCAAATATTATTAATATTATTAATAATTGTTAAATTGTCGCTCTCAAAGACAAAATTAGAGTGTTTTACCTTGAGTGTTAGTTTTACCGCATAGAGGAAGGCCATTACTTCTGTTTGTAATCTTGACTCTTGAGAATTACCAAGATTGTTTCTTCTTTCTTAAAAATCGAATATTTTTCACTAATTAAATGTTCCCATAGATTGGTTTTATTTATAGCTAATTTCCAAAGCAATTTTTGTTAGTGCGTTATTCAAATTTTATTTTTTATGTAGACCTAGACCACCAAACTCTTTTGGTCTGCAAATTGAATCACAGTTGGTAATAGCTTTGTAACCAGGATTTGTATTATTCCAGAAAAAATCTTTGTTTATTTTATCAAATTGTTTTACATACTCCTTTTGGAAGGGAAAAACATTGCATTAAATATTTGTTTTGGATTGAATATTGGATTGTAAGTACCGTTCTACCTGCCTGTGAAATGGTATTAGCTTTTCATTTAGATAATTGTTACTGCATACTTTGCACAACATATTGGAAAGTGTCGTTTCTAACTCTTCCTCTTACAATCAGTATTCCTAAATATTTTTCCATCAAACTTGTGAGTTGAAGATTTAAGATGGACGCTAGAGACTGTCTTTGTTTTGTGAAATGTTCGCAGAAGTTTGGAAAGAACTTTTATGATAGTTTATTGCTAATCCTGACAGATTAGTAAATTTTTGAAGTAGATCTTTAATATAGACCATATTCTTCATATTCGCATTAGCTAAAATTATAGTATCATCAACAAAGCATAAAAATGGTAGACGCAAACCATTACGAGTGAGTTGAATACCAACTTTATGATTTGTTTTTTCTCTCTCGATAAATATTTCATTGCTAATATGAAAATAAAAGGAGCGATAGTCTTCTTGTCTTAAACCGCATTTTGGTTTGAATGTGGGTCCTGGTTCATTATTAACCAAAACAAAAAATGAAGCGGATTTTATACATGTCATTACTAAATTTATCCATCTTGAGCTAAATCCAAAGGTTTCTAAAACTATGATAATGAAAGGTCATTGTAACTTATCATAAGCTTTTTCCATATCAAGTTTTAGTGTCATCCATCCTCTTTTTTCTTTCTTTCTATTATGGAAAGAATGAAAAACCTCATGTGCTGTTAAGATGTTGTCAAATATACATCTATTTTGAACAAAAGCTCCTTGACAAGGATGAATTAATTTGGGAAGAAAGTTTTGTAATCTATTTGCTAATACTTTGGTTATAATTTTATAAAGTGTAGTACATAGACTAATGAGTCTAAAATGGTTGATCGTTATTGGGTTATCAACTTTAGGGATGAGAGCAATGAAAGATTGAGCACAATCAAATAACATAATTCCCGAATGAAAGAAGGATTGGACATGTTGTATTACGGATGGTCCCACAATATGCCAATAAGATTGATAAAATTCTGGAATATAACCATCTAGTCCATGTGTTTTGTTATATGGGAGTTGGAATACCACTTTTTTAATTTACAAATTAGACGGATTAGTAATAAGGAGAAAAGTTCGGGTGAGAGCAAGGCTTAACGTAGGAAAAACGAAGTTTTCGCGTTCACAGATAATAAGCTAATGTTCATAATATGAGTGGTACTGTTCATAATCTGGGCGATAAAATTTTTAGAGGTCATTTTGAGAAAAAAACTAAAATTAGCAGTAATTACAAGTATGTCACCGCGTCCCTTAATGAAAAACGTTCAAAATTTTATGGCACAAATTATGAACATTACCATCCAGAATATGAACGTTGACATGTAATTTGTGAACGCGATCTGTTCATTTTTCCTACGTTAAGAGTTATTTACACCGGAACTTTCCTCTAGTAATAAGTATGTATAATGTTCCTCAGTAATCAATCAGTTTCAGAATAATTTTAAGATCTTGATTTCTTATTTCATTTGTGTGAAGTGGTTGATATCTTGTTTATAAATTTGTTGTAATAATGTTTTTAATTTCTTCTTGTTTATAATATTTAATGTTTTGTAACGATTGATAACAGGGTATTTTCTGTTTGAAAGTTCTGATTTTAACCGTTGTTTTAAAATATTTATTATTTTTGTCCATGAGGAAAGTTCCAGTGCAAATAACTCTTAACGTAGGAAAAACGAACAGACCGTGTTCACAAATTACATGTCAATGTTCATATTCTGGATGGTAATGTTCATAATTTGGGCCATAAATTTTTTTGAACCTTTTCAATGAGGACGCGGTGGCATACTTGTAATTACTGCAAACTTTGAATTTTTTTGTTTTTTTTTTTTGAAAATGACCTCAAAAAATTTATCGCCAGATTATGAACATTAACGCTCAAACTATGAACGTTAATTTGTTATCTATGAACGCGAAAATTTTGTTTTTCCTACGTTAAGCCTTGTTCTCACCGGAACTTTTCCCGCCATTTATATGCTTGTTTTTAGCTCTTTGTTTCTAATATGTATGTTGAAATTCAATTAACTCATTACATTTTGTAAGAATCATTTTATAATGTCCAAAATTTACTGAATTGTTGTTTTCATAGCATTATGGTTGTAAATTCAATCAGATTCTATTCCGTTTTCTTTAATTGTTCAAATATATTGTTGTCATTTTCTTTAACCATTGTTTAATGTCATTTTTTAATTGTTTTTATTTCATAAATATTTTGAAAGTGTGAGATCCATTATAGTGTAATTTTTGGTATAAATTTTCTTGCTTAGATGCAAATTAATATAACAGTGGTCTGAAGTTGCAAAGTAATACAACAGTGGTCTGAAGATGTAAACGGTAGATGTTGTAGAGTAATATTATCATAGAAATTTAAAAGGTTTGGCTGAATGAAAAGTCTGTCCAATCTTTCTAAAATATTATTATTATCCGTATAACATATCCGTATTATTATTAATTTTCTCCAAGTGTATGGAAACCCTTGGTTGTTTTGATCAATAAAACCTAGGTTGTGATAGAATTGTTTAATCTTCTAAGTCTGGAGACTAAAACAGGGGCTCCTCCTGTTTTCTAATTATCTTTGCTAGGCGCATAAATAAATATTATTATATATTTTATGGATAATTATTCATATTGAAGAATAATAGTGTTGTTGTTATTATAAATAAGACTTAAGTATGATGATTTATAAAATTTGTACTTAACATATACCACGTTTTGTTCCATCTGATGGAGAAACAATAACTTTTTAAAATCTTATTTTTGTTAAAAATTGCGACTTGGAGGTTCATATATTTAGTTTCTGCTAAACATAATAGATCAATTATTTCTTTTGTATGAAATTTCTGTCCAAAAATGAGGTCGACGAACCCCCAACAATTCCAGTATGCTATATTCATAATAACTTTTGATAAATTTATTAATTTTGAGTTTATGCACCCATGGATGTTTAAGTTTAAAGAAATCTGTCTTTTTTCCGATAATAGAAAGTATTGAAAATATGTAACGACTTTGGTTTTACTAGAACGCTTAACATCTCTTTCGAATTTTTTTTTTATCTTATGTTGGAGAAGTATGAATTGATTTGATCCATAATTTACTGTTTGGAGTTTCAGGACTTTGGTGCCCGCGCTACGCGCGGGTTTTTGGTTTAGATATATCTATCAGTCGAAACGTTGTGGTTTAGATATACATGGGGTGACTGAAATCACTGGATTGATCATCCATAGTGAGTAGAGAGCCGATGTGTCTGGGGGTAATAGGATTGAAATCTTCTGTTTATGTTAATATATTTGAAGTTGATGCAAAAAAGAGTTGGTCTTCCTTAACGCATCTCGCTAAAAGTTTTGAAAAAGTTAATTTTTATTTAATGATTGCCTTTTTTTGTAAAGTGGCGTCGATTTCTAAATGACCGGTTATTTTGTAAACAGAGAGAGTATTGGTTTATTTTTTATAATAACTAATCGAACTATCGTGTTATACAGTCTAGAAGAAAGACAGAGAGCATAAAAGTGACTAATCGAACTCTCGTGTTGTACAGAATAAAAGTGATGAATTAACCATCCCCATATATTTCTAATCTTAGGGTTTAATTCAATACAACAATATCAAATTGCAGATGCAATAACATTCAATTTTCGAGGCCTTACGTCAAAGGTCACGTTTTACGATTTGTTCCATACAAAAATAAAGACATGTCAGCTTCTTCTGACTCTAGTAAAAAATGCAATCTATTTGAATAAGGCATGACGAATATCACCTACACGTGGCTTGCCAGTTTTCATTTTTCACCAAATCCTGCAAAAATTTATTCTGAAATGAAATCCCTTGGTGGCAGGGATAGTAACATACACAATCTTCCCAAACTGTAAACAGTATTCTTGCATTGAATCATCATCCATCCTTGATCTTTTCCTTACCTGATCCCACTCGGGTCGTATCTGTTTTTCAAGATCTTCTTTCTGTTTGAACTATTTGTGGAGTTGTATCTCAGTAGAATCACATATTTGCTTTTGTGCTTTGGGCCTTGCTGTCAGTGCACTTGTGCAGCCTTGTTCAGTCTCACTTCTTCTTTGTAAACAACACTCCTTTTAAAAGACAATGAAGAAATTCAGATTTATGTAAAAAATGATTACTAAGGGCATGTAAACAAAAAGATAGTATGAGAGTCGAGTCTTACTGATGCAATGCATCTCGGATCATTTTCTCGAGCATAGCTCTATAGGAAGACTGTCTCAAAATTTGATAACAGTTCAGGTGACAGTTCAATTTGCATCTATCAAGAGCAACAGATTCAGAACTACGCTCAGAATAGGAGTAAGATATAGAGCTTAGAATCCAAAAGCAAGAAACACAATAGATAAACAGAGCTCGTAATCGGAAATAAGTTTTGAATCGAATCCCCTTTTTCATGTACTCATTTATTTAGATTAATAAAAAATGAATACTATCCCTAAATCAACTCTAAGCGATTTAGGGATTACCCAATACCTCAACACTCAACTCATAAAGTGCTACAAACCTGTCAGACACCAACTCACGGTTAACATATGACCAATTATGGCCACAAACCTGAATCACATGCAAGCAAATTAATTCATAACACAGTCCACAAAACTGAATCACATGCCAGTGAGAATCAAGAGAAGCAAATTAATTCAAACAGAGTTCAACATATCAGATGTTAGCAAATGGATAAACAGACCAACTCTGTTGCATCACCTGTCTTCCAGAGCTGAGAAGTCTTCTGTTTTGCAAGATCAGTAGAAGCTCACATAAATCTATTTTCCAGATCTATTGCTTTTGTTATACCTGCAATAGAATAGATAATTCAACAAACGAAAAAAAATCTACCATATTTAGTTTACAGAATAAGTAAAAATAAGATCACACCGAAGAAGTGGGATCATATAACAATTGCTACAGAAAGCAATACAAATAAAAATTGAGGATCTAATTAGTAAAAAATAAGCTCAAACATTAAGAGTGATAAGTACAAATAACCGAGAGAGAAATTCTTTCATGAGTCTACTCAAAATTCAAATTCATGTCAACAGTAATTGTCACCCTTTCTTTCAAACTTCACACTTGAACATTTGCTACAAACCGTAAAAAAATAAGAACAACAATTCAGATATTTCACAACAAATTCTTAACATAACCTCAACTATATTATTTATTCATTTCATGTTAGATTACCTTACCTAGATGTGTATTGCAAGAACATTCCAAGACCAATTTATGTAGATTACCTCATTTCGACAGTTGCAGTACTTTCTCTGCCCACATGCTGATGTTATAAAAAAAAACCCTTCGTTCAAACATGATAACAAACTGATTTTTTTAGGTAGAATGACAACATGTACTTACGTGTTAAATTTTGCAGAACATGATTTTACCTTCATTGATCCATCCACATAATTGGTCTTTAATCATACTTTTGATTTCAAGCTGAAGAAGGAAAAAGGTGAAGATTCAGTATAGTGGGGAACATTAAGGATCTAATTAGTAAAAAATAAGCTCAAACATTAAGAGTGATAAGTACAAATAACCGAGAGAGAAATTCTTTCATGAGTCTACTTAAAATTAAAATTCATGTCAAAAGTAATTGGCACCCTTTCTTTCAAACATCACACTTGAACATTTGCTACAAACCGTAAAAAAATAAGAACAACAATTCAGATATTTCACAACAAATTCTTAACATAAGCTCAACTATATTATTTATTCATTTCATGTTATGTTACCTTACCTAGATGTGTATTGCAAGAACATTCCAAGACCAATTTGTGTAGATTACCTCATTTCGACAGTTGAAGTACTTTCTCTGCCCACATGCTGATGTTATAAAAAAAAAACCTTCGTTCAAACATGATAACAAACTGATTTTTTTAGGTAGAATGACAACATGTACATACGTGTAAAATTTTGCAGAACATGATTTTACCTTCATTGATCCATCCACATAATTGGTCTTTAATCATACTATTGATTTCAAGCTGAAGAAGGAAAAAAGTGAAGATTCAGTCTAGTGGGGAACGGAGTATTCACACCTCAGGTCACATAAGTAATTCAATGTGATGTAAAATTGAACACAACCCATAATCAAGATCATAATGAATAACACAATACATAAATCGAAGCATGTGGATAAATCTCGTATATGTGGATCAAATATTACCGTGTTATTTTGGGTGGTGAGTGGTTTCAAAGGGCATTCCTTATCATCTTTTTGTAGGTGCAGCAAATGCAGTCAGACCTAAACATTCAGGGATCAATCAATTATGGCCAAGTTGGCATCACAATGAGAATCATACTCGAAAAATAATCTCTCGTTATCAATGCTAAACAACGTTGTGTTGTCAAAGAAATCTCTTACATCAATCTAGACACTTTTCTGAAGCTTTCTAATCAATTCAATATTCATGGGGTTTTCACCACGAACTCCGTTCCCGAAGCTCTAACAGCAGCTCCTCCTATGCTTGGAACCTTTTGTTCTACAGACAAACTTCCATAAATTTTTAGGTTTTGAGAAATGACCACACAATCTCATGGGCGTAACACTGGAATTTGAGCTAAATTCAGAAATAAGCATTCCGTCCCTTACCTCAAGCTTTTGCACAGGACGACAATGGCGGGCTGCGGAAAATTCGAACGACGATTCCGGAAACGATCTGCGGTGCGAGTGGTCTCCTATGGAAGGTGAGCACCCCTGTCACATAATCGATCATAAAAACTGATTATTACGGCCTCGAAACGATATCGAAAACTCGATAATAAACGGAAATTAAACTCACCAGATTCGACTCAAATACCTGAAATAAATTCGTCGGAACCCTCGATCAAGCAGTGCCGATCTTAATCCAGGAACACGAAGCAACAAATCCGGCGAGTCCTTAAAAACTCGCGCGATGAACTTCCTCCCGATAGCAAGCATGTGATGGCAGGCGGTAAGGGCGTCGACTTCGTCTTGGCCGCTAACTTCGTCTTCATCTCGTTTCGTGTTCTCTGTCAATGTATGCTCCTTCAGCTTCTGTAGATTAGGGTGAGGCTGAGGCCCAATCCGCTTCAAATCCGCTTGGAATGGGCCATCTGTTACCAGTCCACTAACGGGCCCATATCGATAAACACAATACAAAGACGAATTCAGCCATTAATAACAGCCCCATAACAATTCATTAACGGGGCCATAACGTAAGCACAATACCAAAAACGATTTCAGCTTAATTAGGATTAACATTAATGGTGGAGATTAGACTTTATGACCCCAAACATCCAAAAACGATTTTACCCTTTAACTCTTCTTTTACCTTCTCTCATCTTCTTCTTTGTAGCTTTGCGCTACCTTCTTGAGCAAAATTTTCACATCCTTTCTATATTTTTTTTTTATAAGTTACCACATATACATATGACATTAATAACAATGACGGTAAATCCATATAAAAAACAATAGCTACTAAATTACAAATTAAACAATAGCTACCTAATTAGAAAGATCTACGCACATTACTTCATTAAGCATGAACTTAAAGCATAAAATAGAAAAACAATACTTGCACACACACCTATTTATACAACTAGCAACAAATGATTCTCGAATGAACTTAGATCTCTAAAAAACAAATGAATTCTCATCATTAACATAATTCTAACACAAATAAGATATAAGTCGTAAACACGAACATCATGATATTATTTGTGAACTTTTGGTATGTGTTTCTCTTTATTAACTTAAAGAGATCAAGCAAAATAAACAATTGAATTATTGTAAACTCACAAAATCAACACACTCTAAAAAACTCAAATTTAACAAAGTTGACTATATATGTGAACTTTAAATCACCATTCAATCATAATCAACAACCAAATTCATGAAAAGAACCAAAAATTTTATTCAACATTGTTGTAAATCCTAAGACTCGAATATCAAACAAAAAAGAAAAAGTTTATACTCATGAACTATACATCTCCACTAAGTCCAAATAACCAACTAAGTCAACTAAAAAAATACAAAAAAAAAACTACTATCAGGATACACTCCATTTCATGTTCAGATACCCCAATACTAGACAAACTATAAAAATCATTACCACCAAGATATGAGACAAAATTAATAGAATTTATGATGAGGATGCTACCCCATGCTCATCTAATATATACAATATTAAAGCTGAAGCCATGTCTTCACAAAAATTTGCGCCACTTGGCAGAATTTAAGTGGAGACATGTGTATTTCTCTTTTATTATTTTCCCTTTTAAAATAAATTGAATAATTATTTTTAACCACTATCTCACTCTAACATCCCACTATTTTACTAACTCCAAATTTACAAAAGCTCTATTTGGTAAAATCAATATTTCACTAATTCCAAATTTTAGGTTGATGGTGAGACTTACACTAAAAAGGGGCATATATATCTTAACACTTTGTTTACTATGTGTTATGGACTCAGTTTCACCACTGTCTCTACTACTATTGTCCATGTTCATCTCTTGAATAAAAGATATGCATGCTCACTATTTATCGTTTGATTGAATTTTCTTCAAGCTCTACAACTTCTATCTTCTAATTTCGATCATTTGTTATGATTTGTAAATTTGTTTCTATATGTGAATGATTTTGAATGAATTTGTTTTCATCGATGTATAATTAAGTCTCAATTGGATTCATGGTTCCTCCTCCTATATTTCATTTCGGCTACCATATTTCTTAGGAAAATTATTCTATTAACATTTTTTCAAGTGCATATTATGGTTTAACAGGAAAATCTATTGATGTTACTTATTACGACTTCAGAGAAATAGAAGTTGTCGACAACCTGTCTATATGGATAAGAAAACCTCTAAATTATGAATTTTTTTTATTGATTAATAAAATTGTATCATTACCCGTACATCGTACGGGACAAACACTAGTTATTAAATAACACTAGGGAGATACTAGATAAACAGGAGTTTGAACAATTAGTCACTGCCTAAAATTCATAAATCGTCATAAATCAACATAATTGTTACTCTATAACATCTTGAACATGAAATGAACCTTTTAAATTTTTATTCAACATTGTTACTCTACAACATCGGCCTAAAATTCATAAATCATTCAGCCAAACCTTTTAAATTTCTATGATAATGTTACTCTACAACATCTGCCTAAAATTAATAGAATTTATGATGAGGATGCTACCCCATGCCCATTTTCAACGAGGAAGAGTTTAATAGCCCAGCGTGTATTCTAAAATTCATAAATCAACAACAAAAAGATTGGAGATATAGCCAGAAGACACATAATGAAGAAAACAAGCATGGAGCATCTAGCAGAAGGCCAACAAGAAGGAAACGGCCAAAGATTAAACGGATAAAACCACCAGACAACTATGTCAAACTGAATGTGGATGCCTCGATGCCTGATTCTGGTCCAACATTGCATGGAATCATCATTAGAGATCATAATGGGAAACTCATCCACATGGAAAATGGAAACTTGGGTTTCGTTTCACCAATCTTGGCTGAAGCTCTCTCTATGCATATTGGCATTATAGCAGCTATCCAGCATGGTATCTCATGTATTGAGATTGAAGGTGGCAACCTTCGCCTTGTTAACGCCATCAAAGACATTTGGGCTTGCCTATGGGAAATTGATCTTACTATCTCAAATATAGTAATGGACCTTAAACTCTTTCACTCTTGTCGCATTTCCCACATTTTCTGGGAGATAAATGGTGTGTCAGACTTATTAGCGAAACTACACCATTTTTCACAACCACCCGATTTGGCAACCCATCCAGATCTTCAGGATCTCATCCTTCAGGATGCTCTAGGGCGATCAACTACGAGGTAATTGAACCGCCTAAACGCTTTCCTAATAAATAAAAATAGCAACTCATATAGACATATAACATTTTTGGTGATCTGTCAAAATGATATTGAATTTATTTAATACATAAATTTAATATAAAATGACAAGTTTGAGAGTTAACTAAGAAATAACAAATTTTAGCATTTGTTTTTGGAATTGTCTTTCTTGATAAAAATAACATTTGATAAAAGTAACATTTGATAAAAATAACATTTGTTAAAAAAAGTAAAAAGTATCATTCCAACTTGTTATAATATCAAGTGACATGTAATTTTTAGCTCTACCCTATTAATTCTGGTTTATAAGTTTGAAGATTTGTTCTGATAGTAAATATCATTTTTGAAGCTCTATACTATTGTTGTTGTCTAAATTTAATATTGTGTATTCTTTTGGTCACTATTCCTTTATATTGTTGAGCAGACTTGAGCTACATGCATGTGGCCATCTCTATTTGTTCCTTCATATATGGTGCATGACATACTCCGTAGTATTATAGTATACTTATCTTATGAACTTTGACCATGAATCTGAGAGCTATACTTACTTTACCTTACTGCGGACTAGGGAAACTAGAAACTACATTCATAACCATCTGCTAAAACTCACGGATTAACAATATAATATAAGTAAACATGCCTCACAAATCATGCATCTTGGCTATTGATAGAGTTGGTCCAATTATAACTTATCCTATACATGCATCTAATAACTTTTACTCAACAAACACAATCCACTTAAACAATAAATACCCTAAAATCTAAGAAGTAGTAGGATTGTTCCTCTTCATAGCCTGTTTATTATTATGCATCCACACCTTAAAAACCTGCCTTTTTACCCCAGTTGAGGCACAGAACTGCTGCACTTCATTCTCAGTCTCCTTCTGAATCCTCCATCCAATCTTCTCCGCAAGCTCCATCATTCTATCCTTCTGCTCCGCCGTGAATTTCGTCCTAAACCTCTTCCTACTCGATCCTCCCTCTCCGTCCGATCTGAACAAATTCAGATCCTCACTCGACGCATCTCCTCCCTCTCCGAAATTCATCATTGTCGAAGGCGCCTGATCTGAGAATCGCCGATGATGAACCGCAGGAGCTTGTCTGAAAGGGAATGGAGAGAGTACGTTGGTGTGCTGATGGCGCGCGTTGAAGCTGATGTGGAAATTGGAGGTCGGCGTCGGAACTGTCAGTGCGGTTGAAGCTTCTTTGCGGTGGAAATTGCGATGGCATCCACAAGCGGCGCAATTCAGCGATTCTAGGGTTTGTTCTTCGCCATTAGGCATGAATTCGCCGCATCCGTCTACCACGTGAGTCCCGAGGTGAGCCGAGTGATTCTTCTGGCATTCTCTGTAGCGGGTAACCGGTTCGAGTCGAGTTGGGATCTGGATCGGATCTGGTGGATCCGGGTCTCTTCTGGGCCGGGTTTGGTGACCGTCTGGAGATGGGTTGAAAATAGTTCCTTCATGGATAATGTTGTTATCTTGCTTGCTCTTTAGCTGATGTTCTTCACCGTTAAGGCCTTGTTTGGCTGATGAACCCACTGCCTTGTCTTGGTTTCTCCACTCCATTTCACTAAACCCAGATCCCCAAACACGCCCTTACCAGGATGAAGAGAATTGGTGTCTCAAACCCTAAAATTGGACATGGGGGTTTAGAGAGATATGGGTGGGGAGAAAGTTGGGACTTAAAAAAGAAAATGTTGGTGTTTCCTACCACCCATCATTCCATCAATAAAACAAAAGAGAGTTTGAGGGACCAGAGAGAAATTAAATTAAAATTTGTTTTGAAGAAATACTGGAGTAATAATAAGGCTGGCCTGAGAGAGTACCTGATTCACCACTCTTTTCTTTAGCTCAGTTGCAGAACAATGAACAACCGACAAGGTCATGTTCTTCCTCTCATACAGCCTGCACCAATTCCTGTAATTATTGCCTTTATTTGTGTTTTTTTCTCTTTTCTTTTCTAAACCCGAAAAACTCCCCAGCCTTTCCATGGCTAAAGATTTGTTGTTTTGTTGATGTTGTTCATCATACCTGGGCTTATTGATGAATAGACTGAATGACACAGATCAAGCTTGACAGGACAACTCCTCTTTGGAATCATGTTGTGAACATTCTTGTATGGTAAATGAGGGATGTTTAAAATGTGATTTGGAATTGGAGGAGATGATAAGCTAAACCTAATCTGTGATTAAGGGAGAAGAGGATTTGGTGGGATTGTGATATTAAAGTGAAATAAGAGGGTGGTGGTCCACTGGCACTTGTCTTTTTTGGTGGTGTGTGTCATATCTTTCAATGGAGGCATGCTTTATTGTGGTGTTGTGGGTCTACAATACAGCAGATGGCCTGCAAATGCAAAACCCACTATTCTTTTTTACCCTTTCGCAAATATTTACTGTTACATTACTACCAAATGGTAATCTTTCTTTGTGGTGTAACATGTTCTACATAGTGATTTAGGTTGTAGGGCATATTAGACTTATGTAACAACCAAATGGTAATCTTTCTTTGTGGTGTAACATGTTCTACATAGTGATTTAGGTTGTAGGGCATATTAGACTTTTGACACCTTGGGTTCCTCCGAATGGTACTGTGAGATATTATTCGGTATTATAATGATATTGGTATCTTATGCAGTTATGTGTGACATGTTTTTCAAGGGTCTTCTTATCTTTGTAATAATATCTCTTTATTTACCAAAATATGTCCTTAACTTGATGGAAACAAACTAAATACTTTATAAACATCATTTGTGTATAGGAGTATGAGATAAGTTGATGATATGCTAATTGAGAGTATTATTTGTTCCTTGTATTATTACCTTAACTTGTTACCTCTGCATGAGTCTTATTTTGTTTTGGGTGAAAGTATGAGGAATCTTATTAGATATAAGACCATAGAAGTCTATCTTATTAGGATGACATGCAAACATTACCTTATCAGTTTTGCTTACGAACCCATACAAGTACTTGTTTCTAAATCACTTGTGGGAGATAAGTTATTAAAATAACCTCCCTAGAACTCCAAAATATCATTGGCTTAACGAATATTGAATTGTAGTGGTAAAAGGCTAGTGCATGTAATCATCCTTATTATTATTTAATTTATTATTTCATGGTCATAACCTAGAAGTTTGTCAAATTAGGAAACAAATCTCTAGCAGATTTGGTATTTTAATGACTAACTAGTCTTGTTTGTTTATTTTAATCGGTTCATTGAGTACAAGGTCTACATTGTAGGAATAATACTTGTTAGGAGAATAATTGACATCTGTACATGTGCTTTCCTCTGTATATAAGCCCCGATGTAATATTCTCCTAACTAACTTTGTATCTTGTTACACACAATTAATACAAAGCTCTCAAGCTCTCCTTCAATGGAGTTTTTTCCAATCTGTTTTTCTGCTTCCCACATGGTATCAGAGCACGATCACAGCTCTACCTCTCTGTTTCATTGACTGATCATCTCGATCAATCAATTTTTCTTCCATTGCTTCCACACGTTTTTGTTCTTCATCGCTTCTGCAGCTCAAACCCTAGCAGCAACGATGAATCAAAATCAAGATGGACAAGACGACAGACAACGATCAGCTGCTCGCTTCGATCCATATCATCTTCAAAACTCCGATCATCCAGGGATGATGATCGTCTCGAAGGTCTTTGACGGCAGTGGATTTGCGACAAGATCGGCTTTGTTACAGGTGCTTTGCTCATACCTGCTATGGATTCCGATGATAGGAACGCTTGGCAGCAATGCAACGACATGGTCGCTTCTTGGATTCTGAATGCCGTCAACAAAGAAATCGATGGAAGCATTATTTTCACAGATTCCGCCGCCGATATGTGGAGTGAGCTCTGTGCTAGGTATGGACAATCTAATCTTGCTCAAACCTATTCAATCTTGAAAGATCTGTATACTATCTCTCAAGGTAATGATGGAATTGCTGCATATTTTACTCGCATAAAGAGTCTCTGGGATGAAATCAACCTCTTAAAGAATATCCCTCCTTGTAACTGTGGTTCTGGACAAGCTTTACAATGTCATGAAGATCAGCAACACTTATTGCAGCTTTTAATGGGACTCAATTGTTAACTCAGCCTCCTCGTGGATGCTAAGGCGCGCTCGGATCTAGACTCCAGATGGCTAAGTCGTCTTGAAAGTGATGAAGTGTTGCCTCGGATGAGACTAAGTGTTGGCGGTTTTGTGGATGAGTGTGTAAGCGGAAGACTTTGGATAAGCAAAACACAAGTAGATCCTTATCACACGAGTGTTTTGGAAAGGGTTTGAGGTTTTTGTACTTGGTAGATCTTTATCACACCAAGAACGAGGGAAAGATAGGGGTTTTGACGCCGAAATTACAAAGGAAGGAGAGGCTCTCAACTTAAGCTTTGTATTCAAATTCAACGTGTCTTACAATGGACCTTGAGAGGCCTTTTTATAGTGGTGAAGACGTCCTTAGGCTGCAACCAAAGGATCACTCTTCAATCAACATAAATGAGGCGAGAATCATGGAATTAAATGCATAATCTAAAGGAGAAAATGGTGGGATTGTGCTAGGCACTTATGATGACGATCCAATGGCTGAAAATGGTGATCCTTGTGAGCCTCACACGGATTGATGACTTGGCATTTCAACTTAGACTTGAATGAGGGACACAAGGCACCATTTTAGGCGAAATTGGTGGCGTGAATCAACTTGGTCGGACCAAGTGTGTCTTGGCCGAGCGTTCTTGTCTTGGACCGTCTAGATGGTCCATTTGAATGTTGTTGGACCCATGTGAGCGTGTGGAACCTCCTTGGATTGCTAGGACGCTCGTGTCATGGCTTGGTTGAGCGTTCCCGGGCGCCGAGTCACTAAGGCTTGTCATGAGGCATGGCTTGGCTGAATTAGTGTCTTGTGTACTCATATTGGGATAGCTTCTTGACACTAATGATTGAGTAGCTCGAGTGATGGCCTTGATCCGAGCTCGAGTGATGGGACCCTCAGACCTTAGACTCAATGCCTCCTCTTCTTCTAATGCACTCATATTGGGGAGGGTCACATCATCAATGAGTCCTACAACACAATTAGAGGCAACATCATGATGATGTTACCTACTCCATCTATTTCACATGTATATTCAATGTTGATCCAGGAAGAAAAGCAGAGAGAAATGAAAGTGCCTACTCCTTCTTTCATAGAAGATTCTTCAGCAATGAATGTTCAACAGAGAAATGGTCGTCAAGAAGAAAACCATAGAAGAACAGAAGGGACACATGATTGACTCTTGCTGGATATTACATGGCAAACCTGAGGGGATCACAGTGCCATCCAAGAGAGCACCTCTAATTTGCACTCACTGCAAGAAAACAGGCCATACAGTTGACTTCTGTTACAAACTAGTTAGGTTCCCTACAGGATCTAACTCTTCTTCTGGTTCCAAGAACCACATGACTGTTGCTCAGGCCTCGAATGATGAAGCACCAAGCATTCCTGGACTCTCTGCTGAGCAATGCAACCAACTAATCAAACTTCTTAACTCTAGCAAGATGGATAATGGAGATTTTGCTGGACATGTCATGTCAGGTACATCCTCTACCATGAGTAAATTTGTTTTCAATGCACATCATGAGAATTTGAGTAATGACCATCAATGGATTATTGATAGTGGTGCCACTGACCACATGTGTTTCATTCCTTCCCTTTTTCACAAACTTCACACTCTATCCCATCCATACACCATAGCCCTTCCTAATGGCAGTAATATATCTGTCACCTTATATGGTTCAGTGTCCATCTTACCCTCTCTCACCCTAAATCATGTCCTATATGTCCCACAATTTAAATTCAACCTCCTCTCCATTAGCAAGCTTGTGCAGCAGACCAAGTGTGATATTCTCTTCTCACACCAACTTTGTCAAATGCAGGACCCTTCTCTCCTGACTGCAGTGGTCCTTGGTAGACAAAACAGAGGACTATATCTCTTACAAGCCAAGCCAGAAGATGTGAACAAACATTCTTCTTCAATAGATTTTGTTCCTTCTATCAATTCAAAAACTTGTAATGTTTCTTCTTCTCAAACAAATTGTAATGACAATTTCTTATGGCACCTTCGCCTTGGTCATATTCCTTACAATAAAATGAAGAAACTACACATTCTTGATGTCAATTCATCTTGCAAAACTCTTCCTTGTGATGTATGCCATAAAGCTCGACAACATAAACAGCCTTTTCCCACAAGCACTATCACCACTGCTCAACCTTTTGACATAATTCATGTTGATCTTTGGGGTCCATATAGGGTTCCCACTCACACTGGAAATCGTTATTTCCTAACCATAGTCGATGACTATACTCGTTGCACATGGACACACCTATTACCAAACAAAAGCCATGCCTTCACATTTATCAAGTCCTTCATTTCCATGTGCCAAACACAGTTTCATTGCACCCTTAAGACCATAAGAACTGACAATGCCTTTGAATTAGGCTCAAGCAATGAAGCCAGTGCATTCTTGTTGTCCCAAGGCATCATTCACCAAACTTCTTGCCCATACACACCCCAACAAAATGGAGTGGTTGAACGAAAACACAAACACTTGCTTGAAACCTCTAGATCACTTATTTTTCAATCCAAACTACCCATCAAATACTGGGGTGAATGCATTCTCATGGAAACATATCTTATCAACCGTTTTCCTTCCAAAGTCTTAAATGGCACCACACCTTATGAAAACCTTCATCACAAAAAACCCACTTATTCCCACCTTAAAGCCTTTGGGTGCCTCAGCTATGTCTCTACCAAATCAAATGGTCGAGACAAATTATCCCCCAGATCACAGCCATGTGTGTTCATTGGCTTTCCTTATGGAAGAAAAGCATACAAAGTCCTTTCTCTTACAGATCACTCTATTTTTTCATCAAGAGATGTCTTGTTCTATGAGAACATTTTTCCCTTTCTACACTCTTCCACCAAAAATGACTCAACACCATATCTTTCTGTCCTTTTTCCAGATATTTTTCACCCTCCTACATCACATTCTTCACCACCTACTTCATCCATCACCTCCACTGACATTTCACCTACTCCATCCCAACCTTCTCCTGTCAATTCCTCTCCCAATATTGACCCACCTAATCCAAATCCACCACCTAGACGTTCTACTCGGGTCTCTCATCCTCCAGCTCACCTTAATGATTTTATATGTACTGCTGCTATATCTTCTCCCTCTTCCTCCTGCACAAACACACTGACATCATTTTGCTTTGCCTCCCAAACCATTTGCCCCACTACTTTAACTATTGATGATCAGAAACTTTTAACTTCTCTTACTGTTGCAAAGGAACCAAATTCTTATGAAGAGGCAGTGCAACATTCAGTTTGGCAAACTGCAATGGATAAGGAGTTTCAAGCTCTTGAATTAAATCAGACTTGGGACTTGGTCCCTCTTCCAGTTGGTAAGAAACCTATAAGCTGCAAATGAGTTTTCAAAGTTAAGCTTCGCTCCGATGGGACTATTGAGCGCCATAAGGCAAGGCTGGTGATTCGTGGATTCACCCAAAAAGCTGGAATTGATTATACTGAGACATTCTCCCCTGTTGTCAAAATGACAACTATACGTCCTTAGTCTTTGTTGCTGTCAAAAGAGGCTGGCACCTGGCTCAGCTGGACGTCAACAACGCCTTCCTCCATGGTGATTTGCACGAGGAAATTTATATGCGGCCTCCCCTTGGTTTATCTGCCCCACCAAATCATGTATGTCGGTTAAATAAGTCGCTCTATGGTCTGAAACAGGCCTCCCGACAGTGGTATGCCAAACTCTCCAACACTCTTCGTTCTCAAGGACATAAGCACTCTCAGAATGACTTCTCTCTGTTTTAGAAAAAGAATGGTGTTACTGTGTTTTTTCTTGCCATATATGTTGACGACATTCTTTTGACTGGGAATGACACAACTGAAATGCAGAGTCTGAAGAGGTTCCTTGATGATCAGTTTAAAATCAAGGACTTAGGGAGATTACATTTTTTCTGGGCATTGAATTCATTCATACACCAACTGGTTACATTCTCTCTCAAAGGAAATTTCTGAATGAGATGCTTCACGAGTTTGACTGTGCTGAACAATCATCAGTTTCTGCTCCTCTTAAAGTTGGCCTCAAGCTTCACAATTCCGTTGCTCCTGTTATGGATGATCCCTCTCAGTATCGAAAGCTAGTAGGCAAACTCAATTTCCTCACTAACACTCGCCCGAATATCTCTTTTGCTGTTCAATTCCTCAGTCAGTTTCTTCAAGCCCCCATCTCATGGAAGTTTAAGAAACAGGCTATCGTATCTCTCTCCTCTGCTGAGGCTGAGTACCGCTCAATTCGCCGCCTCACTGCAGAATTGGCCTGGCTATCCCGACTCCTTCATGAGCTTGACGTTCCTGGCATTCTACCCATCCCCATCAAATGTGACAGTCAAGCCGCAATTCATATTGCACGGAATCCCGTCTTCCATGAACGCACCAAGCATATTGACTTGGATTGCCACTTCATTAGACATAAACTACAGGAAGGCCTCATCTCCCCACTCAACACCAACTTGCTGATGTGTTAACCAAAGCCCTGTCTGGTCCACGTCACTCTGAGCTTCTGGGCAAGTTGAAGATGGTTGAACCACCTTCAACTTGAGGGGGTGTAGGATTAATACTTGTTAGGAGAATAAGTGACAGCTGTACATGTGCTTTCCTCTGTATATAAGCCCCGATATAATATTCTCCTAACTAACTTTGTATCTTGTTACACACAATTAATACAAAGCTCTCAAGCTCTCGTTCAATGGAGTTTTCCCCAATCTGTTTTTGTGCTTCCCACATACATTCAATGCACAAGTAATGCATCTACCTCCCATTGATCATATATTATGTGAATTTTTTTATTATATATTAATCCCCTAAATGGAGTAGTGGTCCCGATTATTCTATAGTAGGACTGTAGGACCCATAATCCAAATTTGTTCAAGATTATTACGGAGTATTTTGTAAAAATTGTTTGATATCCTCAGCTTTTTGTATATTTCGCATGGCCCCCTAAATTACAACAAAATCCGTTAGATAGACAGATTTTTTTCCCATCTTAAACGGTCTAGAATTAGAGTTGAATACATATACTACAATTCTATTTGGCACACCCTAAAATTCTATTTGGCACACTCTTACTTTCGTCACGAAGGTATTTGGTCAGACTTTCGTCACGAAGGTATTTCAAAAGAGATTCGTCACGGAGAAACGAAGGACTTCCGTCACGAAGGTTACCAGGAGTTCCGTCACGAAGGTATTGTGGAGTTCCGTCACGAACCTTTTTTTGAAAAAAAATAAAAAATTCAGAATGTTGTAGAGAATTTCAATACGAGTCTGTGCATATAAAATACGTCCAAAACGGACATCGTTTGCCCTTCCAAAAGCCCTAAAAACAAAACAGTCGTTTTCGTTAAGTTCGTAATATTTAAACATAATGCATAATTGTACTTTATAAGTAATAAACTAGTGATATTAAATGATAATATATAATTATAGTATATAAATTTAATTGCATGATTTTTAACTATAATTAATAATTATATAAGTTTTTGTTTTTACGAACTTAACGCATGCGACTGTTTTGTTTTTAGGGCTTTTGGAAGGGCAAACGATGTCCGTTTTGGACGTATTTTATATGCACAGACTCGTATTGAAATTCTCTACAACATTCTGAATTTTTTATTTTTTTTCAAAAATAGTTTCGTGACGGAACTCCCCAATACCTTCGTGACGGAACTCCTGGAAACCTTCGTGACGGAAGTCCTCCTTTTCTCCGTGACGAATCTCTTGTGAAATACCTTCGTGACGAAAGTCTGACCAAATACATTCGTGACGAAAGTCTGACCAAATACATTCGTGACGAAAGTAAGGGTGTGCCAAATAGTAAGCCCCTACATATATTGTTCAAAGGGTACCCCAAGGAATGTTGTTTTGGTTTGGGGGGTTGATAAGAAACTACAGAAGTTGTATGGTATTGAACGAATTTTCTATTAATTTAATTAGTAAAGTCATAAATTCGTAATCATCTTCTAACGGTCAATGATTAAACTAATACTCCACTAAATGTGATCAGCCATTTAATTCTGAGCTTATGGTCGGAGGGTTGACTGCGTGGCAATAGCCCCTCCTTTCAAGTTCCTTTTCTATATTATTATTATTGATTGGTTTAGTCTTTTGATTGTCTTTGTCCTTTCATATGAAATAGACTTGGAAATGTGTTAGATTAGATTAGATTTGATCAAATAAGGAGATTGTTATAATATATACTCTCAATAATTGTCGACAAGACTATTAAGATATACTATTCCGACACCAATCATGCATGCTTATGTATGTTTAACTCACACTACGAGCATTATGAGTTTAGAAGACGAGGATATTTTGAGAATAGGCTTCCCACGTCGGAAGTTGAGATAAGAATAACCCACTATATAATATCTCAATTGGTTTTAGGATGGAACCCCATGGGCTTGTATTGTGGGCCCAATGCGCATATGCGCTAATATACACGACCTCCGTGTTTATCGGCCCACCGGACTTTATCATGGTATCAGAGCGGGTTCAGGGTCTTTTGTCAAGTGGCTACTGGGCCAGACCAGTTACCACTTGAGGGGGCGTGTGAGAATAGGCTTATCACATCGGAAGTTGAGATAAGAATAACCCATTATATAATACCATGGATTACTCCTCCTATTGCCAATTGGTTTTAGGATGGAACCCCATGGGCTTGTATTGTGAGCCCAATACGCATATGCGCTAATATACACGACCCCCGTGTTTATCGGCCCACCAGACTTTATCAGGTATAAAGCCTTCGATATAGATAATTTTGCTGTGTTTGGTTATTGGTCGTGAATGGTGATCCATACGAAATGTAATCTGCGTGCGTCTTGTTTGTATATGTTAATTCCTGTGTGAGGCTGCCTAATTCGTAGTTGCATGGAAAAGCTGCTTAATTTCTTGCACAACAATTACATTTTGGCCTTTGCTTATCTTGTTTCGGTGAAGTTTACTATAAACTCAATGAATGAAGTTATTATTACCCAAGAAAAAATAGCAAACTCACCACAACAAAATATTTAAAAGTAAATAATTAAGAATATTTGGAGAGAATAAAAGAATCAAAATCTGTGAAATGGTAAATAAATTACCAGGATTCCAACTCTAGAACTCCATCCTAACCATTGCAACTCTTTTTTTTTTTTTTTTTTTTTTTGAAAAGAGAGACGACACTCCCAAAATGCATAAAACCAAACAAGAAATTACATCAAGACTATCCGGGGCGTACAAAGGCCCCTGACATCTTTCGCAATAAGAGAAACAATCCCTGAGGGGGAAGCATCTAAAATAAAAAGACCTAAAGAGAAAGAAAAAGCCAGAGAGGCAAGACTATCCGTAACAAAGTTCGCCTCTCTGAAAACGTGCCGGAACTGACAAGACCAGTCCCTACTAATGAAGTCATGCGCCGTGGCCACAAGACTGAAAAGGGGGTGAGAACGATCCATGGGTTTGCCAAGCAACAGAATCGCCAACTGCGAATCTGTTTCGAGGCAAACCCTCCTATAACCCCTGTCCCAAGCCAACTTGAGACCTTGCCCATAACTCCGCTTTAGGAACAGTGCAACACCCCATATTATGGACAAAACCCACAATCCAATTGCCACCATGGTCCCAAGGCACACCACCGCAGCTCGCCCGCCCATCACGAACCGCACCATCCGTGTTAATTTTAATAACACCCTCGATCGGCCTAGACCACGAGATCAAAGTCTCACTCCTCCTGCTACCACAAATGCCCAGCCGTGAATCATTGGCCACAAAATATTCCTTGGCCAATAAGGTAATAAAATCACCCTTATTGCCATGAAACACTTTCCTTTGAAACACAACATCATTCCTCAGTTTCCAAAGCCACCACAAGATGAAAACAAAGAATTCACCCCATTCCATACCAAACCCCGTAGGTTCCTTGCACATCTGATTTAATCTGAAACCAGCCCGCAAACTCCCCGGTCCAAAAACCATCGATCTGAGAAGGCCCCATAACCCCTCTCTACGCTGCAGTGGCAACCGCACACTCCCGGAATAAATGCAGCGCAGATTCAGGCTGCACAGAACAGACCGGACATAGATCCAAGGTGGCCAAATGCCTACGGCGCCGTTCATCATTCTTCATAATGAAACCTTTCAAAGCAAGCCAAGAAAACATCCTAGCCCGTTCCGGAATCCGAATATGCCAAAGTCTGCGGAAGATCGGCTCGTCCACAACAGAAAAATAATCCTTACCAATCAAGAGACTGTACGCAGACGCCGTCGAGAAGTCGCCATTTCTCGTCAAACCCCAGCTGATAACATCACTGTTAATCTGCCCTTGCATCACCATAACAGGAGCAAGGATAATCAGCCACACAACAGGGAGCAAAACTCTTGCAACTCTACGGTAACCACAATCGAACTTTGGTTTCCAACAAAAGTATGTAAAGGTCCGTGCACCGGTAAGGGAAGAAGCGTGTACATTGGTGCACAAATCCATCATACAATTTTACGAAGTTTCATTCAAAATCAATTTGATAGTATAAAAACCATTCACAGTATCGTATAATTTCAAGATACAAAATTCTCCTGAATTCATCCACTCATCAGGAATCCAAAACAGAATCAAGAACAAAGTATGTTGGCTTATTACACAAGCTTACTCACTAACGAACTAACTGCAGCCTTATAAACAACTAACTAACACTAAATGGGCTGGACTAACAATAACAAACTAGGCCGAATAAGCTAATAAGTCCCTCTCCTCTATACCTTCCCCTCAAGCTGGAATGTGTGGAGGAAACAACAATCCAAGCTTGACAGATAAGAAATGATGTTGTGAAGCTCCCAAGGGCTTGGTGAAGATATCTGCCAATTGAAGACCACTATGCACATGGACTGTACGAAGAAAACCTTCCTGCACCTGCTCACGCACATAATGACAGTCAATTCGAAGACGCTTGGTGCGTTCATGGAATACTGGATTGGCAGCAAGATTATGAGCAGCTTTATTATCACAGTGCATGGTGATAGGTAATGGAGAAGCGATCTTCTGATCATATAGGAGACCATGAAGCCATACAAGTTCACTAGCTGTCATGGACATAGATCTATACTCTCCCTCAGTGGATGATTTAGAAATAGTCTTTTGTTTCTTTGCTTTCCAGGAAACAAGAGACTTCCCAATAAATACACAACCTTGTAATGGAACGAGAACTATACTCACAGTTGCCCCAATCCGCATCACAGAAGGCAGTCATAGTAAGGTCAGGTTGCACAGGATAAAACAAGGAGACATTAAATGTGCCCTTAAGATATCTGAGAAGATGAATAACAGCTTGAAAATGAGGAACTCGTGGACATTGAATGAACTGGCTCAATTGTTGAACAGTGAAAGCAATGTCTGGACGAGTTAAAGTGAGATAAAGGAGACGCCCTACCAGTCTTCTGTAAGAGGCAGGTTGAGGAAAAATGTCACCCACATCAATAGACAAATTGGAGCCTCGCTGCATAGGAAAGGAAGCACTTTTGCACTCAAGCATTTTTTCATCAGTAAGAATGTACTTTCTTTGATTAAGATGGAGGCCAAAAGTGAATTGAGCAAGTTCCATGCCAAGGAAGTACCGAGCAATACCAAGATCTTTGATTGTAAAAGCCTTGTCCAAGGAGGATTTAACCATGGAAATAATGGAAGAAGATGTTCCTGTAATAAGCATATCATCCACATAGACGAGTGCAATAGTGAACTGACCTGAAGAAGTCATAGTGTATAAAGAGTAGTCTTGTTTTGACTGAGTGAATCCCAGTTGCAAAAGATGTTTAGTAAGATCTATGTTCCACTGGCGACTAGCTTGTTTTAAGCCATATAAGGACTTAGTAAGCTTGCATACTTGGCCTGGTTCTGCACGAGTATAGCCTTTAGGTGGTGTCATGTACACTTCTTCATTAAGAAAACCATGTAGGAAAGCATTATTTATATCCAATTGGTGAAGTTCCCACTGTCTAGCAGCTGCAAGTGCAAGAATGACTCTTACAGTGGTGAACTTGGCCACAGGTGAGAAAGTGTCTTGATAATCCTTCCCTTGAACTTGACTGAATCCCTGAGCAACAAGACGAGCCTTATATCTTTCCACCTCGCCATTGGCTCTGTTTTTAACCTTGAATACCCATTTGGAGCCAATACCTTTCTTGCCTGGAGGTAATTAAGTGAGTCTCATGTTTTGTTGTGCTCAAGAGCAGTAATCTCCTTAGCCATAGCATCAAGCCAGACCTCATTTTTCTTAGCTTGATCATATGTAAGTGGCTCAGGAGTAGTAAGAACATTGAACAGGGAAGCCACATAGGCAGAAGGGAGGTGACACTACTTCAATAAAGAGCAAATGCAGCGGTCGTTTGCAGCGGTTTAGATAATGCAGCGGTTCTTGAAGCGGTTGATGGTCATTAATCGATTTTGCAGCGGTTTTGTGGCGGTTTTTGCAACGGTTTGTAGCGGTTTTGCAGCGGTTTGTTTATAGAATTTATTTTGCAGCGGTTTAGTACAACATATTGTAGCGGTTAACTTGCCAAAATAAAGCGGTGTAAAAAAAAAGTATGGCGGCTTTAGCGAAAATTCTCCGCGCTGCTTCACTTTTTTGTAAGGGAAACAGAATTTAGGGCTGGAGCAAGTCGACGAAGAACCCAAACATAGACGAAAACCCCCTATGGTGTTCAAATTGGAGAAAATTGAATGAGATGTGATAAGGGGTTAGGGTTGAGTCTTGGCTTTTCATTTTGGTGGGTTGTACGTCTTTAATTTGGGGCTTTTTCCGGCGATTCCGAGGGTTAGGTTCGAGCTTTGTCTTGCTGCTGCTGCTGCTGCTTATCGAGGGTTCGGCCGTTAGGGTTCTACTGTTGCTTCTGCCGATCAGAATCAACATTCCCAACCGTCAACACTTGTCTCCCGTGTTCGCAGGTGATGTCCTCATTGCATACTCTAACCTATTTTGGAAATTGAATTGATTTCGCAGGTGATGCCTAGGAAACCATCCATTCATGGTCACGATGGGTTTGCTCAAGCAAAGCCCGGTGTAGTTCTTCATCACCACCTTCCCATTTTTTCCTTGTGTAATTATTATTTTATTTATGTTATGGCAGAGTTGCCCACAAGTTTCATAATTTTTCATCTAGTCTAAGAAATCTTACCATCCAACTAAACCTCAGAAAAAGTATAACAAAATGTAAAAAAAATTATGTCATTCCAGCTAGCTATTCGATCATTGTTAATGTTACTTCAGTTTAATGTTTAGTATTATTTTTTTAATGAATGTATGTAGGGTGTAACTTCCTTGAGTTGTTGTTAGGTGAGAATTTGATGAGTTGTGATTATATTTGTTCACAAACAATTATTCTAGCCATGATTCATTGATCAAATATTTCCGAATTGTTTAAGATTTCATCGGTATATTCATAGAACATAAATTATTTTCTTAGAAGACCTCCCTTCTTATTTGGAAATACTAATCGAACCGAATATATAGAGCTCAAGCTTTTGATAGAATACATAAATTAGCTAGCTAGCTATCTTAGTTCTATGCATGGCCAAATACAACATATATATATATATTCACTCAAGAAATAAATATACAAAATATGCTAGCAGTAGACAGCAATCTGCATTATGTAATTGTTTACCCTCTCAACTATGGAAATTGAATTGTTTATGTGGGTGAATATGCTCTCTCCTGCTTAATCCTCTGCAAATTATGTGTTTATGACCAAACTTTTCCTTGCCTAGGTTATAACCATTTATTATTGTGCTTTGCCTCTGTTAACATGGTTGATTGAAAGTGATTATTAGATCTGAAGTGTTTATGTCTTACTATATAGTAGGTCCATTTTGGTTGTTGCTTAGCCATGTGATTAGCTGTTCTTGACATATTAGTTGTTCTTGACAAATTTTATGGAGTCTGCTTTAGTTGTTCTTGACATATAAGCTCTTATGGTGAGGAGAAGTTTCCGAAATTCGAAGACCGTTGCTTTTTTCACAATCGGCGATGGGGTAAGCTCGAAGATTGAATGCCTTTACTCAGATTAGGTTACTAACTTTTGAAAGTGTTTATCCATCATAATATGTTCTTGTCCTGGTGCAGTCTTGATGAATTGCAAGTAAATTATAATAATGAGCGGACGAGGTCAGTCGATCATGGTATCCTACTTTTGGTTTAATAGCTTTATGTTTTTAAGTCGTGGGCAGTATATGATCATGCTTATGATTCAAAATTGTCTTCTCAGGGATTATACTAACTCATCTCTGCCCCAAGAACCAAAAGGCAGGTTCTTAAGTAAAACTTTGTCTTTGCTATACTCAGCTTGTCTCTTACTACTAAAGGTTGCATTTGCTAATTGCCTTGACCAATTCAGTTAAGTTAATTTTTTTGCATAGTAAAATAGCTTGATCAATAAACTATTTTTCAAATTTATCGATAAACTATTTTTCAAATTTCAAGTTTCTTGTAGTGTTTTCTGAAGTTTCTAAACAATATCAGTATACTAATTCTTTTAGTAATTCTTTTATCATTTTTTATAAAGCCATTCGTTCTTTCTAACAAAAAAAAGCCATTTGTTCCACAAAGCTAGGGTTCTTCGGTATTCAGAGCTTCTGGCTGATTTCTGTGAATAATTTCATTGCAGTCCTGTATGTTTGTTCTTTTTAAGGTGAAGGTGGAAGATTTTGTGGTGGTTTTGACATTAATGTTTTTGGGAAAGTTCACAAGACTAGTATGTACTGAACAATCTTCTGCATTAAAGCATGTAATTTGCTGATTATGTTGGTCTGCTGATTGGATTATCACTTCTCTGTCTGCATGAAATGTATCAGCTTTACCTAATAAATATATAGATTTTGCTATAAACCTAATTGAAGGTAGAATATGGTTGATGAATATGTTTCTCCTCTAAAGCATTTTAGTGAATATTATGATTGAACAATGTATTATGGGTCTAAATTATGATTCTGTATGATCTCCTAGATGGAAGAAAGCCATATGTTGCTTCTATTCAAGGGCTTGCGCTCGGAGGTGTCTTGGAATTGCGATGGTAAGTTATTTAGTCTAAAATTCAGTTTAACTGAGAAAAGATTATAAACATGTGTTTTCTGTTTGCCACAATATTCATGTGTGCAGTTTGGACACAAATTAATGCTGGCATGTCATGCTCGTATTGCAGCCCCTAAAACTCAACTTGGGTTGCCAGAATTGTCACTTGGAATTATTCCTGGAATGGGAGGTTCAAGAGTTTTTTCATCTCTTCTCTGTTCTTGTTTAGCGTGCAGGATAAAACTCATGCATTGTAGAATGTAATTGATTGATTTTGGATATAAAATTCAGGGACACAGCGCCTGCCGAGACTTGTGGGTTTACCGAAGGCCAGTGAAATGATGCTGGTAAGCATTTTTCTCCCTCTACTTTCTATTACACCATTAGGACTTAATGAAGGAAACATGTACAGCTCACATCCGCCATTTTATAGCATGTTGATATATAATTGAAGTTTTATATAATCTCAATTGGGGTTAAACTTCTTAAGTTGATCTTTAATTTTTCTTAAATTTCATTTTGTAATTTTTTTTCCTAGTATCTGATTCCCAAATGACTATACTTGTCTATCAATATGATTTTTAGTTTATTCTTTGGTTTCATAGGTTAAAGGTGTAATTGATGAGTTCCTGAAATCAGCTTTCTGATTTTACCCTATTTCAAGGTATGTTGAATACATGAATGAAAGATATTAGATGAATACAATTGCTTTGCCAAGTCAGTGTGTTGCAAGGATTATGTAAATAACATACATGCTTCAATTATAAATATTCTCCTACCATAGACATTAAGTCATTGACATGTTCATTTCTATGTTTTCAAATTCAAAGGCAATTTGGACTTGTTTCTCTCAAGGAAATTATTTTATTGGAATAGAGATGGTGCTTCTGCCAATTCTATGGGTGTACAGGATGGTCTTTTGATTCCATGTGTCAGTTTAAGAAGGAAATTAAGTAAACTTGCATGTTTTCTTGAAGTTTATTTATTGTGTTGTTTTTAGTTTTTTTTTGCCACGAGGTAAGAAATTGCATTGCGAATCAAAATGGGGTACAAACTATCGGCTAAGGAGCCGTCTCATCATCACTCTCCCTCTTCTAGTGTTCATTCTAAGCTTGTGAAGGATCCTAAATTTACAAGCATTGATTATCTCACTGCCCACACTCTCAACATTAATGGATTTGTTGTTAAAAATTACATCATTACGAAGCTTCCAACTAAAATAAACGACCCCCATAAACGAAAGAAGTCGTGCTTGATAGATCCTGTTGGAACGCTTCGTAGAATCAGAAAACCATCTCCACCAACTACGAAGATCAGGAAGACGAACGCCGATTCCTTGCCATTGTAGAACAATACTTAGGATCCTGTTAACAGTAGGACATACGAACCACAAGTGCTGAGCAGATTCAATACCTGAGCTGCAGAGTGGACACACATCCGAGTCAATTCTTCCCCATTTGAACAGTTTGTCACGAGTAGGCAGCTTGCGCTGAGTTGCAAGCCAGCAAATAAACGACCATTTGCGAGGTTGGATTCCATTCCAAATTATTTCACACCATGGGATAACCGAATGAGCAGGGGCAATGTATTTGTAAATTGCTGCAGCTGAAGGCTTACCATTCTGGGTACAAATACGATCCAAGGGAGGAGTGGAGACAGGGAATCTAGCGCACAAAGCATTCTTTGCTTTAACCACCGACTTCCATAAAGTAGAGCTTCCAGCAATGCATCTGCATTCCCAGACAGTACGACCTTTGAGCAAATTTTGAACAGCCCACTCCTTCCAAATACTGTTTCTGGCAGTAGACAAATCACAAGCCAATTTTGCAAGGAGCGTTTTATTCCAGGATAGTAATTCCTTGAATTCGAGGCCTCCACAATCAAGATCTCGACAGACCACTTTCCAAGACACAAGAGCTCTTCTATTCCCAACATCGCCAGTCCAAAGGTACGAACGACATATAGACTCGACACGCTTGAGGACAGATTTCGGGAAATTAATGACTTGCATCCAAAACCCAACGACGCTTTCAAGGATTGACTTGATGACTTGAGCTCGACCCGGGTAGGATAAATGTTTAGCTTGGCGGGAAGAAATCGCACTTTGAAGCTTTGCAAGAATCGGTGTGAAGTCCCCGGGGCGAAGACGTTTAGCATGAAGGGGTGCGCCTAAATACTTGACAGGAAGAACTCCGGAATCATATCCCAAAACAGAGGAGCAAGCACGTTTATGTTCAGCAGAGACTCCACTAAAATAAATCCTTGATTTCTGGCAGTTAACAATCAGGCCGGAATCCACAGCGAAATCCTTAATAACTTTATCAATGATACGAAGAGTGGGCAGCGTGGGCTTACAAAACAGTAGCAGATCATCCGCAAAACATAAAGAAGTGAGCTTTAATTTCTTACATCGCGGATGATAGGAAAATCCGCGATTATTAGCAGCAGCTTGTAGCCTTCTTGTGAAGATTTCCATGATAAGGACGAAGAGAAACGGAGAAATAGGATCTCCCTGGCGGAGTCCTCTCGCGCCCCTAAAGAAGCCTTCAACTTCCCCATTGAGTAAAATAGAATAGGCCGGTGTCGTAACAATCTCCATGATCCAATTGATCAATTGCGTCGGGAAATCAAGATACACAAGAGAATCGCGCAGGAAACTCCAACTCACACAATCAAAGGCTTTACGCAGATCAATCTGAATGAAGCAGCGAGGGGATGAGTGCTTATCTCCATACCCTCTAATGATATCCTGGGCAACAGCAATATTATCCTGAATACGACGATTCGGGACAAAGGCTCCCTGATTAAGAGAAACAATGGAATCCAGGTGAGGTCTGATTCGAGAAACAAGGATTTTAGAGATGGCTTTTATAATTGTGTTGCAGCAAGAATCGGTCTAAACTCATTAACCGAGAATGGTGCGTCAATCTTGGGACTGAGATTGATGAAAGTAGCGTTAAGCTGTCGAAGGATTCTCCCTCTACGAAAGAAATCAGAAATAGCCGCACAAACGTCAACTTGCACAACAGGCCAGCAATGCTTGAAGAAGACACTCCCGAATCCATCCGGACCCGGGGATTTGATATTCCCAATTCCAAAAAATGCATCTTTAATCTCTGAATCAGAAACTCTTCGACAGATTGAAGCATGCTGCTCAGGATCAATTTTCGGCCCAGTCAGTGAATCAAAGTTGGCAGGCTGCTGCATATGTAGAGCAACCCCAAACAGCTCTTTGAAAAAATTCAGAAATTCATTGGCAATATTATCTCTCTCAATCAGTACATCCCCAGCTGAATTACTGATTGAATAAACAGAGTTACAGCCACGAGTAGATTTGAGACTGTTGTAAAATGCTGCCGAATTCTCTTCACCGAGTGTGATCCACTCAATTTTTGTTTTTTGCGCAATAAAACTGTGGAGTTGATCAATCCGTTTATCAAGCTCTTTTTTTGCCTCAAAAACATCAATCTGAAACTCTAAGTTGTTGAAGTCCGACTGCAACCTTGTATTAGCAGTTTTTAACGAATCAGAACAATTCTCCACCATGAGTTCAAGCTTACGGAATCTGCCACGTTGCCAGGAAATGAGCGCATTCTTGACAAGCTTGAGTTTAGAGGCGACAATATATTGCGGATTCCCCACTTCCGGGGACCCCCACGCAGCTGTGACAATGTCCAGAAAGTCATCCTCTTCTTTCCAATAATTCCGGAATTTAAAAGGAACTTTCTTGTGCCGGAAGGACGGATTGATTCGGATGATGCCAGGAGAGTGATCAGAAAAACAAGGGTCAGCAAAATACACTTGAGAGGCGTTATACATAGAGTGCCAAACATCATTGGTTAGGATTCGATCAAGTTTGCAAGCGATGCGACACGACCCACGCTGCTGATTATCCCACGTATAGGTTGCACCAGAATACGGATGGTCAGAAAGCCCTGAGATGTCTAAAAAGTTGCAAAAATCAGCATCGACACTGTGAAGTCTGCCTGAGAACTGAACTTTCTCTGAAACAGTGGCAATGCAATTGTAATCACCCAAAAGAGTCCAGGGACCTGTAATGGTCGCCTTGATGTCAAGAAGACGCTCCCAAAGCTGTAAGCGAAGCGCGCTAGAATTTCTAGCATAGATAAAGGTAACAGAGAAACAAGTAACCTGATCCTTACTTTGAACAAAACAATGGATGAACTGGCTGTCGATAATATCAACACGAACATTAATCAGATTACAATCCCAAGCAAGCCAGATTCTGCCTTTGACCAAGCTAGAGCTATTAGTGACAAAAGACCAACCCGGTAGTAAACTTCTTTTAACAAGAGACTCCTTATCTGCCTCAATTTTCGTTTCTAAAACTCCCATCATAGCAAGCTTATTCTTACGCGAGAACTCTGTAATGAGCCTAGCTCTAGGGGCAGAGTTACACCCCCTAGAGTTCCAGGCAGCGATAGAGATCTCAGACATCAACCTTAGCCCCATCAAGGGCGCTATTGCTTCTCAATACTCGGATAGCATTAGGTTGGCAGCCTTTTTGCTTTTTATGCTTGTGTTGTTTTTAGTTGATAAGCTGGTATTTAGGTTGCACCATGAACTGTTCAGAAAATTAACCTTCATTTTTCTTGCTTGCTGCATTTCCATAATTGCTTATCCACACATTTTTCTGTTCAGGAAACACAATAGTTACCTTTATACGATGATAATATACATGGGAAGACTAGTTTGTAACTCATTATAAGGTAATTTTTTCGTCTTCACAGGACACTGGTTCCAACTCGGCAACAAGCTTTGTTTAACAAGCATACATTAGGCAGAAAATTAGTAGCATGAAATCATCTAAGTTTTTCAGCAAAGGTAGTGTTTGATTTAATCTAAAATCTGTTTTTTCTTTTTCTTTGCAGGTTTTTCATTCTGTTACACAAGCAAGAACTTTAGGTAGTGGTTCTATACTTCTCTAGGATTAAGTCCAATTTTAGTGTAAGATTTGGGTGCAGAACTTTGTATTATTAGAATTCCTAACTATCAATGTTATTTATAGAGTGAGAACACTTTGTACTTGTTTATGGCTATCAAATTTCTTATTTAATGAATAAAATTTTAGGATATAATGTATATTTATTTAGCATACAATCCCTCTGAAAGAATAATTGTAGCTTCAAAATCATGTTTCACAGACCCGCTGCATTAAACTCAGAAAGCCGCTGCATTAGAGTAAATAACCGCTGCAATTGGTTCTTAGGAAACCGCTGCTATAGAAAACTATTGCAACGGCTTATTCTCCTAATGAAGCGGTTTTACCCTAAAACAAGAAACCGCTGCATTAGACTTTAAAACCGCTACATTAGGTCTAATGCAGCGGTTTATGACCGTTGCATTTGGTCTTTATTGTAGTAGTGTGATGAAAATTCTGATATGCCAAGAAGGAATGAGAAATAGAAGAGGTATGAGGTAATGTAGGATAATGAAAATCAAGAAGGTGAGCGGGTGGGACATGTTGTTTGGAAGATCTCCGGGGAATAGGAGGATCAGGTATAGAAGAAGGAATATTTTCAGTGGAAGAAGGTAAAATAGGCAAATCAACATTAGGGGAAATAGGAAGAGGTGGAATAGAAGATGGAGAAGGAGAATCATGAGGGGGAACTGGAGGCACAGAGTCCTCAGTGGCAGGAGCAGGAGATACAAGAGGTAAGGTGGAAGTAATAGTATGAACTGGTGGCAAAGGAGAAGCAGATTTAAAAGGCAAAATATGCTCATGAAAAATAACATGTCTGGCCACAAAAACAGAATGAGTCTCCAAGTCATACAACCTATAAGCCTTCTGACCACTGGGATAGCCAAGCAAAATGCACCTTCTTGCTTTGGCAGCAAACTTATCCCTTGGTTACTTGAGACAAAGAGCAAAACAAAGAGATCCAATAACCCTCATATCATCATAAGAAGGTGGTTTACCGAATAGTACCTGATAGGGAGTCTTCCATTGTAACACAGAAGAAGGTAATTTGTTAATAATAGTAGTGGCAGCCAAGACACAATGACCCCAAAATTTTATTGGTAAAGCAGCATGGAGACAAATGGCTCTAGCAGTCTCCAAGAGATGCATGTGCTTTCTCTCAACTCTAGCATTTTGCTCAGGAACTCCATGAGAAGACCTTTGATGAACAATGCCTTTCATTCTAAACAAGTCTTGACAAGATTTTTGAGTGAATTCTGTGCCATTATCAGACCTGATCATCTTGACAGAACAACTATACTGAGTTTCCACATATGCAAGGAAACCTTCAATAGTAGAAAACACTTGCATCTTGTTCTGTAGTAGATAAGTCCATGTCCCTTTAGAGTGATCATCTACAATAGTCAAAAAATATTTTGACCCATCCATAGCAGGAATCCTATATGGACCCCAAAGATCCATATGGATTAAATAAAAAACAGCCTTAGCAATAGAATGACTAATAGCAAATGGCAATTTGTGATGTTTAGCAAGTACACAACTATCACAAGCAAAATCAATAGAATCAACTGTGGAGAAACCAGGTATATGTTTCATCTTTGACAAAGATGAATGTCCTAGTCCGGCATGATGCACATAAATGTGTTCAGTACTGTTACATTGTAAAACAGTATGATTATTACCAGAAACAAAAATCTTCACTTTATTAGCTTCTACTGGATCAATTTTGAGCTTATAAAGTCCTCCTTGAACAGGGACAAAAACCAAATTCTTTCCATCAAGTCGGCCCTGCACAATGCACTGAACTTCATCAATCAATACTGTCACAGCCTTATCCCTTACCAGTTTAGAAATAGACATCAGATTGTGTATGAATTCTGGTACATAAAGAACCCTGTTAAGCATCAAATGAGGAGTCACAAAAACATCACCAGTAAACTGAACAGTCTTTACCGCACCATCTGGAAAAGCTACAAAAATAGGGCTCTGCAGTCTAGTCATGTTAATAAACAATTCTGAATCAAAACATATGTGATCTGTGGCACTAGAATCAATTATCCAGGTATACTTCTCACCATTATTACTATGAATGAGAGAAGTATTTAGATTACCTGCAAAGTTCACAAAAGCTTGTCCAGAGTCTGATTTAGAAGACCCTTTGCCTTTCATCATTTTGAGGATTTCCTGAAAAACTGCATTAACCCATGACGTTTACTACTAATGACATTAATGTCATCCTTCGTTTAATGTGATTGAGGTTCGCTCAAGAGTGATCTACCGGGTTCGGAAATCTCAAAGCGGACTTGGAGGCACTGCTACTAAGGTGTAACGTTATGTGATATATCTATGTTATGTAATAGGATCTAGAGCCTTCTATTCCTATGCCATGTGGCAACTTGTCATTGCTCATGTATGCTTATATAAGGCTTGTAATCCCTTTTCACCACTCAATACAGTAATAGTGGACATCTTCCACTACTTTGCCAATACCTTTGTATGGTATCGGAGCTGCAGAAAAGGACAGACGTCCTAACGGCTCCTCTCCTATCTTTCCTCTCCCTTTTCTTCTTCCCCAAGCTTTTTCTTCCCAGCCAACAATGGTGGCAACACCGATTCCTCCTGCAAACACCAACCTACCCTCACCTCCTTCTCTAGCTTCATCACTGTCAAATTAAACATAGAAAACTACCCCATCTGGAAAACCCGGGTGTTCCCTTACCTCCGGGCTCACTCCCTTCATGGCTACATCGACGGCTCCAATCCCTGTCCAGCGTCGTTGCTTCCGAGCGATGAGCCAAACCCAGCGTACAAGGCCTGGATCTCCAAAGAGCACCTCGTCGTTGCGATCCTGACGTCGTCTCTCTCTGAGGCGGTGTTAGCACAGGTCACAAACTGCACAACCTCCTTCCAGATCTGGTCGCTCCTGAAGGATCTGTACTCCTCTCAGTCAAACGCCCATATAGTGCAGACTCGCCTCTCTCTGGCGTCCTTGAAGAAAGGTGGATACAACATTTCGACCTACTACAACAAAGCTCGGGCACTCTGCTCCACCCTTGCCGCCGCTGGTCAACACATTCCCGATGGTGAGTTCATTTTTTATTTGCTGGTCGGACTCGGTTCTGAATACGAGTCGATTGTGACCTCCCTCACCACTCAAACATACCTCCTCGGTCCTCACCAAGTTCTCTCATTCTTACTCAACCATGAGTCACGTTTGACTAATCAAATCACCCAAACACAAGGCCTTCTACCCACTCCTCCTTCCGCAGACTTCACCCACACCCAAAGAAACCCACATCAAACCCATCACAGAGGAGGTCGTGGCAGTCGCTCAAACAGAGGAAACAGAGGCTCCTACTCTCACCAGGGAAACAGAGGAAGTCATTCTTGAGGAGGCAGAGGACAACCGACTAACTTCGTTGGTCTCCCCGACAACCGTCCTCAGTGTCAAGTTTGTGGCAAGATGGGCCACACTGCGCTCAAATGCTATCATCGGTTCGATCAGGCATATCAAGCCTCTCCTCCTCCTTCATTCCAGGCTCATCACTCCACCATGCCTTATTCCTGGTGCCCAGACACTGCAACCAGTCATCACTTCACTCTTGACTACAGTCATCTTCATCAACCCCACATGCTCCCGTACTCAGGTACCGACGTTGTGGCAATTGGCGACGGCTCCACCCTTCCTATTGTCAATCATGGTTCTGCCTTCCTCCGTTCTCCTTCTCGCAATTTCTTAATGTCATCTCTTCTTCATGTTCCTTCCATTACTAAACCCCTTTTGTCTGTTAGGCAATTTTTCCATGACAATAATGTGTTATTTGAATTCTTTGACTCTCATTTTTGTGTTAAGGACCTTCAAACTCGGGCCATCCTTCTCCAAGTACGTGTTGAAGATGGCGTGTACAAGCTATCATCGTCCTCGCTCACTGGAACATCGTCACCGCATGCTCATTCTTCATCAACAACAAACGTCGGCGCTCTCTGGCATGCACGACTAGGTCACCCTAATGTCCGTACTACTCAAAAAGTCTTGTCTCCCCTTTCCCTAAAATGCTCTTCTGATTTCCTAGATTTCAAATGTGTGGCCTGTTCAAAAGCTAAAGCTCACAGCCTAGCCCATCTAGCCTCACCATCTCGATCCACTGGCCCATTTGAACTCATTTTCATGGATGTATGGAGCTCGATCGACTTGATTTCTAGTAAAGGCAATAGATTCTATATATCCATTCTTGATGATTATAGAAAATATCTTTGGTTATTTCCTATTGCCATAAGATCCCTCGTAACTCAAATCGTTATCCACTTTATCCAATTCATCAAAACTGAATTTTCTATCACCATTAAACAAATTCAAATGGATGGCGGTTCTGAATTTTTACCTCTCAAACAACACTTCCTATCGTTGGGCATTAATCACCGTATTACATGTCCTTACACTCACCCACAAAACGGTTCCATCGAATCCCGCAATCGTCGCATCGTCGATAATGGTCTTGCCCTTTTGTTTCATGCCTCTCTCCCACTACTCTATTGGGACTACGCCTTCGAAGCCGTTGTTTACCTCATCAATCGCACCCCTTCTCCCACTCTTCAAAACACATCCCCATACACTCTCCTCCATAAAAGGACCCCGACTATCAATTCCTTCGCCTCTTTGGTTGTTTGTGTTTTCCAAATCTTCGGCCATATAACTCAAAAAAATTCAACTACCGATCCCAACCCTGCCTCTTCCTCGGATATAGTCAAAGCCACAAAGGCTATATCTGCCAAAATCATGACACCCACAAAATCTACATAAGCCGTGATGTTCTTTCCATAAACTTCACTTTCCCTTCCTCAAAGACAAAGCCCAACCCACAATCACTCCTCCTTCGGCTCATACTTCCTTACCAGCCCTTGGCCCCATTCTCTCCCAACCCACTCCCAACAACTCTCCCACTCCAACCCAATCCGATACCTCCTCAACATCTGAAAGCCAAAACACATCCTCTACTCCCTCTCCTTCCACAAAAACCACCTTGCCCGACTCTGTCTCTACCCTTGAACCTATTCCCTAATCTGATGCCTCTCCCGCCGCCACAGCCACTGCTCCTCCTCCACCTCGTCCTCTGACCACCGGCCTTCGCGACAACTCTCTCAAGCCTCTGGTCCGTACCGATGGTACTATTCCCTGGCCTCCACCCTCATCTCACAACACCTCCACTATACCCACCGATCCCACATCCTTTACAGAAGCCTCCAAACACATTGCTTGGAAAGAAGCAATGAACCGTGAATTTGATGCATTGGTAGCCACACACACCTGGGATCTAGTTCCTCCTTCCACTTCTCAAAATGTTCTAGGAGTGAAATGGGTGTTCAAGACCAAATACAATCCAGATGAGACTATCAAAATACACAAGGCTCGCCTCGTCGCCAAAGGGTACCATCAACAACATGGCCTCGACTACACTGAGACCTTCAGTCCAGTCGCCAAACCGGCCACCATCCGCATGCTTCTTGCTCTTTCAACGATGTTCCAGTGGCAATTTCGACAGCTAGATGTACACAATGCTTTCCTTCACGGCGACTTGGAGGAGGACGTCTATACCCACCAACCACAAGGCTTTGTCCACCCTCAGTTCCCCCATCACATCTGTAAGCTTCGAAAATACCTTTATGGTCTGAAACAGGCCCTCAGGCCCGGTTCGCTAAACTGAGCTCCTCTCTCATTCGGCTTGGTTTCACTCCTTCTTCCTCTGACTCGTCCTTATTCATCTTTAACTCCAGTAACCTTCATGCTTATGTCCTTATTTATGTTGATGACATTATTCTTATTACCTCACATGATTTTCTAGCCTCCAAATTTCTCTCTTCTCTGACTGACCAATTTCCGGTGAAGGACCTGGGTACATTGCATTATTTTCTAGGTGTTGAAGTGCATCAAACACAGACTGGAATTGAGCTGAACCGGCACAAGTACATTGCAAATCTTCTTCAGCGCACAAATATGCACAACAACAAGCCAACCTCCACACCAATGTCACTCACAATTCAGATGGACAATCACAAATCTGCACCATATCCTGATCCTCATCACTATCGCAGCATTGTCGGAAGCCTCCAATATCTTGCTTTCACAAGACCCGACATTTCCTTCATTGTCAATCGAGTATGTCAGTTTATGCATTGCCCATCTATGGTTCACTGGCAAGCCACCAAAATAATTCTCAGGTACCTCAACTACACTTGAGACATGGCATTACAAATTCATCGTGACTCTCAGTGTATGCTTGCTGCATTTTCTGATGCTGACTGGGCTGGCCCGCACAAAAATCGTCGTTCTACTAGAGCATATTGTATATTCCTTGGCAATATTCTGGTCTCTTGGTCTAGCAAGAAGAAACCAACCGTGTCAAGATCGTCAACAGAAGCTGAATACAGGTCGGTTGCAACAACAACATGTGAGGTCATCTGGTTGTAGCAACTCATGGCTGAATTGGGCATTCCTCTAAATCAGCCTCCGACCCTTTGGTGTGATAACTTAGGCGCTACCTACCTCGCCAAGAACCCTGTCATGCATCATCGCACCAAACACGTCGAGATAGATTATCACTTTGTTCGTGAAAGAGTCGAAATCAAAGCACTTCAGATTGCGTTCACCTCCACTCGCGATCAATTGGCTGATGCTCTCACAAAACCTCTTCCTCAGCCACGTTTCGAGTGGCTCCGATCCCAGCTTCGACTCTGCCCGCTTGGCTCGAGGGGGGATACTAAGGTGTAACGTTATGTGATATATCTATGTTATGTAATAGGATCTAGAGCCTTCTATTCCTATGCCATGTGGCAGCTTGTCATTGCTCATGTATGCCTATATAAGGCCTGTAATCCCTTTTCACCAATCAATACAGTAATAGGGACATCTTCCACTACTTTGCCAATATCTTTGTAACTGCACATTCAAATAAGTGGACTAGAATCCATTATGAACTTACCAAATAAATGTTCGATTTGTGTGTTTTGGTGTGTAAATCATGCATTGCGTTGATTGTAATGCATTGTGCTTCTTAAAGTAAACCATTGGTGGGAAGGAACATTTCATACAGTACATTTTAGTGCATGCTTTGTACGTTCTCTCGAATGCCTATTTTGACATGTTTTAAGCGACATCTAACTAATTGACCGAACCATATCCCACATAAAGGGCACGTAGGAGGTAAGTCTTTGTCTCCTTAAAAGATATATTTGGGATTCATAATTTGATACAAACAAAAATAAAGAGAAAAACTGCGTCTACTATGATGGAAATGACTGGATGAAACACAATTCCACCATATAGTGACGCTACAGTACTGCCAAGAAGTTAGGCTGTAGCCTAATTATAAATCGGCGAAAAACCCCGCACCCACTTTTTTATAACTGGCACCCGCCTTGGGCGCAACCCGGATGCGTCCAAAAAAAACCCGGTTCAGTTTTGGGCGCATCCAGGATGCGTCCAACTTAAACCGGATTTTTTAACTTGGGCGCATCCAGGATGCGCCCAAGAATGACCCGGTTCAAAAAAAAAAAATTGAACGCACCCGAAATGCGCCCAAGACGGGTGCCAGTTATAAAAAAATGGGTGCGGGGTTAAACGCCCTTATAAATCCAGTGATGGATGTCTCGGCCCATATAAAATATAAAACTTCGCACAAAGTTGTACTACGGAGTATGTAATATGGAACTATTGGTGCCCATAAAATAGTTTCAATAACGTTTTGATCCTATCTCACCCCCTAACCAATGTCTCGCGCTTACACTTTTCCCATTTTTCTCAAACTCGCGCGTCTCTTTCCTGATTCCTCATTTCCACTCTTCCCGCATTCACTCCCAAAAAACGTTCGAATTCTGAAGCAAAAACCGACATCGCTCCTCCTCTTGTATGCATCGTTCCTCGTGTAGCATGTTTCATTATTCTTCTTCCGACTCGACTTCTTTATCTTTATCATTCCCGATCACTCCATCCTCTGTTCGCGTTGTTCTTGCTCTGTTCGCTTTTCATCGCGCGCGATTTTTGAGTTCACATTCGGTTTTTCCGAGAAAATCAGGTATTAAGCTCCTTCGTTCACTTATTTCTTGTTAATTTTGCTTAGTTTGGATGATTTGTTTGATTCTCTGTTCGGTTTTGTGTTTCAAGTCTTAAGTTGTGTTCGTTTTTGTTGGAAACCTAAAATTTTAGGTCTTCGTTTTGTTGCATGCGTCTTAATCTGTCTTTTATTTATGTTTTCATGTTTTTAAGTATCGATCTATGTATATTTTGTTGTTAGGAACTTTTATTGTTGTTGACAGGTCTGTTGTGTTTGATTGTGCATATTCTGTTTAATTGTTGCTTGTATACAAATTTTTAGTTTAGTGTTGTTGAATATGGCATGCTGACAACTTGTTGTGTGAATCATCTTATTTGTTGACACCTTGTACATGTTGATGTTTTTAGTTGTTTTCCTTTTATTGTTGAAAGTTTGTTGTTGGCTGAACACGTTTGTATATGTTTATTTTCATTGTTGACAGTTTGTTGCTGTCTTAGTCTTCTTATTTGTTGGCACATTGTACATCTTGACATTTTTAGAAGTTTTACTTTTATTGTTGACAATTTCTTGTTTTCTGAATCTTTCTTTTTGGTGTGAGCTTGTACATGTTCACGTTTGTTTATGTTCACTTTTCTTGTTTACAATTTTTTGTTGTCTCAATCTTATTATTTGTTGACATATGCTTTTGTGTGTAGAGAGGCAGTTTCTTCTTTTGCTTTTTTTATGATGTGTTGAGAATACGCATATCTCTTTTTGTGATATAATTTTGACACAATGTATGTTTTATTTGTTGACAGTTGGTCATGGATGTGTCAAAGTTAGAGTTCTTAGCTTCTGACGATGTATTTATGGCGCCCAAAGTTACAACATACAACCGATTCTCCGTGATTGATTTGATTGAGGGGTAGCTTGATGATATTGCAAATCTGAAGTTTTCTACCGGTGTCTTTTCCACCATCATTAATTTGACATTCCAACTTACTTATTCTCACATCTTAGTACATTATGCTTTAATGCGTGTTGTGAAGACGAAGAAGAAGTATGAGATGTGGTTTAATTTGAAAGACAACGTTCTTCCCTTTTCACTTCAAGATTTTGCTGCAATCACGGGGTTGAAGTGTGCTGAATTTGAGGACCACCTTATTCCTGATGCCCAATTGATTGTTCCTTTGGTTCTGGCAAGGCAACTCTGGATGATATTATTGCGGAGTTTGTAGTTGCTACTGGTGAGCGGAAAATGGTTCTTGCTCACCTTATTCTTTTGAAGGTGTTTTGATGCCTCAGAGGAAAGGTTCAGCTGTTAGAACGAAGTACTTTAAGTTTGCTAGCAACTTGGAAGTCTTTGTGAACTACTCTTAGGGTAGGGAAGTCTACTTTGAGACTATTCGGGCGTTACAAGATGCTCCACTTAGGGCCAAACATACAGGAGGCGATGCTGCAAATGATACAGTTTGGTATTCTTTGTATGATTATCCTCTTTCTTTCCAGGTATGTATTCCATCATCCTTTTCTCTAGATTCAGCTGTTTGTTTTCAGTTATATTCTTTTATTTTATTTTTAATATTATTTTTGTTTTTGGTAGGTTTGGGTTCTTGAACATTTTCATCATTTTCGCGAATTTGTTGGAGCTGCTACTGCAACGCTGAAGACTATCCCATACGGTGATCGTTGATTCACCCAAACAAGCAAGCTTGCTTGGCATCATTCGGTCTCATATTATTTCGATGAACATGCTTTGGTATTATTCTATAACTTAATTCACATTTTTTTTGTTTGACTGTGTTTTTAGTTTTTTTATCAGTGTGTCTGTTTTATATTTATTTGTGTTGACATTGTTTTCTTTTTTTATACATCTGTGTTGACGAGTTTTTTTGTTCTATTTTCATATTTTTATTATGTTGACAAGTATAAATGAGTGACAATGTTGTTGACCATTTTTTTGTCTGTGTTATTTTGTATTTAAGATTCTTGTTGACAACATATATGTATGTTTTTAGAATGTGTTTATTTCTATGTGTTGACAGAGATATATGAGTACAATGGGTGTGGACAGTTAAGTAGATGTTTGTGTTATGTGTTTTAAAAATTGTCTTGTATTTTTTTGTTTAAGCTATAACTCTTGTTTTTGTTTCATTTTGAAGATGATGCGGGGATAAGCCGCAGTTGTCCGATCTAGACATCAAACCTCGAACAGAAACTCGAATAGAGAAGATAAGCGGAATTAGAATGAGATGAAAGAAGGATAAGTCGAATGATAGGCCAATTGGAACCAAAATCAAACAACGATAAAACCCTTAAACTTAAGAACAAGAACTTTACCGAATGATGAAGAAACCCCAATGGATTACAACCAAACACAATGGCTATGGTAGGCCAAGGCACCTGGAGGATGCTCTATGGAGTCCTGACAGTACCAACCTTATGGAGGAGATTGACACACACAAGTACAACTAGGGCGAGTTCAACAACAATGCACACGAGACACTCTTCTCATAAAAACTCTCTTTTGAAGGAACGAAAACAACGTTTTCTCAATTCATAAGAATCATCATAATAATATGGGTCCTAAAACTATAACTAGGGCAAGCCTTATATATGATTCATAAGGATGTCAATTAAAAGAAATAAAGCAATTAAAAGTATTCCCAAAAAAATAGCTAAAAACCAAATAATCCCGAAAATAACACAAAAGCTCGGAAGTGAATGATGCTGGAGGCGGACGCCGTTTTGGAGGCGACGATCGCCGTGAGAAAAGCGGTGCGCCCGTTGACGGCGATCGCCGTTTCCACTTCGTAGCTAAGCTCCATTTAATTCAATTGGCGGCGGTCACCGCATTGGAAACATCTCTTTTTGAAACGACTCGTTCTCTCTCGTCTGAGATCGGAATTGAGTGATTCCAAGTCCTAGAGTTTTGACTTGAACCGGATCTCTACGAGTTTAAATGGCTACAATACGAGCTCGGGTTATTATCAATGACTTTGATGATGAGTTATAACGATCTTTAGCCATTGCTCCAGTGATTAGCACATCTCTAAATTTAGGACGAAGTGTTCTCGATGATAGATCAGATGGTCTTGATGGTAGCTCAGATGCTCCCGCATCAGAAGAGCACTAAGACCGAAATCTGAAATAAACAATCTTAATTGTTAGGACATTAATATCATAATGTTATCCGTTTCTTCAAAAGCCATATTTCAATTTTTGTGTTTTTGGTTGTGCCGATCCTTTATAAAAAAGGCGATTCAACCGGGCAGCACTTTTTTTACACCGGGCACCCCCCCTCGTTCGGAATGGGGTTCCGAACGAGTTTTGTATTTTTTTTTTGTTTAATATTCTCGTTCGTAATGGTGTTCCGAACGAGCCGAATTTGTGAACCCGGTTTAAATAATACAAAAAAAATATCAGGGTTCCGAACGAGAATTTTTTTTAATGACGTCATTATTTTTTTTAATTTTTTAAAAATTTATATCGGATACCATTCCGAACGAGAAACAAATATTTTTAAAAATATCCGCGCCAGCTAGCCGTTGGACCCCAACGGCTAGCTGGCTCAAAATTGCCTATATATATTCATTCGGAATGCCATTCCGAACCACACTCGAATTCGCTCTCTTCTCAATCTTACAAAAAAACGCTCCCTTCTAAATCTTTCAAAAAACGCTCTCTCTCATCTCGATTATGGCTGGAACTCCTCCTAATCCTTTGTTTTCTGATCCGACGGCTGCAGATGAAGAAGTTTACGTAGGAAACGATTGGTGGTCGGGTTATGGTGTTCCAAATGCAAGTTACGCTGGTTCTTTTGGTAGTGGTTTTTTCAACATAGACGGAGCAAGTAGTAGTAGTTACAACCTCCCCACCCCCACTTTGAGTGATCTACAAAGGCATCAACAACACATGTTCTGGGATCCAACTGTTATAGGCGGAGCAACACCTCAAGAAGAGCCGGAGCAAGAGGAGGAGGATGTCCGAGCACCACGTCGGAGACGGAACACTGAGTCGGTTAGTATTTCTAAAAACCTGAAATACGCTTAATTTTGTAGAAATAGTGGAAAATGCTCAATAGTATTTCAAATGCATGCTAAAATTAATTAATAGTGGAAAACGCTTAATTTCAATATTAACTGCAATGCATGGTAATATTGAATTAGTTTAATGCATGTGGAAAGCGTATCAACACCTTTTAGAAAATACAAAAAAGGTTGAAAATTACTTAAAATCGCATATATGGACTTTAGTTATAATAATCGATGCTAAATTTGTATGTATTTCGTTAAAACTAGGAGGTAGTTAGAAACATTCGATCTAGAGTAGGAGAAGACAAAAACCTGGGTGATAGGCGAATTACTGCTTCTGAGAGGAGGGGGGATAGAAGATCTCGGGGTGATAGACCGCAACAGTCAGGTTCTCGGGGGTCAAGTGCTGCGGGGGTTAGGAACCCATCTCCTGTTCCGAGTCGGTCAGGTTCTTCGCGGGGTAGATCCCGACAGACTCGGCAGTCAGGTCCTGTTCCGATGCAGTCAGAAGCTGCTGCGGCTCCTCCTCTTCCAGGACTCAACGAGGGTACTATATTGACTCATTATGGGCAACACATTGCTCATGAGATTTGGATACATCCGAATCCCGATGAAAGTGCCCCCCGTCAACTAAAGGCGCAGACAAGGCAGAAGTGCTTCGAGCTATGGTTTCCTATAATTCCTACCGACCCGGAGCCAGATTCATGGTTTGCTATTGCCCAGGAGTCGGGGCTGCTTCACATCTTGAAGGGGCAATTTTGGAATGTGGACCACAACCTCCTTTCTGCATTCGTGGAAAGGTGGCACCCTGAGACGAACACATTTCATCTGAATTGTGGGGAGCTTGGAATCGGTCTCCATGACGTTTTGGAGATTCTGGAGCTACCTATTGACGGGCGTGCTGTCACCACCCCATGGACGCATTTGGGTCTAGATGCAGATTCAGCGCAGTGTGGCCGATTGTTCTCTTATTTGTTTGGCGTTGACTTGGACAACCCGTTTGACGCTGAGGAGCAAGAGATGGTGAAGTTCATAAGTAAGGGGAAAGTCGGCGAGCGGGAATTCTTTTGCCACGTTGTTTCGATGATCAACTCTGGAAACTCGGATCCGGGCTCTATTGCAACAGGCTTTTTGTGGCACCTCATTCAACAGTCTCTGTTCGTGAACAAGACCTCGAACCTGTTAGACACATGCTTCCTGCCACTAGTAGAGGATCCGAGCAGGATACATGAGTACGCATAGGGTACAAGTTGTTTGGCATTGCTGTACAGGCAGCTGCGTATAGCATCCAGGGCGAAATGCGTGCAATTTTCTGGTTGCGTAAGGCTTCTTGAGATTTGGATTTGGTTACATTTCCCGTATTTTCCTGGGAACCCAAACCTGGATGTGAGCTCCCAAGAAGTTACTGCTCGTGTGTCCCGCTATTCCACTGGACGGGCCCCGCTGAGGCAAAAAAGGACTCTACAACAGTACATGCGCATCTTGGATGAGTATGCACCAGAAGATGTAAGTGAATCGTGTAAATGTCATTCCAAGTTTTTTGTTTTCAATATTGTTATTAATTGTTATAAGATACTTGTGCAGGTGTGTTGGATGCCTTATCCAGATTTGGACGTGGGACCGCAAGGGCGTCATAGACTAGCCACTTATCGTGGTGGGATCCGGTGCTTTGACATTATGGAGATGTACAACCCTGATCGGTTTTGCAGACAGTTCGGACGCCGTCAGTCCCGACCTTTGGATGTCCCCGAGCCAGTCGAGTATTATTGTCCGCCAAAATCAATGCGAGGTGGCCGGGAATACACTGTACGGTATGGCCCAGAATGGGATAGATGGGACCAGCGTTATGACAACCTGTGTCCGTACATCATGTCCAACCCACCAGCTCTTATCCCTTGGGATGCTGAGGATGCTTACCTCGATTGGTTTGCTCAAGTCTCACATCCATATGTGAGCCCAAACGCCCCGACAAGACCTCGACCGCCACGTAACCCGAACCCGATCCTTACCCTCGATTTCAACCGGGTAATTCTTATATTATTTTATTTGTTGGTATTGTGTTTTCTATATGACTCATCTCCTAATTATTTGTTGGTATTGCAGCGTGTATCGACGACACTCGCTATGATGCGGACACATCGACAACTGGGGATATTATCCATGGAGAATTTGGATTCCTACATTCGGATGCTCAGTATCGACGATCCGCCTACAACTGAGGAGGTCACTCAAACTCAACGGATGTCACAAGCAGAGTCGTCCAGGAGTGCAGAAGAGAGAGCCACACATTCTATATGGGAGCGGGCAAGGATGGGTGCGGGACAAGCCCCTCCGGAACAACAAGCAAGGCGTAATGAATGGGAAGCTAACTTGGGTCACAAGTCGGACCCTTATTGGAGGGTTTGATACGTTGTATTTGGTTTCCCCTGTGTTATGGATATTATGTTTCGTTTTCGTTGATTGGATATTATGTTTTATGTATTTGGTTTCCTTACGTTTTGATTTAATGTTATAAAGACGTATGAAGGTGAAAGTCAACACTTTAATTATACGTAACGAAATTCAACACTTTAATTATGCGTAATGAAAATCCGGGACTCACCTTCACCCGCATGGCTGCCATTTGTCCGACGAAAAGAGAAGAGGTGTTTGGGAAATATCCGACCCGGTCCCACAAAGTCTCGTTCGGAAGTTCCGAACGAGACTTTGTGGGACCGGGTCGGATATTTCCCAAACACTTCTCTTTTCGTCTATAAATACCTCCAACACAAACCATTTCAAACACACATTCACTATCATTTCATTATATTTATTTTCTCTCAAATTTCCTTCCTCAAATTTCGATATGTATCCAAATCGTCCAACTCTATTTCCCGCCTCTTTCTCATATGGACTAATCAATTTCTGTTAGGTTCTTGCAACTGCGCGCCATCTCCACCTGGGTAATGGACAAGGCCGGGCGTAGAGTTCTTCTTATAGTATGATTTCATCACCCTTTTTTCATGTCAAAATTTTCCTTGAACAAGATTTTTTTTGAAGATATATATGTAATAGCTATATACTGCAGGTATCCTCTATAGTAATGGCAATCAGTCTGCTCCTAGTTTCTGTTGCGTTTTATATCGAGGTTGCTTCTTCTCTACACTTAAATTATTTGTGGATTAGAACATGCTTTCTTGTCCAATTTCTGATGGTTCATTTTTTTGACAGGCGGCAATATCAGATGATTCAAAGCTTTATACCTATATGGGCTACTTAGCTGTTGCTGGTGTTGTGGTACGCTATTTTGAAACAAACTTTCAACATTTTGTTGCTTTTTTGCTTTTACAGCCTGATACTATTTGGCTATTGGTAATGGTATTGTTTGGTAGGGTATGGTGGTAGGCTTTTCTCTCGGACTCGGACCAGTGCCTTGGCTTATAATGTCTGAGGTATTTAAAAATACTGTTTTGAATAGTATTTAGGCACTGATGGATTTTACAATGCTCTGATGTTGGTAATTCTTGATCAGATTCTACCAGTAAATATAAAGGGTCTAGGTGGAAGTGCAGCAACTATGGCTAATTTCTTAATCTCTTGGATTGTCACATTGACTGCCAACAGTATGCTGGGTTGGAGTGCAGGAGGTAAGTTGTGCTTCTCTCACTGTATCTCCATACCTTGAAAATGAATATCTACGTAACTAAGTTAAGCTAATTTTTATAGGACCAAATCTGGTACAAATGAATTATATGGTGCGAATTACTACTATCCAATTCACTAGCACACACAAAAATAAATACATGCACATCGATTTTGTTTTGGGTGTATGTCCAAGAGTTTATGCTTGTCTGTGTTAGTGAATTTTGAACATTCGTAATTCACATCATATATTCTTTTATACAAGAGTCTTATTTTCTAAATAAAATCACAATTGTCTAATGTTATTACTCCCTCCGTCCCTTAATATAAGGTCCATTTGCTTTTTCGACACTATTCACAAACCGAGAGAATCTTCTTGTTTCTTCCAATATATAGAAATAAATATAGGCATGCGAAATCTCGTTTGATTTGTCTCCATGATTACTTTTACAATATAAAAAAATTATAATTTTTATCATCGTATATTTAGAGATATTAACGTTACAAAACGTGTCTCGACAAATGTGTCAAAGTAAATGGGAAGATCAATAGGGGACAAAGGAGTATTAAATAAGAGAATTAGACATTTTAGAAGCGACTAACTTTGAAATTCTTGAGCAAAACCTATCACGCCATCATATGTATATTCAGCTTATAGAAAAGCCACTTGCTATGTAATGCGGAGTATAATATAACTCGTATGCAGGTACATTTACCATTTACACAACATTTGCTGTTCTGACCGGTGTACTTGTTGCAATACTTCTCCCAGAGACAAAAGGGAGGGCTCTTGAGGAAATTCAGTCATCTTTCAGATGATTCGAACATGGGATTGCTGTAAAAACATTTTAACAAAAGACAAAATGATTAAATCTCCCTTTATAATTGATTTATAAATGATCAATTTATCATGTTAGAATTATTTTTTAATTAATTAATTTATACATTTATAACGTTAGAATATTTTTCAATTAGATCTCAGAATAATTTTATTTGTTTTTGTCAGACTTAGAATAATAAGAAAATATTGTCCCAAATACCCCTTTTTGTACCTAAATTACACATATGCTCAATTTCAAGCGGATATGACTGTTATATCCATTTGAGGGTTATAATAGTCCAAAAAAATATTTTTACTATTAAAAAAAAAGATTTATTATAATTTAATTTATCTTTATTTTTTTAACTCAACTCATTATTTTAATAATTTATGAAATTAAGAAAAAGGATAATCAAAATAATAAATAAAAAATAAAAGGAAATTAAATAAATAAAAAACACTTTATAAAAAATAAAAGGAAATTATAATAATAAAAAAAGGAAAAAAGGAAATGTTAAGCATTTTGTAATGACGATTTTAGAAAAGTAACTGCTTCCTAAGCATACTTAATTAACTTCTCATTAAACAGCTTCAACCTTCACCCATTTTACCCATTTCACCCATTTCTCTCTCTCGTTCAACTGTTCATCTTCCTCCTTTCACCATTTTGAAATTTTCACCATTTTCACCATTCCCGACCTCTCTCAACTGGTTTCAACCGCTCTTTCTCGCTCGCAACCTCTCTCTTTCTCGCTCGCAACCTCCGACAACTCTTTCTCCCTCTTTCTCCCAATCTCAACCGCTCCAGTTATGGCCGTGACCAGAGGTTCCGCACCCCCCGCACCCTAGAAAAGAAAGAGAGACTCACATGGAGACTCTAAAGGAAGAAAGAAGAGGCAAACCGAGAAAACCCCCAAATCTAATAAGGGTTCGTCGGCGAAGTCGGCGCCGAAAGGGGAAAGAGCAGTCTCCCAGAGGAAGAAGGAGGTATTGAATCTCTTGGAAAAATGGAGAACCATGGAGCCTCTGGCTTTTAAGGACAATGTAAGTGAAATTTCTGAAATTTTGTTATTCAATTTGAGTATATGAGTTAAATTGGTGAATTTAGGGTTTATGACTGAAGCCAATGCATGTAGATTTGAGATAATATGTACATTTGCACCTGTAATTGGAGTTGAGAACAAAGTTGTGAATAATTTGATTATTGTTTAGGGTTATCCTGACATCCTCCTTACTGTGTCCGGACATCCTCTTCTCTTTGTCCTGACGTCCCCTTGTCTGTGTCCCGACACTTGAATTTTGTTTTTGTGTAGCTTATGTTCATTTAGGAGTTTATGTAGTGAAAGTATTTGGATTTGAGTTTCTGAATATTGTTAGTTTTTAAGGAATTTCATTTCTTCATGTGTATTATGAATCTTGACACCTCTAAAAATACTTCCTGTCATGTGCATTGTGAACCAATTTATGTAGTGGAAGTATTTGGATTTGAGTTTCTGAATATTGTTAGTTTTTAAGGAAATGCATGTACATCATATGTTCCTCACTGTGTACATCATATGTTTTTAAGGAAATGCATGTACATCATAGTTTCTTCATGTGTATTATGAATCTTTGGTTTTGTGTAGCTTATGTAGCTTATGTGCATTTAAGAGTTTTTGTGTAGTTTGCATATATCTCCACCTCTGAATAATGTTTCCTGTCATAGGAAGTGTGCATCCTGACATCTTACTAATATTTTCCTGCCATGTTATGTTTCTGTAGGTGATGTATTCTTACTTCAAGGGAGATGCATTGCATGGCCGTGTTAATATTAACTGCAGGAGGAAATATCTCAAAGATAAGCTAACATGCCAAGACTGGAGAAGAATATGTGGCAACCCTTTTGGGGATGTTGTCAAAATGGTCAATCAAGTGACCTTCTCTTCTCAAACCGTGCACTCAGTTCTCTTCAAGCAGTTGAAGAGTGAAAAGAAGTGGGAGACATGGTATGAGATTGCTGGTCAACCATTGAGATTTTCATTGGAAGAATTTTCTTTGATAACTGGCTTGAACTGTGGCCCTCTTCCCAAGGAGATTAAATCATCTAGGAAGCAAGACAACCAAGTGATGGACAATTTTTTTGGTGTTCCTGATGGTTCTAAAACTTCAGTGCAAGACCTTTATACAAGGTTCATGAAGCACAAAGTCTTGGACAACCACAAGTTCAAGTTAGCATTATTGCTGATTGTGGAAGAGATTTTTCTTGGACGTGATAAGAAGAGGCTTGTAAAAGTTGAACATGTGAGGTTAGTGGAAACAATTGACAAGTTTTGGAGTTATCCATGGGGAAGAGTTGCCTACATGGAGTTGCACAGGGCACTGACCAGATCAATGGCAAGAAGAATGATATCAATGGAGAAGTCCATAAAAGTCTCAGATGATGGTAGGATACCATATAGCCTTCAAGGGATGTCAGTGGTGTTTCAGGTATAGTAGTACATCCCAGACATGATATATATTTAAGGGTGACAGGATTACTAATGGTTTTGTTTGTTTGTGTAGGTGTGAATTTGGGAGTGTGTACAGTCTGTTGGAGTCCAGTATGCCTCCAGGATTAGTGAGACCTAAATCCCCAGAGGAGTGCGTTGGTCTGCAACCCAATGCCCTGAGCATGGATCACTAAGGATGTCTTTTGAAGGAGAAGGTCTTGAAGTCTTGCCTCTACTAGTTGCAGATGAATCTGAGAAGGACTTGCTTAATGGTTGCAAATTCTCAGATGAAGTAGAGGACCTCTTCTTTGACCAGATTACATCTGAGTTTCTGTCAAAGACAAAGGACAGTGAGCCTAGACAAAAAGAAGACCAATCCCAAGGACAATCCACTGGGGAACAAGGTCACCTAATGGTTGTCATGAAGGCTTTGTTCATGAAGATTGACAAGTTGGAGGCTGGTCTTTGTCAAAGGATTGAAAGGCTGGAGAGAAGGAACTTTGTTTGTGAGGAGGAGGAGGTCCCCAAGAAAAGGATGGGAAAGAAGAGAGTGAAGAACGATGTAGTTTCTGAGGAGTAGGAGGTCCCTAGGAAGAGGATGGCAAGGAAGAGTGTCAAGACACCAGCCGGGAAGGGTAAGAAACAAGTAGAAAGTTCTAGTGAAGAAGAGAGTGATGAGTATGAAGAGGAGTCTGAGAGTGAAGAGAGTGTGAGTGAACAAAGTGACAGTGGGGAAGATAAGGTGGAGACAACAAAGCAAAATACTGGGGAAAGTGAAGAATCTGAGGGTGAAAGCACTGACAATGGTGAAGATGACAATGGAGGAAATGATGATGGTGGAGATGGAGATGATGGATGTGAGAAAGCAGAGGACAAGTCAGTGACAGCTGAGAATGAGGTATGTATACTTTGTTTTGTTAATTTATTTTTTTATTAAATTATGACAGGATATTATTTGAGTATGACAAGATAATTTTGGCTGTATGACAGGATAATATTAAATAAAAAAGTTTGATAGAATGTGAAGCATGACAAGATAGGTTCTGTAGCATGTCAGGATAGGTTGTGAAGCTTGAAATATAGGATTTAAGAAACTTTTATTGCAGGAAAGACGACTTGTTATTTACCATGAACCAGTATTTGATTTTGGTAATAATGAGGAGTTGGAGGACCATCTTTTTCCACAGGATAATGTTGTTCCTTGTGGGGTAGATGTTGTTGACAATGTTGAGGAAGTTGTTGTTGAGAATGCTGACAAAAGGGTTGAGGAGCCAGTGGATAATGTTGCTGCTCCTTGTGTAAATTTGAATGAGGAGTTTGTAAGCTCCAAATATTCGAGTGACAATGAGGTATGATTAGGTTATTGGTGTCTAGGAAGTGTTTGTTGAATGTCAAGATATATATTGATGCATGACAAGATTGTTTGCAGGGTGTCGAAGATTTTCAATTAGTTGGTGTTGGTAGAAGAGAAGGAGATGTGGTAATGAATGTTGTTGCTGAGCTAGCTGAGAAGGCATCTGATAAGGATGAGAGCGGCCCTAAGGTGCAAGATGAGTTGAAAGATAATGAACTTGAAGATGCACCAAGGGAAGAGCTCACTCAGCAGGCTACAACTGAGGAGGAAAAGGCTGAGAAGGAAAAAGCTGAGAAGGAAGCAAAGGCTGAGGAGGAGAAAAGGGATGAGGAGGAATCAAAGGTTGAGGAGGAGAAAAGGGTTGAGGGGGGAAAGGCAGAGGAGCAAAAGACTGAGGAGGGCAAGGCTGATGTGGCAATGACTGAGGTGGAGAAAGGTGAGGAGGACAAGGCAGATGATTTTGCCAAACCCAAACTTGTGTTTGGCACAAGGGTGAAGATGGCCAGTGACCGTTCTCCAAACAAGGTGTCTCCATAGAAACAGAGGTAACTTCTGAAATGACAGGATAGTTTTTGGAGCATGACATGATAGCTTGTGTTGAAATGACAGGATTGTTTTTGGAGCATGACAGGATTGTTTTTGGAGAATGACATGATAGTTTGTGTTGAAATGACAGGATTGTTTTTGGAGCATGACAGGATAGTTTGTGTTGAAATGACATGATATTTTTTGGAGTATGACATGATATTTTTTGGAGTATGACAAGATAGTTTGTGTTGATTGGCAGGATATGATATTTTTTGAGTTCACTGTGGTTTCGCAGGATCCTGCCCAAGTGTAATACAAAGCCTTCTACTGCTCTCACCTCTCCTTACACATCCAAGACCACCAACAAGAAAAACACCAAGAAGGACAACACCTAGGACAACAAGGACAAGAAGAAGGAAGTCTATTCCAAAGCTTTCTGGAAGAAGATAACCAAGAATACATCTGTAAAAGAAATGACAGAGGCAATACAATGGTACAAAGAGGAAAGGTACTTGAGTTAAATTGGTGTATTAATATACTAAATATCTTTTATGTTGATTACAATGAAATTTTATACTCCTATATTGTGTTTTATGTTTCAGCCCTCAGGAGTTTGATGGTCTGAGTGGAGTTGCTATTGGCAAGGCTTTCTTTGAGTCAATTATTGAACCACGGAGGTGGTGGGATAACACAGTAAGGGCGACAAGATAAAATTGTCATTTTTAAGTTTTTCAGTCTTAAGTGTAATTAATGTGTACTTGTATTGACAACACATCGATGAGGTTCTTTGCCACGTGAGGTCTGAGCTCAGGAAAAAACTAGCTGATAATCACAAGGCTGCCATAATGGATTGTCTATGGTTTGAGAATTACAAGGACCAACATAGGAGTGAAGCAGGTGGAGTTGAAGTACCAGTTATGCCAGATCATGTTGTGAGGTACTTCAAGGGAAGTCTTTCATTTCTATTTGGAAAAAATTGGGAAGATGTGGACTTCATTTATGCACCACTCTTTGTTGGAGGCAACCATTGGGTGGCCATTGAAATAGACCTCCAGAACTGGAAGCTCAATGTGTATGACTGCAACACCAATTTGAAGCCAGGGCGGGTAATAGAAAAAGAGGTGGCCCCAATCCTGAAGTATGTGCCAAAATTTTTGAGCAACCACGAGGCTCTGTCCCCAAAGTACGCACATAGGCTTCAGGAGGAGCTGGCTTATCATGGAAGGGTTCGTGGCTTACCACAAAATAAAAAAAGGTAATATATCCCTCCACTACTCTGTTATTTACCCGCCACCCTTTATAAATCTGTGAGTAATGGGTTGTTTGTTTGCAGTGGTGATTGTGGTGCATACACTGTGAAATACATTGAGTGGTTGTGTTTTTGCAATAATGATCTCTCCCTAATCTCGGACAAGACAATCGACATGCACAAATTTGACATTGCTACCAGCCTGTTTGAAGGGAAATGGGTCACTAGGCTGAATAATGTTGATGATGTTACACAATAGGAATAATTTGTATCTCTGATTGTTATGTGTTATGTTTCTGAACAGTTTTAAGGTGTGTTTGTGTGAATATTGGTTGGTTTTGTTGACCTATGTTGGTCTAGACATGATTGAAAGTAGAACAATGGTTTTATTATCATACATATTTCTAGTATGAATGCAAGTTTTTTGTCTTACCCTTACCACCTATGACAACTCAAAATGGTAGGATGTGACAACTGCCAAAGTAAAGCAGTTGTCCTTGTGACAAGATGAAAAAGGAATATTGTCATGATAAAGTTTTCAAAATTTAAAAAAACCTTGCCTTTAATTTTGTTAGACTTGAAGTCTATAAATAACAAAGTTTCCTACCGAATATTGTCATGCTCTCAGTCCATAAATTATCAAAAAAATGGATCGCGTTATGGATTTGACAAGAGTCTATACTGAAGTTCACTATGGTGGTTCCCTTGTCCCCAATACCGGAAGAATGGCCAGTGTCACGAGCCACACTTATGAAGGTGGTCTTTGCGAAGATTGGGCTCCAGCGGCAGATAGTGTGAGGGACATCAATTGGCTAAGAGGAGAGCCATGGACCCTCAACAACCGCCAGAACAACACACATTATTTCTTTGAGATGATTCATGCTCATGGAGGGAGGAACACTATAAGAGTCTTGCAGCACTCACGTGATGCCCATGCCCTTGCAGATCTAGGAAGGTCCGTTGCTCTAATCAAAATCTTCACTGTCACCGATCAACACCCCTTGGAGCTGAAAAAGAGGTGGAGGCGTGACTTCAAACCCCCAACCAGGGACATGGACTTTCGTCTCGACATACCATGCTATGGAGACTCTAATGTTGTGTAATCTATGTAGGGAGATAGGATGTGTGGGCAAGTGTGGAGGGATATGTTGTAGTTTGTGATCTAAGTGCAATTATGTCTGCTTTTCAATTTCTATGCTTTAATCTTCTCTTATAATGAAAAATTATCTCTCTTCAGTGTGACTTATCATATCAAAGATTTAATTTGTGGTAGAATTGAAATGCGTCAGGATGTAAGTGAATTTGCGACAGGATAAAACAGAATGTGTGGCGGGAAATTATTACCAAATTCATTGCATAGTAAACACAATACAAGTACAAAGGAAACAAAAGACACAAGGAAACTGAAATGATTGAAATAACATGAAATGATACAACAACAATAGTTATACACTTCAATATCGTACACGACACCATTGGAATGTGCACTTTGAAGGTCGAAGAGGCACTCATCCTTATACTTGAGCATATTGTCTTGAACAAAAGCTCTCTAACCTTTGCCCAAGCGGTAGCCTTTTTTTGAGTGTGTGAGATGAACTTCCCAAGTCTGAAGTCCAACTTTAAGTGTTATTTCAAAGTTCTTGTAGTCTTTCAAAGGTATGGTTGTTGAGAAAGAAAGGAATGAGAAGAATACGTTGTTGAGAAAGAATGGCCTATATATTGAAGCAAAATTTGACAAAAAATGAGTAAATGTGTTAGGTTGGGTTGGTTAACGTGTTGGGTAGGTAAATGTGTTTGACTACTTTTTGCTTGAAAACATGTACTGACGTTAGTGCAGAGTAAATGTGTGCTTTGACTGCATTTATGTAGTGGAGTTAGGTGGCGGGATGTTAAAAAATATGTGTGACAGGATAAAACGGAATGGGTGGCGGGATAATACAATACAACTTAACAAAGAAAATTAAAAGCATTTCAACATTCATACTAACAGAATTTCAACATCCAACCCAAAATAATATGACTTAAAAAAGTACGTGTGACAGGATAAAACCTGTATGTTGACGGGATAAAACATCAAATGTGGCGGGATAAAAAGTTACAATTGTTCATATACCAAAAAGTTAGCATTGTTCATATACCAAAAAGTTAGAACCTTGTTGTCTTACCCTTTTACCCTATGGTCTTCACCTTGACTGTCCTCCCCTTGCAGTCCGGGAGCACGTGTTGTGAGTATGGCCAGACAGACCACATCTTGCACATCTCGTGGACACTCGTTTGTAGGGCCTCTCCCACCTAGCCTTATATCTATTCAACCTTGGTCTTTCAGGTCCCCTTTTCCATGGTGGTGGCAAACACGGAAGAGAGAAGACTGATTGTGGAACATCCCATTGGTTAGGTGGAGGGATCAAATGGATGGTTTCCTTGTAAACCTCTTTCAAGATGTTGTTGGTATAAAAGTGACTAACAAGAGTAGAAATGTCAACTCCCCTGTCCTTTGCTAATGCCAAAGCATGCTTACAAGGAATCCGATCTCTCTGAAACACGTTGCATTGGCAAGTTTGTTGGCGAAGATTCACCTCATACTTGTTCCTTCCATCAGCCACCTCTTCTTCAATATCACTAAGCCTATTGATGCTCATGCTCACAGATGCCGCATACCTATTATCAATGGTTTTGGTCACTGCCCTAGTAGTCACTTCACACCATGTAGTAGCCGACTCCCTCCTTTCACAGAACCAGGTGGAAAAGGTTAGTAATATAACATCAAACAATGCTACAATAGGCCACATACGCTCCTGTTTAAACACCATGTAGTAGCCGACTCCCTCCTTGTCGTCATGATGTTGTACCTCTCAGCTGTGAAATATGCCCTAGACCACTTTTCAAGAGACACTTTGAGAGCCATATTTGCCACAACTGTAGTTCTGTTTTGAAGGATCTGAAGCTCAGTCCTATACTCTTCTACAGTGTACGCCTTTGCAACCTTAAACCACTGGTCTTGCAAACCTCCCCAAGTGCACTTTTGCTTGAAGTTTTGCAGCATATGATAAATGCAATATCCATGTTGTGCAAGAATGTAAACTTGTCTCAGAGCGGCTTTAATAGCCAAATGACGATCAGACACAAAAACCACATCCACACTATCTGGTACAACAACCGTCTTCAACTCTTCAAAGAAGAAGGATCAAGAATCCTTATTCTCACTGTCTACTACAACAAAAGACAAGGGATAAATCTGTTTGTTTCCATCTTGGGCAGTAGCAAGAAGAAGATGGCCATTGAATCTCCCTCCTAAGTGTGCTCCATCAACACAAATCACCTGATACATCATATAACCTGTCACTTCCTATAATATATCCCGCCAGGTAATTATATCTATTCTTCTGAAATCATATCCCTCCGCCCATCAGTTATTATCTCTCCACCCATTACCTATTATATGGACAGGAAAAATATATTGTTTAAAAAGTTACCTTTCTCAAATGAGGAACAACCCTGATACAAGCACCCAATGCCCAGAAACAGTACTTAAATCGGTTTTGAGAATCCAATATTAAGGTTGTATGTGATCCAGAATTGACTTCTTTCAACATATGAAGCCATGAGTGAAGTTGACTATAACCTTCCTCGGGAGACCCTCGAATAATGTCCTCTGCCTTTTGTCTTGCTCTGTTTGCTTTGGAATAACTGGTATGGACTCCTAGATCTTTCATGATAACTTGTATCTCTTTTGCCCTTGGTGCGTCCTTGCAACCTTTGAACCTGTTACATGTGTTCAAATATATCCGGACACCCTTCATACTCTATCCCTCCAGGTTAAATATTTCAACAAGACAGAAACAATACATACCTATCAAGAATACTCTTGGAAATGAACGATGAATTGGCATGCCTGCTGTGATTGTTCTTGAACAACATCGCACATGTATGAGATGGTTCAAGCCTTCGGACCCACCACGGACTAGTAGCTTTACCACCCCTCGTTGAAGCACGAAACCCAAATGAACATGCTCCACCATTTTGGCACTCCACCACATAAGTGCTCTTATCAGACTTCTTCACACGCATTTCTATACATTTTTCCATAGCATATGAGACTAAAGACCGTTGAACCTCCTCCTTGGTTTGAAAGACATCTCCAACCTTGATTGCCAATGGCTGAGAGTTTAAGCACAATTCTTCTTCCTCCTCCATATTTTCAATATCAGCGGGAACATCATATTGGTAAGACCCCTGTTCATGTTCCTCAGCATCTCCTCCCACATATTCGTAGTCCTCTAACTTGACATGATCATCATCAAATTCTTCGTCAGAAATGTTGACAAGGTCCAAACCTTGTCGCTTGGTTGCAGAAATAATAACATCCGCCTCTTCATCGTCACTGATTAGTGACACAATATCAGGTTCACTGCCTTTCTTAGCTTTCTTAGCTTTCTCTCCACCTTCCATAGATATCAGGACACCCTTATCATATGATCCTGACATGTCTTCTTCTTTTCCCAGCTCATCATCTACTATGTTACTAAACATGTGATCTGACATTCTCTTTAGGACTCTTACATGGTAAGAAGGTCCACCAACATTTTCAGCCTGAGAACAAGGTTGAGGTGCACTACCTTGAACATCCATCATCCCTTCTTCTTATTTTGGAATTAAATTAGGGTTTTCATTTGAACCAAAACATTTAGGCACCACGACAGAATGCAAAAGAATTGACCATATTCTATCTTTGCAGTTTGACATGTTCAAGAAAAAGAATGCGTCTACATCATCATTATCAGAAATATCGAAAGGAGGAAGATTAACATTTTGTGGAGGCATGTAGCTGAGCTTTAAGTCAAACCTCTTAAGATCAATGACAAGGTTTTCTTCAACCATTTTCAGAAGCCCTTCATATTTGATCTCATCACTGACCATTAAACCCTTTGTCTTTTTAGGGTCTTCATACACCCAAAGTTCATTCTCCACCTTCCACTTGCCTCCACATATTAAGGAGAGTATATATGTTTGACCTAAACAAGCCAAAACAAGAAAACATAGTCATTTACTGCTGCCAATACACAAAAAAACGTTTGCATTTAATATGTCAACTTACCCATTCCTTCTTGTGTATGGTGGAGAGATATCAAAACCACCAAAGATGTAAAGAGATGGAAACAGTTGGCTGACAGGATAGTAAGCAGATTTAATGAGGAGAAGAGAAAAAACAGTTGCCTGACACCTTTCCCATTTTATCCGTTTTTTTTTTTTAAAATTTCCTGACATATGTACGGATTTTGCTTCTTTTCCTTCTTTCCTTCTTTCCTTCTTTTCTTCTTTTCTTCTTTTCCGTCAGATGTTCTTTCTTCTTTTCTTCTTTTCTCAGCTCATTATTATAATGTTTTTGAATTTTATTTTACCTTTTTTCAAAAACCTTTATTCATTTACCAAGGTAAAAGAAAAGACAAAAGAAAATGAAATATGAATATTACACTAATATCCATTTGAATTTAGATAGATTTGTAATATAGCCAAATAGGGTATTTTTGCAAATTAGCACAATAATAAAGTATACATGTAACGTGGGAAGACATATTTTAAGAGAAGAATAAACCCGGGAAGTTCAGTACAATCTTGCCCAATCAGTGCAAAGGGAAAACAAGAACCCAACTAACGGTCTTTCTCTCCTGGTTAGCTCAAAAATCAAATAAAAAACAAACAAAACAGAACTGTTATACGCCGAATTACATCCAATGAACTGTCATTCCAATCCGATCCCGATCCCAATCCCAATTTTTCCGTGGCGAAATTACAACGACAGCTTCCAACTATGCAACTATTCTTCCTCAAGTACTGATTAGTCAATGAATCATTCTACCGTTTTTATCTTCACAATCATTGGCATATAATTAAAGAGTAAAACCAAATTTCATCGATTTTTTTAATCGAATTCAGCGAATCCGAAGTTAGGGTTTGCTAGCAGAGAAATCGAAGTGAGGAAGAAGAAGAAGAATGAGTTCGGAAGTGGAGGAAGGGCCAGTGACGACGTCGTTGGCGACGTCGTCAACATCGGAGCTGAAAAGGCCGTTTTTGCACACCGGGAGTTGGTATAAGCTGAACTCATCGCCGAGTATGTATAGCGGCTCTGGTTCATCTATGCTACTTCGCGATTCCTCCGTTTCTGTGCTCTTCTGCGTCCTCGTCGCCTCCCTAGGTCCCATTCAGTTCGGCTACGCTGTAATTTTCCTTTTCCCACTCTCATCCGTTTCGTCAATTGAATAAGGGCTTTCTGATCGATTTTGTGTTTTTGAAGTTTGGTTATTCTTCGCCGACGGAATCAGAGATTATCTCAGATCTAGGGATCACAAGTAGTGCGGTGAGATTATCAATCTGTTTCAGCTTTAAATGCTTCTGTGTTTCTTTAACTATTGATAATGGATGCTTTGCTTCTGTGGCTGATTGGAACAGTTTTCGCTGTTTGGATGTTTGGCGAATGTAGGAGCCATGGTGGGCGCAATTGCCAGTGGTCAGATTTCTGAATATATTGGAAGGAAAGGGGTATGTTAATGCTTACAAGATCAAGAGATGAATTCTTAGTGTGCTTTGTTGAAAAGTTTAGTATTAGGCCACTTAATACACTTTCCATTTCCTTTAATAACGGCCAATTAGCAGTATTTAGATACTGGGCCACTTGTAAACTTTTGGATAATGTAAATATATATACTGCTTTTTCTGGGATTTTCATTAAATGAGGCTCTTTGGTTCAACATACTATGTCTTGAATAGTTTCACAGTTAAACACACTAACATCCTTCTGTGTAATGATTACAGTCTTTAATGATTGCTGCAATACCTAACATAATAGGATGGCTGACTATGTCATTTGCTCAAGTAAGTTTATGCTGTTTATGTTTATTAGTTTAACATCTTCCACTGGAATCTAAGGCTTTGTGAATGATGTTTTACAGGATTCCTCATTTCTCTATATGGGTAGACTATTGACCGGATTTGGTGTTGGCATTATTTCATACGTGGTTAGTTTATTGCAATCATTCCTTCGTTTCGGTTGTGTTGTGGTTCTTACATTGTATTTTATGGCTGATAATCTTTTTTTGGGTACTAAACTGCTAACTAATGCTTCCATCTAGGTGCCTGTGTATATAGCTGAAATATCCCCCAAGAGCTTGAGAGGGAGACTAGGAGCACTGAACCAGGTTTCTATTATGTCCTTTTCCTCATTGCTGCAATTCAAGATTTTCGGAATAGGATCTTGTTGTGTTTCTTACAGAGGTGGACTATGTACTTTTCCTATAAAGCATAACAAGCACGATGATTGAATGGTAAATGTCAATTTAACTCTGCAGCTTGGAATCACTTTTGGCATGATGCTTGTCTATTTGTTTGGGATTTTTGTTGGATGGAGGATACTTGCTGTGATAGGTGATGCGCTTCAAACAAAAGTTCATGTGTACCTCTTTTATGATATGTGATTTTTCACATGGCTAGTGGATCACTTATTTTGAATGTTGATGTAATTCTACAGGAGCTTTGCAATGTGCAGCTTTGATTCCTGGACTATTTTTTATACCTGAATCTCCTCGGTGGCTGGTAATTACACAGTAAATTAAAGACCTATACACCGATTCTATAAATATTCTAATTAATTGAGCCTATAAAATCAGATTTATATATATTTTCTTTTCTTATGTCACTTTAGGCGAAAATGGGAAAGTTAGAGGAAGCTGAACTGTCTTTGCTTGTTTTACGAGGATTTGGTTCAGATATAGCCATTGAAATGGATGAAATAAAAGTAAGTCCTTGCTAGATTCTGAAACCATTCATCTATGTGAATCTCAATATACAATAATGCAGCTTTCCACTAGTCAAGTGGTGAGTTTCTTTTAGCAGTTGCTAATTTCTCCTTGGCTTGCAGAGTTCCGTAAAATCATTGAGTCAGAGAACATCAATCCGTATGCGTGACCTTAGGCGTAGAAGATATTGGCGTCCTCTGATGGTAAAATGGTTCTTCTGGAATTTCCTTTTCCTTGTTGTTCCTGTAAAAGGAATTGAATAAATAGTCCAAAGATTTTGATGTTATCATTTATATGGATATGAATGTATTGCTGCAGATAGGAATTGGTTTACTTGCATTTCAGCAGCTTAGTGGTATCAATGGAGTATTATTCTACTCCAGCACTATTTTTTCAAATGCAGGTTAGTAGAAGTTGTCACTTTGTTTGTTAGCAATCACTTAGAAATCTGATGGAAAGGTCATAATGGAAATTTCAAATCTATGAATTATGATTTGCATTATATACGTGCATTATCTCAACTTATGCAGGCGTCTCACAAGAAAAAGTTGCCTCCCTCGGGCTTGCGGTTGTTCAGGTGAGATGCAGACCATGTTTGCTTCTACTTTATTTGTAAGTTGAAATATGCTTATATGCAATGATTGATTTCTGGCAGTTTCTTGCAACTGTGATCTCCACCTGGCTAATGGACAAGGCCGGGCGTAGAATTCTTCTACTAGTATGATTTCATCTCCACTTTTTTCATATAAATTTTTTTATTGAACAAGAACAACAAAATTTAAGATATATCTCTAATAGCCCAGTGGCGGAGACAGGGGGGTGCTTGAGGGTGCTCAAGCACCCGCTCCGCCGACGAGTCACGCCGAGGTTATTGTCGGAATCGGGGGCTTTTAGTTTCAGCACCTGCTGCGGCAGCAGGGTTACATAAGGGGAAGAAGACGGGTTCACTTGAACCCATCCCTTTTTTGATTTGAAGGCCCAGCAAAACGACGTGTTTTGTTACAAAATTTAAACAATCTTTTTCCTTTTAAAAAAACAAAACATAAAAAGAAGCTTAAAATACTGTTAAAAAAGAACCTCTCTTTCTATCTCCCACTTTCCTAGAATCTCAAACTCAGTCCCCATCTTTTCATGATACAGAGTAGTTCAGATTGAACGTATTTCTAAATCTTTGCTTGTAGCTTCTTATTTATAAATATAATGAAATACTTATACTCCCTCCGTCCCTTAATGTTTACAACATTTTCTTTTCGGACGTTCCAAAATGTTTACAACATTCATTTTCTATCCATTAATTTTTCCCCATAATACCTTTACTTTATTTATTTTATTCATATCCTAACAACACTTTATCAATCAAATCAACCATCTATATCATCTTTTCTATCTAATTTCCACCATTAATACCTTTACTCAATATTTTATTCTTTTTTTAACACTTTATCAATCAAATCAACCATCTACTCAACTTATTTTTTCTTCTTCTCTCCACTCATCTCACTTTTATTAAATATTGTTCCATTCCCTTAATGTTGCAAACACGGAGAGAGTAAAATTTAGGATTTGAGTTGATTTTTATTTAGTTGATTGATTTTTTTTGTTTAATTTGAATAGCTTCGGGTTATATTTATAACTATGTACTCACTTGTTTAGTTGTCTTGTTTAAATTGATATTTTTGTTGAAAATTGAGATGTAGTTTGATTGCAAATTGGTTACATCACTTACATGTTTGAATTGTGAAATTAATTTGACTATTATTAGGATGTAGATATTTTTAATTTGAAGGATTTTAAGTATAATCTCATTAAATATTATCAAAACTTCCTTTCAAAAAATCAAATATTTTATTAGTATTAAAATGTACTCCAAAATACATACCATAAAAAAAGTCTAGCACCTGCTATCAAAACTTTCTGGCTCCGCCACTGCTAATAGCTATGTTAATCAATATTCAATATACTACAGGTATCCTCTGTAGTAATGTCAACCAGCCTGTTCCTAGTTTCTGCCGCGTTTTATGTGGAGGTTACTTCTGTTCTACACTCGTATTATATCTAAATTTTTGTGAAAATATAATAATACTTCTTCTCCGATTTCTGATGCTTCATGTGGTTTGCAGGCGGCTATATCAGACGACTCAAAGCTCTATGCTGATATGGGCTACTTAGCTGTTGCTGGTGTTGTGGTATGCTATTTTGAAATGTTTTCTCTTGCATTTATTTAACATTCTTTTTTTTTTTGCAGTCTGATGATACTTTGCTATTTGTATTGTTTGCTAGGGTATGATAATAGGTTTTTCTCTCGGACTCGGACCAGTGCCTTGGCTTATAATGTCTGAGGTAATTAAAAACATTGTTTTGCATAGTGTAGTATATACTAGTGTTGAGACACTGATGTTAGCAATTCTTTATCAGATTCTGCCAGTAAATGTGAAGGGTCTAGGTGGAAGTGTAGCGACTATGGCTAATTTCTTGATCTCCTCGATCGTCACATTGACTGCCAACAGTATGCTGGGTTGGAGTGCAGGAGGTAAGTTCTACTTCTCGCTCTGTTTGTACATACCATGAGAATGAATTTCAAAGTAATTGACTTTTAACTTTTTTAAAAAACAAAATCACAACCGTCTAAACGTAATAAGCCAGAGACTTTAGACAATTATTGTAAAAGTAACCAAGTCATATGTATACTTGGCGTATGGAAAAGTCACTTGCTAAATAGTTCTAGATCAAGCAACTGCACAAGTAGCTTACTATTTTGGAAGATGCAAAACTGTGCAAAGTAATGTAACTCGTATGCATATCCACAGGTACATTCACCATTTACGCATCATTTGCTGTCATGACTGGAGTATTTGTTGCCATATTTCTGCCCGAGACCAAAGGCAGGGCTCTTGAGGAAATCCAATCATCTTTCAGATGATTTGAACATAGAATTGTTGTAAAATTACTATATTTATTCATATCTCTTGCATCTCCTATTGTGTAATCCTTGGAGCAAAGCCATGGGTGTAAAGGTTTCCTTTGTTTATTTGTATTTGTTTTTAATCCATTCATATCATATGTTACACAATAATGTTGATTCTTTTTGCCGTGTGTATAGAGGAACAGCTTGTTCAAATGAAAAAAGAACAGTCTTCATTCATGCTTGTTTCTTCTAGAAATAGCAGTCCACATTTCTTCTATTGTTTCCTAGATATGCTTTCTTGTTTCTGCTTTACTTTCCCTCCCTAGTTGTTTGCCCATCATTTCATGAGCGCAGTGGGGGACCCAGAAATTTCGGTCAGCAAGGGGTATGTTTGGCTATTTTTTTTCCGATCGCATAATTTGTATAAGAAAATCAATAATACAAGAAATTACATTAAACTCTCTCAATAGAAATCTCACAATACAAGAATTTTGTGATCCAACAATACTTGCAATATCTCTTCATTCTCCGAATAACATAAGAATTTAGCACACAATTCACATCAAACATATACACAAATAAAATTAATAATCAGTTTATCACTATTCACATCAAATGATCAAACACATACATAAAAATAATTCACATCAGTTCAACACTATTCACTACACAATTCAACACAATTTTGTCTCGTCATACAAATTTTTTAAAGCAGAATCTTCTACATAAATCAATTGAATAAAATATGTTTCCAACTTATAAATCTTCAAAATTAAACTACACAAGAAAAAATATAGTTAAAAAAACATGTAATGAACTAAAAAAAAGACATATAGAAACAATTCGGAGATGGGAGCTGATAACACAACTTGATAATATTTGGGTTAAGATAATTACGGAGAAATATCTTCATCATCATGATCTCTTCTCGCTCGATCGGCATCCTAACCAATCCTGACAATTCATTAGGTTGTTACTTCTTAAGGATTCTTTCAAGAATGGGCTCCAATGGCAACTCGGAATATCAGTCATCTTCGGGGATCAGCTTCGATTGATCAAAAAGTTCGTGAGTTTATCACTACAAATCTCCAATGGGATTTTCTCAAGCTCTCTAATTTTCTTCCTCACAATATTATTGAAAAGATAGCTACAATTCGTATCCCGAATTCGCGATTACCCAGTTCAGTGATCATGTCATCTGGACCCCATCTCCTAATGGGGACTTCTCGGTTGAATCAGCTTATAAATTATCGCGACCAATTACTAACCCTACTATTGATACTAGTATCTTCTGGAATAAGAAACTCCCTCCTAAAATCCATAATTTTCTTTGGAAAGCCTTCTCAGACTGCCTCCCAACTACGGAGAAACTAAATCGCCATTATCATAGAGTCTACTCCACATGTAGCCTTTGTGAATCTTCCGAGGAAGTCTCAGACCATTTTTTCTTCAACTACCCCTTTACTAAAGAAGTGTTTAACAACATTTCTACCACTCTTGCTCTAAATTAGAACCACCCTACTTCTTTAGATTTCAAAGCTTCTATTAAAACTTTTGTGGACTCCTCTTCATCCAACAATTTGGCCTTCTTCTGCTGGTGGAATATCTGGAATGCTAGAAACAACCGTATTTTTAGAAAAGACCAAAAAAATTTATGTGTCTCTACTAATCAAATTGCTCGTTCTGCATATGAACAATTCATTGATTGGGAAAATGCGTCAAAGCCTAAGACGTATAATTCTACTTCCTTTAAGAAAAAAATAGGAGATCAATGTTCTGGACCAAACCCCCGGCAAACTTCTACAAATTAAACTTTGATGCTTCTATAAAACCTAGTTCGGCATCCTTCATTGGATTTATTATTCGTAATCACCTAGGCAAAGTCAGCTATGTTGATCATGCTAGAATTCCCGACTCTTTCGTGCTTGTCTCTGAAGTTGCGGCTCTCCTTGAAGGTCTTCGTGCTGCTATTAGATTAGATATCAAAAATCTTATTATTGAAGGAGATAATCTTACTCTTATTAGGTGTATTCACGATTCTTGGAAAATCCCGTGGGAAGTGCATTATTTTATTCTTTGATTGTTTCAGGGTTCATGTGGTTAGGGAATGCAACAGAGCAGCGGACTACCCCGCATTCAAGACTTTTTCTCGTTAGGGAGTTTTTCAAGATCATCCGCGCGGATGATTTAGGCTTAGTCTATGTGGTATAAATAGCCTTTTGTTTGCTTGTACAAAAAAAAAGACATATAGGAACAATTCACTAGTGCTTAATTTGATTTATGAACTATCATGTCAAACATCCAATAACCCAAGCCTAGAAGGTAATAAATAAATCATAGAATTATATCTGATGGATGAAAAAAACAAGAGAAGAAGAACAACAAAGAAAAATTCTATTAAAAAGTTAATTTTTTGGGTTTGCTTTTTTTTTTTTTTCCGGGTGCCCCCACTGACCCCTTACTGGGTTCGCCCTTGTATGAGCGTAGTAAAATTCTAGTAAGGAGCCTACTTCCTAAAGGCTCGTAACTAGAATTTAGCTTGCTACTCGGACGATCCTTCATGCTTCTCCGAACCTTTCTCATGCTTATTGCCTAATTCCTTCATGCTTATCGTTTTCAACTTGCTACTCGGAGATTGGCGCTCACAACCTTTGTGTACTCTATATGGATTTTGCGAAACAACATCGTCTTCAATGGTGGGATTCAAACTCTAACAGAATGTTTTGATGCTAGCATTTGGTTACCACCCAACTTCTTATCCAGAGCTCCCGTATACTTTCCTCTAGCTCTCTTGCTTGGCTTCACCAATTGTGCATCATGTAAAGTATTGGGGTTGGGTTTCGGTCCTTAATTTGTTGGACCATTTTGATTCTTTTTGGAGGTGTTAGCCCTCTTGATCATAACTCTCTTCTTCCTTGTTGTCTGACGCTTGTGCCTCGATCAGTTTGGGAGTTACTTATTGGTGTGAGGATGTAAAACTTTTCATATATATAAATTTAACTTTTTCAAGAAAAAAAACGTTGAAAAAAAGAAGCGTTCACGTTCATAGATAACAAGCTAATGTTCATGTTTTGTGAACGTGAACGCTTTTTTTTTCCAACGTTAAACTTTCTTCCTACCCAAGTGAACATAAACTTAAAAGTTTAAAATTGTCATCGCCCAGATCGTGAACATTAACATCCTGGATATGATCATTGATATGTAAATTGTGAACACGAAAACTTTGTTTTTCTTACGTTAAGCTCGAACGTTTCTCATCTCTTATATAAGAAACTATTTTGGGATAAAGGGGATTGATTATTATACTTAAGCATTTATTAAAACAATAAGCATAAAGGTTATTCACTTATTCAACGAGCCAAAAACATGGTACATTAAAACTTGTCAAATCACCTCACTTTGGGACTCGGACACAGTACCGGCCCATACATTTCAGGGACCATGGTAAAATTGAATTTTGGAGACCAAGTCCACTATTAAATTTGGTTGGATTTTTTTTAGAGCCTTTTTTTCTATATTGGGCCAAAAAAAAATTCCCCTGACCGTCGCCCAGGCCGCTCTTGCTTCTGGGCCGGCTCTGCTCGGACCACTTAAACCCTCATTAGTATGAAAAGGGTAGGGGGATTAGATGAATAATGACATCACATATGGGATAAAGAGAGTTGGCGTGAAGCTGACAATCGAACAAGCTGACAATCGAACCACCTCAGACCCAAATGCATGATCTCCTCGAAAACACTATATACCTCATAGGCCAAGATCTCATCGACAACACTTCATAGTTGTCGTGACTGTAGATTACTAGTGTTAGGCTCAATGATCTAGTGCTAGCCCATGCCAACCCGACGATTTTCCAAAAGGTCACATGTCAGATGTTATTCTCTCCGTATACATTTAACTTTGGGGTCACTAACCGATAGAGAAAAGGAATCTTACTTGTAAGAAGTTGTGTTATCAAAATTTTATTTATTTGACCTTTGAGATTCCTGGAGGCCACATTCCACCATGAATGTCTAAAAATATGCACTGGCTCACATTTAGTGCATGTATCTATAGTGTTGTACCTATTTCTTTCTTTAAATTTGGATTCAAACCCGAAAAGCATGCCTTGTCCTTCAAATTCTCTTTGTTTTTGTTCAAACCTTCTATTTTCAAGGAATACCAACAAATAATGTAAGAAATCCCACCTATTTTCCTCTGCTCAAGATACATATAAATGGATCTAAAAGCCTAAATCGTAAACTCATAAGACGAATACGCAAAAATGGAGTTCTTCAAGTTAAATCACCGTGTCCTAGTGTTCTCATTGGTCCTCCTCCTTGTCTTAAGGCAATCGGTTTCTTTCCATGAAAATGCATCTCCAAGAAAGCTCAAAGAAGTAGAATCCTCGCCGTCTACATCTAAGGATGCGACTAAGGAGAAAGAAGTACAAGTGGCGAAGCCACCTTCTTCTACGTTAGACAAGGAAAGGAAGGAAGAAAAACACGAGGAGAACAAAAAGGAAAATGAAAAGACGGTGGAGAAGAAGGAGGAGAAACATGAGGAAAACAAGAAGGAGAACGAGAAGACGGAGGAGAAGAAGGAGAAGAAACATGAGGAAAATAAGAAGGAAAACGCGAAGACGGAGGAGAAGAAGGAGGAGAAGCATGAGGAAAACAAGAAGGAAAACGAGAAAACGGAAGAGAAGAAGGAGAAGAAACATGAGAAAAACAAAAAGGAAAATGAAAAGACTGAGGGGAAGAAGGAGGAGAAACACGAGGAAAACAAAAAGGAAAATGAAAAGACTGAGGAGAAGAAGAAGGAGAAACACGAGGAAAACAAGAAGGAAGTTAAAGAGGATGAGAAGAAAAACGACGAAAAAAAGAAGGAAGTTAAGGAGGATGAAAAGAAACACGACGAAGACAAGAAGGAACTTATGAAGGATGAGAAGAAACATGAGGAAGACAAGAAGGAAGTTAAGGAGGAGGAAAAGAAGCACGAAGAAAACAAGAAGGAAATTAAGACTGAACATATGACAAATCAGCCATCTGCATCGCCATCGCCCTCCCCCCATCCCACGGTGTCAGCCATGTCGCCCTCCACAACTGCCTCATCATCGAGTGTGTCACCTTCCGCTCCATGATCCTTCATAGCAAGCGCTGGTGCCTTGACATGTAAGGAATTACTCGTGTTGCATGCCATCCCACCATGGCATCGCCCATCTCGAGCGACCTCCATGTCATGCCGTTACAACGACTACCCTAAATCGTTTTGATGTTCTTAATTCTCATTACTATTTATAGTAGTTTCGAAGTTATATTTTACTTTCCTTTTTGGGCGTGCCTTGTTACTTGCATGTGGATTTCAGCCCAGACCAAGAGATCCTGAGTATTTAATCCATTCTTAATTCATTTTTGATAGAGAGTTAAAAATATAGAGTGTTTAGGTAAATGAGTGAAAGATGAACTCGTCTTAGGTTGAAAAATACGTTCCAAAATCGAATTTTTATCATAAAATAAAACTATTGTATTTCATCATTTCTCAAGTCAATCAACGTATTATAGGTTTTTTAATACTTTTTCTTGGTTGTATTACTTAATCTTTCATATGAGGAACTTCAATGCAAAAGTTTCCTTGGAATTCTGTCAATTCTCAACCTCTCGGGAGTTTTGTCATCATCCCAGCATGCGCCAACAAGAAGAAATTTATTGCCATTGGTTGCCTAGAAGAGAAGGAGTATCTCCCTTGCTTGCACCATAATAGAGGCAATTCTTGTGAAACAAAACCTTGGAGGATTGTTTAACATTAACTAGTATTGAAACAACAACTTAAAGCATTTCTCTTACTCGTGAAGCAACACCTTCGAGGCCAACTTAAGTGCATATTTTCTTTCATTTTTCTTCATCCCACTTTCCAAATTTGCCTCTAAAAAACCTTCCGTCATTGCACCACCTCCACCCACTACCCTACCATCGCCGTATGTCTCTCATCTATCGCCCTCTCCATGCCATATCGCTCGCCACAACTGCCACAAAGTCGGGTGTGTCACTTGTCGCTCCGTCATTCATCATCGATAGCGTCAACACCTGGACATGTCAGGCGCCACTCGTGTCGCGTGCCATTCCACCATGACTTTGCCCATTCCGAGTGACCTCCATGTCGTGCCCATTGTGATGGAAGAAGAATCTGCAGGATCGAATATATAAGGCTGAAAACGTTCTCTTGGGGTTGATGGAGATGAAGTCGATGTTGAGATGACTTCGAGAGATCGTTGTGACAGACGATCGATCGAACCTTGGCCTTCGACAAGTGTTACCTCCCTTGACTCAGTCGTCGATCTAGGAAGACTTGCTTGACTCGGACTCGATAAGCAAGTGACGTCTTTTTTGACTCAGTCGTCGATCTAGAAAGACTCACTTGACTCGAACTAACCCAAGGAGTCCACCTAGGGCTCTTTTAAGGTTTGGAGATCGAAATATGTGCAAACAACAGATCGATCTCACAGGTCAATATCAAACCAAGAGTTTTCGCTTGCAATTCAATATCAAACCAAAACTACAGCTAAACGACATCAAAACAACGTCAAAACTAAAACGTAAATATCAAATCTCAATTTGTCTAATCTGAGCAACAAGCTCTAAAAACCAACTTAAATATGAAAATGTCTCAAGGGTAAAATAGTAAAGTCTCCTTAGCCTTCTTCTTCTTGGGCTTCCTTCCTGCTAAGCCCAAAAGGGCTCTTCTTCTCTTCTTGGACGATCAGCCCACCTGACTGCCACTCTTGTGTTGTTCCTTCTTCTTCAGTGATATCAGTGATACGAGCTGACGTAGTCCTGCGTACATCACATTGTCCTGACTCCTGACTACCAAAGTTGTTGTGAGGTTCTTATTCCGAATTGCTATGTTTTTTAGTTTCTATGTTTTATATTTCTTTTCTGTTTGGTGTGCCCTGTTAGTGGCATGTGCATTTCAGTCCATGGATAAGAAACCCCGGATATTAATGCATCACAACAACAAAACATGCCCCATTATATCCCGATAAACGGGATCTAGGGGTCGAGATTGATATTTCAGCACCCCTACAAGTTGGGAGGAACTAACCGATATAACCCAAAAGAATAGACAACAACAAAAAGACCTAACACCCCCCAACATCAAAAAAGCAAAATCACACAAATATAACAGACCAAAATCAAGACAAACACCATTCCCAAGAAGAAACAAGAACAAAACAGGAAACCAGATCACGAATCCTAGCACGAAAAAATGAAGGATAATCCCAGTCCAAAGAGCAGTACTAGGTTAAGCTTCTGTAACCCCGATATTCTCCCTCCAAAAAGCTCTGTTTCGAGGTAAAGGTGTTGGATGGATTATCATCTAAATAACAAAGAACAAAACTTTGTTCCTTGACAGTAGTATAGTAAAGAAAGAAAATAACAAATAAATCAAACCTTGACACAATGATGTATAGTGGAAAAACCTCGAATACCAATAAGTACTACGAAGCAAAAACCACTCCCCTATAGCTTTCATTAGAAAGAATTTGAACGCGTCTACTTGTGTTATTGATTTCTTGATTACAATAGAACTTGGATCACTCTTCTAGATTTCCCACCCAGATCTCGGATCACTCTTCTCACTTGAATCTCAATCTCTAACACTCGTATAACTATCTAAAAATGCACTAGAGTTTCGCTCTTCAAAGTCTTGCTAAGCTATGTAAATCCATTACAATATATAGCAAACTATTTTACCGAACCTTCACTATGCACATGATCAGTTCTCCCCCCTTTGACACAGTTGAGCTAGTCTCAACAAGTCAACACCAAGGAATGTGGATTTTAGGTTCTGAGATACTTGCCTTTACCGGTTTCTAACGTCTCTTTCCTTGACTAGAGGTATTGGAACCTTTAGTTTTGTGGTGAAGTGGTTCGAGCTATCCTTTGTTCCCTGTAAGTTTACCATGTCTATGTACCGAAGATAGTTTTCCGCTTCACAAAGAGAAAAGGAGTTAGTTTTTTGCGAACCCAAGCATGCCTTGGCTTGCTTGGTTTAGGGGAGATGGACCTAATGTATGTTACCTCTTGAGGCTTGGATTGATTTACCTCAACCTTTACCCTAGGGGTGTTTCTCGATAGTCCTTTGGATACAATCCTAGGTTTTAATTGAGTTGCTTCAGCCCTTACCTTAGGTGTACCCTTGGGTTGATCTTTAGGTCTCATCTATGGTTTTGTTTGAGAAATCTCAACTTGGTCCTTTGATGTACCTTCTGATTGACCCTCAGCTTGAGTTCTATAAGGCGCGCGTATCTTTTTCTCAACATGTTGTCTGAGGGAATATTCATGCTTGTAATGCCCAACGTTTCCGCAGTGCCAAAAAACACGATGTTGTTTGAGATCTACGTACTTGCTTTGTCCTGGCCAGATGGACACATTAGCTTTCCTGGACTCAAAGTCGATGTGTGCCAGATCGATGTTTTGGAATTGGCTCAACCAAATGGCATGTGACTTTTTCCCGTTGAACCACTTGTTTATCCTTTCAATGAAATTGTTCCTTCCTAAGGCATCCACATTTGTAGAACACCTTTTGCAAGGTCAGATTGTGGTTCCTTAGGGGTTTCCAATTTTGTGTTGGAAGATGCAAGAGTTTTAGGGTTTTTGTCTGAGCCAAATCCAATACCAAAGTGGGGCACAAATCGATTTGAGTAATCGGATTATAAGCCATTTATGTAGGAGGTAACATGCTCGTCTAACCATAAATTCTTCTTATAGTCATCGTCTCTCTTGAGTTCAGCAAGGTCCCTGACTAAGCTTTTCATTATTAAGGGTAGGCATTAGGTTTGTAGATTCAAGCTTAGTAACCTTACTCTCGAGAGTGCTGATTTGGACCTTGAATTCAGGGAATTTTTTGCAGGGATTGGATGGATTGGAGGAATGGATGGATTGGAGTGGATGATACCCCATTATGTATGTGGATGAATTGGATGAGTTATCCAACCCATGGATCGGATGATGGATGTGGTCCTGCCATCCCTAACCATGCACCAAGGGTCAATAAGTCTTTCTTTTGTACTCATTGCAAGCGTCCAATCCATAGTGTTGATCGTTGTTACAAGCTAATTGGTTTTCCCAAGAAACCTCCTCACGGGAGTGCTAATTCTATTGATTCTAGTCAAGGATCTTCTTCTGAGAACATTCAGGGCACTGATTTATCTTCTACTCAGTTTTCTCATCTGATGAATATGCTCAAACTTCCCCAAAATGATACAGGTGTTGTAAATCTTGCTGGTAATCATTTTATTTCATATTCCTTGAGTTATTCTACTGATCAACATGCTAGTTCTTCCTGGATTATAGATACGGGCGCCAGTGATCACATGACTTTTGATAAATCTCTTTTCTCTGAATTACTGATCTTCCAAGATCTATTTCAATTTCTCTACCTACTAGTAAATTCCTGAATGTTCAGATAATTGGAAATGTGAGAATTGTTGTTGATATTGTTCTGTATGATGTGTTGTATGTCCCTGAGTTCAAGTCTAGTCTCTTGTCTATTCAGAAATTGGTTAAGCAAATGGCTTGTGTTGCTTGTTTCTCCGCTGATTCATGCTGGTTGCAGAGCCCTTCTTTGGAGAAGAAGAGGTTGTATGTTGGTAGAGTTCTCAACAGATTATATGTTCTATGTCAACCAACTTTATATGTTCCTTCCTATACTCCATTTTGATATAGCCTTGCTTGAGCTATGAAGCCGATCTAGACAACCATGAACACACAAGAGATCAACCAACAACAACAATGGCGAAAGCCCTTTGAAAAATCAGAATTGAAGTGCAAAGAAACAAAAGAGATAACAAGGAGATATCTACAAGATGATGAATGATCAAAACCAAGCACAAACAACAACAAGACCAAAGGCTTTAATGGCCTAAAACCAGGTTGTAATGGAGTGCAAAACCTCGATCCTACAACCCTACACAACCTTCACATGGAGGAGGCACAAGGAGGAGTTCTATGAAGCTTGTAAACACCAATTCTAATGAGATTGACATAAACAAGACATCTAGAGTAAGACAAGCAATCTGCTCGATCACACACTTGAGTTCAAAGCTCTCTTTGAAAAGAGAAAACAACAAAGTTGATAAACTTGAACTAAGTTGGGAGTGGGGTGTCAAGGGGGTTTAAATAGACAAATAACCACCCCTTGACTTCAAAACCACACGCACCACATGTCTTGAAAAGAAGCCCTTGACATGGCAAAATGTCATGAAATGCAAGTGTCATAAAATGCACTAAAAGGGAAATGATAAGCAAGGTCTTCAAGCTATCTCCTTGGACTCAAATGTGAGTAGAGTCCTAGCTTTAACCATTGAGTCCTCAAGTTCCATAGTGTTTCCTTGAAGGCTGAATTGAGTGACAAAAATGGTTAAGTCTTCTTGTAGTCGCTTAGCTTTTGACCTTGTGATTGGACCTTCTATGAATGGTGCTTCCATTGGTGTGACTTCTAAGGATGGTCCTCCATCATCCTCCCCTCCTTGGAAAGGATTCGACCACGAATCTTTAGGACTGTCCTCATGGTCCTCATAGAGTGTAAGATCAACCACATTGAAGGTAGCACTAACACCATAGTCATCCGGTAGGTCAACCACATATGCATTGTCACCTACTCTCCTTAGGACTTTGAAGGGTCCATCACCTCTTGGAGCTAGCTTGGATGCTCTCTTTGTTGGGAATCTTTCCTTGCGCAAGTGCACCCATACGAGGTCTCCCGGCTTGAAAATCACCCTTCTCCTTCCCTTGTTGTTCCTAGCAGCCACATCACGTCCTAGTTGCTCCAACCTTAGCTTGGTCTTTTCATGTAACTCCCGTATGAACTCCGCCTGTTTATCTGCATCAAAATCTACTCGTTCCTTCTTGGGAAACGGTACAAGGTCTAATGGGGTTAAGGGGTTAAGACCATAGACACATTCAAAAGGACTTAAGTTTGTAGAAGAGTGTTGCGCCCTATTATATGCAAATTCTACATGTGGCAACAAATCTTCCCAAGACTTTAAGTTCTTCCTAATGAGTGTCCTTAGGAGGGTACCAAGTGTTCTATTGGTGACCTCAGTTTGGCCATCGGTTTGGGGATGACTTGAGGTAGAAAACAAGAGTTTAGTACCAAGTTGTCCCCAAAGAGAACGCCAAAAGTGACTCAAAAACTTTGTATCCCTATCACTAACAATTGTCCTAGGAATCCCATGCAATCTAACTACTTCTCTAAAGAAAATAATAGAAACATGTGAAGCATCATCAGTTTTGTGACAAGGTATAAAGTGAGCCATTTTAGAAAACCGATCTACGACCACAAAAATTGAGTCTCGTCCCTTCCTAGTCCTAGGTAGTCCAACAATGAAGTCCATACTTATATCTAACCAAGGAGAAGAGGGAATGGGCAGTGGTGTGTAGAGACCATGGGGTTTCACCCTAGACTTAGCTTTTAAACACTCTAAGCATCTTTTAAGCACATTTTCAACATCTTTAAGCATGTGAGGCCAGTAGAAGTGTTCTTTAAGCATGGCATAGGTCTTATCACGCCCAAAGTGACCCATAAGACCTCCCTTGTGTGATTCCTCAACAAGCAAGAGTCTTAAAGAGCACTTAGGTATGCAAACCTTACTAGCTCTAAAAAGGAATCCATCAAACAAGTAAAAACACTTATCACATGAACCCGTATCTAAGCATTGTCTATAGATATTCCCAAAATCAGAATCATTATCATAGAGTTCCTTAATGTAAGCAAACCCTAGCACCTTAGAATCAAGTTGAATAAGCAATGTATGTCTCCTAGATAAAGCATCGGCTACAATGTTATCTTTTCCTTTCTTATACTTTATAATGTAAGGAAAAGTCTCTATGAATTCCAGCCATCTACCATGACGCCTATCTAGTTTATCTTGACCCCTTAGATGCTTTAATGACTTATGATCCGTATGTAACACAAATTCACTTGGCCAAAGATAGTGTTGCCAAGTCTTTAAGACCCTAAAGAGTGCATAGAGTTCTCTATCATAAGTAGAGTAATTGAGGCACGCACCTTTGAGCTTTTCACTAAAGAAAGCTATTGGTCTTCCTTCTTGCATCAACACACCACCAATTCCAATCCCGGAAGCATCACATTCTACCTCAAATGGTTTTGAGAAATTTGGTAGAATCAGGAGAGGAGCATTCGTCAATCTGGTTTTGAGCTCTTCAAATGCCGCCTCTTGTGCCTTCCCCCAAGTGAATGGTGTGTGTTTCTTTGTCAACTCCGTGAGTGGTGAAGCTATGGTGGAGAAGTCCTTCACAAATCGCCTATAGAAACCGGCCAGACCTTGAAAGCTTCGGACTTGTCCAACATTAGTAGGAGTAGGCCACTCCTTGATGGCTTTCACCTTCTCTTGATCAACCTCCAATCCTCTTGAGCTGACCACAAACCCTAGAAAAATCACTTCATTAGTGCAAAAATCACACTTCTTAATGTTAGCATAAAGATGATTAAGTCTAAGTGTGGATAATACTTCCCTAAGGTGTTGTTCATGCTCTTGTAAGGACTTGCTATAGATGAGGATGTCATCAAAGTAGACCACCACAAATTTCCCTATGTAGCTTCTTAGAACATAGTTCATAAGCCTCATGAATGTCGAAGGAGCATTAGTAAGACCAAATGGCATGACAAGCCATTCATACAAGCCAAACTTGGTCTTAAAGGCTGTTTTCCATTCATCCCCTTCTTTCATCCTAATTTGGTGGTATCCACTCCTCAAATCTATCTTAGAAAACAAAGTAGCACCATACAATTCATCAAGCATATCATCAAGTCTAGGGATAGGGTGACGATACTTGAGTGTGATGTTGTTTATAGCACGGCAGTCCACACACATCCTCCATGTCTTGTCCTTCTTTGGAACCAAGAGGACCGGAACTGCACATGGTGACTTGCTCTCACGCACATAACCCTTTTGTAGTAGCTCTTGCACTTGATCCTCAATTTCCTTGCTCTCTTGAGGATTCATCTTGTAAGCTGGCCTATTTGGTAATGATGCTCCCGGAATTAGGTCTATTTGATGCTCAATCCCTCTAAAGGGCGGTAGTCCTAATAGAAGCTCTTCCGGAAACATGTCTTTAAACTCATCAAGCACAACTTGGATGGAGTGAGGGATAGTGTTGTTGCCTTCGGTACTTGTAAGTGCACGCCATTGGTCCTTGAGCAATGTCATGACTCTTGTGTCTATAGGAAGACACAACTCGTGCAAATCTGATGTGGACGCCAACAACACACTCCCCTTGCTCACTTCTTCTTCTTTCTCTTTGTCCTTCATCTTGGACTTCTCAAATTCTTCGGCAACCTGCAATGGGGTCATAGGACACAAGGTAATAGGTCTGCCATGGAACTTAAATGTGTGCTTGTTAGTATAGCCATCATGAATAGCTTTCCTATCAAATTGCCAAGGTCTACCTAGTAAAAGATGACATGCATTCATAGGAACTACATCACATAACAAAGTATCTTGATAGGAGCCTATCTTAAAAGCTATGTTCACTTGCTTGGTGACTTTCAATTCACCACATTCATTCATCCATCTTAGCTTATAAGGCCTAGTATGTGAAATTGTTGGTAGTTGTAACTTCGACACTAAAGTAGTACTAGCTATGTTTGTACAACTTCCACCATCAATGATCATATTACACACTTTTCCTTTAACAAGACACCTAGTATGAAATAGGTTCTCTCTTTGATTAGCTTCCTCTTTAGTTGCTAGCACATGCAAAGTTCTCTTACAAATTAAGCTATCACCATGCTCATACCCTAATTCCTCACCAAAATCTAAGTCATTAGCATGCTCATTTTCAGTTTCAATGCAAGGAATCTCTTCATTATCACTACAAGAATCATATTGTCCTAGGTGATCTACAATCATAGTTCTCCTATTAGGGCAATCTTTCATCATGTGACCTTTGCCTTTACATTTAAAACATAGTTCTCCTATTAAGCTATCACCATTCTTGTGTTTTTCAGAATAAAGATGTTGTTCTTTGGAATCATAGGTTGGGTCATCTATATTTGCACAAGCTAATGACAATTTTTCCTTCAGTTTCAGCTTCCGATGTAATCAGTACTTGTGAAATTTGTGCTAAGGCAAGAAAGCAAATACTTCCTTTTGAATCTAGTTCAAGCTTTTCTTCTTATGCATTTGAGCTATTGCATGTTGATACATGGGGACCCTACAAGTCTTCGACTCGTGATGGTTATAAATATTTTATAACTATAGTCGATGACTTTACCAGGATGACATGGACTCATCTTATGAGAAACAAGTGCAGTGCTCTTTCTCTGCTAAAGACTTTTATAACCTTGGTTGAGAGACAGTTTAGCAAGTTAGTCAAGACAGTCAGATCAGATAATGCTCTTGAATTGGGATTTAGCAGGGAAGGTGTTGATTTCTTTTCATCCAAGGGAATTGTGCTTATACACCTCAACAAAATGGAATTGTTGAGAGGAAACACAAGCATTAATTAGAAACAGCTCGAGCACTTTTATTTTAATCTCATGATCCTTTGAAGTATTGGGCCATTGCTTACTGACAAATACCTACATCATTAATAGACTTCCTTCCTTAGTATTAAAAGGAACCTCTCCATTTCAGGTATTATACAACCAGTGTTCTAAAAAACGCTATACGGAAACGGTACGGTGAAGAAGAGTCCAACATATATATGGCTGTATGGCCTTCTAAACAGTTTTGATACGGTTTAAATTAAAATTACTTATTAAATTATATGTCATGTCGTTCAAACTATTGAGAATTAAACTATATGGATGTAGGCTCTGTTTGGATGTCTTCTTCATGATTTATGAGTCTTCTTTTATATATTATAATTGGTATTGTTTCCGAACTTTGTTCCAATGTCATTTTTAATATATATAATAGGCAAAGTTAATAACCCATACTTTAGGTACACGTTAAACAAACAACTCATCCTTTCAAAACTTAAAATAATACTACACACATTAAGAAAGAAGTTAAACATATTAACCTTTAGTAATATTTTCTGCAAAATGAATGATGATGTGTCAATAATCTTTTTGATTTGGCCCTACAAAATGGCCATTGGCAGCGGAATGAATGAAATGGGATTTAGGATTTATTTGGGGGAAAGTTTAGGGAAAGCTGGTTCAATTATTAGTAATGTTTGGGTTCAAATTTAATAAATTTAAATTGATCAATCTATATAATCAACGATTTATGAATGAAGCATGAAGTCGGGTAGTATTTGCTCAATAGTGGATAAAACAGACTCAAAGATTTGTCCGACAACTTTCAATTCCCGAAGATGGTGAGTGAATCATCGGAGGACTCGGCGTATATGGATGAGACGTTGTAGGAGATTGGGCTTGGAATGATTCTGGCGTAGGGTTTGAGGTTGTAGGAAGAGATAAAGATGGATCCGTTTGAGGATTTGTAAGCGAGGAGAGCTTGGGATCCGGGCATGGAGGGTGAAGAATGGTTTTGTTTGGGGTTTTGAATTTCTGGGATTTGCAGGTTTTAAGGGAGATGAAGATTAGGAAGAGGAGATAGAGTGGGAGGAAGGTTGAAAATTCCATTACAACCTTCCCACATCGAAATCCTTCTAAAATATTTCAATATATAACAACAAGAAAATCCAACAACTAACTTGAAAGGCTTTCTTTTAAAATTGGGGCCAATGTTCCTTTTTCGGGCTTGAATTAGTAAAGCCCATAACTGGAATAGTAGAAAATGTTTACTGATTTTTAGTATTAATCGGACCGTCCAGCCTAGAAAACGGGTCGTCTAAACTGGTTTGACCCGAATTTTCAATGGTCCCGTTTTGCTCCCCGATTATGGCAAAATTGGGACGGAGGATTGGCGTCCACCGTCTGGACGATGATTAATCGGCCGTCCGGACCGATATTTAGAACACCGTATACAACACTCCACCTCTATACCATACTCTCAAGACTTTTGATTGTTTTGGTTATGCTTCTACTATCATTTCTGGAAGAGCTACATTCATGCCTCAAGCTGTCTCATGTGTATTCCTAGGATATCCTTATGGCAAAAAATGATATATCATGCTAAATCTGGAAACGCATAAAATCTTTATTTCTAGGGACGTCCCTTTCTATGAGCATATCTTTCCATTTACTCAAATTTCTGCTTTTTCACCTACTACCCTACCTGATCCTATACCAGATTTTGAATGCTCAAATGATATCCCTTCTCCAGTTTCTCCTTCACCAACTCCTATTTCTTCTCCTCATCATTTATCTCCAGCCTTGCCAGAAATAAAAAGATACTCTAGGCCTACATAAATACCCTCTTACCTTACAAATTTTCACTGTAATTTTGTATGTTCCACTACTTCTCTTCCTTCAAATACCTTATCCTTCTATGTCTTATTCACTACCACTCAAACATTACTAAACAATCTTCAAACTTTATCTGAGCCATACTCATATGAGGAAGCTATTCAGTCTCCTGAATGGCAGAAGGCCAAGCTTGTCATTAAAGGGTGCACTCAGAAAGCTTGTGTTGATTACACAGAAACCTTTAGTCTAGTGGTTAAGATGACCACCATCAGATCTCTTATCACTATGGCTACTGAGAAAGGTTGGTCCCTTTTTCAATTAGACATTAACAATGCTTTCTTGCATGAAGACATAGATGCTGAGGTTTACATAAAAATGTCATTGGCTTTATCTCATCTTCATGACAATAAGGTATGCAGATTAAACAAGTCTTTATATGGACTTAAACAGGCATCTAGATAGTGGTACGGTAAGTTGTCAAATGCATTGGTGTCTCAAGGTTATTGTCAATCCTTGAATGACTATTCTCTTTTTTTTTCCCCAAAGAAACAAGGAGAGTCTGTGATCTTTTTGGTCATCTATGTGGATGACATCCTGATTACAGGTAATGATCCTCATCAAATCACTTACTTGAAACAATTTCTACATTTTGCTTTCAACATTAAGGACTTAGGCCAGAGTTATTTTTTGGGCATGGAATTTATCCATACTGCAACTGGTATTGTGATCACACAAAGAAAGTTTATTTATGAAATTCCGAAGGATTTCCAACCACCTTCATCTTCCAAGTCCATTTCTAGTCCTTTGGATTACACTGTAAAGCTCAAGCAAGACATTAGTGTTCCTTTGAAGGATCCTACTCCTTATAGACAATTGGTTGGTAAGCTATTTTTTTTGCTCGATTCCAGACCTGATCTTGCCTTTACGATTCAGCATTTGAGCCAATTTATGCAAAGGTCTACTGGAATTCACTGGCAAGCTGCTTTACACACCTTACTATATGTTCAAGGCACATCTTCTCTTGGTCTTTTGCTCAGTTCTTCATCTGATTTCTCTTTAACTACCTTTTGTGACTCAGATTGGCCTGCTTGTCCTCAAACTAGGAGATCAATCAGTTGTCATTACATCTCTTTAGGAGGTGCTCCTCTGTCATGGAAATCAAAGAAGCAATTAACTGTTTCCCTCTCCTCAGCTGAAGCAGAATACAGAGCTTTGAGAGGAGTCACTGCAGAATTGGCTTGGCTCAGCAGAATACTTCATGAGCTTGTTGTTCCTAATGTTCATCGAATTTCTGTGAAGTGTGATAGTCAAGCGTCTATATACATTGCTAAAAAACTTTGTCTTCCATGTGCGAACCAAACATATTGACTTAGATTGTCATTTTGTTCGAGCAAAGTTACTTGAAGGCATGATTTCTCTACAACATGTTCCTACCAATTCTCAACTTGTCGATGTATTTACCAAACCGTTATATGCATCTATGCATAGTTCAGTTGTTCCCAAGTTGGGTTTGATTCCTATTGAATCACCCTCCAACTTGCAGGGATGTTAGCTAGTATTTTCTGTGTATTAGTTTAGCTCTATATATAGCAAACCAATGTAATAATGACTCATTAAATTCTTACAATAATATCTGAACATTGACAGTTGTTCAATGGTTCTCTCTTTCTGTCATCTTTTGTGATATATATATAGATATAGATAGATTGATCCACATGCATACATTTCTTTTTGAATCTTCAACTTTACTTTTGGGCTTCTCCAGAGTACAAGGACGCAAGGAACTGCTTGAGACTCTTGTTGTAGACGCAAGGCCGCTCTAAATGAACTAGGTGACCTGCCTTCTTTATCCCTTCATATGTCGCCTTTTCCCCTAGTTGTCTGCAAAAAACATTATATAATCAACATAAGAAAGTCTTAGTAAATCATCCTAATTCCCTAAATTCAAAATGTTTTCAAGTGAACTTACTCTATCAAGTTCTGAGCAACCTGAGAATTTGATCGTTCTCACCCCATAAAAGATGGATCCGCTGTCGAAAGACAAAATGTCGAGCTATAGTTCTAGATGATCAATCTTTCTTGGAAGAAGGATATTGTTTTAATTAGTTCTGGAGTTACTTGGGGAAATTTAGGAACGGTATAGTTTGCATCGGTAATCACCCGCGCCTCTAGGAGCTCGCTTCGCTCCTTTCTATTTGTAAACATTACCTGCATTTTTTTCAATTTTTCTTGAACATCACTTATACTATTAGGACCTCAATAAGTTTTTTTTATGTCAAGTAAAGTTTCTTTTCCAAAATTATGTGCTGGTAAAATAGTTAACTATTAGCTTTTCAATAGATAAATAAAATATTTAAACAATTGAAGATATTAAACTTTAAAAATAGTAGTATGACACTTTATTAATAATTATAACATTTTTATTGGCTGTTTAATTTTTAAAATTAAAATTATTTTTAAAAATAGGTCGATAATAACCTATGCTAAAATCATGAAACGTTATAACTTATGCACACACAAGTTATAACTAATGCACACACTGTGTCCATGTATCACAGATGGTGTGCATCACCAAATACTGTGTACATGAGTTATAATGAGTGTGCATTAACTATAGCATTTGTGTGCATCATCCTCAGTCCTCATCTAAGGATCCATTTTCACGAGATCTTTTCCCTAAAATCATCAGGGCTAAAAAAATTTCATCTTTAATATATAAGATAGATATGAACCGTTGGTGAAAAATAAGATAGTTGTGACCAATTTTTCTAGTTCCCAGTATTTTTAATAATAGGTCGCTAATAACCCCTTTAAAGTTTTTAATTAGAACAACTAGTTCCAAGTAATTTTTATTTGTTTTTGTTAATAAAAACTAACTCCTATGAGTTTCTCCTTTCCCTTTGAGATAGGGATTAATTTCTAAAGGATTTTTCCTAATAAAAACGTACGGTTATTTACTCAATTCAGTGTGCATTTAGCTCATCAATAAAAGAAGTATACTTCAAAACCCTTCTAAGGTAAAACCTATAAGGGAATATTGGTCTTTGAGTTAGTTGATTCATCCTTAAGTACTCGTGCAAGATTATCTGAATTGTTTAGTTATTCCGTTGCCAAAGGAATTGTGTATAGTTTTTTTTTTTGCTTCTAACACTTTGTTTGTTCGATCAAAACACATCAAGTTAAATAGATTGATCCATGCATGCATAAGCTGAATCCATATATATTCGAACTAACCTCAAGATAATCCCGGTGCAGACACGAGGGAAACCACATGTTCTTGTATGTTGCAATCTTTAGAAGAGCTTTGAGGCCGTTGACTGACTCCGGGAAACCACATGTTCTTGTATGTTGCAATCTTTAGAAGAGCTCGGTGGCGCTGATGGACTCAGTCATAGCCGGGATTGAGCCGGAAATCACCAACGCGTCTACCATCTCAGGGTGGATCTCCGCCATCTTGAAGGCCACAGTACCGCCATAGCTAAATCCGACAACTGTGCAATTTTCCACGCCGAGCTTCTTCAGTGCATTCCATAGGCACTCCGCCTGAAACGTCGGTGTCCTATTGGTGTTGTTTGTGGTTGACTTGAATACTTCTTTCTCAACGCTCCTACCTAACACCAAAAACTAGATTACAATCATTAAGTGGCCGAGCCAACATCTAATTTAAGGGGTTGCAAATTTTTTTTTATTTTTAAAATGGACATTTTTTTGGAATAGTTTGAAACAAATTCTAGATATATCGTTTGGGAATTTGTAACGAAGGAGAGGTGTTGTTACTCTCTCCGAACCAAATTCACTTTTATAAAAAAAATATGCCTTCGCATTAAAAAAATATGAACAACGCCTTATACGAAGGAAAAAAATTTCAAAAACTTTCAGCGTCTTTAGTTTTTTTTTCTTCTAATATTTGATATACTTACGCGGGTTCGTGTGACTCGTCGGAGCTCGTTCAGAACCGGAATCGAATAGTAAATAGTGTTCAAAAATAAGATAAGATCTATATATTGGGACAATATTGGGACAGAGGGAGCAACTTATCGGGTGAGTTTCACTACAAGCAAATCCAATTGAAATATTTTAATTTTGTACTAAAAATCAAATATAAGTTTACGTCCGTCATCAATTTCAAGAGTTGGAAAACTTAAACAAGAAGAGCAAAATAAATGAAAATTAGAAGGTGAGTAGGAACCTGAAACTGCCAAGTAACGATGCCTTCAGCAGCGAAGCCATGGACGAGGACGACAGCGGGTTTGGGCTTTTGTGGTTTTGTGTATTTTTTAGGAGGCTTTAGGGTTTCAGAAGGAACCCAGAAGTTCATGGTGGTGCCGGGTTCGATCTCGACGCACTCAGGAGAGATTCCCGCCATTTTCATTAGTCCATGTAACAGCGGCTTCTGAGCTGCAACAAGATTCACCATCTTCAATCTATCTTCTTTGTTTTGATAGAGATGATGAGAGGAGAAGAGTGTACGTAGTAGGTGTTTATAAAGGAGAGCTCCCGAGTTGTAAGGAAGAACAAGGTTTGGTAATGTGTGAATTTTGGTTGTCCAAAGTTTGGTATATTGGACTTCTTTTAAACCAATCAATCTGAGACCCGTCTGGAAATGATAGTTCGCCTCAAAAACTCACCCAACCCATTGTCAAGGTCAAATTTGATTTGTAGAAATCCGATTCGAATAATTTTAAAAAAATGATGATCTCAAACCCGTTCGATTAATTTTGATTCGACTTGAGATTCATTCTTTAGCATATTGTATCTCATTTAAACTATTATAAATATATTATACCATAATTAATACTAGTATTTTATTCTAAAAATCTTCCTTGTGTTTCGAGTTTTTTACTACTCCATCCGTCCCATTATATAAGCCCCATTTCATTTTCTGACACTATTTACAATTCGAGAGAATCTTCTCGATTTCTTCCAATTTACAAGCAAAATCATAGTCATGTGGGGTCTTGTTTGATTCGTCTTGACAAATACTATAACAATTTCAAAATTTTATATTTTTTAATAATACATAACTAGAGATATTGACAAAACAAAACGCACATCGACATTCGTGCGGAGATGAAATGGGGTTTATATAGTGGGACAGGGGAGATGGGGGAGTACAACAAATAACTGAATCCTCCAACAATTGGGTCGAATCAGATCTGAACTTGTCCATTCCAAAGTTTATATCGACCTAATTGCATGACCCGAATTCAACATGCCTTATCCGTTTGCTCAGATTGATTATAAGTAATCATCTGTACTGACAGTTCGATCTCAGGATTTCAAGAAACATATTTGGCGGTAAAGATGAATTTCATCATATAGTCAAATAAGACATTAAGCGACAAAGAAATTTTAACATTGCACACTTGTTTTAAGGACAAGTGGGAGATTGAAGGAATTGTGTCCTTTAATCAAAGGTGCAATTACTAATTGTGAAATAACACTATTTATGGAGATTAATAATCCAGATATTTTAGGAGTCGCATGCTATTGCTAGTGGCCAATACGACTTATGGGATTAATCAGGTTAAGCTCATGGCTAGAATAACTGGGTCCTATGAGGTCACACATTTAGAGTTTATGGACTGGATCAAGTGAATCTGCAGGCCCAGTGAGCCTGTAAGATTTTGGCTATGTGGAATAATTAACGAAGTAGATTGCTTTCCAAGTATAAGATAATAGTTATGTATTATTTGGAAATAAAGGATAAGATATATAAAGTATATTTACTTTTCTATTATTATTATAAGATAATGATAATGTTAGGGTTATAGAGATAACCTAATATATATTATGAAGGTGATTAGGAAATCACATATATATATATATGATGAGGCATGCCGTATGAGATAGGCAATTTAGTGCTCACAGAGAGAGCAAAGAGTGCTCGGTCTCGTTGAGAGCAAAAGTTGCTTGTTCGTTCGTTATTGTCCCTCGTTCCAAGGTTGTACCTATGAGTTCTTTGGTCTAACAGAAGAGACTTAAAGGTGATCCAGTTTATTGCTCGTGTGGACTAATTAAAGGAGTCACACTTGGGGCTCTAATCTCTCCATTTCAGCGAGATTCAAACACGCATCAAGAGGTATTTATTCTTTCCTGTATACGATCTATTTAGTTTATGCATGAGATCTTTGGTTAGATGTTAGGAAAACGTTTCCTGAAATTCCGCTTTAAGCATCTAAAATCCCAACACTCTTCACCTATATTCATCATATAGTCCGGAAATGATTCTTGTTTCTAAACCTTTCGATGGAAAAGGTTTTCTCTCCTGAATGGGTTGCACTTGGCGCCAAGAACAAAACAACATTCATCGACATGTTTTGTTATTTTGGTAGGAAACTCAATCTAGACATTTTTTGTTTTTTTTGGCAGGAAACTCAATCCAGACATTGATATGCAAGATATAACATTCAACACTACGGTTACATTGAAAATATGTCTGCATATAAAGAAACTACATGTTCATGAAAGAACAAGCTAGCCTTGAATAGAAGACAACAAAAGAAAATTAACAAATTGAATCCCTTATTTCTACTAGAACAAATTAATCAACATTCCACACTTTGTTTTTGTTTCTGAATCTTTAAATAAATTATAAATCAATACGTAAAATTGTATGTATAGCTGATCACGATAATTAACCTTAACATTGATTGCGTGAGCTCTACTTCTTGGCTTCTTCTTCTTCAGGGTAGAAAGAAGCGAGGAAACGCTTGAGACACCTGTTATAGACGCATGGACGCTCCAAATGAACAAGATGACCCGCCTTCTTTATCCCTTCATATGTCGCCTTTTCTCCTAATTGACTGCGCATCAATTAATCAACACATATTAATTAATTTATGTTCCTAGTTCATAAATCTTAACCGCTTTTCTTTTCTTAGTCAAGTAAACCTACTCTTTCATGTTTTGGGCAAGATCCATTCTGAAAATCTGATCATTTTCGCCCCACAGAAGATGGATTCTCTGTTAAAGATGTTATATTAATCAGTTACTTAGTACAATTAATTAAGTAAGATTAGCTAATGGAAATAAGGATTTATATTAGTGGTTGTGCCACCTGTGGAAAGGTAGGAATAGTGTAGCTTTTGTTGGTGATCACAAGACCCTCTAAGAGTTCACTCCTCTCCTTTCTATTTGTAAACATTACCTGCACAAATTAACCCAAGGCTGTAAAAATTTAATAACATATGCCCATATGTATCAATAATCAGAGGTGACTTATCATTTAATCCCATAATAGTCAATTCTTGTTGCACTTTAACTGATCAAATGTCACAGTTTGATTCATTGATTGCAGTAAGTATTTCAAACTGTTTGCTAATGCTAAAGATTACAGAGAAAACTGTTTTTTTTAAACAAACATAACCATATTGGATAAATCGAGAGATAGAAAATCGACAAAAAAATAATAATAATAGCAAAGCAAACAAATAAAGAAAACATCAAATAATTAAAAATTAAACGATAAGGAAGCATCAAGAACCAAGAAGGAGAAGTACAAAGAAATGTTGTTTTCAATTAATTAAGTGGGTCTGAAAATTGCATTTATGGGTGTATTTTAGTAGCTCTATGTAGCTGTCACTTGGGGAGGGCCATGGCTCTCAATCAGAAAACAAATTTGGGTGTTTTGTGGTGCATTCCCTATCACAAAATAAAGATCATGATGTATTATTTTGCAGATGTGATTAATACCCAACCATCTTAAGACTATTTCTAGTCCTGATGTGCACATGAATCATTATAAAATAGAAACAAAGAATTTGTTTCTTCTGATTTTTCAATTTTTGTTAGCAGTTTTGGAAATTATGATGGATATGGATTCAAAGACCAATTAAAAAATTAAGTCAAGATAGTAAGTTTATTCGTAGAAAGGGAGGCCTAAAAATTTAGGGTTAGGTGATTGTTCTTAGTCTACAGACATTGAGGATCTATGGGTTTATAGATGTATTTACATCTTGTTGAGCCTAGTGTGGGATCGAAAAACTTATGTTCCACACTACACCAACTTCTTGGAAAGACTTAAATTCGAGACTTTACGAAATCGAGTTTACAATTAGGTACAAAGTTTAGGTATCTCTTCAAGTGAATTTTTTTAAATGTCAATTAATCAGTATTATTCGAGCAAAAAGCCAAACTCATTTATTGAACTGCATATTGAATGAATATAGACAAAATTGGGAAACTAGCTAGATAGTTGGTTAACCTCTTCATTATTTGCTGTTCTTACGGGAACCAACTAGGTCTACCTAAACCAACCTCAAGATTTTCCAATAAGATAAAAAGATAAATAAATATGGCAAAAATCCAGCACATTCTTTCAGGAAAGTTTCGGTGCGAACAGATCTTAACGTAGGAAAAACGATCAGTTGTTCAGGTTCAAAGATTATACGTCAATGTTCATATTCTGCATAGTAATGTTTATAATATGGGTCATGAAAAGTTTTGAGAGACGCGGTGACATACATATAATTAGTGCGAACTTTGAATTTCCCTCCTCAAAATAACCTCAAAAAAATGAATCCCCCAGATTATAAACATTGAATATTAGCCTATTATCTGTAAATGCAAAAAACATCGTTTTTCCTACGTTAAGCCTTATTCTCACCCGAACGTTTCTCCATATTGTTTAACCCGTACACTCGAGGTAAAAATTGCATTGCACACTTGAAGAGCGAAAAAAGTAAAAATACAAAAAACTGACCTCGAGATAATCCTTGTGAAGACAGTCAGGAAACCAAAGGTTCTTAAAAGTGGCGATCTTAAGAAGAGCCTTAAGACCATTAACAGACTCCGGCAAGAGAAGCTCAGACGAAGACTGAAACCCCATCCGGTTAAGTTCAGAGTCGCTTATGGTTTCAGTCATGGCCAGAATGGACCCCGAAACCACGAGCGCCTCCACCATCTCAGGGCGACTCTCCGCCAACTTAAACGCCACCATTCCTCCGTAACTGAATCCCACAACCGTGCACTTTTCGACCCCGAGTTTCTTAAGCGCCTTCCCGAGGCACTCGGCTTGGAAACCCGGGGATCGGTCGGAGTTGTCGGTCGTTGACTCGCCGAAGAAGAGGAGATCAGGCACGTATACTGAGTACTTCTTTGTCAATGCTCCTACCTAAGAAATTGAAATAATTGATCATGTCAAATCAAATTCATCTTAACAAAAACCATTACCCTCGTAATAAGAAATGTGTAAATTAAATACAATTTATAATATATCTAGTATAAAGGCTCTTATAGTATAATATCTAGAGAGATTTTTAATCTATGGTACCGAACAAGCTCTTATAATAAAGTCGTACGTACGCTAAGGATTCTTTTACTAGATCATATAGTTAGAAAGTTTAGGTGAAACAAATTAAACTACTCACAAAATGTATTTTCCACTATTTTAACATATGAAATTTTTAATCTATGGTACCGAACAAGCTCTTATAATAAAGTCGTACGTACGCTAAGGATTCTTTTACTAGATCATATAGTTAGAAAGTTTAGGTGAAACAAATTAAACTACTCACAAAATGTATTTTCCACTATTTTAACATATTATGCTCAATCTTGTATACTGCTCCTCTGTCCCAAGATATAGATCACATATGAAATTTTAATATTGTTAAAATACTCGACGAGACGAATCAAGCAAGACCCTACGTGACTATGTTATTTCTCGTATATTGAAAGAAATCTACAAAATTCTCTCGAATAATAAATAGTGTTAAAAAATAAGATGAGATCTATTAGGACTGAGGGAGTAACTTATACAGGGAGTACCAAAAATCAAATATAAGTTTACGTCTGTCATCAATTTCAAGAGTTGGAAAACATAAACAAGAAGAGCAAAATAAATGAAAAATTAGAAGGTGAGTAGGAACCTGAAACTGCCAAGTAACGATGCCTTCAGCAGCGAAGCCATGGACGAGGACGACAGCGGGTTTGGGCTTTTGTGGTTTTGTGTATTTTTTAGGAGGCTTTAGGGTTTCAGAAGGAACCCAGAAGTTCATGGTGGTGCCGGGTTCGATCTCGACGCACTCAGGAGAGATTCCCGCCATTTTCATTAGTCCATGTAACAGCGGCTTCTGAGCTGCAACAAGATTCACCATCTTCAATCTATCTTCTTTGTTTTGATAGAGATGATGAGAGGAGAAGAGTGTACGTAGTAGGTGTTTATAAAGGAGAGCTCCCGAGTTGTAAGGAAGAACAAGGTTTGGTAATGTGTGAATTTTGGTTGTCCAAAGTTTGGTATATTGGACTTCTTTTAAACCAATCAATCTGAGACCCGTCTGGAAATGATAGTTCTCCTCAAAAACTCACCCAACCCATTGTCAAGGTCAAATTTGATTTGTAGAAATCCGATTCGAATAATTTTTAAAAAATGATGATCTCAAACCCGTTCGATTAATTTTGATCCGACTTGAGATTCATTCTTTAGCATATTGTATCTCATTTAAACTATTATAAATATATTATACCATAATTAATACTAGTATTTTATTCTAAAAATCTTCCTTGTGTTTAGAGTTTTTTACTACTCCATCCGTCCCATTATATAAGCCCCATTTCATTTTCTGATACTATTTACAATTCGAGAGAATCTTCTCGATTTCTTCCAATTTACAAGCAAAAACATAGTCATGTGGGCTCTTGTTTGATTCGTCTTGACAAATACTATAACAATTTCAAAATTTTATATTTTTTAATAATACATAACTAGAGATATTGACAAAACAAAACGCACATCGACATTCGTGCGAAGATGAAATGGGGTTTATATAGTGGGATAGGGGAGATGGGGGAGTACAACAAATAACTGAATCCTCCAACAATTGGGTCGAATCAGATCTGAACTTGTCCATTCCAAAGTTTATATCGACCTAATTGCATGACCCGAATTCAACATGCCTTATCCGTTTGACAGGTCTAGAGCCTGTAAATCATCTTACTTTTACGCGGATGACTCGTTAATGCGGGGTTATTAATAAACGGCGAAAAACCCCGCATCTACTTTTTTATAACTGGCACCCGTCTTGGGCGCAACCCGGATGCGTTCAAAATGTTTTTAAAAAAACCCGGTTCAGTTTTGGGCGCATCCAGGATGCGTCCAACTTAAACCGGATTTTTTAAACTTTTGACGGCAAAAAAAAAAAAAAATTTTTTTACTGTTCATGGGCGCATCCAGGATGCTCCCATGAACAGTCCCGGTTCAAAAAAAAAATTTGGACGCACCCGAAATGCGCCCAAGACGGGTGCCAGTTATAAAAAAATGGGTGCGGGGTTAAACGCCCTTAATAAATGAGTAGGATTGTAAAAAGTAAAAAAGTTGGGTTATACTCCTCCTTAGGTCGAGAATCTTCTCGATTTCTTCTAATATATAACGAAAAATATGGTCATATGCGGTGTTGTTTGATTCGTCTCAGTGATTACTTTAACAATATCAAATTTTTATATTTTTTACTAATAAACAATTAGAGATATTAACGAAACAAAACGTACATCGACATCCGCACCGACGTCAAATAGGGCTTATATAGTGGAACGGAGGGAGTAAAATTTTAGGCAAAATGGCGCTGTATAGTGGCAGAATATGAAAATAAAATTAATGATCATGAGCTTGAGTTTTTGGTTGAATTGGTTTTTTGTCACGATATCAAAGATTAGTAAACTAATTAATCTCAAGAGCTTAACCAATAACATAAGTTTTTGATTGAGTTGACATATAGTAGTGCTTTGAGTTAATGGCTCAACAGTCGAATTCACAACCTCTAAAATGAATCCCTTTTTATGACATTTCTTAAACTATTTATTAGAATTTTTCCATTCAAAATATAAAAACTTCAAATTTCCTCCTTCATATATTTAGATCCCTGTCTAAAACTATTTGGAAAATAATAATTTGCAATATATGTTAGATAGTGAAATTCTATCTTAATACATGGTGGAATAAATTAGTTACATACTCCCTCCGTCCCTTAATTGTGTTTCCGTTTCTTTTAGACACACATGCCGATGCGCGTTTTGTATCGTCAATATCTCTAATTATAAAAAAATTATATTATTAAAGTACTCGATAAGACGAATCTAACAAGACCACACATGACTATCTTTTTATTTATATATTGGCCGAAATTACGAACATTCCCTTAAATAGTGAATAGTGTCAGGAAAGGAAACGAGAACATAAAATCGGGACGGATGGAGTATTACATACTATAATACAATTTTTCACTCCCCAAGTTATTTTTTGTTCAAATTCACCATAATTTAAGATTAAAAGTCATATTCTATCAGATCGAAATTTAGTTATCACTTTTAGGATACGACGAGTTTAACTTTATTACCTCTTATTTAAAGTAGTTTAAAATCAAATATACATGTATTTATATTTATATATATGTGTTATCAACCAGACATTCATATTTTCGATGTTTCTAACGTTGATATATTTTCGATGTACGTTGTTCGTACTAGATCGCGTCCATGATCCTTAAACAGGATCATAGTATGACGAATTAAATTACATTTTGTATCACACTGCAGAAGTAATCTATGTAGAGTACGCATAGTATACATAGAATTAACAAAATACGGAGTGTAATCTCGAATTGGTGATCATTTTCCAAGGATATTGGTCATTTCATGATATCATTTAGATCTCATTACACCCAATCTTGATTGGTAAACTACAACTTCTTTGTACAGAAGCTGAAATTATGGCTGTTAGTTGTGGGGTTGATTATGATGTTTGTAAAGGGTTGTTCACAATTTGATCAACTACACTGCCTATAACTCAACCACTAAATTTGTTCGTTTAACTTCCTTATGCTGTCTGCTAATGGTCAACCTGAATTTTAGCTTTGTTTTATTTTACTACTAAAATCTAACAATATTAATTGTTACACACAGTTTTTTTGACTTCTCAGCCCTTTCATCACCCAATATATGTATCGTCCGGTAAGGATGAATCCGGATCTGATTAATAGCGTATGTATATCATCTCTCGTAACGATGAATCTTGTTAGAGTTTAGAGGAAAAGTTTCACGTGGAAATAAGTTTTACGGTACGGATTGTGTAGCGTCCGCGTTCACAAATAACAAGTTAATGTTTATAATTTGGACGGTCATGTTCATAATTTGGTGATCACGTGTCTGTTGAGATCATTCTCACAAACAAAAAAAATCACATAGATTACAAAATTGTCACCGCGTGACTCACTTAAGAAGTTCAAAATTATCAGCGTCCCGATTATAAACATTATCATCCATAATATGAACATCGATGTGTAATTTGTGAATGTGAGTGTTTCGCACTTCGTATTATAACTTATTTTCTATCGGAACCTCCCTCGAGTTGAGATTAATTTTGTTATAAGCGTGCGTCATACACGTAGTTCATACTCATGTGCTACTCATGTGATTGTTTTGTAACCGACTCAATGAGCTTTATAAGCTCTACTATTGTTCATAATGAAATCAATGAATTGTTCCCCAAGTTTTACATTTTCTCGTTTTACTCTGAATTTCAATATAGCAGAGCCTCACGGGTTACTCTCGTTTTACTCAGCGATGGTGAATCCTGATCCACCATATTTGAGTGATCCATTTCATTTATATTCATCTGACAGTCCAGGGATGTTTCTCTTCTCCAATGTTTTTGATGGAGAGGGGTTTCTTTCTTGGAGGTGGTGAGTTTGGGTATCTCGGAGTGTGAAGAACATAACGACATTGGTCGATGGTAGCCTATGTAGAATTAGGAAACGAGAGAAAGGAATGGGGAAGAATGAGAAGACTCCATTGATGAAAGAGAGCAAGAAATTCTGTTACAGATTGTGATTCTTGCTACTCAGCTATGAGCTGGCACTCAAGCTTATATGAGCTAGAATAGAAAAAAAGAAAACAGCAAATTCTATTCTATTACATCAATATTCTCACACACCCCGTCAAGTTGAAGATGGGGAAGTCAGCTGCAACTTGGGTAGAACCTCTGTATGGTGAGGTCCAGGAAGAGTCTTTGTGAAGACATCAGCAAGCTGTGAAGTGGTAGGAGTGTAAGAGATGGTAATGAGTCCTTCCTGAAGTTTGTGTCGAATGAAGTGGCAATCCAAGTCAATATGCTTGGTGCGTTCATGGAACACCGGGTTGCGAGCGATATGAATGGCAGCCTGGTTGTCACACTTTATAGGGATAGGTAGCAAACCAGGTACCTCAAGTTCATGGAGTAATCGAGACAACCAAGCTAACTCAGTAGTCAATCGTCTCATTGAGCGATACTCTGATTCAGCGGAAGAAAGGGAAACTATGCACTGCTTCTTCGATTTCCAAGACACTGGGCATCCTCCAAACAAGACAATGAATCCACTAACAGACTTTCTGGAATGAGAGCACGCGGCCCAGTCTGCATCACAGTAACCAAGCAGCTGGATATCCTTGGAAGAATTCAAAAGAAGCCCCAGATTGTTGTAAGTTCGAATGTAATATAGAGTGTGTATGACTGCCCTGAAATGACTAGTCGTTGGAGCATGAAGGAATTGACTAAGAAATTGCACACTGTAAGCAAGATCTGGCCTTGTATGAGTGAGAAAATTCAATTTGCCAATGATTCTGCGATAGAGAGAAGGATCATCCAGTAGAGAGGCAGAGGGATCATCAAGCTTTAAATCAGATGGCAAGGGAGCAGAAGGTGACTTTTCTTCAGTGAGATAATCAGAAAAATCATGTAATATCTCAGCTATGAACTTTCTTTGACTGAGTACCAGACCATTAGCAACAGGAACAAACTCAATGCCCAAGAAAAAATGCAGGGAACCCAAGTCCTTAATCTTGAAGCTGGCATCCAGGAAGGACTTGAGGTTTAGCAATCTCATCATCATCATTGCCCGTGATCAAAATATCATCCACATAGATGGCAAGGAAAACAACAGAAGTGCCAGACTTGCGAGAAAACAAAGAGTGATCATTCTGGGAATGGACATACCCTTGAGATCGAAGACTGTCTGAGAGCTTTGCATACCATTGGCGGGAAGCCTGTTTGAGACCATACAAAGATTTATTGAGCTTGCAGACATGGGAAGCAGGTGCAGCAAGGCCTGGTGGTGGCTTCATATATACCTCTTCATGTAAGTCACCATGAAGGAAAGCGTTGTTGACATCACATTGGGTAATGTTCCACTCTTTTTTCAAAGCAACAGAGATCAAACAACGGATTGTGGTCATCTTGACAACAGGAGAAAAAGTGTCTGTAAAATCAATTCCTTCCCTTTGTGTGAAACCCCGGATAACCAGGCGTGCCTTATGTCTTTCAATGGTCCCATCTGCACAAAATTTCGTCTTGTACACCCATTTACAAGTGATTGGGCGCTTACCTTTGGGCAAAGGAACTAGATCCCATGTATTATTCAGATCAAGAGCACTGAACTCTTTTTGCATAGCCTCTTGCCAGGCTGGTTCTTTTACAGCCTCATCATAAGACTGTGGCTCAATAGTTGCAACAATATTATTAAAAAGATGTTGATCATTAGAATTTAAGACAGAGGCACATATGGAAGAAGAAAAGGAGTAAAGGTTAGTAAGTGTATGTGGGCAGGAAACTGGAGATGAAACTAAAACATTGCAAACATAGTCACTAAGATGAGATGGAGGATGATGCATTCTGTTGGATCTTCTCGGAGCTGGAATCTCAGTGGTTGGGGAAGGTGTAGATTGGACAGGTGGTGGTGAAATAGGAGGTTGCTCCAGAGAATGAGAAATAGGTTCAGTGATTGTGTCACTGATGGGGCAAGGCAAACAAGTAGTGGAGGAAGTGGAATGGTAAGGAAAAATGTCTTCATAGAAGACAACATCTCTGGAGGAAAAAATATTATGGTTAGTCAAAGAAAGCACTTTGTATGCCTTTTTGCCATAAGGGAAACCCATGAAGACACAGGCTTGTGCTCTAGGTTGGAATTTATCTCTGCCAGGAGCAGTGGTGGAGACATAGCATAGACAACTAAAAGGCTTGATGTGTAAGTAAGAAGGTTTGGCTTTGAACAACAGTTCATGAGGAGTTGCTCCATGAAGAACTGAAGATGGGAATCGATTGATCAAATATGTGGCCATGAGTACACACTCTCCCCAATATTTGGTGGGTAGTTTGGACTGAAAGAACAATGCTCTAGAAGTTTCTAAGAGGTGTTTATGTTTCCTCTCAACAACCCCATTCTGTTGAGGGGTATGGGGACAACTGGTTTGATGTAGAATGCCTTTAGAGGAGAGAAATAGGGGGGCTTCCTTGCTTGAACCAAGTTCAAAAGCATTATCACTTCTTATGATTTTGGGAAGATAGTGAAACTGAGTTTGGACCATTTCTATGAAGGAAATGATTGTGTGAAAGGCATTGCTCTTGGTAGAAAGTAAGTGAGTCCAAGTGACTCTTGTGAAATCATCCACAATGGTTAGAAAATATCTATGGCCATTATAGGTAGAGGTGTGATAAGGTCCCCAAAGATCAATGTGGATTAAGTCAAAAGGATGAGTGGTTGTAATTTGACTCTTTGAAAAAGGTTGTCTATGTTGGCGAGATTTGTGACAAACATCACAGGGAATAGAAGAAACATCAGTAGGAATATTTTCAACTATGGAAAGCTTTCTCATTTTATTAAAAGGCATATGTCCCAATCTAGTGTGCCACAACATTATATCTGTGGACTTAGAGAAAGTAGCTTTACAAGAAATGGATTTAGAAGAAAAAATGTTTGTAGAAGTGTCAACAGAATGCATAGAAATAGTGTCATCTTCAAGCCTAGAGTGCAGTAGGTACAGGCCTTTGTTTTGTTTACCAAGAACCGCTGGGTTCTTCATTGAAAGGTCCTGCAAGGAGCAAGTAGAAGGAGTGAAAAGAATGGATTGATTAGTCTGGTGAATTAACTTGTGGACAGATAACAAGTTAAATCTGAATTCTGGCACAAAAAGGACATTGTGTAAAGTCAAGGTGGGCAAAACAGGTATGGATCCACATAAAGAGACAACAATGGATTGACCATTAGGTAGAGCTATTTGGTAGGGTTTGGGCAAAGGTTTAAGGCTACTGAAAAAGGTTTTAACATAACACATATGGTCAGTGGCTCCACTGTCAATAATCCATGTATGATCAACATCAGAATAAGCATATTGTGCATTGAGACCACAAAATTTTGAAGAGGAGTAAAGGAATTGGGATCCCATACCTGCCAAGGCACTTCCACCAAATTCAGAATGCTGAGTGGTTTGCTTGCTACTCAAGAATTGCAAGAGTTGAGTACATTGTTCAGCAGTGAAGCCAGGTATGACAGAATGCTCCTCTGTGGTGGCATGTGCAGCAGTAGATCTTCTGCCTCCTCTATTAGCCCCATTCGTATTTCCTCTTCCATTATCACTGGGATAGCCAACCAATCTGTAGCAATTGTCAACAAAATGACCAGTCCTGTTACAGTGAGTACATTGTAAAGGAGGTCTACGAGCTGGAATTCCCCCTGAGCTATTAGATCCAGATCTAGAATCAGTAGAAGTATTTCCATTCAGACGCCAGCAATGTTCAACAGTGTGACCTAATCTTTTGCAATGAGTGCATTGTAAGGAAGATCTGCGATCTGAAGCACCTGATCGAAGTCCCTGAACATTCATAGCAGAAGTTTCTCCAGAAAAAGAAGAAGGAGAACGTAGCTCACGTTGTTTCTCTTCTTGAACAAGAATGGAATATGCTTGTGCAACTGAGGGACTTGGATGCATCATCAATGCTTCCTCGGACAGTGGTGTAGCTCTCATTCAGTCCCATAAGCAGTTGAATTAATTGCATATCTTGAAGATTATCATACCAGATTTGACTAACACCACAGCTACAATCAGGAATATTTTGTAGAGCAGAAAATTCATCCCATAGACTCTTGATTCGAGTGAAATATGTAGAGATACTGTCATTACCTTGTGAGATGGTGCAAATTTCCTTTGAGATTGAGAAACTTTGCGCAAGACTGGATTGCGAGAATCTGGTGCAAAGTTCTGTCCACATGTCTCTGGCTGATTTGGCGAAGATGATACTCTGAGCAATTTCTTTGCTAACAGCGCAAAGAATCCAAGAAACGACCATGTCGTTGCAGCGCTCCCATGTCCTGAAGTTTGGAGAATCCATTGGAGGACGAACAATAGCTCCATTGATGAATCTGACTTTATTCTTTGCAGATAACGCATACAACATCGAGCGTTTCCACATCGCGAAGCCAGTGCCATCAAAAACCTTCGAAACCAGAGACAAACCAGGCGTATCCGACGGATGTATGTACATCGGATCAAGATGCATCTGCTGAGAAGCATTCGCAGACGAATCATTCATCGAAACCCCAATCGGCATGACTGAGAAGCGGAAGAGGAAATCAGAGCTCGATCTCTTGCTCTGATACCATGTAGAATTAGGAAACGAGAGAAAGGAATGGGGAAGAATGAGAAGACTCCATTGATGAAAGAGAGCAAGAAATTCTGCTACAGATTGTGATTCTTGCTACTCTGCTATGAGCTGGCACTCAAGCTTATATGAGCTAGAATAGAAAAAAAGAAAACAGCAAATTCTATTCTATTACATCAATATTCTCACAGCCTACCTCGTTGTTTGAAATCTCCCGTCTTTGAGAAAGATATAATGATATGGTGATATTTTGAATCTTGAATCTTGAATGCTTTGGACAAGCAAATCGTTGATAGTGTCTTGTATGCAACTAGTACATAATCTATCTACTTCTCTAAATTAAATCAAAGCTCTTTGGGTTGAGTTTGACTCTTTGAAACTTGTACCTCCTTGTTCTTGTGGGTTCGCCTTGGCTATGGCCACGAACGAAGAAGAACGTACAAGGCTATATAAGTTCCTTAATTTAGGGGGTTAGACGCGGGCGCGAGTTAGTGGATGCTCGATGCAAGGACGGTTGCGCTGGGCGGTGAGGTTTCCAAGGTCGGCGTCGAGGTGGTTGAACAATTCAACAATGGAGAAATATAATCCATTGTAGAGAACAAGAAAGAAAGAGATGAGAGTAATCTGTTATTCACACTCGTAAGTTGTTATAGTTTGATACATTGACTAATCATAGTAAGTGAAGTAATGATACTCTACATCCCCTCAAGTTGGACGAGGAAAAGAGTTTACAAGGCCTAACTTGGCACACAAAAACTTGTGTTGTAAATCACCTAACGGTTTAGTCAAAATGTCTGCAAGTTGTAAAGAGGATTTAATGTGAGTTGTGGAAATAAAACCTTTAACTAACCTCTTCCTAATGCAATGACAATCCAACTTAATGTGTTTTATCCTTTGATGAAACACTGGATTAGAAGCAATATGCAATGTTGCTTTGTTGACACAAAACAAAGGTATAGGGAGAGGAATCTTGGTATTTAATTCTGTAAGAATGTTGTCCAACCAGACAAACTCACTTGTAGTGAGATACATGGCCCTGTATTCAGCTTCAGTTGTGGACTTTGACACAATCTTTTGGCCTTCCAAGATATCAAAGTTGACCCCAAGAACACTGAATACCCTGTCAAAGATCTCCCACTAAAATCACAAGTTCCTCAATCTGCATGACAGGAGGCAATGAGAGCAAGTGTGTTGGAAATAAGATAATAAAGTCATAAATCCAAAGGGCCTCGAAGGTATCTCACAACATGGACAACTGCTTGCATATGAGGCAGTCTAGGATGGCCAAGAAATTAACTAAGATGTTGCACAACATATGACAAGCCAGGTCTGCAGAAATTAAGATATAGTAGCCTACCCACAAATCTTATGTACACTTCTGGCTCATTAAGGATATCCCATTTATTTGTGGAGAGCTCCAAGCCATTTGGTAAAGGGAACTTTGCAGGCTTACTCTCAGACATGTTCATATCTTGTAAAATGTCTAGAGCATACTTCCTTTGGTTGATCAAGATACTAGTGGAAGATCTAGATATTTCAAGGCCTAAGAAATATTGACCCAAGTCTTTTATTGTAAATTTATGGTGAAGAGATTCTTTGACACTACTAATCAAAACTGGATCATCACTAATGATGATTAAATCATCCACATAAACCGGAATAGCTACAAAACCAGTTTTGGTATGAATAGTGAACAAAGAGTAGTCGTAGGGGGTTTGAGAAAAACCTAATGATTTGAGATGTTTGTTGAGCTCAATGTTCCACTCGCGAGAGACCTGCTTTAACCCATATAAGGATGTCTTCAATCTGCATACTTGACCATTTGTAGCCTTGTCATATCCTTTAGAAGGCTCCATAAACACGGCTTCATCCGGAAATCCATGAAGATATGCATTGTTTACATCTAGTTGATGTATTGGCCAATCCTTTGAAGCTACTAAGGCTAGAAAAATTCTCACAGTTGTGTTTTTAGATGTGTAATATTTTCCATATACTTGGTTGTACAGCCTTTGGCAACAAGCCTAGCCTTGTATCTTTCAATGAGCCATCTGGATAAAATTTTATTTTTTATACCCACTTACTGTAACGTCCGCCACTTTGGGCCAGCCCAATCCCAAGGGTTGTAGCCCATACACTCCAACCCATCCTTGGTAGCTCCGCTTAATAATAAAGCAGCTATTTCACAAGAGGTTGTGGGTGAGGGTCTCAGGTTCGAGTCCCACCAACAACCTCTTGAGAAATAGCTGCCTTTAATTGGCGGAGCTACCAAGGATGGGTTGGAGTGTATGAGTTGCAGCCCTTGGGATTGGGCCGGCCAAAAGCAGCGGACATTACAAAAAAACCGCTTATTAATAGCTATTTCTCAAGAGGTTGTTGGTGAGACTCGAACCTGAGACCTCCACCCTTTACCAAGCGGCAGCACTACTTGTAAACCAACTACAATGCAGTGTAGTTAGTTACCAAGTAGCGTTGCCGCTTGGTAAAGGGTGAAGGTCTCAGGTTCGAGCCTCACCAACAACCTCTTGAGAAATAGTTGTCTTTAATTGGCGGAGCTACCAAAGATGGGTTGGAGTGTATGGGCTGCAACCCTTGGGATTGGGCCGGCCCAAAGTGGCGGACGTTACAAAAAAGTGCACTTTTATTGTAACACCCGCCGCTTTGGGCCGACCCAATTACAAGGGCTGCAACTCATACACTCTAACCCATCCTTGATAGCTCCGTCAATTAAAGGCAGCTATTTCTCAAGAGGTTGTTGGTGGGACTCGAACCTGAGACGTCCACCCTTTACCAAGCGACAACGCTACTTGGTAACCAACTACACTGTTGGCGGGTGTTACACTTACTTCCTATGACTTTCTTGCTAGGAGGCAATACAGTAATTTCCCAAGTATCATTGGATCCTAATGCATATAATTCTGTTTTCATAGCCTCAATCAAAGAGGATCTTTCTTTGCTTGGGAATAAGTTTGATGTTCTTTGAGAGTTTAAACTTGGTTTATAGAAGCAACACAATATTCTGAGTAGTGAGAAAGCTCACCTAATGTGGCAGCTAAAAGAGAAGTACACAAAGTAGGACAATGAGAGTCTTTGAGCCTAGCAGGTCTAGTTGCATATCTTGTGGATTTTCTGGGAGAATTTTTAGTAGGTAGGGTAGGTGTATGTGTTTGGGATGTGGTGATCTCAGTGGTAGGTGGAACAGAGGAATTATCTCCCATTCTGGAAGGTAAAGAAGGGATAGGAAATTGAGGTGTAAAAAATTCATAGTCATTTGGAGAAACTAAGGGTAAATGTGTATAAGAAGGTACGGGTGGTGCCAAAATGTCTTTGAAAGGAAAAATACTTTCATCAAAAGTTACCTATGTTGATCATATATTTCTTTGAGTCCATGTCATAACTTAATAAGCCTGTTGTCCTTGTGGATACCCCAGAAACACACATTCCTTGGATTTTGGAGCAAACTTGTCCTTTGGCCCTTTCTAATCAAGAGCATAAAATTTCCTTCCAATAATTTTCAGTGAATCATAAGCTGGAGATATGGAGACTTCCAGTTTAAGACAGAAGATGGCATGAGATTAATGTGATGTGTGGGTCCTAATATTCAATCACCCTAGAAATGTAATGGTAGACCAGCATGTAACCTGATAGCCCTTGCAGTTTCCAACAAATGCTTGTTTTCCTTTCAACCCTTCTATTTTGGTGAGCAAAACTGTGTTGGACGAACTCCATTCCATTGCCACTTCTAAGCACCTTGACTTTGCAATTAAATTGGTTCTCCACATATGCCACAAAATTGGTTAAAATTTCAAACATGTGTTTGAGTCCAAGTGAATCTTCTTTAGTCATCAACTATTGAAAAAAAAACAGATTGCACCAGACAAACAAGGCTTTCTGTATGGCTCCCATAAATCAACATGAAGAAGATCAAAAGCTTTCATTCCAATATAAACACTCTTAGAAAATTGCTTCTTATGTTGCTTGGCTAAAATACATGCTTCACATAGTTTTTGATCATTTATAACAATTTTACATTTGTAAATGTGATTAAGCTTAGAGCTAGAAACATAACCTAGCCTAGAATGTAACAAAATTGTTGGTAAAGAGTCTTTACAAATATATTGTTCTTTATTGCTACCTGCAGAAATCAAAGGTTAATCATCAATCGTAGCATTCAAGCAATTGAAGAAGGACCAACCTTATACAATCGACTAATCCTTTTGCCCAACACCAATTTGTGACTACCTCTATGGTGGTGAAAAGCAAGAAACTTTGTCAAAATAAGCCACAAGATTTGTATAATCTAGTAACTTTCCAACAGATAGATAATTCTGCTTGAACTCATGAATAAGCAATATATCATGCAAGACAATATTATCCTGTGTAGGAATATCTCCAACCTTTGTGACTATTTTACTAAGTCCATAAGGAAAACGAGTTGTAATAGGCCTGACTAATTTCCTTCTAGACTCAAGCAATCCAACATCCCAAGTCATGTGATGAGACTCCCATGTGTCTATGATCCAATCTCTTTTAATTTTACATTGATAAAGAAAAAAAACACAGAATAGAGTTTACAAGAGAACTCACCCAAAGGAGAATCTACGATTTTGAACATTTCATGACACGTGAGAGCAAAAGAAGGATCTATGGCTGGTGAGCTTGGATCCGTAGCTTGTGGCATATGAGAAGGGTCATGAGTATTCTCCTTGCTAGTGCTCTCCTTGCCTTTTCTCCCTTTAATCCACTCCGGATATCCAACAATCTTGAAACATTGCTCAACAGTTTGTCCTTTTGATTACAAAAGTTGCAATGCTTCTTTGCCTTTTCTTCTGCCTTATGTTTCTTGAAGTCTTTATAATCCTTCTTGTCACATTGATTCCCATAAGATCTAGAGGTTGCCAAAGAACTTGCTTCTTGATTCAGATCAACATCACTGCCAATAAACTTCTAGCTTTCACCTTGATGCACCAGAAAATATGATCATTGAGATTCGGAATAGGATCCATGCTCAAAATGTTACTCTCATAATTCAGTCCAAGAAGAAACTTGCAAAGTTTGATTTTTGCTCTGTCTATCTGTGAGCTTCTTTGTTAAGTGACAAATGCAATTTCCACACAAACACACAGAACGAGCATCTAGGCTCTCAATCTCATCCCAAACATTATTGATTTTAGTATAGTAATTTGTAACTTTGACATTACCTTGAGTAATATTCATCAGGCTTCATTGCAACTAGAAAAGTTGTGGACCATCAGATCCACCATATCGCTCTAGAATTTCATCCCACATCTGCTTCGCAGATCGAACGAATCGAAATCCATTAGAGATATCTGGTGCCATCGAATTCGTTATCCAACAACCAACCATAAAGTTGGACCTAATCTAGTGTTGATAATTCTTAGATCTGATTGCCGACTACAAAAGCAGTCCATCAATAAAACCAAGTTTATTCTTGGAACCAAGCACCATATGCACTTCATGACTCCAACTCAGAAAATTGTCTCCAATAAACAACAAAGATTGCAATTGAGATCCAGGTGTGTTCGAATTGGACAAAGACAATGGATAACTAAGTCTAGGTTGATTCCTAGCGCTAGATTGAGATTCATCCATGGGGAAGAAAGGAGATCAACAAGAACGTACAGTCAGAGACACAATTAGACGTAGGTGGAAGAATGAGAACGAGTCAGATGTTCCATCGCTCTAATACCATGAACAATTCAACAATGGAAAAATCCATTGTAGAGAAGAAGAAAGAGAGAGATGAGAGTAATCTTTTATTCACACTCATAATCTTTAACAACTTGATACATTGACTATTTATATTAAGTCAAGTAAGTGAAGTATTAATACTCTACAGTGGTTGCACACAACGTCGTCAAGAGTGTGCGCGACTCCTCGCTTTAGGTTAGACTGCACTACGGGCGTTAGGACATGATTGGAAGTGCAAGCGTGTCTAATGAAAAGGCGTTGGAGGTGCTAACGGTTCCTAACCTCGAGATGATTCTGTGTGACGAGGCACTAAGCAAGATGAGATAACTTCAATTGGGAATAGTGCTTGGTGCCTTGTTTTGATGTGTTGTGGATCGCTAGAGGCTGAGTTAAGCTCAATTTGGAATAGTACTGGGTGCCCGGATTTGAGGCGCTTCGCTTCACCTTTTCCTCTTTGGATTCTTCTCTAATCCTCTCTCGGACCGTATTCTCTCCTATTGACCTTTCGTATAGTGTAACAAAATCTTGTTCAATGTAGCTTTGTCAAGTATTCTTCTAATTTTATCTTACTTCTTAGGTGTTTAGAAGTTGTGATTGGCCAAAATCTGCTTCACTACCCCAAAAGTAAGGAGTGCATATGTGGAGGTCGTCCTAGCGTAGGACATACATGTGAAGCTCATAAACGTTGAAAGTTTGATAACTTCCACATATAGCATCTAGTCTATTAAAAAATAGTTCAAGATGTGCAATGAGTTACGCTTTGGCTTTCCTGGCATGGTTGTCAGGATCGAGAACCCACTTTGGATTGGATCGAGGACATGATCGGATCAGTAGGATCGGATTGTAGGATTATAAGATCCTACGAATTTGAGAAATTCAGCGATTAGAAGATAGATGACTATTACATGTCTTTCTAGTATAAATAATATGAAATCAACGTTTTTACTCATACAAAATCGATACTAGCATCATACATAGTTAAAACGACTGTTTTGTAAGCATACTTTACAAAATGCTTACCATAATCTGATCATTAAAAATGCTTAACATAGTTAAAATGATTGTTTTAAGCATACTATACATAGTTAAAATGATTGTAATCAAGTCGTGGAGTGTTATTTCAAACTTTACATTTTTCGAAATCCAAAAAAACACATGGATCGGAGAATCACAAGATACGATCTTACAAGATTCTACTTATCTTACCCGATCATATGTAAGATCCCGACATACTTAAGATCCAATATAGAATCGGGATTGTTTCGTAAATATAGGACCCTATAATCCTGACAACCATGTTTCTTAGTCCCCAAGTTCCTAACATACACATTGAGACTATAGGCTAAGGAAATGTTTTATATTCAATTCTTCCCATATGAAAATATGTTTTGATTATTGACAACCACACACACATTGTGATTTGTGAGTATAGACTTGTATTTAATACATAGTACTTATATTAAAACATTAATGCATAGTGATCTAGGGCAAACCTCTATTCTACGCCTTAAGAGAAAAGAGGGATACTTCTAAAAGAAAACAGAACAACATGAATGATGAATCCAATTACCAAACAAAAGAAAAAATGGAGATATCATACGTGACCCTGACGGATGACCGAGTAAGCTGTAATCAAACATCATTCCCAAGTTTTTATTCCGCTTTAAATCCAATCAGTTTGACTTATTCATGACTCATCAGTCTGCCTCATTCTTTTCTGTAGAGGGGATCTTAAATCTGTGAGAATCATTAAGGATGTGATGGATTTTTTTTGCAGCATGTATGGGTTTTGATGCAATAATGATAAATCTTGCATCTTCTTGTCAGATTCGCTCGGAAACCTAGACCGCCATTGATGATGAAGAAAGAAAGCTTGAAAGGGGGAACAAACGGAGAGAGGAAAAGCTTTTCATTCAGAGTGAATCAGTTACAGAATACAGTGACTTCTGTTAACTAATATAGATGAGATGAAAATGATCTACCTCTCCCTTAATTACACGTGGCTAACCACAGGACAAATTACTCCTAACAAACTAAAACTAACCCAGATATTATCACCCCCTCAAATTGGAGGTTGGGATTTACAACTCCCAATTTGACCAAGAGATCAGTATATCTATATCCTGGGAGTGTTTTAGTTAACATGTCAGCCAGTTGGTCCTATGTTGGAATGTGTGAAAGTGAAATCAACCCATCCAAGAGTTTTTCACGCACAAAATGACCATCTATGTCAGTATGTTTTGTGCGCTCGTGATAAACGGGATTGCGAGCGATGTATATGGAAGCTTGATTGTCACATCGTAGCGGAATCGGTGTGAGTTCCTGAACAGTCAGTTCATTGAGAAGGCGACTAAGCCATGCGAGTTCAGCACAAACACGCCGCATCGAACGATACTCTGCCTCGGCGGATGATAAAGAAACGGTCTCACTAGTAGAAAAAACACCTGTTGCACCCCCCTGTTGAGGCGGTCACCTTAAAAACCGACGCAAAAAGTCTTATTCTACTATCTGTTGAGGCGGTCAGTCGTTTAGTTCGCTGCAACAGGTACTTTAGAGGCGGGCAAATATCCGTTCGCCTCAAATAATATTTGTGTTTTGGACTTGTTGAGGCGGTCAGTAAGGCGCCCGCCTCAACAGAGCCCAAAAATTAGAGGCGGGCAGTAAGGCGCCCGCCTCAAATTATGCGACGAAGAGATTAGAGGCGGGCAGTAAGGCGCCCGCCTCAAAATATAACAACAATTAGAGGCGGGCAGTCATGCGCCCGCCTCAACAGATGCGTAAAAAACATTAGAGGCGGGCAGTCATGCGCCCGCCTCAACAGATTGTTAAAAAAAATTAGAGGCGGGCAATATGCGCCCGCCTCAACAAGTCTTTTTACCTGCAAATTAAATAAGCATGTCCCACACTCCCACGGATCACTAATATCCATCGTTGATTACTAAAAAAACCCATCAAATCCAACGACTCAAACAAGTGTTTTATTTCACACCACACTCAGATCTCAAACACAATCTCCCGCAATATGCAATATCTCTTCCAATCCCCCCTTCCAAAATCAACTCCTCAACTGTGTTCCCTACATCCAATCTGCAGACTCAATACACTCAAACCCCTTCCCTCTCAATCCATTCATCATCTTCAAAACCTCACTTGCCTTCTCCTTGGTCTCTTCCCTACATCCAATCTGCAGAAGCACAAGAATCTTCTGAAAAGCACCAACCTCCATGGCCTCCACCATCACCGCCTCACCTCCGTCTCTCTCCTTACAAAGCCTCCAGAGCGCCGACACCGACATCTCCGTCGCCGCCTCCGAAACCCTAAGCATCTTCTTCACCAGCACAGGCACCGCCAATGCCTTGACTGTATATCCCTCCTCCCTCCCTTCCTCTACCCGGAATATCTCGTCTAAGACCCCTAGCGCCGCCTCGCTCACCTCCCTGCTTGATTCTCCGATTAGCAGATCCAGCATTAGGTTTACCAGTCCCCTCCCTCTCGCGATCCTAGGCATCAGGCGTAGGATTATCTCCAGTGTCGCTCTCATCGCTGAACAGGAATTGACCATCGCTGGATCTGTGATGAGGTTTACAATCGCGTTACCGAATCCTTCCACCGCCATAAGGTTTGAAATCACTTCTCTCTCCTGTTCGTGTGAGGAGGCCAGGATTGTTTCTCTCAAGCTCAGAATCGTGTTTCTCTTGAGAGGGAAGGGATTTGAGTGTATTGAATCTGCTCAACTCCTCAGATCGAACCCTAGCCGTCGAACCCAGATCGTCTCCATCGCAGATCTAGGGCGTTCACCTGTGTTCACCGTCTCCGTCTTCTCTGGAACCCAGATCGTCTCCGTCGCCTGTGTTCATCGTCCCCGTCGCCTGTCTTCAAGTCAGCAAAACCAGATCTAGAGCGTTTGTCTTCTCCATCTCCATATCTCTTGTCTTCAGCGCGCTTCACCGCCCTATGTCTCTTGGCTTCGGCTTCGGCGTCTCCATCTTTGTCGGCTCCAGCTTCGCCCTCTCCATCTCCACAAGAGATCTTGATTTGTTCATCAAAGAAGATTCGAGTTTAGTTTGAGATTAGGCTTTTTTTAGATAGTTGAAGGTTTTTTTTCATTATATCAGATTATTTGTTGAACTCCATCTCATCTGAATTTTTGGGTTTCGTTCAGATTATTTGTTGAGATTAGGCTTTTTTGGGTTTCGTTCATCACATCTGAATTTATTTTAGGTTTGAGATCATATTTAGGTTCGAACTCCATCTCCACCAGATCTTGATTGGGTGTAGGTTTTTTTGTAGACAGATCGATTATTAAATGGGCATTGTTCAATTTGTTTGTAGATTTTGTTTCTGAGATCAAATTTATGATTGATGTTTTTGTTTAATTTTCTTTACTGAGATTGAATAAATTGGGTAAAAGATCATCTGAGCATTTTGTAGACAGATCGATTATTAAATTGTTTAATTTTGTTTCATTCAGAGCATTTTGAGGCGGGCATTGCCTGTTCGCCTCAACATTATCAATCTTTTGAGGCGGGCGATAGACCATCTGAGGCATAATTTTTGCCTACTTGTTGAGGCGGGCACTATTCTGACCGCCTCAACAAGTGACTTGTTGAGGCGGGCACTATTCTGACCGCCTCAACAAGTGACTTGTTGCAGCTCCCCCTATTGCAGCGACCCTTGTCCGCCTCAACAGGGGGGTTTTTGCCCGCCTCAACAGGTGTTTTTTCCACTAGTGTCTGTTGTTTCTTCGATTTCCAGGAGATGGGACTACCTCCGAGAAATATAATGTACCCGCTCACAGATCGTCGAGACAAGGGACAAGATGCCCAGTCAGCATCACAAAAAGCTTGCAGACGCAAGTCCTCAGAAACAGATAATAGAATGCCCAAATCAATTGTTCCAAGGAGATACCTAAGCGTGTGGAAAGTAACATCTAAATGAGACTGGCGTGGTGCTTGAAGAAACTGACTCAAGTATTGCACAATGAAGGCGAGGTCAGGCCGAGTGTGAACAAGGAAATTCAGTTTGCCAATGAGACGACGGTAATAAGAAGGGTCAGGGAGAAGGGGACCTGTTTCATTGTCGAGCTTGAGATTGAAAACCAAGGGAGCAGAAACGGGAGTGAGAGATAGGCATTCAAAATCAGAAAGCAATGTCGTGATGTACTTGCGCTGCGTGAGAATCAAATCCCTAGTGTAAGTGTTGTAATCCTAAGTTCGTATATGACCTAAGTAGTTTGCACATTTGTATAACAAAGTTTAAGTGTAGGAATTGGTAGATAGTTTAGGACTTAGTACTAGCTATAAGGTTAAGTCTGAAACCGGATAATTTTGCAACCCCGGGTAACCGGTTGGAAGGCAAAATCTGGAATCGGGTTTTATCTGTTAGCTGGGCTGATGTTCTTGGGCTGTGTCTGTTTGGGCCTTATCTGTTCCCAGACATGATAAAAGTTGTTGGGCCTTGTCTGTTGAACAAGCTGAAGAAGCCCACTAGCTTGCTGATGACGCGTGATATATAAGGCTTCCTTTCCCAGAAGCTTACCCTAAGTTCATTTTCTGCTGCGCGGCGCCTCCATTACAGAAGAGAGAAAAGAAAGAGAGAAAAGAGAGAGATCTGAAGATCTTCTGCAGAGATTCTAGGGTGGAGTCCTTCTGAAGAACGAAGACTTGATTTCTCATTGTAGCTTCTGCCTTGAAGCTACAACAGCCTATTGGGGGCCGAATCCCAAACTTCTTCTCTTACCTATCTCTCTGTTTAGATCTGTTTAGATCTTGCATGCATTCTGCGATTTGCCGTTCTTGCCTTGCTTTGTAACTTTTGTGCGAACTCCCTGAGATTCTTAGTGCATTTTTTGGGCGAGTCTCCCCACTGAGACTCCGCGGATTAGGGAAACCGAACCGCGTAAACATATCCTGTGTCATCTTGCTTTCACAGTTTGTTCTTTAGATCGATTGTGGTTGAGAACAGTCAGTTCTGTTGTTGAGAGAATATTTCAGATCGATATCACAAATTGGTATCAGAGCCAGGTTGCGCTTCTGATATTGATCTTGTTCTTGGTTGCTTCCGCTGCTCCAATCTGATTTGATTCCCAGTTCTTGTTTCTCGTTTCTTGTTGTATTCGGGCTAGATCTAGGGTTTCTTGTATTGAATCCTGTTTCTTGAGTTTTTTGCTTCTTTTTTCTCAAGCTTGATTCTGAGTCTAACAGTTGTGCTTTGTCTGACAGGAAGAGATGTCCGACAACGCAAGACTCAAGCCCTTTGATGGCAACAGTGACTTTGCCATGTGGAAAGTAAAGATGAAGGCAATTCTAATTAGGGAGAAGTGCTTCAAAGCTGTATCTGAGGAGTGGCCAGTTGGCATCACCAGTGCAGAAATGAAGGACATGCAAGAGCTTGCACACTCAGAGATTATGATAAGGTTAGCTGACGACGTGGCTCGTCAGGTGGTATGTTTCACTCAACCTAAATCTCTCTGGGATGGACTGGAGTCCATATTTCTCTCTAAATCTTTGCCTAGCAGAATTTCTTTACTGTGTAAACTGTTTACTTTTAAGATGGATGTGTCTGCCACTGTGCAAGAAAACTTTGATGCTTTTCTTAAAATGACACAAGATCTTAAAAGATGTGATGATGAGATAAAAGAAACTCATCAAGCTGTTTTATTACTTAACTCTCTGCCTAGTCAATTTGATACCTTAAAAGATGTTATTCAGTATGGTAGGGATGAACTTACCTTGTCTAAGATAACTGAGTCCATAATTCAGAAAAATGAGACCCTTAAGGTCTTCAAACTTAAAATTGGTACCAAATCTGAGACTAGAACTGAATCCAAGAATGAGGTTATGATGACTAAAGGCAAGTTTAAGTATAAAGGTAAAGGTGGTAGACCTAAACCTGAAAAACAACATGACAGAGACACTACTAATGTTAAGTGTTTCTACTGTAATAAAATGGGTCATTATGCTTCTGACTGTCATAAAAAGAAAAGGGATGAAAAGAATAAAGATAAGCCTAATCACACTAATGTGTTGGAGGATAACCCTCAGTATGATTCTGAACTTCTTGTTGTGAGCTCTTTGTCTGAAAGTGACTCCTGGATCCTTGATTCAGGATGCACTATGCATGCTACCCCTCATAGGAAATATTTTTGCTCTCTTAACTTGTTTGATGGAGGTGAGGTCATGTTAGGTGATCACACCTCTTTACCTATAAAAGGAGTAGGAAAGGTTCCACTTAGGATGCATGATGGTGTCATTAGAGTCTTACAAAATGTTAGGTGGGTGCCTAACTTAAGAAGAAATTTACTATCTGAGTCTGCCTTTGATGACTTAAACTGTCACATTAATACTTATAATGGAGTTAGAGAAGTGAGTAGAAACAACACTATTCTTATTAAAAGCATTAAGAAAGGTGGGCTTTACTATGTTATTGCCTCACCTGAAATTAATGTTTCCATTAATACTATTAAGGGTGATAATTCTGAAGTCACTAAACTTTGGCACTCTAGGCTTGGTCACATAGGAAATAGAGGCCTTATTCATTTGTTCAAACATGGCATGATTGATAAAAAACCCTCTGAACTAGAATTCTGTGAGAATTGTGTTTTTGGAAAGAAAATTGCTCATAGTTTCAGTAAATCCTCTTATGTAGCAGCTAGGCCCCTAGAATATGTTCATTCTGATCTATGGGGTCCAGCTCAAGTAGCAACTGTGGGAGGTAGGAATTACATCCTATCTCTCATAGATCACTACTCAAGGAAAGTCTGGATTTATTTGCTCAAAGCTAAAAGTGATGCCTTTGAAAACTTTAAAGAATGGAAAGTCATGGTTGAGAGTCAATCTGGTCATAAACTCAAATGTTTAAAAACTGATAATGGTCTTGAGTTTTGTAATTCCTCTTTCAATGAGTACTGTAAACTAAATGGTGTCAAAAGACATCTGACTGTACCTGGTACCCCTCAGCAGAATGGAACTGCTGAGAGGATGAACATGACACTCCTTGAGAAAGCCAGATGCATGCTTATTAGCTCTGGCATGAAAAATGTTATGTGGGGAGAAGCAGTAGTTACAGCTTCTTACCTCATTAACAGGTCTCCATCTTCTGTGATAGGGTTCAAAACCCCTCAGGAGATGTGGACCAATAGGAAACCTGACCTAACACATCTCAGGCCCTTTGGTTGTACTGCCTATGCTCTTGTTTCACAAGGCAAGTTACAACCTAGAGCTCAAAAATGTGTTATGTTGGGATATCCTGAAGGATTTAAGGGATATAAATTGCTTTTAATCCAACCTGGAGGTTACAAAGTAATTACCTCCAGGTCTGTTACCTTCAATGAGAAGGATTTTCATTTTAAAGCATTACTAACACCCTCTGCTGAGTCTACAGGTACCCAAACTCAAGCTCAGTTCTATGCTAACAATGATCCACCACAAGCTGAAGAGGAGGAGTTTGACATTGGTCACTCTCACAGCATCCAGTCTTCTGAGACTGGAACTTCTCAAGAAGGAATGGAACATTCCTTAAATGAAGGACTTCAAGGAGACACTCAGAACAACCATGCAGCTCTGCACCCTCACCAATTAGGTGGGGCAGTAAGTAACTCTCAAAATTCTTCTAATAACATGGATACTATAGCTGAATCCTCTAACACTAGCACTCCTGCTGTGAATGATTTAGCTGACTATCAACTTGTTAGGGATAGAGAACCTAGAACTAGGATTCCTAACAGAAAGTACAATGTTAATTTAGTTGAAAGTTACAATAAAATTGTTTAGTTTGCTTTCATGGTTGCTGATGTTGTGAAGTCTTATACACCTGACACTTTTGAACAAGCTACACATTGTAAACAGTCTAATGAGTGGCTTAAAGCCATGAATGATGAAATACAGTCTATGCATGCTAATGATACCTGGACCTTAGTTAAAAAACCAGATAAAGCTAGGGTTATAGATTGTAAATGGATTTTCAAACTTAAAGAGGGCAGTTCTTTACTTGATCCACCTAGATTTAAGGCTAGGCTAGTAGCCAAAGGCTTTACTCAAAAAGAAGGAGTGGATTATAATGATATTTTTGCCCCAGTTGTGAAATATAAAACCATGAGACTGTTGCTTGCTATGACTACTGTATTTGACTGGGAACTTGAACAGATGGATGTAAAAACTGCATTCCTACATGGTGATTTAATTGAGACTATACATATGAGTCAACATAAGGGTTTCATAGATACAAATAAACCTGACCATGTATGTTTATTAAATAAATCTATATATGGCCTTAAGCAGTCTCCTAGACAGTGGAATAAAAAGTTTGATGCTTGTATGATTTCTTTGGGTTTTCATAGAAGTCAGTATGATAATTGCTTGTACTTTAAACACACTAAGTCTGGACATCCCCTGTATGTTCTACTCTATGTAGATGATATTTTACTTATCAGTAGCTCCAAAGTTGTCATTGCTGGTGTGAAGTATGACTTAAAGAGACATTTTGATATGAAGGATCTTGGTCCTGCACAGAAAATTTTAGGTGTCAAGATTGTTAGAGATAGGGAAAATAAAACCATGTTTCCTTCACAATCTGATTATCTGAAAAAGGTGCTTGATAAATTCTCTATGTCTCAGTCTAAGTCAGCTCCAATTCCCTTAGGAGGGCATATGGAGTTATCTAGGAAAGAGTATGTGGTCACTGAAGATGATCATAAATCTATGGAAAATGTTCCTTATGATGTAGCTGTAGGTTCTTTGATGTATGCTATGCTGTGTACTAGACCTGACTTGGCTTTCTCTGTGAGTGTGCTTAGTAGATACATGTCTGGACCTGGTCCTAGACATTGGGCTGCTATGAAATATATGCTTAGATATATTAATGGGACTAACAATCTTGGTCTTGTTTATTCTGAGTTTGATTCCAGAACTGAGTTGAAAGGATATGTAGACTCTGATCATGGAAGTAATAAGGACACCAGGAAATCCACTACTGCATTCTATTACACCTGGGCAGGTAACTGTATCTCCTGGAAAAGCCAACAACAATCCATAGTGGCTTTGTCTTCCACAGAAGCTGAGTATATAGCAGCCACTGAAGCTTCTAAAGAAGCTATATGGTTGAAAGGTATTCTGAAAGAGATTGAAGGTAAAGAGTATCTACCTATACTTTATACTGACAGCCAGAGTGCTTTATTTCTCTGTAAGGATCCTGTATACCATGAGAGAACCAAACATATTGATGTGAGGTTACACTTTATTCGAGATTTGGTTGAAAATAAGGTTATAGATGTGAAGAAAATCAAAGGTGATGTGAATCCTGCTGACTTTGGAACCAAAATTGTACCTACTAACAAATTTGTTTTCTGCAGGGATGCACTTCACATCAATGATGTAACCTGAGGTGTGATCTTGGGTCTATGATGACATGGGGAGAAGAGTTCAACAATGCATTAAGATTTCTTGGGTGAGGTTAATGGACTTTGGATTAGGAGGGCATTTGTAAGTGTTGTAATCCTAAGTTCGTATATGACCTAAGTAGTTTGCACATTTGTATAACAAAGTTTAAGTGTAGGAATTGGTAGATAGTTTAGGACTTAGTACTAGCTGTAAGGTTAAGTCTGAAACCGGATAATTTTGCAACCCCGGGTAACCGGTTGGAAGGCAAAATCTGGAATCGGGTTTTATCTGTTAGCTGGGCTGATGTTCTTAGGCTGTGTCTGTTTGGGCCTTATCTGTTCCCAGACGTGATAAGAGTTGTTGGGCCTTGTCTGTTGAACAAGCTGAAGAAGCCCACTAGCTTGCTGATGACGCGTGATATATAAGGCTTCCTTTCCCAGAAGCTTACCCTAAGTTCATTTTCTGCTGCGCGGCGCCTCCATTACAGAAGAGAGAAAAGAAAGAGAGAAAAGAGAGAGATCTGAAGATCTTCTGCAGAGATTCTAGGGTGGAGTCCTTCTGAAGAACGAAGACTTGATTTCTCATTGTAGCTTCTGCCTTGAAGCTACAACAACCTATTGGGGGCCGAATCCCAAACTTCTTCTCTTACCTATCTCTCTGTTTAGATCTGTTTAGATCTTGCATGCATTCTGCGATTTTCCGTTCTTGCCTTGCTTTGTAACTTTTGTGCGAACTCCCTGAGATTCTTAGTGCATTGATTGGGCGAGTCTCCCCACTGAGACTCCACGGATTAGGGAAACCGAACCGCGTAAACATGTCCTGTGTCATCTTGCTTTCAGCTTCTTTCACAGTTTGTTCTTTAGATCGATTGTGGTTGAGAACAGTCGGTTCTGTTGTTGAGAGAATATTTCATATCGATATCACACCTAGAGTGAGGCACAAATTCAATTTCTAAAAAGAAATTCAGAGACCCAAATCTTTGATACGAAATTCCATATTGAGAAAATCCTTGATAGCATACACCTCTGTTTGATCGTTTCTAGTAATCAGGATGTCGTCAACATAAACGACAAGGAATGTAACAGATTCGCCAGTCTTCTTGTAAAACAAAGAGTAGTCGTTTAGGGACTGACTGTAGCCGCGTGATTTCATAGCAGAGGACAGCCCTGCATACCATTGGCGGGATGCTTGTTTAAGACCGTATAAGGATTTACGCAGTCGACAAACTAGATTAGAATCAGAGAGATTGAAACCTGGTGGAGGGCGCATATATACTTCCTCGTGTAATTCTCCGTGAAGGAAAGCATTATTAATGTCAAGTTGTGAGATTGTCCATTGTCTTTTGACAGCAAGAGAAACGAGACTGTGTACAGTGGTGAACTTGACAACGAGTGAGAAGGTTTCGTTGTAATCGATTCCTTCTTTTTGAACCTCTCAATCGAACCATCTGGCTTCTTTTTGATCTTATATACCCAACGGCAACCAATCGGCTTTTTTCCTTTTGGCAGGGGAACTAAATCCCATGTATGATTCTGATCAAGGGCCAGAAATTCAGCTTCCATAGCTTGAATCCAGCGGGGATCAAGGCCTGCAGCTGTGTAGGTAAGAGGTTCAGTCTCCTCAGAATTAGGTGGTAATTGCTCAGCAAGGAAATGGAAACAAAAGGCTTGAGGGAGTGTGGTAGTAAGTCTGTGAGGACAGAATGAATCACAAGTCATGGCTGAGCAGACGTAACCATTTAAGTAAGAAGGAGTTTGAGCTACCCGATTAGATCGTCGAGGAGGGTTTATGGGATTAGAGATAGGATTCTCAGTAGATGTGGAGAGTGAGTGATTGGGCATCTTCTTGTCAGATTCGCTCGGAAACCTAGACCTCCATTGATGATGAAGAAAGAAAGCTTGAAAGGGAGAACAAATTGAGAGAGGGAAAGCTTTTCATTGAGAGTGAATCAGTTACATAATACAGTGACTTCTGTTAACTAATATAGATGAGATGAAAATGATCTACCTCTCCCTTAATTACACGTGGCTAACCACAGGACAAATTACTCCTAACAAACTAAAACTAACCCAGATATTATCACCCCCCTCAAATTGGAGGTTGGGATTTACAACTCCCAATTTGACCAAGAGATCAGTATATCTATATCCTGGGAGTGTTTTAGTTAACATGTCAGCCAGTTGGTCCTATGTTGGAATGTGTGAAAGTGAAATCAACCCATCCAAGAGTTTTTCACGCACAAAATGACCATCTATGTCAGTATGTTTTGTGCGCTCGTGATAAACGGGATTGCGAGCGATGTATATGGAAGCTTGATTGTCACATCGTAGCAGAATCGGTGTGAGTTCCTGAACAGTCAGTTCATTGAGAAGGCGACTAAGCCATGCGAGTTCAGCACAAACACGCCGCATCGAACGATACTCTGCCTCGGCGGATGATAAAGAAACGGTCTGTTGTTTCTTCGATTTCCAGGAGATGGGACTACCTCCGAGAAATATAATGTACCCGCTCACAGATCGTCGAGACAAGGGACAAGATGCCCAGTCAGCATCACAAAAAGCTTGCAGACGCAAGTCCTCAGAAACAGATAATAGAATGCCCAAATCAATTGTTCCAAGGAGATACCTAAGCGTGTGGAAAGTAACATCTAAATGAGACTGGCGTGGTGCTTGAAGAAACTGACTCAAGTATTGCACAATGAAGGCGAGGTCAGGCCGAGTGTGAACAAGGAAATTCAGTTTGCCAATGAGACGACGGTAATAAGAAGGGTCAGGGAGAAGGGGACCTGTTTCATTGTCGAGCTTGAGATTGAAAACCAAGGGAGCAGAAACGGGAGTGAGAGATAGGCATTCAAAATCAGAAAGCAATGTCGTGATGTACTTGCGCTGCGTGAGAATCAAATCCCTAGAGTGAGGCACAAATTCAATTTCTAAAAAGAAATTCAGAGACCCAAATCTTTGATACGAAATTCCATATTGAGAAAATCCTTGATAGCATACACCTCTGTTTGATCGTTTCTAGTAATCAGGATGTCGTCAACATAAACGACAAGGAATGTAACAGATTCGCCAGTCTTCTTGTAAAACAAAGAGTAGTCGTTTAGGGACTGACTGTAGCCGCGTGATTTCATAGCAGAGGACAGCCCTGCATACCATTGGCGGGATGCTTGTTTAAGACCGTATAAGGATTTACGCAGTCGACAAACTAGATTAGAATCAGAGAGATTGAAACCTGGTGGAGGGCGCATATATACTTCCTCGTGTAATTCTCCGTGAAGGAAAGCATTATTAATGTCAAGTTGTGAGATTGTCCATTGTCTTTTGACAGCAAGAGAAACGAGACTGTGTACAGTGGTGAACTTGACAACGAGTGAGAAGGTTTCGTTGTAATCGATTCCTTCTTTTTGAACCTCTCAATCGAACCATCTGGCTTCTTTTTGATCTTATATACCCAACGGCAACCAATCGGCTTTTTTCCTTTTGGCAGGGGAACTAAATCCCATGTATGATTCTGATCAAGGGCCAGAAATTCAGCTTCCATAGCTTGAATCCAGCGGGGATCAAGGCCTGCAGCTGTGTAGGTAAGAGGTTCAGTCTCCTCAGAATTAGGTGGTAATTGCTCAGCAAGGAAATGGAAACAAAAGGCTTGAGGGAGTGTGGTAGTAAGTCTGTGAGGACAGAATGAATCACAAGTCATGGCTGAGCAGACGTAACCATTTAAGTAAGAAGGAGTTTGAGCTACCCGATTAGATCGTCGAGGAGGGTTTATGGGATTAGAGATAGGATTCTCAGTAGATGTGGAGAGTGAGTGATTGGGCATCTTCTTGTCAGATTCGCTCGGAAACCTAGACCTCCATTGATGATGAAGAAAGAAAGCTTGAAAGGGAGAACAAATTGAGAGAGGGAAAGCTTTTCATTGAGAGTGAATCAGTTACATAATACAGTGACTTCTGTTAACTAATATAGATGAGATGAAAATGATCTACCTCTCCCTTAATTACACGTGGCTAACCACAGGACAAATTACTCCTTACAAACTAAAACTAGCCCAGATATTATCACTTCTTTGGTGGTGTTTGCAACCATGATAGATTGGCTATTTCGAATCTCCTCTCCCCACAGGCAGTCTCCCGCTAACTTATCTAGGGATTCCCATGGGCTCAAAAAAACTACCCAAACAAAATTTCAGTCCACTCATTAGCCATATCCTCTCTTGTTTCCCACCATGGACCTCAAAAAACATGTCATATGCCAGTCGTTTACAACTAATTTCATCTGTTCTTTTCTCTGACTACTATCTCGATCAAGACTTCATCTATCTGGAATGTTGTTGCTCATAGTCAAGATAGTTGGTGCTGGAAATGTATTATCGTCGTCAAGAAAGATCTCATTCGTCATAAATTTGTTGTTGAACTACTCGTGCTTATGCCTTCTTCCTCACACAAGTTTTCTACTCGCTCGGTTTATGATATCTTGGTTTCGCTGTTTGCTTCTCTACCTGCTTTGTCCACTTCGCTGGGACATTTTGGTTTGATTTGGGATCCCCTTCACCTGCCTCGTGACAACTTCATTTTGTGGGTGGCCCTCCATCAACAACTTCCTATGCTCAATCGTCTTCACCGATGGGGAATTGTGGTTGACAACAATTGTCGACTCTGCTGCGTTGCCACTCAAACTGTTGAGCATATTTGGATCTTATGTTCCTACTCCAAATCTGTCATTGACATTGTCCTTCAATGGTTGTGTAATATCCTCAAATTGAGACGTTCTGATTATTTGAATAATTTAGAAAATAAAATATAAGAGCGGTCTTTTCTATTTACATTTGAATCATCATTGGAGATAGTACATTGGATCTTGCGCTAAAGTCGTTAATATTAGAATTAAGCTAACATCTAAATCAATCTATCTATCTTATCTATATAAAGATTGACTATCCAATGCCAAAATTGAATGAAATTGGTACCTCATAAATATTGCTCCCTCCATTGATAAATCTAGGATTTCACTAAATAAATTTACATCAACCATTTTTTCTAATTTAAAAAGATGTCCAAAAGATCAAAACGAAGCGTTTTGCTAAAAAATTAAGCACCCTCCTTTTTTTTCTTTCATTAGATCCGTGGTAAAACTGTACAACGGTTAAAATTTTCCAAACTAGAGATTCAATTGTTTTAAATTTTAAGTAAAAATGTGATATACTGATTATACTCCTCTGGTTTAGTATTATATAAGTATTTAGCTTTTTAATATATATTTTTAAAATTCAATTTACACAATGGTAATTAATTACTAAGTAATTAATAGAATTACATGAAGTTGATTTGATTTGATTTTTCATGTAATATAACGTAAGTCATTTTAGCCTTTTAATTTTATACACAAACTAGACTAGGTCTCGCGCCATGCGCGGGTTTATATAACTCGATATAGTGAATTAGTAGTAAGGAGTATTATGTAATATAAAATTTTATATGAAAATAAGTTTATATCTTAAAATGATATTGATATATAATTAAGTTTTTACATTTTAAATATAATAAACAACGAATATACATGAATTTTTAATACCAAAAATCTTATTTGATCAAATTATCATGGGTCAATTTTTAACAAATTTAAATAAATTGATTTCAACATATATAAAAATATATAATTGAAAACACTACAATAACACAAAAATATAATTATTTCTCTTATTTATTAAGAAATCAATCTTTTTGTGATACGTCATATCATAAAAATAAAATATATATTTGTAAAATAAAATAATTGGATATTGGGAGGTCAAAATCTAGAAAATTAACACATAAAAATCTTTTTGTAATCTGAAAGATCTTAAGCAATCTTTTTGTAATATTTTTGCACACGATTTTCCAAATTTAATTAAATTTTTTTGAGAAAATTACAATAAATTATAAAAAATCGTGACCAATGAAATGACGACAGGTGGATGGCCTGAATGAAGAGTATGCCACATGACATAGCTAGAATTGAAGAAATGTAATTTGCTTTAGTAGTTATATAGAGATTTTTTCTATTTTATTCTTGAATTTTGGTAAGAAAAGTAAGAGGTGTGTTAAACAGAGAAACATGATTATTAAAAATGTAAGGAAACTAAATGTAATTTTTACATACAGAGTTTTTATATTTTTAATATCTATCAAACCCACTAAATATCGGTAATATTAGAGAAAAAGAATAACTTTTATATGATATTTCTATGTACAAGATATTTATTTGATACAAGAATAAAAAGTAGAAGAATATTTATTATTGATTTTACCACAAATAAATTAAATTAATTTAAAATTTAAATGTGGGTTAATATTATATTGACTATGTTTAAATCAAATTGATAATACTTAAGAAAAAGAGAACATAATTTATAATCTTAATTCTAATACGAGCCCCCACGGTAGAAATTTTCTAGATCTGCCACTGCCGATAACCTCCAATTCCTCGATCCCCACTCTCCCTTTCAAATTCACCGATCAACCTCAATTTTGACTGTGGTAATTTTCTTCTTACATAGATGACACTGAATGATGTCTACTTGTCTTTTCTCCTCCTCGCGCACATACTTGACCGTATGATTGTGGGGAAAAATCCCGCACTCGGAAAATTTTAACTTGCACCCCAAACCTTTTTTTTAAAACCCGGTTCAGTTTTGGGCGCAATTAGAATGCGCCCAAAACTAGATCGAATTTTTGAGCATTTTGAAGGCAATAATAAAAAGAAAGTCCATGGCAATCACTCTTGTACACATGAAATTCAATGCCTTAACATCACTCAATGTTGTATGTTTTCATTGACTCTTTTTTTCATGACCTTTTGTAATTAAGATTAGTCAAATTAATTTGAGTTTCTGATTTCAAAAACTGAATTATGTGCTATCAGTTTGTGTTTTCAGATCAAATATAAATATAAAATGCAAAGAAAGAAATTTCAGTGTTCTTGTTGACAATCTTAATTCTTTTCAAAATAAATTTTTTAATAGTTAATGATCTTATTGTGACAGATTAATATACTTGCAACGACTTTTACTGTTATGTGTTTACTAAAACAGACCTTACAAACCTCTCATGTGGACAGAGGTTTGGAGTGGATGGTATGATTTTGCAGTAATTGACTTTATCATTAGATTAATAAAGTAAAAAGTAAAAAGTAAAAAGCCAGATCAATAACTTTTTTCAAAGGTACACATGAAGGCTTTAGTAAATTATACTCCCTCCGTCCCAAAATATGAGTCCCATTTTCCTTTTTGGGCGTCCCGAAATGTTAGTCCCATTTCTATTTTTGTCCATAAACTTCTTCCAATTATACCCTTACTCATATTATTTTAATATTATACATTCATCATTTCCAATGCACTTATGTACTTTTCATTTGTAAACTCTTCTCCCATTGGTTAATGAATTATTTTAATATTTTACATTCATCATTTCCAATGCACTTATGTACGTTAAAGCATTTGCCTTAATCCAATATATTTTTGTACAATGAGACTCATATTTTGGGACGAATGGAGTATATATATATACAAATAATATGCAGGTTTACAGAGTTTAGAGGACCGACTTATCAAAGAATCTAACTTCCCTATATTCAATTCATGTATCATGTGTCTTTGTAAAAGGATTTAACTTTTGCAATTACTAAAGTTATACAAAGAAGGAGATTTGTTGTGAACTATATGGTATGCATTTTTTCCTCTTTCAATTTCTTTGTGCTTGAAGTGTTTACTTTTTACTTATCCTAAACTACATTTTTCGTCATTAGTACAAAACTTTGAGCCCTTATCGGAGGCCGTTTGCATCTAATTTTAGTAATTGTAAACAATATTACATATTGCAATATGCTAGCATGTTGTTTTCAAACATTTACACTCAGTTTCCAACAAGCATGATAATTTAGTAAACACGTCAAAAATGTATACAATGGGGAAATGACATTTAATAACTGGTCCTCGAGTTTATTCAATTGTAATGAGTTATAGACAGAAAAATAGATCATATATTCACCAACTTGGCTATTAATAAATCAAAATAGATTACCTTATTTTATATACCAAAATCTGTGGAGTTGGTAATAATACTGCAAACAAGACTTGAACAAAAATTTAGCATATAGAGCATTGAAGAAATTGCATACGCAAATAACATATATTTAAAAACTTTTGTCCTGTACATTACAAGAATATTAAAAATCATATTTTTAAAAACTTATGTCCCGTATATTACAATAATATTACAAAATGATATAACAATTTGGCGAATTGAGAGAAGAGGTACAAATCATCAAACTCATTTGATTATATGATATAATATCATTTCAATATCTATTATGAAACATTTAAGAAATTATAATTACGCAAGACCCGTACGCGGGTTTCAGTCTGTTGATTTAAGCCCTAATAAAATAGGAACACCAATAAACGAGCTAATTGTTTGGCAAAAAAAAAGCACCCGAGCTAATTAGGTAATGTGATGATTTTAAAGGGAGAGACAAATTCATAGGTAGTTGTGTGTCAATTGCTAAAATGATTAATAAAACATTCAGGAAAAACATAATCACTAATTAAACTTTTTTTCTGTTTCTTTTTGATAGAACAAAGATTAGAGACTGCTTTGTCGAGGTTAGATTCTATATCATAAAGGGTTGTGAATATGATTAGCCCAATCTAATTTTAGGACGCCTATTAAACAACGTTAAATCATATTAAAAACTGTAATTTCCCCGCGCTATGCGCGGAGGCCCGTTTCTAGTCTATATATAAAAGTTGATGGGTTTGAAGAAGTAAAAGCAACATATACCTAATAAATGCTACTCTAATATTTTAAATCTTTATTCTAATTACCTATTATATTAAATGTTAATTTCATCATCAACTAAGAACGCACCAACTTCGTCTCCTTCATCTACCACAATCTCCAAACCCATTCTCATCTCTATCTCGTTCATTAATTCATTTGTTTCATTCCGACGCCCCCTCCTTGCCCGATTAAAAAATAATCTGGATTAATTAGATAGTTTTATCTATATATTGACAACACCTAAGATTGATTCATATGCGCCAAAACATCTAACACACCGAACAACATTGGTCTCAGTAAAACATGAACATCGTATAAATACTTTATGTTGCAGATTTCGGTTGTAACCAACTGTTGCAATAGTTGTATTTGCATTTTACGAGTTTGTATAATTTTATTATATCATCGTTCACTCATTTTGAATTTAGGACCTATTTAATGACTAATTGCATCCGGAAAACGGTAATTTCCCCGCGCAAAGCGCGGAATTCCGGATCTAGTATCTTATATATCTATATCTATATAAAGGTTGGGTGTCCATTGCCAAAATTGAATGAAATTGGTACCAATTTAATTCATTACTCATTTCTTAATCACCTCCTATTGGACTTTTGGGCATGTATTTAAATATCTTTCTTATATCCCTATGTTATATTTATTTATAGTCTACTTGATTAAGTCACAAATTAAATTAATGTGTGAGCTTCTCTTATGACAATGCAAACTTATTATAATATTATGTTTTAAAACTACTTCAAACATAAATATAAGGAAATAAAAAATACTTATATTTAAAAATATTAATAAATTTGATAACAACAACAACATATTAACAAATAATGTATAACTATATTAAATCACATACGAAAATCCGTAATTTTCTCGCGCGGAGCGCGAGACCCGTATCTAGTCTAGTCTAGTATATATAAAAGTTAGTCGTTCTTGGCCGAAAGTAAATGTAAAGTGTACTTGATTAATGCATGATTCAAGATTATCAATTCTCATCTTGGACCCCAAGTTTTGGTGAATTTTCGTTTTGAGTTTGTCTATTGGTCTTTGGCGTCTTTGTTGCAATCTTAGACGTTCTTTGTCAAAATTAATGCAATTTGTAACGTGGGTAATACCTTTCTCTCCACCGACTGCTAATTGTTTTTCTCTCATACTCATTGCTTTTTGCTACATTTATTTGTCGTCGTTAATGTGCCAAAGTCGGTGGTTTTCTATTTATATTTATAGGCCCTTCCTAAATACAGCGCGAGCGTTTTTTAAATAACGTCTGGGCCCTCGCGTTACGCGAGGGAGCGTCATCTCGCAGAACGCGAGGGAGCGCATCCTCGCAGAACGTGAGGGGTTTTTTCCCCTATAAAAGGTGAAAAACCCTACTCGGCCCATTTTTACAGCCACCATTATAAAATTTCGCCGCTCTCAATTTACCATCTCTCTCAATTTCAACCTACTTCTTCTTCCTCTTTTCAATTCAAATCTCCATATAAGGTATGTTTCTAATACTCTTATGCTTTCTAATGTTGTTTTTAGATGAATATATGTTGTTAGTATAGAAAATTGCATATTATATGATGTTTTGATATTGAATGTTGATTTACAAATGGTTGTATAATGGATGAAAGATGATGACTTTGAATTATGGTTGATGAGTGAATGTTGTTTTATGTTGAATAGGTTGAAATTCATTAGGGTTAGAGTTTTTTATTAGGGTTGTTGATTTTATTGAGGGTTTTGATGTTTATTTGGTAATTTACTTAAATTGATAGGTATTTTAGCCGGAAATTGTCCCCGGAAACTGTCGTCGGAAACTGAAGAAAGTGCAAATTCACGCAGAACGCTACATCCCTCGCGTTCTGCGAGAGTCATGTCCCTCGCGTTTTGCGAGAGTCATGTCCTTCGCAGAACACGAGGAGTTGCCATAACTGGCAAATCTGTTTTCTGCAGAACATATGTTTGTGTTTTTTTGGTTGTTTGTTCTGTTTTCTGTTTTCTGATTTTATTTTCTGCGTTCGTTTATTTATTGATTTTACTTTGTATTGTTTTAGGCAATGTATCGTCCCGGTCGTTCGACTCGTCGGAGAAACAGAAATGCTGTTAGGGAAGAACCCCCGGTTGAAAAACAAAAGGGGAAGGGGAAAGCAAAGAAGACTCACCCCGTAGAGCTCTTCCTAGAGGGACTTCCCGACGTTGAAGAACGTCCCAATCCCAATTGGTCCCAAGGTAGTTATTCAATTGGACAACCGCGTAGTAGTTGGGAGTCATACCCAGTTGGCTGGGACCTTGTTTCCCAAGATAGTTATTCTACTGGACAACCGGGTTCCTGGGACCGGTTTTTTGAACATAATGCACTTATGGAAGCCGGACAGGGGTGGGAGGGAGGCAGTTGGGGCGGTGGAGAAGGGATGGTTGGACAAAGTTGGGGCGGTGGATATGCCGAGGGAAGTGGACAAGCTGGTTCTTCTTCTCACAATCAAGCCCCAGAACCGATGGAAGCAGAAAACGAGGATGAAGTTTTTGGGGATGAAGAAGAGGAACAACATGAACAAGAACAAGAAGGTGATGATGTTGAAGAAGAAGAAGAAGAAGAAGAAGAAGAAGAAGAAGTGGTCGAGAAACGCAAAAGAAAGAGGAAGTCCAAGAAGAATGAGCCAAAGTATGATCCTGAACTCACTCATGACACGCCTGGAGGTCTAGAAGATCCCGAGTTGCTTAAGGGATTTGAAGCACACGTTGCATTCCACATCCAGAAAGGGGAGGTAATTTAATTATTTATTTATTTTCCGCATTTTCAATCCATTGCACATATTCTGCAGAATTATCAGAAAATAACTATGCTCGCTCTCACCCTCTAACCATACCCCGCACACAACAAAATTCTTCCACGTAGAAGTCAAACCGACTATCTCCAGGAAGGGAACATTGTACCTTAAACCAAAATACAGTAAGATAAGTTCCTCATTCAATCTCACGAAATAGAGCATCTGTAATGCTTTTCCTCGCGTGACGCGAGGACACACCACCTCGCGGCACGCGAGGTGGATACTTTGTCCAGAAGCTTTGCAATTGAAAATGCATCAACACAGAATCAAGGACATTACTCGCGTTCTGCGAGGTGGTATGTCCTCCCGTTCTGCGAGGTGTGTTTTCTACCACAGATCTTCAATTGTTCATGAATTTTAAAATACAACATTTGCCACAGAATGATAAATGCTTACTTGTCCGTGCTATAAGTCGAGTCCATCAAAAGGACATATGGAAACGCCTTTAAGAGTTTCATTGATTCGGGGCTAGCAAAGAACAAGTCGCCTATTATCGAAGAATTCTTTGCACTTGGCCTATACTCCATGAAGTAGTTGCTCTCTTTGCATTGGTGAAAGAATTCTTGAACCACGGTTCTACCTTCCATTTCCTCTTCCCTTATATGTCTTACCAAATTGTACAATTGGTTCTTCTTTGTACAACTTCTGGGATCCTTGTTTATCTCAGTGTAAATCTGATTTGGAGAACAATGTGAAAGTACCATCTCACGAACCTTTTTCTTTTGATCCGGGGTTGGCCTCCCGACAAATGCATTCCCGACCAAACTATCTCCAATAGGATGGTTGTGCAAACCACAAACAACCACTAATCTCCAATTCTCTTCAACCCGGTTCTCCATGAGCTTCAACTGAAATTTACACCCCGTTTTCTTGCTCTTTGTGTTTGATCTAACACCGACACCTTTAGGCCTATGGCTTCCCCCTTTCTCACAAATGATTTGAACCTTACCACTTTGCCCCGGTTTAGATGGTACACTCCTTCCAATAGAGATCATAAACTTGTGTTGCTTTGCAACATTCTAAGCCCACAAATGACTAATCTCCTTAGAGGCAAACACTTGCTCCGTAGTGAAATATTCCGAATAATCCCTACAAACAACTTCTTCCTCACATACGGGACTATCAAACTTTGGTGCAGTGCGTAAAGAGGGAAGAAAACACATCTCCTCTCCTACGTTTGTAGGTGGGTTAGCAAATTGTGAATCAAACGCATCAAAGCTTGATGGCACCTCATATGTACATGGCAATTCACAAGTAGATGGCACGGGCAACTCATAAGTAGATGGCACGGGCAACTCATAAGTAGATGGCACAGGCAATTCATATGTAGATGGCACATGTTGTTCATATGAAGATGGTTGATGATAATATCCAAAGTGGTCAATCCCTAAATCAAATGACGGCGGCGAACATGGCCTTGTATTCCGGGAGGGGTAGTTGTAGTCATTCAACTGAATTGCATTCAATCCAGTGAACAAAGAAAAATTCACCTATACACAATGCTTCTGTTAATACTCTGTAATGTGCAACTTCTCGCGTTCTGCGAGGGGGGCACATCTCGCGTGACGCGAGTGGCTTCCTCTCGCAGAACGCGGGAAGTTGCTATTTCCTGAAACTAGTCATTCAACGAGATAATTTAACATAACATGAGTTTCTACATTAAAAACCCTAAAAACCCTAAAAACATGAACACATCTAAGTTTTTGACATTATATGCAAAAATCATCTCTTCAACACTTACTACTACTAGATTTAACATGAAATACAACATAATAAGTTCATTTTAGCTCTTAATGGTGCAAAACAAATTAAAATTCAAAAATTAAGTAAGAACATTACCTCATTTGAATGGTAACTTGATGAACCATCATCTCCATTCCCTCCTTTGTTGAATTCCTCTTCATCTTCCATTATTTTAGGTGTTTTTAGAGTGTTTTGAAGTTTTAAGGTTTTGAAAATGGGTTTTAATGGAGGGTGAAAGAGGTGAAAGATGATAAAAAATGTGTTAGGGTATGGTTAATAGGTGTTACGAATTACTTAAAATAAAGGGGTAGTTATTACACTTAGGTGGGGACAAGACATGTAGTAATGGCGCACAACAACGTCCATTTGACATGCTAATCTCGCGTTCTGCGAGCGACGTGACACTCGCGTTCTGCGAGGACACGTACACTCGCGGAACGCGAGATCAGCATGTATGAAATTAACCTAATTTTTTGCTAATCTCGCGTAACGCGAGATTGTTATTATGTGTTATGTGAAACTTGATATCATTGTTGAAACTTCTACCTAGACTGCACAATATCAACTCATTTATTATGTGTTATGTGACTTCTCTTTCTTTTTGCATACCAGTTGCTCGATTTCCCCGTGGAATTATATGCTTTAGGTGGTGCCATTTCTTGTATAATGTTGATTAGTCGAAGATGCTATCTTGAAATATAAAAAAATGATCTTGCCAGAAAATGACTTTTATGTATGCGATGAAAAGGTGGAGCCTTCCGAATCAGAAACTGAAATTTCTTGAGATTCTGAAAGCTACAATATGAAATTCCTCTAGGAATGATCAAGAAGTAGCCCATTTGTAGTGAAATTCGTCGATTGTGGAGTATGCGAGGCCTTCTTCCTCTAGGAATCTGATGGCTTCAGAAAAAACGACCAAAACCAAATAAGATCACAGTTTATGTACTTTTGTTTTGAAATGGAGCTGAAGGTTTTTAGGAGAGATCTCTTACGCAATCTTTTGTGTTGACAACTTTAAGTGTTTATCAATCTCATCTCTGTGCACACCCTCATCTACCTTGTAAAACATAATATACACTATTTTAAGAACAAGATTTGTAAGAACATAGACAGAAAAAATGAAAGGAAGGGATCATGCAGCCTTACATGCTTGAAGGTTGCTTTAGGTAATCCAGAACCATTTGATCGACAGTTTTCAGCCCATCACCATTCATCTGCATGGAAAAGTTTGGTAAGGATGTATACAAGGACAAATTTCTACATGTATAAGTAGATATGAAAAAAGGAGTTTAAAGAGTATCTCATTACTTGGGTGGACGGAGTTGATTCTACTTTCACAACAATGCTTTGAGATGAAGCAACAGTTAGGTTTTGAGAAAGGGAATCGGCTTTTGACTTCAAAAAATAAAACACTTATAAATTAGTAATAGGAACAAAACAGAATTAGCTATAGATGATTAAGCAGCTTTTATGACAACAAAATGTGTTAATTTGTATAAGCAAATTGTACTCGAGATGTTGAACTTTGTACAGTAAATGGTTATGAATGCACTCAATATAATGGTGAGACACCTCATTGAAATCCGCCACTGGCCTGAAAAGAACATGAAAAATCAGACGATTCAACTATGTTAGTATGCCTTGAATCTGAATCACACACTGCGACAGGTAGCACGGGGGTCTCGCTGTGTATAGCGGCTTATGTGTAAACCTAATTATGTGTAAACCTAATTGTACCGAAAACTGTAATACCGCCTCCGTATAATCTGATCTCCCTCTCCTGTGGACGTAGCCAATCTTTGGTGAACCACGTATATCTGTGTGTCTTTCTTGCGTTTACTTTGTTCTCGTTTCGATTCTGTTACAACAAACTATTTGGCTAAACTGAAGTAGACCTGCAGAAGCTTTTTAAAAGAGCAATGGCTGAGATTGTACAGCTTCTTTGTAGAATAATAGTAATTACTTGAGACCATATGTATACGCATCGTGTTAGTTCTATTACGTTTAGATAAAAGAAACAAGAAATCAATAAAACATAATAATCAAAGTTCATGGAAGAAATTTTGTTACATGTTTAAGTTAGTCAAATTTCAGATTCATTAATAAATTCTTATGTATTACAACTTGAGCAGAATAGAGTTTGTTTTAGCTGGCATTCAGGGCTAGGTGATTGGTCAATGACTAAACTCAAAAGAAGGCAGAGCTCTGCCGATCATCGAAATCTTTCTTATGCTGAAGCCAAACGACAAAAGAATGAGATGGGTACATGTCCTAACTCTTCTGGTATGGTTATTGTTTAATTAAGTATCCATGTTTTGCATTATAATAGTTGGAGTTTGTGGATAGATTAGAAACCATAATTAGCTCTTATTTTTGCTCGATGATTGACCACACAGCTGATGATGGAGTTTGTAAGCATTTTTGTAAATGCTGTGGGTTATTGAAACTGGATGCAACACAATGGTCAGTTTGCTGCTTTGTAATCTGGCAGTGCATCTTTTTTCTTCCAATCATATATGGTAAGTGGAATATTTGGCCCGCAATCGTCGACATGAAGAAATCGACTACACTCGCAATCGTCTTTTTTCTTGATTTTCTATCCCTGTTTTTTTCCAAACGATGGCTTCTATTTCATCCCTTCAAGACTGCTCAAGACAATTATTATTTTCCTCTCCCTGTCATTCCACGCTTTCTCTGTTTTCTAATAATTACTTCTGTTTGATTTCCAGCTGAAGTATCATGAAACCGGGAGGGAAAAGGATTGTTTGCCACAAGATGGTAAATGGAATATTTGGCCCGCAATCGTCGACATGAAGAAATCGACTGCACTCGCAATCGCCTCTCCCCCGCCGCCATCATCGGACACGACAGTAGCATCTGATCTTCAAGCGACACTTTCCTCCAGGTCTATCTGTATTCATTTTTCTGTCTAGGTAGAAATCAGAGTTATTGCATCTGACTTTGGCTTGGAAAGAAGCATAGGAAGCCGCTTATCACAACCTGTAATAGTGACTTGAAGTTCATGAATTTTTAACTGCAGATCAACAGGTATGTGATCTTTTAGACTATTTAGTTTATATGTTGTGCTTCTTTAATTCATTTTCAGCTTGATGATTCCTTCATAATTTTGTATGGGCATGTAAGTTGTTGATGCAATGCACCGAACTGTTACCAATACAATTGGTACTTTACCTCCACAATTTTTCACTGTAATAATCTCTAATATAAGTTTATTCCTCATGACTTACATTTTAGTAATTACTTTTCTTTACGTATCATGTTTTAGTGAGGATGGATAACTAAACAGTACTAGATTTGTTACAGGTAGATGGTGGGTAACGTTTTGATCAATGCATAGCGCATTAATTAGTATAACATTGATAGTTATTATACATAGTGAGGCATGAGCTGCCCCTGCTGGAATTAGATAAAAAAAATCAGCAATCCATTGAAATAGCTTTTATTGAGATCTAACTGGAAAAGAATTTTGCGTGAAGGTGTTCTTTTCAACTATGGGTAATCACAAAAGAAATTTTTAGTCTTTGTTTCTCGAACTGTTATCACATTTCTCTGTGGTAAGCCAATTATTAGCTTTCCTGCATATGTTACTATCTTAAGTGAATGTGTAGCTTAGTTCTGACTGTTCTGTTGACATTGGGTTGTAGGAGGTGGTACATTCCTTTTATCATACAATAACCAATGAAAAGAAGGGGGAGATCAAGTATTCCTGACATCATAATTTAACTAATCACACATCATGTTAGCATGATAACTTTTAACTGATCAAATTGTATACTTGGCTTGGAGGTATTTAGCATTGAATTTTTTGTGTTTAACTGAAAGTCCATATAAAATTGAAATTGAACAGCAAGCAATCCTGCATCCAAATTCTAGGTGATTGCAGGTTGTGATAGTATTTGTGATGATTTTAGGAAGTAGTCCACAATCTAGTTCATAAAGTTGTCATTTCCAGTAAAATTTGCAAATAAGTAAACTGACACACCTCATATATTGGAGACAAGACTTGGCTAAAAGTAACAAGAGTTGACAATTACCCTTACTTGACTTTCAAAGTTGCTAGATCATCTTAGCTTAAATATTAATTGTATGAAATTAAGTAATAACAGTTCCACTGCCAAGCTTAAATATTATTAAGAGTTCTGAATTTAGTAGTTCTCTTATTACTTTCCTCAGTGTCGTGATCACTGAATTCCTGTGCAATTGTTTTTTGGTGATTAGGTTGCTGAAATTCGTGTCAACGACCTTTAATTTGGTGTGAATGTCACAAGTCTAATAGATATTGAAACTGTTAAAGGTATAAGGCTATTCAAATCGTTATTTTAGAATCTGTGGCATAAATGTTTCTAGCATTTCTACTTGGAATTGTAGGTAAATCTGATCTTTTTAAATCCTATAACTGCGTGTAAATCAGGCTTAGAGGTTTTTTTGTCACTTTTGGGATCTTGGTTAGAGAAATTTTGTTACTCTGTTGTCTTTATAATATGAGGCTTTGAGCAAGGTTTATTGATTTCACTGTTTAGGGTTTAATGTGCAATCTATCAAGAGTTTAGGTTTCCTATTTTTGCTCTGAGAACTAGCATATTTAAATATCTCAGCATCTAATTATCAGGGAATTTTATCCCCCTTTTGTACTTCTTTCAACTATCATTTCGTTTAATGTAGTGAAACTGTCAAGCTTGGCCATGTTACATTCTTCTGGAATGGTAACCGTTCAGGGTATTTCAATTCTGAATTGGAAGAGTATGTGGAGATCCCCAGTGACAGTGGTATTAGTTTCAATGTCCAGCCCAAGATGAAGGCCTTAGAAATTGGTGAGAAGACAAGGGATCCAATCCTTAGCAGCAAGTTCAACCAGGTGATGTTTTATTGTATACTATGGTCCTTAATTCTATTTATTGTAACTTTTGTGCTGATACACAATATATGTAATTCCAGATCCGTGTCAACATTCCAAATGGAGATATGGTCGGTCATACTGGAGACATTGCAGCCACAGTTGTAGCTTGCAAAGCTGCTGATGAAGCAGTCAAGGTAATTTTTGTCTCATCTATTCTTCTACCTATCTAGCTGGTGCAATAAGCTTGCAGCTATCAATTGTGTATTTTCATATCTCTTTGATAAACAAAACAGCAACTCTAGCTGGTGGATTAATTGTAACCTTTATGATTCCTTTGGTCAAGGTGTAACCGTTTTGATTAATTTCAATATGCTATTAAAGTTTCCATTCAAGTCATTCCATTGATGAGCCGCGTTAACGCAGTTGATCGATTTGTCATGTAATTCCTATTTGGTCTTTTCGAATTAAATTCCAATCCTATAAATTCGGTGTCCATCTTGCATTTTCCATTACATCACACTTTGTGATTGGAATTTTGCTCTCTTCTTGATTTTCTATCCCTGTTTTTTTCCAAGCGAAGGCTTCTCTTTCATCCCTTCAAGACTGCTCAAGACAATTATTATTTTCCTCTCCCTGTCATTCCACGCTTTCTCTGTTTTCTAATAATTACTTCTGTTTGATTTCCAGTTGAAGTATCATGAAACCGGGAGGGAAAAGGATTGTTTGCCACAAGATGGTAAATGAAATATTTCATCTACTGTGATATGCTTTTATGTTAATTTTAGGATTGGTAATATTGGAATGTCAGTATAACAGTATCTCAAGTTTTAGTGCGGCAGATGCTCTATGGATAACAAGAGTTGGAAGAAAAGAGTTGATTGTTATCATGAACAAATGCACGTCCAACTGTCCAACGTAACTTTGAGTGAAGCACTTTCATTCCATAATATTCCACAAGATGGAGCATTTTATTCGGTTATAGGTGTGATTTTGTTTTTGTTTTTTAGTTTAACAATGAGACTGCATTTCACTTAATATTTCCTTTTTGCTTAGCTTCCCAGAGGTTAACACCTAGATCTCTCTTTACTTTAGATTATCATTTACTCCATGATAGATGCGGTAAGTTGATTATATTTTTACCTGGTCAAATGATATTGTTCTCACAGGAAAGATATAGTTATAGCTTCAGTTTCACTGTTGCTGGTGAATTCTGATGGAGTAATTGGTTTACATTGGTTACATTTTTCAATTTCCTGCTAATGCTGCTTATTTTGGTGAATCAATCATTCTTTCCATTGTTCAGTGTTCATGTTTTTGAAGGACTTTTGCATCATAATTAATTAAATTTTTGATGAGAATGATAAATAGATGGGTAAGGATGATTGATTCACCAAAATAAGCAGACTGAAGTAAAACAGACAGCAACGCTTCCGAAATCCGCCTCAAGTACCAGCTCCCGGGCGAGGATCTCGAGAACTTGATGCTCGAGTAAGATCGCCTCAATCGGACCTCGCAGAAGCCGACGAAGCTTCAGATCTTCCTGTTTACTGTCAACTCCAAGGCGAATTTGGAGGAATCCAGCAAGGCTGACGGGAGTTGGTTCGTTGCTGCCCCGTTCATCGTTTCAGCCGCCTGACCCCCTAACTGCTTCCTACATCTCCGCCTCACCCCCTCACTGCCTCCTATCTACAAAACTCAGGTTTTGCATATCTTCAGGCAGACTAATTTTATTTAGTCTCTACACTTTTACTTAGCATTAATTTTCTGCTATGCTGAGTTTTACGTTAACTGGAATCACATCACAAAGGTCTGAATATCTGGTTAGAAGTAAATGCACTGCATTCCATCCCTCTCTCATTCGCTCATCAGGTTTGTAAATGTGTTCAGTTTGGCTATCCTTGAGTTTGTAAGGTTTGGTCAGGGTAACTGATGAATCTAATGTATACTAATTGATGAATCCCTCTCTCAAATCATCACTTTTTAGTTTTTTCTCCTCCTATCAAAAACAAAGGGCCTGGATGCTTTAGGAGAAACTATTTTTGCCAGTATCACTACCTTAACCTCATATGTTCCCATTTTGCTTATAGTTTTGTACTTCTGGCACGTGTTTTCACAAAGAAGTGTCTAACATCATATTTTGCATTTGTTGTACTTGGTAGCATGGTGGTGATGTGGTTTGTAATACATAATTATTGGGATCTTAATATTTTGGTTGGCATTTGCCTCAAATCCTTTTGTAAGCTCATAGTTTCCAATGTTGTTATTGCCATTGCTATTTATGGGTTTGCTCTATTACCTTCTAATGGATTGAGTTTTTTTTACCGCCAATGCTTTTAGCTGCTTCTGTGTTATTAATAGATAATATAGTTTTGTTGTCAATTTTTTTTAGGTGATGGTGGCGACCGTTCGCTGTGAAGAAATTGCAATGATTAGGACTCTCCAGCGATTAGGACTCTGGTCTTAATAAGGTTTTTTTTTAACCGAACACATGGGGTTGTTTATCTGTTCTTGAACACCTTTTTAACTACTTGAGTTGTCTTGGTTAACATAACTTTTTATAACACATGTTGCTTGATTGATATTTAATAATTCAACATGCTTTCATTGTACTACATTACTGGCAGCTTTAGTATCAAAATACTTGGTGCTGAACATGCCTTTCCTAAGTACATTCTACATGTTCATGGAGAAAATTTTGTTTATGAATTCCTGACAGATTTCTTCTTAATGAATTTGTTGCATTAATTCCCTATTTGCACATTTAAGATTTTAATTGCTTGAAACTTGAGTGGAAGAGTTCATTTAATGAGTTCTCTCATTTCAGATGGCAAGAAGTACATGGAGCAGTGGCTTTCCTCTTTGCAAAGCAGTTAACACTGTAGAAACACACTCTTCTGTTATATGATATCACATGTAATATAAAAAATTGCAGTGTTTACAATAAGATCTCAACTGCATCTGTAACATATATGCATTCTACATCAAACTGTGGGTGCTAAAAACACGAGCTACAAGCAGACAATCTGTGTCTGGTTAGGAGGAAGAAAGAAGATGTGCTGTAAAATTGAAGCTGGCAAACATTAGGTTTGGCTTCAGTATCTGTCTATCTGCTGATATTTTGACGATATAAATCTGAAATAAAAACCAAAAAAACAAAAAACAAAAAAGAAGGAAACTAAGCAGCATATGTGGATCATCAACACAGGCTGAAATGGAGAGTAGCTTGATCAGACATTGATTGTTTTAATTCTTATTTGGTCTATTACAGTTTAATTTTGTCTCTATAAATTTTAGCATTTTTCAGTATACTCTACATACTTTGTTGCTTGAGTGATGTTGGGTTGGAACGTTACAAATTCTCTTTCCACTTTTCCTATGTATAATTTTTCCTTGCTCTTAAAATGTAATTGGGTTTTTGTTTCATATGAATGATGCTGATGTGGGAAGACAGATTCTGCCCATGTAGAGTTGAGGAGTGTCTGGATGAAATCAACCACGAAGATCCTGTCCGGAAACCTTTCAGCAAAATGTCAGTTATATAATTATGGAGAAGGTTTCTATATCTTCATCCCCATAATATAAAGCATCTATAATGTATAAGCAGTATATTGCACTTCATGGATTGTATATTGCACTTCATGGATTGTATGCCTAATCTCTACATAACTGCTTGCAGGTTGATATGGTAGTTTATAAGTTTTTTGTTGCTCTAAATATTGGTGAATGCAGTTGATAAGTTTTTTGGTTGCTCTAAATATTGGTGAATGCAGTTGATAAGTTTTTTAGTTGCTCTAAATATTGGTGAATGCAGTTGATAAGTTTTTTTGTTGCTCTAATTTTGTTGCTTTGTGTTCCAGAAATCTCAATATAATTGTAGGGCCGAGTGTGCTTATAAGTCAGCTTCTTCTAATTGGTTGTCTAGAATGCATATGAAGGAACTTTATTTGTGATTTGTGAATGATGGAAGGATAAGTGAAGTGGTTTTAGATTAAATGACGCATAGTGTTTCAGTTATGTGATTGCTATGTAGTCACATATATCTCACAAATGAAACTTTTATTTCAGAGGTAAAATTGGTGATTATTTTACTGACTAGAAATAGGTAAAATTGCAGATTATATTACTCAATGGAAATTCTACTAAAGAGTCATTGATGTATAATCTGCGAATATGTGTTACAAAAGAATTTGATTTTATGATAAGTTATGTTGGTTAGTTGTTTTTTCCTTTTATGTTTAAAAGTATCATTGTAACCTTTATATAGATGATTTATATTCTACAGAATGATTGGTTTGATGCTAAAAAAAATTGTTTGGTTTTACATTTGAAAAATTATAATTTTTTCGAGGTAACTCTTTGTTTTATCTGGTGTCGAAGAAGATCTCTAATAACGTCATGACGAATCTCCGGGTGTGTCAAATAAAATTTTAGGGTGCCAAATAAAGGTTTTGTAAACGTATCCCAATTTTTATTTAGATCCATAAAAATTATGTAGTAACTTATACTATGCTTTGGGCACATTCTATATAATTGTTAAAAGACCCGCGCTTGGTTTCACAATCGTAAATCGTAATTGCCCCGCGTTCGCGCGGAGTCCCGGGACTAGTATATATAAAGGTTGTCCATTGGTAATTCCTAAGACCTTAAATGTGGGACATTGAATGCTAATTAAGGGTTTATATTTATTCAATATCTCTCATTCCTCCTAACTATAATAGAAAAAAAAAAATTGATGGTTATTTATTTCCTCTTTTATTCTTAACGTAATGAAAAACACATAGGATTATAAAATTAATTCTCTAATCTTGCACGGGATTGACCGAGATCAATTGAAAAATAATTTTATAACTTTATAATATGGAAAATTGTTTTATTATTCTCCTTCAAATCTTATGTAAGTACGTTAGAAAACACAAATCTCATATATTGCTCTTTCGTTTGCAATTTTTAAAAAGATTATTACTGAGCATAATCTTAACCATCTTGCATAGTGTTATTTCCTTTTAAATTTAAAAATGGGTTATACAAGAACAAATTAAAAAGTAAAGAAATCTTGATAATATATTATAATTATGATAAATCGAATCAACTCTTTTCGTTAGCAAAAACGTACGTTTCAATTGAATGTTTGAATTCAATTAGGGAATCATAAAGATTAATATGTAGCTAAAATAAAGGGGTTAATATTTGGACCGGTAAATCTCATTTTTGAGCCGGCATACCTGAACGCTATGTAGTAGCGTTCATCATTTTCTAAAAGGAATCGAAAGCGCCGGAATATAGCGTTTTCAATAGAACGGCTCAAAAACAAAAACCATCGATGTATTAAAGGCTCCCGTAAAATAAACATACGCAATTGATGAACGAATCCTCTTAACTCAAATAAAATGTTTGATAAATCAAACTCCGTAATGTCATGTAATTGACTACTACATTAAACTTACACACACATTACCCACAAATAATATAAAAACGTATTGCCATGGTATAACATAAATTCACCTATATATTTAGGTACATATATACAAATATTCAACACCAACTGACCAAATAAACCGAAATAATATTTAGTTTTCCTTTGTGATTATTTTTCAGAATCTTTGTTGTATAATTATATATCTCGCATATGTTTCTTATTTATTGACAGATTATGGTCAAAGTGGAACAGATCCTATCTGAGTGTTTTTCCGGTAAGTATGTTAATACTGATATGATAATTGTTTGTTAGATATATTTTTTAGTCATCGATCATGCTTTTTGGTTGTGTTATTTATGCGATTTTATTACTCAAGGAGCGGGACATGTTCTACGACAAATGTTAATTGAAGGAGATAAACAAATGACTTCTACGTTTGCGTTGAAAGAAGAAGCCCTTGCTAACCTGAATTTGTTTGGTGCAATGGTTCCAACTTCTAAAGAAACAACAAAAGATCTTATGAATGACATAATTTTTTTAATTTTCCAGACATTTTCCTAATTTTGATATTATTTGTCCCCTATATAATCCGTTTTTTCAAAAATTCAGGCTACCCAGGCACTTTCAAATGTTGTTATTGGAATTGGGGAGGCATACGATATGTTGTTCTTAGCTAGAGATTTTGATGTTTCGTGTAGGGCTTATTTGAAAAAGTACGAAAGAATGTTCTGAAGATTATGGTCTTATTGTTTATCCTTACACAATACTGCGTTTTGTGTTTCTGTTGTTCTTCACCGCCGTTGTTTTTGAAATTTCGTTCAAGATTTCAACTGTCGTATTATTTATATGTGCAAGAAACAGAAAATCCAGGTAAAATGTAATTACAAAACAAACCTTGATTAACTCAAATGTTGTGGTTTAATCATGGAATAACACCTACTCAACCATTTTTTCACATAAACTAATCAGAAACCAAGGATGAGGGTAGGACAAAGGTCTCATAAACGACAAGCTTAATGGGACCAAATAAAGAGACAAGTAACTTAGCTCACACAGTCAAGGCACATTTTTACTGAATATCTCTTGACCGTTGTACGCCCGGCTAATTTGGAACCAACACGACCAACAAAAGGAAACAAAGATAGAACAACAACCATCGAGCTACACCAAAAGACTGTGATACGGGCCGATGGGAAATACCAGACATTCTGCGGGATACACCTTGATGTTGTAAACACGGAATCAGGTACAAAACAGTGACGACTTTGGAAAAAAAGGAAAAACGTGCTCGAATAACAGTGAAAATTATATACAAACAAAGGTGTTCATAAAAATGTTAAAACCATACAGGTAGAGATACATCAGTAACATGGCAGTCATACCCCCTCCAGTTTCGCAAAACATATATAAAAGGACGAGATGGAAGGGTTGTAACCTTCTGCGCGTTGGTACTAACAAGAGATATACAAGGTACTGATTATTGTACCACAAAAAAACACCACGTTAATTGGTGATAGAAAGCAGAATAAATTTTGATAAAAATAAATTTTGGGAAAAAAGTATATGTTATACAACCTTTTTTTTAACAAACATGAAAGACACGAAAGAAACAACACAATCAACGAAATAGGGAACAAACAACCAAAAGAGTAAGATCAAAGGGTCACTGAATAACGTTCGGTTTTATTGTATAACAAAAAAATGGTTTTCATGTACAGAGCAACATGGGAGACCACCATAACAAAAAAAAACAGCATGCAGCCCGTAATTCAACCGGTGTGTTTCAGTTGGATTCAATTTAAAAAACAAACAAACAAAGTATCACATAATGACCGACCGATGTGATGATACTGACAAAAGCTTCAATAACATATGAAAAACTTGGGGAACCAACATATGTATGTCGATTCTGTGGGGCAAAAATGTGGTTAGAAGAGAAGTCAGGAAAAGCAACAGAAGCGCAATTTACGACGTCCATAGGTTGCCAGGAAGGGAAAGTCATGGCCATTGATAAAAGAAACACCAGAACCATTGAAAGGATTGCTTAGTGGAACCAACCCAACATCAAGTACATTCAGGGAGAGGATAAGAATATACAATATCCTATTTTCATTTACATCCTTTGGGGCACGAATAGATGACAAAATTAACAAGAAGAGATGACCATACACCTTCAGAATATCTGGTCAAAATTACTATCTAATCGAATTAATGATACCAGAGGAAAGCGTCCCACGTAGATATGCTCAACTGTATTTCAGTGAGTCTGACACAGAACTGCAGAACAGAATGGAGTGTACAAATCTGACAAAATCAGACATCAACCCAGACATTGTGAACATCCTGATAAGTATGTTGGATGAAACCAACATTGTTGCAAAAGTGTTTAGGATGACAAGGGATTGGGCACACAATACTGAAACTACTGATTTCACACTTCGGCTAATAGGAGAAAGAAAAACAACAATACAACCTACCAACAACTGGAGAGATAGCAAGCCTAATTGTTGGGGATTTTGGAAAAGGAACAGAGCCACGCGATGTCTACATCCAGAGCAAAAAAGGGGGCCTAGCCGGATATCAGAAATACACCTATTATATATGTCACTACAATACCCATTACAATTTCCACATGGTGAGGATGGGTTCCATATAAACATCCCGTATAATGCCAATTCTAGACCAAGACAAACAAAAAGGGGAGTGGTTACTATGAAAGAGTTCTACTCAGAAAGAATGCAACGTCGAGACTGTGAAGCAAACACATTGATAAGAGGCGGACGTTTGTACCACAAGTACATTGTGGACACGTACACTTCCATAGAAGAGTCCCGTTTGCGGTGGATTAACAGTAATCAAAGACAAATGAGATCAAAACTATACATCAACCGATATGATGATGTTACAAAGGGAGATACAGATGCAAAAGCAGTTGGACAAAGAATTGTTCTCCCTTCAAGTTACATAGGTGGACAAAGATACATGATACAAAATTACCAAGATGCAATGACCTTATGTAGTACTTTTGGAAATCCATCACTATTCATCACAATTACAGCCAACCCTAAATGGCCAGAAGCAAAGGAGAAACTACAAGACCTGGAAGGCCCAGAACAATGAGTCGCCAAAAGATACATACATATGTCACAAACCAAGGGTGGATCAAATAACAACATACTTACAATCAAGGAAACTGTTTGCAACAGAGACAACCCTACGCATATATGGAATCAAAGCACACAAATGCACCCCAAAAGTGATAAGGCTGTTTTTTCACAACCAAACAAATACAGATGCTGACCCCACACGTGACGGAACATAATATGCCATAATGCGCCAAAATACAACACAACTATCCATGTTCACTTCCTGGCTAGAACTGAACAGAACAACACCAACAGCAAGAAGGTACACATACAATGAAACACCAAATCACTACAAATGTAATGAAATTTCAGAAACATGGAAAGCATAAGAGACCCATAACATAGTTGGAAGAATACTCAGCGTCAACAAGGTAAACAGGGAAGAGTACTGTCTACACATGCTTCTGAATATAGTAAGAGGGCCGACATCATTTGAGGACATAAAAACAGTGGACGGAATACAATTTGGGAGCTACGAGGACACATGCAAATAGATGGGAATTCTGGAATATGACGAGGGAGCCGGGTATAGCAAAAACGAACATACCTGTTGGATACACGATGATCACATAGCTGAAATGGCAACAGTGTTAGAATCAACACAACAGGAATACATTAGACAACAAGAGGGAAAAAAATCATGGACAAACACTCTGACAGATGACCTAACGTCATACTAAATGAGACATAATCAGGTAAGGATAGTTGTTCTTTGAATATTAAACATTCCAAAAGGAAAAAAAACATAATAGAAAACAACAAAACAACTACCACTAACACAATATTACCAATGCTTCAATTGCAGGGGGCAAATCTCAAAGGAAAACAGAGGTGACAATGATGCAACAAGCCAGCAAAAAAGAAGGAAAGGCAAGTTCTCAAGAAACAAACAAAAATTACAAAGACACTTCTACAAGCTTAGCTAATTCAAAAACATAGAAACTTTAACAACTACATGTTTTACTTTATCAACTTTTAAACACGAAAAGGGCATAAGTCAAGAAGATATCAAGAGAAAACTTTGAAATGTTGGTGTGATGTAAGAATCACGACAAGTAGAATATTAAGGATTTCTATTATGATCTGTATTCACATGAGAGAGGACGAGAGCTGGTCGCACGACTATAAAGTCTGTTAGGAGTTACATATTGATAGAATATACAAATAGTTAAGTTTCAAAGATGATCATTTTTCATTTTATGAAAACAAAAAGGAATAATTGAGTATGCACAATACTATAAAACAACAGTGCACTTATAATGATTCCTCAAATCCTCATTAGAATTTTCATAAGGCAAGGAAAAAGCAATATATTACACTCTCCATATCATCTTGCATTCTTAATAGCCTTATGACATTAACCATTCCTCCAATAAAATGGTAGTTATGAATAGCATACTGGACCAAAACTCTCAATACAATGATCATATTTATTTCTCAGATTGAAAAACCAATTAAAAAAGAATCAAGAAAAGAAGACAAACACTTATTTAAGAGATAAGTTCATGTTGTTAAAGAAGATTTGGAAAGAAGATACAGATGAGGAAATAGGAACAGATTCAATTCAAAGATAACTTCAGTAAAAAATCATTGATCGATATAGGAGTCAAGTCATTCTATGATCATTGAGTGACGAAGTACCATCGTTGACTTCAATTCGTGTAAAATCCCACCAATTATAGCATTTTTTTTAAGTCCTAGCCAAATAATAACCGGAACATGCTTGGGACATAAAGTGTTTATCCCAAGAATCTCATTAACTTTTACCCAAACAAAATGGGGCTTGGTCATCAAAAGGCGCCATTTCCCACGCAAACCTTTTTTTGCTATGACAGTCAATAAAAGCCAAGGCCAATCACTGAAGCCCGTAGGACTATACCTGCCTAATCCAGTTTTTTGCCACAGACAACTATACGTGGCAATATCTAGAGTGACTCACCCACAAAGATTGAAGATACTACTTCTACACAATGGAAAAGAACCTAAGAACTATACAAGGAACATAGTTTTCAAGGAATCATTCAATCACATAAGTGGGCAAATACAGGTGCATATACTTTCCTACAACACTACATTGTTTGTTGTTGTTTGAAGAATTACATTAGCCAAATAAACTGCACACACTAATAGGCACATAATCCTGCAAAAGCATAAATACCACAAGAATTGGGCATTGATTTGTACCTGATTAGTGGGCCCATTTGGTTGTAGGAACAAATTCAGCAGAGAAAACAGAGCCTTGACATCGGAATTTGCATATTAACCCAACTACAATAGGATGGAAGCAACACGATCAAGCTGAAAAATGATCCTGAGGAAAAAAATCAAATGATGTACATGGAGTAAATTCAAAACATAGCTACATTGAACTCAAACAAAGTCCACGAATATAACCAAATATATCCTACTCAAACTATCCACACCAAAATCCAGGTAAGAAATAGAAATTACAAGTGTAGCAAAAAAAGATTAACCGACATTTACAAAGATTATGAAGGAAGACTACTTGCAGGAGGAGATAGGGTGTGGAATTGATCACCGACAATGCCACCCCAGCAAATTAGGGATTCTACCAACGGACGCCAATTCACGTTCAACCCCACAACAGAAACGAACAATCCACTCAACACTACGTCTAAAATCTAAGCTTTGCAGAACAACTAAAACGTCAACATGCCCCGTAGTAAAGGAAATTCTTCTCCGCCAAGAGAAAAAATCGCGTGGAACATTGAAGCCCCCCTACTTTTCTTAATTTTCTACGCATAGAATTGCAGAATCAAATGTTCGCAAAAGGAAAAAAAAACACTGAGGCCACTTCCATTGCGAGGCCAAAACGGGGCCATGTAAAAACAAATTATATTTTATGGAAATTAAAACTCATCCTCTCTTAAATGCAAATTACAGTGGAATAACAACCACTGTATTAAATATACACATAACAATAACAAAACATTCCAATTTGAAACAAACAAGTATACTACAGTAATACTTAACCACTTTTAATTTCCATTTCCAAAAAACGATTATATTCCAATTCAGCCCAACGAAACTCAAATAAAAACACTAAATAGGTTAAAGTATTCAACTATCTCCACTCTATTATAGTACCTAAATGAATGTTGTATATACATGCCTCAAGCTTCCACATTCAACCTTAATTAGAAACCGTAATACCGTACACAAATTCGGAAATCACAACCCACATTAGGAGAAGAACATGAAAATAAAATTGAAAAGGCATGGATAAAAATGAGGTGCGCTAATTATTGCTCTCGGAGCTGCGGGTGTTGTAGAATACTCTACTCCGTACAGAATTAAAGCATCTCCACAAGGATAAGCTACAAAAGAAATAATATACATATATACACTATTATATACAGAACCTAAGAGGGTGAGACAGCTACAAAATTATTTAATAATGTTTCGATTTTTAAAGAATGAAAAACTTGGAAAATAACATATTGAAACCCACAACATAATTTCATTGGCAAATAGAGATGTCCACAAAATACAACAAATAGACACCTCCCGAATAGAGTAAGATCAAGTCTCACGTTTTATTATTTGCAGTTCTATTTAATAACTATAACGAGGCATACTCCATACAGTTAATAATCATACTCATAGTATGGAAAAAGAAACATTAACATACGAAAATAATAGTCTAAACGAATCAAATGAAAACACATATGATGACATTTATTATTATAAATTATAAGAAACTTACACATTTCCATAACATTATGAACAATGAAACCTGAGAATAGTTGGACGAAAGAATCAATCACCTATGTACGATACCATATGGCCATAACCTATGTTATAACCACATATTTTCAATATATGGCCTAAATAGAAATGCGACAAAAAGATAAGTAGAGGTGAATTAAATAAGTTTGAAGACAAAAGAAACACAATATTAACCTATTGCGGTTTTAACTATTAAAGAGTTGGACAATTATGTGCCTCTACTACAAAATGTGTAACCAATTCTATACATACAGTAACATATCATATAAATTGGCAGACACAATCGTAATATCGTAACCAAATATCAGTAGTCTATTCTTGGCCAAACAACATAGATTACTGATGTTGTTGAATGTACACATCAGAGTAGACAACTCACACATGTAAACTAAACAAACAAAAATTCGTAGGTTGGTTGGCAGTGCCCCTCCCATAGCAAGGGTAGCAACTGCTAGACCGAGATTAAATTGAAGTGTTAGAAAGAAGAAAATTACAAACACAAGAAAACACGGGGAACAAACCTAAGGAAAGATAAATAAGAAACAAAACAACTACGAACATAACCATCAACAATACAAAGACATAACAGGAAAAACATTAAAGATACTACGGCCGTGCGTAGCACGGCCTATAGTCCACTAGTCATTAATAGAGATTGTTAGTTTAGTTGTTAGATAACAAATTAATAGTAGGAAGTTTTATGATAATGACTTAATAAATATAAAATATGTATACGTGCATGATAATACCTTCTCGTTGGTAAATTTCATTTTAATACCTGGTTGTTTTAAGATTAATTCTTATAAACCAAGTCATACGGAAAACCGAGTAATATGCAAATCTGGAATGTAAAGGTAAGTCCTTCAGTATATTAATTATATAGCTTTTCGAAATCGGATTGGGGCGATTTTCGAAGCTTTAGGTTCTTAATATTTAACGTTGTTAATCTGGAAAGTTTGAGAATTTTAGGACATCATTTGACATGAGTTTTATGTTCTACAAGTTGACTCAACAATTCTGAAAAATGGAGAGTTGTCATTTTAAATTGTGTTTTCTAAGACTTTTGTGTTGATATGTATTCTTGTATCTCTATGGCTCATTTAGGACGAGATGTGATTGATGAAAACTCTTGGTTGGATATTGATAGCATGGATATGAGGTGAGTCTTCTCCCGAGTTACTCAGTTGTTTGCTTCAGACTGACCCGCTTGATGATTGCGTTGACGGACTCTGGATGCAATGTTGTGTGTTTCCTTGTTTTGTAATTTGGATTAAGTGCATGAATGTTTTATGTGATTACCTTTATATGTGACTTGTTGTGATACCTAGTGTGTCGAGTTGTTGTTTAACTTTGTATGTTAGATTAGAGCTTGCTTCTATGAAGGTGTTGTTGTGGTTAACAAGTCGATGTTGTGTGTGCCTTTATTTGGTGGCATTATTCCTTGGTGTGTGGTTTGTTGTTGCCCGTCGGAGGTGTATTTGTTGTGTTATCTTGTGTGTTTGAACTAAGTGTTGATTCTGTTGTGCTTGTTGAATATCGTTGTGAGTTTGATATGTTGATTGAGTTTATGCTTTGATTGATGTGTTGTTTGTAAATTGTAGCTTAGTTTCTTGATATGTAGTTTGATTGCGGGTTCATCCCCTGAGATCCCAATATCTAACCCAGGTTACTCTGGGGATTTCTTTTTTTCCGTTGGTTGTTGGTTACAGGATTTTAGCTTGTAAAGTTCGATAGCTGCATGGAGGAGTTGAATGTGCTCCACGGTGGTGCTAGTTTAGTGTTTAGAATTAATTATATATTGTATATACTTTTCGTAGTGGGTTTTAGAATGTTTCTGTTCTATAGTCGCTTTCTTTGTAATTACTGTTTTATTGTTGTCTTTAGCCTGTTTGATTTTGGATCGAAATTTACGGCGGTAGCGCTCAAGATTTGAGGTGTTACATGCTTGGCATTAGTTCTACATTTCTCACCCTTCAATCATGGCTTTCTTGGATCTCCACCACCGCGAACAAGAAGTTCTAGTGCTACTTTTTGAGAGCTGCTTGCATTTCCTCTTTTGTGTACTTTGTCTGGAAGGCAAGGAACTTAAATATCTAAAAGAATTACATGACTACTACCTAGGTGCTACTCAAATCATTCTTACCATTACGGGAAGTTATACACGGTTCTTATATACAGCCCGGTGCTTTATTCAAACAACGCCGGGTCACTCGCGTTCTGCGAGATACGTGACACTCGCGTTACGCGAGATTAGCAAAAAATTAGGTTAATTGCATGCATGCTAATCTCGCGTTCTGCGAGTGTACGTGTCCTCGCAGAACGTGAGTGACACGTCCCTCGCAGAACGCGAGATTAGCATGTCAGATGGACGTTGTTGTGCGTCATTACTACATGTCTTGTCCCCACCTAACTATAATAACTACCCCCTTATTTTAAGTAATCCGTAACACCTATTAACCTTACCCTAACACCTCTTTTTATCATCTTTCACCTCTTTCACTCTCCATTAAAACCCATTTTCAAAACCTCAAAACTTCAAAACACCTAAAATAATGGAAGATGAAGAGGAATTCAACAGAGAAGGGAATGAAGATGGTGGTTCATCAAGTTACCATGCAAATGAGGTAATGTTCTTACTTAATTTTTGAATTTTAATTTGTTTTGCACCATTAAGAGCTAAAATGAACTTATTATGTTGTATTTCATGTTAAATCTAGTAGTAGTAAGTGTTGAAGAGATGACTTTTGCATATAATGTCCAAAACTTAGATGTGTTCATGTTTTTAGGGTTTTTAATGTAGAAACTCAACAATTTCTCATGTTATGTTAAATTATCCCGTTGAATGACTAGTTTCAGGAAATAGCAACTTCCCGTGTTCTGCGAGAGGAAGCCACTCGCGTCACGCGAGATGTGCCTCCCTCGCAGAACGCGAGAAGTTGCACATTACAGAGTATTAACAAAAGCATTGTGTATAGGTGAATTTTTCTTTGTTCACTGGATTGAATGCAATCCAGTTGAATGACTACAACTACCCCTCCCGGAATACAAGGCCATGTTCGCCACCGTCATTTGATTTAGGGATTGACCACTTTGGATATTATCATCAACCATCTTCATATGAACAACATGTGCCATCTACTTATCAATTTCCTATGCCATCTACATATGAATTGCCCGTGCCATCTACTTATGAGTTGCCCGTGCCATCTACTTATGAATTGCAATGTACATATGAGGTGCCATCAAGCTATGATGCGTTTGATTCACAATTTGCTAACCCACCTACAAACGTAGGAGAGGAGATGTGTTTTCTTCCCTCTTTACGCACTGCACCAAAGTTTGATAGTCCCGTATGTGAGGAAGAGGTTGTTTCTAGGGATTATTCGGAATATTTCACTACGAAGCAAGTGTTTGCCTCTAAGGAGATTGGTCATTTGTGGGCTTTGAATGTTGCAAAGCAACAAAAGTTTATGATCTCTATTGGAAGGAGTGTACCATCTAAACCGGGGCAAAGTGGTAAGGTTCAAATCATTTGTGAGAAAGGGGGAAGCCATAGGCCTAAAGGTGTCGGTGCTAGATCAAACACAAAGAGCAAGAAAACGGGCTGTAAATTTCAGTTGAAGCTCATGGAGAACCGGGTTGAAGAGAATTGGAGATTAGTGGTTGTTTGTGGTTTGCACAACCATCCTATTGGAGATAGTTTGGTCGGGAATGCATTTTCCGGGAGGCCAACCCCGGATCAAAAGAAAAAGGTTCGTGAGATGGTACTTTCACATTGTTCTCCAAATCAGATTTACACTGAGATAAACAAGGATCCCGAAAGTTGCACAAAGAAGAACCAAGTGTACAATTTGGTACGACATATAAGGGAAGAGGAAATGGAAGGTAGAACCGTGGTTCAAGAATTCTTTCACCAATGCAAAGAGAGCAACTACTTCATGGAGTATAGGCCAAGTGCAAAGAATTCTTCGATAATAGGCGACTTGTTCTTTGCTAGCCCCGAATCAATGAAACTCTTAAAAGCGTTTCCATATGTCCTTTTGATGGACTCGACTTATAGCACGAACAAGTAAGTGTCATTACAGATGCTCTATTTCGTGAGATTGAATGAGGAGCTTATCTTACTGTATTTTGGTTTAAGGTACAATGTTCCCTTCCTGGAGATAGTCGGTTTGACTTCTACATGGAAGAATTTTGTTGTGTGCGGGGTATGGTTAGAGGCTGAGAGCGAGGATAGTTATTTTTGGGCATTGCAGCAGCTGCAGACGATGTATTTGAGAATAGGAGCATCGCCCACTTGCTTCGTCACTGACCATGAGATGGCTCTTATGAATGCAACAGACAAGTTATGGCCAAATGCAAAGTTTCTCTTATGTAGACGACATGTAAGGAAGAACATAGAGGCGAGAGCCAAGATAGCTATGGGCACACAAGCATCGGGGGTTCATATTTCAAATGATTATTATAACGTGTTCGAACAAAGCACTGAAGAAGATTACAAGAGTACTTTGAAGAAACTTGAGGACGAATGGCGAGCTTATCCAACCGTATTGAACTACGTGAGAAAGAATTGGCTAAACCGTTACAAAGAAAGACTTGTTTCAGCATGGACGGATAATGTCTTCACTCTCGAGAATAACACGACAAACAGGTATGTTCTCTAATTTATGTCTACCTTCTACATATGATAAAAAGAGCTTCTGTAATGCACAACTCGCAGAATGCGAGGTGTACACACCTCGCAGCACGCGAGATTTTGCACATTACAGAAGGTTCCACAGGTTCTGATTTGTATTTGCATATTATTGTTTTTCGAACATTTTAGAAGCATCCACATTCAACATAGTGTTCGTAACGGTGGGAAAAAATCCAGAAGATCACTGGCCACACTTACCTTCCTCTACAACGTCCTACTTCGTTAGAAGATGGCGACACACTTCCGACGTTCTGCTTATTCTATATTGAGAGTGAGAGACATTTTGTTCCGGTAAGTTTTTGGATCTTCTTATGAATTACTATCTAATATGCAACTTCCTAACGTTGTTGTTTTCTTGTAGTTGCGTCTTGAAGAAAACTGCCCATTACCTCATGTGTTTACTCCTTGGTGGCGAAACGCTGAAAGAGATGCTTTTTCTTTGCACGATCTTGTGTCACATCGATGTGCCGCCTTTGAAATGTAATGTTGAAGTTATGTTTTATTCGCTGAATTTGTAATGTAATCTTGAACTGGAGATGGTTTTTTAAATTCTTAAACAGGAACTCATGTCATGGACATTTTCCAGAAAATGTAATTCCTCACGTTCTGCGAGGTTGGTGTCACTCGCGTTCCGCGAGTGACACCAACCGTGCCACAGACCGTGCATCTCAACTGGGAGCACCCTGTTTCCTATAGGTTACACCTTGCGTTCTGCGAGGAGGGTACACCTCGCGTTCTGCGAGGTTATGCAAAAAACGAACAGAATTGAAGCAGAACCAACATATCCCTAAACATAATCCAACAACATTATCCAAGCAACAAAACAGCTAAGAAAGAAATCCAAAACACAATCCAAAACACAATCCAAAACATAATCCAAAACACAAAACGAAAGGCTACTCGTCTTGTTCTGGTCGGAAGGGATGGAGATTTGACATACATAGTAGCATTTGGGCGTGATATGAAGGAAAATCCTCTTGAGTGGCAAACCGATACCGGTCCATGTCATTGTACACCCGACCAATCACCTATACGCAAGTAAACATTCATTCTATGTTAATATTAGAGACAAACAAAGACTGGAAACGCAAGATAAACCAAAAAAAATAATATTACCTGTTTCTCAGTCATCATCCCAGGGATTGCAGGACGGATATACCTATGGGTCCTCTTGATGTACTAATCCATGTAATCATGGGAGCATTCATGTGGTTCATAGGCAACTGGCCCCATCTCATTGAGAGATATGGAGTGAACATCTCTTGCCTCCCAAAGCCATTGGTTGGTGTCATAAAAAACACTATAACACCTAATGTTTTTCAACCTATGAGCTTTGATCGGTTCGATGACTGACCTAGGAATACACTGCAGTCTCCCAAATTGTCGAGGACACCGATCCGGCATGTGTGGTTCGGTAATGTCACAGCACGATAGCACCCCGTGATATAGAGCGGGAGCGAGCTCAGGATTGGTGAAGTCTTGTACTCCATACGGGTTCCAACATACCTAAAAAAAGACAGAAAATGCAGAAAATCAAAGAAACAGCTAAGAAACAGAACACTGAAATTCAATAAAAGGTGCATTTTCTCGCGTTCTGCGAGAAAATGCAATGTCATCCAAAAATGCAGAAATTCCCGAAATTGTTGACATTGCAGAAAAATGCATTAAATTCAGAAACTTACCATCTCCGGCATAAGAATATCGAGCGCGCCTCTATAGTCCCTTTCGACTTGCCCCTTCTTCAGCTTTAGATTCTTAGGCATCCACTGGTAGACCCATGGTTGATCCGCTCTCCACCGAGGACGTTCAGTAGGTCGAAACTGGGGGAAGTAGTTGTAGATCCATGCCTAGTAAGTACAAATTACGTTAAATATGAAAATATATATAAGTAAGTAAATTAAACGCTTAGAAAGTAAAATACCTGCAACAAGGTGTAACAAAAAGACATCTGGGCACAACCCTGGCGTGTGCATATCCCAACTGCCTATACAGATGGGCCAAAGCAGCTGAACCCCACGATATGCACGTAGCTTGGGCATAGGTTTCCACAAAAGGCCCATATCTAAGCCGAATCAAGTTCTGTGACTTGTCGGCAAATAAGATCGAGGCAACAGTATACAACACCCAACCTAAACCCTTTCGCTCTGCACCTAGGGTTTGACAATGACTTCTAAACCAATCAACTTTCACCCTCCCAGAATCTAAAGTCTGAGGATTTATTCCAAAAATTTCCGCCCCCTTCCTACCATAGTATTTTATAACCTCCTCATGACTAAACTTGGCACCCAGTTTCTTACATGGTGTCATTGCTCTCCCTTCTATAGGTAGGCCTAAAATCTTATACACATCAAGAAGGCCAATAGTGATCTCACCACAAGGGAGGTGGAATGAATTTGCCTCCGGTTGCCATCGTTCGATGAACGCTTCAATCAAAGGAAAGTCGATTTCTTCGTACATCATGTCAGGGAGATCTGACAGTCCAACTGCACCGGGAATCTCTGACCATTCATTGTTGTCCAATGGCCAATAAGATGCATGTGAGGTTCGTTGTTGTGGCTTCATCGGACCTTTGAACTGCAGAAAAATATACAAATTATACTTTGCATAACAAATTTACAAGAAATACAGTTTCTGCAGAATTATCAGAAAATGCAGAAAATTGTGCATTTTCTCGCGTTCTGCGAGGCTGTCACTCCTCGCATTCTGCGAGTCTGTGCATCCTCGCGTTCTGCGAGGAAATGCACATATTCTGCATTTCATGCAGAAAATGTGCAATGGATTGAAAATGCAGGAAAAAAAAATACTTACTTGCCCTTTTTGGATGTGGAACGCAACATGTGCTTCAAATCCCTTAAGCAACTCGGGATCTTCCCGACCTCCAAGTGTGCCATGAGTGAGCTCAGGATCATACTTTGGCTCATTTTTCTTGGACTTCCTCTTTCTTTTGCGTTTCTCGACTTCTTCTTCTTCTTCTTCTTCTTCTTCTTCTTCTTCTTCTTCAACATCATCACCTTCTTGTTCTTGTTCATGTTGTTCCTCTTCTTCATCCCCAAAAACTTCATCCTCGTTTTCTGCTTCCATCGGTTCTGGGGCTTGATTGTGAGAAGAAGAACCACCTTGTCCACTTCCCTCGGCATATCCACCGCCCCAACTTTGTCCAACCATCCCTTCTCCACCGCCCCAACTGCCTCCCTCCCACCCCTGTCCGGCTTCCATAAGTGCATTATGTTCAAAAAACCGGTCCCAGGAACCCGGTTGTCCAGTAGAATAACTATCTTGGGAAACAAGGTCCCAGCCAACTGGGTATGACTCCCAACTAGGACGCGGTTGTCCAATTGAATAACTACCTTGGTACCAATTGGGATTGGGACGTTCTTCAACGTCGGGGAGTCCCTCTGGGAAGAGCTCTACGGGGTGAGTCTTCTTTGCTTTCCCCTTCCCCTTTGGTTTTTCAACCGGGGGTTCTTCCCTAACAACATCTCTGTTTCTCCAACGAGTCGAACGACCGGGACGATACATTACCTAAAACAATACAAAGTAAAATCAATAAATAAACGAATGCAGAAAATAAAAACAGAAAACAAAACAAACAACCAAAAAAACACAAACATATGTTCTGCAGAAAACATAATTGTCAGTTATGGCAACTCCTCGCGTTCTGCGAGGGCGTGACACTCGCGTTCTGCGAGGGATGTAGCGTTCTGCGTGAATTTGCACTTTCTTCAGTTTCCGGCGACAATTTTCGGCGAAAATTCAATATTTTAGCTAAAATACCTATCAATTTATGTAAATTACCAAATAAACATCAAAACCCTAAATAAAATCAACAACCCTAATCAAAAACCCTAACCCTAATGAATTTCAACCTATTCAACATAAAACAACATCCACTCATCAACCATAATTCAAAATCATCATCTTTCATCCATTATACAACCATTTCTAAATCAACATTCAATATCAAAACATCATATAATATGCAATTTTCTATACTAACAACATATATTCATCTAAAAACAACATTAGAAAGCATAAGAGTATTAGAAACATACCTTATATGGAGATTTGAATTGAAAAGAGGAAGAAGAAGTAGGTTGAAATTGAGAGAGATGGTAAAATGAGAAGAGAGCGGCGGATTTTTTTTATGGTGACTGTAAAAATGGGCCAAGTAGGGTTTTTCCCCTTTTATAGGGGAAAAACTCCCTCACGTTCTGCGAGGTGACGCTCCCTCGCGTAACGCGAGGGTCCGGCTGTATTTAGCAAGGGCCAAGTTATATTGTGAATTGGCTTAAGAAAAGAATAACTAATGTTTAGAACTCTTGTTGAGTTCATTTTGCCTCCTCTTAAAAGTTACTATCCATTTTCTTTGATGCTAGCCTTGATTGTAAATCCTACCTTTTAACTTCTTAACACGTAATCGGAAAAAAAATTCAATTTGTTTAGGACTATAATAATAGAATTTAATAAAACGTTTATTTTTGATAGGGAATTTCCTATATAAAATATATTTTTAAGGTATGTGTTAAGAATCTCCATTTTAAAATCAAAATTCAGAATGTGTAAAATAATATTTTTTTTAAATTAAGCCAATTTTATAAGGAAAAGTGTCATGTAATAATAGTTGTTAAAATGATAAATGAGAATGATTGTGGAGCCTTGGATGAAGAGAGATCCAAGAGCCTATATGATGGACCACCGCCGGACCTCCGCCGTCGGACCGTCATCGGACCTCCGGCGGACTGTCACTGGACCTAGATGGACCACCGCCGGACCTACGTCGGACCACCTCCGAGCACCGCCGACCACCTCCGACCACTGCCGGACCACCTTTGGGTCTCGCCGGAATAAAATTGTCACAAAGATGTACAAAATTGTTCACAAATATTACAAAATTATTTATTACTAAATGTTCATCACAATGTTCATAAATGTTCATTTGTATATACTCTACTGAATGTTCATCACATTCTACTTAAATGTTCACCAATTGAATGTTCATCATATTATACTTAAATGTTCACCAACTGAATGTTCATCTCATTATACTTAAATGTTCATCAACTGAATGTTCATCAAATTATATTTAAATGTTCACCAAGTTTATTACACTTAAATATTTATGTTATTTGGACAAACGGAGAACCACCACCAGACCACCACCGCACCACCACTGACCCACCATCAAGCAACCAACGGACCACCACTTATGTGGAACACCACTTTAATATAATTTCTTTTAAAAACACACTTAATTTTCAACAAAAATCACCTAAATGTTCATCATCCCATACTTAAATGTTCATCATCTCATACTTCAATGTTCACAAGAATTTAATAAAATGTTCATTACTCAAAGTTCATTACAATCGGCTTAAATTTTCATCACGTTGTTCATAAATGTTCATCAAAATGTTGATAAATGTTCATCAAAATGTTGATAAATATTCATTTGATATACTCTACTTAATGTTTATCACATTATACTTAAATGTTCACCAACTGAATGTTCATCACATTATACTTAAATGTTCATCAACTGAATGTTTATCAAATTATTTTTAAATGTTCACCAAGTTTATTACACTTAAATGGTTATGTTATTTGGACAAACGGCGGACCACCGCCGGACCACCAGCAGACCAACATGACCGCACCACCACTAACCCACCATCAAGCCACCGTCGGACCATCGGATCACCACTTATGTGGAACACTACTTTAATATAATTGCGAGTAAAAAAACACTTGATCTTCATCAAAAATTACCTAAATGTTCATCATCTCATACTTAAATGTTCATCAAACATCTTTAAATGCTCACAAGTATTTAATAAAATGTTCATTACTCAAAAGTTCATTACAATTAGATTCATTCTTATTTATCTCTATAGTCTTTATTACGGGATTCATACTCATTTTATAATATGTTACATTAAAAACAACGTTTAAGTCACACCATTTGATTTATTTCGGGAATGCTAGGTAATGTTTTTTATGTTATCAAGAAAATTATTGTAATGTGAACAATTAAGAGGGAAAAAAAAGTAAAATATTTAGAAGTTCCCTTCGTTTATAACAAAGAAATTATTATTGTGTTTATAATTAGTTTTTCAAAGTAATTTAAACATATCCTAGATCTTCGATTTTGTATAATTTATGTTATTGTACACAAAATCAGGAGGAAGAATTATTGTGAATAAATAATTTTCCTTTACTTTATTACAACTTAAATATATCATAAACTACCTAAAATTCATATACACAAGAAAGACCAAGTAAAAAGAAATAACGTGAAAAAAAATTCTTTTTAATTACAGTTTTTTTAGTTTTTCTATGATATAAATTTTTCACTCGTAATGCATGTCGTTTCCGCGTCCATCTTCTTCATCTTCGTATGTATATTTTCTTTCTAATTTTTTGTTTTCAGTTTATGTTTTCCCTCATGTTCAATTTTCTTTTCTTCGTGTTCAATCTTCTTCACCTCATGTTTCTTCTCATTCTCCTCGTGTCCGATCTTTTTCTCTAAACTTTTCTTCTCGTTCTCTTCATGGTTGATCTTCAAATGCTTCTCATTTTCCTTGTGTTCCGACTTCTCCTCCTCACTTTTCTTCTCATTTTCCTTATGTTTCATCTTTTGCTCCTCACTGTTCTTCTCATTCTCCTCGTGTTTCTTCTTACCTTCCTTCTTGTTCTCCACGTGTTTCTCCTCCTTTTGTACCTTTTTCTTCTCATTTTTCTTCTTGTTCTCCTCGTGTTTCTCCTTCTTTTGTACCTTTTTCTTCTCATTTTCCTTCTTGTTCTCCTCATGTTTCTCCTCCTTTTGTACTTCTTTCTTGTTCTCTTCATGTTTCTCCTTTTTCTCTTTCTCTATTTGTTTCTCCTTCTTCTTGTTCTCCTCATGTTTCTCCTCCTTGTTCTCCTTCTTTTTATTTTCTTTCTTGTCCTCCTCGTGTATCACCTCCTTCTTGTTTTCCTTCTTTTCATTTTCTTTATTGTCCTCCTCGTGTATCACCTTCTTCTCGTTCTTCTTCCCCTCATTTTCCTTCTTGTTCTCTTCATGTTTCACTTTTTTCTCCCGATTTTCCTTCTTTTTCTCCTCATGTTTCACCTCCTTCTCCTTCTCTTTTTCCTGATTTTCTTTCTTGTTCTCTTCATGTTTCTCTTCCTTCTTCTTCTCTACCTGGTCTAATAGAAAAGAAGATTGTTTCCCTACTTGCACTTCGTTCTCTTTACTCACATCCTTGGTAGGCAATGAGGTTTTAAATTCTTTAAGCTTTCTTGAAGATGTGTTTTCATGGTAGGAAACTGATTGCCTTATGATAACGATGATGACTATTGAAAACAATATGACGCGGGAATTTAACTTGAAGAACGCCATTTTTCTTGTATTTGTCTTGTAATTACAATCCAGTTTTTTTGATGTATAAATAGCTTGGTGATTTCAAAATAATTCTTAAAATAAAACCATTGATATTTCTTCGGAAAAGGCATTGTGAATCAAAAACAAGGGAAATCTAAGGACACCCATATTTTGGGTTTGAATCCAAATGTACGTAGTTAGACCACTATGCCATATATATCAACCTATATGTTAGCCATTGCGTATTCTTAGATTCGTGGTGACATATTTACAGGGACTTACTATTTGGCACACCCATTTTTTTTATTTAGCACACCCGGAGATTCATCACGAAGTTATTACAGCTGATCTTCGTCACGAAGGTATTACATAATAGATTCGTCACGAAGGTAAACGGGAGTTCCGTCACGAAGGTAAACAAGAAATTCGCAATGAAGGTAAACAAGAGATTCGTGACGAAGGTAAAATATTTTTTTAATTTTTTTTCAGATTCTTGTAGAGAATTTCAATACGAGTCCGTGCATATAAAATACGTCCAAAATGGACATCGTTTGCCCTTCCAAAAGCCTCCAAAACAAAATAGTCGCATGCGTTAAGTTCGTAAAACAAAAACTTCTATAAATTTATTAATTGTATAATATAATTATTTATTATAGTTAAAAATCATGCAATTAAAATTATATACTATAATTATATATTATCATTTAATATCACTAATTTATTACTTACAAAGTATAATTATGCATTATGTTTAAATATTACGAACTTAACGAAAACGACTGTTTTGTTTTTAGGGCTTTTGGAAGGGCAAACGATGTCCGTTTTGAACGTATTTTATATGCACGGACTCGTATTGAAATTCTCTACAAGAATCTGAAAAAAAAATTTACCTTCGTGACGAATCTCTTGTTTACCTTCGTCACGAATCTCTTGTTTACCTTTGTGACGGAACTCCCGTTTATCTTCGTGAAGAATCTATTATGTAATACCTTCGTGACAAAGATCAGCTGTAATACCTTCGTGACGAATCTCCGGGTGTGCTAAATAAAGAAAATGGGTGTGCCAAATAAAGGTTTTGTATTTATATGGAAAATTAATCAATTTTGAATAAGTACTACTCTTTCTGTTGTCTAACTATATATATATATATAGAGGCCGGTTCCGGTGTAACGGATTTTGTGGTGTAACAAGGGGATTAATTAGGAGCGTTGGATGGGACAAAATCAATGGCTTGGATTAATGGTGGAAAAAAAAAAAAAAGAAATTAATAGGAGAGAGTATGTAATTGTTAGCAGTTAACGTATTTGTAGGATTTTGTGATTTTTTCATTTAAATTTTAAACGTTAAACATGAGAGAGAAAGAGATAGAATGACGGTTAAACAGAGAGATAGAATGACGATTTAATTTTCTCCATTGCAGCCTGAATCCATGTTCACAACATTAACGCTCTTGCTCTTCTTCCAGATCTTCATTCTTCTTGAAGTTTTAAATTCTTTTTCCATTGACGCATGAATTTACAATGTCTACGGAAGAAGTTGATCGTAAAGGTTAGTTCTTGAGAATTAGGGTTTCTTATTATTCAGTTATGGTTACTTTGTTGTTCGACGAAATCTGCAAAAATCAATGGCTTATGTTGCGCAAGAGATATTCGATTTTGATTAATCGATATTCATGTTTACAGTACAGTTTGTGTATTCGTGTTCTAATGTGAGATATTCATCTTTTCCGGGTGTTCTAATAGTTATATATTAGGTTTTAGGGTTTCCATTACGAAAATAGACGGTATTCTAATATTCATCTTTGTTATTCGTGTTCTTCACCTGAAGTATTAGGTTTTAGGTTTTCCATTACGAAAGAAGACGGTATTCCAATATTAAGAAGACGATATTCTGTTGTTCATCTTTGTTATTCGTGTTCGACTGTAGAATATTCAGTACAAATAGTGATATATTAGGTTTTAGGGTTTCCATTACGAAAATAGACGGTATTCTAATATTCATCTTTGTTATTCGTGTTCTTCACCTGAAGTATTAGGTTTTAGGTTTTCAATTACGAAAGAAGACGGTATTCCAATATTAAGAAGACGATATTCTGTTGTTCATCTTTGTTATTCGTGTTCGACTGTAGAATATTCAGTACAAATAGTGATATATTAGGTTTTAGGGTTTCCATTACGAAAATAGACGGTATTCTAATATTCATCTTTGTTATTCGTGTTCTTCACCTGAAGTATTAGGTTTTAGGTCTTCCATTGCGAAAGAAGACGGTATTCCAATATTAAGAAGACGATATTCTGTTGTTCATCTTTATTATTCGTGTTCGACTGTAGAATATTCAGTACAAATAGTGATATATTAGGTTTTAGGGTTTCCATTACGAAAGAAGACGGTATTCTGATATTCAACTTTGATATTCGGTTTATCCCCTGAAGTATTAGGTTTTAGGCTTTCCATTACGAAAGACTTTTATTCCAATATTAAGAAGACGATATTCCGTTATTCATCTTTGTTATTCGAGTTCGACTGTAGAATATTCAGTACAAATAGTGATATATTAGGTTTTAGGGTTTCCATTACGATAGAAGACGGTATTCTGTTATTCAACTTTGTTATTCGGTTCTTCCTCTGAAGTATTAGGTTTTAGGTTTTCCATTACGAAAGACTTTTATTCCAATATTAAGAAGACGATATTCCGTTGTTCATCTTTTTTATTCGTGTTCGACTGTAGAATATTCGTGTTCCAATAGTGATATATTAGGTTTTAGGGTTTCCATTACGAAAGAAGACGATATTCCGATATTCAACCTTGTTATTCGTGGTATACTATTGAATATTCAGTTATAAGTGTTCTACACTTTTCTGGGTGTAGTAATTTTCATTCACTGCATTATATTGACCTGGTAATGTGCTACATTTGTTTTCAGTGGAAAAACCTTCAATTCATTAACTTAAATCATCATACAAGAGTTTGTTCAGTTCAGCAGAAAAATCAAATGAAAAGGTAGAAAACAAAGTGACAGGAGGCCTCAGATTAGCCATAATGCTTCCATCTACAGCAAGATAAATTAAAATTAATTTTAGGCTGCTGAGGTCGAATAAGTGGAACAAAATTCACCACAAATCCTTACAATATCATCACAAAACTAAAAAAAAACTGAGGCAAAAAAGTTGAACACAACAACTGAATACACCACAAAAGAAAGGCTTTCAACAACCAGCTTGTGTGTCTAGCAATACATCAACAATGAACAAAGTGAAGCAGAGACTTCTCAATACTAAAAAATCCATTATCTTTCATTACATACTAACTGCCTGAGTTATTCTACAATGCCATACACCATTCTTAGTTTCATAGAACAACATACTAAACTAGTACAACAACACATTCATAATCACATTAGCTACTGCATGGTCACCTACATACATAATTCTCATCCACACCAGATAGTTTCTCCAATTACTTTCCTGCATGTTAAACATAAAATAGTACTCAAAACACCATAAACAGATGACAAATGTTTAACCTTACATAATCAAAGCAAAATCAGTAACTTACCTCAGTCCATAGCGGTTGCTCTGATCAACACGTCTTTTCCTGCGTAGCTTCTTGAATGATCTTCTCCTCACGCAACCTCTCAAGAATAAAATCCTCACAAACTGGCTTTGAAGACTCAGGAGCATCATCAGCAATCTTCCTACTGTTCAAAGACGAGAACATGTATTTCAAAGACAATGAAGTAATTCTAACTCGGTCACCTGAACAGGTCCACTTCATATTTCCCAATGAATGAATAGGAATGAAGTACTTAAAGTGAATATTTTAGATATACCTTCAACATGTTTGATCTCAGCTTGATCCTTAGTATGTTTCCAGATATATTTCTGAATTACTTCAGTATATTCATTATGCTTCTGAACAAGCAGATCGGTCCATTCACTGAGGACCTTGAGCTCCTCTTCCATCAGGCTGTCAATGGTACTTAATTGGGTAACAGTATCTGCAAAAGCCAATATCACAAACGTTTCAGTATACAATTAAATCATAATTCACATAAAACTAACAATGAAAAGCAACTTGCATACATATAAGGTGTGCAATTAGATTGATAATTTGTTAGATTAGGGAGAGAAAGGCACAAGTAGCAGAAAACAAGAATGTATGACAGGAAATAACCTGAATGATAGATCTATTAAAGGTTCTAAATCAATGGTAGAGAAGATTAAATGAAGACAAACACACGATTCCTATTAATCCAAATTTTGTATATGGTTTTCACTGTTGCGTAAAGCAGTAAGAAAAAAACAGAGTTACACAAGAGCTAATAAATGGTAACGGCAGAAATTAGTCAGGTTTTTCTTAAATCCTGCACCCCTCCATACCGAAGACATCAATCAGACAAACTTTGCAGCTTTCCAGATTGAGAAGCACAAATAGTTCATAGTGGAGAAAGTAATGCAGAAAGTTACAGCCACATCGTTGAAATCAAAACATGCGTATTAGCCACATCCAAGAGCAGAAAAGAAGAATCAAAATAACAAGGAAAAAAAAGAACAATAAGGCAACAGAACCCTATCAATTTGAATCTGAAACGCAGATCAATGAAATCGAGTATGATCGTGAATACGAAGATAGAGACTGAAAATCAAATAATAATAATCCAATGCCTTCATTCAGCGAAGACTGAATAGTGTAATTGCTAATATGACAGACAGATCTACGAAATTGAATTCAAGAAGTATGAAGAAGCTGATCATCTCATCTCACAAAAACTGAAACTGTACCAAGATAGAATGAAAGACGGTGATTTTATAGCCATACCTCAACTTCTCTGATTGATTAAACAAATGCTCGTCTTAGCTTACATCCTTGGAGGTTGAATGGAGGAAGGCGATGAAGAATTTCAAGTTGGGCTGAAACGAATCGTTGGCGTAATCGTCGGCTCCGATGAGGATCTGCTGAAACGAGTCTTCGACGGCTCCGACTTCCACTTCCGATGAAGAATCCACTGCGCGAGAGAGGGGAGTTCGAGAGGGCGAGAGATATGGCGACAGAGAGACGGTGAGAGATATGGCGAGAGAGAGATTGAGAATCGGGAGAGATGGTGAGAGATATGGCGACCGAGAAGATGAAGGGTGAGAAGATTTTGGGGGAGATGGTTTTGGAGAGAGACTGAGAAGACGATATTCGGGATTTGCTTTTAGTAAATAATTTTGGATTTTGTTTTTTAAAATCCCAGCAATTTCGGTAAAAGAAGGGATCCCCTGTGTGCAGCTCTATGTACCATCCGAGGTTAATTCTAGGCCATAGATTTAGAGAAGATCCAACGCTTCTAATGAATCCCTTTGTTACACCATAAAAGCCTATTACACTTGAACCTAAATCTATATATATATATATATATATATATATATAGGGTCAGGATCCGGTGAGAACACTTTGTTAGGAGAGAACAAGTGAGAACCAATCTCACCCGTCCGTTTATTTTGAGGGCTCGGATTAAAAAAATAAAATAAACATCTTTCTCCTCAACTCAAACTCCATGGGCGATAGTATCCGTTCTGGCTGCCTCTGCCTCGAGCTTCCTCCTCCTCCTTCCTAGCTCGAGAGATTTTCAACCTCGCACCTCCAGCTCTCTTGGTGCTCGCTTCATATCACCTCCGGCGACGCTAACTCTCAGAAGCTTCTAGATGAGCTTCATCGTGCTCCGTCAATGCTGAATTGAATGGCTGCGATTTTGAAGCTCCTCCGCCTCAACCAAATACTCAGACCACCATCGAGTTTGAGTATTTCGCTTCTAAGGATCTCAAGTCCCTTTTCTGATCCCAAGCTAAATTTCAGGTTTCTCTCATGCTAATTTCGATTTCCCCTCATTTCTAGGGTTTAATGGTTTAAAATCTGTCCGTAGAGTTGTGTAATTGATTATATATCGAGATGTGGATCTGCAGACGCTAGTTGAAGGTTTAGATATTATGTTCAGTATATATACAAATTTCAGGTTGTATATATACTGAACAGATTTTACACAAATTTTTGGCTGGTGTAATTCATTAAATTCCAGGTTTCCTCTATGCTTGTCTGCAAAATCAAACACCTGCCCAAAATTTTGTTCAGTATATATATAAATCAAGCTTTGATATTCTGTTTTTTCTGATTTCTTACCTGCATTGCATAATGGACAGGCAATTGAATTCCTTTTGTTGTATGCAATTGAATTCCTTTTGTTGTCTAATGATATTTGTGTAAAAAGTTTCTATATGCTTCTTGTAGTAGTAGATCTTTTATTAGATTGTAAAGGAATTCAATTCAATTTTACTAGATTTATTAGGGCATTTTAGGCTAGGTCGCCTCCGCTTGCAGCTTTGCAGGCCACGCTTAAGGAGACTTTCTTGGTGTGTCGAACTAATAGGGCTTATCTAGAGCAATCTGATGCCAAATTCCAATCCTCTGGTGATTGTCTTTTCATTTCTCATGCTAATTTCATCGTTGTTGCTCTTGTGTTTCTCCATATCGCAGTATCTGTGTGTTGTTGGTCTTGTGATTCTCATCTAGAACTAAACTATATGCCCAACAATTTACTATCACGCCTTTCTGCTTCTTGACACAGTTTTGTTCGGTTCTGGTTTCACTGTTATCCTTTTAACTGCAAAAATCACTTCCTTCAATCTACTATGCCACTATGTTGTTAATATTTCTTACTTCATAACTGGCTTATACATCTTACCCCCCATTTACCATACTCTTACTATGAATATCTCCAATCCGAATCCGTACCTTGTTTGCAGAAGCAGCTTTGGTTTTCGATTTGACGAGAGCGAATGTCCTGAGAGGAAGCATGGAGAAGAACAAGTAAGAGGAGTAATCGAGCTTGATCTTCGACGGAGTTGCTACAGTCGGGTTGCCGCAAGTGAGCATCATGGTGTGGATAAAAATGATGTGCATAGTTGAGTCAAGTTTGAGTGTAAGAACTATTGAGCTAGATGGGAAAAAGATCAAGCTGCAAATTTGGGGTATTGCTGGCCAGGAACGTTTCCGGACAATTACTACTGGTAATGTTGGAATGATTTTTTCAATAAGTGTTCCATACATCCCCATCACATCATCTAGCTTCATCTTAACTCCTTGTAACTTCCAAGTCATGAACTAAGATACCTTTAATAATGGTGAATGAATGCTCCAAGCTTGGAAAGATTGATGAGGTTGTTGTTGCAGTTAGGAAGGTTGGAGTGAAGGTCAATTCAAAGCCATTTTCAATGAATGTTGCAGGATATAATAACATTGTAGTGAACTCTAAGTTGCTGAGTTTCGACTTCTGTTGCTACTCGTTGCCGCTCGACCACTGTTGCTACTCAATGATCCTTCTTCGGACTGCATTTCAATGGTGCTTGAGTTGCTTGTCATATGTTGCAGTGCTTCATGTTCTTGTATTTCGTTATGCTAAACTGTCATTTTTTTTGGCTACTTGCAGTTGCATATGTAGTATCATTCTATGAAGAAATAAAAATATAATGTGGGTGTTTTTAAGTCTGAGAACATATGGGTGGCTCTTCTGTCCATAGTTTACTTATAAAAGAATGCAGTTTACAGTCTTGTTGTTTATATATTCTTTCTTCATGATGAATGCAGAAGTTCAATCTTTACTAATTGCTTTTGTCTGTGTTGATTGAACAATTTACGGAAGGAAAAGAGTTGGAGATACATGCTTCTCTCCAGGATTGTTTAGTCAATTTCATCTCTTTTGCATTGCCTGCTTCACATACATTAAAGCCTGAAGCTTGCCAGTCACCATTTACTTATTAAGGCTTTTGAGAGTGATTCTTGCATTTCCTACGACAAAAGTTTATTTCTTGTACAAAATCTCTCATCCACTGTACCGATGCTTTTGGATTGCAAAGAAAGTAGGAGAAGTTGCCTATGAATCCTATAATACGGTGATTCCCGATAGAATATTTGGATTCGTTGTAACTTATAACTCGTTAATTTACAAGCTCATTTATCAAACATGAGATCCTCATGCTTTTTTTTAGGTTTGTGTCTATTCCTGTAGCTTATTGGTACGTATATCATACATTAAAGATGAATGTGTTTCGTTATGTAAGTCTTATTCCGAAAAACACTTGGTATAAAATTCAAAAATAATTTAGTATTCAATTCAAAATTCACCATTCATGAAACACTTGATATATAATTTGCAAATCAATTAGTAAGCATCTCATAATTCAATTATAATGCAATTAAAAAAACACTTGATATGCAATTCAGAAATCACTTAAAATGCAATTCAAAAACACTTGGTATGCAATTCAGAAATCACTTAGTATGCAATTTAAAAAACACTTGGTATGCATTTCAGAAATCACTTAGTATTCATTTTAGAAAACACTTGGTATGCAATTTAGAAATCATTTAGTATTCACTTAGTATGCAATCCAAAAAACACTTGATATGAAATTCAAAAGTAACTTAGTATGCAATTAAAATTCACTTGGTATGCAATTCAGGAAACACTTGATATGCAATTTGTAAATCAATTAGTATGCATTTCATAATTCAATTAGTATGCAATTCAGAAAAAGCACGTGATGTGGCTCGAGGAAGCTCGTCGTGTGGCTAAGAAAAACACTTGTCTTGACTTGGAGAAGCACATGACGTGACTTAGGAGATGCACATAATGTGGCTACGAAAAGCATGTGGCGTGGCTCCGAAAAGCTAGTAGTGTGGCTAAGACAAGCTCATGTCTTAACTTGGAGAAGCCCATGACGTGACTCGGGAGATGCACATGACATGACTATGAAAAGAACATGACATACCCTAGAAATAACTGAGTATGCATTTCACAAAAACTAAGTATGCAATTCACAAAAACTGAGTATGTAACTAACAAATAATTGAGTATGCAATTCGCAAAAACTGAGTATATACATAGAGTGCATTTTACTCGGAATAATTTTTTTAGTTACCTTTTTTTAGGAAAATAGCTTGTATTAAATATAGTGTGTTACGAGATGCACATGAGGTGTATTTTAATTGGGGTAACTTTTTTCGTTACCTTTTTTTTTTTAGGAAAATCATTTGTATTATAAAATGCACATACATTTTAATTGGGGTAGCATGTATATAGCTTCAAGAAAAGCACATATGGCGGTTCAGATAATACGTAGGTTATTTAAAAACAATGTAATTTAAGAGAAGCACATCAATTGCTTTGAGAAAACTTAGGGTGTCTTTGGAGAAGCACGTAGGGTGCTTTGGGAGAAGCATGTAGGGTACACTAGAAAGTCATGTGGCGCGGTCGGAAGAAACACATGCGTGCCTCGAAAAAGCATGTGGTGTGCCTCGAAAAAGCATGTGGCGTGCCTCAGGAGATGCACATGGCGTGACTCCTATAAACATGGTGTGGCTCGTAGAAGCTCATAGTGTGGCTAAGAAAAGTATGTGTCTTGACTTGGAGAAGTACATGACGTGACTCAGCAGATGCACTTAATGTGGCTACAAAAAAGCACGTGACCTCCCCTAGAAAAAACTAAGTATGCAATTGAAAAAAACTGAGTATGCAATTCACGAAAACTGAGTATGCAATTCACAAATAAATGAGTATGCAATTCACAAAAGCTGAGTATGCAATTCACAAAAATTGTGTATTGAATTCACAAAAATTGTGTATGCAATTCACAAATAACTTGCTTTTAGAAATACAAGAGTTTGGGGCTTAAATTTATTTTCCAAAAATGCACATACAAATATACAATACATTACGAAATGCATATATTATGTGTTACGAGATGCATATGAATTGCATTTTATTTGTTTTTTCGGACACATATTTTAGTTACGTGCCACGAAAAAGCACGTGACATGGCTCCGAAAAGCATGTGGTGTTGCTTCTAAAAGCATGTGGTGTGACCTATAAAAGCATGTGTCGTGCCTTAGGAGACGCACATGGCGTGACTCCTAAAAGAATTTGATTAGCACGTGTCTTGACTTGGAGAAGCACGTGACGTGACTCAGGAGATGCACATGAGGTGACTATGCAAATCATGTGACATGCCCTAGAAAAGCTCGTGACGTGGCTCCGAAAAGCACATAGCGTGTCTAGGAAGAAGCACATGACATGTCTCTAAAAAGCACGTGGAGTGGCTCCGAATAGCTAGTAGTGTGGCTAAGAAAAGCATGTGTCTTAACTTAGAGAAAACCATGACGTGAGTCGAGAGATGCACATAACGTGTCTATGAAAAGCACATGACATGCCCTAGATATAATAGAGTATGCAATTCACAAAAACTGATTATGCAATTCACAAAAACTGAGTATGCAATTCAAAAAAAAACTTAGTATGCAATTCACAAAAAATGTGTATGCAATTCACAAAAACTGAGAATGCAATTCACAAAAACTGAGTATGCAATTTACAAAAACTGAGTATTCAATTCACAAAAACTGAAAATGCAATTCACAAAATATTAAATGTTTTCTAAATTGCATATTACTTGATTTGTGAATTGCATATTAAGTGATTTCTGAATTGCATATCAAGTAATTTCTTGTTTCCATACTTATTGATTTGTGATTTACTTTAGATATAAAGTTTTTTTGAATTGCATACTAAGTGATTTTTGATTTTTTTTTTATGATTTGCATATAAAGTATTTTTGGATTCCATACCAAAACCAGCCTTAACACAAGTACCCACTAGAATTTATTTTGAGTATCCAACTACCCGGATAGTTAAAATATCGAAAAAAACACATTGTAGAAAAACAACAAGCAATACTTGACTAATCAAACATTTTAAGTCGACTTATACACAAGAGTAACTAAGGGGAGAGTAACTAAGGGTAAGCTTAAGAGTGGAGTTCCATCAGTGTATAGATTGTCTAAACTAGTGGTATAACTGTTTGTAGCACAATCCTACTTTTTCCTGCTAAGAACAAGATATATACAGCAAGAGCAATACATAAAACAAACCATGCAAATGTAGTGTTTTACAGGCTATAATACAGGGAGGACCTTCACCTCTTTAATTCTTAAGATTATACCAGCTCAGGAGCTTAGATTACATGAATCATCAAGTCAAGGATCACGTAAATTCCATACCCGAAAAGATAAACGTATCTGTCACTCACAAAATTATACCTCACAGATTTCAGCTCCTCTCTGGAACTCATCAGTCATAATTCTCATTGTACTTGCGGATACGTTGTAACTAGAGTTAATGCAAGGATATGCAGGAGTTATGATAGGCATCAAATGAAATATGGCCTTTACATTCCGTCTTGGATACGTCTTCAATCTCGCAAAGCATAACAGGATTTGGCCACCGCCACTGGGTATACACCCTAAAGAAACGAGATACCAACATGCTGGGTGATGCATTAGGGTAAAGCTGACAAATACGAGCAACAAGCAATGCCCAGTTTATACTAGCATGCTGGAAATTGTACATTCCTCTACCGCCAGCAAGAGCTTCTTTCGACGGCTCTTCCCATTCATCATACCATCAAACAGAAGAAGTGAAATCTGGAATTCTGAGAGAGAAACAAAGATAGACAGAGAGATGGTATAGCATAACTGAGCGATAACTTACACCAAACCATAGCCTATTTATCGACGAAATCAGTTCAATCACGATAGATCTCCGACTAGAGAAGAAATCAACTTGCTGCACTAAGGATTGTCGTCGTGTCTTGAAATTCCAAAAGATGAGCAAATATAGGTGCATAGTTCTTATGAAAAGATAATGGGCGCAAAATAAAGAAACAACTCACATGCTGAAGTTGATCTAGTTCTGCAGTTAGTGATTTCTCAAATTCTGATAACTACTAGACACAAAAAAGCAGGATGTATGAACTATACTCAAGAGTGGATGAAAACAATGATGCCCATTTTGCTATCATGAGTAAAAAACTAAAGCATGAATGTCTGCTTGGACCGTCGAAATGTGATCTTTTCAAATCTGGATGCAGTACAAAAGAAAGGTTAAACAAGCAGAAATTGTTATCAAGCTCGAATACTTATCTAAATAAGGTTAAGTTGCATCTAGAATAGTAAACTCTGACTACAACCTCTAAATCTCAAAACCAAACATAAATTGAGCTACCATTAATGTCTCTCATTTGTGTAGAATGTAGATCCTATTCAATTCTGAGCATGTTACTTTAGTAGCTCAACAAAAAATCACACAGTTTCATCTAAACAGAATCATTCACCAAAAATCCAAGTACAAGATTCCAGAAATAGGAAAGAATCACTCCAATATTCTTAGAAAATAAGAAGTAGCAGACGGGTTTAATAAAGCAAAGGACAAGGAGATGTAGCCAAATCAGTGACATACCGTATGAATGAATCACAAGCAGACTCGTTTTGAGAAGGAGGTGACGCGAACATTCCTTGGCAAAACACAATCATGAGGCTCCAATGAGATTACATTGCTCATCCAGTTGTAGTTCACCCAACTTTGGCTTCAACTCAGCAACAATAGCCTTTGATCTTGATTAGGGAAGACCTTGAAAAGCTTAATCAGATCGTCAGTGAGCATGTCAAGGAGAGAGTCCATATCGACTCCATGGTAGTTGAAGTTCTTGAACGTCCTCTTCTTTGGTTGTCCTGCAGCCGCCACATCAAACCTCGGCTTCCGCCTGCATAAACCGAACAGTCAGAAAGCTTTCCATTTAGAGTGGTCAATGAAAGCATGACAAGAGGAAGAAAGAGCACCATTGTTGGAGCTTACAGAATCAACCGCAGATCAGGATATAGTCCATTTAGAGTGGTCATACATATGTATTCAGCATGAGTTTCAACTTTCAAGCAGCTCAAATTGCAGAAGGATGAAACATGATGCACTATGAATCATTTACGACCACCCCCTTAAGTTCTGAATCAAAATCCACATTATGCAATTCAATTTGTTAACCAACTCCTAAAGCCAAAGATATTCCCGAGCCACAAGCTTCTTTCCCTGGATAGTAAATAACCATCACCATTCTAATATGAATAATGAGTGACTATAAGACTGCAGAAGCTACAATCTACTCCAAGAAGCAACAAATTGCTAACATATGAAATCGGAAAAATATCTATGGAAGACTAAGAATTCAACCCAACGCATGGATCCCAAGTTATTCTGGACTAATTTATGTTTTAGGTTGAATTAGGTCAAGTAAACGAAAGAACAAACTTTAAACTAAACAACACAGCAAAACCTTTTCAACTCTACTTCTGCACACGAGTTAATCAATCATATTAGAAGAAGAAAGTCCAAGACATCAGGAGAGAGGCGTCTGCAGTGGTAACACAAAGGGCATAGATTGAATTGGATAAATTCAGATTCCAATCAATACAACAAACTCATCATGCCCACTTTGTAAGAGCCTGCGGAATTACTACGCTTAAAACCAATTCTGAAGCAGAAAACTACTAGCTACTTTGCATTTGGTTATACTGCAACCAAACTAAAAAAAACTTACAAACAGATGAAATGCATAATCAGAAAGAGAAAAGGAAAAAGCTTCAGCTTAAGTGCCTAGAATAAAACCATACCAACAAAACCACGCCTGCAAATCCGAGCAAACATTTCTCCTACAAACTGAAAAGTGTTGCCATATCATTTCTATAGCTAGGAACAACCGTTTCGCTTAATTCAGTACTTCTTTCCGTTTGAGCCGCAAAATCAACGCAATCCGTTCCGGAATTGATCAGGATGACAACAGATTAGGGTTACACATCGAGGAGGCGAGAGAGGCGTTCGACGGCGCCAAACTCATTAGGAGAGGGGCGCGGAGGAAGTGGCGGAGGACAGTGATGGTGAGATCGAGGGTTCTCTGCCAGGCGGAGCCGGAGGTGAGTGAGGAAGCCGATGGAGGAACAGTGGATTGCGTCGTTGAGGAGGAGAGCGGAAGAAGACGAAGATGATGCTGGTGAAGAATTGAGCTTATAACACGGATCGTCCAATTGTTTTAATCTAACGGCTGACAATGGTTCTCACTGAAACGGGAGTTCTCTCCCAAGGATTGGTTCTCACCTGAAAACCTACGTTTCTCAGCTGCTTCCTTCTAAGTTCTAACTACCCTCCCCACCATCTCCTAAAATTTCTCTCCACCCTTCTCTGCCAAAATCCTCTCCAAATTCTCCGCAGCCGATAATGCAATGTAACAACGATTCATCGTGGAGACTCTAATACCAGAACCGAATTGATGGCCACTTCAATTTCTCCCTTTCTCCTCTCCTCTCCTGAGCCTCTACAGCAAGAATTCCATTTGCACCGCCCAATCTCCGCCCATTTGCACCGCACAATCTTTCATTGAAGGTTGCTTTCAAAGTCTTGATCGCTTTCAAGGTAGGCAACTCTATTTGTTTAACTACTTGGTGGATTGAGATTGAAAAGGTCTTCCTCTTTGCTCCCTGCTCGTCCTCTCCCGTGAATATACGGAGTAGTACTCTATTTTTAAGCAGCGTTGTTCTTGGAACCTGACGACTCAAAATCTGATTTCTGCAAGTATTTCCAGTTGCTTAAATTATTGTAGCTGGATTTCCCCCTTATCTGTATTGAAAATGTGGATCTTGGTTGCTGAATTTTGGGTATTATTTATATTATTTTCAGGAGGGTTTGTGAGGAAGAAAGTATTTTTCATCCTATCCTGATGTAGGTCTTAAAGTATTATCAGGCTCGATTGTCTGAGCTGATTCATCTCCCTTTTTAAGCATCTTAGTTTGTTGGATTATAGATGCAATTCATTTTGCAAAAGTAGCATTTTTTTTTGTTCGTATCATGAGCATTAAACTATGGAGTATTTTCTATCTTTCTGAATTTCATATGTTTTGTTGGAACTGAGGGTTCTTGCGTCTAATTCAATGCTACTGAATTGAAAATTGACAACCAAACATTGTTTGGTGGCTTATGCATGTTGGGGATTTCCACAAAACTGATTTTTATTTCTTTGTTGCCTGTCATAATCTGGAATATTCAAAGCAGGAAACCTGGTTGCAGCTTTCCTTACACAAAAATTCTTCCACTGATACAGTATCCACAAAATTTCAGTGTTAACCTCAGATTTTGATTCCAAAAGGGGTTCCCAAGGACCAAAACTCATTCCATGTTGTGCTGCATGCTTGCTGAACCAGGCAACTATTCTTAAAGATCCAGATTCTGGTATGTGTATTATATTTTTGTGCTACAGTTGCTGCAAGAATTATTAGTTGTGTCTTATTGTTTTGAATGATTTTTTCCAAAGCAGAAATTGAGGATGAGAGTGGCCTTGACTTGCCTTCATTCGATGAATACACATTCGAGCAGCTTAAAAAAGAAACATCTGGGTTTGCACGTGACAATATAGTGTCGGAGCATAATGAAAGGGCCCCAAACGTGGTGTTTAAGGGGAAGCTAGAGAATCAACGAAGAATTGTAGTTAAAGGCTTTAATAAAACAGCTTGGCCTGATACTCAACAATTTTTGGTAAGGGAACTATTATTAATGACCTGCTGTTGGCTGTAACGTATTGGCTTTTGTTAATCATCTCTTATGCTTAGTTTATCTATATACAAAATTATTTGTCTTTTAGATATGCTTAGTTTATTTGTCACCTAATTCCATTGGTTGTAGAACTTCTTACTCTGTCTTTAGGTGGATGATTATTCATTTCATCTTCTTTTTTACCATTCACATAAGGTTTTTTTTTCGGGTTTCTTTCAGGACGAAGCACGGTCTGATGGTCGGCTGCGGAGTGAAAAGCTGGTAATCTTGCTTGGATGTTGCTGTGAGAATGGAGAAAGATTGCTTGTCGCGGATTTTATGCCCTTGCAAAACATCATTTTCACTGTAAGTACTTGATTATTACAGATTAAAGCACTGATGGAATGTCTTAAATCAAAATTTTATTTTGTAAGTTTGACACATTGTTCAAGTCAACAAATTACAAGTCAGTTTTTCACTCTGAACTTCAAGGAGCTAAATTAACAATTTCAGCAATGCAGATATGCGAAGAAAAATATTTTTATTATTTTGTCACTAATTTAATGTCGTTCATTGAAGGGATTATGAATATGTCACAGGGGATTCACAACCAATGAAATGGGCCATGAGACTAAGAATAGCACTTCATATCGCTGAAGCTCTAGAATAAGGTACAAGCAAAAGACGTGCTCTTTATCATGACTTGAATGTTACAGAATTATGTTTGATGAGGTGCATAAATATTTTACTGTTATGTTGAAGCCTTTTATATTAGGTACTTTTTGAAATTTCTTTATTTATGGGTTTGAATTTTGCAGAATGGTAATCCTAGACTTTCCAACTTTGGCTTGATGAAAAATAGCAGTGATGGGAAAGCTACAGCACAAATCTCGCCTTTACTTCTCCAGAATATATGAAAACTGGTATAGTTTGTTGCCTTTTTCTTATGGTAAGAAGTGATGTTTGGAATTCATCTGATGATTTCTCATCTTTTGTACAAAACTGATAGGGAGGATAACACCAGAAATTGAAATATACAGCTTTGGAACTCTTTTGCTTGATCTTATAAGCGGAAAGCATAACCCACCTGAAGAGAACTCGTATTCGCTCGAATCAACCTCAATCGTCCTAGATCTAGTGCAAGTGAAGTAATGAAACAAAGTTTAAAAGCAGTTTTGAACACAAGAGTTGTTGACGCAGTTCGGATAAAAATATCCTACATCTGCGGAGCCTCAAGAGAGGGAGACTCACCCAATCCACTAAGCAACAAAGGCTAAGAACAAGTTCAGTTACATGCAAGCACACACAGGCGGCAAAAACTAAAGACAAAAGCTCAGAGAGCAACAAGGCACACAAGCCAGAAAGAAAGCAAGGTCGAACAGAGAGAAGTCCCCTCGATGGACAACCTCGAAGCTTTCAGTAAAGCTTCGAACCAACGTCTCAAGAGTTCACAAGCTAACTTTGATGTTCTCTCAAAGATTCAGACCAACAGCTCAACACACCATGGATGCACCAGGGATTAGCTCACAGAAGAGCTCTCTAGGGTTAGACATGGATATCTGAGGGAGAGGAAAGAATGCGGCGATTAGGGCTGGAGAAGAGTATAAGTACCCTCAAGGAAGCCATAAAACGCAACGCAACAGATTTGGGAACCAATATCAGCAGACAGTGGGCCAAGCAAACAGAGGCCCAAAATCAACACCAACATCAGAGGCCCAAAACACAATCTCAGCAAACAAGTCCAGAAGAACAAGAGCCAGAGCCAAACACCAGGCGAGAGACCATTTAGCCAAACATGGCTAAGTGGCTCAAGCGGCACTACGGCTCAATGGATCAAGCCACCTGTCAAGCCATATGCCCCTAAGTCTCTACCTAGCCTAGTGTGCTTGCAATAGTAAACCGAAAAACAAGTGTTCATAGTTTAATACAACAACTTAGGATTAGAATACATAACAAATGCCCTCCTAATCCAAACGTTGGTGCAAATCCAATGTCGCCAGTAGCAGAATGGGGTCGTCATCTCACTGTCCATCGTTGGCCACTCAGTCCTAGTTCAACTAGGTGGCTTCCCATATATGCAGGAAGTTCCTGCAAAATGAGAATTTATCAGCACCAACAATCTTAGTTCCAAAATCAGCAGGGTTTTCTTCTCCCTTGACTTTCTTAACAACAAGAGTTTTATCTTCAACTTTATCCCGAATGAAGTGATGTCTGACATCAATATGCTTGGATCTTTCATGATACATGGGGTCTTTGCAAAGATAGAGAGCACTCCGACTGTCCATGTGAAGAACAGGAATGAATGGCACAGTCTGGATTTCACTCAGAATTCCCTTCAACCAGATAGCCTCCTTAGCAGCCTCAGTGGCTGCAATATACTCTGCTTCTGTGGATGAGAGAGCCACAACTGATTGTTGTTGTGACTTCCAAGAGATGTAGTTGCCAGCCCATGTATAGTAATAGGCAGTTGTGGATTTTCTAGTATCCTTGTTTCTAGCATAATCTGAGTCAACATACCCATGCAGTTCTTCTCTGGAGTTGTGCTCACCATAGACAAGAGAATGATTTTCTGTTCCTGACATGTATCTCAACAAGTACTTCATAGCAGTCCAATGGGAAGGACCAGGGTTAGACATAAATCTACTAAGTACACTGATAGAAAAAGCAAGATCAGGTCTAGTGCACAACATTGCATACATGACAGATCCAACAGCAACATCATAAGGAATGCTAGACATATCAGATTTCTCAGATTCAGTTTTAGGACAAAACTCTTTGGTCAACTCAAGGTGCCCTCCTAAGGGGATGGAGGTGGGTTTGGAATTAAGCATGCTGAATTTTTCTAGAACCTTATGCACATACTCACTTTGGGAGAGCCACATCTTTTTGTTCTTCCTATCTCTAGTGATGTTAATACCAAGTATTTTCTGTGCAGGTCCTAAGTCTTTCATGTCAAAATTCAGTTTAAGGTCACGTTTCACACCAGCAACAAGCACCTTAGAACTAGACATGATCAGAATATCATCAACATATAAAAGCACAAACACAGGAGCAACAGTTTTCATGCCTTTGAAATAGAGACAAGTGTCATAGCTGCTTCTAGAGAAACCTAAATCCTTCATGCAAGAGTCAAATTTGATGTTCCACTGCCTAGGAGATTGTTTGAGTCCATAAATAGATTTTTCAAGTTTACAAACATGATCAAGTTTAGACTCAATAGCAAAACCCTTTGGCTGTCTCATATATATAGTCTCATGCAAATCACCATGTAAGAAAGCAGTTTTGACATCCATTTGTTCTAACTCAAAATCAAAGACAGCAGTCATAGCTAAAAGCAACCTCAGAGTTTTATACTTCACTACTGGAGCAAAGATGTCAGTGTAATCAACACCTTCTTTCTGAGAGAAGCCTTTAGCTACAAGTCTGGCTTTATATCTATGTGGATCATTTTTGTGATTGCCTTCTTTCAGTTTGTAGATCCACTTACAGTCTATGAGCCTTGCATTGTCAGGTTTGGGAATAAGAGTCCAGGTGTTGTTAACAAGCATGGACTCATATTCTTCATGCATAGCATTCAACCAATGCTTAGCATGTGAGCACTTGACAACAATCTCATAGGTTTCAGGGGTAAATGAATTCTTAACATGTTCAGCAACCACAAAAGCATAACCCACATGACTCAGATCAGAATTTTCAGCAAGCAAGTTCAGAAATCTTCTATTAGGAATAGAGGTCCTAGGTTGTCTATCTCTAGTCAATTGATAATTTCTCAAATTATTATCCAGATTAACATGTTCAGACAACTCATGACTAGAAGAATCACTTACCTCCCCACCTGATTGGTGAGGGTTCTGATCTCCACTAACATTAACATTCTCACTGGGAGGAGCTGTGACACTCAAGTTTGGCTCACTTGTTTCAGATGAGGAGGGGGAGGAGCTTTGACCACTGTCAAACTCTTCTTCTTCATCATTCCCAGTTTCATGAGGTAAGAAAAATCTGGTTTCTTCCACTTCATTGGTACCTGCATTCTCAGCTGAATTGTTAGACAAAGATTTGAAATGAAATTCACCCTCATTAAAGGTCACACTTCTACTTGTTATCACTTTGTAGCCATTTGGCTGAACAAGTAGAAGCTTGTAACCCTTCACACCTTCTGGATATCCTAACAAGACACCTTTTAAGGCTCTTGGTTGCAACTTACCTTGTGAGACTTGGGCATATGCAGTGCAACCAAAAGCTTAAGATGAGACAAGTTAGGAGCCTTTCCAGTCCACATCTCTTGTGGTGTTTTGAAATTCACCACAGAAGATGGGGACCTGTTTATGAGATAGCAAGCAGTAGTGACAACTTCTCCCCATAAGGAAGGTTTTAACCCAGCACTGATGAGCATACACCTTGCTTTTTCAAGCAAGGTTCTGTTCATCCTTTCAGCAGTTCCATTCTGCTGAGGTGTGCCAGGTACAGTGAGGTGTCTCTTAATGCCTAATTCAGTGCAGAAATCATTGAATGAATGGTTTACAAAATTCAAGTCCATTATCAGTCCTAAAGCATTTTAGTTTCTCATTAGACTCATTCTCAGCTGAGGCTTTCCATACTTTGAAAGTTTGAAAAGCTTCATCCTTAGACTTTAACAAATAAATCCACACTTTCCTGGAAAAATGATCTATAAAAGACATGAAGTATCTCCTCCCTCCTATTGTGTTGACCTGAGCAGGTCCCCACAAGTCAGAGTGGACATACTCTAAAGGCTTTCCAGCAACATATGAAGATTTGTTAAAGCTATGATGAGTCTTTTTACCAAGTACACAGTTTTCACAAAAACCAAACTCACTAGGCTTCTTGTCTAAAATGCCAGACTTAAACAGATAATTGAGACCTTTCATTCCAATGTGACCAAGTCTTTCATGCCAAGTTTTTGACAGTTCAGGTGTCATACAATCACTTACTGTAATATTAAGTTCAGGAGTAGTTATAACAAAATATAACCCTCCCTTCTTAACACACTTGATAAGAGAGATATCATTTCTTATGACCTCTCTTACACCATTGTAAGTGGTTATACAACAACCTAAATCATCAAAAACAGACTCAGAAAGGAGATTCCTCCTAAGATCAGGGACCCACCTGACCTTTTGAATCACCCTAACAACACCATCATGCATCCTAAGTGGAACACACCCAATACCCCTAATAGGTAATGATGTGTGATCCCCAAGGAGGACCACACCACCATTACACTCATGCAAGTTCACAAAACAAGACTTATCAAAAGCAGCATGCATAGTACAACCAGAGTCTAGGATCCAGTTCAAACTGGGATTGGAATGTGAACACATAAGCACTTCATGATTATAATGAGAGGAAGTTTCAAGTAAAGCTACAGTTGCTTCATTAGATTTAGATTTATCATCTCTTTGTTTCTTATGACAGTCTTTAATGAAGTGACCTAGCTTATTACAATAAAAACATTTCTTGAAATCCTTCTTCTCATTTTCAGTTCTGTCACTTTTAACCTTGTCTTTCTTCTGATAATTCTTAGTCTTAGTCTTTCCCCTAGCCATCAGAACTTCAGCCTTAGCTTCAGTCCTTTTGGTGTCAGTTTTTGACTTAAACACTTTCATTAACTCATTTTTCTCAAGTATAGCTTCAACAATCCTAGTTTTGGTCAATTTTTCAGAACTATATTGAATGAAAGGACAGCTTTATGAGTGTCTTTTATCTTGTCATCACATCTTTCAAGTTCTTGAGTCATGCTCAAGAACTTGTCTAGATTATCATTTAATGACAAGTTGACATCCATCTTAAAAGTAAACAGACGACATAGCAGAGAGATCCTACTGGGCAAAGACTTAGTCAAATATAAGTCTTCCAAACCCCTCCATAAAGTTTTAGCAGTTGAAAAACTTACAACCTGACGAGCCACGTCGTCAGCCAACCTTATAATGATCTCAGAGTATGCCACATCATCCATGTCAGCTTTGGTTGTTTCAGTTGTCTGATCTGGATAATCTTCAATCACAGCTTTCCAGCATTTTTCCTTCACCAGAATAGCCTTCATTTTGATTTGCCACATGGGGAAATCCATAGTGCCATCAAAAGGCCTTATCCTTGAGCTGTTCTCTGCCATTATCAACACACAAGTCAAGTAGACAGTAAAAAAGGAATTTTTTAACAACACAAACACCAGCAAAACAGACAAGCACACAAGCAAGTCCTCAGATCTGAGAATGAAGACAGAACTTCACTCTCAGAGATCAACACTACTTGTTCACTGTTTAAACACAGGTTTCAGAACAGCCAACAAGCACCAAGAATCTTACAGACGAGAGCAGATGAGCAGGAAAAGACAGTGTTAAGTTAATCTCAGAGTTTTTCACAATCTGAAAGAATACACTTTCGCTAAGAGCATGTAGAGGCTCAGAGTGACAAAAGTGATGACTTTTCCAGATTAGAAGCAAACAAAGATGATCCTCAACACAAGTAGTCAAGCAGCAGCGGAAATAAGGGTGTAGAGCCAAGTAACTGGTAACCTGGCTCTGATACCAATTGAAGAGAACTCGTATTCGCTCGAATCAACCTCAATCGTCCTAGATCTAGTGCAAGTGAAGTAATGAAACAAAGTTTAAAAGCAGTTTTGAACACAAGAGTTGTTGACGCAGTTCGGATAAAAATATCCTACATCTACGGAGCCTCAAGAGAGGGAGACTCACCCAATCCACTAAGCAACAAAGGCTAAGAACAAGTTCAGTTACATGCAAGCACACACAGGCGGCAAAAACTAAAGACAAAAGCTCAGAGAGCAACAAGGCACACAAGCCAGAAAGAAAGCAAGGTCGAACAGAGAGAAGTCCCCTGGATGGACAACCTCGAAGCTTTCAGTAAAGCTTTGAACCAACGTCTCAAGAGTTCACAAGCTAACTTTGATGTTCTCTCAAAGATTCAGACCAACAGCTCAACACACCATGGATGCACCAGAGATTAGCTCACAAAAGAGCTCTCTAGGGTTAGACATGGATATCTGAGGGAGAGGAAAGAATGCGGCGATTAGGGCTGGAGAAGAGTATAAGTACCCTCAAGGAAGCCATAAAACGCAGCGCAACAGATTTGGGAACCAATATCAGCAGACAGTGGGCCAAGCAAACAGAGGCCCAAAATCAACACCAACATTAGAGGCCCAAAACACAATCTCAGCAAACAAGTCCAGAAGAACAAGAGCCAGAGCCAAACACCAGGCGAGAGACCATTTAGCCAAACATGGCTAAGTGGCTCAAGCGGCACTACGGCTCAATGGATCAAGCCACCTGTCAAGCCATATGCCCCTAAGTCTCTACCTAGCCTAGTGTGCTTGCAATAGTAAACCGAAAAACAAGTGTTCATAGTTTAATACAACAACTTAGGATTAGAATACATAACACCACCCAACCGTGTAAGTAACTTACATTGATCATATCTAACATTCGTGTATCCGTGTATGCTCCGAAAAACACGTGTAAGTCATTAATCCATTATAAATGTTACTTATGAAAATTAGCATGCATCTGCAAGAGACTAATTTTCAACACTTGTGCAAATATTATACGTGTGTCCCTCAAAAACTTGAGAAATCTTTTGCAGGCTCTAGAATGTAATTCGTGATAGGAACCTCGAGATGCTTACAGATTCGTGTTGGCAGTTCTCTAATGATGATGGCACTGAGATTGTACGCCTAGCTTCCCGATGTTTACATTATGAGCCACAAGAACGGCCAAATCTTAGATCATTGATTGCAGCTTTGACCCCACTTCAGAAAGAAACCGAGGTTAGTCTCAAGCAAAGAAGAATTATTTCCATCTTCGATTATTTGTATTACAAATTATAAAAGAACTGTTCCTTTCTTTCACAGATTCCTTCTCATGAATTGATGGCATCTTATCTAGTGCGTCATTATTACCTCTATCAGCGCTTGGTGAAGCCATCTCAAGTAGGGACTTGATTACCGTTCATGAAACTCTGGAGAATCTAGGATACAAGAATGACGAAGGAACGAAGGAACGATAAATGAGGTTTGATGTACTTCTGTTTTTATCATTGGTCCTCCTCATTATTTTGCTACCACCCAAGAATGTTATGTGAAATGAGGACAAACTTTTCGATGCAGCTTTCCTTCCAAATGTGGACCGTCCAAATGCAAAAGTCGCTGGAATCGAAGAAGAAGGGTGATGTTTCTTTCAGGAACAAAGATTACAAATCAGCAAGTGAGTTCTACACACACGTAAGCTTCTTCTTACAATCTTTTAACTCTATTTCACTGATGAATATTTCAGTTTTGAGTTGTCTGATATTCTATTTCACTAAAATAAAAATATCTTTTAATTTTCTATTTCACTGAAATAAAAATATCTTTTAATTTTCTATTTCACTGATTGTCTTCTTCATCATATACAGTGAGTTGTCTGATATTCATGGTAGTTGACTTATGGATGAGTCTCCTCTGAATTGTTCTATTTTTGTAATTCAGACTGCATTCTATGCAAATTTAGGGTGGCTCCTCCTCTCTTGAACTGGCTTGGCTGCTCTCTTGAACTCGCTCGGTCCCGCAAAAAGGCCAATCTCAATCAGCAACCTGTCGCTTTTAATTTCCTGGTAAGTGGTGCTACTTGTTTCCCTCTTCTGTTTGTGTTGTTATTTTAAGCTTTGGAGATATTATCTATTATAATAGGATCATTTGTGCAGAACATCCTCCTCTGAATGAAACAAATAGAGCAATTCCAAATCATAAAACGTATGGAAGACATCAAATTAGGTCAATCCATTGATCCAAACATCATGAGTTCATGTCAAGTGCTAGGTATTGAAATTGACAAACATATTAGAGTGATCCATTATGTTTAAAGATTGTCTAATTATGCAGTTTATTATTTTGTTTTTCTCTTCTAATCTTTTACATTAATAGGTTCCTCTTGATGGGAATGATCAAAACGTTTTAGAGAAATTTCAAATCATGAAACGTGTGGAAAAAAATAATTTCTCTGAATTTTGTGCTCCTTTCATTGACCAAGACATAAGCAATGATCATATCTTTAGGTATGCCTATCTTCCTGAACAAGTTTTGCCAAATTCTCTCCAATGATAATTTTCTGTTTTTCCCTCTAATTGTTTTACATCAAAATTTATTGGGGGGAAACTATGTTACCTCCTCCTATACTCCATATTAAGGGTTTAGACTTCATTACTTGAACTGTTGCATGTCTTACTGTTGGAAGTTTTACTGATGCCAAAATCACACAAGGGAAATGAAGGGTCCATTAGAATGAAAATGAAATACAATATACTCTTAAATATGGATGGATAGTGATACAATATGTTTGATAGTTAGTCATCATGGTAATGAATAAGTAGTTATGGTTCCTGAACCTGATTTCATTTATTTCCTAAAAACTTAAACAAACACCACTACATGATCTTTGCTGATATCAAACAATAAACTAAACAAGCCAAACAAATCCTTCTATTTCTTCACACTTATTCCTTGATAGCTAAGACCTTTGTGTAAAGCTCTCATCATTATCCTGCTACCAACAAAGATATATGCATTGATTCAAAACATAAACAGCTAAGCTGCTCGAAATCTAGATACCATCTTACCACTTCTTTCAATAAATATTGTTCACGTGTTTTAAACATTTTTTTATAATAGTAATATTCATTATTATACTTTATACTTGTATAATCAAATTATAACTCCGTACAAAGTACGGGTCTAACACTAGTTAGAATTAAGCGAACATCATTAATAGAGATTGTTAGTTTAGTCGTTAGATAAGAGATTAATAGTAGGAAGTTTTATGATAATGACTTAAGAATATATGTGCATGATAATATCTTCTCGTTCGTAAATTTCATTTCAATATTTTTGTAAAGAGGTAGTTGTATCGCTTAGGCAGAGTTAAAATTTTATGGATTATGATATGATTGATAGTCTTGAGATATGAAAGAGATTCTCTTTAATTTTGTAAGTTGTATTGGGTGTAATTTGGAATTAGCTTTGGATCTCGAACATTTGTGGAATTTTTAGGGTTGATAGATCATGTCTCTTAGAGGATATCTCTAAATTTTCGTAGTCTTTTGATCAATATCGAACATTTGTGGTACATTTATCTTTTACAGATTGAGTTTTTGTATTCAGAAAGGTGTGGGGGCGCAACTTATTTCTCGGCTTTCATCCAACTTTATGTAATCACATATTCTCATTAAAAAAAATATAAATATACATTGATGTTATATCGAATGAGATGCAATTTGATACGTGATTATCGGTCTTTGGTGAAAACTTCATTATAAATTAAGTATAGATCTGAATTGAGCATAAGATGTACTTTTGGAATCGCCGTAAAGTCTAGTTTATGTATATTTAATTTCATGATTTTTAAGGAATGTTAAATTAGAGGAAGATTAAATGAGCACCCTTCTTTAGCTAAGAACAAAAAACTCATCTGAGCCGTTAGATTCATTTCTTTAAACGGTTAGATTACGCCCACGTGTCCAATTCTCTTCCTCTACTGAAAAATCATTAAGGGTATTTTTTTCCTTTTCACTTCATGTTATTCTGACAATCTTTGGACAACGTCTTCCTTGACGATGGAGAAGTTGTTCTCGATGGAAGCCCGCCGGCTGGAGAGATGACAAGGGAAGTCGACGGAGATGACGGTGGCTTAAACCAACTCCCAATCCAATCATCCGAGTTGTAGTCGCCGTTCAATTTGACGACGAAATATTCGAGTATTTCGTTGAGAATTGCCTTTGCTAGGGTTTCCAATTCGTTCGAGAATTGCCTTCGCTAGGGTTTACAGAACAGCAAGACAAACCAATCCGCCATGGACGCTACCATTCGAGCTCCCACCACGTCACCAAGCCTCACGTTGAAACCTCATCAGTCAACTCTCATGTCTGCTCTCTACCGCTGCTCCTTCCGCCTGATACTCAAAGGTACTGTAATGGCGATAGTCTTAATTCATTTGCTATTTGTTTCTGATTGCTGCTTGAATCGTTGATTTCTCCGTGAATTCTGTCTTAATGTGCCGTATCATGGAAATTGAGAGTGCAGTGTTTTGTTAAGCTTCTTCTTGACAATGCCGATAGTCTTAATCCAGAAGTTAAGCTTCTTCTTGGAGCTCCGGTATAAATTGACAGTGCAGTGTTTTGTTAATTGATTTTCCTCAGTGTATTCTTGGCGTGTGGAGGGGCCAACAAATGGAGGATCACTTCGAATCAAGGCCAGTTCAGGCCAGTGCAGTGTTTTGTTAATTGATTTTCCTCGTGTCATTCCTTTCTCAATTACGCTCCAATTTTGGGGTTTCTCTTCCATAACTTGCTACCAACTGTCAATTTCGCAGTCCCTAAGGTAGAACAAGACAAAGGAATGCAGTAGCTGGTGTAATTCCATGAATTTGGTGAAGCTATGAAATCTACTAGAATGCTAGTAGTTTTTGATTAACTTGTTACCTGAAGACTGACTAGAATCTTCATATTTTGGTTACAGATAATTAATTGGAGAATGGACAAATACTGTCATGTTTCTTTTTTATGAGCTGATTTAAGCTTTGCACAAATTTACGTCTATAGCTCTGAGGCTGCAAGGATCTAGTTATTGAATATGCCAATTTGGCATAAGTTGGTCCCCCACCATATCTCACAGATGAAAGAATATTACATCATAAGCCAACTGTTATGTGATTTTTGTTTCTTGGTGCTGTTAATTTTGGAATCTGTATTGCTAACATGATGCACATCTCATGTAATTTGTATCGTGATGCTGGAAAGAAAAAGATTATGGTGGGTAACCAGATCCAAGGGGTTCGTGTTCAGCTCCCGGGACTCAGCCAAGAGCTTCTTCAGAAATTTAGAGAAAGGAGCATCGATTTTACAGCACATTAATGTTGTAACAAGTTGGTGTTTGAAGGAGCTGATTCAGTGCAAGCATGTAATGTTACCGCTGCTCATTGCTCTAATGCGCTGCATATCACAAGCCCGAGAAGTGCTCTTAGGAACCATTGGATAAGGCCACCTGGTTCAGCCCTTAATGCTGTATTGCTTTTCCATTCTTCAGTCCCTTCAACTGGGATGTGGCCTCTTAAGTTCCACTTGATCTCCGAGACCGATCCGACCGAGGCATACCATTCAATGCACAGATTTGTAGTCTAGATACTCGTGCTGATTTTCCTATCAACTATGAACTTGCCTCGGTAAACCAGTGAACCTGCCTTGGTAAATCAAGGAAGCCTGGATGGCTGAGATACCAAATGTATGAACCTACTCTCATTACTAGTTTAGGTTTATTGACTGATTTGTATTGGTTTAAGGAAAAATCAAGGAAGCCTCGTATAAGTTCGTATCCAGCCCTCCCGTTTAAAAAAAATCTCTCTTCATGAACATACAAGGCAATTGACAAGAATGTATATGATATGAACCTACAAGCCTAATCTATTGATATGAACTGAAAAAGAAAACCAATGAACCTACAATAGATAACTGATGAACCTAGAAGAGAAAAGTGATAAACCTACTAAAGAAAAATCGTAAACTCGAAATAAAAAATCATGAATCTTCAAGAAATCAGCCATCCAGGCCTCGTTTAAATAAGCGGGTTTCTTATTAATGAATAATCTATGATTAACATATATGCACCTGCATGATTACATTGTTGAACTTGTAATAGTAATTCATTGAACCTATATGAGTATATTGTTCAACCTGTCATAATAAATCATTGAACCTGTGTGAGTACATTGTTGAAGTTGTGAACCTATGAACTTGTGCGCTTGCGAACTGTAAACCTGTGAACTTACACGTTAATATATTTTTTCTTACACTAAAAAATCATTTGATTTCTATGCGTGTAAACCTGTGAACCTGTGAACCTATGAATCTGTGAACCAATGAATCTATGAACTTAAAGTAAATTTTTTTTTTAACTGGGTTCATCAGTTTTAACTTGTAGGTTCATTGGATTTTCCATGCGATTTTTCATGAAGGTTAAATGAACCTAAGAGATTCAAATGTGTAAACCTGTGAACCAAAGAATCTATGAACTAATGAACCAATGAACTTAAAGTAAAAAAAATTTTATGCGAGTTCATCAGTTTTAATTTGTAGGTTCATTGGATTTTCCATGTGATTTTTCATGAAGGTTAAATGAACCTAAAAGATTATAATGTGTAAACTTGTGAACCTATGAACTTAAAGTTTAAAAAAAAATTATGCGGGTTCATCAGTTTTGACTTGTAGGTTCATTGGATTTTTCATGCGATTTTTCATGAACGTTAAATGAACCTAAGAGATTATAACGTGTAAACATGTGAACCTATAAATTTGCGAAGCAATGAACTTAAAGTAAAAAATAAATTTATACGGGTTCATCAGTTTTAACTTGTAGGTTCATTGGATTTTCCATGCGATTTTTCATGAAGGTTAAATGAACCTAAGAGATTATAACGTGTAAACCTGTGAACCGATGTGATGCGGGGATAAGCCGCTGTTGTCCGATCTAGACACCAAACCTCGAACAGAAACTCGAACAGAGAAGATAGGCGGAATTAGAATGAGATGAAAGAAGGATAAGTCGAATGATAGGCCAATTTGACCAAATCAAACAACGATAAAACCCTTGAACTTAGGAACAAGAACCTTACCGAATGATAAAGAAACTCCAATGGATTACAACCAAACACAATGGATATGGTAGGCCAAGGCACCTGGAGGATGCTCTATGGAGTCCCGATAGCACCAACCTTATGGAAGAGATTGACACACACAAGTACAACTAGGGCGAGTTCAAAAACAATGCTCTCCAGCACTCTTCTCACAAAAGCTCTCTTTTGGAGGAACAAAAACAACGTTTTCTCAACTCATAATAATCATCTTCTCCTAAAATAATAACTAGGGCAAACCTTATATAGGGTTCATAAGGGTGCCAATTAAAAGAAATAAAGCAATAAATGTATTTCCTAAAAAGACTTAAACCGAAATAAATAAATAATCCCGCAAAAATAGCACAGAAGATCGAAGTAATAACATGTTGGGCGGTGGTCGCCGTTGGAAAGGCGGCGGTCGCCGATGGCAAGGCAGTGGGGGCTGCCAAAAGGCAGCGGTCGCCGCTTTGGAAACATGTCGCCGACATCTCTTTTTGAAACGGCTCGTTCTCTCTCGTCCAAGATCGGAATTGAGCGATTCCAAATCCCAGAGTTTCGTCTTGAAGTCTAGTTTATTTCATCTTCAATACTTGACTTCTCATCTTGACTCGAACCGGATCTCTACGAGCTTGAATGACTACAATACGAGCTCGGGCTACTATCAATGACTTTAATAATGGCTCATAGCGATCTTTAGCCCTTGCTCCAGTGGTTAGCACATCTCTAGATTTAGGACGAAGTGTCCTCGATGAAAGCTCGGATGCTCTTGATGGTAGCTCAGATGCTCCCGCATCATTCTCCCCTTCTTGAAAAGGATTCGACCTCGAATCAGCTTTGATATGAATAATTGAACAATCTTCATAGGCGTCATCCTCTTTGATGCATAGCTTCCTCTTGAATGCTCCATGTGCATAGCTCGACTTTGATGAAACGATGGATTGCTGCTGGAGCGCTTTGCTTTCCTTCATTCCTTTAGCTCCTTTGTCCTTGTCTTTCCTTTTGTCATACTCATCAGCGACCTGCGAAAAATCAATAGGTGGAAGAACAACATCTTTTCTAGGAAAGGTAAACGAATGACAACTAGCAAAACCATCATGGGCAACTCTCTTATCATACTGCCATGGATATTCAAATAAAACATGACAAGCTTGCATAGGTACAACATCACATAAAATATCATCATAATGTCCTAATGTTATGGTTTCCTTAGCATGCTTGTTCAATTTCCAATCAACACAATCATTAATCCAATGCAGTTTTAAAGGACTATGGTAGCATACTGAAGTAATTTTCAATTTAGTATTCAATTCCATGCTAGCAATATTACCACAACTACCTTCACCAATAATCATGTTGCAATCCTCAACTTTATCTAGACAATGAGTTTCTCCTAGGCGGCGATCGATGTCCATAGGCGGCGATCGCCGTTTTCGCTTCGTAGCTAATCGTCTGAAATTGAATTGGCGGTGGGGGCTGCCAAAAGGCAGCGGTCGCCGCTTTGGAAACATGTCGTCGACATCTTTTTTTGAAACGGCTCGTTCTCTCTCGTCCGAGATCGGAATTGAGCGATTCCAAATCCCAGAGTTTCGTCTTGAAGTCTAGTTTATTTCATCTTCAATACTTGACTTCTCATCTTGACTCAAACCGGATCTCTACGAGCTTGAATGGCTACAATACGAGCTCGGGCTACTATCAATGACTTCAATAATGGCTCATAGCGATTTTTAGCCCTTGCTCCAATGGTTAGCACATCTCTAGATTTAGGACAAAGTGTCCTCGATGAAAACTCGGATGCTCTTGATGGTAGCTCAGATACTCCCGCATCACGATGAACCTATGAACTTAAAGTAAAAAAAAATTAATGCGGGTTCATCAGTTTTAACTTGTAGGTTCATTGAATTTGGTTTAGGATATATCATTTGTTGTCATAAAAATAAAAACTTATCTTAAGTTCATGAATTTCTATTTGCAAGTTCATTAGTTCCATATTTGGGTTTTGAGTTTCACTTGCAGCTTCATCAGTTTCTATATAACTCATTTTTTGTTTTTCAACAAAATTACTTTAGTATTCGTCAATTTTTAGGATATATTATTTGTTGTAAATGAAACTAAGAGATTATAAATATGTACATGTAAGACTATTGATATGAACCTGTCAAATTATCAATATAAATTTACTAGACTATCAAATTTCTCCTATGGGTTCATGCGAGTTCATTAGTTTTGTAGGTTTGTCACCTTTTTCATACGAGTTCATGGGATTTTCCATGCTAGTTCATCAATTTTAATTTGTATGTTCTTTTAGCTCTTTACTTTTTGGGATTTTCCATGAGTTCAAGGAAAATTCATGAATTTCTGTTTTGCAGGTTCATGAGCTTTCACTTACGGGTTTACTAGTTTTCGTTTGCAGGTTCATGAGTTTACACTTGCAAATACATAAATTTATCAGGTTTATTAATTTCATAGTGTAGGTTCATGAGTTTACACTTAGAGGTTCATAATTGTACTCTTGTGGGTTCATTAGATTTTTTACAGATTCATTCGATTAATCTTGAGTATTCACTAGCAAGTTTATTACTTGTCTTTCTATTTTATAGTCTATGTGAGATTCCAACTTACATCATGTGTTTTATAACACATTACTCTTGCAATTGAGAGCTAATAGACTTTAAAAACACATTGCCAAAATTCCCAGTTATTAACTTGGCAACTCTTCTATATTAAATAAGCCTCAATTCCAAATGTGCACTTTCAAGTATACGATCTTTTAAAATGCTATCAGTGAGTATTAGACACTCAAGCAATTTTCCTTCTCAACTTTTGTGGCTTTAAGGAGGTAGAAGAAAAGAAGTCCCTACATAAAATCCTTGTATCAAATACATGACTCCCTTCCTTAGTAAACAAGCTGAGAAACAGAGACATATAGGAAGCTACCTGCTCAGTGGATGATGGTTGCACTTGGAAAGCAATCATTCACATTAAGGATCATCTTCTAACAATCAAATCAAGGGCAGAATTAGATTGGATGTCGAATGGAGCCACTGTCATTGCAGAAGCTGATGAGCCATTGTCATTACAATTGGTTACAAGTACATTAGGTTTCATACCAGTTATCTCATTACCGTCTTTAGCGCCAAAGCTTGTAATTTCCAACCTTAAAAAATATTCGAAATATTACAAAAAAAGACTGTATATGACAGTATAGAGTATAACTAGTACCGTGGATAGGAGACTCTGGCAGACATCCACTTATGACAAAGTTTGTTAGTCGGGGACTAAGATCAAATTCTCCTTCTTCATAATCGTTCGATACGTCTAGGAATTTTGAAGAGCCATGAATCCTGGCAATTGCTTGTGCTCAGCTGTGGTGCTCAGTTGTGGTGCTCACTGTATCCCTAACTCCAACACCAACCCCAACACCAGCCCCAATCTTTAAAGCGCTAAGCCGCTGCTCAATCCGGTGCGCTAAGCCTTCAAGTCGATCAAATGTTGAGACTAATATGAACCTCCACCAAACTGTTGAAGATTCAAACTTCAAATATCAGTTCCGCCAAATGGAATATCAGTTGTTAGTCTTCAATTGGAAAAAAGGGTAAGTGGACAATGAATCATAATCTTCCACTGCTGTATAGACCCAAAGAAGACAGTTTTCTCAAAAGTTTGGTGAAGAATACAAATCATGTTGCTCAAATCTTAAGTTGGGGGTTAGACTACAACATAGAAGAAAATTTTAAATGTCCAAACTTTTTCCCTTTAGCATTAAATTTCTAATAATTATGATTAAAACTATACAACAATGGCAGATTATGAACTTCATCAAACACCAGCAAGTAGAACATTAGGCAAGTTCATGGTCCTAAACCAGCAAGTTCATGGTCCTAAACCAGCAAGTTCATGTATTAACACTAGCAGGTTCATTCAAGGAAACTCAGTCAAAACACAACAAAAAAGGCAACCGACACAGTTCCATTAACACTAGCAAGCACACAACATGAACTTTTATGTATATTTGTTTTGAACCTTCAAAAATATAAGCATGAACTTTTATGTATATTAGGATGAACTTCCACTGATCTTGGCATGAACCTTTATAATATTTATTTTGAACGTTCATAAATATAAGCATGAACTCTTACCTTATGTATCAATATTGTTGGCTTCTTCAAATTCTTCTACATTAGAATAAGTAACTATCATGATTAACTATCTTGTGATTGTTACCACCTTATTTCTGCACCCACTGACAGATAAAGAGTTTATCAGCTCCAGATGGAAAAAAACCTCTTTCCAAACATAACAATAATGAACTTTCTTATTCTACTGTCTGGGCAAGTAGACCATGATATGCCTCATTCAATGCAGATTTTGTAAAAGACGTCTACATGTTGCATCAACTAGTTGTTATCAACGACTATGACATACCCTGCAGGTTCATTATTTTATACCCACAGGTTCAGTATTTTATACCTACAGATTCAATTATTTACACATTCAAGTTCAATGGTTTATTAGTTCATTAATTCAATTCAACTGAGTGAATACAAAATACTATATAGTTCATCCATCAAAGAAGCTTTACTTACAGATGCAGCTGTCCAGAATAACGTGATTCCAATGAGGTTCAAAGCTGCCGGGAATGGGTCTCCTGGAGAAGAGCAGTAGAAAATCAAAGTCCACAGCTGAAAAGCCAGCAACTTCTTTTTTTTCGTTTAAAAAGCCAGCAATGCATTCTTCAACCTAAATCTAATCAATACTATCTTTCGTTGAAAGAGGTCGAAAAAATAACATTAATATTGCAGGTTCAAAATTAAAGAATGTTGTGCGAAAGAGCTTGACTACTTGCAGCTTCTTAAGACTACTTGCAACAAATGAACTACAAACAAAGCATAGAGTTAGGTCCACCATTATGCATGCATGAGTATTAAATTCAAAGAATGTTATACCATCTTCACCATTTCTGGGCATACACAAATGCAGGTTCATGTGCTTGAACGTGCAAGTACATCTGTTATAATGCGTAGGTTCATGTGATTGATTAATTGCTTAAATCAAAGAAAGAAAAGAAACTGTACAATAATCACAAAACAAAAATCCAGAATCAAATGATAAAGAAAACAGAAGTCACTCTAGATCTTCAGTATAATACAGAATTCGGAGACTCCATCAAGATTTCAGCAAACAGTACAGAAGAAACAGACTCATCATACTCTATCAAAATGTGAACTCAGACAAACAGTACAATAGGGTTGTTTCAACTGAGCAACACCTGCATCATCACAACAACCTAGTTGATGATCACAAGAAGTTCTGTAGGTTACAACTACAAGTTCACGAAGTTCTCATCGATTGGAACTAATGAATGCATCAACATGACACAAATCCAAAAGATCCGTATGAAAACAGTAATCATTTAATCACAATTCATTTAGTTCAGTTCACAAATTCCATAATGTGCAGAACCTCTAATTATAGATGTAAAAATATGTATTAACCTAGTTCACTTCAGCTCACAATCACATTTCAGCTGCAACAAATTCACAATCACAATTTACATTTCAGTATCACAACTTCACAAAAGACACTGCAATACCAACTCATGATCTCCAACAAGAAATAATTAAACAACACAACAAGCTTCTCCTCTCCTCAAGCAAACCATAAGCCAAGAACACATGTAAGTTATATTTTAAAATAAAACTAATAAAGATACTGACATTGAGTTTGAGCTGAATCAGTTTTATAGGTGAGAAGCTGTGTGGTGTAGTTGTTGATTGCTCCAGCCACACATCCTCCTTCAATCCCACTCTCAGATTTGCAATCCCCTGAAGAAGAAACAAGAACATACATCAGATACATGACTAACACTAACTGTGCAAGAAAAGAAGTGTTTGAAGGCAGACTCATGTATTTGGAAAGTGCAAGATGAATAAGGTATGTCGATTATACAAGGTACATTATTCTATTCATACAGGTTCATTATTCTATTCATACAGGTACATTATTCTACTCATACATGTGTATGATCATATTATTAGTAATACTCGATTTCAGAAGGTGGCTTAACACAAACAAGTATTCCTTTTGGTTGTTTTCTGCATTTATCCTAAATATAAATATTCCTTCAGCGTCCAAATAAAATTGTAAAATAGTTCAAATGTAAATTTCTTTAGGATTCATGACAGAGGCAAGATTTGCTGAAAAATTGACAATTCCTAAACCTAAATTTAATTTACTTACTAGTTGAAAATTGGAAAATGAGGTTGACATCAGTGATCTTTTCAAGTAGTATGCCGTCACATACCTCTTCTTCATCTATGTGGTCGTCTCACCCTCATCTACCACCCGGTTGTGCTCATTGTCTTCCTTATAGCTTTTAATTTCTTGTTTCTTCTTTTGATTCTCAAGAGTATGAGGTATTAAACAAGTATAGTGTGATTAGTATATGTCAAGAACCATCTCTATATCCTAGAATTGATTGCAAGGATAAATTATACCTTGACTGCAGAATCTTTGACTCTCAAGATGAACTTGTGGGCACATCCTTGATTAAGTTCTTTTACTAGCTCACTTTTGTCTGAACCACAGGAACATACGTACATCACTCTAAACGGAGGTAGTTTCAGAAGTCAATCCATATAAACATGAACTCATAATGAATGTACCTAGACTCATAATACTATGAACCTAGACTCATAATACTATGAACCTTAACTAATTCTACCATGAACCTAGAATAAAACTGGCTTCTTAAAGCTCTTTCCATCTAAACACAATCAAAATCAAATTTTTAGCAAAATGTCAATCTGAGATATCTATAACTCCATCAAAACCTCAAAGACAGATACAATTCCTAACTAAATAAAAGATAAGAAAGAATCAAACTCCAGCACATCAGTACCAATGAACCTACAAGTTACCTTTTATGAACCATATTCAGGACAAAAAATAGAATGCAATTGTGGACTTAGTTGGGGAATTTGGTCGAACACCTTGTGCACATAGTCCATAATGAGAAAATTTCAGAAGTCTGGAAAATGACAAGCTACAGGATTAAGCTGGTTTTACACAAGTAGAAACACGATTAAGAGCAGGCTATTAAGTAGGAAATAAGCAAGCAAGGAACCTGAACAGTGAAGAGCGTCGATAGTTATGAATTGGAGCAAGGAAGAAGATCCAGTGGAAGGCGAGATGAGGGAGAGAGAGTACCGGGATTCGACGTCAACAACGCGAAGCAAAGAGACGCGAAAACGGGGAAACTTAAAGGGAAGAAGCTTAGCAGTGGTGCGAGAGCAGTAGAGAGGGCCTTCAGTCCAGGAAGAAGAAAATCCGATGAGGTGATCGGCATAAAGGTGAGTGAGGAAGTATGCTTGGCTTCCCTCCGACCATCGATCCTCCGCCACCATCCTACCTTCCACCATCCCAGATTCAAGCTGTCGGAATCGCCATTGCTGCGTCTCAGGTAGACCCGGCAGAAATTAACCCGACCCGCAAACCCGACCCGACCCAACCCGATTTTTCTGGGTCATAACCCGTCAAATTGAACCCGTGACCCGTTTTCGACCCAACCCGATTGACCCGATTTTTTTGGGGTCAAAAATGGGTTGACCCGCCCCAACCCGTTTTTGACCCGAAAATTTGGCCAAAAAGATAAAAGTAATAAAGAAGCGGAAATTGTAAATTTTACCCAAAAAATTGTCAACACACTAGATAACCATTGTCAACAACATTAATAAACTGTCAACACGTTGGACAAATTGTCAACACACTAGATAATAAATTGCAAACATGACTAATTAATTAGTCAACACAATTAAATAAACTGTCACTAAGACTAATCAAATGTCAATATGGATAATTAAACTTTTAGAGAACTAGTAAAGTAAACTGTCAACATGGCTAATTAAATTGTCAACAAGACTAAATAAACTGTCAACAGGACTGGTTAAATTGTCAACACGACTAATTAAACTGTCAACGAGACCAATAGACTGCCAACATGGCTAGTTAAGTTGTCAACACGGCTAACTAAATTGTCAACATCATTAATACTTTGTCAACAACACTACTAAAATCAAGTGCCAATACCATTAATGTACAACTTAGTCTTATTAGGCATATAAAGTAAGGTCTCGCTTATTAGGCATATAAAGTACCAATAATGTACAACTTAGTCTTATTATACAAAACGAGGCTCGAAACTATGTGTAAACACTAAAAGGCCTTAAATGAGATTAAGGTCCAATTTGGCAAAACGATGTCTGAATGGATTGAAACTTCATTTCAATGTCTATTAGAGATATTTGACCATGTGGGTAACTCTCAATCAAAACTTCTTCATGTTCAAGTAACACCTCCTTTTCTAAACATCAAACTAGTCATCACTCTCTAACTTGTGGCAATATGTATGGTCAACAACATCGATGTATTATTATGATTGAAAAAATTATACAACTTATTCTTATTAGGCATATAAAGTCCCATTAAGGTCTCGCTTACACTAAACGAGGCTTGAAACTATGCGTAAACGCTCAAAGACCTTTAAAGGCCTTAAATGGGCTTAAGGCCAATTTGGAAAAACGACGCCCAAACGATGTCGGAATGGAATGAAACTTGGTTTCAATGCTTATTAGAGATATTTGACCATGTGGGTAACTCTCAATCAAAACTTCTTCATGTTCAAGTAACACCTCCTTTTCTAAACATCAAACTAGTCATCACTCTCTAACTTGTGGCAATATGTATGGTCAACAACATCGATGTATTATTATGATTGAAAAAATTATACAACTTAGTCTTATTAGGCATATAAAGTCCCATTAAGGTCTCGCTTACACGAAACGAGGCTTGAAACTATGCGTAAAAGCTAAAAGACCTTAAAAGGCCTTAAATGGACTTAAGGCCAATTTGGAAAAACGACGCCCAAACGATGTCGGAATGGAATGAAACTTGGTTTCAATGCTTATTAGAGATATTTAACCATGTGGGTAACTTCCAATCACAACTTCTAACATTTCAAATAACACCTCCTTTGTAAAACCAAACTAGTGACAACTGTATAACTTGGCGCAATATGTATGGTCTACAACATCGATGTTGATTATTGTTCGAAAAATTATACAAGTTACAAGAATGGACATCAACAATGACAGTGAAGATAGTCCAATGTCAATGGACATGGAAGATTGACAAGAATATGAAGAACATGTTTTACTTTCTAAGTTATGAGATTGTTATTTTTTTGCAGTTTGAATTATGTGACTAAGTTGACAGATTGTTTTCATTTTAATACTCTATCTATCTTGAGTTGCATTAAACGATGGATTGATTATGGTTGTGAAGATGTGTTTTGATTTTGAGCAACATATCAGGTCTTTATTTGCCGTCGCATTGAACCTACCGTGTTTTATTTAGTCGATGGTTATTGACTTGTCCATAGGTTGTAAATTGTAATTTATAAATGTTTTCATTCGTTTTTTTTTTCAAATATTAGCTAATCTACTAAAAGTTACTATGCCAAACTTATTCAAATAAATGAAAAGAAGGTAATGTAGTGGTGTTGCTATCGAAGCATACATTAAAATTTGCAATTAAGATTGACCCAAATTTAACATCAATATTTCGTAACGACTCAACTTGTTATGTCTCGGTAAGTTTTTACTCAAAGCGACTCGATCTGACAATAAATCCGTAACAAACGACTTGTTTGACTCCAAAATTTTCGACTCAAACCCGACCCGCCTATAAACCCGTAACAACCCGACCTGTTTGACCCGGTAATTTTAGACCCGAACCCGACCCGACCCGCCTATAAACCCGTAACAACCCGACCTGTTTGACCCGGTAATTTTAGACCCGAACCCGAACCCGACCCGCCTATAAACCCGTAACAACCCGACCTGTTTTGACCCGGTAATTTTAGACCCGAACCCGACCCGACCCGCCCATAAACCCGTAACAACCCGACCTGTTTTGACCCGGTAATTTTAGACCCGAAATGACCCGACCCGAAAAAGACCCGACCCGGAGCACCCTTAACCCGAACCCGACCGACCCGACCCGATTGCCAGGTCTAGTCTCAGGGTTTCAACGAAGAAAGCTCTTGGAAAATGACAAGGGTACGCATGGTCTTTTTCAATAATAGTCTTACCATTTACAAAACTGTCTCCGCATACATTTTCTCCTTTTTATTTACAAAGGCTGCGTGGCATCATTTGGTGCGTTGATTAAACAATTTCAAGGGCCCAGATGGATTCTTAGTTCTTATCTTAAGAACAATTCTCCATAAAACCCACCTGTGTTAGATTAAGTGTTTATATGGAAAACCGAGTAATATGCAAATCTGAAACGTAAAGGATAGTCCTTGAGTATATTAAGGCCTAATTGGCCCTTGCTAAATACAGCCCGGGCGTTTTCTGAATAACGCCCGGGCCCTCGCGTTACGCGAGGGAGCGTATCCTCGCAGAACGCGAGGGTACGTCACCTCGCAGAACGCGAGTGTTTTTCCCCTATAAAAGGGGAAAAACCCTACTCGACCCATTTTTTACATCACACACAATTTTCTACCGCCGCCTCTCACCATCTCTCTCGTTTCAACCTACTTCTTCTTCCTCTTTTCACTACAAATCTCCATATAAGGTATGTTTCTTATACTCTTATGCTTTCTAATGTTGTTTCTAGATGAATATATGTTGTTAGTATAGGAAATTGCATATTATATGATGTTTTGATATTGAATGTTGATTTAGAAATGGTTGTATAATGGATGAAAGATGATGATTTTGAATTATGGTTGATGAGTGGATGTTGTTTTATGTTGAAATTCATTAGGGTTAGGGTTTTTGATTACGGTTGTTGATTTTATTTAGGGTTTTGATGTTTATTTGGTAATTTACTTAAATTGATAGGTATTTTAGCTAAAATATTGAATTTTCGTCGGAAAATCTCGCCGGAAACTGTTGCCGGAAACTCATGATAGTGCAAATTGACGCAGAACGCGAGGGGTGTAGTATACTCGCAGAACGCGAGGGTCATGGTACTCGCAGAACGCGAGGGTCATGCTACTCGCAGAACGCGAGGAATTGACATAACTGGAAATTCTTTCCTCTTCTGCAGATACATATTTATATACTGATTTTACTTTATATACTGTTATATTTATATACTGATTCTACTTTACATTTTTTTAGGTAATGGATCGTCCTGGACGTTCAACCCGTCGAAGAAATTGGAACGTTGTGAGAGAAAATCCACCGGTTGAAAATGCAAAAGGGAAAAGGAAAGCAAAGAATACAACACCGGTAGAGCTCTTCCCCGAGGGGCTCCCCGACGTTGATTATCGCGCCATAGAGCGGTACAGTGGTGTCCATAGTTATGCCGGGGAAGACTGTTCTGTGCCTAGTGGGATAGAACGAGCAGATACATATCAAGGGTATCGAAATGATGATTGGGACCTTTATTCTCAAGAGTCAGTTTCATGTGCACAACCGTCAACTCAATGGGCACCACAATCAACTCCATATGAACAATCGGGTAGCACTATTGGTGGCTGGGACAATTTCATTCCTCAGTATGCTGTAGTGGAAGTTGGACAAGGGTGGGGTGGACAAAGTTGGGTCGGTGGACAATGTTGGGGAGGTGGATTTGGTGAGGGAAGTGTTCCTGAAGACATGGGTCAAGGAAGTGGACAAGCTTGTTCTTCTTCTTACAATCCTCAACCAGAACCGATGGAACAAGAGTACCAGGATGAAGGTGTTGGGGAAGAACACGAAGAAGAAGGTGATGATGATGAAGAAGAAGAAGAAGAAGAAGAAGTGGTCCAGAAACCAAAAAGAAAGAGGAAGTCCAAGAAGAATGAGCCAAAGTATGATCCTGAGCTCACTCATGCCACACCTGGCGGTCCAGAAGATCCCGAGTTGCTTAAGGGATTTGAAGCACATGTGGCGTTCCACATCCAGAAAGGGGAGGTAATTTACTAATTTATTGATTTTCTGCATTTTTAATACATTAACAGAAATTCTGCAGAATTATCAGAAAATGCAATTTCTGTGCATTTTCTCGCAGAACGCGAGGAGTGGCATACTCGCAGAATGCGAGGGTGTTACTCTTCGCAGAACGCGAGAAAATGCACAATTCTGCAGAAACTGATAATTCTGCAGAAACTGTATTTTTTGTAAATTTGGCCTGCAGTGTGTAATTTTGTATTTTTCTGCAGTTGAAAGGTCCGACGAAGCCACAACAACGGACAAAGCAAAGCAGTGATTGGCCATTGGACAACGATGACTGGTCAGAGATTCCCGGTGCTGTTGGACTGTCAGATCTACCTGACATGATGTACGAAGCAATCGACTTTCCGTTGATTGAAGCGTTCATCGAACGATGGCAACCGGAGACTAACTCATTCCACCTCCCTTGTGGTGAGATCACTATTGGCCTTCTTGATGTACATATGATTTTAGGCCTACCTATAGAAGGGAAAGCAATGACTACTTGTAAGAAACTGGGTGCCAAGTTTAGTCATGATGAGATTATAAAATACTATGGTAGGAAGGGGGCGGAAATTTTTGGAGTAGATCCTCACACTTTAGATTCTGGGAGGGTGAAAGCTGATTGGTTTAGAAGGCATTGTGAAAACCTAGGTCCAGAGCGAAAGGGTTTAGGATGGGTGTTGTATACTGCTTCCTCGCTCTTATTTCCGGACAAGTCACAGAACTTGATTCGGCTTAGATATGGGCCTTATTTGGAAACCTATGCCCATGCTACGGGCATATCGTGGGGTTCAGCTGCTTTGGCCCATCTGTATAGGCAGCTGGGGATATGCACACGACAGGGTTGTGCCCAGATGTCTTTCTGTTACACCTTGTTGCAGGTATTATACTTTCTAAGCGTTTAATTTACATACTTATATATATTTTCATATTTAACGTACTTTGTATTTCTTAGGCATGGATCTACAACTACTTCCCACACTTCCGACCTACTGAACGTCCTCGGTGGAGAGCGGAGCAACCATGGGCATACCGGTGGATGCCTAAGAATGTAAAGCTGAAGAAGGGGCAAGTCGGAAGGGACTATAGGGGAGCGCTCGATATTCTTATGTCGGAGATGGTAAGTTTCTGCATTTTCTGGCCTTTCTGGTGTACACCACTCGCAGAACGCGAGGAGGCACATACTCGCAGAACGCGAGAAAATGCAAGTTTCTGCATTTTGTCCTAGTTTCTGCATTTTCTGGTGTTTTACAGACTTCACCATGCGTTTTTCTGTCATTTTGTTAGGTATGTTGGAACCCGTATGGAGCACAAGACTTCACCGATCCTGAGCTTGCTCCCGCTCTATTTCACGGGGTGCTATCTTGCTGTGACATCACCGAACCACACATGCCTGATAGGTGTCCGAGACAATTTGGGAGAGTGCAGCGTATTCCTAGGCCAGTCATCGAACCGCTCAAAGCTCATAGGTTGAAAAACATTAGGTGTTATAGTGTTTTTTATGACGCCAACCAATGGCTTTGGGAGTCAAGAGATGTTCACTCTTTGTCTCCATCTTCTAACCAAGTAGGACGTTGTAGAGGAAGGTAAGTGTAGTTAGCATTTTTTCCCACCGTTACGAACACTATGTTGAATGTGGATGCCACAAGGCATCCCATTTCCGTGGTAGCTAGCCAGTGATCTTCTGGAGCCCTTCCTATTCCTTCCCATGTAAGTTGGTGTAAAGCGCTCTCCAAAGTTGGTTGTTGTGGAGGTCCAATCCAAGTTCCTTGAACTAGGTGCCAAATCTCTTTGACCTTAGCTATCATCAAATCTCTTACTTCCCTCCATAAGTGTTGGTTGTCATGCAATTCATGAGCTATTGCTCTAAATCCACAATTTCCATCTCCATTTACCTCAAACCAACCATTCACATGGGTGCGCATTGACGCGGGTATGTGAGACTTGTACGGTCTGTGGCACGGTTGGTGTCTCTCGCGTTCCGCGAGTGGCACGGTTGGTGTCTCTCGCGTTCCGCGAGTGAGACCAACCTCGCAGAACGCGAGGAATGACATGTTCTGGAAAATGTCATTCCTCCTGTTTAAGAATTTAAAAAACCATCTCCAGTTCAACATTACATTACAAATTCAGCGAATAAAACATAACTTCAACATTACATTTCAAAGGCGGCACATCGATGTGACACAAGATCGTGCAAAGAAAAAGCATCTCTTTCAGCGTTTCGCCACCAAGGAGTAAACACATGAGGTAATGGGCAGTTTTCTTCAAGACGCAACTACAAGAAAACAACAACGTTAGGAAGTTGCATATTAGATAGTAATTCATAAGTAGATCCAAAAACTTACCGGAACAAAATGTCTCTCACTCTGAATATAGAATAAGCAGAACGTCGGAAGTGTGTCACCATCTTCTAACCAAGTAGGACGTTGTAGAGGAAGGTAAGTGTAGTTAGCATTTTTTCCCACCGTTACGAACACTATGTTGAATGTGGATGCCACAAGGCATCCCATTTCCGGGGTAGCTAGCCAGTGATCTTCTGGAGCCCTTCCTATTCCTTCCCATGTAAGTTGGTGTAAAGCGCTCTCCAAAGTTGGTTGTTGTGGAGGTCCAATCCAAGTTCCTTGAACTAGGTGCCAAATCTCTTTGACCTTAGCTATCATCAAATCTCTTACTTCCCTCCATAAGTGTTGGTTGTCATGCAATTCATGAGCTATTGCTCTAAATCCACAATTTCCATCTCCATTTACCTCAAACCAACCATTCACATGGGTGCGCATTGACGCGGGTATGTGAGACTTGTACTTGCCAATCACCTTAATCTTTGGTTTCTTCAATGTTTCAGAATTAGAAGCATTTTTTTGCTTCTTTGGGGGTGTTTCTTCCAAATCTCTAGCATCCATCTCAACATTAGTGTGCTCCCATGCAGACGGTCTTCTTTGCGTTGACCTAGGTTGTTTGTTAGGAGCTCCGACTGGACGACCTCCGATGTGCTTTGAAATAGCCGGCTCTTTTAGAGGAGTATTTACTTTCCCAATGTCTAAAACAGTTTGTGCACACTTTTCTTGATCATGGGGGCACAATTTCGGAAACGTTTCCTCATAGAAAGTCTGAAAAAGACGTCTTGCCACCTTACTCTTAACTTCTAGTATGCCGGGAACATCAACTTCTTCCAAACTCAAAGTACTCCAGAAAGGGTGCAACTCTGATACTCTTAGTGGTCTTTGCTCCTTCCAATGTCTTACAATCTGATGAACACACATCAACCCATCTCTAATCTTGATCCCGCAGCTACAAAACATATTAAAGTGCGCACCTAATCTCTCCCCCTTCGTGTATTCCTTAAGCAAAAATTCTATGCATTTGTAAGAGACTTTGAACTTCAAGACTTTAAACAAGTCCGCCCCTTCAACAACTGTGAAGCTCTTATTCAAACTCTCGGTGAAAGACACAGTAATCTCCTTAAGTTGGTTCTCCGCCATTGTTTTGTATTCTTTGAACATTGTGTCTAGCCTAGCATTTCCACTTGACAAGTATGACTTAAGACATGAATGTGCTCCTTCAACTCTAAAATGTTCGAAAAACAATAAAATGAAAATACAAATCAGAACCTGTGGATCCTTCTGTAATGTGCAACTCCTCGCGTTCTGCGAGGTCTGTCCACCTCGCGTTCTGCGAGTTCATTGATTGTTCCAGGATCGTTGCATTCGAAAATGCATCAACACTGAATCAAGGAATTTACTCGCGTTCTGCGAGGTGGTATGCCCTCGCGTTCTGCGAGGTGTGCATTACAGAAGCTCTTTTTATCATATGTAGAAGGTAGACATAAATAACAGAACATACCTGTTTGTCGTGTTATTCCCGAGAGTGAAGACATTATCCGTCCATGCTGAAACAAGTCTTTCTTTGTAACGGTTTAGCCAATTCGTTCTCACGTACTTCAATACGGTTGGATAAGCTCGCCATTCGTCCTCAAGTTTCTTCAAAGTACTCTTGTAATCTTCTTCAGTGGTTTGTTCGAACACGTTATAATAATCATTTGAAATATGAACCCCCAATGCTTGTGTGCCCATAGCTATCTTCGCTCTCGCCTCTATGTTCTTCCTTACATGTCGCCTACATAAGAGAAACTTTGCATTTGGCCATAACTTGTCTGTTGCATTCATAAGAGCCATCTCACGGTCAGTGACGAAGCAAGTAGGCGATGCTCCTATTCTCAAATACATCGTCTGCAGCTGCTGCAACGCCCATAAATAACTATCCTCGCTCTCAGCCTCTAACCATACCCCGCACACAACAAAATTCTTCCATGTAGAAGTCAAACCGACTATCTCCAGGAAGGGAACATTGTACCTGGAACCAAAATACAGTAAGATAAATACAACATAAAAACAGAATGATAAATACTTACCTGTTCGTGCTATAAGTCGAGTCCATCAAAAGGACATATGGAAACGCCTTTAAGAGTTTCATTGATTCGGGGCTAGCAAAGAACAAGTCGCCTATTATCGAAGGGTTCGTTGCACTTGGCCTATACTCCATGAAGTAGTTGCTCTCTTTGCATTGGTGAAAGAATTCTTGAACCACGGTTCTACCTTCCATTTCCTCTTCCCTTATATGTCTTACCAAATTGTACACTTGGTTCTTCTTTGTGCAACTTCCGGGATCCTTGTTTATCTCAGTGTAAATCTGATTTGGAGAACAATGTGAAAGTACCATCTCACGAACCTTTTTCTTTTGATCCGGGGTTGGCCTCCCGGCAAATGCATTCCCGACCAAACTATCTCCAATAGGATGGTTGTGCAAACCACAAACAACCACTAATCTCCAATTCTCTTCAACCCGGTTCTCCATGAGCTTCAACTGAAATTTACACCCCGTTTTCTTGCTCTTTGTGTTTGATCTAACACCGACACCTTTAGGCCTATGGCTTCCCCCTTTCTCACAAATGATTTGAATCTTACCACTTTGCCCCGGTTTAGATGGTACACTCCTTCCAATAGAGATCATAAACTTGTGTTGCTTTGCAACATTCAAAGCCCACAAATGACCGATCTCCTTAGAGGCAAACACTTGCTCCGTAGTGAAATATTCCGAATAATCCCTAGAAACAACCTCTTCCTCACATACGGGACTATCAAACTTTGGTGCAGTGCGTAAAGAGGGAAGAAAACACATCTCCTCTCCTACGTTTGTTGGTGGGTTAGCAAATTGTGAATCAAACGCATCATAGCTTGATGGCACCTCATATGTACATGGCATGGAATAAGTAGATGGCACGGGCAATTCATAAGTACATGGCACGGGCAACTCATAAGTAGATGGCACAGGCAATTCATATGTAGATGGCACATGTTGTTCATATAAAGATGGTTGATGATAATATCCAAAGTCGTCAATCCCTAAATCAAATGACGGTGGCGAAACGGGCACCGTATTCCGCGAGGGGTAGGTGTAGTCATTCAACTGGATTGCATTCAATCCAGTGAACAAAGAAAAATTCACCTATACACAATGCTTCTGTTAATACTCTGTAATGTGCAACTTCTCGCGTTCTGCGAGGGAGGCACTTCTCGCGTAACGCGAGGGGCTTCCTCTCGCAGAACGCGAGAAGTTGCTATTTCCTGAAACTAGTCATTCAACGGGATATTTTAACATAACATGAGTTTCTACATTAAAAACCATAAAAACCCTAAAAACATGAACACATCTAAGTTTTTGACATTATATGCAAAAGTCATCTCTTCAACACTTACTACTACTACTAGATTTAACATGAAATACAACATAATAAGTTCATTTTAGCTCTTAATGGTGCAAAACAAATTAAAATTCAAAAATTAAGTAAGAACATTACCTCATTTGAATGGTAACTTGATGAACCACCATCTTCATTCCCTCCTTTGTTGAATTCCTCTTCATCTTCCATTATTTTAGGTGTTTTTAGAGTGTTTTGAAGTTTTAAGGTTTTGAAAATGGGTTTTAATGGAGGGTGAAAGATGATAAAAAGAGGTGTTAGGGTAGGGTTAATAGGTGTTACGGATTACTTAAAATAAGGGGTAGTTATTATAGTTAGGTGGGGACAAGACATGTAGTAATGGCGCACAACAACGTCCATCTGACATGCTAATCTCGCGTTCTGCGAGGGACGTGACACTCGCGTTCTGCGAGGACACGTACACTCGCGGAACGCGAGATTAGCATGCATGTAATTAACCTAATTTTTTGCTAATCTCGCGTAACGCGAGTGTACGTGTCCTCGCAGAACGCGAGTGACCGGGCGTTGTTTGAATAAAGCACCGGGCTGTATATAAGAACCGTGTATATTAATTATATAGCTTTTTGAAATTGGATTGAGGCGATTTTTGAAGCTTTAGGTTCTTAATCTTTAAGGTTGTTGATCTGGAAAGTTTGAGAATTTTAGGACATCGTTTGACATGAGTTTTATGTTTTACAAGGTGACTCGGAAATTCTGATAAATGAAGAGTTGTCATTATAAATTGTGTTTTCTAGGACTCTTGTGTTGATATGTATTCTTGTATCTCTATGGATCGTTTAGGATGAGATGTGATTGATGAAAACTGTTGATTGGATATTGATAGCATGGATCCGAGGTGAGTCTTCCCCCGACTTACTTAGTTGTTTGCCTCAGACTGTCCCACTTGATGATTGCGTTGATGGAATTTGGCTGCAATGTTATGTGTTTTCTTGTTTTGTAATTGGGATCAAGTGCATGAATGTTTTATGTGATTACGTTTATATGTGACTTGTTGTGATACCTAATGTGTCGAGTTGTTGTTTAACTTTGTATGTTAGATTAGAGTTTGCTTTTATGAAGGTGTTGTTGGGGTGCCTTTATTTGGTGGCATTATTCCCTGGTGTGTGATTTGTTGTTGCGCGTTGGAGGTGTATTTGTTGTGTTATCTTGTGTGTTTGAACTAAGTGTTGATTCTTTTGTGCTTGTTGAATATCGTTGTGAGTTTGATATGTTGATTGAGTTTATGCTTTGGTTGATGTGTTGTTTGTAAATTGTAGTTTAGTTTCTTGGTATGTAATTTGATTGCGGGTTCATCCTCTGAGATCCCAACTTCTAACCCAGGTTACTCTGGGTTTTTTTTTTTTATTATTGGTTGTTAGTTACAGGATTTTAGCTTTACAGCTCGATAGCTGCATGGAGGAGTTGGATGTGCTCGATGGTGGTGCTAGTTTAGTGTTTAGAGTTAATTATATTATATATTGTATATAATTTTTATAGTGGGTTTTAGAATGTTTCTGTTTTATAGTCGATTTCGTTGTAGTTAATATTTTATTGTTATCTTTAGCCTGATTGATTTTGGGTTAAAATTCACGACGGTAGCACCCAACATTTGGGGTGTTACATGCTTGGCATTAGTTCTACATTTCTCACCCTTCAATCACGGCTTTCTTGGATCTCCACCACTGCGAACAAGAAGTGTTGGAACCGAATTTTCCGGGCACCGTTGGTGTTGGATAATGTGAGCGTTGGCTTCGTCTTCGCGAGCACTATTCAGTAGTATGATCATACGTATAATTCGGGTTCTGTTTGAATGAGAAATGGAGGTCCAAAGTGGCTTACTTGAAGTGCACTAAGTGACAAATGTGGAGGTTTAAATTGGTCAAATATTACCATATTAAACTTGATTTGGTTTTGAATAGGTTGATCTTCCAATTAAATTTGGTCAAAGATTCGGTTTTAATGAGCTGCATTAAACCGGGATCCTCCTTGAAATGCTATAAAAGGGAGCCTTCTTCTCCTCATTTCGATACACTCAAATCATCTCCTCTCTCCCACGTTTTTCAAGTCTCTATTCACCTCTTTCTCTTCTCTTCTTCGTGTCTGAGAGTACACACATTATCTAGCGTTCGTTGGCTTCCAGTCTTGGGTTGTGCAAACTAGAAGTGTTACCGGTTTTATCCTGGGATTCGGAACGCCGGTAACCGTCACACTACGGGGCGTTTTCAGAATTAAGGAAAGAAATAATATCTCGACTCCGTTCAAAGTTCTACCGTATGACTTCGGTAGTGGTTCATTCGATTTTCTTACCTTAATTTTGTTTTATTAATTGTATTTTATACAAATTATATGTTGTAGAAATATAGGTTCCTACAATATTAATTCTGAATTTTTTTTTACCTACGTTTCTACAACTAATAAATTTGTTTCTTTGAGTAAACAGGTTAAGGCGAAGTCGGTGGAAAAAATTGATCTCGTTTATACGAGAAAACTCCGGTTTTTTTTTTTTTTTTAATCATTTTGTAGAATCGAGGTTCTACATGTTTCTTTTAGCATCATGTTCAACATTTTGATCAAATCATACGAACATGTATTATTTTTGATGAGATTGATTTTTAACATGTTCGTACTCTTGCTACATGTATATGATGAATGTTTGTAGACATTACTTGTATTTCCATAGATATTAATATATTAATGATGGAATTTTGTGTACTAATTACATAATTGTTGTCGTCATTGAATATAATATTAAGTGTGCATTTTGGTTAGTTTTGTCATACGCTGAAATCTTGTATATGTTATACATGATATCATCGTATATTAATATTAAGTGTGCATTTTGGTTAGTTTTGTCATACGCTGAAATCTTGTATATGTTATACATGATATCATCGTATATGATAGTATATTTACGAAGCTTGAACAATTATATATATATTTGATGATGATACAAGGTACCTACTAGCGTTTGAATGTATGTACTTGATTGTTTTGTATTTGATACCATGTATTCATAATAGTACGTTTATAATGCATGATGATTTGGCAATAAATTACTAATACATGTGTCATATATATTTGTCAAGGTGAATGCATATTCCAAATCATATGAGCTGATTTGGTCTTAAGCATTTTGTGCTATTAATTTTAATATTTTAATTGCACTAGTAGAAAAAACACTTGTTGCAGCCCCCCTGTTGAGGCGGTCACCTTAAAAACCGACGCAAAAAGTCTTATTCTACTATCTGTTGAGGCGGTCAGTCGTTTAGTTCGCTGCAACAGGTGCTTTAGAGGCGGGCAAATATCCGTTCGCCTCAAATAATATTTGTGTTTTTGACTTGTTGAGGCGGTCAGTAAGGGGCCCGCCTCAACAGAACCCAAAAATAGAGGCGGGCAGTAAGGCGCCCGCCTCAACTGATGCGACGAAGAGATTAGAGGCGGGCAGTAAGGCGCCCGCCTCAAAAGAACACAAACATTAGAGGCGGGCAGTCATGCGCCCGCCTCAACAAATGCTTCAAAAAACTTAGAGGCGGGCAATATGCGCCCGCCTCAACTGCTTCGTCAAAAACTCTAGGTCGTCGGGTTTGCAGTCTCGACTTTTTCATATGATCCTCAAAACTCTCGACGGCGCCTCCTCCTTGCCGCCTCCTCCTCGCCGCTTCCTCCACGCCTCACCGCCTCCTCCTCGTCTCGCCGCCTCCTCCAACTCACCGCCCCCTCCTCGCCTCGCCGCCTCCTCCAATTCTACTTCTACCGCCTCCTCCAACTCACCGCCTCCTCGTCGCCTCCTCCTTTCCTGTCGATTCATTCTCTTGCCGGAGGCCGCATACCATCACCTCCGATTTGAAGGTCGCTCGCTACCGTGCTCCACTACGATCCGGACTCCTTCTACAACGCCGTTTCTTCGGAGCTCAATCGCCTCCACAACAACTACCGCCCCATTCTGCACTTAAATTGACAAGGTCAGTCCGCTTAGGTTTCTTTAGTTTTTGTTTTCAGGTCAAATTGTTATGAATGGTTGATTTCAGTTTGAATGTTAGAATGCTTACTTCGAGCTCTTTCTTATCGGATTTTCAGTTTGTTCCATGTCTGACTTTGTCAAAACATATCACTTGTATGCAGTTTTTGAAGACTTAGGCTATAAATATTTATAGCAAAGTGAGCATGTGATTTGTTGTGTCATTCTTAGCGGATTTTCAGTTTGTTCCATGTCTGACTTTCAGTTTGGTTTGTTGAATCATTGGAAGGGTGGATTTCTAGTTTTACTAATTGGTTTATTTCAGGCCTTTCCTGTCGAACTCGTCGACTGCTCCTCCTCGTCTCCTCCTCCTCCTCCAGCTTTCGTCCTTGGAGTCATCGAGGTAGGTGAAACTTCCTCCTTCGCAAATTGTTTTCGGATTTTGATGTGCAGGAGTTGATTCCTTTTGTGGTATGAATGGTTGGTTTTTGTTGTTGTGGGTGATTAGTCCCTTATTTGGTGGAATTTTGATTGATTATGTTGTTTTGGTTCTTTAAGAAATTTTGATGCACTCCAAGTGTTTGGTAAAATGCCTAGTAGAAAATTTACATGCACTCCAATAGATTATGACTATTGGAACATATTGAAATGCCCCGTAAATTATTGGGTCTGTAATATATGGCGATATCGAACTCACTTAATAGTAGTAACATATTCCAGTATAATTATGCCGAACTTGATTCTCCTGGAAGCTTTCATATTAATAGCTACGTATTTCAGTCGGGAACTTCTGATTCTTGTATATTTCAAATAATTGGGTAATTATCAATTGTCGGAATTTGCCTCGTTACATCGGGATTTATTAAAAACCCGACGTGCTCTATTTTATCCCTACATAAAGGATATATACCCAAAATTAAATTAACACCCTCTTTATCTAGAATTTTCTACAAATTACTACCATTGGGCCCCACCTCTTTCTCTTTCACGTTTTGTTTCAAGCTGCTACACCTCCTCTCTTCCCTTCACGCTGCACCTCCACATTCTTCCTCCTTTCTCTGGACTTCAGCCAACAGCTCAGCCAGCAGCCCTTGTTCAGCCGCGCGCTCGACCAGCACCTCAGCCCGACCATGCTCGCGTCTTCTTCCTCTGCGCAGCAGCTCGCACTCTCGCACTCTCCTTCTCTGCGCAGCAGCTGTGCAGCAGTTTGTGCAGCAGCTCGTGTGACAACAACCCACATCCCAACAGCAGCTCATGTGCAGCAGCTCGCGTTTTCTTGCTCTGCGCAGCAGCTCTTGCCTTGTGTTGATTGAGTTTGGAGATTGGAGGTAGAAGTAAGAGATTTGGGATCTATTGTGTGAATCTGAAATTTCTGGGCAAAATTCGTAATTTCTGAGAAGTTGTGGCTGACTTTTTAAGGTGAGAAATCTCCCTACGAGTATGAGGAATTTTACGGTTTTCGATTTGGATGTATATGTGATGAGTTATGACGTTTTTCGTGAAGGTTCGACTTAGACGACCGTTTCGTGAACCTTGCGACATCTTTATACGACAAACGGATTACTTGTGTTGAATCGTCGATTGAGGCAAGTTGTTTATAAGCGTTTGCGTGTCGTAGGCTAAGTTTAGGATATCGGATTATGCATTTCATCAAACTTCTAAATGGTATATGAACTTTAACCTTAATGAAGTATGGAAAATGAATGCTATATTAGTGACTACATTTGTTGTGATTACATGATTATATGTTTTGTTGTGATTACATGATTATATGTTTTGTTGTGATTACATGATTATATGTTTTGCTGTGTTTACATGATTATATGTTATGTTGAGCATGTCTTCTTACGCGAGAATTTTGATGATATGTTAATCCTTGTGATTGTGCTTATATGCTTGAGATGTGATTATGTGAAGTTATCGGTGTATACGCATTGTCCATGTGATTTATTCGTGGGGTAAGGATTGTTCCGATCCCTCACTTGATTGCAAACGGTTTTATGTCGTAACACCCTCGATTATGGCTCTTCTGGAAGAGTGGGTCGTTGGTGGGCCTTGCCAATTGGGTAGACCGGATCACTTGGCCCGTGATTCCGTTCCCTATCCTTTGGTATAGGAATGATTTGGCCCAATGTACGGGCAAGAAGGTACCTTCGGGATCAAGACAGACTTGGACCTGTTTTCGAAACGTTTTCGTAAATTGTATTTCGATTGGATTTCATTTGCTTGATGTACTTGCTTGTGTGCTTCTTGTGATTGATCGCTTGTTTATTGGTGAATTCGTAAGTAATCGCTACTGGTGCATGATATGCATTTATGAGTACGGACATTGGTGATACGGTTTGTCTGAATTGATGACATGTTGGAATAAGATATATGTACCTTTATTTTCATATCTATAAGCATGTAAATTGATGCCTCATGGACGATCATTGCTAAAAGTATAACTGGGTTTGCATGTATGCTAATCTGTGATTCCTTTACTTGCCCTATTACTCGTATTCTGCTTATAGATAACTTGCTAGTCTGGTTGGAGACTAACCCCCATTTCGGTGGGGGAACAGGTTGTGTTGTTGACATGGTCAGGTACCCAGACTGTTTGTTGCAGAGTATGAAGGAGGTCATGCGACTTGATGCAAGCTAGGATGGGTTTATTTTGGTTCACTCTTATTTTGGTTTAAAAATATAAAACTCTCGTTAAACTATCCATCTTTTGGTTTTTGGATGCGCTTGTAGCGTTTGGGCTAAACTTGGTTTGATAGTTCTCTTGAAGCATGTTTTTGGCATTTTGATCGTATGAACATGTTAGGTCTTCATCGACGTACTTGTATGGATCTCTTGTGAGGCTATCTACTTGTTTTCATTTTGAATTGTTCTTTTATAAAGTTTTTCAGTTCCTTTAAACTGCCTGTGGGGATTCCAAGCACGGGATCCCTGGCGCTGTAACACTCCTCGGTTTTGGGGCGTTACAGAAGTTGGTATCAGAGCGAGGTTTCAAAATTATTTTTGGGAAGGGGTAGAATTTGCATCATATGTCGCACTATGACCTCCTTGCTCACTTTAGTTGTTGATACTAGTATATATGTGTGTTCGGATCTATATTAGGAAGTACCTATAGATGGTAGGTAGAGGTGTTCCTAGTAGAGTTCGACCACGTAGGGGCCACCCGAGGATGGTGGAGGATAACCTTGCTTAAGTTCTTCAGGTTGAGAATGCTGACAGTCAAAGGGGTCATGAGCTCCAAAGAGGAGCAAGAGTTACCAACTTGATTCCAGTGATTTAAATTGAAATTTCTTTTGAAGCTTCTTCAGTATGGATGCTGGATTTCCTTAGATGCTTCAACTGATGATCGGATAAGCTTTCAGTCATACTCTCTGTTGCATCCTCAACAAGTACCTCCATCTGTTTGTATATTGTTTGACATTGGTGCTACCCTTTCATTTATGTCAAGGCATGTGTGTCTAGACTTGGTCTTACTTGTGGGCATGATTGCGAGTCATTTGTGGTTGGGTTACCAGATGGTAGCAAATTAGTTGGTAATCGTGAGTTTAGGAATTGTCTGGTTCGTATTGAGAATCAAGATTGGCTAGCAGACTTGATTGAGATTTGTTTAATTCATTATGTCGTTTTGGGCATGATCACGTAACAGGACTATTACTGTAACCACTGAGAATGGATCGGTGTATGTGTTTGAAGGTAGAGATCCCGCTAAGTCAAGGTCAGTATTAAGGTAATGGAAGCTGCGAGATTGATAACCAAGAGATGTCATAGATACTTGTGTTATGTTGTAGGAGATGATAAAGAGAAACCTAAATTGTCTGGGGTTGCATGTGAGTTTGAAGATGTGTTCCCAGATGATTTGTCGGGTTTTGCCTCCTCGCAGAGAGGTTGAATTTTCAATTGAGTTTGTACCGGGTACAACTCCTGTCTCTAAGGCCACGTAAACGATGACGCCGCTAGAAATGCAGGAATTAGATAAACAAATAGAAGAGTTGATTGAGAAGGGCTATATTAGGCCAAGTGTGTCACCTTGGGGAGCACCTGTGCTGTTGTGAGGAAAAAGGACGGCTCCCTTCGACTCTGCGACGATTACAGAGAGTTCAATAAGGTGGAAATAGAGAACAAATACCCGTTGCCTCGGGTCGATGACATGTCAGATCAATTGCAAGGGTAAATTGTGTTCTCAAAGATCGATTTAAGATAGGGTTACCATCAATTTATGATTCGAGATGAAGATATTGCATAAACAACTTTTCGTACGAGGTACGGTCAATATGAATTTGTGGTGATGCCCTTTTGACTAACAAATGCCCCTGCTGTATTCATGGAGCTGATGAACCGGGTATTCATAGAATACCTAGATTGGTTTGTCGTTGTGTTCATAGCTGATATTTTGGTCTAGTCTAAGAATGAAGAGGAGCATGTTGAACATCTCCATATTGTTCTCGAGTTGTTAAAGCAGCACAAGTTCTATGCTAACTGCTAAGTTATCAAAATGCAATTTCTGGATGACTAAGGTAGCTTTCCTTGGGCATATAGTTTCTGCAGAAGGGGTGATGGGTGACCCACAGAAGATTCAAGGAGTATCATAATGGAAGCCTCCGAAAAACGTCAAGAAAGTAAGGAGCTTCTTGGACTTTGCTGGCTATTACAGAAGGTTTGTAGAAGGATTTTCTAAGATTTCCTAGCCATTAACTATTTTTTTTGCGCAAGTCAAAGAAGTTTGATTGGGATCGAAATGTCAAGAAAGCTTTGATGAACTCAAGAGAAGACTAGTTAGTGCCCTAGGGTTAGCGTTACCTCAGAGAACTGTTGGGTTTGTTGATTACAGTGATGCTTCAGCGCAAGGCCTTGGTTGTGTTCTGATGCAACATGGGAGGGTTATCGCATATGCTTCCCTCCAGTTGAAATCACATGAGAAGAATTACCCCGCCCATGACCTAGAACTAGCAGCCGTTGTGTTTGCTCTCAAGATATGGAGGCACTACCTTTTTGGGATAACTTTATAATCAAGAGATAGTAAGATTACATGGCATCCCCAAAACTATTGTGTATGATCGTGACGAAAGGTTTGTATCACATTTTTGGAAGTCATTACATGCAGCCATGAGTACAGAACTGAGCTTTAGCACCGCCTTTCATCCACAAACAGATGGTCAATCAGAAAGGACCATTCAGACCTTAGAGGATATTCTGAGAGCATGTGCTCTAGATTGGCCGGGAAGGTGGGAAGCGAAGTTACCACTAGTGGAGTTCAAGTATAATAATAGTTGGCATGCCTCCATTCAGATGGCTCCATATGAAGCTTTATACGGCCGGAAATGTAGGTCTCCACTGTGTTGGGATGACTTATCTGAGAGATTATTAGTGAGCCCAAACATCATGAGAAGGACACAAAATGAAGTTGCATTGATCAGGCAACGAATGCTGACGGCGCAGAGTCGCCATAAATCATAAGTTGATGTGCGTCGCCGACCCCTTGAATTCCAAGTCGGGGATCACGTGTTCGTCCAGGTTTCACCTACCAAAGGTGTATTCAGATTCGGCAAGAGAGGGAAATTGAGTTCTCGCTATGTTGGAACCTTTGAGATTTTGGAGAAGATCGGGACATCAGTATATCGTCTTGCGTTACCACCATCAATGAGTCAGATACATAATGTCTTCCACGTTTCTCAACTAAGAAAGTACGTCGGTGACACTTCGCATGTAATTCGTTACGAGGAGATCGAATTTGGAGAGGATTGCACTTACGAAGAACAACCAATCAAGATCCTTGGTTATGAGGAAAGAAAGTTGAGAAACAAGGTGATTCCTCTGGTGAAAGTTTTATGGTCTAAACATGACACCGATGCAGCCACATGGGAGACAGAGGCAGACATGAGAGAACGATACCCGTTCTTATTTGATGCTTAGTTTCGGGGACGAAACTCTTTATAAGGGGGAGAGGATGAAATGCCCCGTAAATTATTGGGTCTGTAATATATGGCGATATCGAACTCACTTAATAGTAGTAACATATTCCAGTATAATTATGCCGAACTTGATTCTCCTGGAAGCTTTCATATTAATAGCTACGTATTTCAGTCGGGAACTTCTGATTCTTGTATATTTCAAATAATTGGGTAATTATCAATTGTCGGAATTTGCCTCGTTACATCGGGATTTATTAAAAACCCGACGTGCTCTATTTTATCCCTACATAAAGGATATATACCCAAAATTAAATTAACACCCTCTTTATCTAGAATTTTCTACAAATTACTACCATTGGGCCCCACCTCTTTCTCTTTCACGTTTTGTTTCAAGCTGCTACACCTCCTCTCTTCCCTTCACGCTGCACCTCCACATTCTTCCTCCTTTCTCTGGACTTCAGCCAACAGCTCAGCCAGCAGCCCTTGTTCAGCCGCGCGCTCGACCAGCACCTCAGCCCGACATGCTCGCGTCTTCTTCCTCTGCGCAGCAGCTCGCACTCTCGCACTCTCCTTCTCTGCGCAGCAGCTGTGCAGCAGTTTGTGCAGCAGCTCGTGTGACAACAACCCACATCCCAACAGCAGCTCATGTGCAGCAGCTCGCGTTTTCTTGCTCTGCGCAGCAGCTCTTGCCTTGTGTTGATTGAGTTTGGAGATTGGAGGTAGAAGTAAGAGATTTGGGATCTATTGTGTGAATCTGAAATTTCTGGGCAAAATTCGTAATTTCTGAGAAGTTGTGGCTGACTTTTTAAGGTGAGAAATCTCCCTACGAGTATGAGGAATTTTACGGTTTTCGATTTGGATGTATATGTGATGAGTTATGACGTTTTTCGTGAAGGTTCGACTTAGACGACCGTTTCGTGAACCTTGCGACATCTTTATACGACAAACGGATTACTTGTGTTGAATCGTCGATTGAGGCAAGTTGTTTATAAGCGTTTGCGTGTCGTAGGCTAAGTTTAGGATATCGGATTATGCATTTCATCAAACTTCTAAATGGTATATGAACTTTAACCTTAATGAAGTATGGAAAATGAATGCTATATTAGTGACTACATTTGTTGTGATTACATGATTATATGTTTTGTTGTGATTACATGATTATATGTTTTGTTGTGATTACATGATTATATGTTTTGCTGTGTTTACATGATTATATGTTATGTTGAGCATGTCTTCTTACGCGAGAATTTTGATGATATGTTAATCCTTGTGATTGTGCTTATATGCTTGAGATGTGATTATGTGAAGTTATCGGTGTATACGCATTGTCCATGTGATTTATTCGTGGGGTAAGGATTGTTCCGATCCCTCACTTGATTGCAAACGGTTTTATGTCGTAACACCCTCGATTATGGCTCTTCTGGAAGAGTGGGTCGTTGGTGGGCCTTGCCAATTGGGTAGACCGGATCACTTGGCCCGTGATTCCGTTCCCTATCCTTTGGTATAGGAATGATTTGGCCCAATGTACGGGCAAGAAGGTACCTTCGGGATCAAGACAGACTTGGACCTGTTTTCGAAACGTTTTCGTAAATTGTATTTCGATTGGATTTCATTTGCTTGATGTACTTGCTTGTGTGCTTCTTGTGATTGATCGCTTGTTTATTGGTGAATTCGTAAGTAATCGCTACTGGTGCATGATATGCATTTATGAGTACGGACATTGGTGATACGGTTTGTCTGAATTGATGACATGTTGGAATAAGATATATGTACCTTTATTTTCATATCTATAAGCATGTAAATTGATGCCTCATGGACGATCATTGCTAAAAGTATAACTGGGTTTGCATGTATGCTAATCTGTGATTCCTTTACTTGCCCTATTACTCGTATTCTGCTTATAGATAACTTGCTAGTCTGGTTGGAGACTAACCCCCATTTCGGTGGGGGAACAGGTTGTGTTGTTGACATGGTCAGGTACCCAGACTGTTTGTTGCAGAGTATGAAGGAGGTCATGCGACTTGATGCAAGCTAGGATGGGTTTATTTTGGTTCACTCTTATTTTGGTTTAAAAATATAAAACTCTCGTTAAACTATCCATCTTTTGGTTTTTGGATGCGCTTGTAGCGTTTGGGCTAAACTTGGTTTGATAGTTCTCTTGAAGCATGTTTTTGGCATTTTGATCGTATGAACATGTTAGGTCTTCATCGACGTACTTGTATGGATCTCTTGTGAGGCTATCTACTTGTTTTCATTTTGAATTGTTCTTTTATAAAGTTTTTCAGTTCCTTTAAACTGCCTGTGGGGATTCCAAGCACGGGATCCCTGGCGCTGTAACACTCCTCGGTTTTGGGGCGTTACACATATAGTACTTGGTAGTTTTACTATTTCTTGTTAATACCTTTCATGTATGTTTAGGACTATACTCTACCTCTTGTCTATATAGTCAATTCATATAACTAAACTTAATCTTGTGACTTTTTAGCATGACTTGATAAAAATTGTAGGAAAACAAATGAAATATGTCGATGAGTGATTTTAATGAGTTTTGCATGAGATATTGTTTTGTTAGCTAGATATCCAAATAATTTTATTTTATTTCAATGAGTGTTTTCAATGTTATGTATGTATTGGTCTTTCTACAGTTTTCTTCTGTTATTAGAAATGAGTCGTCGTTGGATGTACGGTGATCATACTACAGCTGAATATTTGAGTGGGGTTGGGGAGTTTATTAGATGTGCTTTAGCCCACCAACAGAGTACAAAGCCGAAAATATCTATTGTCCCTGCCGTGATTGTAACAATGTAAGGAGGTTAGCAGACATTGATGAGATTGAGGATCATTTATTTCGTCGTGGGTTTAAGCAAGATTATCATGTTTGGTTTTGGCATTTGAAAGGTCGTCTCAGATTGGATTCTTATGTCCTGAGACGATGTCAAGCACTAGAATCAAGGTTGATCCTAATGTCCCAACAGAGTATTTAAAAAAGATTTTCGTTGCTGAAATTCAAAAGGAGAAGATGAATGATCATAGCATAACCAAATGGTTTTTGCTTCCATATAATCAAGAGTAAGTGTGATAGAGCAATCCTTGTTTCTTGTTTTGACTACATCTTTTGACTTGTTTTCTGATGTTATACAATATCTTTTAAAAATGACGCAGAAATCATTGGATTCTATATGTACTAGACCTACGTAAAGCCATTGTGTATATTTTCGATCCTCTCAAAGAAGCACGCAAAGAGTATGATGTATGGGGCATCTTGAGTTTGTAAGTTTTTTACTTAATTGTCTTTTCAAATATTTACAAAATCAGAATTTTTGACTTGTATGTTGTTTATTTTACAGGACATACCAAGTGTATAAGTTTAATGGTGGGGTGCGTCCGAGTAAAACGACTAATTTCAAGTCTTGGAGACCCATTCATATAGAGGTATACCATCATAAATTACCTTTTTCTTTATTTTTTATATCTATTGATCTTAAAACTAAGACGATGTATTATATTGTTATTTTAGTGCGCTCAACAAAGTGGCGGAACCGAGTGTGGATATTACGTTATGAAGTTCATGTTGGAGATTGTCACGACATATCAAGAGTCTAATGAGCGACTAGATAAGGTAGTTACTTTACCTAGTCCTTTCATTTCATATATGTAAAATCTAATTTTTTTCATGTTACTTCACTAAGACGATGTACTATATGTTTTTGAAGGTCTATGTTCAGAGGAGTGCGCCTTATACAAGTGAGGAACTCGATGTTGTTCGTGAGCAATGGGCTAAGTTCTTTACAACCAAATATCTATTAGTTTAAGCTTATGTTTTGGATATTTGAATAATAGGTTTTGTACTTGCATATATTCTGTTGAAACTGAACACATATTGTATGTGAAATGTATGTGCAAGTGGAACTAGACGTTTAGAATGATTGAAACAGGTTGCTTATTCTGTTTCGTACAGGCTGGTTACTGTAAATTCAAACCGAATATTTTAAAAAAAAAACACTTGTTGAGGCGGGCGGAAGAATGACCGCCTCAATAGATTCATCATTTGTCCCATCTGTTGAGGCGGGCGGAAGATTGGGCGCTTCAACAGAACACGCTGTTGAGGCGGGCAGAAGGGCGACCGCCTCAACAGACCCCCTCTGTTGAGGCGGTCACCCTTCTGCCCGCCTCAACAGAGGTAAAAAAAGTTGCACCTGTTGAGGCGGTCACCCTCCCGACCGCGTCAACAGTTCATGACCTGTTGCAGCGACCCCTGACCGCCTCAACAGGGGGGTTTTTGACCGCCTCAACAGGTGTTTTTTCCACTAGTGTTGGTATTAATATTAGTAATTAAAGGATGATTAATGGTGGATCTTTAAGGATTTTATGTTGACCATGCATCATATATTGGTATGAGTCGTTGTTCAATTTTGTGGCATTGATTCGGTATTAGATTTATCTTCCATTACCAATTAAATCAATTAATTAAAATGCATGTTTTTTGTCCGTTATGGCAATTCATTAGTTCAAGTGAAGTGGGTAATCTTTCGTGTTGATATAGTCAATATCAGACATTAAGTTGGTGGGTAATGTGTTCCATGTAATTTTATTCATTACTATATTATCTGATTGGAATTTGAAAAGTAAAATTTTAGATAATCGCATGTTGTGTGTACCTTATTAATTAAGTGCAACAATTTACTTAATTTATTTAATACGCATATAACCATGTGTTATGATTAATTTTTATTAGCATGTTCATAATCTATTAGTAGATTTATAGCATGAACATGTTTTCAAAATATAAGTTTTGATACATGATCAACGACAATGTTGTGGATGCTATCGCTACAACTAAGAGTGGTGAGTCGACACTCCAAATTCAGTTTGGAGATGGTCTGCCACCTGTGACTCTGGATCAGAAACAGGTTCAGAACCCTGAAACGACTCCAGTCGATGACCAGCCTTCGGTCGATAACCAAGCTCAGGTCGTACCGAACCGGTTGGACTGTCTCAAACAAGCCATTTGTTGGACTTGTCAGATGTTCAAATGCCCCATGTGAGGGTACCAGAAAGGTCGTACATGGCTAGCATGCCAAGTGCATTTCCTGCTGGAGTTCTGCCCGATAAGTTTGACGGGAAGGGATTCAGAATATGGTCTCAGAAGATGCATTTCTTCCCGAGCACGTTGAATCTGGACAAATATCTGAAAAAGGATAAGCCGATCATATCTCCGGATGATGCGGATGTAGAAGGACAATCGAACCTCTAAGATAAAGTTACACCAATTATGTGATTTAAAGTTTGTGCAATCTAGAGGCGGTAAAAAGTACTTTGTGACCTTCATAGATGATTGCACAAGATATTGCTATGTGTACTTGTTACGTAGCAAAGATGAAGCTTTAGAAAAGTTCAAAGAATACAAGTTGGAAGTTGAGAACCAACTTAGTAAAACGATTCAATTCGTAAGAAGTGATAGGGGAGGTGAGTATAGTGAACCGTTTAATGCGTTTTGTAGAGAACATGGCATTGTTCACCAAACTACCTCTCCTTATTCACTAGAATCGAACGGAGTAGCGGGACGAAAGAACCGAACTCTTAAGGAAATGATGAATGCAATGTTGCAAGAATTTGGGTTAGCCCATAACATGTGGGGGGGAAGCGTTGCTTACCTCAAATTACATTCTCAACAAAATACCACATAAGGTGACTGGAAAGAGGCCATATGAGTTGTGGAAAGGTAACGTACCTTCGTACAAATACCTCAAAGTGTGGGGGTGCCTAGCAAAAGTAGCAGTCCCACCTCCTAAAAAGGTCTCAATTGGACCAAAAACCGTTGATTGTATTTTCATCGGGTCTGCACATAATAGTAGTGCATATCGTTTCTTGGTATACAAGTCAGATATACCGGATATACATGCTAATACAATAATGGAGTCAAGAAACGCATATTTCTTTGAAAATGTGTTCCCTTGCAAGGATAAAGAATATCCTAAAAGGACTCGTGAACAACGAGATGCAAATGAAGTTGCTCAAGAAGCAAGCACATCTATGCAAGAAGCGAGCACTTCTATGCAAATAGTACTTCTATGCAAGAGAGCTCGAAAGGAAAAATCGTTTGGCTCAGATTTCACCATGGCGTTTCTTCTAGAAAACGAACCTCGAACGTTTAAAGAAGCCATGTCAATCCCAGATGCACCTTCATGGAAGGAAGCGGTCAAAAGTGAAATAGACTCCATTATGCAAAATCATACATGGGAGTTAGCTGATCTACCCCCAGGAACAAAAGCGTTTGGATGTAAATGGGTTTTCAAAAGAAAATTGATGGCTCAATAGAGAAGTACAAGGAAAGGCTTTGTAGTACAAGGATTTAGACAAAAAGAAGGTCTAGATTTCTTTGATACTTATTCGCCGCTAATGAGAATTACTTCTATTCGAATACTAATAGCGATTGCGGCTCTACGTAATCTAGAAATACATCAAATGGATGTAAAAACAACCTTTCTAAACGGAGAGTTAGAAGAGGAAAATTATATGAAACAACCCGAGGGGTATGTTATGCCTGGACAGGAACACAAAGTGTGTAGACTTGTGAACTCTTTATATGGATTAAAACAAGCACCTAAACAATGGCATGAGAAATTTGACAGTGTTATGATGTCAAATGGTTTCAATATAAATGAATGTGACAAATGTATTTATGTCAAAACAACTCCAAAAGGATATATCTTGTTGTGCCTATACGTTGATGACATGCTCATTATTGGTAGTAACAAAGATATGATCCAACAAACTAAGAACATGCTTAGTGGATGTTGGGCCAGATTTCGGCCCATAAAATCAGAACATTAGGAAGGCCCAAATCACACGCTAACAAGGAGAAACGGTGTAACGGTCGGGACAAGGAGAGAATCTCGGGATTATGTATTTATTGTATAGAAACGCTTTGACTAGGAGAGGAATTAGGGATATAAAAGAAAAAGCATCCATATCTGTGAGGGGACGTTCCATAAACATTGAAAACCTACTTGTACTCTGAAATTAATCAAAAGAAGCTAAGGATTTGGTGTTCACCGTTCGTGTTCATCGTGTGATCCGAGTCATACGACCACCGATCCTGTTGCTAAGCTCATTCTATCTTCATCTCATTCGGTTTATCTGATTGTATTGTCTAGGACGTATTAGTATTCAGATCTGGTTCGGTTGTTTTACCTCATCTAAATGCAATTTGGTCTATTGAGATTATTTGCCCAAAACAATTTGGCGCCCACCGTGGGGCAATCAATTGATTTCAGGTTTTAGCTAAGTCATTCCGCAATCAACCAAGATGGTGAATGAGATCCTCGATGCTTCCGCTCAGGGTTCAGGCCCTTTGGTTCTAAATCCTGAGGGAACCCCAATCGTGGAGATTCCAAACGTGGAGATTCCAGGCCAAACCGAGGAGGATTTGGCGACAAAGTCCACCAGCGACGTTGGCTCAGGAGACGTTACCCAGTCAACCCGGGAAGAGATGCGGCTCATTCATCAATCCATGGAGTCTCTGCGCAAGGATATGGACGAACATCGTCAACGTTACGAAGCAATGTCTCCATCTAATAATCAACTAATGAATGAAAATTCGCTTCTTAGAGCGCAGGTACAATCTGCAGGGTCCAGCATAGCTAGGACGGTGAGGACCAACCATTTGGCTGACGTCTGAACCCGACTTAACATGGAAGACGTGGACATGACACCTGCGACAGACCGTCGAACGTCCATCGATAACCCTGAACTTAATGTTGAAATTCCGGTTTCTACTAACACAGTTACTTTTGTTGCTCCCGTTGGTCCTGTTGTAGACCGAGCAATTGAAACGCAGGTTCAGCCGCTCAACAACATCCAGATGCTCATAGATCAAGCTCTTAGCGAGCGTCTCAGGGCTTTAGATGAACGAATCGCCCGGATCCCATGGGTACCTCGTCCTATCGAGAAGGAAGCCCTGGACGGATATGAAGACTCACCGCTCGTTGAGGAAATTGCACGAGCAGAGATCCCGAAAAAATTTCACTTGCCAAATATGGCTAGTTACGACGGTACGAGTGACCCGGATGACCACGTCGCCCTTTACAAGCAAAAGCTCATGGCTATCTCGGTCCCTCGCGGGAGTCGGGAGGCAGTTATGTGCAAAAGTTTTGGGACGTCATTGTCGGGGCCTGCCCTCACCTGGCTCATGCATTTGCCACGAGGATCCATCACTTCATTTGCTAAACTAGTTGACTCGTTCAAGAATCAATTTGCTAGTAGTCGCAAATTAGAGAAACAATCGAGTGATCTATACTATGTCATTCAAAAGGCTAATGAATCATTACGTGATTACTTGCACAGGTACAACAAGGTGAAGGTGTCCATCCCACATTGTGACCCTCAAACCTCAATCCAAGCATTCCGTCGGGGCTTGGCAAAGGGAAGTGAGCTCTATCTGGAGCTGACCAAATACCCATGCCAAACGTTCGAGGACGTGCAGGCGAAAGCCATGGCCCAGGTCCGACTGGAGGAAGACGAAGCACCATACAGGAGTCCGGATCGAGTCGATCGTAGGTCTCAAGAAGACAGCCGGCGAGACCACCGAAGTCAACCTTATCCTCGAAAGGCGAGATCGGGGCAAGGAAGGTCCAAGCAAGGAACGTGGGAGTGAATGGAAGGATCATCCGTCCCTCCCACCGAAAGTTCAATCTTACAACTTTAGTGTTTCTGTTGCAAAATTGGTTAAGACATTCGATCGGTTCGGGAAATACGTCAGATGGCTAAGAAAGAGCGACAAGCCGGAGTCCAAGAAGGACATGAGCAGGTGGTGTGATTTCCATGCTGACCATGGCCATTACACGGACGAATGTGTGGCTCTCCGAAAGGAAGTCGCTAGACTATTGGCACAAGGTTTCCTCAAGGATTTTATATCCGAAAGGGCCAAGGCGACACTTGATCGACGCGACAAGGGACCAGACAACCGCCCACCATCCCCAGTTCCGGCCAAAATTATTAATTGCATTTCAGGTGGGTCGGAACTGTGTGGAATATCATACTCGGTGGCAAAAAGACAAGCCAAGAGCAGTGCCCTTGACACACCTCCACCGTCAGAATCAAAGGAAAAGAGGGTGAGCGACTTACCCTCGATTACCTTCGAGGATGCTGACGCGTGCGAGGTCGAACATCATGACGGTTTGGTTATATCTCTATCTATCGGTAACTGTCTTATACGTAGGATCCTTATCGACACAGGTAGTTCTAGTAATTTGATGAACCTGTCCACGCTAAAACAGATGGGACTGGGGGAAGACGATGTGAGTCCTAATCGTATTCCCTTGGTCGGTTTCAGTGGTGAGGTAAAATATACGTCCGGGGACATTGTCCTTGCCGTATACGCAGGCCGCGTAAATCTCCAAGTGAGGTTCAACGTCGTGGATTGCAAGTCACCTTAAAATTGTATTATTGGGAGGCCTTGGATCCACGCGATGAAAGCGGTCGCCTCAACCTACCACCAAACGATAAAATTCCCTACCAAATGGGGGATTCAGGAAATTAAGGGTGAACAAAAGCTTGTGAAAGAATGCTATATGGTGTCCATGAAACAAGCAGTCGAGGACAAATCCGCATAGCAATCAAAGGACGAAGAGAGATCGAGGCGTTACGTCGAGCCTCAAACAGAGAGGCTGGATGAAATCGCACTCGATCCCTCTTCGCCCAAGCGAACTGTCCGTATTGGGTCTGACTTAGATGATGAGACCTGAACATCTTTGTTACAATTTTTAAGATTAAATTCAGATTGCTTTGCATGGTCCCACGAGGACATGGTAGGTATAGCACCCAATATAATGACTCACAAGCTTAACGCCGATTCTAGTTTTCCCCCTGTCAAACAGAAACACAGGAAATTTGCAGCCGAGCGTAATAAGGTAATTGATGAGAAGGTGACTAAGCTCCTCGAGACAGGCAAAATCAGGGAGGTTACATACCCCGACTGGCTGGCGAATGTGGTGGTCGTAGAGAAGAAGAATGGCAAGTGGCGAGTTTGCGTCGACTTCAAAGATCTCAACAAGGCTTGTCCGAAGGATTCATTTCCGCTCCCTCACATCGACGCCATGATCGATGCGACAGCGGGGCATGAAATGCTTAATTTTATGGATGCCTTCAGCGGATATCATCAGATCCAGATGGACCCGGACGATCAAGAGAAGACTGCCTTCGTAACAAGCCAGGGCACATACTGTTACAAAGTTATGCCATTCGGTCTCAAGAATGCAGGGGCAACCTATCAACGCTCGGTCAATAAAATGTTCAAAGACCAAATCGGGGACACAATGGAAGTATACATCGATGACATGTTGGTGAAGTCTAAACAGAAGAAGGACCACATTGAGCATTTACATGAAGCATTTGAGGTACTTAAGAGATACAATATGAAACTGAATCCTACTAAGTCTTCTTTTGGAGTGTCATCAGGAAAATTCCTAGGTTACTTGGTGAATCAGAGAGGGATCAAAGCTAGTCCTGAGCAGATCAAGGCGATCATGAATATGAGGTCTCCCAGGTGCATCAAAGACGTCCAGAAGTTAACAGGTCGCGTCGCTGCCCTCAATAGATTTATCTCAAAGTCATCTGACAAGTGCAAACACTTCTACGACGCTCTAAAGAAAAATAAGTCCTTCCACTGGGGCGGGGAGCATGAGATGGATTTCCAGGATCTTAAGACGTATCTGTCCAACCCCTTGTGATACGAATCTGGGATGACTCGTATTCCCTCGGGAAGGATCGTGGCAGAAAGGGAAGTCGATGGCGGTTCTAGAACTCTTCTAGGGTTTGATAAGTATTGAATCTTTCGATTCAATAAGAACTCGATGTCTTGAGAGTCCACTCAAGGGATGATCTAATTCAATAGGTAGGCTTGATGACAGTTTGCTATCGAGAACAACTCCGGATCCAATCAGTGGGGTTTGACGAAGAAGGTTTAAGGGAGGAGATAACTCAACTTCAATGCTTAAACTCAAATTCAACGTCAAAAACAACAATGGTGAAGGTTCAACATATAAAGAGGCTGCTACTAACAATGACCTAAAAGTGCATCCCTAATTCGGAATTAAAAAGTCTTAATCAAATAATTAAAAACGCTAAAAAAGGAAACTCGGCACATCTTCAGCGCAGTGTCCGCGATCGCGGAATTCTGGGCCGATCGCGGATCACTCGCGGAAATCGAGGCATCCCCTCAGGCTACGACATCGTCCGCGATCGCGGGTGCCATTTCCGCGATCGCGGAAAAGCTTCTGTTGGCTTCTTTCGGTTGGCTCGACTCGTCCGAGATGGCGGATTGACCCGTGTTTCGACCCTTGACTATTAAGGCTGGCTTGAAGGCCAGCGTTGCTTCGCCAAGAGTCTGGTTGCCTTCCACCTCCTCGAGTGTTGTCAAGCTCCAAGTTCTCTCGGTTGTACCGATGCCGCTGTTTCTGGCTAAGCCTTTGGTGACCATTGATTGAGTAGCCTTTGCTATCGCTCTTGCTCTTGCTCGGGTCACTGGGCCTAGTGAGCGTATGCTCATGAGTTCTTCTTCTTCAGCCTCTGTCAATGTCATGTCCGGTATCGTTTCACTCTCCCCTTCTTGGACTCGACACGTCCTCGTGTCGTCAATGTCTAAGCCCGGGGGGATGTATGGGGACAGATCAGCAATATTAAATGTCCCATGAACACCAATACTTGGAGGCAATTCAAGCTCATATGCATTAGGACCAAAAGATCTTAGAATTTTATAGGGTCCATCACCTCTGTCATCCAGTTTGTGCTTTCGTCTTGCCGGAAAGTGTTCTTTTCTGAGGTGTAGCCACACCATATCTCCGGGGGAATAGGTGACTCTCTTCTTCCCTTTGTTTGCCTTTGATTCATATTGTAATGAACGACGCTGCAGCTGCTCCTTTGTTCTTTCATGCAATGCCTTGATCAGTTCTGCCCGGTTAGCTCCTGCAGCTTGTTCACCATCCTTCAAGGGAAGTGGAATCATGTCCATCGGGGTCAAAGGATTTCGACCGTACACCACCTCGAATGGACTCAGCCCTGTTGCCGAATGGACGGCCCTGTTATAGGAAAACTCAACATATGGTAGTAAGTCCTCCCACCTCTTAGGATTAGCACGAAGCATGGTCCTAAGAAGTGAGCCTAGAGTCCTATTTGTAACCTCAGTTTGGCCATCAGTCTGTGGGTGGTAGCTAGTAGAGAATAAAAGTTTAGTACCTAGCTTTCCCCACAATGTTCTCCAAAAATGACTCACAAATTTCACATCCCTATCACTAACAATAGTCTTAGGAATTCCATGCAACCAAACCACATGCTGAAAAAAGATATTACTAATGTCGGTAGCATTATTAGTCATTTTGCATGCCATGAAATGAACCATTTTGGAGAACCTATCAACTACAACAAAGATGCAGTCACTCCCCTTCTAAGTGTAGGAACCCCCATCACAAAATCCATGGATAAATATTCCCAAGGTTGATTGGTAATTGGTAGGGGTGTATACAACGAAGAAGATGAGCGACTTTTCGCCTTGTGACAAGTCACACAACCATTGACAAATCTTGTGACATGTTTGATCATATGTGGCCAATAGAAATGCTCTTGAAGAGCGGCTAAGGTCTTGGCTATTCCAAAGTGTCCTCGCCCTTCATGAGCTTCATGAATCAAAAGTGTTCTTATAGAACTAGAAGGGATACAAAGCTTGCCCCGTCTATAAAGAAACTTTTGATCCACAAAGTAGCCATCCACCTTACCCTTATCTACACAACTCTCATAAATAGGCTTGAAGAAATCATCTTGCATATACAAGTCTATTATCAATGAAAAACCGAGTAACTTACCTTGTAGGTGAGTCAAGAGAACATACCTGCGAGAAAGGGCGTCGGCTACCACATTCTCCTTACCTTTCTTATGCATGACAACATATGGGAAAGTCTCCATAAATTCTACCCATCTTGCATGGAGTCTCCCTAAAGTGGATTGTTGTTTCAAATACGCCAATGCCTCATGGTCCGTGTGAACAACGAATTGTTTGGGCCAAAGGTAGTGTTGCCAAGTCTTGAATACCCTAATCAAAGCATATAGTTCTTTATCATAAGTAGGTTAGTTAATTGTCGCACCTGAGAGTTTTTCGCTGAAATAGGCAATAGGCCTTTTCTCTTGAAGCAAGACACCACCAATGCCGAAATTGGAGGCATCACACTCAACCTCAAACATCTTTTGAAAGTCTGGGAGTTGCAATAATGGAGCATTGCAAAGACTTTCCTTAAGCTTAAGGAATGCAACCTCATGTTTGTCTTTCCAGTCTACAATGGCTCCTTTCTTTGTGAGCTCATGTAATGGGGCTGCAATTGTGCTAAAGTCTCGCACAAATCTCCTGTAAAAGCCTGTCAATCCTAAAAATGATCTTACCATAGTGGGAGTAGTAGGAGTTGGCCATTCCTTAATGGCTCAGACCTTTTCTTGGTCGACCTGTAATCCATCCTTAGAAACAACATACCCAAGAAAGATAGTAGAAGTAGAGCAAAAGACACATTTTGACAAATTAGCATACAATTGCTCATTCCTAAGACATTCTAGGACTTGTCGTAGATGGTCAACATGATCATGCAATGAACGGCTATACACCAATATATCATCAAAATAAACCACAACAATTTTTCCTAAGAAGTGTCTAAGGACATGGTTCATTAATCTCATAAAAGTACTTGGTGCATTTGTAAGTCCAAAAGGCATTACTAACCATTCATAGAGACCATACTTTGTTTTGAAGGTTGTTTTCCATTCATCACCTTCCGTCATACGAATTTGATGGTATTCACTCTTGAGATCGATCTTGGAGAATAGAGTAGCACCATGTAATTCGTCAAGCATGTCGTCTAGGCGAGGAATAGGATGCCTGTACTTCACTGTAATTTGGTTGATGGCTCTGCAGTCGACACACATACGCCATGTTCCATCCTTCTTTGGCACTAAGATTACTGGGACTGCACAAGGGGAAAGGCTTTCCCGAACATAGCCTTTATCCATCAAGTCTTGAACTTGTCTTTGTAGCTCAGCTGTCTCTTCCGGGCTTGCCCTGTATGCAGCTCTGTTGGGGAGGGAAGAGCCCGGAACCAAGTCAATCTGGTGTTCGATGCCTCTGACTGGAGGCAATCCACCTGGTAAGTCGTCGGGATAAACATCTGTAAAGTCCTGCAAAAGGGATTGAATCACAAGGGGTAAATCTTCCTATTTGTTACTTGAAAGACACGCTTTAGGTATTAAAAGAAAGCAAGGTGAACGTCCCTGAATGATTGGAGTGATATCCCGAGAGCGCGTCAGAAGTATTATGTTCTCACAACGTCCCTGTATACCCGACTGATGCTTATATGGGTCTTTCATTCGAACCGAGGGCGAAACAGAGGAACTGTCGGGGATTTTGGGATCCGCGGTCGCGGTTTGAGTCTCCGCGATCGCGGAAAACTCTCTGTTGGTGCTCGCGGTAGCGGGTCGGACACCCGCGGTTGCGGATTTGTCTCTGCGAGTTTCTATTTTTCGGGCTGTGGGATCCGCGGTCGCGGCTCCATTGGCCGCGGTCGCGGATTGTCTACTGTTGATCTCGGTTTCCCGAGTTGTTGGGCCCTTAATTTCTTGTTTTGCAGCTTCTATAGCCTTGTTTCTGCTCCTCTCTTGATGATCCATGAGGATTTCATGTGGTGTCATGGGGAGCAAGGTGACTCGTCTTCCTCCATGGACGAACGAGTAAGTGTAGAGTGGGCCATCATGCACCGTCTTCCTTTCAAATTGCCAAGGACGACCAAGAAGAAGGTGGGTAGCATCCATTGCAATAACATCACACAAAACCGAATCTTTGTATGGACCAATAGAGAATGAGATGTGGCATTGCCTGTTTACCACATCTCCCTTACCTACGGTTATCCATTCAGACCATATGGTTGAGGGTGGGGAGTTGTTTGGAGATTAAGGTAGTGAACCACCTTATCATTGAGGATATTGCAGCAACTTCCACCATCAATTATAACACTCAAAGATGCCGTTTGAACCAAGCATTTAGTTTGAATTAGATTTTCCCTTTGGTCCATTAGCGCGACTTCTTTGATTGTTAATGCTTTCCTCATGACAAGGCTAAGCGTTGTACCTCCATTATCCGAAGGTGCACAAACGTAAGGATCATTATCTTCTTCATCTTGTGCAGCCTCCTCATATTCATCTTCCTCCTCAATACTCTCATAGCCACCTTGTTGATTGAGCAACACCTTTCTTGGATTTGAGCATTCTCTAGAAATATGCCCATGCCCTCCACACTTGTAGCACTCCTTGTCTGCTGTGCTACTTCTGTTGGAACCTCTTGATGGCTCTTGGGGAGTATTGGTGGCTTCCTTCTTGTATGGTGGTCTGGTTTGTCCTTGTACCTTTTGCTGCACATCTAGAGTAGATTTAATAGGTTTGGACAAACTTTCACGAGAATTATACCTTTGATTGGAAGCCCATGGAGAAGATTTCTTGCGCACTAATTGGTTGTGAATTTGCATAGTTGTGTGCACAAGTGAGTTGAGATCCTTTATGGGAAAAATCTCCAATTGGTCTCTAATAGAGACATTCAAACCACTCAAGAACTTGGTTCGAATAGTAGCTGGGTCACACTCATAGCTGCTTTATAGTACATATCTTCTAAAGAAGCATAAAATTCATTGGGAGTTTGTGTACCTTGTTTAGCAAGTGCAATCTTCAAACGCACCTCATTTTTGTAATCAGTTGGGACATATTTCTGTGTCATGATGTGCATCAGCTGATTCCACGTTTTGACAGGTGGAAATCCCCGTCTCTCTCGCATGGTCACATCTCGATTCCACCATGTCTTTGCAGCCCCGGTGAAGTGTAGGGTTGCAACCTCCACTTTTTCGTGAGCCTCATAGTGACAGTGGTTCAAGACATGCTCTGTTGTCTGCTTCCATTCTAAAAATACAGCAGCATCATATTCGCCTGCAAAATTTTCAATACGTACCTTGATGTCACGGCGGGCTGGACGTCTGTCTTCATAGTGATCTTGTTGTTGAGGACGTCTGTCATAGCCCATGTAATCATTGGCACGACCTCGCCCTCTTTGTTGTACCCGGGTTGTCTCAAATCATTGTACTCATTATTGTTGAAACCCTGAGCATTGTTCCTGAAATTACGATAAGCAGGAGGATCGTCATATATAGGGGGAGGGAGGTGACCTTCGGGATGCTGTTGGTTCTCAATTGGTTCCTCAAGTGGTGGATGGAAGTTGTTTGGGTTGGCTTGTCCAAAGAGTTCCAGGTCCTCTTCATCATATTCGCCAAAAGCAATTGGCGTCTGTACCCGCTGTGGGCGCCTGGAATCCCTGTCAGAGTACTCCTGTCGCCTTCTATTAGACCTGTCTGTTCTTCTAGGCGGTTTTGATCGCCTAATAGATCGTGACCCCCCATGGGTGGGAGTCTCATCTTCCTCATAACAATTCTCGTCTGACTCCTGTTCGGACCGGTTTGGTTTGTAGCGGTCATTGATGGTGTCTCTTTCAATGACACTAGATAGTCGTGGAGCTGCTGGGTATTTGCCTTTGGCTAGGATTCTCTGGTTGTAAGAATGGGACTCAGCAAGGGCCTGTTTTGTGAGCGCCAGCTCCTCCTGTAATCGAGCATTCTCAGCCAAGATGTCTGCTGGACCACTTCCTTCACCCTTTTTAGACATTGTAACAATTAGGTATCAACAGTAATCAGAACTGTAAGTTCAAAGAGTAGCAATCAAAACACTATCAATCACGTTATAAGGTGACTAATTTCAGCAATCCGTGAGGGAAGGTTCGGCGAGCTCAGGGCAAAGATCAATATATCCAAGTCAACAACAAATTCAGAAATCAATGATAGATGCAAGCAAGTAATTGATCAAAACTTAACTAGCATGCAATCAAGACGCCAAACTTATAAATAGACGATGGAGAGATAGGCACAATGGACACTTGAGATAGTGAATAGACTACAAGTCTAGATCTCCTGAGGATTTCTTTTTGCTCGAATTTATGATCGACTTTAGATCTCAAGTGTTGCTGTTTTTTTTTTATATAGCAAGAATAGCATGCAATTTCGTATGATGCTAAAGGTAAAGAAGAGACAAAGTAAAGCAATCAGGAATGAAAGATAATCAAGTAATCACAAAAACTTGAAGCAACAGTCAAAGATTTAACAATTTGATGAAGCCTAAGATATCTGCGATCTTCGGGTTATTAGTTATCTTCAATCTCTCTTAGTTTTTCTGTTTTTGTGAGTAAAGCCACGACGATTTCTTGTTCAAGATTTCGTCACCTAGGGTTAGGGTTTCACTCGAATTTTTCAGTTTTCTTAACAATGCGGAATTTGGTGGATACGAAAGGGAAAACGTGAAAGAAAGAGTTTTAGAATGACTACACCTTTAACCCGCTGGAAACTGATACCAATTGATACGAATCCGGGATGACTCGTATGCCCTCGGGAAGGATCGTGGCAGAAAGGGAAGTCGATGGCGCTTCTAGAACTCTTCTAGGGTTTGATAAGTATTGAATCTTTCGATTCAATAAGAACTAGATGTCTTGAGAGTCCACTCAAGGGATGATCGAATTCAATAGGTAGGCTTGATGACAGTTCGCTATCGAGAACAACTCCGGATCCAATCAGTGGGGTTTGACGAAGAAGGTTTAAGGGAGGAGATAACTCAACTTCAATGCTTAAACTCAAATTCAACGTCAAAAACAACAATGGTGAAGGTTCAACATATAAAGAGGCTGCTACTAACAATGACCTAAAAGTGCAGCCCTAATTCGGAATTAAAAAGTCTTAATCAAATAATTAAAAACGCTAAAAAAGGAAACTCGGCACATCTTCAGCGCAGTGTCCGCGATCGCGGAATTCTGGGCCGATCGCGGATCACTCGCGGAAATCGAGGCATCCCCTCAGGCTACGACATCGTCCGCGATCGCGGGTGCCATTTCCGCGATCGCGGAAAAGCTTTTGTTGGCTTCTATCGGTTGGCTCGACTCGTCCGAGATGGCGGATTGACCCGTGTTTCGACCCTTGACTATTAAGGCTGGCTTGAAGGCCAACGTTGCTTCGCCAAGAGTCCGGTTGCCTTCCACCTCCTCGAGTGTTGTCAAGCTCCAAGTTCTCTCGGTTGTACCGATGCCGCTGTTTCTGGCTAAGCCTTTGGTGACCATTGATTGAGTAGCCTTTGCTATCGCTCTTTCTCTTGCTCGGGTCACTGGGCCTAGTGAGCGTATGCTCATGAGTTCTTCTTCTTCAACCTCTGTCAATGTCATGTCCGGTATCGTTTCACCTTGCTACTAGCTAAACCTAAGACCGAGGAGGCTTTACCTCTCTATCTATCAGTATCTAAATCGTCGGTGAGTGCGGTTTTGGTAAGAGAAGAAGACGGCCAACAGTTGCCTATTTACTATGTCAGTCGGTCCCTTCTGCCGGCTGAGACGAGGTATTCATCATTAGAGAAGCTCGTACTCTCTCTGGTCATGGCATCCAACAAGTTGCGACCTTACTTCGAATCACATACAATCATCGTGAGAACTAATCATCCATTAAAAGCCGTACTGAGAAAGATGGAATTCACAGGACGCATCACAAAGTGAGTGATACACTTGAGTGGGTACGAGATAGAGTACGAACCACGGACAACGATCAAGTCTCAAGCTTTGGCTGACTTCGTGGCTGATTTCAGTCCAACCTTAGAGGAAGAAGCAGTGAAGGAAGCATCAGAGTTGACCGTCGCAGATCAAAAGGGCACATGGGAGCTTTACACAGACGGAGCGTCAAACGTCAGGGGCACATGTCTTGGCGTCGTACTGAAATCACCACAGGGGGACAATATAGCCCAAGCTGTGAGGTGCGAATGGGATGCGACGAATAACGAGGCCGAATATGAAGCGCTTATATTTGGATTACACTTTGCAGCCGACATGGGCATAAAGGATATTAAAGTCACGTGTGATTCACTACTCATAGTCAACCAAGTACAGGGATCGTACGCTACAAAGGATGATAGGATGGCAGCCTACGTAGTCGTCGCTCGGGGGTTAATAGAAAAATTCAACGCATTTGAGATACACCACGTCCCGAGAGAACAAAATACTCAAGTTGACGCATTGGCTAATTTAGGATCTGGTTTAGATCCCAAAGAATTCCCTGTTATTCCTATCGTCCACGTAACGACCCCTGCTATATCTAAGACGAAAGGCGCACTCCCAGAAATCTTAGTTAATGAGGAATACCCCAATCAAGAAGAGACAGGAAACACAACAGAAGATTGGACCAAGCCATTTCTAGATTACATGGTCCAAGGTGTCCTACCAACCGACAAAGCAGTTGCCAAAAGACTTAAGGTACAAGCTCTTTCCTATGACATAATCGATGACTTAGTTTTCAAACGATCTGTCACAAGGGGCAAAGTTGAAATGCTTAACGCCATCTGAAGCACAAGAATTACTGCACTCGATCCACAATGGTGAGTGTGGCAATCACGCGGGAGGACGAAGTTTGGCATGTAAAGCTCGGCGCCAAGGGTTCTTCTGGCCAACTACGAACACAGATGTGTTAAACCATGCAAAGAAGTGCGATGCATGCCAACGACACGCGCCCGTCCCACATCAACCATCTGAGTTATTACATCCTACGATAGCTCTGTGGCCTTTCATGCGATGGGGGATGGACATCGTCGGTAAACTTCCCCCAGCACCGGGGCAGAGAGTTTTCTTTTTAGCCATGACAGATTATTTTTCTAAGTGGATTGAAGCCGAAGCTTATCGAGAGATAAAAGAAGCACAGGTGATATCTTTCATTAAGCGAAACATTTTGTGCAGATTCGGCATACCTTCAGAGATTGTCTGCGACAATGGCTCCCAGTTCATAGGGGGCAAGACCAGGGGTTTCTGTGCTCGATGGAACATAAACCTGGTCACTTCTACCCCTAGGTATCCTGAATCCAACGGACAAGCGGAATCCAGTAATAAGATTATCATCAAAAACCTGAAGAAAAGATTGGAAGGAGCCAAGGGTCGATGGGCCGACGAATTGCCTTACGTCTTATGGGCGGATCGTACGACGCCAAAGAATGCTACCGGACAATCACCCTTTTCACTCGTGTATGGATGCGAGGCGGTGATCCCTGCTGAAGTCCTCCTTCCAACCACCAGGTATGGACTACAAAATTTCGACACCAATGACGAGGCTTTGTAACACAATGTGGACACCGTTGGAGAGCTCAGAGAGAAGGCCCAGATCAGGATGTTCAAATATCAACAACAAGTCGCTAGGAGTTACAACAAGAACGTCAAAGTCAAAGTTTTCAAACAAGGAGATTGGGTCTTAAGGAAGACATTCCAGAACACTAAGAATCCCAGAGATGGTAAACTGGCTCCGCAATGGGAAGGGCCATACAGGATCGTCGAGGTCGTAGGACAAGGGGCGTATCGCTTGGAAGACATCGATGGGCACCCCGTCCCACGAAGTTGGAATGCGACCCACCTAAAGCTGTATCATTTCTAAAAACCTCTCCTATTTTCTCAATCGTAATGCACAATAAGCTTGTTATTTCTTAATCCTATGAATAAATGCTGACACTGGTACTCCAGGGTAGTTGCGTCATACGACCAACTATCAGTCAAAAGTACATTCGTTCTCCTTTTTAACAGTTACAGATGCATCAATAAAGGACTTACGAAGAATAAGTGGATCCAAATACACACGTACATGAGCTCGCACACATACAGACACGATCGATCGGAACACGAAGGATCACATAGGCACAACGTACCCTGCTTGCCTTATGACAACAATAAGGTACGATCGACCCACATTACGCAAACACTATTGCTAAAAATCCTATCCTTCGGACATACGTCATGACTCTAACACGTGCACATTAACATCACAGGCCACCTCTTCTTGTCTTAAGGGGAGCCGACACACAAGGATCCGATCAATCCTGCGACGGATAAAGACAAGACGCATGGGTCAACGTACCCTGCGACCTTATACACGTCATAAGGTATCGGATCACAACACGTACAAAATCAAATACATACTTATCATAAAGGCCATAAGACTCATGTCATATAAACCATGTCACAGGTCGTCTCAGATTAAAAACGACGATGTATTAAAAAGGCCGACACGGCCAAATGTCTTACATAGTAGGATGCAATCCGCGATGGAGGACGGATTGCCAAAACCATTGTCTTACAAACCATGCGACCCGCGATGGTGGACGGGTCGCCAAAACAATTCAAAGTATCGGAACAAAGCACACAAGAACAAGTTTCAAAAAGACAGAAAGAAAGGGAGGATCAGGCGTCGGTCTTGGAAGCGCATTCCTTGGGCACAAATTCCGCAGCAACCTCCGTGCGACCCGAGCTTGACTCAGCCTCATCAGCACCCTCTTCCTGCCTAGGGACATCATCCAAGTACTCCGGATGCGGGCAACCTTCAGGGAATGCAGCCGTCAGCTGAGCTTTCGCATCGTCCAGGTCCCAAGCCACATGTTGTCCCTTGACGTACTCTTCCATGATCTCAATGCGGGATATAGCCCCAAAGTACAAACCAATGGCTACAGCTTTGGTCCCACATGCGCTCCTCTCGTCCTCCAGGGCTTTGTTAGCTTCATTGAGACGCTTGGTTAGCTCGGTCTCAGCATCCTCCGCCTTCTTCAGCATGACCTTCGAGTCCTTGACACGACCTTCACGGTCTCAGCCCGATAGGTGAGATCGTCGATTGTCTTCGAGAACTTGTCATGACACTCCAAGATGTGATGAACGGCCTGCAGAAAGAATGACACAGTTAGAAAAAACAGAAGTACAGAATAAAAGATTATTTGCGAGGTGCGACTTACCGCCCACAAACTCTCCCCAGCGTGCTGATACGCTGCACTTTGTATAGCGTAACTAGGGATTATTACATTAGTTTAGGAGTATTATTATATGTGTTTCAAGCCATTGTTATGTTCTGAGATATTTATTAAGAAGTGAAGAATTGAAGATCAGAACCAAAGAATATTGAAGATTTGAAGAAATCACCGACGGCGATCGCCATGGATCAGCGGCGATCGCGGTGGAGCAACAAAGAGGAGCCGAGAATATTTAATAAATTCGCGACCGCGGATTAATATCCGCGATCGCGGGTATTATGCTGAATTCCCCTTCGTGCGCGAGACGGGCCGTGAAAGAAGCACACAGCAGGCCGAATTTGTGCAATATGAATCAAATTGTGGGGCCCACTGGAAGCAAGCAGCTGCAATTGAAAGCAAGCAGCTGGGCTGGAGTACTTGGACGTGAATTGGGCTGAATTTATGGAAGCAAGCTGTTGAGCAGATGGGGCCCACATATGAAAGCTTGCAGCCGTATTTGAAGCAAGCAACACAAATTAGTCACACTTGCTACGTTCTTTTCTCGGGTTACTTTGCCTTATTTTCCTTTTTGTTTTATTTCTTTCCTTTTTCCTTTTTCCTTAATTAGTTTTAGGATATATTTTTTACCATATATTTTTAGGGTTAGTCTATATTTAAGAACCCTAGTTCTATCATCTTTTCTATCATCTTTTCCATCAGACAATTTAGTTCTGCAACCATGAGCAGGAACTAATCTTCATTGTTTTACCTAGCGGTTGAAACCTTCAGTTATTAAGTTGTGAGATTTCTAAACTCTTGTTCTTTTCCTATGGGTTTGTATTAATTCTCTTGTTCTTCATCTATTGATTTCTATTAGTTTTGCTAGCTTGATCACCTAGTTTGATTGATAGTTTTCTATTGCTAGACTAGGAATATACGGTGGAATTCCTTGTCATTGTAGCGCTCATATCTGCATGATCTGGTAGTTGATTGCTTTTATGAAAGAGAATTGATTGCATGTTAATACTTGACGGTTGTAAGTTATTGCATGCATCCTTATAATTCCTGTGCTCTTTGCTGCTATTTCATCTAATCTTGAGAGATTTCCCTGATTGTTGAATAGTAAGTATTATCAGGACCGGTTGGCCTGCTGATATATTAAAGATTGGAATAGGAACATTCCCTAGGATTGAATAAACTTGAGATAAATCTATGATCAACTTGATTGACTGTTGTGTGGATACTTGCTAGGTGAAACCCCTTCTCATCATATTCACAACCAAACCTTCTTTGCTTGATACTTGTTACTTTTGTGTTTCATACAATCAAAACCCCCCCTGGTTACTTATTACTTGTTCACTAGTTGATATTTCACTTGACTGCATTGATTTGGTGTTTTGATTCCCTTGGGTTCGACCTCTACTTACTTGCTATACTCTAGTTAGTGTTTAGAGTTTATTTCTTTGATTTGGCACTACGACTTTAGCCTCATCACGTGAGTCACGTTATCTTGAAGGCTCTTAAGCTTGACATCGTCGAGGATAATGACGTCAGAGAGTTTAGAAATGCCCGTCATAGCTCCTACGGGGACAACGTCCTTTGAAAGATCGATCACTTCAAACGCTTTTCTCTTGTCTCCTGATTTGGGCTTAGGAGGGAGGACTTGAGACGAGGACGCCTTGCATTTCCCTTTCACAACCATCAGGTCCTTGAAGGACATACGAGCACTGTATCGCCCTGCACGGGTGCTAGTCGCTGCCATCACAGCATGGCCTCACGGTGAGACAAAACACCACAAAAAAGAAAGAAAGAAAGATTGAAACGCTTACACTTGCAAGGAGAAGAAGTTGGTCCCATGACGCCAGAAGGGATGGGTTGATCGATCAAAGCGTTTTGAAAGGTGCGATGAAGGACCGGGACCGACAAGATCTGTCTCAACTTAGCCTCGAGAGCAGGATTAGACGGACGATCAATTTCCTCCGGAACTACAAAGAAAGAAAAGTAAGACAAAGTTAAAAAGTCACAAAAAACAACAAATGCAGGAAGAGTACATACCTTGGCGTAACCCCCGACTCCTCAGAAAGCTGCAATCCCCCACCGTACCCAGTGACGACACCTGCGCAAAGAAATAACACCTCTTCCAGCCTCTATCGTTAGGACTTTGACCTAAGGCAAGGGATTTATAACCAGGCTGAGTCGTGAAGCAATACATTTGGGATTTTATGGACATAGGGTGATGCAAATACTCAAAGGCAGCCAAATCAAATCTCAAATCATGGTATCTATCGTTCAAACGGTCAAGGATTCGGAGCAACCTCCGCCCATGATGCATAATCTGGCAACAGGCAAGGTTGTATCTTGCCAAGACGTCACAAACCAGTTGGGAGAATGGGAAGACATGACCAATCTTAAAAGGGTATTCAAAGAGGCATACCCAATCATCTTCTTCATCGTCGGCCCGATGGTCTGCCTCCGGCACCCGAAACGTCGATCCAGCCGGAAAGCCATACCAGTGCCGAAATTGCTTTAGATCTTTTTCGTTCAACTCGCTGGGCACAACGTCTTGGTCGCAAAGGCACGGAAGGGGATCGGCAGCTTCAATCGGAAGTTCGAGCGCCATGGAAGGAGAGATAGAAGAAATTAAAGAGGGAAGAAGGAGAAAACCAACCTTGGGACTCACAGGTGGCAGAAGTGGAATGATGGCTCTTGCAAAGTCGTCCCATCAATTTAAAGCCGGAACATTGCATGTAGAAATTCAAACCGTCGAGTCGTCTCGAGACACGTGTAGGGTTAAAGGATAAAAGAAAAGAAACCGTCAGATCTTACCAGCCCGATCAAACGCTTTCTTTTGGGGCAAATTGTTGGGCCAGATTTCGGCCCATATAATCAGAACATTAGGAAGGCCCAAATCGCACGCTAACAAGGAGAAAAGAGACCGTTGCAGTTGAGAGTCGTAGGATCTGTTCACGCGCATCATAAATGGTGTAACGGTCGGGACAAAGAGAGAATCTCAGGATTATGTATTTATTATATAGAAACGCTTTGATTAGGAGAGGAATTAGGGATATAAAAGAAAAAGCATCCATATCTGTGAGGGGACGTTCCATAAACATTGAAAACCTACTTGTACTCTGAAATTAATCAAAAGAAGCTAAGGATTTGGTGTTCACCGTTCGTGTTCATCTTGTGATCCGAGTCATACGACCACCGTTCCTGTTGCTAAGCTCATTCTATCTTCATCTCATTCGGTTTATCTGATTGTATTGTCTAGGACGTCTTAGTATTTAGATATGGTTCGGTTGTTTTACCTCATCTAAAGGCAATTTGGTCTATTGAGATTATTTGCCCAAAACAGTGGAAAGTTTGACATGAAAGACTTGGTACTAGCAGATGTGATTCTAGGAATAAAAGTCATAAGACATTCTGAAGGAATCATTTTAACTGAAGATCATTACGCTGATAAGGTACTTGAACGTTTCAAGAAATACTCAAGTGGTAATGCAAAGAGTCTCGTGGACCCTCACCTCGACTTAAGGAAAAACTCGAGTGATGGCATATCTCAAGTAGAGTATGCACGAGTGATTGGAAGTCTAATGTACTTAACAAATTGTACAAGACCAGATTTAGCACATGCGGTGAACGTTTTAAGTCGTTACACTAGTAATCCAGGACATGGTCACTGGAAAGGCATAACAAGGGTATTGAACTACTTGCGATATACTCGAAGTTATGGGTTACACTATGGACGATATCCAGCAGTGATGGAAGGCTATAGTGATGCTAATTGGATTTCAGACTCCAAGAACTCAAAATCCACAAGCGGGTATGTTTTTACTCTAGGTGGTGCGACTATATCCTGGAAATCCTCCAAACAAACTCTACTGGCTAGATCCACAATGGAATCTGAATTCATTGCCTTGGACAAAGCAGTAGAAGAAGCAAAATGGCTTCGAAACTTTATGGAGGACATACAAATGTGGGAAAAACCGGTGCCGGCTATGAGTCTCCATTGCGATAGTCAATCGGCAATAGCTCGGGCACTAAGTTCAATGTATAATGGTAAGTCTCGTCATATTAGAAGACGACATAAAACCATAAGACAATTGCTCTCAAACGGAGTGATCAATGTTGATTATATCTGATCGGCTGATAACCTAGCGGATCCGTTTACTAAAGGTTTGTCTCGAGAGCAAGTTGTAAAATCATCAAGAGGAATGGGTTTAAAGCCTATGACATATGATTAAGTTTGATGGGAACCCTACTTACGTGATTGGAGATCCCAAGATGTAAGTTCAAAGGGACAACGAAAACAAGCTAAATCTAAAGAGTACTTGGAGATTAACATCTTCTCCCAGTTCCTAGGATGATAAAAGTGCGTTGGTAAACTATAGGTTAAGCCACAAAGTGTTGGCTTTTAATGATTCCATAAGCTTTGAAAATCAAAGTGAAGTATAACGGTATACTACTTATGGTAAAATCACCTTATGAGTGTGAAATGGGGCCGTTTCTAGGAGAATTAACCGATGCTGAATTCTCTAAGCTCACTCATGAATAACCAGAGATGTTCACGGCCAAAATGAACACAATCAGAGAACCTAGTTCTGTGAGAAGATGAAACTGTGTGATAGTCGTTGTCTAGGTTTACATCAAAGTCCGGGTGGTTCAAGACATCACGTTCACTACCTGGTCGAGTAAATCCGATGGCTACTCACTATGGGTGGTTCAAGGCTGAAAAAATGCTACCAACCCAAATGCAGTGATTCTTCGACCGTACTCTCAAAAGTCGTTCTGTCGAGTCGTTTTCACGTGTTTTAGAGTCATTTCTATTCATGTGGGGGATTGTTGGAACCGAATTTTCTGGGCACCGTTGGTGTCGGATAATGGGAGCGTTGGCTTCGTCTCCGCGAGCACTATTCAATAGTATGCTGATACGTATAATTCGGGTTCCGTTTGAATGAGAAATGGAGGTCCAAAGTGGCTTACTTGAAGTGCACTAAGTGACAAATGTGGAGGTTTAAATTGGTCAAATATTACCATATTAAACTTGATTTGGTTTTGAATAGGTTGATCTTCCAATTAAATTTGGTCAAAGATTCGGTTTTAATGAGCTGCATTAAACCGGGATCCTCCTTGAAAGGCTATAAAAGGGAGTCTTCTCCTCCTCATTTCGATACACTCAAATCATCTCATTCTGCTCTCTCCCACGTTTTTCAAGTCTCTGTTCACCTCTTTCTCTTCTCTTCTTCGTGTCTGAGAGTACACACATTATCTAGCGTTCGTTGGCTTCCAGTCTTGGGTTGTGCAAACTAGAAGCGTTAGCGGTTTTATCTTGGGATTCGGAACGCCGGTAATCGCCACACTACGGGGCGTTTTCAGAATTAAGGAAAGAGATAATATCTCGACTCCGTTCAAAGTTCTACCGTATGACTTCGGTAGTGGTTCATTCGATTTTCTTACCTTAATTTTGTTTTATTAATTGTATTTTATACAAATTATATGTTGTAGAAATATAGATTCCTACGAGAAGTCTCAATGCTACTTTCTTAGAGCTGCACGTATTTCCTCTTTTGTGTACTTTGTTTGGAAGGCAAGGAACGTAACTATCTAAAAGAACTACACGACCACTACCTTGGAATGTGCTACTCAAATCATTCTTGTCATTAAGAAAAACTATATTGTGAATTGGCTTAATAACAGAATAACTAATGGTTAGAACTCTTCTTTGAACTTACTATCCATTTTGATGGAGGCTAGCCTTGATTGTAAATCCTACCTTTTAACTTCTTAATCGGATAATTTTTCATTTTTTTAGGACTATAGTACAATTTAATTAAACGTTTATTTATATAATTTGATAGGAAATTTTCTATATAAAATATATTTTTAAGGTATATGTTAAGAATCTTCATTTAAAAATCAAAATTCAGAATGTGTAAAATAATAATTTTTATAAATTAAGCCAATTTTATAATATGATACATTAAAACAACGTTTAAGTCACACCATTTGAATTATTTCGGGGATGATAGGTAATGTTTTTATGTTATCAAGAAAATTATTGTAATGTGAACAATTAAGTGGAAAAAAAAGTAAAATATTTAGAAGTTTCCTTCGTTTATAACAAATAAATTATTATTGTGTTTATAATTAATTTTTCAAAGTAATTTAAACATATCGTAGATCTTCGATTTTGTATAATTTATGCTATTGTACACAAAAGCAGGAGGAAGAATTATTGTGTATAAATAATTTTCCTTTACTTTATTACAACTTAATTGTATTATAAACTACCTAAAACGCATATGCACAAGAAAAATAGTTATTCTTACAAAATGACAAAGTAAAACAAAATAACGTAGATTTTTTTTCTTTTTAATTACAGTTTTGTTAGTTTTTTTATGATATATTTTTTTCACTCGTAATGCATGTCGCTTCCGCGTCCATCTTCTTCATCTTCGTATGTATATGTTCTTTCTAATTTTTTGTTTTCAGTTTATGTTTTTCCTCGTGTTCAATTTTCTTTTCTTCGTGTTCAATCTTCTTCACCTCCTGTTTCTTCTCATTCTCCTCGTGTCCGATCTTCTTCTCTAAACTTTTCTTCTCGTTCTCTTCATGGTTGATCTTCAAATCCTTCTCATTTTCCTTGTGTTCCGTCTTCTCCTCCTCACTTTTCTTCTCATTTTCCTTATGTTCTGTCTTCTGCTCTTCACTTTTCTTCTCATTCTCCTCGTGTTTCTTCTCAGCTTCCTTCTTGTCCTCCTCGTGTTTCTCCTCCTTTTGTACCTCTTTCTTCTCATTTTCCTTCTTGTTCTCCTCATGTTTCTCCTCCCTTTTCTTTTCTGACTGCTTAATTTCTTTCTCGTTCTCCTCATGTTTCTCCTCCTTTCCCTTCTCTGTTTGTTTCTCCTCCTTCTTGTCCTCCTCATGTTTTTGCTCTTTCTTGTTCTCCTTCTTTTCATTTTCTTTTTTGTCCTCCTCGTGTATCACCTCCTTCTCCTTCTTCTTCCCCTCATTTTCCTTCTTGTTCTCTTCATGTTTTACTTCTTTCTCCTTCTCTTTCTCATGATTTTCCTTCTTGTTCTCTTCATGTTTCACTTTCTTCTCCTTCTCTTTCTCTTGATTTTCCTTCTTGTTTTCCTCATGTTTCACCTCCTTCTCCTTCTCTTTTTCCTGATTTTCTTTCTTGTTCTCTTCATGTTTCTCTTCCTTCTTCTTCTCTACCTGGTCTAATGGAGAAGAAGATTGTTTCCCTACTTGCACTTCTTTCTCTTTACTCGCATCCTTTGTAGGCAATGAGGTTTCAAATTCTTTAAGCTTTCTTGAAGATGCGTTTTCGTGGTAGGAAACTGATTGCCTTATGATAACGAAGATGACTAATGAAAACAATATGACGCGGAGATTTAACTTGAAGAATGCCATTTTTCTTGTATTTGTCTTATAATTACAATCCAGTTTTGGATGTATAAATAGCTTGGTGGTTTCAAAATAATTCTTAAAATAACACCATTGATATTTCTTCGGAAAAGGCATTGTGAATCAAAAACAATGGAAATGTAAGGACACCCATATTTTGGGTTTGAATCCAAGTGTACGTAGTTAGACCACTATACCATATATATCAACTTATATGTTAGCCATTGCGTATTCTTAGATTAATGGTGACATATTTATATAGAAAATTAATCAATTTTGAATAAGCTAGTACTACTCCTTGTTTTGGGCAAATAATCTCAATGAATTATTATGCCTTTTAGCGAGGCAAAACAACCGAATCAAGTATGAACACTAAGATACCGTAGCAATATAACGCTATGGATCGAGAGACAACGAACTTGAATCAAAGGGCTTAGGATTGAGAATATTTCAGTCGCTTTGCTTGTACTCTTTGATTGATAATGGATTGCTAGTTTACAAGGATTTTTTGTGTATGGAGCGTGTGTTTACAGATATGGGCATTTCCCTTTTATAATCTTAATCTAGTCAAAGCCGTTACTAATCCCCAGCGTGCGTCACGTTATCTTGAAGGCTCTTAAGCTTGACATCGTCGGGGATAATGACGTCAGAGAGTTTAGAAATGCCCGTCATAGCACCTACGGGGACAACGTCCTTTGAAAGATCGATCACTTCAAACGCTTTTCTCTTGTCTCCTGATTTGGGCTTAGGAGGGAGGACTTGAGACGAGGACGCCTTGCATTTCCCTTTCACAACCATCAGGTCCTTGAAGGACATACGAGCACTGGATCGCCCTGCACGGGTGCTAGTCGCTGCCATCACAGCATGGCCTCACGGTGAGACAAAACACCACAAAAAAGAAAGAAAGAAAGATTGAAACGCTTACACTTGGAAGGAGAAGAAGTTGGTCCCATGACGCCAGAAGGGATGGGTTGATCGATCAAAGCGTTTTGAAAGGTGCGATGAAGGGCTGGGACCGACAAGATCTGTCTCAACTTAGCCTCGAGAGCAGGATTAGACGGACGATCAATTTCCTCCGGAACTACAAAGAAAGAAAAGTAAGACAAAGTTAAAAAGTCACAAAAAACAACAAATGCAGGAAGAGTACATACCTTGGCGTAACCGCCGACTCCTCAGAAAGCTGCAATCCCCCACCGTACCCAGCGACGACACCTGCGCAAAGAAATAACGCCTCTTCCAGCCTCTATCGTTAGGACTTTGACCTAAGGCAAGGGATTTATAACCAGGCCGAGTCGTGAAGCAATACATTTGGGATTTTATGGACATAGGGTGATGCAAATACTCAAAGGCAGCCAAATCAAATCTCAGATCATGGTATCTATCGTTCAAACGGTCAAGGATTCGGAGCAACCTCCACCCATGAGGCATAATCTGGCAACAGGCAAGGTTGTATCTTGCCAAGACGTCACGAACCAGTTGGGAGAATGGGAAGACATGACCAATCTTAAAAGGGTATTCAAAGAGGCATACCCAATCATCTTCTTCATCGTCGGCCCGATGGTCTGCCTCCGGCACCCGAAACGTCGATCCAGCCGGAAAGCCATACCAGTGCCGAAATTGCTTTAGATCTTTTTCGTTCAACTCGTTGGGCACAACGTCTTGGTCGCAAAGGCACGGAAGGGGATCGGCAGCTTCAATCGGAAGTTCGAGCGCCATGGAAGGAGAGATAGAAGAAATTAAAGAGGGAAGAAGGAGAAAACCAACCTTGGGACTCACAGGTGGCAGAAGTGGAATGATGGCTCTTGCAAAGTCGTCCCATCAATTTAAAGCCGGAACATTGCATGTAGAAATTCAAACCGTCGAGTCGTCTCGAGACACGTGTAGGGTTAAAGGATAAAAGAAAAGAAACCGTCAGATCTTACCAGCCCGATCAAACGCTTTCTTTTGGGGCAAATTGTTGGGCCAGATTTCGGCCCATATAATCAGAACATTAGGAAGGCCCAAATCGCACGCTAACAAGGAGAAAAGAGACCGTTGCAGTTGAGAGTCGTAGGATCTGTTCACGCGCATCATAAATGGTGTAACGGTCGGGACAAAGAGAGAATCTCGGGATTATGTATTTATTGTATAGAAACGCTTTGATTAGGAGAGGAATTAGGGATATAAAAGAAAAAGAATCCATATATGTGAGGGGACGTTCCATAAACATTGAAAACCTACTTGTACTCTGAAATTAATCAAAAGAAGCTAAGGATTTGGTGTTCACCGTTCGTGTTCATCGTGTGATCCGAGTCATACGACCACCGTTCCTGTTGCTAAGCTCATTCTATCTTCATCTCATTCGGTTTATCTGATTGTATTGTCTAGGACGTCTTAGTATTTAGATATGGTTCGGTTGTTTTACCTCATCTAAAGGCAATTTTGTCTATTGAGATTATTTGCCCAAAACAGTGGAAAGTTTGACATGAAAGACTTGGTACTAGCAGATGTGATTCTAGGAATAAAAGTCATAAGACATTCTGAAGGAATCATTTTAACTGAAGATCATTACGCTGATAAGGTACTTGAACGTTTCAAGAAATACTCAAGTGGTAATGCAAAGAGTCTCGTGGACCCTCACCTCGACTTAAGGAAAAACTCGAGTGATGGAATATCTCAAGTAGAGTATGCACGAGTGATTGGAAGTCTAATGTACTTAACAAATTGTACAAGACCAGATTTAGCACATGCGGTGAACGTTTTAAGTCATTACACTAGTAATCCAGGACATGGTCACTGGAAAGGCATAACAAGGGTATTGAACTACTTGCGATATACTCGAAGTTATGGGTTACACTATGGACGATATCCAGCAGTGATGGAAGGCTATAGTGATGCTAATTGGATTTCAGACTCCAAGAACTCAAAATCCACAAGCGGGTATGTTTTTACTCTAGGTGGTGCGACTATATCCTGGAAATCCTCCAAACAAACTCTACTGGCTAGATCCACAATGGAATCTGAATTCATTGCCTTGGACAAAGCAGTAGAAGAAGCAAAATGGCTTCGAAACTTTATGGAGGACATACAAATGTGGGAAAAACCGGTGCCGGCTATGAGTCCCCATTGCGATAGTCAATCGGCAATAGCTCGGGCACTAAGTTCAATGTATAATGGTAAGTCTCGTCATATTAGAAGACGGCATAAAACCATAAGACAATTGCTCTCAAACGGAGTGATCAATGTTGATTATATTTGATCGGCTGATAACCTAGCGGATCCGTTTACTAAAGGTTTGTCTCGAGAGCAAGTTGTAAAATCATCAAGAGGAATGGGTTTAAAGCCTATGACATATGATTAAGTTTGATGGGAACCCTACTTACGTGATTGGAGATCCCAAGATGTAAGTTCAAAGGGACAACGAAAACAAGCTAAATCTAAAGAGCACTTGGAGATTAACATCTTCTCCCAGTTCCTAGGATGATAAAAGTGCGTTGGTAAACTATAGGTTAAGCCACAAAGTGTTGGCTTTTAATGATTCCATAAGCTTTGAAAATCAAAGTGAAGTATAACGGTATACTACTTATGGTAAAATCACCTTATGAGTGTGAAATGGGGCCGTTTCTAGGAGAATTAACCGAGGCTGAATTCTCTAAGCTCACTCATGAATAACCAGAGATGTTCACGGCCAAAATGAACACAATCAGAGAACCTAGTTCTGTGAGAAGATGAAACTGTGTGATAGTCGTTGTCTAGGTTTACATCAAAGTCCGGGTGGTTCAAGACATCACGTTCACTACCTGGTCGAGTAAATCCGATGGCTACTCACTATGGGTGGTTCAAGGCTGAAAAAATGCTACCAACCCAAATGCAGTGATTCTTCGACCGTACTCTCAAAAGTCGTTCTGTCGAGTCGTTTTCACGTGTTTTAGAGTCATTTCTATTCATGTGGGGGATTGTTGGAACCGAATTTTCTGGGCACCGTTGGTGTCGGATAATGGGAGCGTTGGCTTCGTCTCCGCGAGCACTATTTAGTTGTATGCTGATACGTATAATTCGGGTTCCGTTTGAATGAGAAATGGAGGTCCAAAGTGGCTTACTTGAAGTGCACTAAGTGACAAATGTGGAGGTTTAAATTGGTCAAATATTACCATATTAAACTTGATTTGGTTTTGAATAGGTTGATCTTCCAATTAAATTTGGTCAAAGATTCGGTTTTAATGAGCTGCATTAAACCGGGATCCTCCTTGAAAGGCTATAAAAGGGAGTCTTCTCCTCCTCATTTCGATACACTCAAATCATCTCATTCTGCTCTCTCCCACGTTTTTCAAGTCTCTGTTCACCTCTTTCTCTTCTCTTCTTCGTGTCTGAGAGTACACACATTATCTAGCGTTCGTTGGCTTCCAGTCTTGGGTTGTGCAAACTAGAAGCGTTAGCGGTTTTATCTTGGGATTCGGAACGCCGGTAATCGCCACACTACGGGGCGTTTTCAGAATTAAGGAAAGAGATAATATCTCGACTCCGTTCAAAGTTCTACCGTATGACTTCGGTAGTGGTTCATTCGATTTTCTTACCTTAATTTTGTTTTATTAATTGTATTTTATACAAATTATATGTTGTAGAAATATAGATTCCTACGAGAAGTCTCAATGCTACTTTCTTAGAGCTGCACGTATTTCCTCTTTTGTGTACTTTGTTTGGAAGGCAAGGAACGTAACTATCTAAAAGAACTACACGACCACTACCTTGGAATGTGCTACTCAAATCATTCTTGTCATTAAGAAAAACTATATTGTGAATTGGCTTAATAACAGAATAACTAATGGTTAGAACTCTTCTTTGAACTTACTATCCATTTTGATGGAGGCTAGCCTTGATTGTAAATCCTACCTTTTAACTTCTTAATCGGATAATTTTTCATTTTTTTAGGACTATAGTACAATTTAATTAAACGTTTATTTATATAATTTGATAGGAAATTTTCTATATAAAATATATTTTTAAGGTATATGTTAAGAATCTTCATTTAAAAATCAAAATTCAGAATGTGTAAAATAATAATTTTTATAAATTAAGCCAATTTTATAATATGATACATTAAAACAACGTTTAAGTCACACCATTTGAATTATTTCGGGGATGATAGGTAATGTTTTTATGTTATCAAGAAAATTATTGTAATGTGAACAATTAAGTGGAAAAAAAAGTAAAATATTTAGAAGTTTCCTTCGTTTATAACAAATAAATTATTATTGTGTTTATAATTAATTTTTCAAAGTAATTTAAACATATCGTAGATCTTCGATTTTGTATAATTTATGCTATTGTACACAAAAGCAGGAGGAAGAATTATTGTGTATAAATAATTTTCCTTTACTTTATTACAACTTAATTGTATTATAAACTACCTAAAACGCATATGCACAAGAAAAATAGTTATTCTTACAAAATGACAAAGTAAAACAAAATAACGTAGATTTTTTTTCTTTTTAATTACAGTTTTGTTAGTTTTTTTATGATATATTTTTTTCACTCGTAATGCATGTCGCTTCCGCGTCCATCTTCTTCATCTTCGTATGTATATGTTCTTTCTAATTTTTTGTTTTCAGTTTATGTTTTTCCTCGTGTTCAATTTTCTTTTCTTCGTGTTCAATCTTCTTCACCTCCTGTTTCTTCTCATTCTCCTCGTGTCCGATCTTCTTCTCTAAACTTTTCTTCTCGTTCTCTTCATGGTTGATCTTCAAATCCTTCTCATTTTCCTTGTGTTCCGTCTTCTCCTCCTCACTTTTCTTCTCATTTTCCTTATGTTCTGTCTTCTGCTCTTCACTTTTCTTCTCATTCTCCTCGTGTTTCTTCTCAGCTTCCTTCTTGTCCTCCTCGTGTTTCTCCTCCTTTTGTACCTCTTTCTTCTCATTTTCCTTCTTGTTCTCCTCATGTTTCTCCTCCCTTTTCTTTTCTGACTGCTTAATTTCTTTCTCGTTCTCCTCATGTTTCTCCTCCTTTCCCTTCTCTGTTTGTTTCTCCTCCTTCTTGTCCTCCTCATGTTTTTGCTCTTTCTTGTTCTCCTTCTTTTCATTTTCTTTTTTGTCCTCCTCGTGTATCACCTCCTTCTCCTTCTTCTTCCCCTCATTTTCCTTCTTGTTCTCTTCATGTTTTACTTCTTTCTCCTTCTCTTTCTCATGATTTTCCTTCTTGTTCTCTTCATGTTTCACTTTCTTCTCCTTCTCTTTCTCTTGATTTTCCTTCTTGTTTTCCTCATGTTTCACCTCCTTCTCCTTCTCTTTTTCCTGATTTTCTTTCTTGTTCTCTTCATGTTTCTCTTCCTTCTTCTTCTCTACCTGGTCTAATGGAGAAGAAGATTGTTTCCCTACTTGCACTTCTTTCTCTTTACTCGCATCCTTTGTAGGCAATGAGGTTTCAAATTCTTTAAGCTTTCTTGAAGATGCGTTTTCGTGGTAGGAAACTGATTGCCTTATGATAACGAAGATGACTAATGAAAACAATATGACGCGGAGATTTAACTTGAAGAATGCCATTTTTCTTGTATTTGTCTTATAATTACAATCCAGTTTTGGATGTATAAATAGCTTGGTGGTTTCAAAATAATTCTTAAAATAACACCATTGATATTTCTTCGGAAAAGGCATTGTGAATCAAAAACAATGGAAATGTAAGGACACCCATATTTTGGGTTTGAATCCAAGTGTACGTAGTTAGACCACTATACCATATATATCAACTTATATATGTTAGCCATTGCGTATTCTTAGATTAATGGTGACATATTTATATAGAAAATTAATCAATTTTGAATAAGCTAGTACTACTCCTTGTTTTGGGCAAATAATCTCAATGAATTATTATGCCTTTTAGCGAGGCAAAACAACCGAATCAAGTATGAACACTAAGATACCGTAGCAATATAACGCTATGGATCGAGAGACAACGAACTTGAATCAAAGGGCTTAGGATTGAGAATATTTCAGTCGCTTTGCTTGTACTCTTTGATTGATAATGGATTGCTAGTTTACAAGGATTTTTTGTGTATGGAGCGTGTGTTTACAGATATGGGCATTTCCCTTTTATAATCTTAATCTAGTCAAAGCCGTTACTAATCCTAATTACATGATTTCCTTAATTTTCTCCTTTGTGACCGTTACCCCCATTAAAAACTCGGATCGTCTGAATCCTAGGTCTTTAAGTGGTTGTGTCACCCTTCCTTTACTTCAGCCGTCACACGCTCTTGGGCTCGTTTATGATGACTTTTAACCATGGGCCGAAATCTGGCCCAACACTCCTTCTGTTGTCTAACTATATACTAACTCTTATTTATTTTAAGCGTCGCAAAAACTTCATATAACTTTTAAAAATAATGAATCTATTTTCTCGCAATAAATATATTATTCTTATAAAACGAGAGAATGTGTTCCAATGACCACTTAAAAGTTTTTAATTAGAAAAACTAGTCTCAAGTAGTTTTTTTTAGTTTTTGTTAAAGAAAACTAACCCCTTGGTTTTCTTCTTTCCCCTTGGAGTAGGGGTTAGTTTCTAAAGGGGGTATTTTCCTAATAAAATTGTACAAAAGGGTTATTTGCCCAACTTACCGTTATAAAACCAATGTTGATGACCAAGATTTAGAGAGAGTAGAGAATAAGAGAGAGTAGAAAGGAAAAATGTTATTTCTTGTTGTATCATTTCTATGTAATCTCAAGCCTATATATAGGCTAATACATGAGAATACCAAAAGACATATATATCCACATAAATGAAATAATATAACACTCCCCCTTAGATGTACATAACAGACTGCCTCGTTAAAAGCCTTATCTTGGAAAAATTCATTGGGATAAAAACCAAGACTAATGGAAAAAGAGTGCAGTCGTACTCTCCCTGAATTATTATACATCCTTTAAACGACACATTGGAAGAAAACAAAATCGGTAATGCCTTGATAAACAAGTCTGCTAAGTTTTTGTTTGATTGAATTTGAAGAACATCAACCTTTCCTTCAACTTGAAGCTCGTGAGTAGAGAAAAACTTTGGTGATATGTGTTTCGTCCTATCTTCTTTGATGTATCCATCTTTGATTTGAGCGATACAAGCGACATTGTCTTCATATATCACTCCTGGAATTTGCTTGCTTGATTCCAGCCCACAAGATGTCTCGACGTGGTGGATAAATTGATCTCAATCATACACATTCTCTTTCGGCTTTGTATAATGCAATCAACTCTATGAGATTTGACGATGTAGCTATCAAGGTATGTTTTGTTGATCGCCATTGTTGCTCCTCCATACATGAATAAGTAATATGTTTGCGAAACGGCCTTGTGTGTGGGTCATAACCCGCATCAACATAACCGACCAACATTCTATTTTGTACTCCATTTGGTCGGATATTGTTTCTAAACATATTTTGAGTTCTCGAACTACAGGTCGAGTCGAGAGGTCAAGTCGTGTATCACATACACATTATCAAGTTTATTGTATATTGAATCTCTTCTGAAGGTATGAATCAGAGGTTACACAAACTGCCTCATTTGCTCGAAAAAACAAATGAGATAAAAAACCTGAAGCTAAAGGAAAAAGAGTGCAGTTGGAGCAACAATACTCCCCTTCAAATGAACATATATTCTTCATATAGTAAATATGTACAATTTTGATTTTTACGTAGAGTATGACACTTCTGGACCATTAATAATATTACACATCAAATGACTTGTTAACTTAATATTTTCCAATTAGGAAAGTTTTCAAATCCTTTTTAATGAACTAAGAAGTTGAATTATTAGTTTTCTAATGGTCTCTTCTGGAGCATCAATTTTTTTTTTCACTTGACTTGTTTCACTTTTCATAAATTTGTGACAATCAAATGATTGTTTACGAATCTCTTATCTTATTAAGTACTTTTGAAAAACATTACCCTATTCGTCTATGGTTCATATATAAGCATTTCTAATTTTAAATGGGAACTTAAATGTGTCTCTCATTCACACTTCAAGCATTTTCGGTTCTTCGAGAACTATAGTATCTCATGCAAATATGAAGTAATACATATATCACTATATTCCCAACTTTATGTGTAATGACTTTGACTACAAGTGAATACTTCGTTTTTAGCCAGAAGTTTCATATCTAGTCTACACTTTTTAAACCTTAAGAGATAACCCTATTTTTAGATCACAATATATTGCACTCATAAAGATAACATCACATGTGTGTCTATTTTCATACTTTCTGGTATTGAAACTATTGGTCCAAAAAATATCCTGCCATTTCCTGGTTTCCTCATATTGCTTTATTGCAATTCCAATATCATAATTACAACATAGACGTTTTTTTAGGATCAAAATTCTTCGCTTGACACTTTAGTGTTTTTGTAATAACAAGGAGTCTACAAAAAAACTTTCTTATTGATATTATTCATAATTGGCTCTCGGTACAATATGTGATTTTGTCACACTATTATACTTGATAACAATAATAGATTTGATAAGATGTAAGTTATACATACATTGAACATATTGTTCATTCCTTTAAACTTTTAGTTCATTTCATCACTTGAACTTCTGGTTCGCTCCCTTGAACTTCTAGTCCGTTTAACTTGAATTTCTGACGTATTGTGATTGTATATCATACAAGTTCTTGGATACTAGTCTTGTTTCATTCTATCCTTCAAGTTGAGATTTTCACCTTGTCAAAGTGGTAATCTGAATACCGAACAATATATTGATCACTCATTCATAAGCTTTCGGTATTAATAAACGATAAGGAACAAAACCTCTCTTATATTTCTAACTTTTCAAGTTGCATTACTTTAATATATCGAGGGAGGTAAGAAGGTGTATACCACATATTTGAATAATATTTTGTTCTCTTCTGGAGACAAGTTTCAAGTAGGAGAATTGTAATAAGTCAGTCTTAGTCGAATTTATTTATCGACATCCAAAGAGTATAATTATATATGATCAACGACTCTACAAGGTCGTGTACGTTATATATTAGCATTTGTCTATGCAAGCATATAACTAATCATATTACCTAGCCATATGTTACCATTTTGACTGTATTATAAACGACACTACTAGGTCATTTTCTAAATGTATAAGAGTTACAAGATGCTCGACTAATCTATCTTATATATTAAAGCTAAAACCCTTTTAGAGCCTCTATAGTGATTTTAGGCTTAATTTTTTAAACAGTTACTATTTTTATCTTTAGTTTTAATTATTAATATACTACATAATTATATTAACAAATAAATCTTAAAAAATTATCTTTCTTTTTAACAAGAAATATACAAGTTATTCCATATAACATTATACATATTTAGGAAAAAATTAGGATGATTTTCGATAATAAAAATTTAGTCAAATTCTATACATAACATTTACAAAATAAAATATATTTTTATATAGTCTTCACAAGTAAAAGGTTAAACTTAATTCACTTATTCGGTGAAAGTTAAACTTAATATTTGGACGAATTTGGATCAAAATATATATATAAAAAAATTATACTAATAATATGGAATTTCTCGTTCATGGCATGGGCCGCTACGCTAGTACACTAATTAAATACATCTCATCCCCATCCCCTTAACTTGTGTAGTCAATGTGTTAAGGCATCTATCAACATCATATAAAATATGATTATTCTCATCGGCCTACATGGTGGTTTTCTTAATCCTTATTTATCTCTTGAACTAAACTTTACATATATATATATATAACCAATTTATTTCTTCGGAAAAGACTGGTTGATAAAGCAAATTGGATGGCTCTCCAAGATTTCTTAAAATAACACCAATGTCATTTCTTTGGAAGACTTTCTGAACCAAAATCAAGCGAATTTTAAGGACACAATTCATACCCCGATATGTTAACTAATGCATTTGTTATTTGTTGCATTTAGTTCCCACTTCATATCTTGATGATCTAATAAAATTACCTATTCTTCTAGAAACAACTCAAATGGTTTGACGTAAATGTTATTTGCAACGTAAATGTTATTTGCAACGTAAACATTTATAAAATTTGACTAGTAGTAAGAAATATATTTTGGAAATTATCTATTACAATTCATTCATTTACTACTCTATCTCCTCTCCGCCAAAGTTCAGTTATCATCCTAGAATATTCTCTTTGCTAAAATTTAATTTCATTTTCACGTGGAAACTATATCAGATAATTTACCTACTACTGAAAGACTTAATAAATATTATAATAGAGTTTCGTCTCAGTGTTCAATTTGTAATTATCCTTCGAAATCACGGGAACATTTATTCTTTGAATGTCAGCACACGATTCTTCAATTACAGAAATTTGAAAAACTATTAAACTTTAGGTTTCACTTACAATCAATTATACCTTTTCAAGATAATCTAAAAAACACAATCAACAACCTTAAACATAACCCAAAAAAAATTAAGGCATTACTCTTCCTTTGGTATTCTTTATGGATAAATAGAAATTCTATCGTGTTTCATAAACCAATAGACAAGATGCAAGACTCAGCCTATAGTGCTTTTGATCATTTCAAATTTTGGGAGAATTCTTACAATAGTATCAAAGGCCCAAAATCACAAAATAGAAAACTCCGTACTAAAATAAAAAATAAGAGATGGATTAATCCACCAAATTATTGGATCAAGATAAATTTTGATGGCTCCTTTCACTCTATTTCAAATTCATATAATGGTTGTATTGCTCGATACAGCAACGGTAAAGTAATTGCTGTACACAATAAAATGATATTCTCCAAATCTCCGCTCCATTCAGAGGCCATGGGCGCTCTGTTTGCGTTAGATTGGCTTTAAAATTAAAATGTACAAATTTAATATTGGAAGGTGATAATCTAACTATTATTAATTCCATAAAGAATATTTGGAAAATACCTTGGGAAATTCGTACGATTATCCTAGATATTCAAACCCTTTTACATTCCTTTGATATTGTTCAAATCTATCACTGCTTCAGGGAAGCAAATCAGACTGCTGATTTCTTATCCAATTCTGAAATCAGTACTCACTTCCTCAAAACAGTCTTGCCTTGTAATAAGGACAATCTACTATCTGATGACTATATCAGAACTATGAGACTTGTCTTCTTACAGTCCAGCATATTTTCCACATACTCGGACTTCTTTAAGATCATCCGTCAGGATGGTCAGAAGTTGTCACATGTCCCCAGGTGAGACTACGATTTTAGCCTTTATAAAAAAAAATCATTTTAGCAACTTTTAATCTATTTTTTTAGATTTTCCATCACTATTAATAATCCATTCTTAATGTTGGGAAAAATTGGTGTATTACTCTATTAGGCATAACTACATAAGGGTAACGTGGGAAAAAAAATCCAATTCTTAATTTTTCTTAAAAATTCTAGGATGACAATTAAACGGTAATGGAAGGAGTATTTTACATAAAGTGGTTTATTTTAGGGTCAATTTCCGAAAATCACCGTCCAATAAGCACATTTTTCAGAAACCACCTTCATAACAACTAATTACCGAAAATCACACTCATAAGACACTCCGTCATCAAATAACCACCCATCCCCATACTTCGTTTGGATTTTCGTTAAATATTTACAAATTTAATCCTATTTTTTTATTTTCATTTATTTTCTCCACACTTTTAAAACTTAGGTAAAATTGTAGAAGTTTTTACTTTAAACCACCGTTATGTATCAAAATTTGCAAGGAACCACCCGTATTTAACGTATTGATTTTAAACCACCCAAAAGATCCCAAAAACTTACAAATGACATCCCATGGACGGTTTCCGTCAAATTGGTCGTTAAGATGTATGAAATTACGAATTCTCCACTTTAAAATTACTGAAATTACAGTAAATCAAGCCAGTCTTTGTTCAATAAGACAGAGAAATCGGTCACCAGAACTTCGGCGATTGCTTCTTCTGCGAGAGGGAAATCGTTCTTATGGATGTATTGCTCCGAAATTTGTTGATCATCGGTGAGAGAAGTTAGCTTCTTGGACAAGAGTCGATGATTGAACTTTAACTGAAGAAGAATCCATTAGGTGAGGAAGATTTTTCATATTTGTTTTGTAGTGCAGCTAGGTCTGTTGAGGCGATAGAGAGGAAGGAAAAATGATCCAGCTGAGGATGAGCGCTTGGAGTCCGTTGAACATGAGCAAGGACATGGTGGTGGTTCTTATGGTTGTGACCAACTCCTTTCTCCGAGTGAGGGCGTGGAATCCCCATTTTTTCTCGAGGACGACGACGGGGGCGAGGAGGAACCAATTGACGGCGAGATTGGAGAAGACGGAGGCTAAAAAGGAGGGCTCCAAGGAAGCAGATGGCGAGGAAGTAAGGGAAATGGGTAGGGGAGGAGGAGGTGATAAGGGAGATACCCTTCCAGACGAGAAACTGGTAGAGAGCGAAGGCGGAAAGAGGGAGAGAGATGTAGAGGAGGGCAGTAGAAAAGGTGGTGAGGATAGAGAGGAAGTTGTGATAGAGAAAGGAGAGGGCGGAGGCGAGCTTGACGGGGCGGCCATAGAAGTCGTGGAAGGAGGAATAGGTGAGGGAGGCGGCGGCGGAGAGGAGGAAGAGGAGAGATGAAGGCGCTATGGTCTTGAGGGGATATGGAAGTGGGGGATGAAGTGGTTGCATTTATAAATCAATGGTAAACTACATGTATTATAGCAGAAGTAGTTATAAATGCAACATATGATTTTTTTTATACGCAATCCCTCTTTGATACATAAAAATATAATTAGTTGTAAATTTGAAAGAACTCATATTAAAAAATTAATTAAATTAAATTTTGAACCAATTCTCTTAGTCTAAAAAGTTTTGTTAGTACTTTAATATTACTTTAATAGAGGAAAGTTCGGGTGCAAATAACTCTTAAGGTAGGAAAAACGAACAGATCGTGTTCACAGATTACCCGTCAATGTTCATATTCTGGATGGTAGTGTTCATAATATAGGCCACACAATTTTTCGAGCGTTTTAAGTGAGGGACGCGGTGACATACTTGTAATTACTACGAACTTTGATTTTTTATAATTATTTTCTCAAAATGACCTCAAAAAATTTATCGCCTAGATTATGAACGTTACCGCTCAAATTATGAACATTAACTTGTTATCTGTGAACGCGAAAACTTCGTTTTTCCTACGTTAAGCTTTGTTCTCACCGGAACTTTTCTCTACTTTAATATTACTATCTATATAATCTATTAAAGTTGAGTCTTTTCAAGGTTTTTCCTTGATTCTGGCCCTACCACATCCATTTGGCAATTTTTTATTGGTTTTCTTTTAATTGTGTTTATATTTTTATTTGATTTAAAATAAAGCATTACTGTTTTGTATGTAAATATATATATATATATACAAATAACTCCTAACAAATACGATTACAAACTATATTATTAAACTAAAATATTACTTAAACATTTACATTAAGGTGTCATATCTTATAATATACATAGTTTTCACCTTTTTGTAAAACCCTCATCAATTTTATCCTTCTTTATAAAGATCAGATCCAATTTTCAATTTTAGCCTTTCTGTTAAGTTGATTGATAGATAACTTTGATTATATATCTCATCGGCTTAAAAAAATTCACGATGTTACTCATTTAAAAAATAATAATTCTAAATATACTAGCAAATCGTAAACTGAATGATTATAAATTGATTTAATAATTATTCTTTACTTAAGTTATTGTTTAGTATATAGATTTATATTAATTTAAAATAATCTTAATCTATTTTATATACCTATCTAATATTTATACATCTATATTAAATCAACGGGTGCTTAAAAAATATTTAATAGCTCCATCAATTCTATGTGTCATGTAGAATTTTTTTCTAAAATAGGTTTTTTTTTCAAAAAAGATTCTCAATTTGGGCTTGTTTTGAAACTTATTCCCAATATAAGAGCTCTCATGTGGTTTGGAAAAATTTCACGTTGCAGAGACGCTGGTTTTGTCGGCGTCTCCCAACCGAAGCAGGTTTTTTTTAATTCCCACGTGTAAGACACGTTGGCAAAACCAGCGTCTCTTACACATAAAATTTTCTAAATTTTTTTTTGGTTTGCCTAAGGCACTAGCTTTGCCAGCTCCTTATACAAAGGTCGTTTTTCAAAAAACAAATCAAATGTTTTATATATATATTATTGCATTAGACTTACGCGTGTTCGGATGGCTCGTATGGGTTCGTTCAAAATCGGAATTGACCACGACCAATTTCGCTGGGTCCGTATTGATCCCAGCTTTCACCAGATATGTCTCTCATCGTCTGATATGGAGGAACGAATTTGTAAATATCCAGTTATAGTAGAAGGTACGCACGAGACTTATGCGTGTTTGGGTGGCTCGTATGGGGTCGTTCGAAATCAGAATCGAGCGAGAGACATATCTGGTGTGAAAGTTGGGATCAATACGAACCCAACGAAATTGGTCGTGATCGATTCCGATTTCGTACGAGCAGATACGAGTCATCCGAACACGCGTAAGTCTAATTTAATAATATATATAAAAAAGCATATGAATTTTTTTTTTGAAAAAAGGCCTTTGTATAAGGCGCTTGTTTTCCTAGCGCCTTATGCAAACCAAAAAAAAATTCGAAAGTTTTATGTCTAAGCTGGTTTTGCCAGCGTCTCTTACACGTGGGAATTAAAAAAAATCCGCTTCTGTTAGGAGACACTGGCAAGACCTGCGTCTCTCTAACGTGAAATTTTTCCAAACCACATGAGAGCGCCTATGTTGGGAATAAGTTTCAAATTGAGCCCAAATCGAGAATTGTTTTTGAAAAAAAGCCTACTTCTAGAAAAACAAATTATGTCATGTACTCATTTTGTTATTAAACCAAAATATCTTTATCCTTTTCCAAATGTTTAACAAATACAAACTGGCTACTTGATTTGGTATCGATTTTTAAGTCTCTAACCTAATTTTGTAATATTTTATCTTGTGGTTTATAAATCGAGTTTTCAAACAAACAATAAATATAACGTATGAGAACATATCAACAAAAACTATATGAGAATTGCTTATAAAATCTGGCGTGACTTGATGTAAATAAGAGACGCTGGCCCGACCAGCGTCTCTTATACATAAAAAATTCAAAAAAAAAAATATCAGCGTCTCTCACACATAAAAAAAATCCGAAGCTGGCATAAGTGCCTATATTGGGAATTTCTTTTGAAAAGAGCCTACGTCGGGAATTTTTTTTGAAAAAAAGCCCATTTCAGAAAAAAAATTCCAATAAATTGTTCTATATTATACATGAAAGATCTTTTTTACATATAGTTTACTCATATAAGTGTAAAATTTGTCATTTTGAAGTCTGCATGAAAGTATCGCATTTTTTTTTAATAAAGTAAGTCATGTTGAACTGACTATGACACTGATGCTATTGGACTGAAAATGCTTTCGTGTTTGTCGAAATATAGTAAATGTCGAAATATAGTAAATATATAAGACATGTATTTTAAGAGGACTTTGATTTCGTCTTTTGTTTTATTAAATCATTTTTTTGTTGGTTGCTATATTCGTTGTTTATTAGTTATAAATATTAAAGCAAAACACTATACTCATTAATAAGTTATGTCACAAGATCTACTTATCAATAAGCTATGACACGTCATTATTTAACACTTGTTATTTTTTTCAAAAATAAAAAAATAAAAAAATGTTTAGAGACAATTAACCTAATTTTAATTATATCTTTTTCTTATTTGAACACAAATTAATTAAAATATATATACAAAGATCACTATTATAAATCTATTGATATCATTTCCTTATTTAAACTCATTTCAATATAAAAGATTATAATTGAAGTTCCTTTTATTTATATATTATTAATTTAAAAATAAATTAAAAAACATTATATAATACATATTTTTATTTATATTAACGTTATTTATATGTGTTTATAAATTATATATAAATAATTTTGAAAACTATTGTGCAAACTCAGCACATGACGCGGAAATAAAGTACTAGTTCGTTAATTAATTTGTATGATTTTGATCCTCAAATAAAGTACTAGTTCGTTAATTAATTTGTATGATTTTGATCCTCAATGTCCAAATTCGCGGACCAAATCAATTGCTCGACCTCCTCGAATTCGGAATTGGAATAAAAAACCCTAGGCACGGTGGTAAGAATGAAACCAAATTCGCTTGTTTCACTTTCCTATAAATCTAGGCCCTTGCTAAATACAGCCCGGACGTTTTCTAAATAACGTCCGGCAGCTCGCGTAACGTGAGGGGACGTTATCTCGCAGAACGCGAGGGTCGTCACCTCGCAGAACGCGAAGGGTTTTTCCCCTATAAAAGGGGAAAACCCTACTTTTACCATTTTTTACAGCCACCATCTTCATTCTACCGCCACTCTGTTCTTCCTCTCTCGGTTCAAACTAATTGTTCTTCCTCTTTTCACTACAAATCTCCATATAAGGTATGTTTTTCTTCCCTTATGATTTCTAATGTTGATTCTAGATAAATATATGTTGTTAGTATAGGAAATTGAATATTATATGATGTTTTGATATTGAATGTTGTTTTAGAAATGGTTGTATAATGGATGAAAGATGATGATTTTGAATTATGGTGGATGAGTGGATGTTGATTTTGAATTATGGTTCATGAATGGTAGTATAATCTCCATATAGGGTTTTTGATTAGGGTTGTTGATTTTATTTAGGGTTTTGATGTTTATTTGGTAATTTACTTAAATTGATAGGTATTTTAGCTAAAATATTGAATTTTCGCCGGAAATTCTCGCCGGAAACTGTTGCCGGAAACTCATGATAGTGCAAATTCACGCAGAACGCGAGGGGTGTAGCATACTCGCAGAACGCGAGGGTCATGCTACTCGCAGAACGCGAGTGTCATGCTACTCGCAGAACGCGAGGAATTGACATAACTGGAAATTCTTTCCTCTTCTGCAGATACATATTTATATACTGATTTTACTTTATATACTGTTATATTTATATACTGATTCTACTTTACATTTTTTTAGGTAATGGATCGTCCTGGACGTTCAACCCGTCGAAGAAATTGGAACGCTGTGAGAGAAAATCCACCGGTTGAAAATGCAAAAGGGAAAAGGAAAGCAAAGAATACAACACCGGTAGAGCTCTTCCCCGAGGGGCTCCCCGACGTTGATTATCGCGCCATAGAGCGGTACAGTGGTGTCCATAGTTATGCCGGGGAAGACTGTTCTGTGCCTAGTGGGATAGAACGAGCAGATACATATCAAGGGTATCGAAATGATGATTGGGACCTTTATTCTCAAGAGTCAGTTTCATGTGCACAATCGTCAACTCAATGGGCACCACAATCAACTCCATATGAACAATCGGGTAGCACTATTGGTGGCTGGGACAATTTCATTCCTCAGTATGCTGTAGTGGAAGTTGGACAAGGGTGGGGTGGACAAAGTTGGGTCGGTGGACAATGTTGGGGAGGTGGATTTGGTGAGGGAAGTGTTCCTGAAGACATGGGTCAAGGAAGTAGACAAGCTTGTTCTTCTTCTTACAATCCTCAACCAGAACCGATGGAACAAGAGTACCAGGATGAAGGTGTTGGGGAAGAACACGAAGAAGAAGGTGATGATGATGATGAAGAAGAAGAAGAAGAAGAAGAAGAAGAAGAAGAAGAAGAGGTCCAGAAACCAAAAAGAAAGAGGAAGTCCAAGTAGGAAGAGCGAAAGTATGATCATGAGCTCACTCATGACACACCTGGAGGTCCAGAAGATCCCGAGTTGCTTAAGGGATTTGAAGCACATGTTGCGTTCCACATCCAGAAAGGGGAGGTAATTTAATTATCTATTTATTTTCTGCATTTTCAATACATTGCACATATTCTGCAGAATTATCAGAAAATGCATGATATGTGCATCTTCTCGCAGAACGCGATGGTGTCACTCCTCGCAGAACGCGAGAAAATGCACAATTCTGCAGAAACTGATAATTCTGCAGAAACTGTATTTTTTGAAAATTTGGTCTGCAGTGTGTAATTTTTGTATTTTTCTGCAGCTGAAAGGTCCGATGAAGGCACAACAACGGACAAAGCAAAGCAGTGATTGGCCATTGGACAACAATGACTGGTCAGAGATTCCCGGTGCAGTTGGACTGTCAGATCTACCTGACATGATGTACGAAGAAATCGACTTTCCGTTGATTGAAGCGTTCATCGAACGATGGCAACCGGAGACAAATTCATTCCACCTCCCTTGTGGTGAGATCACTATTGGCCTTCTTGATGTACATATGATTTTAGGCCTACCTATAGAAGGGAAAGCAATGACGACATGTAAGAAACTGGGTGCCAAGTTTAGTCATGATGAGATTCTAAAATACTATGGTAGGAAGGGGGCGGAAATTTTTGGAATAGATCCTCATACTTTAGATTCTGGGACGGTGAAAGCTGATTGGTTTAGAAGGCATTGTGAAAACCTAGGTCCAGAGCGAAAGGGTTTAGGTTGGGTGTTGTATACTGCTTCCTCGCTCTTATTTCCGGACAAGTCACAGAACTTGATTCGGCTTAGATATGGGCCTTTTTTGGAAACCTATGCCCATGCTACGGGCATATCGTGGGGTTCAGCTGCTTTGGCCCATCTGTATAGGCAGCTGGGGATATGCACACGACAGGGTTGTGCCCAGATGTCTTTCTGTTACACCTTGTTGCAGGTATTATACTTTCTAAGCATTTAATTTACATACTTATATATATTTTCATATTTAACGTACTTTGTATTTCTTAGGCATGGATCTACAACTACTTCCCACACTTTCGACCTACTGAACGTCCTCGGTGGAGAGCGGAGCAACCATGGGCATACCGGTGGATGCCTAAGAATGTAAAGCTGAAGAAGGGGCAAGTCGGAAGGGACTATAGGGGAGCGCTCGATATTCTTATGCCAGAGATGGTAAGTTTCTGAATTTTCTGGGCTTTCTGCATTTTTGAGTACGCAGCAGTCATTTTTGAGTACGCGAGTTTGTGGCTCCTCGCAGAACGCGAGGATGCACACACTCGCAGAACGCGAGAAAATGCAAGTTTCTGCATTTTGTCATAGTTTCTGCATTTTGTCCTAGTTTCTGCATTTTCTGCTGTTTTACAGACTTCACCAGGCGTTTTTCTGTCATTTTGTTAGGTATGTTGGAACCCGTATGGAGCACAGGACTTCACCGATCCTGAGCTTGCTCCCGCTCTATTTCACGGGGTGCTATCTTGCTGTGACATCACCGAACCACACATGCCTGATAGGTGTCCGAGACAATTTGGGAGAGTGCAGCGTATTCCTAGGCCAGTCATCGAACCGCTCAAAGCTCATAGGTTGAAAAACATTAGGTGTTATAGTGTTTTTTATGACGCCAACCAATGGCTTTGGGAGTCAAGAGATGTTCACTCTTTGTCTCTCGATGATATGGGGCCAGTTGCCTATGCACCACATGAATGCTCCCATGATTACATGGATTGGTACATCAAGAGGACCCATAGGTATATCCGTCCTACAATCCCTGGGATGATTACTGAGAGACAGGTAATATTAATTGTTTTGGTTTATCTTGCGTTTCTAGTCTTTGTTTGTCTCTAATATTAACATAGAATGAATGTTTACTTGCGTATAGGTGATTGGCCGGGTGTACAATGACATGGACCGGTATCGGTTTGCCACTCAAGAGGATTTTTCTTCAATTCACGCCAATTTGCTACTATGTATGTCAAATCTCGCTCCCTTCCGACCACGAGAAGACGAGTAGCCTTTTGTTTTGTGTTTTGGATAATTTTGTTTTGGATAATTTTGTTGCTTGGATAATTTTGTTTTGTGTTTTCAATTCTGTTCGGTTTTTGCATAACCTCGCAGAACGCGAGGTGTACACCACTCGCAGAACGCGAGACGAACCTATAGGATACAGGGTGCTCCCAGTTGAGATGCACGGTCTGTGGCACGGTTGGTGTCTCTCGCGTTCCGCGAGTGACACCAACCTCGCAGAACGCGAGGAATGACATGTTCTGGAAAATGTCATTCCTCCTGTTTAAGAATTTAAAAAACCATCTCCAGTTCAACATTACATTACAAATTCAGCGAATAAAACATAACTTCAACATTACATTTCAAAGGCGGCACATCGATGTGACACAAGATCGTGCAAAGAAAAAGCATCTCTTTCAGCGTTTCGCCACCAAGGAGTAAACACATGAGGTAATGGGCAGTTTTCTTCAAGACGCAACTACAAGAAAACAACAACGTTAGGAAGTTGCATATTAGATAGTAATTCATAAGTAGATCCAAAAACTTACCGGAACAAAATGTCTCTCACTCTGAATATAGAATAAGCAGAACGTCGGAAGTGTGTCACCATCTTCTAACCAAGTAGGACGTTGTAGAGGAAGGTAAGTGTAGTTAGCATTTTTTCCCACCGTTACGAACACTATGTTGAATGTGGATGCCACAAGGCATCCCATTTCCGGGGTAGCTAGCCAGTGATCTTCTGGAGCCCTTCCTATTCCTTCCCATGTAAGTTGGTGTAAAGCGCTCTCCAAAGTTGGTTGTTGTGGAGGTCCAATCCAAGTTCCTTGAACTAGGTGCCAAATCTCTTTGACCTTAGCTATCATCAAATCTCTTACTTCCCTCCATAAGTGTTGGTTGTCATGCAATTCATGAGCTATTGCTCTAAATCCACAATTTCCATCTCCATTTACCTCAAACCAACCATTCACATGGGTGCGCATTGACGCGGGTATGTGAGACTTGTACTTGCCAATCACCTTAATCTTTGGTTTCTTCAATGTTTCAGAATTAGAAGCATTTTTTTGCTTCTTTGGGGGTGTTTCTTCCAAATCTCTAGCATCCATCTCAACATTAGTGTGCTCCCATGCAGACGGTCTTCTTTGCGTTGACCTAGGTTGTTTGTTAGGAGCTCCGACTGGACGACCTCCGATGTGCTTTGAAATAGCCGGCTCTTTTAGAGGAGTATTTACTTTCCCAATGTCTAAAACAGTTTGTGCACACTTTTCTTGATCATGGGGGCACAATTTCGGAAACGTTTCCTCATAGAAAGTCTGAAAAAGACGTCTTGCCACCTTACTCTTAACTTCTAGTATGCCGGGAACATCAACTTCTTCCAAACTCAAAGTACTCCAGAAAGGGTGCAACTCTGATACTCTTAGTGGTCTTTGCTCCTTCCAATGTCTTACAATCTGATGAACACACATCAACCCATCTCTAATCTTGATCCCGCAGCTACAAAACATATTAAAGTGCGCACCTAATCTCTCCCCCTTCGTGTATTCCTTAAGCAAAAATTCTATGCATTTGTAAGAGACTTTGAACTTCAAGACTTTAAACAAGTCCGCCCCTTCAACAACTGTGAAGCTCTTATTCAAACTCTCGGTGAAAGACACAGTAATCTCCTTAAGTTGGTTCTCCGCCATTGTTTTGTATTCTTTGAACATTGTGTCTAGCCTAGCATTTCCACTTGACAAGTATGACTTAAGACATGAATGTGCTCCTTCAACTCTAAAATGTTCGAAAAACAATAAAATGCAAATACAAATCAGAACCTGTGGATCCTTCTGTAATGTGCAACTCCTCGCGTTCTGCGAGGTCTGTCCACCTCGCGTTCTGCGAGTTCATTGATTGTTCCAGGATCTTTGCATTCGAAAATGCATCAACACTGAATCAAGGAATTTACTCGCGTTCTACGAGGTGGTATGCCCTCGCGTTCTGCGAGGTGTGCATTACAGAAGCTCTTTTTATCATATGTAGAAGGTAGACATAAATAACAGAACATACCTGTTTGTCGTGTTATTCCCGAGAGTGAAGACATTATCCGTCCATGCTGAAACAAGTCTTTCTTTGTAACGGTTTAGCCAATTCGTTCTCACGTACTTCAATACGGTTGGATAAGCTCGCCATTCGTCCTCAAGTTTCTTCAAAGTACTCTTGTAATCTTCTTCAGTGGTTTGTTCGAACACGTTATAATAATCATTTGAAATATGAACCCCCAATGCTTGTGTGCCCATAGCTATCTTGGCTCTCGCCTCTATGTTCTTCCTTACATGTCGCCTACATAAGAGAAACTTTGCATTTGGCCATAACTTGTCTGTTGCATTCATAAGAGCCATCTCACGGTCAGTGACGAAGCAAGTAGGCGATGCTCCTATTCTCAAATACATCGTCTGCAGCTGCTGCAACGCCCATAAATAACTATCCTCGCTCTCAGCCTCTAACCATACCCCGCACACAACAAAATTCTTCCATGTAGAAGTCAAACCGACTATCTCCAGGAAGGGAACATTGTACCTTAAACCAAAATACAGTAAGATAAATACAACATAAAAACAGAATGATAAATACTTACTTGTTCGTGCTATAAGTCGAGTCCATCAAAAGGACATATGGAAACGCCTTTAAGAGTTTCATTGATTCGGGGCTAGCAAAGAACAAGTCGCCTATTATCGAAGGATTCGTTGCACTTGGCCTATACTCCATGAAGTAGTTGCTCTCTTTGCATTGGTGAAAGAATTCTTGAACCACGGTTCTACCTTCCATTTCCTCTTCCCTTATATGTCTTACCAAATTGTACACTTGGTTCTTCTTTGTGCAATTTCCGGGATCCTTGTTTATCTCAGTGTAAATCTGATTTGGAGAACAATGTGAAAGTACCATCTCACGAACCTTTTTCTTTTGATCCGGGGTTGGCCTCCCGGCAAATGCATTCCCGACCAAACTATCTCCAATAGGATGGTTGTGCAAACCACAAACAACCACTAATCTCCAATTCTCTTCAACCCGATTCTCCATGAGCTTCAACTGAAATTTACACCCCGTTTTCTTGCTCTTTGTGTTTGATCTAACACCGACACCTTTAGGCCTATGGCTTCCCCCTTTCTCACAAATGATTTGAATCTTACCACTTTGCCCCGGTTTAGATGGTACACTCCTTCCAATAGAGATCATAAACTTGTGTTGCTTTGCAACATTCAAAGCCCACAAATGACCAATCTCCTTAGAGGCAAACACTTGCTCCGTAGTGAAATATTCCGAATAATCCCTAGAAACAACCTCTTCCTCACATACGGGACTATCAAACTTTGGTGCAGTGCGTAAAGAGGGAAGAAAACACATCTCCTCTCCTACGTTTGTTGGTGGGTTAGCAAATTGTGAATCAAACGCATCATAGCTTGATGGCACCTCATATGTACATGGCAATTCATAAGTAGATGGCACGGGCAACTCATAAGTAGATGGCACGGGCAACTCATACGTAGATGGCACAGGCAATTCATATGTAGATGGCACATGTTGTTCATATAAAGATGGTTGATGATAATATCCAAAGTGGTCAATCCCTAAATCAAATGACGGTGGCGAACATGGCCTTGTATTCCGGGAGGGGTAGTTGTAGTCATTCAACTGGATTGCATTCAATCCAGTGAACAAAGAAAAATTCACCTATACACAATGCTTCTGTTAATACTCTGTAATGTGCAACTTCTCGCGTGACGCGAGTGGCCTCCTCTCGCAGAACGCGGGAAGTTGCTATTTCCTGAAACTAGTCATTCAACGTGTTCGTCTCATCACATGAGTTTCTACATTAAAAACCCTAAAAACCCTAAAAACATGAACACATCTAAGTTTTTGACATTATATGCAAAAGTCATCTCTTCAACACTTACTACTACTAGATTTAACATGAAATACAACATAATAACTTCATTTTAGCTCTTAATGGTGCAAAACAAATTAAAATTCAAAAATTAAGTAAGAACATTACCTCATTTGAATGGTAACTTGATGAACCATCATCTACATCCCCTCCTTTGTTGAATTTCTCTTCATCTTCCATTATTTTAGGTGTTTTTAGAGTGTTTTGAAGTTTTAAGATTTTGAAAATGGGTTTTAATGGAGGGTGAAAGAGGTGAAAGATGATAAAAAGAGGTGTTAGGGTAGGGTTAATAGGTGTTACGGAATACTTAAAATAAGGGGGTAGTTATTATAGTTAGGTGGGGACAAGACATGTAGTAATGGCGCACAACAACGTCCATCTGACATGCTAATCTCGCGTTCTGCGAGGGACGTGACACTCGCGTTCTGCGAGGACACGTGCACTCGCGGAACGCGAGATTAGCATGCATGTAATTAACCTAATTTCTTGTTAATCTCGCGTTACGCGAGAGGCCGTGTCCTCGCAGAACGCGAGTGACCCGGCGTTGTTTGAATAAAGCACCGGGCTGTATATAAGAACCGTGTAAATCTATTGGTTACTTCCATGCCACCTAGCTGCATTACTAGAAATGTAGTCCATTTTCGACACTTTGGTTTCCAAAATAGACACTTTTTATTGAGTTGAAAATGGTTTAGGTTTTAGTGAGTTGATTAAAATTTGCGACACTTTTTATTGTCACAGATATTAATGACACCGTAAACTGTCACATTATATAAAACCTTCATTATTGACACCAGAAACTGTCACAATCTATCTATTTATAAAAGTTGATGAGTTTGAAGAAGTAATGGTAATTTGTACCTAATAAATGCTAATGTTTTAATTTTATCCTAATTATCTCTTCTCTTAAATGTTAATTTCATCATCAACTAAGAACACATCATTTTCGTCTCCTTCCTCTATCACAATCTCCAAACTCATTCCTGTCTTTATCCCGTTCGTCAATCTCTTCGTTTCATCCCGGTGCCTCCTTTGGTTAAAAATTAATCTGAATGCTAATATTTTAAATCTTTACCCTAATTATCTCTTCTCTTAATGCTAATTTCATCACCAACTAAGAACACATCATCTTCGTCTCCTTCATCTACCACAATCTCCAAACTCATTTCGATATCTACCCCGTTCGTCAATCCCTTCGTTTCATCCCGATGCCCTTTCTTCCCCGGTTAAAAATCAATCTAGGGAAAGTTGTGGAGTTGCTTAAGGAGATGGAGGATGATGGTCATCTTCCTAATATATCGAATTGGTGAGAATGTGAGGTGATAAGTTGAAATTTAGCCATATACATAATTGTTGTTTCATATATGTGCCATATTTTTATTAAAATAAATGAAAAGAAAAAAATTTAAATCAAAGAAAAAAGGTCGCTCATCGTCACCATCCTTCTCTCGAAGATCTCCGTTTTTATCTTCATCTTCACTGTCGTCCTCCGACTATCTACACCCTAAACCGCCTATTTACGACATTATACCGTATACGAAAGTTTAAAACCATTTCTCAACATTATTTCTAGTTTTCTTGCACCATTTCTCAACTCAAAAGTTTAAAACCAAAAGTTTCTATGCACTGAGCATGATTTCTAAATACCATGCATAGTTTTTACTAACTTGATTCACTTTTCTTGATACAATAATGTATATGTTGTTGATATGTAATGGGAACTTTATTATCAAAAATGTTACGATCCTGATTGTAAAGGTTCGTTAATCCTGATGAAAGCTTTGTAAGCATATGCTATATATTAAGTATAGGAAGCAACTGAGTGATTTCTTGGATATTTGATTGTATGTTGTAAGATGCATTTATGTAGTTTGATACCATGTGATTAAGTACGTCTGCTTTAAACTTTGTAATGTGAATGTATGTATTTTATGACAATTTTTATATACATATAATTACTCTTTTATCTTTAATTTGTGTAAAACATTAAATTTATATAGTTTGAATGTATTTTATATAATTAGGAGGGAAGATAAATTGGTATTTTGACACGTAATATGAATTTGTAACATTCGACAATTAATAGTGTCATTATTGGCTTTTTAAAATGGTTATGAATACCGACACTTTAAAGTGTAAAAAATGATATGGACACTTAAAGGTGTCAAAATGGATATTTAAAAGTGACAGTTAATGGTGTCGAAAATGGCATCCATTTGTGACACCTTGTGATGTCAAAAGTAACTTCGACACTAAAAGTGTCACAAATGGCATATGACCATTTTTTACACTGGCATTTTTGACACTATTGCATAGTGTCGAAAATGTTTTTTCCGACACTATATATAGTGTCACAAATGGTCTTAATAAGTGTCACAAATGGACATGATTTCTAGTAGTGATGGGTTAATTACACTATTTCTTACAAACTTTGTTTTATAAACATAATGTATAACTTTTTTTAATAGCCCTTTAATTAGGTAGTAATTAAGGTAATATGTCTAGGTAACATCATGACTTTATTTTATAAACCAGTTATTTTAATTAAATGAACTTAACTTCACTTAACTTTAATTATACAAGGATCATTTTATAATATATTTTTTGGTTAAGTTAATGAATAGTTAAATTGATCATCTACAATAAAAATTAATTAATTAATAATAATTTATAACATTATAAAAATACTATTAAATTTAAACAATTACAATAGTACCCTTCTTTATTAAAGTGAGTTATTACAATGTAATCCAAACATATCCTAAAGATACGCGTTTAGATATTTTAACACTATTAGATAAAAAAAATTGAAAAAATGAATGAATAGAACAATACTTTGTCCAAATAGTTTTCATTCACTTACTAGAACTTATTTGCATAGTAAACTACCTAAAATATTTATACACATATTTTGTTACAGTTATATGCAACAAAATCAAAACAAGTGATGAAAATTGGAATCAAAAAATTAATTTTGTCATGAAAAAAATCTTACCCTCACTTAATGAGGTGCATGACTATGTTTATTATATATTTTCCTCACGCGCAAATCCTTCACGTATAGCTTCTAGACCCTCCTGTTTTGTCTCCTTTTATATTTTAGCTTTCTCTAGTTCTATCTTCTTTATCTCGTGTTTCCTCTCACTCTCCACATGTTCTATCTTCGTCACCAAACTTTTTTGCTCATTCTCTTTGTGTTCTATCTTCACCTCCTCATGTTTCTTCTCATTTTCCGCATGTTCTGTCTTCTCCTTCTCTAGTTCCTTCTTGTTATCCTCGTGTTTCTTTTCCTCCTCTTTATGTTCCTTCTTGTTTTCCTCGTGTTTCTCCTCTTTTCCTTTTTCCTTTTTCTCATTTTCCTTCTTGTTCTCTTCATGTTTCTCCTCCTTTTCTTTTTCCTTCTCTTTAATTTCTTTTTTGTTTTCCTCGTGTTTCTCCTCCTCCTTCTTCTCATGTTTCTCATTTTCTTTCTTATTCTGCTCGTGTTTCTCCTCCTCTTTCTTCTCATGTTTCTCATTTTCTTTCTTATTCTCCTCATGTTTCTCTTCCTTCTCCTTGTTACCGGATTCTAATTCCTTGAGCTTTCTTGAAGATGCATTCTCCTCATGTTTCTTCTCTTTCTCGTCGTGTTTATTCTCGTTCTCTTCATGCTTTGTCTTCTGCTCCTCAACTTTCTTCTCGTTGTTGCCATGCTCCTTCTCCTTCTCCTTATGTTCTTGCTTGTTCTCCTCGTGTTTCTCCTCCTTCACCTTGTCTTCCTTCTTATTTTCCTCATGTTTCTCCTCCTTATCCTTCACATTTTCTTCATTTTCCTTCTTGTTCTCTTCATGTTTCTCTTGCATATGTTTCTCATTCTTTTCATTTTCTTTCTTGTTCTCTTCATGACTCTCCTCCTTTTCTTTTTCCTTTTCTTTAATTTCTTTCTTGTTTTCCTCGTGTTTCTCCTCCTCCTTCTTCTCATGTTTCTCATTTTCTTTCTTATTCTCCTCATGTTTCTCTTCCTTCTCCTTATTTTCAGATTCTAATTCCTTGAGCTTTCTTGAAGATGCATTCTCCTCATGCTTCTTCTCCTTCTCCTCGTGTTTCTTCTCGTTCTCCTCATGCTTTGTCTTCTGTTCCTCAACTTTCTTCTCATTGCCCTCATGTTCCTTCTCCTTCTCCTTATGTTCTTGCTTGTTCTCCTCATGTTTCTCCTCTTTCACCTTATCTTCTTTCTTGTTTTCCTCGTGTTTCTCTTCTTTACCTTTCACCTTTTCTTCATTTTCTTTTTTGTTCTCTTCATGTTTCTCTTGCCTTTGTTTCTCATTCTTTTCATTTTCTTTCTTGTCTTCCTCGTGTATCACCTCCTTCTTTTTCTCTTTTTCCTTATTTTCTTTCTTGTCCTCCTCGTGTATCTCCTCCTTCTTTTTCTCTTTTTCCTTATTTTCTTTCTTGTCCTCCTCGTGTATCTCCTCCTTCTTTTTCTCTTTATCTTCATTTTCCTTCTTGTTCTCCTCGTGTTTTTCTTCCTTCTCTTTCTCTGTCTTTCCTACTTGCGCTTCCTTCACCTTATTTACATCCTTAGATGTGAATAATGAGGTTTCTGATTCCATGAGCTTTCTAGAAGATGTATTTATATGGTAAGAAACGGATTGCCTTATGAGAAGGACGGCAACTAACGAAAATACTACAACACGAGGATTTAACTTGAAGAAGGCCATTCTGTTTTTGTTTTTGTTTTTCTTATGTATTAAGATTGAAGTTAATTTTGAATGTATATATAGATTGGGTAAGGGGAAATGAATGGCTCTAAAGAATTTCTTGATATAGCCCTTGATAATTTTTTGGAAAATCAGAAACAAGAGAGTTTTTAGGACGCATATTTTTCGATTTTGAATCCAAATATACAAGCATCTAGAAGTTTGACCACACTATACTTAATTATTATGTATAATTTTAAACTAATGGTAATATGTAGATCTTGAGAAATAATAAATTTTACTTAATTAAGATATTAGTAGCTTTAAAGCCTTAGCACTTACTTTATCCATTATTTGATAGGATTGTTTTTATATATAGACAAACAACGATATTCAAACATAAGCAATTCCAAACGTAGCAAAATGTTATGTTAAATGTACGAAGATACTATTTTTCACTTGAGTTTTAGACTTTTTCTATTCGAGCAGTCTCGTGTATGCATTGTAGGATCGTGAAAAAGTGAATGAATAACTGATATTTTTTATATTTTATTTTGTTTTTGTCCCGCACCGGCAATGCAGGTGCGTGACTGTTTTTTATTTTATTTTTTTTTGAAAATTAAATTACTTTTTTTAATTTAAATATTTGTTTATGTCACGCACCCGCATTACGGGAGGGTTACTTTTTTTGACAAATATATATTACTTTTTTTATTTAAATACTATTTAATTTGGTTTTGTCAAGCTCCCGCAAATGCGAGTGCATGACTGTATTTTATTTTATTTTTTTAAATATTTTTTATTTAATTAATATTTATTTAAAAACATTGTCACGCACCCACAATGCAAATGCATAATTTATTTTTTTCTAAATCGGTTTTGTTTGATTAACCCCCTCTTGCAATGCGTGTGTGAGACACTTTTACGGTTCCGCAATGCGTGTGTGTAACGAATTGAATATAAAAAACACGAAAAATGAGTGCGATTAGCATCACCCCTTGAAATTCCATCTACTAACACTCGACAATATAAGTTCAAATGTGAATATAAGAACTTGAAAAATTAACAAAATTTAAAAAGATTGAAAACACCTATGTTATACATATATATTATGAACAAAATACAAAATTTATATTTAATATAATGTTATATTATTATGAATAAATATATATGTAATGACTAATTTTATAGTATCAATTATATATAATAGTTTTTATTTTTTCATATGCTAATCCGACAAAGTTATAATCTCATAAATGATTAAATCCAACAAACCATTTTATAATAAACTTTTTAACTAGAAAAATCATTTTATTATGCATATTATTATTGATTATAAAGGTGAATGCAGCAAAATTAAATTTTACTTTAATATATAATTAAATACGGAGTATATGGATTCGAACTAGCCATCAAGTATAATTACTTAACGTATTAAGATTTTCATTGAATATATATAATCAAAAGGTAACAAAAGGGAGGGGTCACATATCCTAGTAGTGTATCATCAGATCATCGAAAACACAAAAAAAATCTAAATAATTGGAAGAAGACGAAAAAAAGCGAACTAAACACAAGAAAGGAAAAGTAAATCTAAGAACGTAACATTGGAGATGGAATTATCCGATTTGCAGAGTATTGTGTTTGAGTAAAGAAAAAGTGGGTCATTTCCATCGCCAATTCGCCATCGATCAAGACCGAGTCCAAAACGACGTCGTATTTAGTGGGTATAATCGTGCACATGCAAGAAGTACTGCATCTTCTCAGGCTGGTACTGACTCCATCCTCCGTTATAGTATCCCGGCGCCACGTGGGTCTCCATGGTCTCTCCTCCGGCTAAGTAAGCGGCGTTGGTCGCCGCTGCTGCACTCGCTCTTCTCTCTTCCTTTTTGTACCTTATTCCGCACGCATTGCAGAGCGACTGCATAATCCAAAAAAACAGAGCATAAGTAATTATACAGTTGGTGCAAAAAACAGAGCATCAGTATGTTACGTTTGATTGATTATTACCTTTGGGCCTCTGGGTCCGTTGCGCCAGAGAGGGGTTGAGGCGGTGTCACAATTGGTGCAGCGGCGAGCGATGAGAGGATCGGCGTTTGAGCTAATTCCGTTGCTGTTGCTATTCGCACTGCGGTGCGAGGAGGATTTCTTGGAGGAAGAAGACGAGGAAGAAGAGTGTTGTTTGTTGGTTTGGAGGAAGTCCCATCCGCAGAAGTTAGAGCGTCGGCTTTGTTGGGTGTCGGCGGTAGAGCTCCGGCGAGTTGAAGGGGTGCCGAGGGAGAGTGTACAGTCGACGGAAGGGGAGGAGTAGTAGTCGCCGGCGTCGTCGTATGAGGTGTATTGAGGTGGCGCCGACGGCCAGGTGCAGCATTGGTACCCGCCGTGGCAGGAGAAGATGCCACATGGACAGGGTCCCACCATTTTTGTATGGGTTGAGTAATGTGATTGAGAGTTGGAAAAAAGATGAGTGTGATGTGATGAACTTAAGAAGCTGAAGAAAACAGGGGAGATGATCGATGGAGATTGGTGATGGAAGATCGAGTAGTGATGAATCCTTTTTATAGAAAAGGTTTACCGTGGTGGGCCCCCTTGTTGGTCAAAAAGAAGCCACGTGACTTAAGATGGAAATATTATCAACTACTGTACGACAAAAATTCATCATATAAGTTGTGTATTTTGTGTTATCCAAGCTAAATCCGGAGATCTCCAAGTCGATCATTAGCCTGGAGGGCTTTATTTAGATTTGGCAAAGTGTTAAGTTAAGAGTTTTTTTAGTAGGAAAAAGAAGTAATAACATGTTTCCTTACCTTATACATTTTCATCATCCCGTTTAATTGAGTAATAAATTTGAATACTGAAGAGAATATAAATGCAAGGGGAAGAGAGAGAGATGGCATTGGTAATGGACGATAATAGAAAACTTTACTCTACAGCCAAGTTAACGCAGCTCCCGAGGAAGACGAAGATGGAATATGGTAGCAGCTGAGCTAGCTAAAGAGGTCACGCGCTGGGCAAAGAGCGTGAAGCTCACGGGTTGAATAATCGGAATGTGGGATATCCAAAAGCGAGCGCAAGCGCTGCATGCAGTGATGATTTAGTTTGCATGGGAGTATTGGTCGTTGGTAATGATTAATCCCTGGATTACCCTTTCCCAACATATATACGTAGTATTTACATATCTTTCTTGGCTACCTCCAAAACATCTCCCTAACCAACGCCCCTGCTTTTACAAAAGTACGTACTCCTCTATTCACGGCATTACAACAAGCAACCTCAAGATCCCCTTGATCGCTACCACTACTCTTTTAACTTTCTGATCACATTCTTATTGCATATCTATCGTATCGTATCACTCAAGTTCACCATAACTTAATTCAGTAAGCATCCTTATAAATGAAAACAACAAATTCTAACCCGATCGAACTTAGACACAACAGCAAACATGTCCACATGGAAGAATTGAAGATACACCCATCACAACATATAATCTCAAAATTAATATGTCACACCCTTAAGGATAAGATTGTCCTCTAACTTTAGATTTTGTTAAGAAATGCAGGGTATATATATATTGTTTCGCTTTAAATGGAGTGTACGTACATCATAATCAATCAATTAATGGTGGACTGGAGTATATAAGATCTGTTGTTAGATACTGCATAATTATGCAGAGGATAAGTATTGGGAGATGTAAGTAGAAAACAAAGTGGAGGGGACAAGCTAGCTAGGAAATAAAAAAGGGTACGTGATATTGAAAATAATGAATGAGATTCCCATAGCCTGCCTGCAATGGAGATATATGTGCAATCATCAAGCCCACAAATACTAGTCTGTTAATTGATGACTTCACTACTTTGGTGACTGCATCTGAGTAATGCTTGATTAGTCAAGTTCAGAGCAGTAAAAAACAACAAGTTTCAAAGAAGGTAGCTAGCTTCTGTATATCCTGCATATACTTGAATTGCATTTTCGAATCCATCCTAGCTACTCCTAAAATATGTATACTTAGGCAATGTAGCTGGATTACTAGCTAGGACCATAAGGTATTCTTTGACTAGGTTCAGACTGTTTGAATTATGCTACAGTACGCCTATACATTTTTCCAGCTCATTACACATGTGAACGTACACGAGTTAGACCCAATACCTAACTCAGGAGATCAGTGTACCCAATTTATGCATTTAAGAGTGCTTAATCCAATCAAAATGTAATTAAGCTTCCAATTAATCATGGTCTTTCTAATGTTTGACCAAAACCACACAATGAATCAATTGAGAAAGGAAGGTTATCAAAATATTTGAAATTAAAAAAATGAGATAAACTCATCACAACAAAATGTTATCATATCTTTATAGTTATGCGTACTTATAATGCAACACAACTTAGATCTATGTGTCTTGTGATACACATTTACTAATAAAGTTCGGTGGGCTAACAAACTCTTGAAGTTCATGTACACTAGACCTGATCAAATTAGGGCTTGGGCCGGACCAGAGCATGATCTGATTTAAAATTCTGCCCAGTTACCAGGGTCGGGTCAAGCCCTCCCATTTAAAATGGGACAATTTTGTTGCTCATATCCTCTCATAAGGGCGAGCAGGGAGGCCCTCAACTACTTACACAAAGAAATTTGATGTCAAATCGGGTTAAACTGCATTACTAAAACATTCAAACCTGTTTAAAGCTTACATAACAATTCACCATCCAAAAACGCATACTAAAAACGCCCATATGTGTGCTTACATAGCAATCTCATATGTTTATATTAATAATTTTTATATTATATATAATATGGGTCAGGTAGGGCCGGCCCTGTTGGGCCATACTCTGATATCATATCCTCCCGTATTAAAAAAGGGTCGGGCAGAGCCGACCTTGTTGGGTAAAATCTCTTACCCGTATCCTCCCAAATTTTAGGGTAGGCTGGGAGGGCCGGGTGGGCCGGCCCCAGTTTGGTCAGGTCTAATGTATACCAGCGCTCAATACATAAGCTCATTGAGATTTTCTTCATGAAATCAATTGACGATAAGAAAAGTAACCTATTAAACACACATGTACTTGCAAGAGCGTGTGAAATAGAATGAAATTCCTCCCATATTAGAAGTAGGGAGATAATATTCTGCTATATAAGCTAGCCAAACAACGAGTGGAAACCATATCGCTAAATCTTACCCCAAACAAATCAGGACACAAAACCATACTGAACATGCTTTGATACCATGATAAAGTTGTTTGGAAACTCATATCGCTAAACCTTTCCCCAAACAAATCAGGTCACACAAAACCAGGTTGAACTTGCTTTGATACCATGATAAACTTTGGTGAACCAAAAATCTTGGGAGTCTGTGTACACGAGCGCATATATAAGCGCATTGGACACAACATACAAGTTCAGTGAAGATTCATCCTAAAATTAATTGTCAATAAAAAGAGAATCCACTAAGTTTATACATTAGATTATTTATCTCTCAACTTTCAATGTGGAAGGAATTTTATGCTATTTAGAAATTTACTATAACTAGGGTTCGGACCTCGTGCTATGTAGATGGAAGGCGTTATCTGGCGTTGAAGTTCATGTGATGTTATTCTTAAGGTTCTACATTGAGAGACAAATCGCAATATTATTGAAAGCGGGATCAGACAACACATTCACATGTTATGAAATATACATGATGGATCAATATTCAACGCGGAACGACTTGCGAGATGATGTCGTACCTTCAGTATATTATTACCCCACACAATTTATCGAAAGCGCATGAAATTAAGCATTTAGAGCAAATTGTGGCTAGCGCTGACATATTCTATGAATTTGAAAATATAAATTATGTTCCCGTATTCAGGCTACATAACAAAGGAAATATAAATATAATGAGCACTACACCGCATCAGCCAACTAGAGCTCAAGTGAACATAAATATAATGCACTTTATTATTGCTTGGTATTCGATGTTTTCGATTAGTAGGTTGATATTGAGCTTTGTTTTTCATGCAAAATGAGTGTATCACTACTACAATTAAGAATAAATGCAACAATCAATTGCAACGGTTTTATCTATTGAAGCGGTTTGAAGCAGCGGTTCTGACTATTGCAGTGGTTCAAGCAACGGTGTGACCTAATGAAGAGGTTGTTTGCAACGGTTTTCATAAAGAGAGCTGATGCAACGGTCAAAAGAGCCTATTGCAGCGGTTTGGAAGTGGTAAAAATAATGAAAAATCAATAAAGAGGTCTTATCCTCATCTCATCGCAAACGCAAAACCCTAACTATTGGGAGAACAAAGGTAATATAAATATAATGAGCACTATCGGTTAGTAGAGCTCAAGCGAACATAAATATAATGCGCTTTATTATTGCTTGATATTCGATGTTTTCGATTAGTAGGTTGATATTGTGCTTTGTTTTTCATGCAAAATGAACGCATGTAGACTAGTACAACTGATGTGATTACGCCATGGGTTTGCATCCCATCAAGCCAACCATCTCCCCACATGGTATATTCTGAGGTTAGTCCAAGCAAAATAGTCCCCGGAGCAAAGAACTTCAAGATGACATGTCAGCGCCCGATCAATGTGTCAAGTCTTAGCCATCTCTCAAACGACACTACTTTTCTCGGGCGCTTCCTTGACCATTGTGTTCATTGGGTCATAACAACATGTTCTAGCTCCAAAACGCCCAGTACAACTCTCCCAAGTCAAGCCAAGGCAAGAGACCTTCTCTGCGCCCGGTCACCGATGCGCACCAAAGAACCATCCCGGGAGTCCAAGGCCTTAGAGTCATTTCCCATAGGCGTTTTTGGTTCCATTGGTCCTAATGGACCCAAGGAGTCTAGTCAAGGTCCAAGCGCGCGTGTCAAATGCTTTTTGACCCGGGAAGACACAATCCCCCTAATTTCGCCATCAAGCATTAAAGGTGATTGCTTCAAATCCTCCAATCTGATTCCAATCAGATTGCCAAGTCACCAATCCGTGTGAGGGTCACATGATCACCAGTTTCATCCATTAGATCGTTCTAATAAGTGCCCAACACAATCCCTTAGTTTTCTCCTTTTGATTATGCATTTACTTCATTAAATTTCGCCTCTTTATTGTTGATTGAAGAGTGATCATTTGCTTGCAGCCTAAGGACATCTTCATTAGTATAAATATGCCTCTCAAGGCTCATTTGTAAGCATGTTGAATTTAAATACAAAGCTTAAGTTGAGAGTCTCTCATTTCTTTATAATTTCGACGTCAAAAACACTATCTTTCCCTCGTTCTTGGTGTGATAAAGATCTAACAAGCACAAAAACCTCAAACTCTTCTCAAAACACTCGTGTGATAAAGATCTACTTGTGTTTTGCTTATCCAAAGTCTTCCGTTTGCACATTCATCCACAATTCCGCCAACACTTAGTCTCATCTGAGGCCTCATTCCATCACTTTCAAGACGATTTAGCCATCTTGAGTCTAGATCCGAGCGTGTCTTAGCATTCACGAGGAGGCTAAACTAACATTGGTATCAGAGCATCAGGGATTCAAGTAAGTCATCTTGTTTTTCATTCAAGCATTTATCACCTTCCATCTCGTTTCTGGCTAAAACTCCATTGTTGAAGCCTTAAGCATTCGATCACCATCACCATTATCCTTCATCAAATCAGTCAAGATCCCACAAATTTTGCCCCATTTAATCCCACCCTTCCCACCCATTAAACACATCTTGACCGATCCACCATTCACTCCCTCAATCCCACAAATTTCGCCATCTTATCCTTGATTAAATTGCTGAAATTTTTTCTTTGTAAGATCGATTTAAAGTGTATTTTTAATCTTGAATTTCTTTGTGAGATTATAGTGGATTGAACTCTTGCATAAAATTGATTAGGATCAACTAGTAAGACGAGATCCCTTTGTCTAACTATTTCTTCTCGCATCAGTAGTATTGCATGCTTATCTTTGCTCATCTTTAGTACATCAAGTAAAGCCCTCGCATTTGAGCATATAAATCAAAAAAAAAAATCAAATCTGAAAATTTGAGAGGGGAAAAGTCAAAATAAGGCAAGCCTTCTTTCTAGTCAAGACCAAAGCCAAAATAAGGTAACGTACTTGACAACCCATACTCTTTATCATTTCAAACTATTTGTTGACTCACTTATTTCTTCTGTTGTTCGGCCATCGTATGCAATGACTACCTTCAAAGCAGACACTGACTCATTAAGTTGATCCATCGTGCTCTTTGATTGTGAACCTCCAAGCAATATTTGTTCACCAACTGAAATCTCCATGTTCTATTCGTGTTGGTTTTTAATATATCCACCAAATTAATATGAAAAGTAGACTAAAAATATATGGTATCTAAATAGAGAAAACAAAAGTATAAATTGACCCCCCCCCCCCTTTGGATGCGCCTTCTGAATCTCAATCAAGAAGAAATTTGTATCCAAATCGGCTTGCCATCATTTGCAGCCAGAAACCAAAAATTACATAATCGCAGTAGGTGAAGCGAATGAACAAAGTGTGTTTCTCAACTCGCTAGTAAATACACACACTTTGAAACATTTAAGAACAAAGGAACGTTCTTTAAAAAAAAGCAGGAGAAGCGTTCTATTAGGCTTTATATATGATGACTTACTATAACAGGATGTCATGTAACAACCCAAATGGGCAGCCCAACCCATAAATCAAACTTTCAAAGAAGAATCAATTTATTTAATTTTATTTAAGAATATCAAACAATTTACTCTCCATAAGACTTAAACGCCTTTAAGATTAGAGTCATGCAAAACGCTTCATCCCCATTAAAATTGAGTCAGTTTTGCAATTAAAAATACGTTCATACGTGTCGGTCTCATATTCTCATGCTCAGTCCACACGTCTCGCTCTTCTGAATAACATAAAATAGACACCCCCGATATCCAAATATTTCATTATCTCGCTGAATTACCTCCTTATTGTTACAATCAAGCACAATTTCATCATCTATATATAAAGACACCCCCTAGGATGGACTACGGATAAGTTCTCTAAATATTATTGTACCCAACACAAACAGCTAACCGATGAGACCGTGACATTAAAAAACCGCACTGAAATTATCAGAAGTGAGAATGTATAAAGCGGAAGCGAGTTAATTGATGTATGTAGGATTCCAACTACTCGCATCATAGATGATTAGAGCAAGTGTCAAGGCGTAGTTGGCTAGACCGCAACAAAATTCCACCGGAGAATCAAGTTCGTACTCTTCCATTTTATCAAGTTCGTACTCTTTCATGCTATCACTGTAAACCTTCTGGGATGATTTTTCTCAAGTTAGTGGTCTCTAAATCGATTACCACAAAAGCTCCCTTAAAGTCAAACTCTTAACCTTGATACTATTATGAATATACCTCTTACGTCTAATATGGAGAAATACCTTGATATTCCTATCCTCAAAGGTCGTATCACTAAGGCTGCCTTCGAGGATGCTCTCTCTGTTTTTCGAAAACAACTCTCCAATTAGAAATCTAACTCCCTATCTCAGGCATCTTGAACTCTTTTAATCCAATCTAATCTTACCTCCAAAGTTCATTATCACCTGCAAAACTTTCTTCTCCCTAAAAGAGTTTTTGCCGAAAATGATGGTATGTACAAAAACTTATTCTCGAGCAATACTAAACTCGATCATCATCCTCTCCTAAGAGGGGAAAGTATCTGTAAACCTAAATCTGAAGGGGGCCTTGGCCTTCGACTCTCTCGTGAAAACAATATTGTCCTCCAAATGAAGCTTCTTTGGCGTATCATCTCTAATGGGCCAAGCATTTGGGTCCAAATTTTCAACGAAAAATATATTCACAACAACAATCTCCTAGACATGAACAATAATACTTGTTATTCCTGACATTTCAACCGATTACTCTCTATTGAAGACAATTCAGAACGGGCGTCTTCTTGCAACTTGGTAATGGCCACAATATCAACTTCTGGATTGATAACTGGCTTCCTGGATCCCAGAATCTTAGCAATCTCAATACTCAGAACCATAATCATAGAGTTTATGATTTCATCAACAATAATAAAACTTGGGACTTGAACCTTCTTCTGACCATGTTACCTCACCATTTGGTTAAAAAGACATCATCAAAATCAGAATTTCTTCCTCCAATATTGAGGACAAGATCATTTAGACTCCTTCTCCTAATGGTTCTTTGTCGACTTGTTCTGCATTTAACCTTATCAAAAGCTCTAACAATAATCTTGCATTCCTAAATCCTGGTTCTAGAATAGACCTCTTCTTCCTAAAATTAAGAACTATCTCTGGAAAGCCACCTTTGACTGCCTCTCTACAACTGAGAGCCTTAATAGGCATTTCTATAGTGTCTTTGAGACTTGCTCTCTCTGTAATGAGCATAACAAGATACTAACCATATTTTCTTCTTTTTCTTTTACACTAAACGTGTTCTTCTAACTCTCAACATTGATATTTCTCAATTTATGGATATTACTGGTCATAATATTTTCCTTGATAATTTTGGGATTTTCTCTAATCTAAATATTAACCAAGATATTACCTTCTTCACTTGGTGGAACATTTGAAAAATTCGTAACAATGTTGTCTTCAATTTCATCAAACCTATGGACCCTTAGGAACTTGCTAATAGCATTCTCTACCAGTATAATCATTGGATCTCCACCATCAATACACCTGAGAAGAATACTACGAAACATATAAAGCATCCTAAAAGCACCTGTTGGAAAAAGTCGTTGCCCGACCTTTTCAAAACTAATTGTGATGGCTCTTGTGGCAGTTCTACTTCTTCCTCTATTGACATCGTCATTCGAGACTTTAAAAGTAACATCATTCATATTGACAAAAAAAATATTCCTCCAAGCTCTGTTTTAGTTTGTGTGACTCATGCGATCTTGAATCGATCTGGGTTGCAGCTTGCATGCCAACTCAACGTCAAGAATATTATCATTAAAAACGAGAATCTTACTATGGTAAATGCTATCAATATGACTTGGTCTACTCCTTGGAAATCAGGACTCTTGTCCTTGACATTCATAGTCACATCTCGTGGTTTGATTCCTTCTCTATTTCATATTGTTCCATGAAATGCTATGTTGCTGCCGACTTTTTAGCAACTATAGATTTGAATTTGGAGAACCTCGATCTCTTCCACCATACTCTTGAAGACTATCAAGCTCAACAATTTCGCAATTCATATAATGACTCTTGTAATCTGTTCTATAAAAAGTTTCATAAGATCATCGGTGATTTGGGTAATTCTTATCTGTTTAAGACTATTGTTTGTTTGTTAAAAAAAGCAAAAGAACAAAAAGAGGCCCCACTTGGGTAGGTCCGGGGCGGCATTGATCAAGTGAACCCACCAGGAAAGATTCAAACTTGGCCCTCCAAGGAAGCTTACACTAACGTACCATCCCAAAAAGACGACAAACAAGACTATATGGAATTAAGAAAAGAGGCAAAGAATCGGATCGCCTTGAGATTGACGTTTAAAGCCACAGATGCAAAAAAACACCCCATTCTCATGTATATCCATCATTTTAGACTGCATTAAATCGTTACCACTACAGTATATACTAACATCTATTACAATTTAAACAAATTTTGCTCAAGAAAATAATGCTATTTGGAAATAAATTAAATAGAAAGTGATACATTTATACAAGTAATTGATTTTACAATTTATAAATTGTATTGGGGAAAGGGGGGAAATTAAGCTGGTCTCATCTCACACTCCAACGCCACCAACTTACGTACCCCATCGATCGATTGAACATATATCACTTTATGTTGCTTTTTATGTATATTGATCATGAGGTTTCATCTAACTTTGATCGACATCATTCTTAAAAGGGTGTCACCACATTATTTATATCATTCCCAATAACATAATGTTCTTACGGACTTTGAATATGCATGTTGTTTAAAAAAAATGCTTTTATCTATTGATCGAGATCGACCTACTATTGACCATATATACTAAATTCGCTAAATAAATTAATCATATATTTGAAATATCAAAAATATATTCCTACAAAGAATACTAAGTATAGTAAGTGTTGGATCGGTTAGCGTAAAATACCAAAGAACAAAGATCTATTCCCTGGAACGTAATGCAGCGGAATTAAAATAACACAGGAAAGATCGTACCTGAACACGAGGATATATAGTGGAAACCCTTAATACCAATAAGTATTTCAGGGCAAAATCACTCCCTTCTAGTTTCTCACTAGAAGGAGTTTGAATCGTCTACTTGTGTTATTGATTTCTTATTATAATAAGAACTTGGATCACTCTTCTAAGCTTCTCACCTAGATCTCGGATCTCTCTTCTACTTGAACTCAATCTCTAACACTCGTAGTCTCTCTCTTCACAACTCTCAACGCTCTAGTTCTTTTTGGCTCTCAAAGACTTGCTAAAACTACATGAATCCCTCACAATATATAGCAAACTAAATAACCCTAACTAGACGTCTTCTTGTGCTTCAAGTCTTCAATCTGAATTACCATAAAGCTTAACCAAAGATATGATATATTTTCTATAAGGAAATCTCTTCCTTAAATAAAATATCATTCGTTCCTTCCAAAATAATCTTCTATCTTTTTCTCCAAGACTTCAAATCCGACTTTTCATAAATCTTCATCAAATATATGGTAAATTCTATCTTTAGGGAATTCTCTTCCTTAGATATAATTTCCATACTTTCCTTCCTTGTAATCTTCCAACTTGATCTTCAAGTCTTTGTACTTAAGTCTTCAATAGGCACGCTGTTTTTTTATGTATAAGGAAATATTATCTATAAGGAAATATTCCTTATATATATATTATTTCCTTATTTCTTCAATGAATCAAACGGACGCGTGTCTCAAGACCAAGTCTTCACCGAGTTTTCTCTTTCCTTATTTGAGAAATCTTCTTTCCTTATTTGTGAGTCAACTCTTCCTTATTTCTCCAAGGTCATCCTCCAAAATATATCGACCAATATTCTTCCTCGGATGGACCTACACTGCACAGCTGACTTCCATTCGACGTAACCTTACGTCTCATGAAATCTAGCAAGTATTTCTCTGCATCCTGCAACCACTAGTAACATTCCTATACACTCAAGTAAATCATTAATATTAGATGTTTGTCATAATCAAAATTCATCACATCTCAATACTTAGTATGTAAAACAAATAAGAGAAACATTGCTGTGTCAATATTGAAAGTTACACATATTTCATGATACAAGCGTACAAATTATTTGCAAGCCTCACTAAACTCTCATCTTCACCCAATTGTTTTCGAATTTTTGATAGCCTATGTTAGTAAGTTATACTCCATATTTTTATTCTACTGCGCTTTTTCCATGAATTTGTCGTTCATGAACACTTCTCATGAAAAGCAACAAGATATAACTGGAAACTAAAAAAGATAAAAGAAACGAGATAGAGCTTGAATCCATAGCTGATATTCTTTTTGTATAATTATTATCGATCTTGCCCAATGTCCATAGAAGGATCTATGCTAAAGGTAAACAGTATCTCCGAGTAAATGTACATCTGGCAAGCCAGGCTAGGCTTTCAAAAAAGATACGTCCTCCGTCCCTTAATGTTTGCAACATTTCCTTTTCGGACGTTCCAAAATGTTTGCAACATTCATTTTCTATCCATTAATTTTTCCCCATAATACCCTTACTTTATTTATTTTATTCATATCCTAACAACACTTTATCAATCAAATCAACCATCTATATCATCTTTTCTATCTAATTTCCACCATTAATACTTTTACTCAATATTTTATTCTTCTTTTAACACTTTATCAATCAAATCAACTATCTACTCAACTTCCTTTTTCTTCTTCTCTCCACTCATCTCACTTTTCTTAAATATTGTTCTATTTCCTTAATGTTGCAAACATTAAGGGACGAATGGAGTATTACTATAATTATTAAGTTGACCATATTGGGAAACAACATTATCTACCCACAAGCTTATATATACTCCCTAGTTCGAGGGTACGTTACAAATTGTGTTAAATATTTGTTGCTGCACATGATAAGATTCAGATGATGATTGAGTATAAATTTTGTTTATGCACACAATCTATAATATGTACATTTATTGTGTGCATTAGTGCATACTCCGTAGTATTTATGTACATATAAATAAGCCACAACTTAATTATGTATTGTACCCCACAAAATCAAACATTGTTAAACATGAGATATTTAATCATGGATATCTAGAAAAGCTATGTTTTAATCGATTAATTTAACATAAGGCTTAATTAATACAGTATGAGATATCGCGGTTAGAGATTTATGCTGCTTCACTTTCATATACTTTACTCCTACCACATAACTTGCTAAAACTATATACTATCACATGTTATGATGTTTAAGCTTTATCGATCTCAAATGATAAGTACAAACGAAACTAGGCAAAAGGAATATTCACTACATTAAAGCTGTAGAGATTGCAGTATAGCTAGATTGTCTGCAACTTTTGTACGGATCTCATTTTGATCAGATTGTGACAGCTGGAAACCCAATCTCTTTCTCTATTTTTTTTACACATTAATTAAACTTCATTCACAAGTCTAGTTAAGATTATAAAGAAAATGTATTAATGTTGGCTTAGCTTTACATAAACCTGCATATAATGTGTTTTCTGTAGCTTTAACTTAAAACTGGATTTGGACCACAACAACATCTGGTCAAAAAAAGGAAAAAAGAAGAACAAGAAGAGTAGCAGCCATTTTACTGTCTAGCTTTTGAATGCCATAGTTGGGAACAAAAAATTAATTAAGGAATTATATTTTGAGCTTCTTGTCTTTTGTCTTTAAATTTCCCTTTAATACCACTTCAAAATGAGTTCCCTACTTGCTACAGTATTTGCTACAACTAAAAAGCTTTGGTCAAGGGTGTTGCTTACAAGGCAAGAAATATTTGCATTGCCTACCTTTTTTTAACGTTCAAGAAGAATCATTGCAAGTTTTAATACCAAAGAAACCAAAAAGATTACTACTAACAAAAAATACTTGAATGGTGACATGTTATTGTTATATGGGAAGCTCCAATGACAAGGTAAAAGAGTTAACTTCAACATAACTATTTCCTTACACTTATGAAATTTTTAATTCTATAAATATTAATGACGGTTTTCAAAATTTGAGTATTGAATAGAAGTGGGATGTTAGTCAGGTTTGGAATTCCTCCAAGAGATCAGAGTTAGGGGAAACCGTTCTTCTAATCTTAATAACCTATAAAGCTGACCTTTTTTTTCAGCAGTTTATTAATGCAATTTGAAAGAAATTTAGTTCCCCCATTATCTTATAATTTTGAGACCCTTTATTTCCTCTTCCCGGATGGTGTTTCACTTGCCATTCTGCCCGTTTCGTCTTCCTCCGCGTGTTTCGGAAGTCGTCAAATCCGCGAACGAATCTCCACCTAACCCTAAATTCTCACTCTCCTCCCAAACCTTCTCGATCTCCCTGCCTGATTCCAACGTCTTATGGCAATCTTCTTCCTCCTGTAAGAGCTTCAAGTGCCTCCTAAACCCTAACCTTATTTGAGTTGTTGAAATCCCCCAATTTGTGCAGGTGTTGCTGTCAATCCAAGCCCTGGTTCTGAACGAGAAGCCCTATTTCAACAAACCTTATTATTCCACCTTACAGGGAAAAACGTCATGGAAGAAGACAGCGACATTATACAACGAAGACGTCTTCGTCCTCTGCTGCAAATCTGCACTTCATCTTCTCCGAAAGTCGTCGGCAAGTCTAGAGGCGTTAGTTACTTTCCACTTCATGGAGCGAGGCCTTTCAATTATGACTGCCTTCGACGCCTACCGCTTTCGGAAGGCAATAGTAGGCGGAAACGTGCCTTTGGCCAACAATGGCGGTGGCTCGAGGTTGGTGTTGACTCGGTTCAAGGCGGTGATATATACTCCAATGACGGTTTCACGAAGAAACGGGAACAACTCGCAACTCACAAGCTGAGAAAAAGGTGCGACAGTTCTTCTAGAATTCAATGGGATTTTATAGGCTAAATATGCATCAGATGAAAAGAATAAGCAGCAACTGAATATACAAAACAAACATGTTGTTGTTGTTGTTGTCTACTATTGATTTCATATCTCTGAATCTCTGATAATGTCAAATGAAATTGCAAAATTTATTTGGGTACAAAGAAAAGAGGTAGCTAGGAGCTTTTATGTTTTGACATTCTGCCAAATTCCATCTTTCAAAAGATTCACTGCGAATATATGAAACTACCATAATTGCACACACCTACTGTAGGATTGGAGTGTCCTGAAATAAATATTTCTTTAGTTTCCCCTTTCTTTGTGTTCAGGGTTGTTTAGAAACACTCTTTGATGGCACACCTGCATAAATGTGTATACCATCCCCTACATTCCTGATTCATGCAAGATACGAGCTGAGAAAAAGGTGCTACAATTCTTCTAGAATTCAATGGGATTTTATAGGCTAAATATTTTTGGTTTTGGTTTCGGGCAGGCCTGAGTGTGGTTGATTGATCGATCGATGGACCCAGAGTTTGGAATTTCGCCTCCTAGAAATCCTTTCAAGGTCTCTGATTCTTCTTTCAACTCTTCTTCATATGTTTATGTATAGTATTTACGGTCACCATAATGATCTATGGTTCGAACTGAATGATTCTGTTGACCCATCTTTCTTCTCTACTCTGCGTTCTTTCTGGATTTTGAATAGCAGATTTATTGCGAAACATTATTGTAATTTGGATTTAGCTTTCCATTGCTTTGGAGAATCAATTGGATAATCTGTTTCACAAATTTTTGTGATTTATATTGCCATGAATTAAGTTTAGGGGTTTGCGCCTTTCTCAGGACTAAAGCACGAGGAGAAGGTTGAAGAGGGGAGGATGAGACGAGAGAAGAGGAAGAAGGCAAGGGAAGATATGAAGAAGAAGCTAATGGCGTTTGTGGAGAAGATTTTGGTTGGTACTGGATTGAAAAACTCTTCGGTTGGGAATGAAGAAGTGAAGGTGATGACCTGAGATTTTCTGCTTCTATACCATGAACTGAGATGTTGATAGCTAATGAGATAAGTACACATCACTTAATATTTCTTCTGTTCAGCAAGCGCAAGTGCAAGGGCAACGACGACACCCCTCCCTGAATCCCTCCTACTCGAATCTGTCAACATCAATGTTTGTTCTGGACGAGGTTCTGCAAGACACCGTCGCTGTCGAGGATCTTCCTATCAACAATGTCGTGGAGAACCAGGATGAGGGTTTACATGCAAGGTACTGTTGAAATATGTATTCTCTGGTTTGGTTTACGGACATATCGAACCTGGTTTTCGTTCATTGTAGATTCCAAGAATAATTAATAGTTGTATTGATTATAAATACATGTTCGGAAATAACTTCCATAAGAAAATCATACATATTACTGAACCATTCCATGAATAAATAACAAAATATAATTGTGATTGATCATAACTCCTTTTGTTTGATAAAGTTAGCTGCCTGATATAAACTGCAGGTTCAGCTGTCTGAGCAGGGAGTACAAGTATTTCTTCTGGAGAGGAAATCTGGATTTATCAGTAATGTCTCTTAACCTTTATGATGAAAAGGTATCTACATGTCTCATGGAGATTGGTTTGTTCCATTGCTTGCTACTTAAGGAGACCCTCAGCCGCAAATGGAAGGGTTTGCTCTCTTCGCCCGCTCACGACCACGCCGAACCACCTTCAATGGCCCCATTGAAGCGAAAGCAGGCTGCAGTGACTTCGTGAATCTGCTTACTCGATTCTCGCTCTCCATGGCGTCTCCGATGACCATAATTTTCAATCTTCCGAATTTTGTCACCGTCGGAACGATTATCGGTATAATTTCTATGACCTTGAAGCGTAGATGAAGCTCATTGTTCTGTTTGATTTTGTCTATGTCTTCACTTTAGTATGAATATTCCTTTTTTCCTTGAATGATCAGAACTTTTATAAATTTGGAAATTGGCTCATGTCAGGTTTGCAAATGAATGGCTTTCAGCTGGATAGAATACCTTACTGGTATGAAAAACCAGTTCCATGTTGCTTGGGAAGAGTGTCGAATCTCTTTGCTTTTAACTCAGGTGTAACCAGAAACAAGTTACTTATGGAGAAGCCACATCATGATGGTGATTTCCTGCTTTTACTCTTATTCTTTTAGTGATCCCCATGTTTCGTATATAGCAGCTATCGCTTTGTTTTGATCATCCACTTATGTCTGTCAATATGAGTTATTTTCTTTTGCCTACTCTTTTAAATTTCGCAGGCCAGTAGAAAGCCATAAATTAGCCAACAATATGATTTCAATCTATGTGTCTCTAAGGTGGGTCGATCGACTGGAAGGTGTTCAACGAAATGCCCCATGGAAAATACATTGGCACCGCGTTTATTGCTTCTGATTCCAAGGTTTGTTCTTAATCTGAATTTTACAATGCTCTTTTAAGGTTTGAATTGTATTAAATTTAGTCCTTAACGATTATACCCTGATTGCTTGCGTGTTCGGCGGGAATTTGTGTGATTAGGGGAACAAAATATCATTTATCTTGTTGCTTTGTTGCTTTGCTTTCTGCAAATTCTGTGTTTGATCTGATTTTTAAACCGTTGTTGCAATTTGTATGGTGTAGATAGAAACCTCAACAACTATTATTAAGCAAGGGATTATATCTTTTCATGCTCGATTGCTTTCATGTTGAAACATTAGTGGCGCTTGAGAAATCAGTGTTAGAATGCCAAATTTATGGATTCAATCTGTTAGGCCATAAATTTTCCATTTCAATTCGGGCAAAAACAATTTTTTACAGCCCTTTGGTACCTTTGTCCCAAGGAGCCAAACAGGGACAACTTTTTATAAGTGGAGGTTGAATGCAGGAGTTTTATTTTACTTGGTTTGTGTTTCTAATGATAAACAAGAAGCTACAATTGTATGAATGTTGAATTGTAAAGTAAATACATTATGATTTTTTTTGCGTAAGAAGCTGGTTGTGTAGGAGGAATGTGCAGCGTGCATCATCTGGTTGTTCAGCAACTGGTTGTGCATCCGTGCAGCAGCTGGCTGTGCATCTGTGCAGCAGCTTGTTGTGCATCTGTATAGCAGCTGGTTGTGCATCTGTGCAGCAGCTGGCTGTGCATCTGTAATTCTGTAAAAAAAAAAATAGGGCTTTGAAACGATCTGCACAGCAGCTGGCTGTGCATTTGTAATTCTGTAAAAAAAAAAAAATAGGGTTGTGAAATGATATGTGCAGCAGATGGTTGTGCATCTGTGCAGCAGCTGGTTGTAGCATCTTATTTTGTAGCAGCTTATTTCTGTAAAAAAAAAAAATAACAGGGTACAACAGCCAGTTATGGACAACAACAAGTAGAAAACAAAACATCAGTAAGTAGAATGCAAAGAATTATTGAAATCCAACTTTAAAACTTAGAGAAATAAACATCAGTAAATCTGCAGCAGGGTGGTGAATGAAAAGTATTATTGAAATCCAACTTCAAAATTTAGAGAAACATCAGTAAATAGAAATAAGGACAAGAGAAGACAGTCAGGGGAAATAAATAATCACAAAGCATAAATGCTCCAGCTGAAACAAGGACACTGACAACGATTGAGGAAACATTGTGGTATTTTGTTTTCGACACTGATCCCCTCCTAACAAGGTGGAAGGAAAGGCTGGTACCGCCGATAGAGATCGGGGAAGAGCACAACTGTTATCCTTGCAAAGAAAAGGAATAGTGGGGTTGGAATTGAAGATCTCTTTGGCAATTGTGTATTATTATATTCACACGAGATGATTTCATCTTTCCCTCCTTGCTTTTCATATATGTTGGCTTAAGATTATTGGGAATCCTGAAACCTTTGCTATGAATTATAGCAGCTACGACCTATTTTTTGTGCATCTTAATTCTTAGCTTTCTATTTTAAAGTGCGGTTTCAAAATGAAATCAAGAGCTTAGCGGATTAGGAGTATGTCATCGTGACTTTTTTGAAGTGAAAATTCAAATCTGATTTCATTTTACAATGAAATTTTTATTTGGAATTATATATTTGTGTGACGAGTATTAAATCCAAATCAAGAACTAATAAAGCGTTAAAGAAAGTGCACCATATGCAATGTGATTTCAGTAGTTAGAAGTATGATCTATTTGAGTTTGAAACATTTATGAAGAGCAATTTTATTTACCTTTGAATTCCAGTTTCACTAAATAGATAGAATAAAAACAAAATATTTAAGGAAAATCAACTATAATTTGTTGTTGGTATATTAATATCAATTGTGAAAAATTACAGTTTGTCAACAAGATTACATACAAACATACACAAATCTCTAAAAGAAAGAATTTGCAAGAGAAAAGACAAAAACCAAGGAAGAATTTTAAAAAATTAAGCGATACAAAAATCGTTTGGAATTATATATTCGTGTGAAGAGTATTAAATTCAAATCAAGAACTAATAAAGTGTTAAAGAAGGTGAATCATATGCAATGTAATTTCATTAGTTATAACTATGATCTATTTGAGTTTGAATCATCTATGAAAAGCAATTTTATTTACCTTTGAATTCCAGTTTCACTGAATAGATAGAATATAAACAAAATATTTAAGAAAAATCAACTATAATTTGTTGTTCGTATATTAATATCAATTGTGAAAAATTACAGTTTGTCAACAAAATTACATACAAACATACACAAATCCCTAAAAGAAAGAATTTGCAAGGGAAAAGACAAAAACCAAGCAAGAATTAACGAAAAATTAAGCGATACAAAAATCGTTATAAACTCGCATATAAGATAAAAAAAAATAACTTCAAAAAGGCCGTGCATCGCACGGGCGCCGTAATACTAGTACTCTTGTACGTTTTAGTGACACTGTTATTTTGAATAATATAATTAACTTAAAAAAATAAATAAAATAAAATTGTCAAGTGAGATGTTAGTTAGGCTTGGAATTTCTACGAGAGAGTTAGGGGAAAACGTTCATCTAACACTCTCGTACGTTAACTTGAAAAAAAGAGTAATATATTATATTATATGATAAAATCAATGTCATGAGTAAAAGGAAGTAACATAAAAGTGTTATTCATCCTACAAATAACACTTATATAATTTTATCAAGTGTTTTTCTATTTAAGTAAATGGACCCGCCATGAATCAACAACTCAACTTATCCACAAATTTTATCAAAATAAAATACAATAATTTTAGATGTATGAAACTTGAATGGAATAACATAATTGTAAAATTAGAGTCGCAAAGATTAGTTATGAAAGAAAAAATAAATATTTAAAAATTAACTATGTTATTCAAAATGAATAATCCCACTAAAAATGCTCTTAGCAAAAAAGATTATCGTCTATTTAAGTAGAATATAGGCACACTCATTAGGTACTCTAAAATGTGTATTCAAAACCAATTATTCGTAGTTGAAACAAATTTCAATAAGCAGAAGATAAATATGTTAGGATATAATTTAGGGTTATTTACCGAAAATCACCCGTATGATGGCCTACTTTGCGATTAACCACCCCTATGTTGCAATATTACCGGAAACCACCCTTATCATACTCTCCGTCACTCAACAACCACCCGTCCTCATACTCCGTTTAAATTTCCGTTAGATATTTACAGATTTAAGCCAAACTTTTTATTTTTGTTCATTTCTACACACCTTCAAAACTTGGGACAAAAACTATAATTAAGTAAAAAAAATGGGCCACCTTCTTCAACCTTTTTCCAAATCCTCAATTCGGTTTCCATCCCTCCCTTCTCAGATTTCCACCTCCCTCTTCACTCTGCTTTCTTGCTCCAAATCCCACCGATTTCACTCTAATTTATCTAAACTAAACGCAAATGGAAGCTCAACCGAAGCTAACCAGAACGCAATCTTCACTCCTCCGGTCGTCTCCCACAATCCGATCTTCTATACACAGTCTCTCTTCAATCGCGGACGGAGACGGAGATGAGGAGGATCCCAAGCCTCATGGACGCACCGCCTTCGTTAATCCCTCGCCTCCGCCTCTGAGGTGGCTAACGCTCTTCGCTGTGGTGGCAACCATGCTTTTACTCTCATTTCTCTACGCTGAGGTGGCTAGTCGCGGTCGCGCTTTTCTTCGTTGGCAAGAACAAGCAGCTAATCGACAGATCGATTTTCGCTCTCAAGAAGCTTCGGTTCAGCAAGAATCGCTCCGGCTCGTCGGTCGAGTGGTACATCGGCGACAAGCCTACGAAAATTGACGGAGGGTATGATAAGGGTGAAGAAGGCTCAGGTGGAGGAGATAGCGGGCGGGATCGAGCGTAGCGGGCACCGCTTTCTGTGGTCGATACGAGCACCACCGTCCGATTCAGATATGCTCCCAGAGGTTGAAGAAGGCTGGGGTAGGGAAGGTGATAGGGTGGGCCCCACAAACGGAGGTTGAAGAAGGTGGCCCACTTTTTTTACTTAATTATAGTTTTTGTCCCAAGTTTTGAAGGTGTGTAGAAATGAACAAAAATAAAAAGTTTGGCTTAAATCTGTAAATATCTAACGGAAATTTAAACGGAGTATGAGGACGAGTGGTTGTTGAGTGACGGAGGGTATGATAAGGGTGGTTTCCGGTAATATTGCAACATAAGGGTGGTTAATCGCAAAGTAGGTCATCATACGGGTGGTTTTCGGTAAATAACCCTATAATTTATCTCGATATTTGGGTGAAAGACTAAATTAAAATGTACTCGGTCAAGACATAGGCCAGATTCGGATACATGCTTTTACCTACTTTTAAGCACGCTTTCTTTATATTTCTCAGAAATACTGTAAGCATTTATCAAGGAGTGTTCGGATACCAGATGAATGGGTACTTAAATTCTCAATTCCTCCGTTGATCTTGCTTAAGAGTAGGCAAAATCCAAAGTATACCCCCCCCCCCCCCCCCCCCCCCCCCCCCCCCCCCATACTTTCAAGAATTCTGCAGTACTAATGATTAAGAATTCATGTCTCAATTTACAATCCTATCCCCGACCTTTTCAATTTCTTGTGAAGAAGAGAGGAGATCGAGTTCGGCGCAACCCCATTCTCCCTTTGACAAATCCCATGTAACAAGCTCTCTGATTGTTTTCTCTGAAGAATCACATAATCTACTCCCTTATGTGTCTTTTGCGATGTGTAATCCTTCTCTGATTTTCGAGTTCATTGTGTGCAGGCGAGGATTTGTCCATTCGTGGTTTGGTTCGAAGTGCTTCAGATCTGCATTGCACAATAGTCGTTCAAATCCCCCAAGGTCCCTTCATCTTCTTCGAAATCACCTTTTGTGTTTGAGAAGGAAGAACACAGCCGAGTTTATGTACTGATTGTTCTCCACAGATTTAACAAGTGAAGTTGAATGCTAACCCCGTGACATGCACGTGCTATTGCATCATATTGATATTTTGCCATCACATGAGCAACACGTGTAACCTGATTTTTTTGTAAGGACATTTTGGTCATTTTCGAAAGTTATTTTTGCTTATAAGTATGTATAAATATTCGATAATACAATATCAACATGAGTATAAGTATCAGCATAAACATCTACAATAAAATTAATATAAGTACTAGCATCACCATCATAATCAACATCAGTTATAACACTAACACCCAACATCTTTAAAATGACTTTAAGATATAATAAAAAAAGGAAAAAGTGCATTGGATTCATTTAAATTACTGTTTAGACTAGGCCCAAACCGCTATAAACGGGCCTTGACCAAGCCCAACTATGTGGGCCATTAGGCCCACCACTATCCATCACCTCGCTGATTCCGTCACTCTAAAGAACCAAAATCCATAACCGCAAAATGACAGAGCACTAGTAGTAATCATCTATCTCTATATAATAATTCATGGCTTTGAGAAAGTAAATGTAAAGTGTGTACCTCATAACTACTCTTAACCCCTACATTTTTCCAATTCCAATCTTACGTTCATCTGACTTTTTACCGTTACTTGCATCTCCTCCATTTCTTCCTCAAAATCCCAATCTATTAATCCCTTTCTTCCAATTCTATTCCTTTCTACGATTCCTTCGCCTCCATCCAACTTCTACAGTTCCTTCTCCAGCCAACTTCTACACTCATCAAAGAGCCATTTCAAGGTTTAAACACAAGAAGCCAATTCAAGGTTTAAACACAAGGAGCCAATTCAATGTTTAAACGCTCGCGACCAATAAGGAACCAGTTTATTCGTCCTCGGCAAGGTCGACATAGTCGATGCCGGGGGCAGTGACGACGACGCAGTATTTCAGCGGTGCGAGTACGAGGATTTCGGCGCCAAGGGAAGTGAATCCAACGGAGAGGACCGGTATTTCGACGGTGCGAGGGGTGAGGAAGAGGAGGAGGTCGAAATTTGGGGGTAGGCTGCCGGTGAAGAAGAGGAGCGTGTTCAAAGTCTGAATACAGGTATGTACCTAATTCCCCCAAATCAATTTAGGGTTTGTACCCCTAAATTGGTCAAAGCATGCCTTTTAAAGACTGTTGTTGGTAAGAGATTGTATGAAAATCGTTGATAGTGTAGCCATTTAACTTTCAATTTTTATGGAGATGCTTTTGTTAAAGTGCCAAATCATGTACTTAAATCTACAGAGTCATTATGTAGTTGACTTCTAATTTATGTATGTTGGATTCCATAGCCATGAATCGTGTTCTGCGGAATTATCTGTTAGTCTTGAGAATTATGGAGATCGTTGCTTTGGCTGAAATGTTGACTGCAGGGTTAAAGGGCTCAGTTTCTTCCCCAAGCGACCATGGATCCTTGCGAGCCTTCACAATGGAGTGATTTTGGATATTGTGGAGTGATCCTTGCGACTCTAGAACTATCCTTGAAGCTCTCCATGAGCGAATCACCGCTTTGTGTTAAGAATCTGCCTTGAAGGTCACTTTCCTCATCCGTTTATTTTCCTTTTCTGCTTTATGGATTTTGTTTTTTCTTATGGAGACTTGATACGCTGCACTTTGTATAGCGTAACTAGGGATTATTACATTAGTTTAGGAGTATTATCGTATGTGTTTCGAGTCATTATTATGTTTTGAGATATTTATTAAGAAGTGAAGAAATGAAGATCAGAACCAAAGAAGATTGAAGACTTGAAGAATGAAGAAGCTTCTGCGACGTCAACCGCGATCGCCACTACCATCCAGGCGGTCGCCATCATTCAACAGAAGTCATTCGAGAAGACATCAGCGACCGCGATCGCCATAGACGAGGTGGCGATAGCCATTAAGCATGGGAAGTTACTGCTGATTTACAAGGTGGGCCATACGTGGATCAGAAGCAAGGTGGGCCCAAGTGGAAGAGCAGTACGTGGATTAGGAAGCAAGTTTCACCGAGTTGTGTTTGTTTTATTTCCTTATTTCTTTATTTCTCTTTCCTTATTTTCCTTAATTAGTTTTAGGATATTTCTTTTACCATATATTTTTAGGGTTAGTTCTCTATTTAAGAACCCTAGTTCTTTCTATCTTTTCTATCATCTTTTCCATCAGACAATTTAGTTCTGCAACCATGAGCAGGAACTAATCTCCATTGTTTTACTTAGCGGTTGAAACCTTCAGTTATTAAGTTGTGAGATTTCTAAACTCTTGTTCTTTTCCTATGGGTTTGTATAATTCTCTTGTTCTTCATCTATTGATTTCTATTAGTTTTGCTAGCTTGATCACCTAGTTTGATTGATAGTTTTCTATTGCTAGACTAGGAATATACGGTGGAATTCCTTGTCATTGTAGCATTCATATCTGCATGATCTGGTAGTTGATTGCTTTTATGAAAGAGAATTGATTGCATGTTAATACTTGACGGTTGTAAGTTATTGCATGCATCCTTATAATTCCTGTGCCCTTTGCTGCTATTTCATCTAATCTTTAGAGGTTTCCCTGATTGTTGAATAGTAAGTATTATCAGGACCGGTTGGCCTGCTGATATATTAAAGATTGGAATAGGAACATTCCCTAGGATTGAATAGAACTTGAGATAAATCTATGATCAACTTGATTGACTGTTGTGTGGATACTTGCTAGGTGAAACCCCTTCTCATCATATTCACAACCAAACCTTCTTTGCTTGATACTTGTTACTTTTGTGTTCCATACAATCAAAAACCCCCCGGTTACTTGTTACTTGTTCACTAGTTGATATTTCACTTGACTGCATTGATTTGGTGTTTTGATTCCCTTGGGTTCGACCTCTACTTACTTGCTATACTCTAGTTAGTGTTTAGAGTTTATTTCTTTGATTTGGCACTACGACTTTAGCCTCATCAAGACTACTGTTGGATTTTATCTGAGGGCTTTGTTTTTTTCCGCTGAAAATTCTTCTGCATGCAGCTTTCTGTGGAGTTGAACTTTGGGTTAAATCTTTATAATGCGTTTGCCATGTTTAATGTGAATAAATGACATTCTTAATTTGTTGCCCAATGATGGATAATCCTGTTCATGCTGTTTGGTTCTGGCAGAGTTTGTTTCTCTTCGTTACCATAAGCAGCAGCTCATGTTGATTTCCCTTCATAAGCCTTCTTTCTATACATGCACTCCATATAATAATGTTCTTTTTTGCTGGTGGTGGTGCTTTAACCTGCTGGTAATTTGAATCTAGACTGGCTTTAATTGGAAGTTGTGACTACTGTTGAGCTTAATCTGAAGGACTCATTTTTAGCTCTTTACAAACATTTTTAAACTAACTTTTTGGTATCTTACAGTGTTTATTGATGCAACATCTTCTGATTAAGTTGATTCCAGAAATTTGAATAATCGGATATAAAAGATATATGAACATTTGTTCCCATAAGAAAATAGTGTGGCAATCATTCAAACAAAAGCTGCTTATTTTTTACAGCATAACGAGTCTAAAAGATACTTTTCACTTTAAGTTGGTTTATAGATCGTGGGAGAGGGCTGAAATTGGACTTGTATATTGTTAGTGATGGAACTGAAGTTTGTACTTTTTCATTGTTTTCAAGTTCTAAAAAGATTGTTCATGTTGAGAGTTGGATATGGGATGATAATATGGTTGAGACAACGACTCTGCGAGTAGTAGCAACAAATTTGAGTATAGTGATCTAGGCAAGATGATTCTTTAATAGGACTGGATTAGAAGATAAGTGTTGTTGTGCAATATCTTATGTAAAAATGTTATTGATCTTCCCAAAACAAGAATTGAGTGCTTAATGTGTTAACAGTGTTTCCAGCTTACTGTTCTGTAATGAAAAATCTGACAAGGTTCACATGTTGCATTAGAATTGTGCAAATGATGATTTTATTGTTCTCATCTAGTGTCTTCAGTGAAGGATTCAACTTGCATATCAACTCAACATTTTTTTTTCTCTTTCATGTAGTTTAAGTTTACCGTACCTGAACTTTGCTTTGTATTTTTATGAAGATTCTGGATCTATTGCGTGAGCAAATATGGTACAGACCTAATACAGGCATATACATCAAGATCATGGTCATGCTTGGGAGATGCAAGCAACCAGAAAAAGCCCTTGAACTCTTTCAAACCATGATACACGAAGGCTGTGAAGTGAACCTACTACTTTATACTGCTCTTTTATCGGCATATAGTAGGAGTTCTCTGTTTGATGCAGCCTTTTCCCTCCTTGAACACATGAAGAGCTCTGATCACAAACCAGATGTTCATACTTACTCCATCCTGTTAAAGTCTTGCCTCCATGTTTTTGCATATGGCAAACTCCGGATGGTAATCTCCGACATGTTATCCCAGGAAATTAGACCCTATACAGTCACTTACAATACCTTGATTGATGCTTATGGAAAGGCAAACAAGTATGTTATCTATTACTTCTCTCAACTGTTGTCATTTAATTTATCGGAGAATTTATGTAGAATTTCATCAATTGGCCATATTATTGTGGCTCATATAACTCGCTTTCTTACACATATAAAGTGGAATTTTAACGTATAAAGAAAAATAACCAAAAATAATATCAACTTTTAATACATGAACCAAGAACAGCACAAATGACTTCTTCTGTTAAAATTCCTTCTAATTTGATGACGTGAATTCGAGTGTTTTTTGTAGCTGGACAGGCCAAGTCAATACGACACCGCCAGCATGTCCCGCCGTGTTAACAACAGTGTAGGTTCTGCGTCTCACCAACACCGTGTACTTTCTGATCCTTTCTCCTCCTCCAAACAGGTGATTTGTCCTTACCTTTCACAATTGAATTCACCTTTTATAGCAAGTTTCAAATTTGTAGTACTGTGGAGTATTTGAAAGTGTAAGATTGCTTCGCTTTTTTCACTAGGCTTGCTATGATTATGCCGTTGTTGTGCAGATGATCTTTTCATGTTAGTGTTTGAATTTGGATTGTGATAGTGTATTGCTACTTTGTTGCCAGACTGCAAGAGATTTGGCTCATGTGTAAACTATTATGTGGACGATCTTACGAGAAGGGGTTAGCTTTTCTCATGCATCCCACTTAAAATATCTTGCATCTCATTTTCATTTGTGTTTTTAATTTCATTTTCCTTAGAACATGCATTACAAATGTGGAATGAGTAAATATATTGGCTCATTTTCCACCTGAAGAGACTTTTTTCCTTTATCAATTACATGTACTTTGATCCATTCCTTTTGGTACCTCTCTTTCTCAATAGATGTTTCTGAAATAATAGTGTGTTTGTAGGTGTGTCATACATTAATTTTGAATTGGATTAAGCTCTCAAGGAGGCTGCTTCTTCCTCCAAAGTTAAAACCGGAATGACGTACAAAAAAAGTAAGAATTGAATTGGACATGAAGTATCATAATATTGCATAAGATTTCACCCTCAAAGTTATTGAAAAACCTGGGTAAGAGAAAAGGTTAAATATTATATGTGCTTATGTTAATTATGTTCTTTTGGTTCCCTATTTTTTCTATCCTAATAGATTGTAAAATCTTCTACTTCTAATCTCCTAATGGTTTCGTTCTTCGAGTTTGAAAACAGTGAGTTCTTTGACAAACCAAAAACCGCGAAGATAAAATTAGGGATTAAGAAGATTACATCAAATATGATTTTCGAAGCAGGCAAGCCACATTCATGGTATTTCATAATGTGAGCAACAATGAGTTCTTCGATATAAATTTTAGAAACCTAACTTACTGCACATGTAAAAAATTTCTTTTGCTGGATAATAGTCTGTTAGTTTGGAAATATTGCCAACAAAGAATAAACTCGATTTTTTCTTACTTTATGTCAATTGAAAGATTGTAATTTTGCTGCATAAAAGGCTAGATTTCTAATGAAGCATTAGTATTTAGGGAAAGCCTAATCCATCTCAATTTGTTGTGTTCAGTGACTCCTTGCTGAGCGTATTGACTTTCTAATAGAGTAAGCACACTCTTCATTATCTGAAAGTGCATTTCTTATTGAGTTAGTTTTTTTCCTAATCCTTGGATTCCCCCAATTTGCAAGAAAACTACATACAACGAATGCCAAACATGCAGGTTTTCTCATTAAAGTTAATTTGTATACTCTATAGATTTGGGAATGAAACATTTTTTGGAATTTCGCAGTTGGATGCGTTAACTGACCGATGTTCGCCTTGAGTCAGAGCAATTGAGTTCAGTTTTTTCCCAAGTTTCATCAATGTCCCATGGTGGTACTTGGTTGTGCACAAGATGATAAGCCCCTTTCTAGCACATGAAAAGGAGTAAGTTTGTGTTTGTTGGGCCTTTCAAAACTGTTGAGACACTATTCAAGTATGTCAAATCTTGCCTTAGTTCAAATGCATATATTTTTTTAAATCAGTATAATATTTTAAAAATCAACAAAAAAATGGTAGTTTGATTCCAGTTGAGCAATTCCTAATCCAGTATGGAGGTTTAATCAAGGAAGGTAAATTCAATGAGTCAAATCATGCTACTCATATTTTTGTCAAACTAGCCATCAAAGAAACTAGCGAAATCTGTAACCGAAGTGAGTTATTTTGTTGTATAGAAATGGCCTTCATATATGACTTTGTGGGTATGTTGGCTCCTATCAGTTTCATAGAATTGAAAGGCAATTGTTCGATTGAGTCATATACATAATTGTGTCATTCCATCATTTTACGTTTTGATGTTCTAATGGTTGTTTCTTTATGTTATTTCATTTAACTGGAGGCTTCAAGGAAATGTAAGACGAGGCGAGAGAAGAAACTAAGCTGATCTACAGTATCTCCTTCTTACAAAGTCGATGGGCTGCTTGATGGAACATATTATTTGGGAAGGTGTAAAGTTGAAGATGAAGCTTCTACTGGTTGGAAGGTTTCTATTACCGTGTTTCTTTACATTCCATGCATGCTATTTCTTAACTTCTCACTTACGATTTATGTTTGATCTGGTTCTTCTCCTTTTCAAGATAAGAAGATATTTAATGAACATCTGGTTCTTCTCCTTGAAGATAAGGGATGTTCTAAGATGTGCTATATATTGATTTGCCTATGAAAATCAATGACGAGGTACTAGGTGAATGATGTGATGTTTGTTTCTCAATGCTTTACTTAGAAGCATTCCGCCATTCCTACAACCATAACACTGTCTTTGTTGCATCATGTTCTGGAGTTGGCAGATCACAATCCTTGGTTTTTTCCCGTTCCTTCTGATTTATGCGAGCAACTTACCTGAGCAACGTGTACATCGACTTATAGTTTGGTCGAAATCGAACTATTCCCACCCTTTCCTGGTAAGTTACTTATCAATCCCTGCTCTATCTGCAAGTTTTATTTAGTATTCCCAGTTTAGTTTTTCCAAGAGATTCAAATCAAGTTACGACAGCTACCCTGGGAATGATTGTTGCCTTGATTTGCTTTGCTAATGCAAATTTTATTAGAGAAAGGTATTTTTGCTTTGCTATGAAAATGTCCTGTAGTTTTGTCTATTACCCAATTCAATAATTATGTAACTTTGATGATCTCTATATTTGTTGATTTCACCTACTTTAAGCTTGGTGACGTTGTTATGCAATTTTATCTGTTGATGAAAGGGTAATCTTATTATATTGCCGATGATTTGTGCAGTCACGTTGTTCACTCAACAATCACCAAAGAAGAAGGATGTGACAAATGTCAGAGGTTTAACAACATGATATTGAGTAAGGGGTCGAGTGTTGTGGGAGAAAGAGGACGCTTACGCGTGCGAAAGATGACGTCTTAGCCATAAAGGGCTATGAGCCTATGAAGGTGAGTTTCCCATTGATAGAACAAAGTAGAGAGATTGACCCCCATAAAGGGCTATTAGGCAATTACTAAATATCTTTCATTCTCTCTCCATGGATTCCAAATTGACCCCCATTACAGTGACTAGGGTTTCATTTCATTTTCTGTGATTTGTATTTCAAGGTTTGATTTTTAATATTTACAGTTTTCTTATTGCCTAATTTCATATTCCAACTCCGATTCCTTAAATGATTAACTATTTGTTGAGTCAGGTCCAGGATGTGAAAGTTTGTCAAGGTACTTCCCGATTCTTCCATGACCATGCTGGCCGTTTGTTCCAATTCAATGAGGATCTCCAACATTTGTTGTAGGAGAATGTTTCGCTATGATAGCTGCTACATTTGTCCCGATTACTGAGGTTAATGCATCCCAAAATTTGTGATTTTTTGTGAAATTGTATAATTGACAATGCTCAACTTTTCATTAGTAAACGTTACAAATGGGTAATTAACACAAGCTAATACGAATTGAGACTACTTTGAAACTACAATAGTCGTTACACGTTTAATAATCTTAATCAACAGTTTTACATTTTATTTAATCACATAATCAAAGCCATTTGGTTATGTTATTGGCATCTGTTTTCCATGTTATTTTAGTATTCTATTTCCCACGAACTCTTATATTTTACAAAAGTATCATGTTAATGATTCTCCCTGAACATGTTACGCCTCTGTTCAAATTTTCTTTCAAAAGGTTGTTACTACAAAAAAAATGATTCTAAATGCAACTACATAAATATAAAATAGTTTAAATCGTGCTCCTAATCTACAACACTTAGCATATTACGCAAACTCAAGTTTGATAAGCCCATTCAACAACAATTCACAGTTACAAAAACATGTTTCATACCCGCGCATAGCACGAGATACTTGGTACTTGATGAAGTGATGTCAACCGACACCCATTCAATGCTTAAACAAATTCTTTATTCTCATTCATGAATTTTATTCCAAAATCTTCATCTACTCTTAGTTGCAAGAAGTACAATTAATATCTACATTTTTTCATATTATTCAACTCTATAATATCAAATTTATTTAATGAATGCACTAAATTAATATATTTTTATCATTTTAAATATTGTTAGTATTTAATAATAAAAATTAGTGAAATAAAATATATCTATATCGAATTGGTGAGAAAAATAAATGAAAAGAAAAATATTAAAAATAAGGAAAAAACACCCTTCTCCGTCTTCTCTTCATCTCCACTGTCGTCGGCCGCCTATATAAATCTTAAATCGCTTATTCACAATATTACACCGATACGAAAATCCGTAATTGGTTCGAATGTAGTCGAGTAAGATATTCACTGGACAGTAGCTTAAAATAATACTCACTGCCACCAACAATGCAAATTGCAAAAGCTTGAGGAGAGATGATGTGGAGGAGGCGATTCAGTTCCGGCGCTGGCGACGTTTTGACTAGCAAGAAGTGGGACGCACTCGTCATCGGTGGCGGCCACAACGGCCTCACCGCCGCCGCTTACCTGGCTCGAGCCGGCCGCTCCGTCGCCGTCCTCGAGCGCCGTCACGTCATTGGCGGTGCCGCCGTTACCGAAGAGATCGTCGATGGATTCAAGTTCTCCCGATGCAGCTATCTTCAGAGCCTTCTTCGACCTGCACTCATTCAGTTTGTTCCCAATCCTCTTCTCCTCTTTCTATTGGCTTCCTACAGAGCTTTGATGTTACCGTTTATCTATTTGACTGACCTGAGAATGGTGAATTTGAGTGATTTGATCTTATTGATTGATTGATTGTTGATAGGGAGCTGGAATTGGAGAGGCATGGCATGAAATTGCTAAAGAGGAATCCCTCCTCATTCACACCGTGTTTGGACGGGCGATATCTTCTGTTAGGGATGGATAAAGAACTTAATCATTCTGAGATTTCGAAATTCTCTAAGAAAGATGCTGATGCTTATCCAAGGTGATTGTTCTTTCTTTTGGGAGCTTAGTGTTCCTTTCATGTGTTCATCTGGTCGTCTACTGATCTCTTGGATCATTGTAAATGAAAAACTCTAGTAAAAAAGTTTAGTTGCGAATCATTCCTAGAAATATCAATGTAGTAATGTGGATGCATTCACTAATGGACTAGCTTTTATTTGCAGCTCTTTTCGCTCCCCAACATTAGCATGTCTTTCTATTTTGTGAGGATCAAACTGTATATACTAGTTCCAAACTGTGTTTTTCTGATATTATGAATCATTGCTAGAAGAAAGGAATAATATTTTGAAGTTTAAACTTCAAAGATCTCGTTTTGTCTCTTATATTGCATCGGCATGGTATCACAATGAAAGAAAGGATTAAAGTAGCTCATATTTCCATTAGGGGAAACTCTTATGAACTTGATAGCTGAGATTTTGGACATTTAGGTCACCGAAATGTGGTTCGATAATTAAATTTGGATTTGGATTTGCTACACTTCTGCTGCTAGATGACAGATTCAATCTGGATCACTGCAAGACTGTGATGTCACTGGATGTGCAGTGAATTGACAATGATTTTCAAACTTAATTTATGCAGATATGAAGACCAGTTGGAGAGCTTCTGTAAGTTTTTGGAACCAATTTTTGACTCCGCACCTCCTGAAAGTTTCCAAGGTCATGTATCTCTTATAAATAGAGGAAAACATAAGTTAAACAAAATGGCATTCTGGCAACAATGTCTACGCCGTGCTGCTTCCTTGGGACAAAAGGATATGGTGTAAGATACCATTTTTAGTGTCAGTAAATCCTTACAGTTGAGATATTGCCCCAGTATTCTTTCAATGTTTTCACCAGTTGTGTAATATCTATGAATGCATACTTGTTTTATCATCATGTTTGACCTTTTGTGATTCAGATTTGAATGTTTGGAAAAGAAATTTTAGAAATAAGACATAATTTCTGGTGACAGGAATTTTCTAGACCTTCTACTCTCCCCTGCATCGAAGGTTTTGAATAATTGGTTTGAGGTACTTATGTATTAAATTTATATTATCCTCTGCATATTTTAAACTTACTTTATTACTTTCATGTCCTAATTGTGCAAAAGAAATAAATATCTTTGACATGCTTACACTTGTGAGCAAAAATAGCCATATGAGCTCCTAGAATACTGTATTTCGAAACAACATCATTCACTAGTTGACAGGCTTTCCCAATCATTTTGTTCAATCTGACCTCTTTGTTATCCATAAGATGGGCAAGTCATGCATGGACTTTCTACTTCTTACCTTAACTGATTTCTATCTGATGTTGATACAGGCAGATGTTCTAAAAGCAACGCTTGCAACTGATGCTGTAATTGGAAGCACGGTAAGAATTTCTACAGGATAATGCTACTGTTACTTACTACTCTCGTATGTTGTCTCTTTGATCTGTTGAACAAGTTTTCCAATATAGCTTATTTTTATTCGAAATGTTGGTCAAAAGGATGATAATTAAACTTTTTTCTGTTGTTCAGGTAAGCGCACATACACCAGGAAGTGGATATGTTTTGCTACATCATTTATTGGGACAAACAAGTGGCCATCGTGGCATATGGTCGTAAGTATCCTAACTGTGCTACCAGAAGTATTTCAACTCTTAAGTTCTCAAGGAGCATCAAATCTATTACATAAGTACCTTCAATAGTATGATATGGCTTATGAAAGGTGCTATTTCCGTGCATACATGAAAATTAGCCTACTGTAAATAATTTGATTTCCCGTGGATTTGGTGTTTTTACTCCCCAATTTTTACCTTAATTTTTGAACAGTTCTTAGTGAAGCAAATAATAATTCGGTAATTGTATTTCTGAAGGTACGTGGAAGGTGGAATGGGCGCTGTATCCTTAGCTATTAGTAGAGCTGCTGCTGAAGCTGGGGCTCATATCGTGACTGATGCTGAAGTAAGTTTATTCTATCCTAAATTATATTTCTCTATGTGTAGGTACTCTCTTAGAATGATGTTTCATCTATGATGTCATTGTTTCTTACTACCTTCTTAAATTGAAGTGGAATATTTTTTGTTAATTATCCCAAACACATGCTTGTTAAATTGCTTTTCCAACCCGGTGAGTAGAGAAGAAATTGGAAGTGCAAGTGCTACATAAGCACATTATAAGCTCCTATTCTGAAAGTATTCACCTTGCACAATCATACAATCAACCACGATATTATGCTTCTTTTTCTGTTCCTGGTAATTAATGAACTCTCTAAACTATGCCTGTGGTGTAGGTTTCACAGCTGATGATTGAGGATTCTGGCACAGTAAAAGGGGTTTGTTTCTATATTGGATTTGGAAATTCTTGTGGTTTCAAGTATCATCTTTAGGCAATATCAAGATTGACAGCCATTATCCTTCTAGGTTTTGCTGGCTGATGGAAGAGAGGTGCATTCCTCTATCGTACTATCAAATGCGACAGCATATAAAACTTTCTTGGTAAATTTTACATTGTCAAGTATTTATTTACTCTCAACATCCGTATTGCAGAACATAGAATTTGTGTATCTCAATGTTCTGTTATTGTTTGTTTGAAACAGGAGCTTACTCCCAGCAATGTTCTTCCTGATGATTTTGTCCGTGCCATTAGAAACATAGATTACAGCTCTGTAAGACACTAATCTAACAATAATCAACTTCCCATTTTTTAAGGAATGATTTCCTCGCACAAAATTTGCACGCTGTGATTTTGCAATACTAGATTTTTGGATTTTGGATTTTTCATTCATTTCTTGTCTGTATCTAATGGGCCTCATGGAAGAATAAGCCGGCAGATAAACTTATAAAAGTTATAACTAGCAACTTTGGTTTACATATTTTCTTTACCACATTTGTAATTTTATTGAACATCAAAATTATAGTTTCTTATCAATTCGGTGAAGGTCGGTGTAGTCTTATTTATCTATATTGGTGTGTGCTTTAGGTTTAGTTTTCCTAATTGAGTTATTATGTGTCAGGCAACGACAAAAATAAATCTAGCTGTTGATAAGCTACCACAATTCCATTGTTGCAAGAGCATGAATAATCATGCAAATATTGGTCCTGAACACATGGGAACAATTCATATAGGCTCTGAAAGGTATGCTAAGACTGTAATTTTATCATTAATTAATCAGATTTCCATGTCTGTACTGTATGATATATCTCATTTTGTGAGTTGCCAAAAGGCGCTACTTTGACTACTGACGGGTTTGGTGAGGGAAAACTATTATTTAAGGTGGTGTCGCCCTATTTCCAGCACAAAATATATTTTGCACCGATAACTATTTTCACTACAATTATGGTCGTTTTCTATTTACTACAATCATGCAACACTTTATTTTATTGAACTCTATGTTAAATTTTGCAACAAATTGTTATTGAACGGTTTAGCCTCAACTCCTGTACTACTTTGTTGTTTTTGTTTACTCTTATGGTTTGTTCTTGCAGCATGGAGGAAATTCATTCTGCTTGTCAAGACGCTGTGAATGGTCAAGCTTCAAGAAGACCTGTTATTGAAATGACGATACCTTCTGTGTTGGATAAAACGATCTCTCCACCTGGTACTGTTCATACATCTTCACAAAATCAATAATGTTATTCCTTGCAACAACTGAATTGAAGATTATGCTGCTCATCTTCCTCTCATTCTAACTCAAGAGCTTGAAGTTTTTCTTTCATGTACATAAATAATCTTTTATTACATTTTTCTTATGAAATTCCTACTTTCACCAAAGTGTTGCATGAGTTCTTCTTTTCATTCTTACTCAAGAGCTTACATGTCATGTGTTCAGTGTTTGTCTAGTTGTATTTGTATGCAGAATCTTTTAGCTGTTAATTTCTAATGATGCTGATTATTGTTTCTTCGTTGTAGGTAAGCATGTAATCAACTTATTTATCCAATACACCCCTTACAAACCCACAGATGGTAGCTGGGAAGATTCTACATACAGGGTGAGTCTCCTTTGTATCCAACTTAACTTTTGTTGATGAAAGGTGTCAGAGTCATCAGATCTGATAAACAGTCGATTTGTCTAGGAATCATTTGCTAAGCGTTGTTTCTCCTTGATCGATGAACACGCATTCGGATTCAGTTCATCAATCATTGGCTACGACATGCTGACTCCGCCAGACCTTGAACGGGAAATTGGGCTGACTGGTAAATTCCAGTTTCCACTTGACCACAATGGCCAGAACCAAATCTTCCTCTCTTTTTTTTTACCATTGAAACTATACAAATACGGAGATTCAACCCATCTGAGACAAGATTAAAAAATAACAAACTCATAGCTCCTTTAGAAACATATTATGAATCTGAGCTCATTCTAAATAAATGATTGCATCAGGTGGAAATATCTTCCATGGGGCTATGGGGCTGGATTCTCTTTTCTTAATGAGACCAGTAAAAGGATGGTAACAATTTTCTAACCTCAATTTTTTTAACCTTCCTCTTGAGACCGTTGTAAATAAGAGATCTTTTTTTCTTCTTCCTGTTCTTGCAGGTCGAGCTACCGAACACCGATACAAGGATTATATATGTGTGGGAGTGGAGCTCATCCTGGTGGTGGTGTCACGGGTGCTCCTGGTCGCAATGCTGCACATGTTGTTCTTTCTGATATGCAGCACTGAATTAACACTACTCAAGTGAGTTTTCTTGGCGTTCATGACAAAACCTTATCTTAAATTAATATCGATTGCTCCAATAGCTCTGAATTGCTTTTCTTTTATTATGAAAAAGAGAAAGATCTCAGTTTCCTTCCCCTTTCCACACCAATATTATGTTTTCACCCTCTATAGAAAATTAGAAATCAAGGGTTCGTTTGGAATTGGATAGACATATATGATGCATTATTTTACGATAAATTGCATTAAATTTTGAATATAATGTATAATACATTATTTTGTTAATCCAGACAAACTCCAAGCTAAGCCTCTCATTATTAGTTAGAATTGTTTCCTTTACCAGCCAGGCTTTGTTCCCTTTTCAACTACTAGCCTCTTTTTGGTTGTCGTCAAATCCCCAGAACTTGGCATTTTTGATGTCATCCTCAACCATCAATTTTGAGAACTCTTGATGGTCATACTCGAGTGTGGCATTACCGCCAAATTCTGCAGCAAGGTTCTCAAGGTCAAAATGAGACCTCATAATCTCCACACTGTCCTCCTTGTTGGGCCGAACAAACTGCACCTTTTGGAACGTCTTTGTCTCCAAGAAATACTTGACCACCTGGTTAAAGGCCGAAGGAAGTTATTATTTATCAGATTTTTGTAAGAAATAAAAGGTGCATTTTAGATCAAAGATTACTGACCTTCCAAGATCCTTCGAAAATCCTAGGAGGATTATAAAGAAAAGCTACAGCAAGCCTCTCGGGATAATGATTCTGTAATATGTGAATAACCTCTTTCGATGTTTTGATAGGTGTGATGTTGCTGTATGACAAGCCCGGAAAGTCTATCAACCACACCATCTGCTCCTGTCCCTCTGGAAGATTGAGGATCGCGTTCTCTAACATATATACGACGAGACGAATATGCCCCTCTGCTGATGTTGTATTCTGATACAAGGATGAGAAAAGGGTGAGATCTACAACGGATGAAGTATTTTTCTTTATTGCAAATAAAGTATTTATCAATAGATTGGCAGAAGAGGCTCAAGGGTACCTGCTTTCCGGGCCTCATGATAAGCACGGGGCGACCTAGACGATCATGAAAGCCTGCTCTGAATAGTTTGCCAGTTTCACCTTCGAATGCAATGTCATTCTAGCATGCCAAAGAAAGATCATTTGAAATTGTGAGGTTTGTTGCAGATTTTCATGGAAGAAGTGTGAAATAGAAGATAGTAAGTTTGATTAATGATTAGGTACCCATTGGATCTCATCAGGCTTGTAGGATTCTCTCCATTTGAAAGTGTCTTCCAACATTTTCTTGGCCTTATCCACATTCCAATTTCTTGCCACTAGGTATCTAACAAGGCATGCATCAGTGCAGTATTTTAACCTTCGCCCAGATAGTGGTCCGATAGTAACTCTAAGCTCCTTCACCTATGTGCAGCAGCAGCAACAGCAACAAGATAAAGGAAACTGGCTACTAAGCATGAATATGACTCTATATGTTTCATTGTACTAAAAGCTTTATAATAAAAAGAGAATCCGTTACAAAAATAAGAAAAAACATCTAAAAAGATACGGAGAGAATAGAAAAAATTTAATTTTGACTGTTAAAATCTTACATTAAACTGTTAAAATCTGTTCTTGATTTTTCCTAAACATTGTCAGAGCAAATGAATCAGATTGTTGTTCAATGGAGGAAGATAACATAACAATTGCTCAAGATCATGAACAAATCAAGTAGTTCTTTTCTTGTGAAATCAAACACCAATGTAATGTGAAAATCAGATGGAATACCTTGGCATCTCGCTGATGAGAATCATCTTCATCTTGATGCCTCCTCCGAAACATTGTCACAGCAAATGAATTCCCAGATTCTAATTCAACCTACAGCTGCAAGATCAGGAAACTGAAACAAAGTCAACTCTCATGGCCAAATATGCTATCATCTAAATTAGTCAGCTTTTAACCAACTGAATCAACTGAATGTACTGGAAATTAAGATTAAGATCGACAGAAATCCAGAAACTGTATTTTATAACTAAATTAAGTTGAGATAATCTTCCGCCAAAGTCAAATTTAATAGGAAACGCATTCATCTTATCATCTCCCCAGCAGTTCTTTTTTTTTTGGTAAGGGTCTCCATAGCAGTTCTGTTTTACTTGATATGTTACAACTTACAATCTAAAGCGCTTATAGCTGAAAGTCAAATGAATTACAGAAACCTTGTATGGATAGATTGAAAATATATGGCTACTGCATAATAGAGAATCCAACACAATTCCAGAAAAGAATTGAAATCAGAAGAAAAGAAGTATAAACTGTAGACTATCGAACCTGAGGAGCGAAGCACGAGAGAGCCGACGAAGAATGAAGATACAAATTACAAAGGGTGAAGATAATTTTAAAAGTCTTCGGAAAAGTTTTCGATTTTTATAAAGTCCGATGTCTAAAACACGTTTATAATTTTTTATACGTAGTCAATGCTATTTTTAAATTTGAGATTGTAATATCATAAAACGATTTTTTTGTTGGTTTGATGCATATGGTATGAGGCTATTCAAGGTTGGAAAAGTACTGTTAGATGACCAAATTTCGATTTTTTCTTTTCTTTTTCAAAACAAAGCTTGTGCATTCAATCTCTAATTATGTTCTGTGTTTGGGACGTACTCACCGATTCATAACAGAATTGATTTTGTAAATAAAAAAGTAGTTGTGGAGGATGAAGTGAGCAAATTTGCTCCAGCGGAGAGCATATATGTATGTGTTACTCGCTTTAATAGAGATGGTCTAATTTTTGTTGTCCAACGTCTTACCTCTATTTTACAATTTTCATTAACATTGGCTAATTGTTTGTGAATATCAAAATGTTTATGAATAAAGATCAATTGTTTGTGAATATTTGTTAATTGTTTGTGAATATTGATCAAGTGCGTCCTTCTTTTCTACTATTTCTTGGATATTGTCCATATTTGCATGAATATTCGAGATAGTTTTCTTTTCTTCTAATATATAAAGAAAAATATAGTTTTTAATTTTTAATTTTATTTATTTCTTACTAACACGTAATTAAGGAATTGAAGAAATCATACATGCATCGACATACACGCATAAATTAGATATAGTCCCACCATCCCATAATGTTATTCACATTTCACTTTGGCACATTTGTCAATGTACATTTTGCGTGTTAATATCTCTAATTACAATGTTATTAAAAATTATAAATTTTGATATTATTAAAGTAATAATGAAACAAGATCTCCTAATCATGTTTTTTCTTATAAATTACAAATAATCTAACAATTATGTTATATTGTGAATAATAGTATCAAAGATTCAAATGGGAAGAATGTTAAGGACGAAGGAAGTATTTAAAACAGACGGAGTAGCACACAAGATTATGCGAAGCAAATACGAATACGGACTAAAAATCATATACACTAATTTAATTTTAATTTGTAATTTATGTCTGAACGTCTCCTAGCTTATTGCGACATTCAAGAAGCATAAGCTAGAAAGACGTGAAATCTTATTCAAGATCCATCTACTTCCACCACCAATTTTAATTTGTTATCTACTATTCAATATTCAGAAAAATCTAATTTTATAATCATAGTATCACCTTCCCCCTAATATGGCATGATTTGAGTTCCCTCCACTTTTGATTCATATATCTGGTGGGTATTATTCTTTTATTTTTATTGGTTGAATGTATTTTTTATTATAAACTCTAACTCTTTTAAAAAAAAAGTAAACTTTTCACTATAAAATACATGACCAATAAAAAATAGTACACCAAATGAAGATATTTACCCATTAGGTAACTCAATCATTTTCCATGTAAGAGGCGATATTGTGGAATTATGTGAGGTGACTCTCGAGATAAAGATCAATATAGCGAGATACGAAATTATTAATGAGATGAATGTCAGGATATACAATGGCGCTGGAACATTAATTAGCGCATTAAACCGAACATATAAATCAAATAAGATTTCAGGTTAAATCCATATAACAAGATAAAAAGTAATTTATATATGGTCTTTATTTAGTCACAATTTTAAAGGTAAAGTTTTATTTTGAAAGATATATTGTCTCTTCTTATTCAAGTCTAATAAGTATGATTAATGTAATCTCAACTTATGTACTACTCTCTCAGTCCCTTTAAGTTAGGGCATCTCCAATAGAGAGTTAAAAATAACATGCCAACTAGGATTTTAACATGTCAAAATTGTACAATTTAGCATTTGCTATTTTTAACATTTCTACCAACACCAACAACAAAAGCTATAATTTTACTATAATACACCCAAAATCTATGATACAAACAACATATTTAGTGAAGGCCCACCCAAATTCCATGCATTTTAGACACCTCACAATTTTAGCATTTGCTATTTGGAATGCTAAATTTAGCATTTGAGTTGGAAAATTGAAGCATCTCTAAGTGAATATTCTCCATTTTGTTATTTATAGCTTACTATTGGTGTTAGATTTAGCTAAAAAATTGCTATCTTTATTTTTAGCTCTCCATTGGAGATACCCTTAGTCTCGTTTTCTTTTTGGGTTCTTCCTAAAGTTAGTCTCATTTTCATTTCTATCCATTAAATTATTTCCATAATATCCTTACTTTATTTACTTTATTCATATCTTAACAACACTTTATCAATCAAATCAATATTTTTCATCTAATAAGTTTCTTATTGGTTAAATTTTATAATTTAATATGTCATTCTTTACATTTTTATTTTGATTAAACTTATCCAAATGTAAAAGACACAATGACACCAACTTAAAGGAACTTAACTTGACTTTTGCACTTCTTCTTTTTTATAAAATTTGTTATTCTTAATCCTGTCACTAGCTATAAGCCTATACTGTCTTAATAATGATTAACTGTCTAATCAAGATTTTTTCTTATGGTGATGAAGTCATCAAGCATACCCAAGAATTATTATCTTGTAACCAAACACTACGGCTGTATGTGCCGACACGAAAATAACCTGCAATGTAGAAGTCGATGATAAATTTAAGACGAGCAGGTGGTATAACACACAATTTAACTAATTAATTAATTTTCCAATTCGTTCAATTCAATCCTCTTCCTCTAAATTAGAGGAGAAATAAATAAGGTTCACACACAAGACTTCCTGAATAATTTGGGGGAAATAAGCGAAAAGTGAGAATGGTGGTGGAGGGTGAATATTCAGAAGCGATGGTCTCGAATCTGAGCATCAAAACACGAAGCAAGCTGTCATCGTCGTTCAGACTCAGCAGATCTCGAAGCTCGGGGCTCTTCTCCGATTGGATCCCGTTCGAATCAGCTCGATTCACTGCCTACGAGCGGCTATCGGAATCGATGAGGTTGAGCGACGAGCCGGAGAGGATGAAGACGAGGAGGAGTAAGCAGCAGCAGAAGAAGAGCGGCGCTGCTTGGGGATTCATAACCAAGGTTTTCTCGTTGAGGATGAAGTCAGGCGATGATGGGGCGGAGAAGAAGAAAGTGAAATTGAGATCGAGCTGGTTGCCGGATCCGGATCGACGGTGGCCTGTTCAAGGTTGGGGATGAGCTCCAAGTCAAATCGAAGAGAGAGGTTTGAAGGTTGAAGGAAGTCTGTGAATGCACGCGACTCCAGTGATCTTGGTTGTCACATTGCAAATAATCTTATGCTTTCAAATGTACTTACTGCATGGTAATTAATATTATTATTTTCGTTATTCATGATTCAGAGATCAAGACATACAGGATTACGCCTCTACTAAAAAATCATAAATCAAGAGGGAACAAAAGAGCAAATGGAAAAAAGAAATAAAATAAAATTTGTAGAAATGAGAAGTTTGGGAAAAAATGACACAGGCAGCTAGAAAATTACGACACATGTCAAATTGAATTCCATAATGAGATATGGAACAAGTGAAGATTTACTTTAATACTTATATAGTAGATTGATGATCGATATTCGGAGCAACGAAAGAAGGGAAGGGAAACCAGAGCAGCGATAATGTATCCATAGATGATGAAAAGAACAAGGATGTGCAACGATAATGAATTATACATGATGAAAAAATTTGACTGGATTTTTTCATAAATAGTTCTGGACGCATCATTACTACGCTCAATAATAGATGCAGGTTATATATAATTTTTCGGATGCAGTGTTTTCCCCTGTTGAAAAATCAAAATAGAATGTTCATTCCATGGTTTCGAGCGCATGACATGTTGCATGTAAGAGTTTGTTTGCGAAGTAGTTTATAAACTATTTAATTTCTCGAAACCTTGTACCTAAAAAGTCGTGCATAAAAACTAACTTATAAATTGTTACTTTCTCAAAAAAACTTTACCCTCGTGCCTAAAAAGTAGTGTACAAAAGTACCGAAGACTTGGGCTTTATTCAGTAGAGTTTTTTTTGTACATAACATAATTTAATTTTTTATTCTAGTTGTTAAGTGTTCGGTAAAAAAACATCATCTAGTTTAATAAGCTTAATATTAATTAAAATTGTTTAGTTTGTTATTGTTACACCCCCTAAATTAATGAAGCTTAACAAACTTAATGTAATTTTTAATCCATTATTTCCCTTTATAAATAAAAGACTGAAATAATTTATTATATCTTTTTTCGTAAATTTACCATTATTATTTCTAATTCAGCAAGAGTATCGATTATCCAAAAAGTTTTTTAAATAACATTTTCATTTTCAGCTCCAACTATTCATTTAGTTCCGGCTTCAGATTCAGCTATTATTTCAGCTTAATATAAAAAACTGATTGAAGAAACAAAGAAAATAAAAAAGAATTCACAAACGATCGAGATATTGTTGTATCAAGAAAATTGGTATGTGGCTTAGTCATTATCTTGAAGACAAAGCTTTCTTACATTTCACTTGATCTAATTCCAGGTCAAAAATGAAATTATTTAGTATTTGACGAATGGTTGTCTCGTTAGAGGCAGTGAATGAAGCTTTTATTGAATTACAACTTCGAACTCTAGCTGATGTATGGTTATCTCTACAATATGTGATGAATGAAGTACTTAAATGCAAAGGAGGCAATGATTATGAACTTCCACGTCATAGCAAGAAGAAGTTATTTGCTCAAGAAAATCTACCTGTAATTGTCAAGGCACCTATGTGGGCTATCATACAAGCTTGGAACATGGTCCATGAGGGGACACATGAAACAACACAACAAGAAGGACAAGGAACTCAGGAAAATCCAGCAGAGCCACAAACTGAAGAGAATCCAGCTACCCAACAGGCAAATGACAATCAAATGAGGGATGATTATAGGTGGTTAGGGGACTATGCATTTCTAATCAGTTTTAATCATGCAGTATCATTTTGTGAATGTAATTAATCAAGATCTGTGATGATTATCAATATAAGATGACGTTTTGGAAATGCAATGAATGGACTGTGTGCAATTTTATTCTCAGATGTCCCTATATGCCACAAGACTAAAATACCAAATACAATGTCTAAACATACCCATAGGCATCTACTTGATCACATGTGGGTGTTCCTATGGCAAATTAGGTTTGTGATTTTAACAGTCTTGCATCTTACATCTAAGTTAAGAGTTTACATTATTGATTTAAAATCTCAGTGTCCCCATTTCCCTCACAGATACAAGACTAATCACAAACCTAAAATATCACATAGAAATCAATCCATCACATGCAAAAGAGTTCTCAAAGCACATAAAGACACTGTTTTTTGATACTAGCCAATTCAGTTTTCAGACTTCATCATAGAAAGCACAATCCAACAAGGCAACCATCATCATCTCATAAAGCCAACAGATAATCAACAAGGCACAAAAATCTCAGTGAGCCAACAGTGAGCCACAAGAATCATCATATATTCAACATACTCATCAGCAATCCAACATAATCATCAGGTATTCAACATTCTCATCAGTAATCCGACAAAATGATCAGATATTCAACATACTCGTCAATAATCCAACATAATCATCAAAGATTCAACAACCATCCATAGATCAACGAAAAACCAACACAAATCTAGACATTATCTTAGCATAAATCCAACAAATTGTCCATGCAACATCAAATCCAAGCAAAAACCCACAAAAACCCATCAAAATAAGTTTTCCATTACATAAAGGGGATATTAAAGTAAGCTTAGCTAGATCGTCTCCGAACGAGAGGCTTCAGGGGTGTCAGGGATCACTATGAGCTTCGGGGACCGCTTTTTGGAGTGCTCATCTCAGGGGGACTCGATTCCGATGGCAGGATCTCCGATTGAGGAAAGTAGTAGTTGATCTCGTCTTCAAAATAGAGTTCAGGTGTCGGAATATCGGGAATGACGATGACCTCTCAGGGACGTGAAAGGGCTTTGTTTTCAGAGAGCTCTGGCTCCTTCATGTGATCCAGCATCGATTCCGACCGCTTTGGGTTGAAACCGTAGTGGTCTCGGTAGGACTGCGGGGTGGATAGTTCAATGGTCTTGTTAGGACTCCGAGGGGGGGAGTTGGATGCAGCCATGAAAGAGTTGGATGAAACCATTGGAAGAAGAGCGAAGGGAGATCGGAGAAAGATAGAGAGAGATGGGAGAAAGAGAGAGAGAGAGATCGGAGAAAGAGAGAAAGAACCAGAGAGAACGAGATCGGAGAAAGAACCAGAGAGAAGAGAGAGCTAGGTTTAGGTGTAGCGGCGAGAGAGAGAAGAGAATGAGAGAGATCAGGGTTTGGGTGGGTTTAAATAGGGGTGAATAATGGGCTTGTTTAGTGGGCGGATTAGGATTAGGGGTGAATAGTGGGCTGAGTTAGTGAGGTTTAAACGGGTTTGTTTAAGGGGTTTGGGTTTTTGGGTTTAGTTAGAAATAATGGCATAATTATGACTAGATTAGTGGTTTATTAATTATGTATATTTAATCTACTAATCTAAGGTTTTTTGGTTAGTACTTAATTAAGATTAATTTAACGAGATTAGTCACTTTTGTTAGAAAATTTAAGGAATTGTATAGAAATGGTGGATTTTAATGGTGATGGAGATTGATAGAGGATATGTGAAAAGTATGAGGGAGAAAAAATATTTTGGATGAATAAGAGAAAAAGTAAGAGTATTATGATAAGAAAAATATAAATAGAAAATAAAAGAAAAGGAGATAAGACAAACAAAAGGACGTTGAAAAAGAAACACCACTGACAAATGGGGACGAAGTATAACAAGTCCATATTTCACTGTAACTGATGACCTTAATGCTTTTTTTTATCCAAGAATGCACGTAGACCCCTCTTTAAGCTCAGCAACTTGTTCTGGGTGGCATTGACCTCCTAGATCATCACCTAAAAGATAAATCTCACAATCAATCATGCACACCAAGGCCCAAACGCTAAAAGAACAGAGTAGAAAAGGCATACATCTTGAAGAATTTCATATTGTCCCCTGCTTTAGAATCAATGAAGAACTACTTTGCAGAAACTAGCAAAGAAAGTGAAAAGAAAAGTGAAATAAGCAATATATGAAGATCAAAGACCATAATTAAGTGAAGTATGTTGAGATACAACAACAATTATCCTTGGCATTTGGAGATTGATACATTTGACATCAAGTAATAGGAAGAAATTAGAGAGAGAAACTGCGGAAAATTCCATGAGACCTTTGAGCCTAGAATCGTGCTTGATGTTAATCCGATGGAACTCGATGTGATCGGCCCAGAGAAGTGAAGACGACTCAAGAAGATGCTTGATCTTGTCATTATAAACATCGACTGCCAACACCTTGTGTGGCGTCTCGTAAATGAGCTTTTTGTAGAGGTGAGAGCCGATGAAACCTCCGATGCCAATCATGCATATAGTTATCGGCTTGATCGACTTTCCGTCCAGAACTATTCTCTTCGCCGTCGCCATTTCCGGTGTATTTGATTTTGTGAAGAAAAGAAGAGACCTCTTTATTGGCGCAATAAAGAAGGAGACAGTGGGGGCGCGTGTTGGTGAATCTGATTTAACGAAGGATTAGGATACAAACTTATAACTTAAATGAAAGGTGTAAAATCATACACTTTAGATGAGTAAGAGGTATTGGGAAAAAATCCTTCTAAAGTTTTACCCAAAAAGTGTAATGTTTTTTTATGTTTGTACATCAAGTTATATGTAAATACCCCTTTGCTGACGTGATAATTATAACAGAGCTGTCAACAAAAATAATAAGTTGTCAACGCAAATAATAACCATTTGCTGACGTGGAAATTATAACTGACCTGTCAACAAATTTTTTAACAGAGTTGTCAACAAGAATAATAAGTATTCAACACGACTAAATAAGTTGTCAACCCAACTAAATAAACTGTTTACACGACTAATAAACGGTCAACAACATACAACACGAGTAATATTACAAAATTGTCAACACTTTACAAAACTTGTCAACACCACTAAATTACATTGTCAAAAAAATAATTGTCAACACATTATTTTTTTTTACACACTAAAACAAACTGCATTGTCCCTGCATTGTCCCTGCATAATCCTTGCCAACAGTGTCAAATTTTACACACATTAACTTGTCAACACTGCCAATTTTTTTTGTCAACAGTCCTTGCATAATAATTAAATCCTTGCTTTTAACCAAAGACACGGAAATCAAAAGTCTACTAGAGCCTAATTCATTGAATCTGTACTGCACGACCACAAACACAAGATAAATTAACTTGTCAACACTGTCAAATTTTTTGTCAATACACTTCACAAAGAGAAGGCATAACTGTCGTTGCCAACTCACTTAAAAATTGTCAACACACAAAAACAAATTATCAACACACTAACAAAATTGCCAACACATAAAAAAACCGTCAATACTAAAACAAACTACCAACAAACACAAAAAAACACTAAAAATTATCAACACACAACATAAAACTTTCAAGAAACTCTCAAACACATTAATTTAACTATCAACACATTAAATGTCAACACCGGGAAAATTGAAAAACCCTAATAAACACATTAAGTTATAAACATCTTCAAAAACCTTCTTGCATAGCAAAATCAACGAGATAAACATCCAAGGATTTACAAACTATAGTGTATTGAGATCTATTCTGCACCTGCAGTATCAAACAGCAAACAACAAGGATGGTGCTGCAGTATCAAACAGAAAATAACAAGGATGGTGTTGCTGTATCAAACAACAACCAAGTCGGCTTAAAATCTAAACTATGAGTTGTTGTGAAGTCGAAGGCCGCTGCAGCTAAGCCTAAGCTTGATGTTGTTGTAACGAAGCGCTAGGCTAGGGCTACAGCGAAGCCTACGAAGGTTACCAAGACTTCAGCGGTTGCATCACCGTCCAAGAAGAAGGCGCCTGTAGCAGCCCTATCTCCGAAGACATAACCCCAGCGGGAAGACATATCTGGCTTGAATCTAGGCGTCTGAGATCACGAGGCTGTAGAGATCGGCAACCATACCTTGAGTCTCAGCAATTTTTGCGTTCGATTTTGTCGTCAATCGCGATCGTCGGGAGAAATCTAGCCGCCGCGATCCTCGATTCAGTGTTTCCGACTGGCAAGACACGGATGATTGAAGCTCGACAAATCGAAATCGGTCTTGAAGAAGTGAATCTGCTCTCTGGATCTGTAATGGGACCAGACAAAGGGGAGGAGAAAGAAGAAGAAAGGCGAACCAGATCTAAAAAAGAAGCGTGTGTATGTAAATAAGGGGAGGAGAGGGGTAGAAACTTATTAGTTAATTAAGAAATGCAGTTACTAGAACTATTGTGCCCATTGTTCAACCTTGACCAAGGCCCAATATGCTCTTCCAAGCATCATACCTACCTACAAAAGCCCAGTGATCTGGTAACAACATTCTTGTCCGAAAGTAATTTACTTCCTTGTCTCACCTGACAAGTACGTTGCTAACTTAATACAATATAAATTTGGCCCAGGCCCACTCAACATAAACCGATGCCTTCTTCTTCATGTTACTCTGCCTTGTCCCACCACAAACTCATGAATCCACCATTTTTTTTAGGTAATTCGTATGATCGATTGACTGAAATTATTCTATCTTTAAACTGCAATTAAAACTGCAATATAATGAATGCATAAAGTGGTAGATATTTTTCAATATCAATATCTTCGCATATATTTTCAATAAAAATCGAGTTGGAAACATTTAAATAAAAACACTTGACCACAATCAAATTGGACCAATCGAATATGGATATTTTAATGTTTCTATACATCTTTATAACTTTAAACATTGGCGTTTTATAGCTAAACAGAGATATGTTAGTTGCAAAATCATCCTAAACAAAGATTTATACGCTCCATAATGTAATCCCATAAGGTCCACAAACCACAATAATAGATTAATTAGCTTTACATGTTTAATATAAGTCACATAAAATATTTGTTCGGCTCCGTTGTTTATTTTACAAGTAAGTCGGTATAAGCACACCTAGCTACCCTCAACCTTACCATGGTTACTCTTACCTTTCTAACTTACTAACCATGGTTAGTTCCTCCGTATTACAATTTAGGCACAAAAAAATAAACATTTGAGCATAATAAAGGATAATTAATTATTCGTGCCCGAACTGCCCAGGCTTGCAGTAAACCATATTATGATACTCTTCTTCTCACTTTCTCCTCCCATAAAATCCCTCTCATCGCTCCATTTTTAGTCCCTACGATCAACGGTCCAAAATGACCGGAGCATATATATATATATATATATGCCGCCTCTTCCTCTAGCTTCTAGTCCTCTGAATCTCTAGATCTGTGCTCTATCCTCTCTCTGAAATTAAGTGAAACTTCTCTCTGGTATGCTATTGCTTCCCCTTGCGCTTTCTCTGTTGATTTTTTCTTGGTTTGTCTGAATTTGAAGCGCTTTTGTTGTGTTTATTTAAGTGAGAATTAAAGCTGAAGGAGCTTTGTTTGTTGTTTGTGGTTGCAGGTGGTGGTGGTTTTCGGTGTACGGATAGCTATGGAGGTCAACTGTGTTACCAAATCTGTAATAACAGACTGGTTAATGCTAACATGCGCCAGGGAGGTCATGGCTGCCATTCTTGTTTCCGCCCTCCTCAAATCTTTCTCTACTGGGGTAACAACTTCAGCCCTTCACTATCATGCGCTTTATATTTCTTTTTCTGCCTACAACTTTCATGTTAAGCTTAATTTTGTACAGTTTCTGAGCCTATGGGGAGGGTAAAACCAATAAAATCTTTTGCTAACCTACGCTTCAGATAATCCAAAACTATAGAGAAATTTTAAAATCTTCTCTTTTGCTAACCTAAGGTGGTTCAGTTGTACAGTAGGTTTGATTTGGTGTAAACTCTACTCTTGTCCTCACTTGTGATTTAGATAGCAGGGACTCGTACGGATTCTTAAAATTTATCTTCTGCTTTTTGTAAGAGAATTAAGCTTTTTAACAGATCGAGGTCTTCTGAATATGGAGCACAATAAATCTGAATGACAACTCGTGTTCGAATGTGCCGGATGATGTCGTTAAAATTGGAAAAATCATCATTTTCGGTTCTTTCCTCCACATTTTCCCCTTGCGTATAAGTCTTTTATTACTACGTACTAATTATTTTTTCAACTTTACTAGCAGGTAGATAGGTGATGTATATAGACAAGGACATAAATTGATTGTTAAAAAATAGTACTCCCTCCGTCCCTGTTTGTTTGTCCTGTTTGACTTTGGCACACTTGCCGATGCACGTTTTATATCGTCAATATATCAAATTATATGTTATTAAAAATTATAATTTTTTAATATTCTTAAAGTACTAATCGAAACGAATCAAACAAGACCACTCATGACTATGTTTTATCTTATATATTGAAAGATATTTAGAAGATTCTCTCGATTAGTGAATAGTGTCAAAATTTGAAACAGGACGAACAAACAGGGACGGAGGGAGTAAGTGCTAAACGTCATCGGATATGTTAGCACTTATATGAAAATAAATAAAGAGGATATACAGTTTTTTCTTTTTCTTTTTTCTTTCCCAAGGACCAAGGGTGCACAAAATGCACAATATTATAGACTACCGACTCCATCTTCAACCTTTGCATTGTTGTATCACAGAAATATTTTTCACCAAATAAACACTTAAGATATTTTTACTCTTTTTTTCGATCAAAATTTACATGTTTGAATTAATTCGGTAAAAGATAACCGATCCCTATCTAAATTGTTTTCTTTATAGCTAAGCAAAAACTTCAAATTTAGTTAAAAATCAGGTATAAATATTGTTAGAATAAATACTTTTTCAGCACAACTAAGTACTTGTTTGTATTTAAATACATAAATATAACATAAAGTCAATAACCCGAGTAGCAAAAGATAGCATATAGCATATGCTTAAGGTACTTTTCATGCGTTAGAATCTCTTTGTTATACAGTGTGATCAACAAGACACTTACTAGTAAAGAAGCATCATGTTCCGAGTGCATTTTGTTGAGCTACTTTAAGGTCTTTTTAGTACATTTTAAAGCTTCTATTTTGAACCCTTAGATGCTTGATGCTATACATTTATAAGTCATACAAGAATCTGATTCTCTTCTTTTTTGATTGTTGGGGATCGAATCTGATGTTGTTTTTGTGTTTAATATCTTAATTTTATTGCAGGATCAAAGTGGGTCCATGACTCCAAATTTTGAGGAAAAGCCTGAAGATGCTGAAGGAGACGAGGAAGATGGAGATGCTGAGAATGGAGGTGGATATGGTGAAGGCGAGGAGACGTCTGAGGATGGAGGTGAAGACTCGTGTGAAGCCAAGAACACGAGCAATGGGAACAAGGCGAAAGAAACTGCTGAAGAGAATGGAGAGGATGAGGATGAGGATGAAGACGGTGAAGGGCGAGATGATGGGGATGATGATGATGATGATGATGATGGGAATGATGATGATGGTGATGAAGATGATGGAGAGGAAGTTGTTGCAGAAGAAGAGAACGAAGACGACCCAGATGATGAAGACGATGATGAGGATGAAGAGGAGGAAGCACTTCAACCACCTAAGAAGAGGAAGAAGTGATCTAACATGCAAGCTATGTAATGATGAGGAATCAAGAATGTGCCTTCTAATTAACTATGTTCTTTGAAGCTTTTATTTCCATTTAGAACTTGATTTAGAGTACTATTTCGATTAGAACTTGATTTAGAGTACTATTTCGATTAAGGCAAGTTCTTAACTATCTGCACCAAATGCTAGTGGATTTGGGGGGAAATTTTCATTAGCTTGATTAACACTCAGAGGCAAAATGCCTTATAAAGGAGTGGAGGAGTTTGTTACAATTTTGTGAGTAACAGAATTTGGAATACAAGGCAAAATGCCCTTGAATCACTAACTCCATCACCCCCCCAGAAGCTGGGAGGGTCTTTGACCATACCCAGCTTGGGAAGAAGTGTTACAAGCTTGTAGCCGGCCACTGGTTTCGTCAAAGCATCTGCGAGTTGGAAGGCAGTTGGCACGTGTGACAGGGAAATCAAGCCTTCAAGCAACTTTTCACGAACGAAGTGGCAATCCAATTCGATGTGTTTTGTGCGTTCGTGGAAGACAGGGTTGCGAGCTATGTAGATGGCCGCTTGGTTGTCACAACGAACAGGGATGGGGGCTATGTTGGGTACACCAAGTTCAGTCAAGAGACGACTCAGCCATGCCAACTCTGCAGTGAGACGGCGCATTGATCTATACTCAGCCTCAGCGGAGGAGAGTGAAACTGTCTGTTGCTTCTTAGATTTCCAAGAGATAAGGCTATCTCCAAGAAAAATTACAAAACCGCTTACAGCGCCTTGAGTTGGGACATGAGGCCCAATCTGCATCACAATATCCTTGCAGAGCAAAATTCGATGTGGAACTCAAGAGAAGAGCTTTATCAGCTGTGCCTTTGAGGTAACGAAGCACATGATGGGCGGCATTGAGGTGATCTGAATGAGGGGACTGAAGGAATTGACTGAGACTCTGGAATGTGAAAGCCAAGTCAGGTCGAGTGTGCACGAGAAAATTCAGTTTCCCTATTAACTGTCGATAGACTGTAGGATTTGACAAAGGAGATCCTGAGTCTAGGCGAAGTTTGAGGTTGACATCCATTGGTGTGGATACAGGAAGTGCAGTGGAGCAATCATTTTCATCAAGCAAATCCTGGATGAATTTCCTCTGAGAGATGAAGATGCCTTCAGTGTTGCGAGAGAATTCAAGGCCCAAGAAGTAACTCAGAGCTCCAAGGTCCTTAATCCTGATTTCTTCATGTAAGAAAGTTTTCAAATTTTCTATCTCAGCAGGGTCATCTCCAGTCAATAATATGTCATCGAAATAAATTGCCACAAAAACCTGAGAGCCATTGTCCTTTTTGGAGAAGAGAGAATGATCATTGAGGGAAGAGACGTAACCTCTTGTGCGTAAGGCCTTAGAGAGACGAGCAAACCATTGTCTCGAGGCTTGTTTGAGTCCATATAAGAATTTTCTGAGGCGACAAACAAAGTTAGGGGAAGATGGAATCATACCAGGAGGAATGGGCATGTAGACTTCCTCATGTAGCTCACCGTGAAGGAAAACATTATTGACATCAAGTTGCATAACTTGCCAATGTCTCTTAGCTGCAACTCCAAGTACACTGCGTATGGTTGTCATCTTGACAACTGGTGAGAATGTTTCCACATAATCTATGCCTTCCTTCTGTGTGAAGCCTCGCACAACTAGTCTTGCTTCGTAGCGTTCCACATAACCATCAGCTTTGTGCTTCACCTTATACACCCACTTACAGCTGATTGGCTTCTTCCCTTTGGGAAGAGGAACCACATCCCAGGTGTGATTCAAGTCTAGAGCAAGAAATTCTTGTTCCATGGCAGTTTGCCATTCTTTGACAGTACTAGCTTCTTGGTATGTGTTTGGTTCAGTGATAGGGGTGTAGGTGGGATTGGCAATGATAGTAGGAAAGGAAAGAGTGGCGGTAAGGGTGTGACAACACATGTGGCCAGTCGAAGAAACATGGCACACATAGTTGTCTAGGTAAGCTAGAGTGGTGGGAACTCTAGAAGAACGTCTCAGAGGAGGGTTAGGAATAGAACTCTCAGTGTTGGTAGGAAAAGAAGTTGGTGTTTGATTTTGGGAATCATGATCATCAAGGGTAGTTGCTGGTATAGTTGGCCAGAGAGGGATATTTGGTTGTTTGTTTGAGGAGGTAAAGGGTAGAATATGCTCATGAAAGACAGTGTCTCTCGAGTAAAAGTTTTTCTTGGAATCAAGGCAAAGAAGTTTGTAGGCTTTCTTCCCGGATGGATATCCTAGGAAAACACAAGGTGTAGCCCTTGCTTGAAATTTGTCACTGTTTTGTTTGAGAGTAGAGGCAAAACAAAGAGAGCCAAAGACTCTTAGATGATCATGTTTAGGAGGAGCTTGAAAAAGGAGTTCATAAGGTGTTTTGTGGCCTAAAATAGGAGAGGAAATTCTGTTGATGAGGTAAACAGATGTAGAGACTGCATCACCCCAATATATCAAAGGCAATTTGGAATGGAAAATAAGAGCACGAGCTACCTCAAGTATATGCTTGTGCTTTCTTTCAGCTACCCCATTTTGCTGAGGGGTTGTTGTGCAACTTGTCTGAAGAAGGATCCCTTGGGAGGCCAGATACTCAGAGGCAGTCCTTCCTGAACCAAGCTCCAAGGCGTTGTCAGTTTGAATACACTGAACTTTGCTATTGAATTGTCTGTGCACCATTGCCAAGAATACTTTGATGAAATCAAATGCAGATCCTTTGGAGTGCATTAGTTGAATCCATGTTATTCTGCTGTAGTCATCCACTACTGTAAGAAAGTACTTATGTCCATCATATGTAGGAGTCTTGTATGGCCCCCAGACATCAAGATGGATTTTCTGAAAAGGCTTTACAGAATGTATAGTGCTGTGAGGAAATGGCAACCTGTGATGGCGAGCACGAGCACAAGACTCACAAGCAAGTAATTCTGCTTTATTAAAATCACCTATTACAAATGGTAATTGTTTTAGCTTGTTAATTGGCAAATGACCAAAACGAGCATGCCAAATTACAGGAGAAACATCGGAAACAAAAGCAGAAGTGTGTTGATCTGTTGTAGTTGTAAGAGGATGACTTTGCACAACATGTGTTGAAGGTTGTAAGAAGTAAAGGCCCATGTCCTCCTTACCAAGGGTCGTGATCTGGTGTGACCTCAAATCCTGTATCACACACTTATCATGTGAAAACATAACCACTAAATTCTTGTCAGACACAAGTTTCCCAATAGAAATCAAATTGCAGTGGAAAGAAGGCACATATAGGACGTCTTTCAAGACAAGATCATGCAATAGATCAACAGATCCTGTAAACTGAACTTGCTCAACATGTCCAATAGGTAGAGTAATAGTAAACGGGCTAGTAATAGACTTAACATCAGTAAGACAACCAATATCACAGCACATGTGGTTGCTTGCACTAGTATCCAGAATCCAAGAATGATGAGAGTTGGAATTCGAAGTAGAGAGTAAGGTTTTACCAGCGAAGGCAGCAAAATCAGTGGAAGGATTGATGTGAGATTGATCACTGAGCAACCTCATCAACTGAGAGTACTGATCCTTGGTGAGAGCAGTTCCAAAAGAAGATTCATCAGATACTTGTCCTGCGAAATTTCTGCGATCAGAGGAAGAAGTATCATCTCTGGAAGGCGTGTTTTTCTTAGGAGGAAATCCAATGATAAAGAAACAGCGATCGATGGTGTGACCAGGCTTCTTGCAATTGGTACACATCAAGGAAGAGCGATCACCACGACCTCCATTGGAAGACCTATGGTTGTTGCTCTGTCGTGATTCAGATCAGCTGCTAGTAGATCGATCAGAATTGACATGAAACACAACTGTCTCTGTGATAGCAGGTGTGGTTTGGATTGATCGTTGAGACTCTTCTTGAACGAGGATGGAATAAGCTTCGTTCACAGTAGGAAGAGGACGAATCATCAAGATCGTTCCTCGACACACAGTATAAGTGTCATTAAGCCCCACAAGGAAAGAAATTAAACGCTGTTCTTCCTCATACTTCAAGATTTCCCGGAAGGAACCACAAGAACAAGGTGGATAATGTCGCACACTAGACAATTCCTCCCAAATCGACTTGACCTTAGTGAAATAGGTTGAAATAGAAGTGGAACCTTGAGTAATTGAGAGAAGCTCCTTCTGTAAGTTGTACAACTGAGCACCATTAATCTGGCCATAGCGAGCTTCAAGTTCATCCCAAACACCTTTCGCAAACAAGTTGTAAATCACACTGCTGTGTATTTCGGTGCTGAGAGTGTTGACTATCCAGGAGAGCACCATGTTGTTGCACCTCTCCCATAGAGGTAGATCTGGAGAATCCAATGGCGGGTTAGGAAGGGAGCCATTGATGAAACAAATCTTGTTCTTGGACGACAATGCGACGGTCATGGTGCGTTTCCATTCACCAAAGTTGTTGCCGTCGAACGGTTTGGTCACCAGAAGAAGGCCTAGATGATCGGATTTCGAAATGAACAAAGGATTGCTAGAATCCATGCCGGAGAACAGAGAGTTATGGCGGAAGGGGAAGGTTTAGGTTTCTCGATCGAGAGCCTGATACCATTCTAGTGGATTTGGGGGAAAATTTTCATTAGCTTGATTAACACTCAGAGGCAAAATGCCTTATAAAAGAGTGAATGAGTTTGTTACAATTTTGTCAGTAACAGAATTTGGAATACAAGGCGGGAGCACGTGCCCTTGAATCACTAACTCCATCACCAAATGTAGTGGTGATTTCGTTGTTCTTGAAAATTTGAACTTCAAATTTGTAGTTGTTGTTATATATTAAAACATTAAGGAGTTCACACCTCCATTTTTTAACTCTTTTATAGCAACTCTTGATGAGTACTGAGGGAGCATATACTCCGTATAATGTATTTATGCCACACTAAATTGATGATCACAACAACAAATTAAAACCCACTAACATGTAAAAAGTCTTCTATCCATCAAATTTGCAACCACAGAATGAGTCAACCAGAGGCTGAATCTCTAATTTTTCATCACTAACCTCTGTCTTATAATACTTGTAGATTTTATATTAAGATTATGTTAATCTTTTTTATGTGACGGATTAATAAATTTTCTATGTAATTTCCGATTAAAAAAGGCTTATAAAGAACGATTTTTCATATACATAGTAGAGCAGGATCTCCGCCATTTGATTTGAATCCACATACACAATTAAACATTCAACGACAATTCCAATAAGTTTGGAAGAAAAGAAAACAAAGACACGGAAAAACACGGTGCCCCTCAAATCTCTCAGACTCACACATCAAACAAATGAATGTGAGAGTTTCTTCCTATTTTGGTAAAAAAAAGTGAAAGCTTCTTTCGTTTTTGGTCAAAGAAAAATGGGAGTTTCTTGGATATGCAATCTTATATTGTAATCTCTGTCTTGGCCTTGGTTGCCATTCTTCCTCCTCTTCTACTTCTTCTTCAACCTAATGCTTCAAATGGCTCCCACTTTGTATATTTCCCTTTATCGTCATCATCATGGACACGACCTCTATCAAGAGAGGTAAATATATTACTTGCTGGCGTAGAGAATGCATTAAAATGTATTATCTTCCGTTTTTTTGATCATTTTTGTTGTTGTGGTGCAATGTAAGAATAGGAGGATAAGAGACAAAGGGCGAAGAAGAGATTGAGTGATGCAGTGGATCAAGTATTACCTTGGAGAAGAAGAGATGATGATCAGTTACAAAGACTTGAAAAAGGGCTTGCAAGATCAAGAACATTTATAAGAGCAGCTCTTCTCGTTCAAAACGACACCATGTCACACCAAGAACCAAATTATGTACCCACGCGGAGTATTTACAAGAATGCATTTGCTTTTCAGAGGTTAAATATCTCAACTTTAAAATTGACAATATACAAGATCACGTGTACAAACTACTGAAATTCTAAATATCGTAATACTTTGGTAATGTTATTTATAAACGGTCTTCTCACATGTATAGAGTTTATTATAGATTTGGTATAAGGCTAGAAATCACTCATATAGATTAGGAGGACTAATATCAAGACAAGGGTAAGTATAATGTAGCTTCTTTTTATTGGAAAAAAATCACATAAAAATCAAGAGTAAGGTGAGTATTGTAGACGATGCATACAAATATTGTGGTGTATGCACACATTTTTAGTGATGTACATCTTTCGTAATGTAATACTATAAATGTAATTTTGAATTCATAGTTATATATGTCAATTTCCCAATTTGAATGTTGTTTTGTGCATAGGAGCTACTTTCTAATGGAGAAGACGTTTAAGATCTTCGTGTACGAAGAAGGAGATCCACCAATGTTTCATCATGGGCCATGCAGAAGCATATATTCGATAGAGGGCATTTTCATCAACCTAATGGAAAAGAATACTCACTTCAGAACCCAAAACCCTAATCAAGCTCATGTGTTCTTTCTTCCCTTCAGTGTCGCGAAGATCGTCAAGCACGTCTTCGATCTTGTCGTTCGTGATAAGGCCGTGTTAGAACGCACGGTTGTCGACTTTGTCCGAACGATATCGACCAAATACCCTTACTGGAATAGGAGTATTGGTGTTGATCACTTCATGCTCTCTTGCCATGATTGGGTAACATACCAACTTCTATCATATTTTGGAATTGTTGTGAGTACTCGGTTTTAGTTTCATTAATGTTTTAAAGAGGGGAAATCAATCTTCTTGTTTTTCCATCTCAACTCTTATCATGTGCACTTAAAAAGTTAAAACATACCAACAAGCATGTTGTCGGGCGGTAAGGACCCCAACCAGGCAACCGCACCCAACACGAGGTCTTGGGTTCGAGACTTGGTGGAGGTTAAAAAATGTTTGTTGAGAGAGCCACCTATAAAGCTCGAACTCTAGACGTAAGCGTAAAAAAATATGGGGAATCCCCTCAACCACTGAACTAGAGTGAGAAACCAAAAATTATAAGGTCAAAACATAATATTTTTCTAAATAACTCTATTTTCCTAACATTTTAGGGACCACGAGCAACATGGTATCATCCGCTACTATACTCTCACTCAATCCGAGTACTATGTAACGCCAACACTTCAGAACACTTCAACCCGAAAAAAGACGCATCCATCCCGGAAATCAACCTTCCACAAGGAGAGTTCACAAAGCCTGATGAAGAAGAAGCCCTACATTCCTCAAACCGTTCAATTCTCGGTTTCTTTGCAGGTCGAATGCATGGTCGCATTCGACCTGCATTGTTCCAACATTGGAAGGAGAAAGACGAAGACCTGAAAATCTACGAGCGTCTTCCCAAAGGGCTTTCATATGACAAATTGATGAGGCAAAGCAAGTATTGCATTTGCCCTAGTGGATTTGAGGTTGCAAGCCCTAGGATCGTGGAGGCTATCTATGTTGGATGTGTGCCCGTGTTGATCTCACAGAATTATGTTTTGCCATTTAGTGATGTTCTTGATTGGGATTCTTTCTCGATTAGAGTTAGTGTTGAAGAGATCCCTGATTTGAAGAGGATTTTATTGGGGATTAGTGAGGAGAAGTACATGAGAATGTATGAGAATGTGAAGCAAGTGAAAATGCATTTTGTGTTTAATGATCCGCCCAAGAGGTATGATATTTTTCATATGATTGTTCATTCAATTTGGCTTCGAAGATTAAATGTGCGTATCAATGAAAGATAACTCATGTAACTTGGTGAATTTTATGTTTGGCCAAATTTTTACATTATACATGGAGTTCATATAAACCATTATGGCGCGTTTGTTTGTAATCTTCGGAAACGGAAAAGAAACGTCAATGAATCTAGGCAATTATTAATTGATGATACATTGACAACTTGATTTTGGATTTTAAAATTTGTATGTCAAGAGAGGATAAAAGAGGGAGGAGGGGGGGGGGGGAGTGAGTTGGCGAGAAGGGGGAGGTGAGTTGGCGAGGGGATTTTGAAACACATCGTAAAATTGGGTTAACAAATACTCCAACGTTACTACTACGAGAAGGAGAAACGGAAATAGAATCACTATTTTGATCGATGAACAATTCCACTAAAATGGACTAAGTTCATTTCATTTTCGTTTCTGTTTCTGACAATTTTAATTTAAACAAACTCCACCTTAGAGTATCGTTTGCTCCCTTCTTCTTCTTCTTTTTTGTTAGAGTATCGTTTGCTCCCTTCTTCTTCTTCTTTTTTGTTAAAGAAAGGGTAAAACCCTTTGAGATTTAATTGAAAGGCTATTTAGGGAACAACGTTCTCAATCAAATTAATAATGCAATTAGGGACAGATGAAAAGCCATAGCACCCCTGATACGCTGCACTTTGTATAGCGTAACTAGGGATTATTACATTAGCTTAGGAGTATTATCATATGTGTTTCGAGTCATTATTATGTTCTGAGATATTTATTAAGAAGTGAAGAATTGAAGATCAGAACCAAAGAATATTGAAGATTTGAAGAAATCACCGACGGCGATCGCCATGGATCAGCGGCGATCGCGGTGGAGCAACAGAGAGGAGCCGAGAAGATTTAATAGATCCGCGACCGCAGATTAATATCCGCGATCGCGGGTATTGTGCTGAATTCTACTCCGTTCGTTAGTGGGCTTTGCAAGCAAGCAGCTGGAGCAGATTGGGCCGTGCAAAGAATTGGACGTGGGCCACATGGAGGAAGCACGCACCTGCAATTGTGAAATCAATTCACATGAGTTCACCGATTTGGTTTCTTTATTTTCCTTTTGTTTTGTTTTGTTTTCTTTTATTAATTAGTTTTAGGATTTATCTTTTAGGATATTATTCTGGGGTTAAACTCTTTATATACCCTAACAGCCTTGTTTGGCTATGATCATATTTTCCATTAGACAATTTAGTTTTGCAACCATGAGCAGGAACTAATCTCCATTGTTTTGCTTAGCGGTTGAAACCTTCAGTTATTAAGTTGTGAGATTTCTAAACTCTTGTTCTTTTCCTATGGGTTTGTATTAATTCTCTTGTTCTTCATCTATTGATTTCTATTAGTTTTGCTAGCTTGATCACCTAGTTTGATTGATAGTTTTCTATTGCTAGACTAGGAATATACGGTGGAATTCCTTGTCACTGTAGCACTCATATCTGCATGATCTGGTAGTTGATTGCTTTTATGAAAGAGAATTGATTGCATGTTAATACTTGACGGTTGTAAGTTATTGCGTGCATCCTTATGATTCTTGTGCCCTTTGCTGCTATTTCATCTAATCTTGAGAGGTTTCCCTTATTGCTGAATAGTAAGTATTATCAGGACCGGTTGGCCTGCTGATATATTAAAGATTGGAATAAGAACATTCCCTATGATTGAATAGAACTTGAGATAAATCTATGATCAACTTGATTGACTGTTGTGTGGATACTTGCTAGGTGAAACCCCTTCGCATAATATTCCCACCCAAACTTCCTCTGCTTGTTACTGGTTACTTTTGTGTTCTTGCAATCAACCCCCCCCCCTTTGGTTACGTATTACTAGTTGATATTTCACTTGACTGCATTGATTTGGTGTTTTGATTCCCTTGCGTTCGACCTCTACTTACTTGCTATACTCTAGTTAGTGTTTAGGGTTTTCTTTGATTTGACACTATGACTTTAGCCTCATCAACCCCAAAGAAAAACCTATGGCTAAATTAGCTAGGGAATTGACAACAAAATTGGATTTATGGTACTGACTCGGATATTTCAAGAAATTACAAGACCAGAGAGGGTGAGAATGACCTATAGGTCTCTTAAGACCATCTTTAGTGGTGTTATTCAATATTAGTAACATAGCCTATTATTTTAATATTAGTAAGTTTTTCATCCACAATCATGTTATTCATATCAAATCACATGTATTTTATCTTTATTTTTACTATAAATGTAAACAATATATAACATAGTCAATATGGATATCAATATGTAGAGAAAAATAAATTAAAAATATTTGAAAAGAATATACAATAAATTTTTATGTAATATGAATGTTATAAGATATTTAATCAATGACTTAGTAATGCAATTTTTCTATTGGGCCACATGACCCACTCGTAAATAAATGATTGGATGAGAATTTTGATTTGTGTCAGGTGGAGTAACAAAGAGTTGTTACTCTTGTCTTGATTCAAACAAAAATTCTGACATTATATTTCAATTTCTTTTACTTTTAAAAAACCTTCTTTGTTACTTAGAGTAACAAGGATGCAGATGCTCTAACCACAAGCTTGTAATCTAATTCCAAGATCACGTGCCTGAACCCTTTACCCCAGACGAGATGTAGGCCATCTCTAATACCCCAAAGTTCTGACATGGGTATTGTTTGTGGCAAAAGTAACTACGTGTCGAAACTTAAGCAATTAGGGGGTTTACGGTAAAAAAAATAGTAACAACTCAACTCTTAAGAACACTAGGTTAAGAATGGTGAAAGCTTCGAGTTTGGTATTATTATCTCGGTGGCTTACTTGATTACAATAAAGGAGAAATCCCTCTTTAAATAGGCTAACCTTAATTCTATCTCTAAGGAAAGAATAATATTTTTTCCTTATATCTATATCTTAATATAAACATGATAAAGAGATATTATTTTTATATCTTTTACTATCTCTTTTACCATTTACATAAACAATAATAATAAATGACTAAATAAGCTCGGCCGACCCTTCTTTTCACTCGTTCGACGACTTCGCACTCCCTTCTCTCGTACTCCTCGGACCCGTTGCCTTCTAGTCGTATTTTTAGGCACGAACTTGTACCGTTGTGTCTCAGTTTCCTTTGTATGTTAATACGAAGGAAACTGAGACGCACCAAAATTAATCAAGCAAGTTATGAACGCAATATTTTAAGGTGAAAACCCTAAATAACCAACTAGTTATCTTTGGATGAAAATCACCCTTCTTTCGGGGATTAGTCTACTTGTATACTGAAGTTGCAGTTTAGAGATGAACAATAGATTACGGATTTTCCTCTAAAACTTAACCTAGTTCCTATCAGAAACACACAAATCAATACACAACACGACTTACTTGATGTTCTTGAGCAATAACACCTCTTCTCTTCTCAACCAGATGCACTTCGAAGTTCTCCAAATGCATATTGATTAAGGCATGTAGAATTGAGTATTTATACAAGTAAGATCACAAGAAAAGATCTCAGTAAAGAGATATTCCTTAAACGATCTTCATTCCATAAATACTTAATTCACACGTTTTATGAGTTCACATAAATAAACTCATAATCTTTACTTCACACCTATTATGGAACCGGATTATCAAGTAAGATCTCGCTTGAGATATACTTGAATAATCTTTAATTTCATAAATGCAAGATTATGTTATATACCAAAGATAAATAACATATACTTTCCTTAAACCAATTACAGCGAATTTCTAACAAAATAGGAGATATATTCAGTTGTTATTGACGCAACAAATCTTCCTTGAGCGTCATTAGCAAGTAACAAATCTTCCACATAGATTATGCAGTTTCGTTGAAGATTCGTAGATGTGGTTCTCATCCAGTTCCCTTGATCTTTGCTTACTTGGACTTGGTTCCCTTATATTTTCATCTGAAACTCAAATACTAATATGGTCATTAGAGTATAAGTGTTTGTCATCGTCAAAACTGAAGAAACAGAGAAAGAGAACTCAATGAGAACTGAAGTTCCAGAAGTTCCATTCCAACAATAACTCAAATCAAAACTGGTAAAACTGAAAGAAACGACCAATTTCAGTTCACTAGTTTTCCAAACCAAAACTGATGGTTTCCGATATTATCTACCTACTAGAGCATGAACGACAACCCACGGTTAACTAGAAAACACGGAGGGGCGAGTCAATTGAAAACGTTTGATGAGATGAGTTACTCGTGATCTTTGTAACTTATCGCGTTAATATATGGACAACAAAGATCTAGCTTGAATCGATTCATTTATATTAAGAGAACTGCGAGACTTTGCATACATGACACACTATCTTTTCATCCCTTATATTCGTTTCATGTTTTATATTTGATCACGCTAATATACTTGTACGAGATAAAGAACCCCCCTATACTCTTTCATCAATCTAGGCTCGGGGCAAGACCTAGAAGTCATTTTCCCCGCTTAGCGCTAGAGTATGGTTATGTTAGTAACTTAACATTGTATTTGAATCGCTTAGCACATCAGTGCTTCTGTTTCGCAAGAAGTATTTCTGGTTGCTAATTATCGGATTTTCTAACATATGCCCTAAGGGCATAGGATAAGAGTCCAAATGTAGAAACATTTGGTAGATTTATGTTAAATTTTATTAAATATTTTATTGTAATGGGTTTATATTTTCCTTATTAGGGTTACAATTTTTCTTTTCGAGTAAGCTTAGCTATGCCCTAAGGACATAGGTTAGAAAACCGATAACTTATATGTGATTCACAAATAACAAATGAAGTGCTTAATATGTGATCTCAATAATAAAGATCAAAACTTATACAGACAAGAGGGCTTACTCTCTCTCTCTCTCTTCTCCGACTTCTCTCTAGAAACCCCCAATTTCCAAATCTGGTACCTTCTACTGTACTCCTCTGCTTCCATCATGTTCTTCATCTTCAATCCACCGTGATCAGTTCATCTCAAAAATCTTGGCTTATCCAAGATACACTCCATCATCAGGCGCACGTTCTAGGTAAGTTTTCTTTCTTTTCTTTTCTAATGATTCAAAACCAAGTCTCCACCAAGATCAAAACCCACGATTACAACCTTGTATTACAACATTGTGTACAACTCTTTTTAAACAATGTTTGTCTACACTATGATCACAAATTGTGGAAGGATACAACTTCTCGGCAAGATCTTTACGCATATCTGGAAAATATCCACCTTCCTTCTTACCTTCATTATAATTTCCTGATTCAAGATCTTCTTGTTTATCTGAGAGGTAAATTTTTCTATCCTTTTATTTTGTTTCTTTGTTATCCTAATATTGATCTGCACAATCTAGTTAAAACCAAGATCAAAACCCATGTTTACATCATGACTACTACAACCTTTACCAACTCTGATGTACATATTTGGATTATTTCTCTTTGTTCTTGCTCTACTAAACTTCTGGATATAAGAAATCTTGCTAAGGTTAGCATCAAGATTATTATATACTTGAGAATCCATGACTTCATTTTAATTTACGGTGATTGTTACTTTTCAAGCTCTAATTATTCTTCTTGCAAAGTTTATTGCATGCATCAAGATAATTATATGTTTGATCAAAGACTTATCAAATCTAGCATTAATGTCGTTCTCCCCATTAATTCACCTGCTTGTTTATCCTTCTTTGCTGGGGGAGAGAGGGTAGTGCACCAAATTGGCACCGTCTCACACAATCACCCCATGACGACCACGTGTCCCACAAACCGACTCCTTGATGATGAGTCTTTACTCTGTAGCAAGATGAGTATTAAGTTTCTTACTCTTTCCACGTGGTACTCTGCATGTTTATCATCCTTTTGGTTGAGTATTAGAGTTTTACCTTATCTAATTTTCAATTCTAACCATTTGTATGCATCAAGTTTGGGGTTTGTCCAACTTGAGTGCATTAGATTAATTAATATCTCATCCCTGGATCGCAATGTAATCCTGAGAACCTCCACTGATCTAGTTCACTACTTCTTCTGGTTTGTTGGTGAGGTCTTCTGGCCTCCTTTTTTTCCAGCATTTCATACTCTATTTTACACAACTTATTACAAACTATATATACACCCTATTATACCCTATTATATACTATATCGTTACATTACACATTATATCAAAACTACTATACAAATCTATTACATACTATATATAAATTCTATTATACCTTATTATATATTGTATCGTTACATTACACATTATCTCAAAATTACTATGAAAACCATCAATACAAACTCGGGTCTGCAACTTACTTACTTTACAACTTACTCTTATAAAACTCCTTTCCATACTACCAACCTCCTTCATACCATATTATCAAATTTCAACATGAAAATGACAACTTCAATCAACAAAAATTATCTTTCCAGACTTCAAAACAATAACTTAAACTACTGCTTAGTTTCTTCCAATATTATTCTGCAATTTTTTGCTCTAGTGCAAAACTTCTGGTTCATTCATCTAATTTTTCATCCATACAAACACATTCTTCTTATGACTAATTTACATAGTTGCTTAATTTCTTTTTACTCCTATATTGTAAGCTATGTCAAAATAACGTATCAATTTTATTATACAAACCTTATGTTAACCCATACCCATTACGGTAGTCTTTTGTGCACTTTAAAAACCGTTTACAATATCTACTTCAAAAAACATAATATAAGATCTTTCAAATTCTTTTTAGAAGGTTTTTTTTATGAAGATTGCATACTGGAACTGTAGAGGAATTCGAAGACCCCACTTTTGTACAGAAATTTCATACATTCGGAAAACGCATAATATTGACATTTTCTGTTTAGCAGAAACTAAGAATAATGACACTCTATCTTCGCAATTTCCAATGGAACCAAAGATTCACTATTCTTTGGCTTCGGAATTATATGGAATAAAGCAAAATGACTCATTTAACTGTCTATGCTTCTTATTTTGTGAAGTAGTAGTCAGATTATGCAACTTTTGACGCAATCATCATTTTAGGTCATATCGGTTACTTCCTCTCAACCTCTTGGGGTAAGGAAATACCAATCCCGACCACCCCATACCCCGTTTTTCGGGATAAATGAGGATTGATGTTGTTGTTGTTGTGTGTATCTTCGCAATTTCTTGGTAAGATTGGATTCAAATATCTCACTATTTCTCCAGCAAACGATTCTAAAGGAGGTTTATGGCTTTTGATTACTAATTTTGATAGATCAACTAATATTACCATTCTCTTTAATAACTATAATACTATTGTTGCGCTTTACAAGGACCACATCAAATCATATATCCTGGTTTTTATTTATGCCCCTAGTAAAGAGAACGAAAAACAAGATTTCTGGAATTTCATCTCTCAAATTATTAATGAGCATGATGAACCACCAATAGTCATTGGAGATATGAATGATTTGCTTTCCCCCGAAGATAAATTAGGAGGGGCTCCTGACACGTACAATAGATATACACGTCTTAATTCCTTCATTAATACAAATGGACTGTTAGTACAACAAAACGTAGGACCTACTTTCACCTGGCGGAAATCTAGTCAGATTCTTGACACTACCTTAGAAAGACTAAATAGGGTTTTTATTCACCCGACTATCTTAACTTTTTACAACAACATAGAACTCCAACATTTACCTTTTACAACTTCCGATCACTGTTGTATTACCTTACAATTAGGTATTAATTCAAAACCTAGAAACTACCCTTTCATTATGGAAAATGCTTGGTTACCTAATCCAGAATTTGACAAAATGATACATCGTGTTTGGAATTATCATATCCAAGGCTCCTTTATGTTCCAACTTTTTATGCAACAAAGGAGAATTAAAAACGAATGTCGGAATTGGTTAAAGAAAAATACCAACAACATTCTAAACCAGCTAAAGCAGACTGAGGATATACTCCAATCCATACAACAATTATACACAACATAACCTATGCCAGCCAATATACATAATAAATATATGAGACTTATTCTGAAATACAATAAACTTCTAGAATTCCAACACTCTTACTGGAAACAAAGAGCAAAAATAAAACATACAACTGAAATGGATAAAAATACTAAATATTTTCAAAATACAACTAAAATTTGTACTTTCAAACAAAAAATTCACTATTACGAATCCTTAGATAATATAATTTACTACGATCATGAGGATATAACTACCCATATTACAAATGACTTAAAAACCAGGTTTATTCCGACACACACAACAGATCTGAAGGACCGGGATTTCAAAATTATACCAAAATTAATCACAGACGATGATAATACACAGCTACTAAAAGAGCCTACAATGCAAGAAATAAAAGCTGTAGTTTTTTAGTTACCTAATAACAAAACACCTGGTCCATATGGATTTACAACAGAATTTTATCAACATTATTGGAAATATATTTCAAAAACACTAGTATCTGCAATTCAATCATTTTTTCACTCTGGACAGTTATTGTCAGACTGCGCACAATCATTTATTACATTAATCCCCAAAAGGATAATCCCACTACTATTAATCATTACCGTCCTATTAGTCTATGTACAACTTTCTATAAAATCATTACTAAAATATTGGCCAATAGACTTCAAGTATTACTCCCAAAATTAATTCATCCTTGTCAAGGTGCTTTCGTTAAAAATCGTTCTATATTTGATAATATTCTAATTTCACATGAGGTTTTCCATTCATTCTCTAAAAGGAAAAAAGGGAAAAGAGGTTGGATGACATTAAAGTTAGATATGGAAAAAGCGTATGATAAACTTCAATGGCCTTTTCTTATAAAAATTCTTGAAAAATTTGGATTTCATAATACATGGATTGAAAGAGTTATGACTTGTATAAAATCAGCCTCCTTTTCGGTACTAATCAATAATATCCCTGGCCCAACTTTTAAACCCAACTGTGGACTTCATCAGGGAGATCCCATTGCTCCCTTTCTCTTTATTATAACTATGGAATACTTAGCAAGAACGCTACAATTAGAAGCGGACAAAAACCAACATAAAGTCGGTATCCAGTTATCTCCTCATGGCACAAGAATCCCATTTTTATGTTTTGCGGATGATACACTAATTTTTGCAAATGCAAATGTAACTAATATGACATATATAACGAAGATGCTAGATAATCTTACCTCTATATCTGGCCTTTCTATTAATTATCATAAAAGTACTTTTCAAACTACTCTGAATATTACTAATACGCAACGTCAATCTTTGGCTTCGATTCTTAACCTACAAACTACCAACTCACTAGAAAAATATCTAGGGATACCCATAGTCCAAGGAAGAGTCAAAAGTGAATGTTTTGAATATGCTTTACAAAACATACTAAAACAATTGTCAAAATGGAAAGCTAATTCTATTTCACAAGCAGGACGCACCATCCTTATTCAATCAAACATACTATCAACCGCTAATCATCTGATGCAATGTTTTTCTTTACCAAAAAAGGTTTGTTCTAAAATAGATAAAATTACAAAAAACTTTTTCTGGAATAATGACAATCCGAATTATCGACCACTTACTTCTTGGGACAACATTTGTAAACCAAAATCACAAGGTGGTTTGGGTTTACATAAGGCTAAAAATCTTAATGATGCGCTACAAATGAAACTACTCTGGAAGCTCATCACAGATAAGGATAATATCTGGGTTAAAATAGTTGTTCAGAAATACCTTAAAGATGATAGTATTTTACAATACAAGAAAAAGAAGACTAAAAAACAATCTTGGCAATTTTCCAGACTACTGTATCTTCGTAACTTGTTTAAGGAAGGAATTCTTTGGAAACTCGGAGATGGCAAGAATATTAACTTCTGGTCAGACAAGTGGATACCGAATATATCTCTTCAACAATACTTTAATCCTGCCACTTCTAATATAAATGAAAATGTAAACAATTACATTACGCCTTATAAAACTTGGGACATTCCTAAGTTACAAAATGTTCTTCCGAATAATATAATAGATCTTATTCGGTGTATTTATATACCAAAAACAACTCAACCAGACTCTATTACTTGGACCTTAGAAAAAACAGGACATTTCACAACATCCTCTACTAGACAGCTAATTGTTTCCAATAATAACTACAACGCTAATCAGGGCCTGTTCGATTGGCTTTGGAATCTTAACATACCCCCTAGGTATAAAAACTTCGTTTGGAAAATTATTTCCGATAATTTACCAACGACGAAAAGACTAAACAAATATTACAATAGAGTCCCTTCTTACTTCTCGCGCTGTAATAACATTACAGAAGATACACAACACTTCCTTTTTCAATGTTTTAACAGGAGAAAATATTACTCTAAATTGTTTAAATTATTAAACATCGACTTCAACTTACCTATAGATCAACCTTTTAATCAATTTATAGATCAACTTAAAGCTAACTACCATAATAAACATATTATTCATGCACTCATTTTTCTTTGGTATGAACTCTGGCTATATAGAAATAAATTAGTTTTCAATAAAGAACCTTCTGATAAGAGAGATCCGACAGACTTGGCCTTCTTCAATTTAAAACACTGGAAGAGCACACAAACTAAACAAACTGGAGCAAATAGTAGTAAGCGTAGAAATAGGCACAAGACTAAACATAAAAATTGGCAACGTCCCCCAGACAACTGGGTTAAAATAAACTTCGATGGATCTTTAAAACCTCTGAATATAGGCCATGTCTCCGGTATAGGTAGATTTAATAACGGTAAAAAAGAAAAAGAAAGATCAAAACTTTACAATCTAGCCTCTATGTTAGTGACCGATCGTATACGTCGCACGCTGATTAACAAGGCTCGAAACGGCGTTTGGCAGAACTCCCTCCGAGTCTTTTACTTTTGTTCATTCCCGTCCCGTCCCCTCCGCCACGTCTCCTCTTCTCCGTTTCGTTGGACGTTGAAAGCAACGACCCAACGCCCAAAGAGAAGACCTTGAAGGAGAACAAGGGGCGGATCATCATCATTCATCAATGGCCGATAATTCTGACTCTTCGCCGCTAATTCCACCACTACCGATGCCGGAGCCCTCCGAGATCGACCTCGAAGCCGGCCCTGGCGAACAAATTCAGTGCCGAATTTGCCTCGAATCGGACGGTATCATCTCCTTCCCACTCACTGTTAACCCTAATTTTGGTCAAAATTAGTCAACTCACTGCCTGCGAGGTTATGATTGCGGATCGGGATTCCAATTCGTACAATTTTAATGTTAACTCATCATCCGGACTGTAGGAAGAACTTGATTACGAACTTACGAGTTTTGGTGTTAGGTGGCTGATTTCAGCGCCATAATTGGCCTATTTAATATTTCGTAAAAGGTGTTTCGTTGGAATTGGGTCTCTTGAATTCTGTATTTGTTCTTGTTTTTTCACTTTGATTTTATCTAACGGTTCTATTTGTGAAATCATGTTTTCAAATATCCACCTGATAATATAGAGATCTTTGACTGTTTGTTTTTAGTTGTTTCTCATACAAATTTTCAGCTATCATATACCATTCGATATCACTGTTTACAGGTCTTGTATGTTGAGAAAGTTTTAGCCTTTAGGCCATGTCTGAGTATGAGAGACCTTTGTTATAATGCAACAGGGCCAAGAACCTTATCTGGAGAGGACATAATTAAATTAGACCTAAGCTAGGTGTATATCACTGTTAAGTTTAGCTCACGCTGTACATTGGTAGTATGCTGTTACTGCTGCTATAGTAAAAACATCAGTGGTTTTGGGACGCTTCTGAAAGTTTAAGGCTTTATGCACTATAACTTGAGCAATAGTTTTTGCTGGCCATGATATAGGATCACAGATATTGTTCAAATGTTTAAGAAAAAAGCTGACCTTTCATTCAGGCCGGGACTTCATTGCTCCATGCAAATGCAAGGGAACATCCAAATATGTTCATAGGGAATGCTTGGATCATTGGCGTGCTGTAAAGGTATGCCCCTCTTTAGCTCACCCTCTTTTATTTCAAGGAAGTCTGCGGTTCGTGGTTGCTAACTGAAGCTATCAGCTATGTGATAAAGAAATGTCTGTGGACTAGTTATGGCATCAGTAAATAAGATTCATTACATTCAGATAAGTGCGTTCTTCTAACAATGAACCTAAGCTATTGGAGGATATACGATTCCCTTCCTTTCCTTTTCTGATTAATCTTGTCATGTATGTTGAGTTACATTTATGTGTACAACTATTTTACAGATTTCTTGCTCACCAGAACACGTAAAGGACTGTATTTACTTTATAATATTTTGAACCGTTTTAGCTCTTTTTGAATATATGTAATGAAATGTTCTCGCATGGTAAGGTTGTTAATGCTTTGCTATTTATTCAAATTTTTATGGTGGTCCCTTGTGCTTAGCTTTATAATGGTCTGTCTTGGAGAATACTGGCAGATATGACTTGTAATAAATTTTTTAGCCTTTATATTGCAATTAATTACTTTGATTCCTTTGACATATTACCATAGCTTATTAAATGATTTTGTGTAGAACTGTTGTGGCTAATCCTTCAAATTGGAGATACACAAATTTGCACCTGGAACCTTGTTATTGATGCCATATCCCCTGTTATCTAGCACTTATTTGTTAGCTTAACTTGAATTTTCATTTATTTCAGGAAGGGTTTGCATTTGCTCATTGCACAACATGCAAGGCTCCTTACTATATACGAGTTCATGTTCCTGCTGATAGGAAATGGCGAACCTTAAAGTTTCGCTTCTTTGTTACGCGAGACATTTTATTTATATTTTTCCTTGTTCAGCTTGTAAGTTTCTATTCTTTAGTTTTTCCATCCATATTTTCCATATATAAGCTCTAACAACGCTTACTTATATGTTCACTTGGCCTTGCGACTTGCATTTTTGCAGGTAATTTCTTTGTTGGCATATTTGGTGTATTTCATTGATAGTTATCAGGATTTCTGGCTCCGCCAGGCCTGGGGTTTTGATAGGGAAGCCAGTTTCTACTATATATGCGGTAAATATATAAAAACTAGATTAAGGATTTAATGGAAAAATATATTTACTTTTTCTATATGTTTCTAAGGTAGGTAGGTCAGTTTATCTATCTAGGTTGTATTCTGGTTGCATATCCAGTAATTTGAATGTTACTTTCTGGTGCCAAAAAGTTTATTTTGGAGATCATTCTCCAATCCCTTCACTCTTTCACTTCCACTACCTCTCCCTCCATGAAACCACTACATACCACCTCCCTCAAAGCCCCAACAGAGAAAAAGTTCACCACCATATGTTTTTTATGTTTCCAAGTTGCACACATCTAGGGGAAGCTGCAAATGTCTGCACAAATTAGTTTGTCCATGTGAGCCACAGAAGACCTTAGAGCTTATCTGCCTAGAAGAAGCTATTGTCACGTTGAGGTTAACCAGAAAATACAGCAGGGAAACTTGTGGAAATATGGTTGTGAACTTGTCCCGTAGGACTGTGTTATTGAGGACCACTGGTGGTGCACGATATATCACTGTTTTAGCATTTTCATTACTTGAAATCAGGGATCTCTTCCTGTGATGTATCTGTTACTTTTTTCCCGCTTGTGTTTCCCTTCGTCCTGAAAATGATGAATCCCTTTTATTTTCTGTTCTATGGCTGTGGACTAGGTTAATGACTTGATTCTGCAAGTTGTTATAAATTTATGGTATCATTTATGTATGCAGGAGCACTCCTTTTCTTTGCCTTCCTTGGGTTGTCTGGTTGCTTCATAACATGTTACGACCGTAGAGTAAGGAATGACCTAGCACAGCCTTGTCGAGAACTTTGTATTTGTTGCTGCCAACCTGGGTATGTCTTTGGTTTTTAGCTTGCAAATTTCACAAATTGCCATTTTGATGACTTAATTTTTTTATGGAATTTGTTGATTAGTTTAAACATTCTATCACTTTTGACATTTAACAGCTCAGCATTAATTCTTAACATTTGTAAAATAAAACTCTACTATAAACATGGAAGTTCCTACAAAACCACTTCATTTCCATGTATGGTGGGCCTAGTTCGCATCTGTTTTCATGTATACGACTTCAACAACCCTGCTAGAAATGCAACATAGAATTTGTCACCAGAGCTTTGTGAAGCAACTTTTTCATACTAATATATCATGTATCTTTTTTTATAAAAACAACTTATGTTTAGATGTATAATAGATCCGTGCATAAATATGAAAAATGATATGGACGAAATCTGATGACATTATTTTTGCACAAATGTTTTGTAAATACAGTATTTTTGTTTACATCTCATGTGAGTTACCCTATTCTGTAGAATGTGTGCAGATTGCCATTTACCCGGCACTCTCTGCATATGGACTGATTGCACGACTTGCTTTGAGAGCTGTGCTAGCACCGCTGGTGAATGTGGTAGCTGTGTAGGAGGCGCTGGAGAAGCGGGATTACCATTAGTATTCATAGTAGGTCTTGTTGTATTGGGCCTATTTACCGTCATTGGCATATTCTACAGTGTGCTCGTTGCTACAATGGTTGGGCAACGAATATGGCAGCGGCATTATCACATTCTAGCAAAAAGGATGCTCACAAAGGTGAAAATCTCAATCTCTAGCCTTTCTTTTTTGCATTGTTTGTCTGCAGAATGCAGTGACTTTGTTGTTATTAATAAGGACGGTAATTTTAAGCCAATTAACAATTAATTGGACAATTTTTGTTTATGTTGCTGAAGAATTACTAAAAGTGAAAGTAAATGTGTTTCATAAGCTGCTACTGTACGGGGTGATAATTTAAGAAACTTTTATTTGGAAAAGGGTATTAACTTGTTGCAAATTCCATCTATGGTTAAAGTTCACTCCACATTTCTCAAATAGTATTTTCTTTTGCATCTTCCCATGGATTTTATTAATGAATGATTTACTGTTATACAGCCATATGAACTCTTTTTTGCTTATACCAGGAATATGTTGTTGAGGATGTTGATGGAGAGGTGAATCTCTCACAGTGGTCTCCTCCGCCTCTTCCAGCTGAGCATGTTCAGCAGCTGAAATCGCTCGGTCTTCTATAATCTCGACTTCCCCCATTTGACCTGTGTTGTCTGCTGAGTCTATGGCTTAACCTACAGAAAATCTACTCTTATCATATACTGATATACATCATCTAATTTTTTATCTCGCTGTTATATTAACAAGAGAAACTTTAGCCGTTACCGATCAACTTTGTTTGATCAATGCACAGAAGCTATAAGTATAAAAGCTTTGATATCCCTCCGTCCGTCTACTCTTTGTAAATTACTAGTCAGCAGCTATGTTTTCCTTGGGTTTTTTTTTTTGTGGATTTTGTTTCATAAAAGAAGGAAAGAAATTAAGGTTCACGTATCATGTGATTCATGTCTACTACTGCTGAGATTTGAAGCATTTGGTTTGCCATGTGCCTTTTTTTGCATATACATCGAATGGTTGCCATTTGGGTTGAGGTATCAAAAATGACTTGTATGTCAAATCTAGGTGCGATTGATTTTATATTCCACCGACTATGCACGTGAGCATCTGAGCACTGATGATGATCATAACCTTTCTGCAATCAATTAACAAATTTTGCACCTCATCTTGAACTGACCCTCTATCAAGGTTCTAATTGGATTTAACTATGTTCCAAATACAAAATTAGGAAAAGACAAAAAACAAAGACTAGAATGTGACTAAAACATTTGAACCCATCTGTCGAAGATCAAGATGTTTATGACCACTGTGTTTATGAAAGCCAGCTTTATAAAATTAATAAATTAATCGTATTATTGATTGAATTGTTGTATACATGATCAGTTCACCTACCTCTATTGACTTTCAGACCGATTCAAAACTTCATATACTCATTCACAGAATGGGTGTCCAATGTATATCCTTATAAAAGAGTAGATAATAAACTTAGGCTTGGTCTATATGCACACGTTTTTTGGGCTAAATGCACACTAATCTGTGCGGTAAGAGTTGCAGTACACTTCTGTGCGTTAAGGATTATCGCACCAAAGGACTCCGGGGCATTGTTGGAAATTTTTCTGAAACCTATACGACGCTGGTGCGGTAACAATTACCGCACAGATCTGTGCGTTAACAATTAACGCACCACGTTAATACGAGATTAACAAAAAAAAATTAAGATTTTGATTAACTTAAACACCTGTGCGGTAACTCTTACCGCACAGGATATATTATTTTTTTTTAAAATAAAACTGGTGCGGTAAGAGTTACCGCACCGTATTTTATTGTTTTTTTTTAAAAATAAAACTGGTGCGGTAAAAGTTACCGCACCAGGTTTACAAATTGAAAACCCCAGATTTCCCTCCCCCGACCCTTCTTCTTCCCCAAAACCGCCGCCGCTAACCCTAATTTCCGCCGCCCACTTTCTTCACTTTCCCGGCGTTTACCCCTACCAAGAAGCAAAATTGACCATGGAATCGAGTTGCCCCGGCCAAGGCGGTTCTTCTGGGCCCAAAATTCCGGCCGGAGTCGTCCCCCCCCCCCCCCCACTGTGGAGCAGCCAACAATGGCGGAAGCGCCGTCGACGGTGGCTTGCTGGGTTGCTATGGAGGAGGAAGAAGAGGAGGTTCCATTGACGTTCAGCGGTGGTGCCCGGAGAGAACTCCGACGAAGAACAGCGGTGGTGCCCGATCCGGTTTCAATCGGATCGGATCCGATCCGCCCTCAGCCCGCCCCGATTCCCGCAGCCCAACCCGCCCCGATACCCGCAGCCCAACCTGCCCCGAGGCGAAGAAACCGAAAGCGACCCACCCAAAACGTCGGTCCCCGACCCGCTACTCGAGCAAATAGACGGTTGAATACACAAACCGAGGCTCATCAAGTATGTATTTTTTATTAAATATTTTTTAACGTTTTTAATGCTTTTAAATAATTTATTAAAAATTTCATAACTTTATGAATTTAATAATATTTGATAACGTTATGAAATTTTTAAATAAATTTCGTAACGTTATCAAATTAGTTATTTAATTTCATAACGTTATGAATTTAATAATATTTGATAACGTTATGACGTTATGAATTTATTTAATTTATTTTATAACATTATGAAATTAATTTATATGGTAACGTTATGAAATTAAGTAATTTATTGCGCAACGTTATAAAATTGTATTATTTGGTAACATTATGAAATTAATTAATTTATTCGTAACGTTATGAAATTAATGAAATTTTATAACGTTATGAAATATAATAATTTCATAATGTTATGAAATATGACATTCTATATTGTAAAATTAATTAATTAATTATTTTATGAAATATGACATTGTTCTTCTCTTATTTTGTAACGTTATGAATTATTAGTATATAAAGTATTGAAATTAGGAGAATTATAACGTTAATTTCGTAACGTTATGAACAAAATGTTTAGAAATTAGAGATGATTTTGATTAGGATTGACGTTACAACAATTGTTTGTAACGTTACGACGTCATGGAAAAGACGTTTTTGAATTTGACGTTATTTTTGTAACGCTATGAAAATAACGTTACGCTATAACAACAACATTAGGGGGTGCGAGATACGATGACTTCTAGTGGTTTTGTTCCGGGGGCTCCTGTTGCTGCAGAGCGTGTTAGGAGGACGAAGATTACAACGTCCATACGTTAGAGTTTTGCTACTGCTCGAGACCAGCTGAATGGTTCTAGTTCGACACCCACTGATGTTACTGGGGCACTTACAGATACTAGGGCAGTTAGGGATTGTGGTCTAGATGTTGATCCGTCTGCTGATGATGAGGGTTACAGTGAGAGTGAGGAGGAGGATATGGACGTCGATGATACAGCTGTTGATTTGGATGATGATATGCTGGGAGACGGTGAGGGTTTAGGAATAGATTATATTGTATCTCATCCCGAGATACCGACAGATCAGCTTAGGAGAGACGACCCTCCTATTATTTCAGAGGATCATGCTGGTATGGGGCCTTCATCGCCAGCTCCTACAGATTTAGGTCCTTCGTCTCCTACGCCAGATGTACCACCTCCCCCGACTGATGATGTACCGCATCCGGCTGCTGCACTTCATGTACCACCTCCCGATGCAGATCCTGTACCACCTCCTGTTGTACCTTGGATGCCCGGAGGTCCTTTTACAAATGAGTTGCTGAAGAGTTATGAGACGCACATCACCAGGGCTATTTATGAGCTTACAGTTGTTGATCCTCCCGCACCTGTGATTCCAGCTGGCCCCCGTCCTCTTCCTCCATTTATACAGAGACAGCGAGGAGGCCGAGGAGCTCAGGCTGATGATGATGTTGCTGATGCAGACGCTGCTGATCCTCCAGCACGAGGTGGACGCGCTCCACGCGGAGGACGAGGACGTGGACGTGGACGTGCTGCAGATCATGCTGATCTTCCACAGCCTACTGATCTTCCAGAGGGCGAGGCTCCTCTTGATTTGGTATGTATTTGAACTATAATGTTCATATGTGAAATATTTTGGCATTCTGTAGAAGTAACTGTGTTATTTTTTTACTTTTTTTTCATACACGGAAGGTCGTCAAGGTTCACTTCCACACCGCCTACTGCACTCCACTAGAGGAGTTTAGGAGACCTGGTCCAGATTCGTGGTTTCAGCTTGCAGAGCGATCTTGATTGACTGATCTACGCTATATCGGGTCCGGTCCTGTCGATCATGTGTTGGTTTCTGCTTTCGTCGAGAGATGGCACCCAGAAACCAACACATTACATTTGCCATTTGGAGAGATTGGTCCTACACTTCACGATGTGGTTGAGATCCTGTCGCTGCCTATACATGGCAGGAGTTGTAGCTCAGTTTTGATTAAGGAGGAGATCTTCACTTTTGTTGCTGAGATGCTTCACGTAGAGGAGGCACTGGTGATGACTTGGTATAGGGATGGAGGCATTCCTTTGGGTTATCTTCAGCAGAGATTGAAGGATATGATGCAGATGGAGGATGGACAGAGAGATGAGAGCCTCATTGCGCCTATGTACTTACTGTTGCTTCTCGGCACTACAGTTCTAGTGGACAAGTCGACTACAGCAGTCAAGCACTGGTGGTTAGTTCTTTTGGCCGACCACGACAGCACTGGCCGATATGCTTGGGGAGCTGGAGTGTTAGCTCATCTGTATCGCAACCTTGGACAGGCGTCGAGGCGATTGGCTATGGGGATGGGGAATTCTGGCATTCTTTTGCGGGTTAGTACGCAAACAACTATACGATTGGCTATGTTTAGGAAGTCGAGTTCTAATTATCCTTTTTTTGCAGTCGTGGATCTGGGCATATTTTCCACATTTTCGTGGACATTTTGTGACAGATCCACTTTCTATGGACCACGCCGCAGCTGCTATGAGGGAGAGCAGAGAGGTGCCACAAGGGAAGAGCACAGATCGTTTGGTTGCCATGCGTGGCATGCTTGACCGTGTTCGTTATGAGGAGGTCAGATTATAAGAATGTATGCTTTCGTTATATTGTGTGAATGTAAACTATACTAACTGTTTTGTAATGTTTTGTTGCAGGTTAACTGGTTTCCCTTTTCAAATGTGGATTTCAGACTTCCGCAGTATGCCCCGTCTTTGTTTGAGGGCATTCTCCGTTGTCTGGACATCGAGGAGCTCTATCAGCCAGGTCGCCTGCTGTGACAGTTTGGACATGTGCAGGGTATCCCAGATCCTCCCCCAGAGCCCATCCAGGTGACACGTAACAACAGGATGACGCATTATTCAGTTCACTTTGAGAACGATCTGCTTGGTGTGTGGGATCAGGACCCCAGGCCATTGTTACAGATTCGGGAGCCACGAGCGACGTACTATTGGGCAGTCACAGATGATTATCTCGATTTGTATGATCGAGTTTCTCATCCTCTGGTGGATCCCAGATCACGTAGACTCGATCGTCCAGTTGGTCCGCTGCGTATTCCACCTTCGGTTGACAGTTTTGCGGTACGATTATAAATTTTATCAGTCATATTCATTCAATTAGTATATTTGATTGTAATGTTTTGATATGTTGTTAATATAGCAGACCCAACTCGTGACTTGTGAGATTCGAGCTTTCTTGGAGATACCACCAGAGAGGAGGCCTGCAGATATCGATGAGTTCATGAGGCGTCTCCTTGGAGTTTTGACTCACGGGGCTCCACCGATGGCTCCAGCTCCGATCGTCAATCTCAGCTTTTTCGGCATTCAATCCACGAGGAAGGCCAAGGTAGTGAGCAAGGTAGTGGGAATGAGGGTCGTGACTTGGAGTGATGTCAAATATTGATAGCAAAACTTGAGTTTTTTTAAAAAGGCAAAAAACGACCAAGTACGTCAAATATTAATAAAAAATGGTTCAAAACGTCTCGAAACGAAAAAAATCGACTCAAAACGATATAAAACAAGGCAAATCGAAATTTGAAGGAATTCCGAACAAGTTGTAAAAAAGTGTAAAAATGTGGCCAAAATAATGGCATAATATGGCCAAATTGAGCAAATCTTAGCAAAACTTGAGTTTTTTGAAAAAGGTGAAAAACGATCAAGTACGTCAAATATTGATAAAAATGGTTCAAAACGTCTCGAAACGACTAAGAAACGAAAAAAATCGACTCAAAACGATATAAAACAAGCCAAATCGAAATTTGAAGGAATTCCGAACAAGTTGTAAAAAAGTGTAAAAATGTGGCCAAAATGATGGCATAATATGGCCAAATTGAGCAAATCTTAGCAAAACTTGAGTTTTTTGAAAAAGGCGAAAAACGACCAAGTACGTCAAATATTGATAAAAATGGTTCAAAACGTCTTGAAACGACTAAGAAACGAAAAAAACCGACTCAAAACGATATAAAACAAGCCAAATCGAAATATTGATAATGGATAATGGATAATGGATAATGGATAATGGATAGTGGATAGTGGATAATGGATAATGGATAGTGGGTAATGGATAATGGATGTCATATGTGGATAGTTTGGGCCCATATCGTTTTAACGCCTTGAAACGATGAAAATCGAAATTTTGAAATTGTAACATGACAGCAAATAGGGCGAATAGTTATTTTCATTTTTCGGAATCGAAAAATTATTATCGAAAACGTCAACGGGCCTAATAAGGCCTAATGAATTTTGAATGAGGGCCAAACACAAAAAACGACAAAAAATGACATAAAACGGCTTAATAAGGACTTAAAACGTAAAAGTCAAGAAATGTAACATTAATATTTGAGCATTACCAATCAAACGCTATCGTTTTTATAAGAAATTAACAACTTTAACACTTAGAAGTATGTAAACGAAGACTTTCACCTATATGCTACTACTCTCAAGTATATAAGTTGTATAGTTATACTCATATGTATGTGATACCACTTCGTTACTAAAATGAACTTCATATAATGTGTTTATTTCATCATATAACATTAGTTTAACACTTAATTGTTATCGTTTAACTCAACTTACCTCGTATTTCATTAGTATAATATGATTTTTTATCATATAACTCTTCGTAATCTCATATTACATTAGTAAAACTTGATAAAATTATTCACAAAACTCTCAATAACGACATATTTCAGTAGTATAACATTACTTTGGGTCATAAAACTTTTAATAATATCAAATAGTATAAGAAAACAACATAAAAAATGAATTTTTATGTAATTAGGGTTGGTACTACAACAGTTACCGCACCAACCCTAATACCCTAAACCCTACAAACACCAGAAACATTTGATTCTGGGTAAAAGGGTTGGTGCGTTAACAATTAACGCACAAATTTTGTGCGTTAATTGTTAACGGGTAGATACTGGTGCGTTAACAATTAACGCACAGATTCTGTGCGTTAATTGTTAACGCACCAGAATCTGGGCTGGGCTTGAATGTTGGGCTGGTGGCCTTTGTTGGGCTGGGCTTTTTCTGTTGGATCTTGACGAAATTGTGTTATCAGTTGTGCGTTTATTGCTAATGCACCACCATATTTTGCTTGAGTGTGTTACAGCTACTACACAGCTGTAAGTCACTTTTGGATGACCGAATTACGTTATTGGGCCTTTCTTGTTGTGGACCTTTTGTCTTTCCTTAATGAGTCTGTTGTCTTTTTAATTTATGCTGAGTGTGTTGTAGTTTATGGATTCACTTATTTCACTTCACTGTTTCACCTGCCTCATCTAACTCTACTGAAAACTCTTTTAAAGCAAACAAGACAAGTCATTACATATTTCAAAGCAGACAAGACAAGTCATTACATATTATAAATCAATTCCAATCGAAGTCTAAAGATCAAGGCTACTAAACTATTACAAATCAAGTCATGTAGTCCATACGCTTTCCAGCAGTAAAGCGGTATTGTCGAAACAAGTCCACTTGGCCAGCATATATCCCTTCCCACCACTTGATGTTGTCATCTGCAAATCTTCTCCACGAACCGGAACAACGTGGCAATGGTGCCCCGTCACGGAGCCAAACCTAGATATACAAAGAAAATTAATCAATAAGTATAAATGATTTCGACGTTTCATGACGTTTGTTTAGATTACCACAGATTCTTACCGGTATCCAGTGATTACTGCATCCGACAAGAGCTATCCCAAAAATCTTCTGTGGAGGACCAGGGCTCACTGTAGACTGCCTTATTGGCAAGCATAAACACGGCGCATCCCAGGATAGTTGCACTAAACCAACATTATACACTGTGGCAAACACCAAACCCATAAATGGCATGTCCATCCAAAATGGTCTCTCACAAGGACTTCTCATGTAGTTAAATTGAGCAATAAGATCATCCCATGTTCCTACCCGTAGTCCACGTCGTATGGGCTCCCATGTCTCTTTGTTTCCAAGAAGCTCTGTTGCCAACGCAGCACAGATCATACGATATTGACTCTGTTGCATACCCGTAAGTAGAGCCATTGACCGATACCCACAATGTCCGTCTGAACGCACATCTTTCACAGAAGTCATGTAGGAAAGCCAAAAGTAGTCAATATTTTTCACCCCCAAGTTCACCCCCATATAACTTATGGCTTCTTCAATCTCTTCTTCATCTTCTCCTTCCTCTGTTTCGTTTCGATCTGGATAGCAGGCTCTTAGGGGCACGGCATTCATGTCTTCGTCTTCTAAATCGATGGTCTCTGAAAACAATGGTTCAGGTTGGGATTGTGATCCGAAGTCGAACGACACTTGACTTGCTTGCTTTTTAGGACAAGTTGGTCGTTTACTTTGCCTATTTGCCTTCTCCTTTGCGACTTTTTGCGCATTCTCAGTATTTGTTAAGTCTTCTCTAACGTACTCGTGGTAACTCTTTTCCCTCTTTTCTCTCGGAGGAAAATTCCCATTTCGCTGCTTCTCCTTGTTCTTTGATCCCGGCGGCCTTCCTTTTTCTTTCCTAAACAAGTTTGTTGGCTCTACCAAAGAACTTTGTTCCGGATGCTCCAAGTCAATGTACAACTCACTTAATCGGAATAGAGTTTCATCCCTCAAAATCTCCACTTTCCCATTTCGCCCACATTTCACGCATTCTGATCTCCGGAATAGACATTAAACGATTGTCGTCGGGTAAGGACAAATTTATTGCATCATCTTCCCATCTCAGTTCCTTCCAGAAGTCATGAAAATCATCCAGAACAAGAGGTGTCTTTGAAATGATTGCCCTAGCAAGATCGTGTACGCATGGCATCCCAAGACAATCTCGAACCCAATGATCGTCACAAACATTTGAATACTCCTCCTTCAATATTTGTTGGTACATTTCCAACAACAACAGAAAACACCTATCCGACACTCGGGAAAATAGCCTTGAAAACAACATTCGAATGCCAGGAGGAAAGGTTGGGTCATCAAAGACCATTTGCCGAGTGGTAAGTGCTTGGTTCATCGTCGCCCTAATCAGGTCCATCTGAACTATGACTGCATGGTGGATCCTCACGATCACTCTGTTGAAGCCTCCTCTACTAGAACCCACAATTTCTTTCAACACCTTATGCATCCCCTCGACCCTAAATAAACACAATTTCTAATCATTAGAATAAATAATATGGTGTTCCAAATTAACAACTAAACAAACAAAGATACCTGTTTGTAGTCCTTGTGTGAAAGTGAAGAGTGTAGTCCGTCCACGCTAACTATGAACTTCTTGTACGGAGTAAACCAGTACTTTTCAACGTAACCAACAATGCCCTTCTTCCATGAATCTCTCAACTTTCTCAACCTCTCTTCGTAGATTTCTTCAGTGCTCGAGCAAAATATCCCCCAACATTGCGTAACAAAGTTCTCCGCCCTTTTAGTATTTTTAATCACTTTTTCTGCGTGTGACTGGATGTTGTGCTTAATGTGCACCCAACACAATAGTTGCTTCACATCAGTGTCTTTGAACACAAGTTTGATTGCTCTCAACAAAGCCTTCTCACAGTCGGTCATTATATCCTTCGGCATCACTCCCAAATTTCGACACAACTCATGAACGCACATCATCACAAACTTGTAATGCATTACTGTCTCCTGAGCCATGAATGCATATGCGATGTTGAACGTCTTGTCCGTGCAAGTGAAACCAACCATCTCCACTAAAGTCATATCATACCTATTTGTCTTGTATGTGGCGTCCATGATAATCACGTGAGGAAACTTCCTGAACAAACGAATCGACTCCGGGTGAGCGAAAAAAAGGACTTCAACCTCATTCGTCCTCGTGTTCCTCAAAGGTTGACAAAAATACTTGTTCTCTTTCTGAAAATTTAGAGACCACTGAGTAACTGACAATTCACCACGATCTTCAAAATTGATCTTCTGCAAAAAATTGGCAATCTGCTTCATGGATGTCACATTTTGCGGGTCTCTTTTCCTAAGCTGAATAAGTATGTTTTTTGGCGTCTTGCGATCATCCCCCGCTTCCCTTGCTATTTTCTCCTCCTCTTTGCTCATTCTACCCACGAATGAATTCCCATGAAAACTAGTAGGAAGGGTGTGGTTGTGACGACCTTCTACAACATTCACGATCCATTTATAACTATAAGGCCCTTCTTTGATACGAACCCCATATAACTCAAATGTACAACGACATTTCTTCGATTTTCGGTCACGAAGCCTCGGAACCGGCAATTCTGGATTTTTTAAATTCACTTTCGGCCTACCCGATCTAGGTTTTCCAAACCTATCGCATACAAAATCAACGCAATATTTGCTAGATGTACGATGTACCAAAACTATCATTAAATCCATTGCTCTTTGTTTTGTCCATTCCATCATCTCTTCCTTACTATCCCACATTTGCGCGGTACTAAAATGTGGTCTAAAGTCTTCTTCCTATATTGATTAAACTACATTACTTAGATACGCAATTTTAACTAATTAACCTAAATCTCATGCAATTAAATACAAAATTTAAATTCATAATATACTAACCAAAATCGGTAACGGAGTCCAATCGTCTAATGCAATTGATACATTTGCTTCGCCTTCTTCCTCTCCTTCGACTTCTTCTTCGTCCACTTCCTCATCGACTTCTTCGTCTTCTTCGTCCACTTCCTCTTCTTCATCGACTTCGTATTCTTCTTCCACGACCCCTGATATCCAATTGTCGTTATCATCATCCTCACTACTCTCATAATTATAAGACATTGTGGTGTGCATTGCAAAACTTCAACAAGAGAGCTCAACCTCTATATACAACCAAAAAAATGCCCGTTGGAATTTTATGCCCGTTGGTGCGGTAATAGTTAACGCACCAACGGGCATAAAATTCCAACGGACATTTTTTCAAAAAAATCTTGTGCGATAAAAGTTACCGCACAGATTATATTTATTAATTTCTTAAAAATTTAATTTAATTATTTTCAAATAATTATTAAAAATAAACTGGTGCGGTAATTGTTACCGCACCAGTTTTATTCATTATTTAATTCCTGGTTTTAATTTTGTTTTTTTTTTAATTTTATACGATTTTTTTTGTTAATCGCGTATTAACGTGGTGCGTTAATTGTTAACGCACAGATCTGTGCAGTAATTCTTACCGCACCAGATTCATATATGTTTCAGAAAACATTCCAACAATGCCCCGGAGTCTTTTGGTGCGGTAATCCTTAACGCACAGAAGTGTACTGCAACTCTTACCGCACAGATTAGTGTGCATTTAGCCCAAAAAACGTGTGCATATAGACCAAGCCTAAACTTATTTCTTGGACTTTGTAAGTCAATTGCTACAAATTTTGATTGCATTGCTTAATGGATCTTCTGTCATGCTGAGTCAGGACATTTCCTCTCTTCCTCAATCTCAGGGACAACAAATTAAGAAAGGATTAGGTGGTGACTTATTCGGTTTCTTGCAAGTAGAGCAACTAACTATGGAGTAGATAACATACTTCACTATAAAATTAGTTTATCTTGTTCCGTACCATGACAAGTACAAACTGATGACTTGAACCGACTTAAGTTCTTATACACTCAAAGATAAGGTTATCGTTTTGTGTGAGATGCATCAACATTTTGTTATAGGAGGCCGTCTTCCACGACCCAAATCCTAAACAATATAGGTGCAAAAATCACCTATTTCTTTTATTGTGTTGAAAATTAATTTAGATTAATTTTCGGGGGTCTTGAATGAACCGGCATTTTTCATTATTATACTGATAAACTTGAACGCCATTAGATGGCGGTTAAAAGTTTGGTCTCCTTTTTTTAAACGTAATATTAGAGCGTTTTATTTTTCGGCTCAATAAATAAAAAAAATCGGTTTTGAAATCAAGCCCCTTAATTTTTTACGTATACTATATTACAGTTCCAACTAGTTTATACCCCGCGTCATGCGCGAGTTTATTTATTTCATGAATCAGTTAATAAGTAATTTCGTATATAATTTTATACCAAAAAAAGTTGATAGTTTATAAATACTATTGTTGTATAATTAAATTTACTATTTTATATATAATCAATAAAAAACAAATATAAACAAACTTTTGTCTTTTATAGTTTTATTTTATCAAATTATCATAAGTCAATGTTTATATATTGATTTGAAACTCAATTTTTTGTTAGATGCTGATTCAGCTTAATGAAATTTGTTTGTTTCTGCTAAAAAAAACTATTTACGGAGTAATTCAAAATAATATATAAGTGTAAAATTGAGTTTCAATAAAATTAAATAGTGCATAACTATAAGTAGTGAATATGTTTCAAATGTATTCACATTTTAATTTTTGTATTTGATTATTCAAATTTTTCGGTTTAACAAAGTAGTGAATAGTGTATAAATATATGAATCTTTATAAACCAAATTACTTAGTGAATAGTATGAAATTATTAATAAGTAGGAAGCTAAATAATAACAATCAACTACTACATTTTGATATTCAATTTATAAAAAATATTAAAATGCTTAAGAAAAATTTTAAAAATTCAAAAAAATGATACATATAATTAATGAACCTAGAATGAAGGATAGAGCTCTAAATAAATTTTTATATATATATAGATTGGATAAATTTAATAATTTCACTGAAATAAAATATAGAAAAGTAAGAAAAGTCAATGATTAATTAACATTATAAATGTCATATCTTAAGTTCGAAAATAAATATCAAGCCTAACTATTATACATAAAGTGAACCGTAATTTTTTCAATGTACAATATTATAAGCATATTAAATTGGTATTATCGTGTGTAAAGTTGCTAAATAATATAAGAGTATATAGTAGATGATATTGCAACGATACATACTCTATATACAATATTAGAAACATAGTAAACAAAAAGAAATATAGTTGATCGATGTTGTAACCTTTTTAGTTTTGTGGTCAAAATTAGTAATATAATAACGTATAGATAGTTTATGTTTCTAATATGTACAATTTAGTTACGTATAAATTTTATTTTCTAGTTTATAACAAATTTTCTTGGTTTTTTAATTAAAAAAATATTGAAAATTACATAAAAAATCATATTTGAAAATAAAATAAATTTACAGACTTGTTGGATATTTTATAGGTTAACAAAAAACAACTCATAAATGGATTTATTTTAATTAGGAAGATTTATTTTAAAATTACATAAGTGGAGGAGGTAAAAACAAACCATGATCTAAATTGGAGATTTTAAAGGAGGTAGTTCTATTTTTTATGATTTAATTTAATTAGGGAGATTTTTTTTTATTGTTGACAAAAAAGATGAGAAGGCGATGATGTGGCGGTGAGGTGGCGCAATGTTTTACAAAGGGATGACTTAGATGATCTAAATTGGAGATTTTAAAGGAGGTAGTTCTATTTTTTATGATTTAATTTAATTAGGGAGATTTTTTTTTATTGTTGACAAAAAAGATGAGAAGGTGATGATGTGGCGGTGAGGTGGCGCAATTTTTTACAAATGGATGAATTCTCTCTTATATTGTAGTTAAGTAGATGATCTAAATTGGAGATTTTAAACGAGGTGGTTCTATTTTTTATGATTTAATTTAATTAGGGAGATTTTTTTTTATTGTTGACAAAAAAGATGAGAAGGCGATGATGATGTTTCGACTCCCACTACCAACATCCCACATGGGCCATACACCCCAACCCCTTGCATTACCTAGCAGCGTAGTTGGTTAGCAAGTGAGTTGCAGGACACTTGTTAAAGGGTAAGTGGGATAGGTCGATGGTTCGACTCCCACTACCAACATCCCACATGGGCCTACGCAAGGAGTGCCTAGGTAATGCAAGGGGTTGGGGTGTATGGCCTGCAGGCCTGTCATGGAGTGGGAAGCCAATGAGCACACGACCATGACAATAGGCAAAAATCAAGATGTCATTGACCATCTCTGACAATCATCGGAGATGATTCTGAAAAAAGGTCGATACAACTCGTATAAACTTGAAGCCAAAAGAAGTGCCCTAAAGGTTCTGAAATAATCATCAGACAAACTGCAATCGAAATTACAGTTTAAAATAGTCTTAAAGAAATGCGAATTTATGTTAGGTTGTACTAGGAAGTCAGCCGCTCTATTTGCTTCTCTGAAACAATGGTTGATTTTAGTATTTTGAAAATAATTTAAACTTTGTTTAACGTCTTGAATGATATTTATGATTTTTCAAGGAATTTTTCAAATATTATAGATATGTTTTACAATTGATAATACTTGATTATTGTTCAAACTCAAAATATGAACAATGAACATACTATTTAATGGGTCATTTCAATTCACATGATGTAAGCCAAGTCTAGAATATTCCTACAAATGAAAATGAAATCCATGATGGATGTAACCAAAAGATTATATTATCTGGCTCAATAATTACTCTTTTTAACATTTCACTCGATGGGCAACATCACAAGAAACCAATAGATTCTCTTTTCAACCTCTCAAGAAACAAAGAAAATCCAGAGGCGGTCGACCCCGTGGTTTCTTCTTCTTGTAATCCAAAGGCCACTTTAAAAACCATTAATCAAAACCAACAAACTCAAGCACACGGAAAAGTATATTTCCAAAGTACATGCATTATATATTTTAAAATTAAAAAGGTATCTCGATTGAGTAAAAAAAGAAAAAACCCACAAAAAAATCCGACCCATCTTCAATCTTATCCGCTTCCTCCAACCCCTATAAAAACCACGATTGTATTCCACCATCAATCACACCTAAAAAAATCTACCATATCTCCAAATAATTATAATAAACACTTAGTTTTTTATCCTGGAAAAATGGCTGATATTGCAATCTTAGTGGCTGAGGAGTACGAGAGGAGGATGAAGAATTCAAGGAAGCTCAACAATGGAGGAATTGAAGATACAGGCGCAACCAAGACGACGAAGGTGGCGTTCAGCGGCAGCATGAAGGCGGCGATGCATTTGGTGAAGAAAACAGAGCAAGTTTTGAAAGAGTTTGAGCCAAGGAGTCAGATTGGTGTTGCTGCTTTCTCTGGACTGTTCTCTGCTTGATCAAGATTTCGTGTATCTTCCTTATATAAACTAATGTAAATCAGTATTGTTTTAAGTAATTTGGCTTTAAATCTCTGTAAATATTCAATTGACCCAAAAAAGAGAGATGGAGTTTTCCTTTTGCCGTAACTTAGAAGAGTTTTTTCTTGCTTCTCTATAAAACAAGGAAAATAAAATAAAATTGCATGTCTAATGTAATTTTGTAATAGAGTAGACAAGTGTTAGAAATTTAGAGTAGCCAAGTGTTTGAATTGAATTCATATTTCCTATGGGTGGAGTTGGTGGGATGCTCATGGCAGTCAGAAATAACCCCTCTCCAATATAAGATTTTTAAAGAATCGTTAATTTAATTTAGGTCAGCCTAAGCAAGTCAATTTGGGTCAGGTGGCCCAATCAATATTGGAAAGTCTCAATGTACAAGGAAAGTTTACTCTACCTAACAAGTACCATTCTAGATAAACCCTACCAAGCAAACACCCTCTTAGATAGACTCTATCTAGCTAGTATCTCGCAAGAAAGATCGCCATACCATAAGAACTTTATCACCTTTCTACCCTCCTACCACCTTACCTCTCCATTTCTACTATTAACTCTCCCATATTCCCATATTCCCACTTTTCTACCTTGTTCCATCAACTCATACTCCCACTTGTCTATCTATTTACCTTCATACTCTTCTACAACTTCTCATATATACTTACCAAATTCCTATATATTACCCTTAGTAAGTTAACATTATGGATAGCGGAGGAGGAAAATAATCCCACTAAGCAAACTTGTTACCAAAGGACAGTATGCCGCTAAGTAACCTCAATACTTGTGGCCCAAGGACAACTACAAAAAGGAAGCTTCCCGGAAACAACGGATAAGAGATATCCGTGGCTAAGTAATGAAGATTGGGCTCCAAGTATAGAAATCACTATAAAAGGGGAGTTTGCTAGTGAAGAAAGGGACGGAACTTTGGAGAAGAAACAAGTATCACAATGAGCACTCTCAGTCTGAAACAAGGAAAACAAAGATCTCATCTCAGATCTACGAAAGACAACACTAAATCAAACACAAACTAAGATTATAAAGAGATAAACTGTATTAATCTTTATAATCTGGATCCCCTCCCGAACAAATACTGACTTGAGCGTCGGAGGGACGATCCCGGGGCAACACCCGGGACTTGTCTTGTGTGCAGGAACGAAGGAATCTGGATCAAACCATCTGGACTCGGACTCATTCGGTGGAGAAGTCAAGGATATTGGTGGGCAGGACAACGAGCGACATCGTCAGAGTCAGGTTTTCGAGGGTTAGTTTTCTTTCACCTTCATCATCAATGATTTATTAACAAACTTAGCATATTCCCTACCCAATTCAAAACAGTTGTTGATATTTAAAGGTTATTTCATCATTTTTAGAGAACATAGATTATCTGCTAGAGAAGCTAATCAAATACAGTGATTAATTTTCAAACTTCACATGACTTAACATCTCTTGTTCTTTGATCTTTATGTCATGAACCTTAGACTTGAATTTAACAATTTGGATTCTACTTTCAACTAGTTTTTTTTGTAAATAATCTTTTGTGATGATCTATGAATGCATTTCAAGTTTTTATTTGCTTTATTTATAGAGGAAGGTTTTCGTTTACAGATTACACGTTAATATTCATATTATGAATAGTAATGTTCATTAGACCATGAATTTTTTGAACGTTTTCATTGAGATACTTGGTGGCATACTTGTAACTAATATGAACTTTGATTATTATATTTTGTTTTTTTTCCTAAAAATGACCTCAAAAAATTTTATCGCCCAGATATGAACATTACCGTCCAAATTATAAACATTAGCTTGTTATCTGTGAACGCAAAAAATAAACTTCATTTTTCCTACGTTAAGCCTTATTCTCTGCCAAACTTTTCTCTTATTTATAATCACTAATAATTTGAAGTTGGGGTCAAATGCAATAGTAATTGGGCTGATATGATTTGGCCCAAATAGGGGATGATGTTTGAAGCTCATAGATGCAATCAGTGGCTTAGGAGGAGAACTGTAGGCCCATAACAGAAACGCCCAAGGCCCAAGATGGGTCTCTATTGATTCAACTTTTATATCAGCTCATTTAAACTTGAATAGAAGAAGACCCAACCAAATTTGTGTATCCATTGAAAACTAAGGGTTATTTGCAATATACAATCCTTGCTTTGTGTTGTTAGTTGTTCACGAACTCTACCCAAAGTGAAGCTAAATATCCATTTATAATAGGTAGGTGTATTGACTCAGTTTCCGGCTATTGTTTGCGACGTACCAGAATTTAGAAGGCTACGATCCAACGAGGATGAAGGGTTAGGTGAGAAATGCCAACGATGCACACACTCGTTATGATAATTCACACATACATTAATCTAGGACCTGTGATCAAAACTCATGATAGAAAAATTCAAAGAGTCCGTTTTCACAATTAAACCAAAAAATTGGGTCGTTGGAGTAGGAGTGAAAGAGATATGGTTTGTGTGGTTGTGTGATGGAAGACAAAAAAGCACAGTAGTAATCCTTAAAAGCAGTGGAAATTAAAGAAGACGATAAAAAGGCTATAATTCGAAAACTGGCAGTTGAACAGAAAATGGATGGGATTTGGATCTACAGTAGTACAAGAATTCACATTCATTTTTTTGGTACCAATTTTGTTGCAACTACTCAGTCTCTTGTTTCAGATCGGAGCCCAGCTTGGCACTTATCCTGAATTTCTGATAGCTTCACCAAGATAACAAAGACCCCACAAATCTGGGGTTGTCGGCCCCACTTATCTTCTTCAAGTTCAACCCGTTGCTTTTCCTTAAATAAATGGAGCTTATGTAAAGGAGGTGCCTACTCTCTCCTAAGTTTTATACCTCCAATTTGGAGCTACTGAAGTTTAAGGTTTTCAGAGTAGGACTGCTAGCTATATCTTTGTCTTTCTGGGATGCTCTTTAGAATGATCTAAAACTTCAAAACCGCCTCCAACAGAACATCGAATTTGCAAAAGTGTCGAAAAGAGAACATTTTAGATTGGCCCTCTCTAGTTATCATGATCATTATTAACAAGGGAAAACGTCGGGTGAGAATAACTTTTAAAATACGAACGTGAGAATCCTGCATATTAGTAGTAAATTGGTGAACATTTAATACTAATTTGGTGCACATTCGGTGACAAACTTAAAAACATTCAAAATTTGAAGAACATTCATTTTTAAAGAAAATTTATTGAGAAGCTGAAGAACTTTCAGGTAAAAATGTATATGTGCATCATTTTTTCAAAGGAAATTTGATGCACATTTAAGTATATTTTGATGTACATCTAAGTATATTTTAATGCACATTAGTCATTCTCACGTTCTCATTTTAAAAATTGTTCTCACCGGAACCGCACCCTATTAAGATTGACCTAATTCTTTCTTTATAAAAGAAAAGAAAGATCCAATGATAGACATCTTTTGAGCAACTAAGATAATACTTTAATCCTGTGGTGCAAAATGACTCGGTAGTAGACTAAGTCTTGATTATCACTTTTCATAAATAAATTAAGGTAACACAAAATCTAATTCCAATGTCTTATTTGAAAATATATGTGTTTTTATGTATAAAATCATTTTTTAAAAAACCTAATAAGAGTTTTTAGGAGTGTAAGTTTTGAGAAGTAAATTCAGTACTTGCTATGAAAAACCTATTCCACACATGGAGAGTTGGGACTTGACTAGTGTATTATATAAACTTAAGTAATAATCTATGTTGCACGGAAACGGAAATCACAGTTGAAAACGTACGGGAAACGATAGGACACCGAGAAGCGTCAAATCTAAAATAAATAAATAGAGGAAACGGCAGGAAATGGCGATATATTTTAATATTATATATTATTTTAAAACTATTGTAATGAATTATACATTAATATTACTAAGAGACACATAAAACATAATTAATAATTAAGTCTTTAACATAATTATAGTTTTTAAAAACCAAATCAGACACAAGCATAAAAAATCAAGTCTTAAAAATGTGATTGTTGAGAACGTGAAACAGATGAAGGGTTATGGCTCATTTTTCCTAATTTAAATATTTCTTTATTTTATTTATAATATATATATTTTTCTATGTTTCATTCATCACAACGTTTCCTCCCGTTCCCTCAGACGTTTCCCGACATTTCCCGACATTTTCAAAATGTTGACCGTTTTTCAACGTTTTCTTTGACCGTTTCCAGCCGTTTGCTTACGTTTGCGGACGCTTTCAGGTTTTTGACACCCCGCTTCAAACTCCATAAGAGATTTCCGTGCTACATAGGTAACCATAGAAAACGAGGGCATATGGAAGGTCATACATATCAGCTTACCCAAGCCTCAAGGTGAGGGTGGGCTTGAAGGCTCGCCATTGTTGTAAGATCGATGGCATTGCAGTAATTAATACCGTTTTTATGTTAAATAGTTATCTTATGATCGACAGATAAAGATATAAACGAATATCTTAGTTTATTTTATTAACCCTAGCAACCTACGACAAGAAAATATAAACACCTAGCTAGGGCTAAGACTAGGACATAGGAGTCCAAGCATATTCTTAAAAAACAAAAAGCGAGCTACGCAAATTACACCTAATGCAGCGAGCATCAAGTTGTACGTACTACCATCAAATTATTAATATAAAAAATATATTCCACCATCTCTAGCTAGCTAGGGTGACCCCACCTTCAAATTCATACGTTACATTTATAAATTACATAAGTACATGGAGTAAATAACAATTCTACTCATCCAATAATGTGTTTCTTTTATCTAATTATCTCGTTTCGAATCAGCTTCCGAAATCCCTAAAAGAAAACCCACTCTTCTCCGGCGGATTTCCTCCGGCAGCACTGTGCCGGAGCCCAAGCGTGAGAGACACGTCTCCGGCAGCCCCAAATCTTATAACCTGTGGTCCCCCACCAATGCTGTCGTCATCGTGACGACCGTCGAAATGGGTAATCGGCGGCCAACCTTGAGCCGGCCCCGGCGCCGGAAGGGTGAAGTTGGCGCCAAAATAAGAAGGGTCGTTTTCAGTTCCTGCTTGCTGCATCGAATTCTGTGCAGCACTACTGTAATCTGATGAGTTATTATTATTGTTGTTGTTATCATCTAATTCTTGATTATCTTGATCTTGATTATGATTAGGGTTGTCGTTATCATCGTCTTCGTCCTTCGATTCCTGCTGGTACATTTCTTCAACCATGGGCTTCCAAAGGCGGACCCTGGCATTTATGAACCAATTTGAAACCTGCAACGCACACAAAAACCCACTCAAAGATTAAACCCTACAAATAATTAATTTATACGGGTCCCCCGAAAAAAAAGAAAAAAGAAAAAAGAAAAGCTGCACAAATCTTTATTTGTTTTTCAGAAATTAAATGTGTCTCATAAGACAAATCTACAAGAACAATCCCGATTTCCATGCAAACAGTGACAATACAGCCATGTACATTATATATTGCATGCAGACTATGCAGTCAATGGAGTGGGGGAATCACAATTTTACGTTTTTTTCTTCATACTAAAAAATACTCTAATTTGATTCAAGGTACCGACTATATATACATACACATATTTTATATTTGGATATTAGGAAGAAACGGGCCCTAATTGAGATATAAAACTTTTAGAAGTGATGGACGTTGTGGAATTATTGGAGAGTCCATATGTCAAGTTGCAAATTGAATGCAAGGGTACCCATATAATCTTAACCAATATAATAAATTTAATTGACACGTACAAACAACACATAAGTTGGATATGACACATTCAAATTTAATAAATGCTTCCAACGCTCAAACCTACCTTACCAAAATATGTGAGCATCGTTTTTAATTTGCGTACCAAGATTCAGTGACAACAAACGAGTGTGTTCGATCCAACAAATTCATTAAATTATTAATGTAATTGCCCCAAGAATTGTACAATATTGTTGCGTAACTATTGCGCACAATACAATAAAAGTACTATGACCTAGCAAATTATATATTTATAATTTAATATTTAAAATAGTTTAAAGCTATAACCAAAATCGTTAAATGATAAAATATACTCAATTAAGTGAACAAACATATACTTTCAAGTTTAATTCCAGCATACGACCTTACAAGTTATAAGAAATTGGAATTGATACTTGTAGAGAATGTTTTTACTAAAGTCTCGTCACAGATATGTCGATGATACGTATAGTTATTGTCACTAAATGAAATATGTTTTTTTCTAGCATGTATTCATGAGTACACACTAACAATCACTGAGTTTTATTTTAAGAACAATAGTGTTACTCTCGCGCATGGCGCGAAATTTACACAACGATTTTTGTAACTATTTATGTAGCCTATACACACATAAAAATAACATTAATATAAATAAAAGTATGAATTATATAATTATAGTTATTTCAATTGATTTTTAAATCAATATTATATAAATAAAAAAGAATTTCAATTAGTTTATAATATTTTATATTAATAATGCGTTTAAATAAGAAAATGGTATCAAAAGATTTAAGATATTGATCTTGTATAAATATTTAAATTTATTTGTGTTTGAATTAGGAAATGATATCTGTAGAATTAGATTAATTATCTTTAAACATATTTTTTATATATTTATTTATTTTTGAGAAAAATAACATATGACAAATGATGACGTGACATAACTTATTGATGAATAGATGATGTGTTGTAGCTTATTGATGAGTATAGAGATTTACTTTAGTAATTATATAGAGATTGATGAAGATGATTTTAGAGGCTTTTTTAAAATCGTTTCCTAAATGAGAATTACCAAATCCATAGATAATTAAATCAAACTGCTATTAATAGTAAAAAAAAGCTACTCTCCGTTTGCCAATACATGTCTTTTTAGTTATTTTAACACTTTTTCTATCAAGTTTACCCCTATAGTATTGAGTTACTTATTTTTAGATATTTTCTCTTTCTTTAATCTCTCTAAAACGACCTAATATTATAAGGATATAATTGTCTAAAATTTCAATACTTAAATTATCTATAAAACACTAGAAATACATCTATTGGTGAACAGATGAACTACTAAGAAAAAAAAAAGTAGTTTCAAGTTTTGAAATTCATCTTTATTAGTGCTCCTAAAAGGTAACTTAATGATTGTTAATGTGTGTCCATATGCACACACTAGAAAAATTGAATGAGATAATCGATTATACTTTCAGTTTTTCTAACTTATGCACTAAGAGCTAGCACATCTTAAACATACTACTTAGATAAATTACAACCCTAAATTAAAAATCTATAAGCCCATCAATTAAACTATAAACTCACAAATTAATAAACTAAAAAATCTTTCAATTATGCGTTTTTTAAAGGCATAAGTTAGAAAAATCGTTATATTAATTACATTGTTATTGAGCGAAAGTAACAAGTGAATTTTTCATTAGATTTATATAAACTTATAGAAACAAATATTTTTAGGAGTTACACATGACATGTATTATAGTTATTTCGTTTTCTAACTTAGGTGAAACAACTTTTTTGTTGTATGCCTAACATCATGTTGTACGTATACAACCTTACTATTAGAGGAAGCTATATAATCTATGGAATTGCAAACAAGATAATAATTGCTACCTAATCAGAGATTAAGACATTTTTGGATTAAATCAAAGAATAGGACTTGCGCGCGATCGATTTTTTATTTTTTATTGAATATCAAAAACCTATATTGTTTAAACTTTTAACTACTACTGGTATTTTTCGACCATATAATTATGGAGTATATACCTAGATTATACGTACATAGTATTATAAAAATTGTCTATGTTTCAAATGGACTGAATAAAATAATCTTTAGTCAAATTAGGAATATACTTGAGAAGTAAACGAATCTCTAAGACTTCTTCTTCCCTAAAATCAAAATTAAGTTATTAATGGAACATTACCTTAACAATATTTCATGCGAAATATAACTAGAAAAAGCCTTTTCATTTGAAATAACTCTATTCTTTGCTGTAAGGGCTTGTGGTATAAATCGTTACAAGTTCGAAATTAAATTCATAATTCAAAAGAAAAGATTCAGGTGAAAATAATTATTACTGTGCGAATATGTAAATGAATGCATATTTAATTCATTGACATGCACTTTCTTCAGTAATGAAATGCACATTTAACCCAACGACATGCACTATTGACAAACGTGCATTACATTGATAATATGCAAAAAGTACATGCATTACTAAAGAAAGTGCATATTGCTGACATATTCGTACAATAAAAATTCTCACCTGATCCGAACCCTAAATTAGAAAATAATAAAGTTGTATGGAGTATAAGATAGAAAAAACGACAGATTAGCTAATCAAAATCTCACCCCAATTGATTAGGAAATCAATCTATATACTTGCCAATATTTGATCGTGACAAAATCACGCTATGCCCGACCAAGAAATATTAGAAAAAGTGTAGCTTAACAAGGTTGACGTGACTTATCAACTGTATTAAGTTTTATAACAATTACGTATATGAAGTAAAATAGTTGTAACTCAAAGTTTTTATTTGTTTGATAGTGCTTAAAGATATTTGTTCTTCTAAAATAAATAACAAAATTGTAGTTGTTTTTGTTGTTAAATTTTGATGATATAAAGATTTAAAAAACTATTAATATATAACATCTTTTTTAATTATTACATTATAAAATACGGAGTAATTGAGTGTTTCTAGTATGTTCATGTTTCGAAAGATTCTTGCTTATGCATTCAACTTATTTTCATAAGATGAATTTTTAATATTTATGTTTTTTAGCATGGGTTAATAGACAAATCGATCACACTAAAGATGGATCATTTTCCTTCATTGATTCAGTAATAATTAAGAGAAGTAAGTGATGAAAAGGAAAAGGAGAAGAAAAAAATGGGGATCGATGGATCGCAGATAGAAAGATAAAGGCGATGCAGCCTTGCTAAGAGTGAGATAAATGGTAGTTTTTGAGCATGCATGGACTGAGACAACGAAAGGTAATTAATAACACAAGGAGAGGGTGAAAAAGACAAGCAAAAAACCAAATAACATGCAAGAATCTCTGAGTATTTTGGGGCAGACTTGGCCGGTGTACGGTGAAAGCAACTGTAATTATTTTTTTTATTATGTGTCTGCCACTGTCAAAACTCAGTAAACTCATCACATCTCTCTTTCTACTATCCTGATCACCATTTATATGTACATTTTTTGCATGCATTGCATGAAATTTGATGGAGATATAAGAGAGGGCTTTAATATATGGGACCCCTTTTAATTATTTTTTAAAATTTTCTTTCTTGGGGTTATTATAAATGATTTTTGCAAGAGAGACAAAGATCTAATTTACTTCATAAAGACTCCTTTTTTGGGTTTCTTGGTGAGGAATTAATTACTACTCATTTTCATCTCTATAGTATAACATGAGTATATGAAAGAACCATTCCATTCTTGGCATTCAAAGTTATTTCTACTATACTATTCATTAAACTATAGTACCTATAGCTAGTTGGTCTCATAGTTTGACCCTAGCATTCTATCTAATACTCCGGACTGGAGGTAAAACGACTTCAATCAATCAAATTAGACGAAGGACCTAAAATTTACTAACATATATGTTTTTCTTTCCTCCCCATGATTTAACTCTTTTTATATCATAAAATTATATTATATACTCCCTCCGTCCCATAATGTTTGTCTTGTTTCAAATTTTGACACTGTTCACAAATCGAGAGAATCTTCTAAATATCTTTCAATATATAAGATAAAACATAGTGATGAGTGGTCTTGTTTGATTCGTTTCAATTAGTACTTTAAGAATATTAAAAAATTATAATTTTTAATAACATGTAATTTGATATATTGACGATACAAAACGTGCATCGGCAAGTGTGCCGAAGTCAAACAGGACAAACATTATGGGACGAGGGAGTACTAGTTTAGTTTTCATTTCCTCAATGGTAAATATTTATAATGAATAAATATAGAAATATAATAAAGAGTTATTATATAAATAAAATATGATTTTTTTAATCTATATTCTTAGAGTATATTCCGTATATTAAGAAGTATATAATGGAAATTAGGTTGGGTAATTTTAATTAGTTTTGAAGATATCTATTTTTGTTGATGATGTTCTATAAAGATACAAGTTAGAGAAAAAAAACCGATAAAATTATAACAGATTTTAGAAGATTGTTAGAGATTGGTTCAAACATACCCATTTGAAAGGTACCTTTCTCTCTTCTAAACTACATATATGTGGATTTTTTAGATAATAATTTTATGAAAGATGATATGATTTGTTTTGGAATGATCTGTTTTAGCAAGGAGGTATATGGTACGTACAGTGAATGTATATATGCAAGAAAATGAAAGTGAAATTAGAGAGGAACCTGATTTCTGGAGAGGCCAGTCTGCCTTGCTAACAGATGCTTATCAGCATCGCTTGGGTACCTGAGAAAGTGACCCTCAGTTATGCAAACCAAATTCACATCACATTTAATTTCTACTAAATTTATACACTATTTATAGCAAAACCATAAGCACAAAATAATACCATTTCCATTTGCGTTCATAGAGTAAGCAATTTGATCATTTTACCCCCCACCCATTCTTGTTTTTTACCCTTACTCAGCGTGAGAATCTAACACACAAAAAGAAAGCAGTAAAGAAAAAGCACCCTGTGCGTTGTTTGCATTTCTTAGGACCACTTTAACATATTTTCACTATTTACTATTCTCTCTCAGTGCAAGGGCGTGCACATACACTTTAGACCTACACAAGAATTTTAATAGAGTTTCAACCAAAAATAAAATACAAATTCTATAGAGTTAATTATAAGTTTTAGAGCTGTTTAATATTCATATGGATTTGAATATAAGATATGAGTTTGAGACAAAATGTATGAGTATAAATATGATGATATATATATATATCTTGATATCTACCAAATAATAAATATTAGTTTAAAACATTAACATCAAGATACAACCAAATATGAATATGAGTAACATATATTCAGATTCATACTAGATAGATATCACGCATGCCTAAACTTATCCTTAGATATAGAATCTACTTATATTACAATATAAGGTGCTTAAGAAATCAAATTTTATGGATTCAATTTAAAAACAGTGGCATATAGGTATAAGTTTGATTTATGTACATATATATTGTACAAAAGATAAAGATATGAGAGTGGCCTGCACTGAGGACCACAAAATGTTGATACAAAAATTTAATATCTTCATATATACCTATATTTTACAGACATTCTCTTATCTTTTTTATTTACGTACTAGCTAGCTGGCTTTGATACAATAATTCAAGTTCCTTTTGAATAGGCCATATATAGATGTTTATGTATGGTGAATGGAATGATTGCATTAGAAAATTTGCAGAGGAACAATAAGGCTTTTTATGATGAGGGGGTGTCCTATAATATGTGAGAGGTTAAAAATAAATCTATTTACTTATTTAGTGCTTAAGAATATACGGAGTATGATGCATATATATAAGTTAACTTTTAACTACTACCACTGACCATAGAATTACACCGAAGGACACTGCACAGAGTTACTGTTCTTTTAACCCTCATATATACAAGAAGAAACAAAAAGTCATTCTAATCTCTTGGATCTTGTTAAAACTGAAAGCTAGCTAGCTTCATTCAAGTTAAAAGCATGTAAAAGTTCATGTAGACAATTCTTAGCTTGATGCTGCATTCTGACACTAACTCCTTGGCCACCTCAAAAACTAAACTTTATACTAAACCAATCAATCATCATAAATTCATATATGTACCACATTCTTCATGTTAGTACCCATATTGATCATAGGTAGTTCTAACCCAATGGACCCTAAGAATATTATTTATAAACTTCATATTCAAAAAATTGTGTATAGCTTATAACTTGTTTACTTTTAGAAAAAACGTTACGCTAATATCTAAAAAGACGTGTACAAGTACAGTTTGTAAACTAGTTACCAAACGAAGCATCAGAAAGACACCATATCAAAATATCAAGAGGGATTAAGGAAACATACGGATTAAGGAAGTGCTCGAAAAGCCAAGCACGAAGAATGTTGACAGAGCGTTCGGGTAATCCTCTTTGAGGTCTCCATGCCTCTTGTTCCATCATTCCCATTTGGTGGAATGCTCTTTGTTGCCTTAAGCTTTGCTCCAACACCTTAAGCCTAGGAGTCTCGCCTTTAGTCAAACCAGTACTTGCCGTTACATCCTTCTCTCCTAAAATCTCACAACTGTGCTTAAGTTGAGCTTGTATCGCGTCTTTAAGACACCGAAAATGCCTAGACATTGCCTTTTGTGCGAGTGCAGTGTAGGGAACTGCAGCTCCATAGCCCATCACAACATCAAATGAGTTCACTACCATCTTCATTTGCTCACAATAATGACTATACCTTCTCTCAACCTGCAAATTACAACATTTTATCTTACACGATTAGATAACGGTTTAAGTCGAGCTAATCACTAAACAATGTTAATAGCTAGATTAACAAATATTAATTTTGAAACTATACTTGTTTTCTAGGTAAGATATGTAGAGGAAGGAAGAGGGTAATTGTCATTCAACAACCAATACTAGAAGAGACAAAAGGCAGAAAGAGACGGTGGAGTTAGAATGTTGACACTAGAATTAATTTGGTAGTGTTTGATGCTTTGATTCAACTCTTTGTTAATTATGGCAAAAATCTAATCATACATTATAAGTAAGATGAAATGAGGTTGGTAACTTGCCTATATACTCATATGAGAAACTATGTAGTAAAGTAACCCTTAGAGATTGCATTTTAACGAAGGTGGCACAAAGAAATGAATTAGTATGTTATCAGTACGTGTGTTTTTTGTTTCCTTCTCAAGTCAACAGAATGATATAACATTTTGTATTAAAAAAGTACTCTTCTCTATGCTATATTAGTAAAATTAAAATAGTATGTTGTAAAAAAGTAGTGATTATATTATAAAAAGATTAATGGTGATTTGATTCTAAATAGATTTAGCAATTAAGAAGGTAGCTAGCATTTCATAAAAAAAGGTGTAGCCGCCGGCATGTATAGGTTTAATAAAACTTTGAATCGGATTTGATGAATCAAGCTACGGAGTTTTGTAATGGTGTAGGTGGTTTCCAAAAGTAATTAATCTACTAAATGATTAGTAGTAGTTAAATATAAAAGATTTGGTCTTTGAGTAGTATTAAGAAAGAAAGAAAGAAAGAAAGAGAGGGAGAGAGTTGTTCAACATGCCTCATCAAGCATCGATAGGAGTTTGACCTTCCTCCTCTGGTGCTCCATTCTATCCGCCGGCGACAATGGCGGTGGTTCCTTCCCGGAGGGTCCCGCGGTGGCGGCACTAGTGGTTGAGCTACTACTCATAGAGCTATTCCTGGTATACTTACTCTTTTTCAGATGACCTCTACCGACGCTACAGAACTCCTCCAACAACTCTTGTGCGGGTCTCGTGTACTTCGAGTTTCTTACAACGTTGACCGCCCCTAAAGAGGACGAAGCCCCTGAAATTGACGCGAACCCGAAACCGACTCCGTAGCCTTGCAAATGTTGCATTACTTGGTTTTGAGGAATTGTTGTGTCTTGGACAATATTGTTACCAAAGAACATCATTTGGTTAGTCCTCATCTCCTCCTCCTTGGCCGCCGACGAAAGCGAAAGCGACAATCCTCGAGACGAGGCGGTTTCCGGGACCCACGTGAGGTGCTGGTGGTTGAACACGTGCGGTGGCGGAGGAGGAGACGGCGACCTCGGGTGGTTGTCGGTTAGGAAGAATTGCATTCCGGCGGCGTTTGTCACCGGGGCGCCGCCGAAGTTGAGCATCTCCGAGAGCATACCGGCGGTTTCGTAGACGGCGGGGTGGATTCCGCTGCCGGACGCGCCTGAGGGCGCGTGGGGGATACCGGCGAGTGGGTTTTGATGAAACTTGTTGGCCCTTCGGATCTGAGATTCATCTTCTTGTTGTTGATCGGAGGAGAAGGAGAACAATCCTCCGTGGTGGAAATCTTCTGACATGGAATTATAATTTTCTGTTTTCTAGAGCTCCCAACATGGAAATTTCGCAATAAAGGGTTGCAGGGAATGATTATACCTGATGATGCTGATGAAATTGAAATTGAAATCTTCTTTTGAGTGAATTTTTAAACTATTCTGTGGAAGATAAGATTCTTGAGAATAAATTCATCTTGTTGTTGGATCTTCAGAGAGTACGGTTTTGTTTGTGCAGTAATCTTGTATGGAGATTGGAGAGAGTGTGTGTGAAACTAAAGTAAGGAGATAAGCTAAGGAGGGGAGGAAGGGGATGATAAATTTGGTGTACGATTTGGCAGAAAAAAGAAAAAAGAAAATATATAGGGGGAGAAATTAAAAGGGAAAGGAGAAGAGGTATCTGGTGTTTGTTGCTGCTTCTTTTTCACCCTAGTTTTGCTGTAGCTACTTTTCAAATGCTCCATTCATATTTTCGCTAGAGGCTAGATTGCAGGAATGGAACAAGTCCACGTTTGGTAATATTCATAGTAATAAGGCTAAACTTGTGGACTCTCTGGATAAGGTGCAGAAGGAGTTGGCTAGTAATCCGTGCGAGAGACTCCTGCTTGAGGAGAGATCGGTTCAGGAAGAGTTGTGTCAGGTGCTGGAACAGGAGGAGCTTCTCTGGTTTCAAAAATCTAGAGAGGCGTGGCTTGTTTCGGGTGACCGCAATACGAAGTTTTTCCACGCCTCCACTATGATTAGAAGGAAGAGGAATAGGGTTAAAGCTCTTCTCAATGATGATGGGCTGCTGGTTGAGGACAAACCGGAGCTGGAATTGCTTGTTGTGAGGTTTTTTCGGAACCTCTATCTTGTGCCCGTTCATGAGTTATTCCCTATTGCCACTCCGTATGGTTTGTTTCCTCATTTGCCTCAGGCTCTTTGGGACCAACTGGGATTGGAGTTCACTAAGGATGAGATTTATAAAGCGCTTAGATGTATGGGTGGCTTTAAGGCTCCCGGCCCTGATGGTTTTCAGCCTATCTTCTTCGAGAAAAGCTGGAGTATTGTGGGTGACTCGGTTGTCAGGGGTGTTTTGGACTTCTTGGTTTGTGGTAAGCTGCCTGCGGGGTTGAATGAGACCCTGGTTGCTCTCCTCCCGAAAGTGCCTAATCCGGATAAGGTTAGTCTCTTCAGACCCATCACCCTTTGTAATGTCTCCTATAAGCTTATTACCAAGGTGTTGGTTAACCAGATGCAATTCTTGATGTCGGATCTGATTGGCCCTACTCAAGGCAGCTCCTCCCCGGTAGGCTCATCACCGATAATATTGTTCTTGCTCAGGAGGTGGTTCATTCGATGAGATTTAAGGATGGGGTTAAGGGATGGATGATTCTCAAGATTGATCTCGAGAAGGCGTATGATCGTCTTAGATGGGATTTTATTGCTGACACTCTTGTTGATGCGGGTTTCCCGGACCAATGGATTAGCTGGATAATGGAATGTGTTTCTTCTTCTTCTATGAATGTTCTGTGGAATGGGGAAAGAACTACGACCATTACGCCGACCAAAGGTATCAGGCAGGGAGATTCCATTTCTCCGTATCTCTTTGTGTTATGTATTGAGCGCCTTAGTCATTTGATCTTGCAGTCTGTGGAGGCTAGAGATTGGAAACCCATTCAGATGTCTAGAGGCGGACCTAGATTATCTCACATTATGGTTGCTGATGATATTCTTCTTTTTGCTGAGGCGTCGGTTGCTCAGGTGCGTGTCATTCAGAGATGCCTGGATTTGTTTTGTCGTTCTTCCGGTCAAAAAGTGAATCCTGAGAAGTCTAAGCTTTTCATTTCGCCAAATGTTTGCGAGGATACTGCTTTACAGATTGGTCAGGCTAGTGGGTGGACGGTCACCTATGATCTTGGGGTTTATTTGGGCATGCCTTTACTCCACAAGGATGTGGATAAGCAGACTTTTGAACCTTTGCTGGACAGAATTAACTCGAGGCTCTCGGGATGGAAGTGTCGTCAGTTGAGTTTTGCGGGCAGGGTTACTCTCGCTAAATCTGTTCTCCATTCGATCCCAGTTTATACTATGGCTACTTTGACGCTCCCGGTTTCTGTCACTGATAAGATTGACCAGCTTACTCGTTCTTTCATTTGGGGCACCTGGGGTGATAGAAGACGTATGCATATGATGAGATGGGATGAGGTCTGTAAGCCCAAAGAGCGTGGTGGGTTAGGTTTGAAGTCTATGGCGGACCTCAATCAGGCTATTACAGGCAAATTAGCTTAGAGATTTAGAAAAGATGGTGACAGTCTTTGGAACAGGGTGATCAGAGCCAAGTATGTCCGACCCTCGGGTGCTGCCCATGCTCATCCCTCTCCTATCTGGAGAAGTATCAGAAAGGTGGACTCGAAGGTTGTCATCCCGGGCTTGAGATGGCATGTTGGTAACTGGTCTTCGATTCTGTTTTGGAAAGATCTTTGGCTGGGTGATTGCAGTTTACAGGTTTGTGCTAGAGGGAGGATGAGCGCTGAGTTGTTGCAGGCTCGGGTCGTTGATCTCTGTATCCCGGGGAGTGGTTGGAACTGGGAGCTGCTTAACCCGCTTCGGCCTAGTTCGTGCCTTTTATAGTTGGCGGCTATCGTTGTGTCCCCCGAGACCAACCATTCAGATGTTCTGGCCTGGAAGCTCTCCCGGGATGGAAATTTCTCGGTTTCCTCTGCCTATGAGATGCTTCATGCTAAGAATATCTACGTTGACATTGATGAAGGAAATTTTAAGGTTATCTAGAAACTCAAGGTGCAGGAACGGGTGCGATTCTTTGTTTGGCAGGTGTTTAGGGCTGGTGTTCTTACTAACGCTGAGCGTAAGCGGCGTCATTTGTGTTCGGAGGATGCTTGCCCGTGTTTCTTGGAGGATCCTGAAAGTATGTTGCATATGTTTCAAGATTGTCGGCTGTCTCGTGCCATTTGGGATGTTGTTTTGCCTCCCAGGTTACGCGCGGAGTTCTTCAATCTTAATCTGGCTCAATGGTTAAGGATTAATCTCTTGCAGAAGATGCACATTGAAGGAGTTGGCGACCGGTCCTGTGTGTTTGCCATTGGCCTTTGGAGCATTTGGAAATGGAGGAACTCTTGGGTGTTTGAGAAGAAACGTTTTGGTGGGGACAAGGCTGCGCACATTCTGTCTTTGACTAAGGAGTACATGAGCGCCAGAGTTCTGGCGTTTGATTCTGAGAAGAACACGAAGGAGTTGCGTATGATTAGGTGGTTTCCCACTTTGGCCTCTGTCATTAAAATCAATACTGATGGGTCGATCGTCAATGGGCTTGTTGCTGTTGCGGGTGTTTTGAGGGACGCTGAGGGTGTTTGGCTTGCTGGCTTTATTCACAATCTTGGCTCTTGCTCTGTGCCGATGGCCGAGCTTTGGGGAATCGTGTGGGGTCTCAAGCTGGATTGGGACAGGGGATACAGGAGGGTTTGTTTGGAAACAGATTCGCAAATTGCGACTCTGTTGCTAAATAAACCTATGGATCGTTGTCACCCCCTTTTTAGCCTCGTCTCTATGGCGCTGGGCTTCATTCGTAGGGACTGGGTTGTCCAGGTTCGTCATGTCTTTCGTGAGGCGAACTCGGTAGCCGATTGTCTCGCTTCTTTTCCTTTTTCTTTTCCCTTAGGTTTCCATGTTCTTGCTTTTCCGCCCGATCGGGTGTCTTTGTTACTTATGAACGATGTGAGGGGTTTGTCTACACCTCGCCTGGTGGCAAAGCAGTGTTTTATTTATATAATTCTCGAGAGTGCCGCCTCTCTTTTCACCAAAAAAAAAAAAATCACCTCGTGTGTAGCGGAAATGTCCAAAGTGACCTCTGTAGTGATAATTGTGAACCAAGCTAGCTATATGATTTCCAAATTTATATATAATACTATATGTCATTTCCGGCTTCGGGCGAGCCTAACGTGTTTACTTTTGCTGATATTTATACATTTCGATATTTATACATGTAAAAAGAAAAATATCTCTTATGAGAAGATGAAAGAGAGAATGTTCAGTCTAAAACTAAGTATGTTTGTGAATTTGATTTTCTATCTAAAATGAAAGCTTTGTTCCAAACTTATGATGATATTGACAGTGAAAATGATAGATTGTACTTAGATGGGGGTCGTTAAGAACTAATCTCTACCCTGCCGACTAAAGTTAGAAACAATGAGCGATGGTAGGTCAAGAAACGTTGGAGAGTCTTAGAGTATAGAAGAATAGCTTTATTGTTCCATGTGTCAATTGTTTGAAAATATCTCATGCTCTACTCTTTGTAGTGGGTATGGCCAACGCCCATAGAAATCCATCCGTTTCCTCTGCATCTCCTCCGTTATCCTCCTTATTGCAACCTGCTCCTCCATGAAGTGATCTTGCCTAGCTGAAATACGGGCCTGCTCTTCAACAAAACAACTATGCTGAGCTGAAAACTCTTGTTGATGCACCAACGAAAGACGCATCTGTTCTATCATATCCTTCTGCCAAGAACACCCCTCAAATCTCGGGTTCGCTGGTCCATAAAGCCAAACCTCAAATCTTGAGGCAGCCTCAGGAGTCTCTGCATCAATCTGCATCTGTACAACTTCAGGGGGTGGCAACAACTAATTTCGTTGCAAATACCAGTCAACAACAGTGGGACCAAAGGGCATATTCTCCCTAGGAAGAGCTAACTTTAATTGTGCATCCCATTCTCAAAATACAACCATGTGTAACTTGTCTCACCATTTTTAGCAGTAGTCTGACGCATCAGCTTGACTCTCTTTAGACTATCCTCGTCAAAAAAATAGGGAAGCTTATTGAATCCTTTCTAGATCAAGGACCGCTTGAGAAATCAGTGCAATCATGCCTCCCATACCGATCTTCCCTTTGTCCTTGACCTTACACCTCATACAACTAGCAACAAACAGCTCAACCTAATCCGGGATCACATTACTGTCAGAGGTGAGACACCACGCCCACCTAAAATCTTGTACTGCAAGCTTATTAATCTCACCCTGACCAAATAATGTCAAGGAAAGAACCTTTCGTGCTAGCCTGAGACATGGGTGAGTGATCTTCAAATTTTGTTCACCATTGGAGTCAAAAATCTGATCCTGTAAGAGCACTCCAAAATAAAGTGTGTCGAGTGTCAACAACTGTAAGCCAACCATCTATAGGGTAAGCAGTCACCCCAAGACTCTCATGCAGACGCTCATGGGTAACCTCATACTCTCTTTTCTTATAATTAAAGATTATCTTCAATAATCCTTTATCAATACGACATTCAATCAAACTAGCAAGAAACACCCTAGTCAACTCATCATTAGTAGGCGCATTCAAACCAATAAAATTTTCCAATCCTGCATGCCTAAACATCTCAGTAGTACAATCAAGGAGTCCCAACGTCTCAAGCGTATCAGTATTTATAAATTTTTGTAACTATGGTATCCCACCCTCTCAACACTTTCAAAATTTCTTTCATTTTAGGCGTCAATATATTATTTCCTATACACTCCAGACTCCAGTCATGCTAAACAACCAAACAACAAATCGAAGAAAGGAGGAGATCACTTACAACTGGAACTGAAAAGTTTGAATTTCCGGCAGAACAATATCTGTGGGTGCCGATGCTCAAGGATGTTCGTGGATGGTCCGCGGGTGGACTGTTGGTGAACTGTCTCGATCGACTCAGTGGGTGCGGATGAAGAACGGACCGCGGATGGAACTCCTTGCAAAAATCTGTTGCTCGACTCCGCGGGTGCGAGTTTCTGGGTTAGTCTACAGGTGCGTCCCCGAGTGGGCGGTTGCGTGACTGTGTCTCTGATTTGGCTTCGCCGAGGCTCGTCGGTGGTCTGGTGAAGCGTCGAGGATGGTCGCAGTTGCAATGGAGGTGTAGATCCGACTTCATGTGGTGGTTTTTGTGGTGTTTGTGAATAAATTAGAGGAAGAGAGGGGTGGGAAAGAAATTTAAGGGGGATAGAGGGAGGAGTGGGTGATTTTCGGTGATGGATGAGTGGTGGTGGTCGGCGATTCCGGTGAAAGGGTGGTCGGTTGTGTACGATGAAGGTGGCGGAGATTGTGAGGGAGAGAAGAAGGGAATATCTTATATGGGGTTAGAGCATCTTGAATGAAGGCTGTAAAATCGGGGTTGTAAGCTAAAGCCTTTCTTATAGCTTTACCGGGGTTTTTTGTGCTGTAATGAAGGTTGTAAGGTTTATAAAATTACATTTATACCCCTACATTTGTATTAAATTACTGATATATTTTTATTTTAAATAAATAAATAAGATTTTATTATATTAAACATAAACAGTTAAAAGATATAGTAAAATCTAAAATATTTGTTTCTTTTAATTGAAATATTTATTATATTTTATTAATCAAAATTAAGAGAAAATATTAGACATTTAGATAATTAATGACAAACAAATGATGCATAAATTGAACACACATATATTACAACAACAAAAAAAGGATGTATAAAGTGAAGACATTACCGAAATACACATAAATTGAAGACATTACAATGAAATAAAAATAAACTGAAGCAAACTACTGAATTGAACGATTTACCGAATTGAATGTTAAGATATTAGAATTTTTTGTAGTTTAAAGTATTATAAATAATTATAATTGACATTTATAATATCAAAAAAAAACTAAATTTGTACAGAAAATTCCATCAAATGTCAATTAATTGTAAACACATTAATTTAGTATATAATTTAATTTTAAAACAAATTAATTAATATTTAAACGATTTATAGAAATTAATAATACTCAAAATAAAATAAAAAATTTATATGTACAAGATGTATACAAAATGGGTGTCTATGGATAGAGAAAAATGTATAGAATTATGGTATTTTTTATTAAGTAAATATTTGGATAAAACAGTTAAAAAAAAAACGAACGGCCTGGAATTTTACTGGTCGTCCGATCGGGCGCAACGTGCCGCCCATTGGGCGCGCGAACGCGTCCCAATTAAATGGTGACACGTGGTGCTGCTTAAAGCAAGGAATCGTTTGGCTTCTTGCTTTAAGCGACACGTTTTGGGATTAAAAAGCCCAAAACGACGTCGTTTTACTTTATTTGAACCGAAAAAAAACTGCAAACAAAACGAAGCCTTGCAACAGTAAATATGTAGTAACTTTGGTGAGTCTGTAAGTTTGTCCGATTTTAAAGACCCATTTGATGGCTTTAAGGGTCTTTAACATAAAATATTAAAATTTATTCTTACAGCCTTTCTTTAAAGACACCATTGAGGGTGCTCTTAGGGTTAGGGAAAGGGGAGGAGGGAAAGAGAAGGAAAGGTGAGAGGTAAATGATTTTTTTCTTTTATTTTTTATGTCAATATTCATCTTTCTTTCTTTTTTTTCTTTTTTTTTTTCTGATTTTGTTTTCTATTGTTTTCTTAGAGGGGGAAACTTACAGGGGGATTTTTGTCAGGCCTCCTCTATCTCTTTTCAGCAGTTTAGTTCACAACAAACCGAAAAAACAAAAATTGACAAAACTAAATCAAAAATAAAGTAGGATATCTACTCACCTCAGGTTGCCTCCCGAGCATTACCTTGTTAATGTCGTTGGCTCGACTCAATGCCCAATCAATCAACTCTCACATCGGGTTTCTTTGGAACACTATCTTTTTGTACCTCTTTCTTGAACCAATCGTGAAAATGTTTGAACTTAGAACCACACTCTTTGGACACTTCCTTCTTAGCACGAAAGTTCTCTTGTTTTCCCCCACACTTAGTTCGGTTAGGCGGTTGTTCAAGCTCTATCTTTGTGCCTTGCACAATAGTAGACAAAGGCTTTTCTCTTTGCAAAATCAGTATGGTGGGGCCCAAAAGTGGAGGAGGTGACTTACCATTCTCATCTAGGACCCTCTTGACCTCCTACAAGTTAGTAGTTGGAACACAACCTCTATGGGGATCTAGCATGATATCTTCAACAACAAGTTGTGATTTCTCCAAACGAGTGGGATTAATCACATTAATGCAAGACAAAGAAGTATCATGAATGAGGCTCATATCATAAATATTGCATTTCACTTTGTTACCATTAAATCCCTGCTAAGGGTTCCACTACTAACATCAATCTTTGTTTGAGCAGGTTTCAGAAATGGTCTACCTAACAAAATAGGGATTGCATGCTTGTCATTATCCATGTCCAAAACAAAGAAACCAACATCAAAAATCATTTTATCAACTTTGGCAAGAACATCTTCAACTACCCCCTTGAATACACATTAGAACTATCAGTCAATTGAACGATTGTTCCAGTTTCATGAAATGGTCCTAATCCTAGTGATTTATACAAAGAAAAAGGTAAGACATTGATACATGCACCTAAGTATAGAATAGTTTTTTCAAATTTGGTGTCACCTATAACGAAAGAAATACTAAACATGTCAGAGTCAGCACACTTCTTAGGCATACGCCTTTGAAACAAAACAGACTGAAGAAAAAATAGGTTTAGCAAGACGAGTGTACTAAATTGAAAGTACCTTTGGTTCATAAACGAACCAAAGTTTTTTTTTAATAAAACTAAAACAAATAAAAGTAACAAGTAGCAGAAATTGTGGAAAATATGATTGGGAAGCGTTCCACCTAACAAATATCCACACAATGACATGCAAGGTTGATCATAGATATCTCAAGTTCAGACAATCCTATTGTTGTTCCTATTCCGATCAGATATAGTTATCAACGCAACCCACCCTGATAAAACTTCCTATTATACAAATATGAAGACCTTCAAGATTCAATTCGATAAAAGCATAAGTAAAGGACTTTAACATGATACATTCAACTCAGATGACCTGTCAAATAAGCATGCAATCAATTCTCATTCACAAATAAACACTGCAACCCGCTCATGTTAACTTGTGTTTGCTACTAGATAAAGAATTTAAACTCGAAAGTATCAAATCCTAGCACTATGAACAATCCCAATAAACCTAGATGGTCAGGCTAGATAAATCAATAAGATTAAGAGAATGAGAATCATACAATCGATAGAAAATGAACTCGAGATTAGAATCTCACAACCAAACAGCCAAAGGCTTCAATCGTCAGGCGAAACAAATGAAATTTGTTTTTCGAAGACATGGAGGCAAAAACTAGGGTTTTAGAGAATAATCTTAAAAAACTGTTTAACTTAAAACTAAAGTGTTTTTAGGCTTAAATACCTACTAGGATTAATAAATCTAGAATCTAACATAAAAGGAAATAAAACGAAATAAAGAAAATATAAAAATAACATAATACTCAAACTCGGATCCGACTATCATCACGTCACCGCGGGCAGGGTATCTTAGCTACCCGCGGACTACCTGCTGGTCTTCAACACTTAGAACATTTCACACTTCTTTCCACTTGCCATCCGTAGGTGCGGATTCACTTTTTGACACACATCCGCGGGCGCGGATCACCCGTCGCAGCTCACCCGTGAATCCTTCTTTCCAGCGTCTTCTTGTCTTTGTCTTTGAATCTTCATATCTTCTGAACTCGGTTTCTTCATATCTTCGAAAGACGTCTTCAACTTCATAAATCTTCATAGTTTTCTACTTCTTCTCTTCAACTTCAGATCATGCAATTATATATAAATTACTCTCAAATGATCCCTAAATTCGACAACGCAAGTGGATCATTCGTCGTATTTTGCTTTAATTCCATTGATTCACTGCTCCATAGCTTCTCTAAATCTAGTGACCTAATCACATCAAATCGAGGAAACGAAATCAGTTTGAGCTAGATGCTCTGATACCATGTGAAACTAACTCAAGGAAAGAAATGAAGCAAAAAGAATGTCATGAAAGGCTCTGTGGATTAGTGAAGAAGGAAGAACGGATTACAGAAACTAACAAAGTTATTGCCTAACCACTTAAGCACTTATATATATACAAATGATAGTGAATCGATTCATATTGAACCCGCTTATATATCTACATAGTGATATAGCTCTCTGTGTAGGATACGTTTTCTTGGTTGTCTTGTCTATATAATGCTTACATTTGGTATGATCAAGTTGAGAGTTGCAAAAGACACACCAAAAAGGTGATGAAGTCTTGTTTTTATATATGGGAAAGTGTCGGGTGAGAATAACTTTTAAAATACGAACGTGAGAATGATGCACATTAGTAGTAAATTGGTGCACATTTAATACTAATTTGGTGCACATTCATTGACAAACTTAAAAACATCCAAAATTTGAAAAACATTCATTTTTTAAAGAACATTTATGGAGAAATTGAAGAACATTAGGTAAAAATTATATATGTGAATCAAAAAAATTAATGCACATTTAAGTATATTTTAAGGCACATTTAAGTATATTTTGGTGCAAATTAGTCATTTTCACGTTCTCATTTTGAAAATTATTCTCACCGGAACCAAACCCTTTATATATAATCCGTTTTTTTTTTTAATTTTCCGCTACAAGAACTAGCTTTTTAAAGTTTTGGATAAGCATGCTGTATAATTTTTATTTCTAAGGCTGAAGACTCAAAAGCATTCCTGATTATGATTCAAAGTCAAACCAACCACTTTTGCTTATTAATTTTTCAATATTCTATATGTTATTAGGATGTTTGCAATTACGATTTCATTTTCCTAAGAAAATTGTTGGTACATTTTTTAAATGTTCTATTTCTTGTGGTCATCAATATATTCTTCCACTATAATTTTATGTTTTGTCCCGAATGGAAGGTTCAATATTGAATTTAGTGGTTTTTCCGAAATCCACCTATCCTTTTAGAATCTAACTATTCTTCCATTACCTACTTGTCAAATTACCAAATACATTTTTAGAAACTCTTTCAAAGTATATTTTGTAGTAAATATAAATTGTAGTTTAAATCTTCAACCCAACTAATCCTACGTACTATAATATATGGCCGTGCCCTAGGCCTAGTTGAATTCTCGTCTTGTCCCTCCATATACTAAGGATATATGTGATGACCTAAAAGAAAGCCTGGTCCTTTACAATCAATACCCATACAAGAAGTCATGTAAAACTCAACAAAATTGGTATATACATAGCAGCCAAGTTTACCTAGGATCAAGCATTTTAATTAGAGTATATGTCTCCATGAATTATCCCTTCTTGTTCGGAACTTAACTCGGTTAGAAGTCACATTCTTGCCAAATAAGCATTCCTTTTTGCTGCTACTATAATCTCCTCGTTGAAGCACTTATTGTTATGTGCTCTTTAAAACTCGTGTATACACAAGTTTTAAAGAAGCCCTGTCGAATTTTGAATAAAACACGGCCGTGACGAGTGTTGGAGGCAAATCATAGAAGCCACAAAGACAACAACTGTGCAGAAGAATACATCCTTAACAAAGCATTTCAGAAGGTGTGTCATTCTTTTAGATCAAGTTGTGACTCCCATAGAGTTTGTCACGTATCTTAATGTTCTGTATGTCGTTAATTCATTATCATTCATATACATTTGAATATTTGGTCAGCCCAAATATTCCATTGTTGCGTTCACTTATATCTGCCTCAAGCCCTCAAACAAAAACGTAGTTTAAGTTGCTGCTGGAGGCAGACGGTTTTTTGCTAAATTTAGACCCATGACATTTCTATAATTATTTTGTCACATATCATTTTATCAATTTTTAAAATATATTTACTTATGCATTAAAAATTTCTATACAAACGTTATTTCATATCTAATAAAATCATTGAAGATTATTACAAAACTAATGAAAATATATTATTAATTTAGTTTAAATTTCGTATTTTTATAGAGGAGCTAAGAATCCAATTAAATTCTGTTAATAATGTCATTATAATATCAAATTGATATTACAATAATATTATTGAGGAAGTTAGTGATAAAAGAGGGTATATAATCAAGGCAACAGGCCTTTTTTTGGTATTGGGCCACGTGGTTGGATGGATATAGACATGTCAAAGTAGAAAGGGACCATCAACCGTGAAAGACAATTAGCCTATATGGGCCAATGGCCCACAGTCTCATCGCATAGTACGATTCGTTTTCAAAATTCTTACCTTTCAATCCACATTATAAAAAGAATAGAAGTGACTAGCGTGTGTATAATATATTTTACTGCTATTCCTTAACATGTAACACCCTTCCACCTATTTCATAATATATCCCCACTTATTTCAAAATTTTATACGTAAAATTGTAATTTCCTATTCTCCTTCTCCAACCTCTCTCTCCCTTTTATTTTCTTCTTCCTCTCACAAATGACAGGCCACAGTCATAGCGTAGGCCTCAAGAACAGGGTCCTTAAATGTCTCCTCCATCTGAGCCATGGTGGACGGCGCTGCAACTTCTTATGAAGCGGAGCTTCGGGTACTCGGACTTGTTCAAGTGCCGATTGAGGAGAATTTGGTGGATAGTCGAGACGACGGTGTACCAGGTGGCGGCGATGGTCTTCATGTCGGACCAGAAAGGAGGAGGAGAATCGGCCGGCGGCGAGGAGAACGGGAGTCGCCGGAGGCCCTCTAAACTGTGGACTGATACGATGCTCGAGTACCCAAACGACAAAGGCAATGAAGACAAAGAAATATAAGCTTGCAACCCAAAGGTCCCAAGACAAAGGCATCAAGAACACCCAAGTTTTTTCCTTCTTGTAGTCTCTAATAGGTGCAACCGGTATTACATCTGATTCTGTCATTTGTGAGAGGAAGAAGAACATAGAAGGGAAAGAGAAAGTTGGAGAAGGAGACTGGGAAATTACAATTTTGAGCTTAAAATTTTGAAATAAGTGGAGGTATATATAGGCATTTCACATAAACTAACGGAAAAATTAACGGAATAGGTTCTATGTTAACGAAATAGCAATAAAGGCTGGTTCCTTGCAAAAAGTGAAATAAGGGGTGGTTTGGCGGAAATTCGGCCAAATAAAGGGTGGTTTGGCGCAAAAACCTCAAGATATATATATATATATATATATAAGATAAAGATATAATATGATAAAAGTTAAAAATCGTTATTTCTTTTTGTAATATAACCTATTACATATCTTTTTGTTTTTTGTACTTATTTAATTCAAAGATATATATAAAAATATAAAGTCGGATGATGTGGAAGATGACATGGTGGATAATGTAGCATATCTTAGAGGTTGAAACATAGGCGAATTGAATATAAGAGCGACATGTGGCAAAACAACGTTCTGTTTTAGTGTATGTATAGATAACTCCTCTCATTTGTTAGGACTTAGGACTGTTCAAAGTAGATCCAATTCATTGAGTCGATTAGATTTATTTCGGAAAAAACTCAATTTAATATAATTTGAAAAGTTCATGAAATCCGGTGAATCAAATATGGACCGACCCAAACGACTCGAAACTCGTCGAAGGATCCAATTTTCACATATTTTATTTCATTTAAAGTTAAAATAAAAATATATTTTATTAAATAATAATATTATAATATTATTTTCTTCATTACAATTAGAAAATCGAACACTTGAAATCCGTTGGGTCGACCCGACCAGAATCCGACCCTTTTGTCTGGTCTAAATCGTTCATGAAATCATGGTTGTATTTCGGTCATAATTTTATTAATTTTTAGATATTTATTTTATTGTCACAAGCTTATAATTTTTAATTTAATATAACATTTATTGAGTATGCAAGTATTTACTATTAGGACATATGTGTCACAATAACCGGAGTTGAATGTCTAGATCGGGACACTACTAGAAAAATCCTCTATAGCCATGCCATGGTAGCCACGACCAGCTACGAATTGGCTATGTAAATAGCCATGAATAGGCCATGTTTGGTGATCTACCATGGATTTAGGGACGGAAAACCAAAAACATGGCTATATCGGTCGTAGCAAATCTTGGGGACGGCCCATCTGTGGCTATCGACCATGAATTTTAGGGACGGATTGATCGTGGCCATGTAGCCACGGACACGCCACACTCATAACATGGATGAATCATCCTCCTTATCCACAGTACCTCTGTCGCCTAGCCGTGGCCTCCTATATATTTTTTTATTTTGTTTTTCTTAATTTATTGTTATTGTATTCTACGGAGTAATAATTAGTTTCTGCTAAAATAAATAAATTTATTTTATTTTAAAATACTATAGTTATTTATTTATTTTGAAATATATAATCATCATTAGTATATATATAAATGATGGGTTATGATATAATATCATTGAAAACTTCGAATTAATCCTATCATCACTAATTAAGATGACATATTTATACAAATAACCCAGATCTATAGACGAATGTAAATCTCAGTGGTCAATTGGTCATTCATTACTTTTGATGTACATAGCTACAAGATGAACCCTCAACCCTTAACAAGAGCATATAATTTCTACAGATCTGGATAGAAGAATGATAAGAAAATTCTAAACCAAAGACCTAGATACAAACAATAAAATCCTCTCGGTATATGAATGTCAGATGTGGTGCCTTAACCAGACAACGACGCTCTTCTGGATGGGGACAAGGCTTCGTACGACGGTGGTGCCTTGACCAGACGACGACGTTCTTTCGGGAGGGGACAAGGCGTCGAATCGACTCCGTCTTCAGTAGACAACTGGACAAGGTTCGCGCATATAAGCTCCATTGGTCTTTAACTTTGAGTTCCTCTGATGTTGAGCTCGAACATGGACGGTTGATAAAGAGAAAGGAAGAATAGGAGATTTAGTTTTAGTTTTTGGCTATTGGATACGAGCCTATTGTTGATTTTGATTTTGTTGAAGGAGAATTTGAGAGTTTGAGGTAGAGGCAAATGGAGTGAGCAAGAAGAAAAACCCTTCTGAGATATTGATTTGATTGAGGTAGTGAATAGACGGACCAAATTAGAGAAGGAGAAGATGAGTGTCTAACTCTGATTGGCTAAGTATGCATCACATGGATCAAACTTTTAAGCCGTTAGATTTAAAAGATAAAGAACGGTTAAGATTCAGTGAATTAAGTACTTTTATTTGATTTACCAATTTTAGTTCGAGATAGAATATAATTTTTTTAAAACAAAATTAATACAATACATTCTACGTAAATTCAAATTTAGTTTACTTTATAAATTAGGGAGTAACAATTAGTATAATCTTTTTTTTTTTGTCTTCTTATTTGAATGTAAAAATGATCTATATAAATTGATTTATTAAGAACCAAATCATTAACCATCACATATATTTTATTTACATACGGAGTATAAAATCCTTTTTACTAATAAATTTTGCAACGTAATAAAAAAGTACAGATGTTTTCTTAACGAGATAAGCATTAGAAATCATAGTTCTAGACTTTTGAATAATTGTTTATCTTGTATATAAATAATGAACATTAATAATTCTTTTTCTAGATAAAATTTAAAGTGTACTAGTATTAGTATATTTCTCGCTTCATGCGCGGTTAATTATTTAGTTCTTATATATAATATAATTTATATGTAATAATCTATGGTATTAGAAAAAAATTAGTCTCACTTGTATAAATTTTCTTCAACTAAAGTTCAAAAGTGATTTTTTTATATCGAAATATTTGGAATGGTACATTTATCTTTCACAGATTGAGTTTTTGTATTTAGAAAGGTGTGGGAGCGTAACTTGTTTCTCGACTCTCATCCAACTTTATGTAGTACTCACTATATATTAAGATATTAATTGGTAACCTAAGTATTTGGACATAATTTTTTAAAAAAAATAGAAACATGTTGTCTTAGTATAAAAACCATGAAATAAAAGATAAAAATATTTTAGACTTATAATTAAAATGTTTTGTATTAAATTTGTAGCATACAAAATAGTTAACAAACTACAATTTATTGAGCAATGATTTACCAAACTGGCGTTTGAGCAATGATTAAGTTACCATGCTTTACCAAACTGGCGTTTGAGCAATGATTAAGTAATAAATTCTACGCTTGTTGAATTGAGTATGCAATTCACAAAAATTGATTATGCATTTCATAAAAACTGAGTATACAATTCACGAAAGGAAGCGGATCATGGGGATGGTGAGGTCGAGGGTGAGCTTCCGAAGATGGAGTTGGAGGTGAGGAGTCGGCAAAGGAGAGGTGGATAGTTGAACAACACGATGAAAATGGCAGACACAAGTAGATGTTGAGATATAACATGGGTCGTCTGATTCTGCTACATCTAACAGATGTTAGTGGTTCTCACGGGAACGTTGGTTCTCACCTGAACCAGTTCCTATATATACATGTCAATGTTTTAGAAGAAACAAACCACTCGAAAGAGTGAAATTTAATGAATTTTGTTGATGGTAATGGTTAACAAACAAACCACCATAAGTTCTCTCCTTTAGAATCTGATGAGAATGACTTTATTTTACAAATAATTTTTTAAGGAGATGGGGTGGAATACATTATATATAAAAAGTAGATAAAAATATGTATAAATACTTTTTTCCTATAAAGATGGATGAGTTAAAAAATCAATATGTTCTCTAATTAAAAGATAATTTTTGTAAGGAGAGTAAATTAACTATTAGATGGAATAAGTTATCCACACACATCTTATCGTATAGTATATGAAGTACATATTGTTTACTATGAATATAGTGAAACTGAACCATATAATATACAAAGCTTATATTATATAATATAGATGTAATGAAATTGAGATTATTTATCATTATTTGTAGTATGTGTGATTGTGAAATTGAACTATATGAGATACATATTTTCTTATAATATATATGTAACAATATAGATTGCATATCAAATATTGATTGGAATAAGTTTACTAAATTAATTATATTTGGCTAATATATATGTAATACATAGGCCAATTGAAGGTAGGATGTGTCAAAACACCGCATTATTTAGTATATCTATAGATAGATAGATTTGGTAAATACTTAGTAGAAAATTGAAAAACATTGGTATTTTGGAGAATATTTTCCAGAAATTAGATAATGATCTCTATAAAATTGTATATTCATACTACAATATCTATTTGCATTTCTATCTCGTGAAATATTTATTAATTGACACCTTTGTCCTCTAATCTTTGGTGTGAAATTATAATATTTAGTTTGAAAATTCCTTTTAAAAATATAACTATCTCAAATCAATTTTATAAAATGGGTTAAAGAGAATAATAAATACATTATTGACAACCAACCAAAATTATATTCCAAGTCTTCATTGATGAAAACCATTTTATTTAAAAGTAGTTAGTACTGATCATAATATGATTTTCAAATATTCATTGATAGTGGAGCTAATATAAGATTTGTTCTATAATATTTTAGTTAAAATGATGATATTTATCGTGTTAAATTTTTGTTATTACAAGTTTTTTACATATAAAATTGAAGGATTAATCCATATTCAAAAAATATATTTGATTATAAATTTAGCCACTAAGTTGATCGTGGCGGACGGGTGTGGCTAATGTTAAATTTGATTAGCCATGGTCAATCCGTGGCCAAATTGCATGGGTAGAAAACAGCCACGGATCGTCCGTAGCAAAGAATGGCTGACTTCCGTAGCCATTCTTTGCTACGGACGATCCGTGGCTGTTGTTCATTGCTGATTTTTCCGGCCATGAATGCTTTTGATTCGTCTATATATTCATGGCTAATTAGCCACGTCTATCTTTCGTCCCCATCAATACATGGCTATACAAGATTTTTCTAGTAGTGGGATGTTGTTATCTATCTCTATATAAAAATTGGTGGCCTTGACATAGTAATGTCAATTGGTACCAGGCCACTAATTAATCCACCGGGTATGGTCGGGCTATTGGGATTAATTTGGATTAGGGTTTCGTTCCTCTCCTTTGTGGTTCGTCCTACTTTCTTCTGGTGCGGCCTTTCCCATTCATCTCCATCTGGATAATAATCTGGTGAAGGGTGTTTGATGGGCTTCCTCTTCCGTTTAATCTTTCAGCTTCTGTATTCATTGATGGCATTAAATCAGGCGTTACTTGGTATGTTCCTGTATAAATTTGCATTGCCTATTCGTTTTTTCCTTACACCTCTTTTTTATTTTTACGATACGATTTCTTTGGTTGCCCTCCTTTTCTTATCACCCTCATTTGTTGCGATGGTGTCGCATTCTTCCCTTCAAATCTCCTATGCGGGGAGTGCTCTCCAGACTTCGAAATCAAAGCGTGACAGGTCCAGTTCGTCTTCCAGCAAGGTTCGGGTCGACGATGGTGGTGCTAATGTTGTTTTTCATGGGTTGTCTGATAAATCCAATCAGAAGAAACCAAGAACGTGGTGATGTTGAAGACAATAATCCATGTCTAGAAAAAACCAAAGATCTTAGAACTGATGAGTGCACCCGTGGATGGAAGTCTCCTCTTGGGGTCAATATTTTTATTTTGGTTTTTATAAGTTCTGTGATTTTCAACTTCTATATTTATCTGTGCAAAAATTGTCTGGGGAGAGAACTATTTGCTTCCATTGTGCAAGATGTGTTTGATGTGACTTGTTGTGATGAGCTGAAATCGATCATTGAGAATGATGTGGAGGATCCACATGCATATATGTCTCTATCCACTAACATGCAGGTAGTCTTGGCACAATTGAACGCTGAAGGTAAGCCTCCCTACACTTATGTGGGCAATGGCCCCTTAGAACTAATAGTACCGAGCGAGAAGCTCCTACCATCTATTGTGCAGGCACCAGAAGTTGAATTGAAGGAGCTGCCCAAACATTTGAAGTATGCTTTTCTTGGAAAAGGTAAAACATTACCGGTTATTATTTCAAGCCATCTTTCCAAGGAGCAAGAGGAGAAATTAGTGGCAGTGCTTGAAGATCATAAGGTAGCTTTGGGATGGACCATTGCAGACATCAAAGGGATTAGTCCCTCGACATGTATGCATAGGATTTTGCTAGAAGGGGATCCCAAACCATCCAGACAACCCCAGAGGCGGCTCAATCCACCAATGACTGAAGTGGTGAAGAAGGAGGTGCTGAAACTCCTGCAGGCAGGTATGATTTTTCCTATCTCTGACAGTCAATGGGTTAGTCCTACACAATGTGTCCCCAAGAAGGGTGGTATTCAGGTTGTAGAGAATTAACAAGGAGAGTTGGTTCCTACCAGGTTACAAACAGGTTGGCGAGTTTGCATTGATTACCGTAAGCTGAATGCGGTAACTAGAAAGGATCACTTTCCTTTACCATTTATTGATCAAATGCTTGAGCGACTTGCTGGTCGCCCTTTCTATTGCTTTTTGGATGGATACTTAGGTTATTTTCAGATTGCCATAGCCCCAGAGGATCAAGAGAAAACGACATTTACATGCCCTTTTGGTACTTTTGCATACCGCAGGATGCCATTTGGGTTGTGTAACGCACCCGGTACGTTCCAAAGGTGTATGGTGAGTATTTTTTTTGAGTATGTGGAAAATTTCATTGAAGTTTTTATGGATGATTTCACAGTTCCTGGTGACAGTTTTGATGCATGTTTAAACCATTTGACACTAGTGCTTAAAAGATGTGTAGAAACTAACTTGGTTCTTAATTCTGAAAAGTGTCACTTCATGGTTGAGCAAGGTATTGTGTTAGGGCATATTGTGTCAGCTAGGGGTATTGAGGTCGATAAGGCGAAGATTGATGTAATTCAATCCTTGCCGTATCCTACTAATGTGCGGGAAGTTCGCTCTTTTCTAGGCCATGCAGGTTTCTATCGCAGGTTTATTAAAGACTTTTCAAAGACCTCATCACCACTATGTGAGCTGCTGAAAAAGGAGGTTGATTTTGAGCTTAATGACGAGTGCAAGAAGGCGTTTGATGAGTTGAAAACTCGTTTGACAAGTGCACCAATTATTCAGGCGCCAGATTGGTCTCGACCTTTTGAGATCATGTGTGATGCTAGTGACTATGCAGTGGGAGCAGTTCTTGGACAAAAAGAAGCAAGAGCTTCTCATGTAATTCATTATGCTTCTATGACTTTGAACGGAGCACAAAGGAACTACTCCACCACTGAGAAGGAGATGCTAGCAATTGTGTTTGCCTTGGAGAAATTCAGACAATATCTACTTGGTACCAAGGTAATTGTTTATACTGACCATGCAGCACTTCGTTATCTTATGACGAAGAAGGATGCCAAACCAAGATTGATTCGATGGATCTTATTGCTGAGTGAGTTTGATGTGGAAATTCGAGACAAGAAAGGTGCTGAAAATTTGGTGGCTGATCACTTGAGTAGATTAGTCAGTGCAGATGACAAGCCAGATATGCAGGAGCAAATTCAGGGAAATTTCCCCGATGACAATCTGTTCGGAGTGGCTACTGTGGCCATGACGCGATCGCTACCATCTAGTGGCGATCGCCATGATTATTCTAATGTTTACAGGAGTACTGAGTCACGACCGCGATCGCCACAAATCATTGGCGATCGCCATGCTTCCACAGAAGCTACAGTCAATTCTAGACCGCGACCGCGATCGCCATGCATTGGTAGCGATCGTCGTTGGCTCGCAGAGACTTACATTAACGTTGATCTTGAAGCTACACTCCTCGCTCTAAAATCCTTCAAACCCTGGTACGCAAATTTAGTGAACTTTCTTGTCATAGGCGAGTTCCCCCCTAATTTTTCCAAGGCTCAAAAGGATAAGATGAAAAGCGAAGCTAGATTCTATGTGTGGGATGATCCCTATCTTTGGAGACACTGTAATGATCAGGTGATTCGTCGATGCCTTCCTGATAATGAGGTACAATCTGTCTTGTCTTTTTGTCATTCTTATGCATGTGGGGGTCACTTTGGGGCAAATAGAACAGCTAGGAAAGTATTGGATGCAAGTTTGTATTGGCCACACATATTTCGGGATGCTTATGCCTATTGCAAAACCTGTGATCAATGCCAACGAGTTGGGAACATGTCTCAAAAGAATGAGATGCCTCAAACACCAATCATCTTTTGTGAGATTTTTGATGTTTGGGGGATTGACTTTATGGGACCTTTCCCTAGCTCATTCGGGAACTTATATATTTTGCTTGCGGTGGACTACGTTTCCAAATGGGTGGAAGCGAAGGCCACCAAGACTGATGATTCTCAAGTGGTAGCAGGGTTCTTGAAAGAGAACATATTTGCTCGTTTTGGTATTCCCAAGGCTCTCATAAGTGACAGGGGTACTCACTTTTGTAACAAGACGGTGAGTGAATTGCTGAAGAAGTATCATGTTACTCAGAGGGTCTCCACTGCCTATCATCCACAGACCAATGGACAAGCTGAGTTGTCAAACAGGGAGATCAAGACCATCTTACAGAAGACAGTAGCTCCCAACAGGAAGGATTGGAGCCTAAGACTTAATGATGCATTATGGGCCTACCGCACAGGCTACAAAACTCCTATAGGTATGTCACCCTATCGATTACTTTTTGGTAAAGGTTGTCATCTTCCAGTGGAGCTTGAGCATAAGGCATTATGGGCTGTCAAGAAATGCAACATGCAAATTAGTGAAGTTGGAGAATTCAGGAAGCTACAATTGAGTGAGCTAGAGGAAGCAAGACTCGACTCCTATGACAATGCTGTCATATATAAGGAGAAGACGAAAGCTTGGCATGACAAGAACATTTTGAGAAAGAACTTCAAAACAGGTGATAAAGTTCTACTATTTCAGTCACGTCTGAAACTTTTCCCAGGTAAGCTTAAGTCTAGATGGGTAGGACCTTATGTTGTTGCCCAAGTCTTTCCCCATGGAGCAGTGGATTTATATGATGGGGAGACTCATAAGGTATTTAAGGTAAATGAGCAACGATTGAAAGCCTATCATGAAGGTTTCACCAACGAGGCCATCGATGAGCAATATTTTACTGAGCCTATTGATGAAACCTGATTGAAAGGCATGAAGTCGAGCCACGACGTTAAATAAGGCGCTACTCGGGAGGCAACCCGAGGTTTGAGTTTGTTTTTGTTTTTGTTCGGGGTAATTTTCTTGTTACTTTTTCTATGGACAGGAGGAAAGCACCGAAGCTTAGGGTCCGCTACAGTCAGTAGCCAATCTCACTGTAAGTCTTCTCTCGTTCTAAAAAAAAAACGAGAAAAGAAGAATATATCGGATTAAAAAAAAAAAAAAAAAAAAAAAGCATGGTGCGTGGATATTTAGGATGTCGTGGCGCTGACTTTGTGCTGACGGAACGGTGACTAGCTGATGTGGAGACGATAAATTGATAAAGCTACATGGATTAATCAGTTATGCAGGTGGGCCGGCTGAAAAGGTCCATGATAATAAAAAGCGAAGCCCAAGCCCAATCTCATACCTACCCTCACCAATAAAACCCCACCAGCCCCACTATAAAACCCCTTACCCACCCCCATCTTCTCCCTTATCTTCTAAAACCCTAGCCACCCCCAAAACCTCCCAAGCTCCCATCTCCCTCAAACCACCCCAAAACCTCCCAAGCTCTCATCTCCCTCAAACCACCACAAAAGCCGACCTAAATCCGCCGGATTTCGCCGGAAACCAGCCACCGCGACCGCCTCCATCTCACGGCGATCGCCATCTGGTGACAGAAGCTCGACCTCGGAAACCCAGGCGACCGCGATCGCCATCCATTAACCGCGATCGCCAGTGCAATACAGAAGCCATCCGCGATCGCCATAATCCATCCGCGATCGCCATTCTGTTCTGCAACATTTATTTTGCTTCGAAAATTCTGTGAGTAAAACTTCGTTTCTCTCCTTTGCTATTCATCCCCTTATTATACAATGGTGAGAGGAGTCAAGAGATGTATGACTAAAAAGCAGAAAGAGGTTCGAGATTTTGTGGATTCTAAAGCTGTAGTTACTACTAAGTTCTTTTGCGTACCCACTTTGCAATTGTTGGGTTTGGAAGAATGCACATTGGCATTGCTGAGCCATGGTGGTTTAGGTGGACTTATGACCAAAAACGCTCCCACTGATGAGACTTTGACACGAGACTTTATTGCTACTTTTTCATTCAGTACGGAGGAACGAAATATTGTTTTCATGCTGCAAGGTAAAGAGTATGTTCTTGGTTTTGATGATTTGAGTGTACTATTTGGGGTGACCAAGGACCCTAGTGAAGGTTGGAGTGAGCCTGATCAGAGGGCTGCAGATTTCTGGTTTCATTCTACAGGACAGGTACTGAACCCTTCTATTACTCAGTACAATTACGAGTTCACTCATCCTTGCCTTAGGCTAGCTCACAAGGTGATAGCCATGTGTTTCTTGGGGCGTGGGGAGGTGAACAAGGTCTCTGCTCAGGATCTACAGTTTTTATGGAGCCTCACACCTGAATGTGAGACCGTTCCAGATTGGATCCTGCTTTTTTGCCATAGTGTGGCCAAATACAGGAAGATGGGCAAGAAGGTGGGCAAGATAAGTATGGGAGGAATGGTCACTCTCATTGCCCGACTCTGTTTAGGAGATGATGCTATCCCTAGTGGTAGCAGCAACTCCAACTATGTTTATGATGTTCCAGGGTTGAGGCGTGCACTGCTTCTAGATGTACGCCGGGATATTTATACGTGGTTGTCCAAGCATGAGGGCACACACAAGATGCGTCTACCTAGATTCATTCCCTTTGGTCCTCTTGCAAGGGATTTTCGACTATTGCCTGATGGTGCTGAGGCTGAGGAGTCTGACGAGGAGGCGGAGATGGAAGTTGACATGGGAGGTCATGATGGTGCTCCAAGGGCTGATCAGGGAGGTCCTCAGGCTGCTGCCCCGGGATTTGATTATGAGCGGATGTACAGTCTGATGGAGAGTATGTCTCTTCAGCAGCAGGCATTCGGGACACAGCTAGCTGAGGTGAGCCGAACAGTGAGCAGCTATGACAGCCGGTTCACCAACATTGAGCAGACCATGCAGACGTTGCAACAGAGGCAGGAGGAGTTCTTTAGGGGTGCAAACCCCTACTACCCACACCATCCACCACCATCACCACAGTGAGTATTATCCTTTCTTCCCCATTTACATTTGTATGTCCTTTATTTTCCATTGAGGAAAATGTCTCATTCAAGTATGGGGGAGGGGATGATATGAATAATTGTACATATTTATTTTCCTAGCATTTCATTTTGCATGTTATAAATCAAAAATTCAAAAAAAATTAAAAAATAGAAAAAGCCAAAAATATTGAGAAAAAGGCATACAAAATCCTTGGATAGCAAGATCTATGCAATAAGAAGGTGGCTTGGCCGGCACTAGGCTGAGCCAACAATAAGTCTTGAGAGATGTGAGTTGGTGAGCTCGGAACAATTATTGAGTGGTTGGGATGAAAACCCGAAAGGGCGCCCAAGCAAGATGAGTATTATAAAAAAAATTGAGTGTTTTAGGATCATTATCATCTTGGCGTTATGGTGACATAAGAAGGAGGCGTATAGGAGGATTCGGGTAGGCCACTTGGAGGAATAAGGTGTAGTTCTGAGTTTGTGCTTATTGTATCACATTTGTTCTTGATTGTTGTTGTTGCGTTTTGTATGCTTTGGGCTTATTGAGTATGTAATCACTAGGAGATATTCTTGTACTTCCTGAGGCTTTGAGCATTTCATTGTAAGGGTAGCTTTTCTGTAAGTTACTCGGGATGAGTAAAAGTCTAAGTATGGGGGTATTTGATACGCTACACTTTGTATGGCGTAACTAGGGGTTATTACATTAGTTTAGGAGTGTTATCACAAGTATTTGGAGCTATTGTTATATTCTGAGTTGTTTATGAAGAAGTGAAGAAACGAAGACCAGAACCGAAGAAAAAGAAGAGGATAAAAGATTCAAGACATGAAGACGAAGGCATTCTGCGGAGCAGCGGCGATCGCCACCATCACTATGGCGATCGCCATTCTACAACAGGAGCATTCAGGAGTTCGAGAGAGCATGGCGATCGCCATGACTCTATGGCGATCGCCATGGGGCAACAGAGACGGCAGAGATTTAAATGAATATGGCAATCGCCAGACATCTATGGCAATCGCCACAACAAGGCCGAAGATATTCCGGACTTTCCTTACTTTGTTTTGTTTTTATTTCTTTTATTATTCTCTTATTTTCCTTATTTTCGTTTAGGATCTTTCTTTTACCATTTATGTTGGGGTTAGTTCTCTATTTAAGGACCCTAGTTTCTTTCTTTCTATGCATCATCTTTTCCATCAGACAATTTAGTTCTGCAACCATGAGCATGAACTAATCTCCATTGTTTTACTTAGCGGTTGAAACCTTCAGTTATTAAGTTGTGAGATTTCTAAACTCTTGTTCTTTTCCTATGGGTTTGTATTAATTCTCTTGTTCTTCATCTATTGATTTCTATTAGTTTTGTTGGCTTGATCACCTAGTTTGATTGATAGTTTTCTATTGCTAGACTAGGAATATACGGTGGAATTCCTTGTCATTGTAGCATTCATATCTGCATGATCTGGTAGTTGATTGCTTTTATGAAAGAGAATTGATTGCATGTTAATACTTGACGGTTGTAAGTTATTGCATGCATCCTTATGATTCATGTGCCCTTTGCTGCTATTTCATCTAATCTTGAGAGGTTTCCCTGATTGTTGAATAGTAAGTATTATCAGGACCGGTTGGTCTGCTGATATATTAAAGATTGGAATAGGAACATTCCCTAGGATTGAATAGAACTTGAGATAAATCTATGATCAACTTGATTGACTGTTGTGTGGATACTTGCTAGGTGAAACCCCTTCTCATCATATTCACAACCAAACCTTCTTTGCTTGATACTTGTTACTTTTGTGTTCCATACAATCAAAACCCCCCCGGTTACTTATTACTTGTTCACTAGTTGATATTTCGCTTGACTGCATTGATTTGGTGTTTTGATTCCCTTGGGTTCGACCTCTACTTACTTGCTATACTCTAGTTAGTGTTTAGAGTTTATTTATTTGATTTGGCACTACGACTTTAGCCTCATCAGCAGCCTCATTAAAAGGCCCAAGTCTAGAATTCGGGTCCAAGCTAAGAGCAACCACCTCTTCCAAACTTTGGCCCCTTTTCAATATAGAGTAAATGGGCTGAATTCCTGTGGGTCGTGCTCTTTTAATTGAGCCCATAAAAGCCTCTTCTTCCCTATCTGAGAAAGGAGCAGTCGGTCCAATCCTCTTCCTATACTTCTTCCCCTTTTTTTTTCGGTTCCTAGTACTCCCCAAAAGAGCTTTGGATTTATCTCCAAAAGCAGTGTATACGCCTCCTATTTTCAACGGCTCCTCCTGCAACACTGCTTTCCCTTTGTCGTTCTCTTCCACCCTAGGCCCCTTAATTCCTTCTTTAGGTCTCTTCACTTCCTGACCCATAGTCTTGCTAGCCTTCTGTTCTCCCCCCTTATGGTTAGGTTCCAATTTTGCTTCAGAGCACTCACCTTCAACCCACGTCTCTAGTAAAACAAAACGCCCAGATCTCGATAACGGCTTCTGCGGCCTGGATTGACTCTTACCATTCGGATTAGGATTTGGTGGAACCCTAGTTTGATTCCAATTTGACCGCCGCCGGGGTTTGGCCAGCATCCAACCACCCAGTCTCTCTCGCCGACCGGAGTTCTGCGGTTCAAGTCGAAGACCTTCACATGCTCTTTCTCTTTGTCCTTCTGTCGTTCAACATTAGATGGGAGGGAAGGGCATGTGGGTTGGAAATGCCCATACTTCCCACAGTGGAAGCAGATTGATTCGAGGCTTTCGTATTCAATAAGGTAACGGCCTTTGTTAATATACACCGACCCTTTCAACGGCTTAGTCAGATCCACTAGCAAAACGACCTCTATCCATTCTCAGCGTTTTCTTGTCCACTTTAATGGGCTTCCCTAATCCTGCTGCAATATGCATCAAAACTCCTTCCTCATATAGCAGAACAGGCAGATTCAGCATCCTGACCCAAACCGGAGTAGTCGAAACTGGTTCCGTAGCCGGATCGAAAGTGGGGAACCACGGTTTGATCACAAGATAGTGACCAAAGATGGTCCACGGACCCCCAGTGAGCACATTCATGTAGTCATCCTGATCATAAAATTTAACCATATAGTAAGAGTTAGGGAGATCGATGAGTCTAACATTTCCCTTCAGCTTCCAAAGATCCTGGATCATTTTCCTCATTATATCGTATAAGATCGTAGTTCCCAGGGTTTTCACGACGATGGTAGAGCTCCAGACATCCGCAAGAACGCCCAACACCTCTTTCTCAATCGTAATCACTAGGTCTTTGTCTTCCTTCAAGAAAAGTGATGGTAATCTTCCCTGCTAGGAAACTATCACTGAGGGTAACTCTTTCTTCCTCCTCTTCCACTTCAATGTGATGGTCTACCGCAGGAGCTGCTGGGCCCAGATTTCGCTAGTCCATTCGGTCCTAAGTCAGGACGACCATAGTCCACCTGGTCCTAAGTCAGGACGACCTCCATTTGGTCCTAAGTCAAGATGGACGCCCAGAATACTTAAATGATCAAATCCCACCAAGATCGCCGGAAATCTCGCCTAATATCTCTCCATTCATTGTCATCAGCACTATATCAACAATCAAAGGGAAAGTCAAAGGCATTTAAAGAGAGAATCAAGCACAATCAAGGGCATTAAAGACGGAATCAAGAGCATTTATGAGCAAATCAAAGACATTTTAGGTAGGTTGATGCAAGTATATATATGATTTTGGAAGAAGCCTCCAACATCATAACTACACACAACAACACACATCCAACACACATCCAACACACTCTCCACGAAATCACTTATCTTATTGTAACTTTTACAAATATTGTAATCGCTTAAGTCATATCGAGGTCCCAGAGGATATCCGACCGACGGAAGTGTTAATCCTACGACCCATCATGTATTTGTAATCCTTATCAGTCTATCTAAGTTCATCCTACTCTTGTCTCGTCATTTGGTTGAATTGTCTAGGACGTCCTAGTTTTTTTAGTCTTGTTTCGATTGATTGACCTCATCCTAAGGCGATTTAGTCCATTGAGATTATTTGCCCAAAACAATTTGGCGCCCACCGTGGGGCAATCAATCGATTTCAGGTCTTAACTAAGTCATCCAGCAATCAATCAAGATGGTGAATGAGATCTCCGAGACTCCAGTCCTAAGTTTGGCTCCTACGGTTCCCAATCCCGAAAGCATTCCGATCGTAGAGACACCTGGCCAAACTGAGGATGATCTGGTGACAAAGTCCAACAACAACCTTGTCCCTGAGGAAATCTCCCAGTCAACCCGAGAGGAGATGCGACAAATGTACCAGTCCTTGGAAACACTCCGTCAGCAGATGTTCGATCAGCGCCAACGCTATGAAGCATTATCCGCATCTAATGGTAAACTAATGAATGAAAATTTAATTCTTAGAGCGCAGGTACAGTCGTCGAGGTCCAATGTGGTCAGGACTAGAAGGATCGCAAACATCTCTGACGTCCAAACCAGGCTCAATATGGGGGACGTGGACATGACTCTCGTGGCCGACCCTAGGACATCTATCGCTGAAATGCAGGTCCCGCCAAGCAGCGACATTCGGATGCTCATAGACCAAGCTCTCAACGAGCGTCTCAAGGCTTTGGATGGACGAATTGCTCGGATCCCAGGTGTACCTCGTCCTATCGAGAAAGAAGCCCCGGATGGATTTGAGGATTCACCGTTCGTCGAGGAAAACGCTGGGGCAGAGATCCCGAAGAAATTCCACTTGCCAAACATGGTTAGTTACGACGGTACCAGCGACCCAAATGATCACGTCACCCTTTACAAGCACAAGCTTATGGCTATCTCCGTACCCCGTGAGACCCGAGAGGCGGTTATGTGCAAGAGTTTTGGGACATAATTGTCTGGGCCCGCCCTCACATGGCTCATGCTACTTCCACAAGGATCTATCGCCTCTTTTGCCGAATTAGTTGATTCATTTAAAAACCAATTCGCCAGTAGTCGCAAACTAAAGAGACAGTCCAGTGACCTATATCAGATCATACAGGGGACTACTTGAACCGATTCAATCGGGAGAAAGTTGGGATCCTTGACTGTAACGTACTAACTTCTATAGAAGTGTTGCGTCGAGGGCTCTACGAAAGAAGCGATCTCTACAAGGACTTGATAATGTATCCATGCAAGACCTTTGAAGACGCTCAAGCTAAGGCAATGGCTCAAGTCCGACTCGAAGAAGACATGCAAGCTGAGACAGAATTTTCGGAGCACGATGAAGATGACCATGAAAGGACAACCCGTCATCAACGGGGCAATAGGTTTCATCCATATCATTTCTAAATAATTCATTACATCTTACCGTTTTTATTTATTACTTGCACTCGTTACATGAATTATGCTTTCTGAATTACAAAATAATTGACCTTTACATGTCAACCTACAATCACATGAGTGTCATTTCTAAATATAATATATGGTCTTGCAAAGTTTTACTAATGTAACAATTGGAGGACTAACGAAAAAGACGAGCACCAGTCTTGGCATGTCTTTTTTGTCTTACGAGGTACATAAAGATTCTTCACAGTTTGACGCACACAAAGCCATCACAACATGGCCTCACAGTGGACACACGCCAACAAATCGACTTGACATGTCATATTACATTTGCATACACACGGGTGACGACCCTTTACATTACATTACACGATCGATCAGTACATGAGGAGATGACATACGATTTTACCATCTTACACAATGGAAACAACCTTACAAATACGCAGCAAACAAACTGTTCTTCTCCTCGGCCTACATCAAAGCGCTAACATACACGGTCGACCGGAAACAGGGGATCGAACAAAACGGAACACCGCTTGCCTTAAACAATACATACGGTACGGGTGACACCCTACCTACAACTACGCAAAACACAACTTGCTTTCTCCCCTGGATGAACACGTCATGACAAACACACAATACGGGTGACAAACCCTAAATACGGTACCTAACTACAAAACAACGTTGCGCAACACATACTTACAAAGTTAAACGCCTTACATGGCTATAACTTACACACAACTCACCAAACGTCTCACAACTAGTCAACACAAACAATTTCAATCACCAGGCGACGCTGTCCACGAAGATTGGAAAATTCATCTCATCCATCGCCTTGCAACAATGACTAAGATAAATTTGGGGCAATTGTTGGGCCCAGATTTCGCTAGTCCATTCGGTCCTAAGTCAGGACGACCATAGTCCACCTGGTCCTAAGTCAGGACGACCTCCATTTGGTCCTAAGTCAAGATGGACGCCCAGAATACTTAAATGATCAAATCCCACCAAGATCGCCGGAAATCTCGCCTAATATCTCTCCATTCATTGTCATCAGCACTATATCAACAATCAAAGGGAAAGTCAAAGGCATTTAAAGAGAGAATCAAGCACAATCAAGGGCATTAAAGACGGAATCAAGAGCATTTATGAGCAAATCAAAGACATTTTAGGTAGGTTGATGCAAGTATATATATGATTTTGGAAGAAGCCTCCAACATCATAACTACACACAACAACACACATCCAACACACATCCAACACACTCTCCACGAAATCACTTATCTTTTTGTAACTTTTACAAATATTGTAATCGCTTAAGTCATATCGAGGTCCCAGAGGATATCCGACCGACGGAAGTGTTAATCCTACGACCCATCATGTATTTGTAATCCTTATCAGTCTATCTAAGTTCATCCTACTCTTGTCTCGTCATTTGGTTGAATTGTCTAGGACGTCCTAGTTTTTTTAGTCTTGTTTCGATTGATTGACCTCATCCTAAGGCGATTTAGTCCATTAAGATTATTTGCTCAAAACAGGAGCCTGTTGTTGGTTCTGAGTCTCAGCCTTCTCCTCCGAACTTAGCAGCACTTCCTTCCAGGAACCCTTTGCTTCAGCTTCAGATTTGTCCTTGTTAACAGTAGGTTCTTCTTCCTCCATTTCCTCTGTCATGGGCTGGTCTTCCTTACTGATGTTCTCCATTCTGTCTCCAGGCGGCTGTTCTGGGTTAACAACAACAACCGGCGTGGTAGTGTCTTCACACATGTCTTCCTGAGTTTCTACTCTCTTTACTTCTCCTCAACTGTTTTCTTGATAGAAAATTATCATTAGCTGAGATTGATTTTTAAGTTTGATTGTTATATTAGATCTTTGAACCCTAAGTGAGGCTTGCTTCAGGGTGATTAATTGGGGGAATGTGATCTCACGATTCCATATATAATTTAATTTTTGAGATAATATGTAGTATGACTTCAGATTTATAATTTGAATTATTGGCATGTTGAGGTAATTTATAAATCGAAGCACATGAGTGGAGTATGCAGAGAGAATGTTCCAGAGTTTCCTGATCTATTCGCTTACTTAATGAAGATCATAAATTCATTAGTGCAAGAATGCTTTCAAGGAGAATCTTGCCCGCTCTAGTTTTTCCTTCTCTTCTAAGCTTAGTTTTTTCAAGTCTGCTCATGTTAGAAACCTTGTCAAAATTTTAATGTTTCCTCCGTATGCTTATGTATGTCTGCATATAGATTATTTATTTATTGCCACCAAAATAAATTTTCAGTGAAAAAATAAGTTTTCAGTGACAAAATAAATTTATTGATGACATGACATATAGTGTATTAATAAAGAATAGTTGTGTTGATGACAATTTCAGTTTCATTGTATTGATGACATGACATATTATTTTGATGACAATTTTAATTTGATGGCGGATTGTGATATAGATTGGGTTAGTTTATTTAGTACAAATAAAAAAAGGCCTCGTTATTTCATATCCTTATGTCTTTCCAATTTCAATTATATATGAATGTGTATAATCTTTATGAAAAAGTTCTGGTGAGAACAAGGTTAATGTAAGAAAAATGAAATATCCGGGTTCACATATAACAAGTTAATGTATATATTCTGGATGACAATTATCATAATCTGATAATCAAGTCCGTTTCGGTCATTTTCAGGAAAAAAACATCGTTCACATAATTTACCAAATTGTCATCGCATAAGCCACTTAAAAATTTCAAAATTGTCAACGTTCAGATTATGAACATTATCATCTAGAATATGAACATCGATTTGTTATCTGTGAATGTGAACGCAAACGCAAACGCTTCATTTTTCATACGTTAAGCCTGTTTCTCACTCGTACTTTTCTCTGATCTTTATTCTATATAAAGTATTTATATTTGTGTGTCTTACAAAATGAGGATTCGCACATTCACATATCTATCTATCTATCTATCTATCTATATATATATATATAGAGAGAGAGAGGTAAGTTCCGGTGTAACGAGTATTGTGGTGTAACGGTGTAACGAGTATTTTTCTTTAATGATATTCGGATTTGTTAAGGTTGATATTCAACTTTATGTAGATTTAGGTTATATATGCACTAATCGCATTCTCATATGCTTGTGCTTCTATTCAATCTTCTACGCTATTTATTCATGTTTATTTAGTTGAATATCTACCCTATATTGATATAGGTAAATTAAGTTGAATATCAACCTTAACAAACCTGAATATCATTTAGGGTGAATACTCGTTACACCGTTACACCGTAAGAGGCTGTTACACCAGAACTTATATATAGATAGTTGATGGCGTTCACATGCACATTACAAAAGTTGATGGCGGACTAAAACTAGGCCAGTCATTAATCAATCGGGTCTTATTGAGCTTGATTTGCATTAAGACTTAATTAATACTAACATTCTATTCTCTAATTAATTCTAAATTTATTACAGCTTTTGTTTATTAATTAATTATCTTATTCTATTCTTTATTAATTCTAAATCTTACCATATTATTCTAATTTACCCAAACCGCATACGAAATCCGTAATTGCCTCGCGCGAAGCGTGGGGGCCCGATTCTAGGATCTCATATAAAGTTGTTAGTCCTAGAAAGTTATGTAAACCGGTACCGGAACGGTTATGGGCCAGATATTAATTTTCGAGCCTTAATGAGCTTCCTTTTATTAGGGTGGTCATTAAGTCGTCATTACTATGTGGCATTTTGAATTTCTCTTCTACTTTCAACTTTTGATCTTCCGACTTCTCCGGCTAGGATTTCGTATTGTATTTCACCATTACTCATGGTTATTGTCAATTAGTAATTGAACCAATCAATTTGCAATTTTTATCACTTTTATTGTTCATTTATTTTGTGTTGATGTTTTGATCTGTCGGTTAGATTTACTTCACCTGAATTGGATAAAATTATGTCATGAAAGAGGTTGTAAATATATAATTAGTCCAATTTAATTTTGAGACAAAAAATTGTAATCAGTGTATATATCTTATCTTATATACTATAAAGATGACCTTTTGTTTAAGCATTAATGATGTTTAGTGGTGTATTTAGATATGTGAATTGAGTTGTGGTGTGTGACAGTTGTGGACCGGTTTAGCTCATTCTCCTTATCCAAATTGTAGATCCGGTTTAGTTCAAACTCTTTTTCCCATCAATTGACATGCATTATGAAAGTATGAAACTAATAAACCATTCATGTTAATTTTATAAAGTAACTAGACTTTTTGGGCCCTCGTTACGCGCGGGTTTTACGGCCTATAAAACTTCACACCCTGCGGAATCGAAGAGTAGAAGATGATGATAAAATTCATACAGATCCACTATAGACCTATGTTGGTGGGTCAAAATCTTCATTTGAGTGACATATTCGTAAACGTTGGAAAGAAATGAGAAAATAAAAAATAAAAAAATAGATAAATTAAAAACAAAGAATTTAATGAATTGTGATTAATTTGAGGAATCCCTAATTTTATAATATATTAAGATTAAGATTTTTAAAAGGGTAAAGAAATTCTAAAAAGTAAATCAAAACATACTTAATATGTGATTTGATAACAAAAGGTTCTCGACATATGAAGTATTTTAAATGGTGTACCTCTTCAATGGAGTTTATCCATTTATAGTAAACATCATGTCTGAGAAGTCACGCAACATATCAAAGTAATATTCATATCTCCACGATTGTCAATTTAAGAAATGCGTATTTGATTAGAATTTCTCCAGAATTTTCTTTGTGTTTGAACTGTTGAAATTTAAATTATAGATGGTAGATCATATACTTCAGTGGAGGAATTGTTCGGTTTTGAGTTGGACTAAGTCCTTCCAGAATTGTCTTTCTTGAATGTAAGATGAAGTACTTGGTTGGGGAAATTAATTTTATAAAGTAATTTTCAAAGCCATGAGTATGCATATGTTTTCCCTCTACCTAAGTCTTATTTTGACTACTACACAAGTTTTTGGACTTAAGGTCGTTTGTGAATGTTATATTTGTAAATAAAGCGAAGAAAAAAGTACATCACACTCTGGGTTTGATGGGTGCTCATTCCTACGCACGTGTAACCTAGAAACAAAATCAATAACACTCACACATCCAACACAAAAAAAACAACCAAGGAAACACATGTTCTTGTAAGTACAGAAGAAATTCTCATGTCTATCAAAATATAAAGCTAAAAGCAAAATTCTTCCTTTCTCTTTCCCTCTTCACACCTTTGCTACCACGCCGGTTGAAGTACGAAAGTAGAGCATAACGAAAACAATCACAAACACAACAAGTGTGCCCGACCAATAATATAACAAATTCTACTACACAAAAACACAAAAATCATTTAATTAGAAATAAAAAATTAAACCAAACACTATAGCATAGAGGTCGTGCGCACGGTGTCCGTAGGGCTAGTGCATTATAAGATTCACTTCCTCTCCAATATTTAAGAAGCAGAATGACTTGTTAACCAAGAAAAAGAATGCATCGTCCAACTTTTGACACATGACAAATGACTTGTTAACCAAGAAAAAGAATGCACAAACCTACCTATTGTCCATAGTAGTTTATTTATTTTTTTAAAACTAAATTTTTACGTAATGATATAGCTCGCTCATTAATTAGGAGTAATTTTGTGTAACTTTTTGCTCATTATTTGAATTATACTCTCCCTCTGTCCCAATTTGTTAGTCCCATTTCAATCCGGCATATATGTCGAGACACGTTTTGTATCGTTAATATCTCTAGTTACATGTTAATAAAAAATTATAATTTTTTAATATTGTTAAAGTGCTTATTGAGACGAATCAAACAAGACCCTCCATGACTATGTTTTTTATTATATATTAGAAGATATCTACAAAATTCTCTCGATTTGTAAATAGTGTCAAAAAATGAAATGGGACGGAGGGAGTACGTAAGATCAACTAGCTCACTGTCAATCACATCAACCCTAGCTAGCATCCTCCGTTAATTGGCCTATGGGATCTTGTTCCTGTACGTGGATATTGATTACAGGTTACATTTTACCAACTGATCGATGTAACACCGTAACCAAGTATGTATACGTTTAATAAAATGGGAAAGTATCGTACCGACGTACGTGTTATTTTATAGTACATCATATTCTACTTTATCACATTAAGACTTGTCATTATCAAGTCCAAACCTAAAAGTCTTATAATTAATTACTCCTTCCGTCCCATTTTGATAGTCTCGTTTTCATTTTGAGCGTCCCCCTTTGATAGTCTCGTTTTCATTTATATCCATAAATTTCTTACCAAAATACTCTTACTTTTAATATTTTACTCCATTTTAATTTTATCAATTTATAACCCTAATAACACTTTATCAATCAAATCAATCATCTACATCATCTTCTCCAAATTACCCTTCTTCATTTATCACCCACCTACCTTCATCTCCATTAAATTTCTTCCATTTTCACCTAACTCATTTCTTAATTAAACATCAGATTTGATTAATATAACACTTAATAATATTTTATTCCTTAAACCTTAAATATTACTGGACTAAAAAATCACTTAAACCCACATTAACCTAAGCTAACCCACCCACTTAACCTAACCTAATCCGGCCCATGTCCTAAAGCCTACCCAGCCCAAAACCAGCAGTCCAAATCAAACCCTACTCCCTCTGTTAAAACCCATCTCTTCACTCTCGATCTAATACACACCGCCTCCACTCACAAACCCTAAAACCCTCTCTTCTCTTCTCTGTTTCGCCGCCTCTTGCTCTCTCTGTCTGATCTTCCTCCGTCGTCGCCATGTCACTATCCTCTTCTCACACTCGTCCCTCTCAAAGCTTCACTAAAAGTGAAACTCCTCCCTCTTTCGAGAGGAATCACCACTCCTTCTCCGACATGGAACCAGATAGCTCCCCCACCTGGATGAGGGAGGAAGATCCAACGTCGGAGAGCCCAAAAACCTCCAGTGGTGGGTGTTCTTTGTCGTTCCCTTGCGAAAAGGGCGCTCTATGCGACGGGAACCACCTCTATACTCCCGAACGGCGACAGAGCACCACCCCACTGTTGAATGGTCGGAACCAGAGCCCAAACACTCAGTCGAGATGCAGTGGGCGCCAGAGCTTTCAGAGAACGAGGCGATTTCTCGTCCTCGGGAGGTGATCGTCATCCCTGATACGTCGACGCCGGAGCTGCAGATCCCCGATGTCCCTACGCCAGAGCTGGTGCTTCCCGGTGATGATATGGAGGAGATGCTTCCCAGTGATGCTGTTGAGGGGTTTGGTGAGGCGATGTCCCCTAAACCGATGACCCCTGAGATCATTGTCATCTCTGACAGCCCATCCCGATCAGACACAATTTAGCTAAGTCGCTCTTGTTATTTTATGTACTGTTGGACTCATTTTCTATTGCCTTTGTGGTTTTGGACTTCTGATGGATGTTCCTGGACAAATGTTGCTCTGTTTTGTGGTTGTTTTGTGGAATACTGATGTTGACTGTATTTTGTGGATTATTTTGTTTCTTTGTCTTGTGGATTGTGGTTGGTTTGTTGACATGTATTCTGAATTGAATAGTTAATCTATTCAGTTTTGTGCATTGAATTGAATAGTTAATCTATTCAGTTTTGTGCATTATCTGTGATCCATTGAGCATTGAGCATGGTTGTTAATCCACAAAATATAGATTAACAGATGTGATCCATTGAGCATGGTTGTGGATGATGGAAAATTGGGTCTGATTTTTATCTGATTCTCTGCTGTCTGGTTGTGGATGATGGATTTTTGGGTGCTATGTTTGAACATATCATAAAAATACTATCTACATGTGCCATATGAACTCTTTTGCATTTGATTGCTTCTTGTGTGATATTTTAAGTGACTGTGTAGCCGTGTGTATTGTCTGAGATATTACAATAATATCAGTGATGAATTTTTTTGATGCTTATATATGCACAGCTAAGATCACAAGCTTAACTTGCCATAAGAACTCTCATTTGTAATCAAGTAGATGCATATCTGGCATGTTTAGATTAGTTTTTTTTGTGGTAACTGGTCTATGATGAATCCTTATAACTGAGATGATGATCCTAGGATTTTTTTGCAACTTAAATGTGCTATAAGCCACCAGTTACTTGTAACTGAATTGCTAGGCTTATCTGGTATTATGAGTTGTGAAAATTGGGTTTGATTCTATGATGTTTGGGGACAACTGAGATCTTGAAATCATAACTTCATTCATAGCATTCATTTTACTTCCATTTTCCAAAAAAGATTAGCATACAAAAGAGTTTCTTAATGTCACATTACTGTCTAGTAATGTGAAATGTAGAAACTGATAGAAAGCCTTAATATTAGTGAGCATTTGATGTCCCCTCTGCTGTTAGCTGTGTGAATTCTTGTTCTGTTGTTCTTGCTTGAGCATTTGATGTCCACTCTGCTGCTGGTTGTGTGTCTCCTTGTTGAGGTCTTGTACCATTAACTATCTCCCATGCCTGTTTGACAACCCAGTCTGGGGCACGAATTTCCCTTGGTAGCAAGCCTTGTCCCCTCATCTTTTGCTTACTGAAATGTGGCATGTCATACCCATTACCACCCTCTGATTTTAGTATTTCATTCATTACCAATTGTAATGTATGCCAAACATCACTTAGTGTTAGAGGTGCCAACTCATAAAAAGCCTGATGAACTGCAGCTAGCACTTCAGTAATGATCTTTGGCATTTTTTTGTGCATTAATGATTGGATGCTCCTGAAAAAGCCAAGATCTAGAATATTCAGATCTGGACTATTTGTTGGTTGTTGTATCAATATGAATGTAAATCCTTCTTGTTGGTACACTTCTTGCTGAGTTATGTGTGGCCTTGCATTATCTTGTTGAATGAATATTAAAATGTTGCATGCCTTCCCTCAGTTGGCCACTTCTCTTTGATTGCTGGAATAATTTGATTGATCAACATGTTTCTTGTTGCATCTTTGTTGACCCTTTCCACCAATTTGGTTATCATTGTCCCCTTGTCTCTGTTTTTAGAATTCCTCTTTGCTGGTTCTTCAAATGAGAATGGAAATATACCTATTTTTCCATCAAAAGTGCATATTCCCTCTGAGTTGTATCTTGGTCTGGCAACAGCAGCTGTAAACATAACCTTTGGAATGAATTTTGTTGAACTGCATGATCTGTATTGGCCTTTTTCATTCCTACCTAGGTACACTTTCTGTGATTTCCTTGTTTGAAAGAACCATTTTTCATCTATGTGGACAAAATCATACATAGGGTAATACTCTGTTTTTGTTTCTGCCGTGTTCCCTTTAAGTAGCCTCAAACACCATTTAAGCATGTTCAGTTTATGTACATCTGACAAACCTGGATGAATGGCATTAGTATGTGGCTTCATGTCTGCTTTTTTTTATCAACCTATGACATGTTGATTTTGATATGTCCAGTGAAGTTGCTAAGTCCCGAACGCATATTTTGTCCCCCATGCTTATTGCTTCTATTGCTGCTTGGTCTATCTGAACTCTCTTCCTTCCACTGAGGTGAAATTTTGTAGTCATATTGTAATTTTCCATTTGCTCTGCCTGCTGCTTTGTTGTATTCCATACCCTTCTTATAGTCTTATGTGCTCTGTTAAAATGTGTTGCAACTTCATTTATGGCACCATGTGGTAGCTTGCCTCCTGAAGTCCGTTGGAGAAGAAAGGTTAGGATCTGCATCTTATCCAAACTGCTGAGCCGGGTAATGGGTGTCTCATGATGCTCTGCTGCCTCTTCATGTACTGCTTCTGCTTCTGGATGATTGGCTCCAGGTGAGATGTTAAGGTCAAATTCATAGTCTTCCATGTCCCCAACTGGCCCTTCTTCTTGGGACCATTCTTCATCCATGTCATCTTCATTGTTGTCGTCATCATCCAGAAGTTGGGCAGAGTTTAAATCAAATGTTGAAGACATCCACCCTGGCAATGATGCTCCCCAAAAGTTTGGTGAAAAAAAGAGAATGAAGTGAAGTGGAAGAGAAGTGAAAGTGAAGAAGTAAATGCTCTGTTTTTACCTTTGTATTTTTTGCTGTCAATGGAATAAGAAGGAATAATGTACAGGGAATTGAATAGGGAAGAAGAGGAAAAGTGGATAGAACTGTTAGGGGTATTTTAGGTATGCAAAAATGGTAATCCGTGTGATTGTAATACTTGCTTCTGATTGTTTCATAACAAATGTATACTAGCTTCTGATTGGTTGGAGTAAAAAATTAATTTTTTCTCTCTCTTTTTCCTCTCTCCTTTTCTCTTTCCTCTGCTGTACTTTTTGCTTTCATTAAAAATTGTGCAAAGTCTCAAATGGGACTATCATTCCGGGACAGAGGGAGTATATTACATGTTTCGTGTAATTATCAGTACGGGTTTTCTTAATTTTATATCAGTTTGTTATATTACTGTGCTTGGTACGTAATACTCCATCCGTTAAGAAATACTTGTCCCTGGAGCAATTTTAGGGAGAATTTATTGATCATAATTTTATACTAGTATACCCTTCATAGTTTAAGTAATGACATAGAGAATAAATGAAAGAATAGTGAGAGAATAAAGGAAAAAATCAATAACAGTAGGATAAATTTGGAAAAAATGGTGTAAAATTATGTTAAAAGACAAGTAATTTTTAACAAATTATTTAGACTTCAGGGACAAGTAATATTTAACGGATGGAGTACTGGTGGGGCGTTTGTTTCTTAGCAGCTTGTGCTTCTCGTAGCATTAACAAGCATAAATTATTGCGTTTTCTTGTGTTGCAACTAGTGTGAAAAATACTGTTGTATTAAAAATTTAAAATGGTTAGAAGGTGGGTTATAAAACACTTACAAAACAATGTGCACAGACCTTGAGGGTTTCTAGTGTGTAATTTTGCCAAGTATTAGATACTGCACGATTTTAACCAATTAACTAACATGTGATCTCCTTGTAACCTTGTAGTCGGCTTATACTCCATTTTAAACAATTGATGCTACTAAAAAATTTAACTACGCTCTTTTTTCTATTTCTATTACTGTTGAGGAGCAAAGTCTCATTTTACTTCTTCATTTCTGTATTATTATATAAGGCTTAGTCATAAGTGTAGTGCATTAAGAGAATAAGTGAGGATTTCTGTTTAGCTGGCTTGACGTGTTCAACACGAAGCTTTTGTAACAAAGCTTAACAACTTTTCATCAATGGAGGTTTACAAGCAAACTCTCAAAGAGAGTCTTCTCTGATCTTCTTCCGCTTATTACTTTTGTTTAAACTCGTTTATCAAAAGTTAACATGGTATCAGAGCCAGTACTCTGATTGCTCCACCGACGACGATCTTCTCTTCTTCGTCTAGGTTTTTGCACATTTTCTTGATCGGATCATGGAAGGTGATCGATCCAATGCCAATGGTCAGCGTTCCGCTCAATCGGACAATTCTGTTCCACTCTATGCCTCAAATTCAGACAATCTAGGTGCTATTATGGTGTCTGCAATTTTTGATGGCGTTTCTGTTTTTTGTGCGTGGAAAAGGGCGATTTTCATCGCAATTTCCGCGAAGAACAAAGCCGGCTTCCTGGATGGCTCAGTGGAGCGTCATGTAGATGATTTGCAGAAACAACGAGCATGGGATAGGAATAATGACATGGTCATTTCTTGGATACTGAATGCTTTACAGAAGGACATTGCTGAGAGTGTTCTTTATAACTCTACTGCTCAGGAAATTTGGTCTGAATTGCAAGAGCGTTTTGGCCAGCCGAGTGGTGTAAGGCTATTTTAGATTCAAAAGAAACTTTCTTCTGCAAGTCAAGGTACTGATACGATTTTGGTTATTACACTAGATTGAAAAGGTTGTGGGATGAGTTGAGCAGTTTACAGAATCTTGTTGTGTGCAATTGTGGTGCTAGACACATTTCTCTTAAGAATGAACAGGATCAAAGATTGATACAGTTTCTCATGGGGTTGAACAATGCCTATGTTTCTGTAAGAGGTAACATCTTGATGATGGTTCCCCTACCTAATGTTAGTCAAGCCTATTTTATGTTGATCCATGATGAGAAGCAGAGAGAGATTCAATCTCATACTCAATTTCTACCATCATATGTGATCATATGATGGTTCCCCTACCTAATGTTAGTCAAGCCTATTTTATGTTGATCCAGGATGAGAAGCAGAGAGAGATCCAATCTCATACTCAATTTCTCAACAACTCTTCTCTAAATGCTAATGCATACAAAGGAAAAGATGAAGGTGGAAGAGGTGCATACAGGAAATATGCTCCCTCACCGTCTACCATCATATGTGATCATTGCAAGAAACAAGGTCACACAAAGGATTCAAGAACAATAGTGGGCGGAGGCAAGCTAATAATGCAGAAGTAGAACAGCAAGATCAGAGTGCCTCGTCCTCTTCTATCTCAGGAAGTTCTTCAATATCTCAAGATCAGTATGCACAACTGATATCCTTGATTGGTAGTCTGAGAGTTCCTGAACCAAGTGTCAATACTTCAGCCAATTTTGCTGGTATAACATCTATCCTCACACATTGTCTTAATTCTTCTAAGAAGCCTGTTTTTATGTCCAATAGTGAGTGAATTATAGACTCAGGTGCCAGTGAGCATATGACACATGATAGATCTTTGCTTATTGACATAAGAATGCTCAAATATCTTTGTCTTGTTTCTCTTCCAAATGGTCAGAAAGTTTATGTGCATCTATGTGGTACTGTACATACTGAGCAAGGATTTTCTTTACATAATGTGCTACTGGTAGATTGTTTTAAGTACAATCTATTGTCAATACAGAAGTTGTGTTCTCAGCTTGCTTGTGGAGTTTTCTTTACTCATGATAAGTGTATCATGCAGGCCCCTTCAATGAAGAGGCCAATGGTGATTGGTAAAGCTCATGGAGGAATTTATTTGATGACCAAAGATAAGAGTAGCACAGATTCAGGCTCTACAACATGTTGCAACAATGTTCAGACTGATGATTATCTTCTTTGGCATCACAGATTAGCACACCTTTGTAGCTACAAGTTGTTAAAACTATTTTCTTTTCTTAAGAATAAAAATGTTGATAAGCATGATGCTTGTGGGGTTTGTCACAAAGCTAGACAACATAGATTGCCTTTTTTCATCTTCTTCTAGGCATAGTGCTCAAGTTTTTGAGCTTATTCACATTGATGTATGGGGACCTTACCGTGTAAGCACTCATGGAGGGCACAAATATTTTCTCACTATAGTAGATGACTACAGTCGTGCCACTTGGACACACTTAGTGAAAACTAAATCTTGTGTTTTTGATTTGATCAAAGCTTTCATTTCCTTAGTAGAAAGACAGTATACCAAGAGCATCAAGATCATAAGGACAGATAATGCTTTTGAGTTGGGATCTAGCAATTCTGGAAAGCAGTTCTTATCTTCTAAGGGAATATTGCATCAGACATCTTGCTCTCATTCTCCTCAGCAGAATGGTATAGTGGAGAGAAAGCATAGACACTTATTGGAAACCTGCAGGGCCTTATTATTTCACTCTAAACTGCCAACTTGGTTTTGGGGAGATTGTCTTCTCACAACCACCTATCTCATCAACAGGTTTCCTACTCCTCTTTTACAAGACAAAACACCTTATGAGTGTTTGTTTGGTTCTGCACCAGATTATGGTACTCTCAGAGCCTTTGGTTGCTTATGCTACATGACAGTTGTTGGGCCAGCCAAAGATAAACTCAAGGGTAGAAGTGTTCCTTGTGTTGTTATAGGGTATCCTGGTGGGAAGAAAGGATACAAGGTATATGAGCTCGAGGCAAAAAGATTCTCCATATCTAGAGATCTTATATTCTATGGGCATATCATACCTTTTGATACTCAAGTACCAAAAGATATTTCTCTGGATGCTCTTCCTATCTCTGCAGTTGATGATGATATTATTGATGCTCATCCTTCAGTTCCTCCACCTTCACAAGATCCTGATCATAGCACCAGTGCTCCTCTTGTTGATTCTTTGCAACCATTATCAACAACAAATGCTTCTTCTTTACCAAGGAGATCCAGCAGAGTTAGTAATCCTCCATCTTATCTACAAGATTATCATTGTCATTCAGCAAATGTTATATCTCATGGCTGCTCTCTCATTGATAATATTGACCCTTCTACTGTTGTTTGCTTCAACAGTCTCACTAGCACCAATCAGTCTCTCATTCAGCCTGTTGACATGTCTCATGAACCATTTTCTTATGGTGAAGCTATCTTAACTCCTGCCTGGAAGGAGGCCATGGAAGCTGAATTTGCTGCTCTAGAAGCAAATGATACATGGGAGGTTGTTTCTTTGCCAGCAGGAAAGAAACCTATTGCTAGCAAATGGGTCTACAAGATCAAACATAGAGGAGATGGCAGTGTGGAGAGATTCAAAGCAAGGTTAGTCATAAAGGGCAACACTCAAAAGGCAGGAATAGACTATAATGAGACTTTTTCTCCAGTTGTCAAAATGACAACAATAAGGTGTCTCATCAGTGTTGCAGCAAAGAAGCAATGGCCTATGTTTCAATTAGATGTAAACCATGCATTTTTGCATGGGGATCTGTATGAAGATTTTTACATGAAATTACCCCAGGGATATACTCCACCATCTATGTCTGTTGATTGAATTCCTGTTTGCAAACTTAAGAAAAGTTTGTACGGTCTCAAACAGGCATCAAGGCAATGGTACTCCAAACTCAGTACAGCTCTTCAAAGCAGAGGTTTTCAATATTTCAAGAATGATTATTCATTGTTTATAAAGAACAATGGTAAAAACAACATTGATCTGGCAGACTGTTTTAGCAATGCTCCTAACTGCATTATATTCAGGTTCAGTCTTATAAAGAAGAAATTGGATAAAATAAGATATAGAGCAGAGAAACTTAATCATTTTTAGTTTACATTGCTGACTAAAGATAAGCTTTTCATAGGAGGAACTTACTTCATCTTCTGTAGCAGGAACTGGTGAAAGGTGGTGTGGTGTGACTTTGTGAGGCATGGAACAGGGAAACATTTGTACATTCTTGAGTTCTGAAATCAGATAGCTAAGTAAAATAAGTATGAGCAAGCAATATACAAAAATAAGCAGTAAATCACTATAATTTGATATATACTAGTTTGTAAATATTTTATTTGTAAACCACTTATCACAAAAATAAAATAAAATAAAAGAAACAAGTAGTTGGATCATTATCGTTAACCATGTTGCAAATTATTGAAAATCAAGTTTTGTATTCATCTATGCAACTTATCTTATGAAGTTATATGTCACTGAAAGCGATTCTTGCTCGGTGCTCAGAACAAGTGATCTAATCAAAGTTGACAAGCTATGGAAAACCATAAAACTAGGTAATGGCTATATGCACGCGATTCTGTGTGCGCAACTTATGCGCACGCATCTGTGCGCAGTTCTTATGCGCATACGTGTTTTACGGGTTATTACAGGTACTTTTCGTAAATTTTCAGAGTCTGTAACAACTTGTGCGCTTAACTACTGCGCACAGGTTGAGAATCTGTGCGCCGTGTTTCTGCGCACTGTCCAAACATAGTAGCCGTTGAAATTTTTGAAAAAAGTAGCCGTTAAATGTGAAACTGTGCGCTTAGGTTCTGCGCACAGGTGCTTTAGGGTTTGGGTTTGTGCGCGGATGGTTAGCGCACGGGTCTTTACAGTTTAGGATCCATCCATTTGGACCACAACGGTCATAAATGTGACTATAAAGTCATAATCTCTTCGTTTCCAACAAATTCATTCAAAACCTCTTCGTTTTCCAACAAATTCATTCAAAATGTCTCGTCGTAATCAAAACTCACGTATGTTAGAGTTGATTAATCAAAGTTGTGAAGATAATGATGAAGAACACGATTGGGATAGCGGATCACAAGAAGAGGAAGACGACCCGAACGACGACGAATGGTTGGATGGTTTCTTAGAAGACGAAGAGTTCGGCGACTGGGATCCGAGTGGTGAATTTGTGGTTAGTATAATATGTTATAATTAGTTTTATATGGTAGCGTAATTAGTTTCAAATTAGTTTCATATGCTAGCGTAATTAGTTTCATATGCTAGCCTAATTAGTTTCTTATGCTAGCCTAATTAGTTTGTTATGCTAGCCTAATTAGTTTCATATGATGGCCTAATTAGTTTCATATGCTAGCCTAATTAGTTTCATATGATAGCCTAATTAGTTTAAAGTAATGATTCGTATTTTGCCTTGTTATTTTGGTAGTAGTGTAATTGTCGCTCTACAATTACGTATAGGGGAAAGATTAATCGAATTATTTTAGAACCGCACAATATTGGGATACTCCGCAAGAATTGTACGAGTGGGCGAGAGATAGAGGAAAGGAGTTAGTGATAGCTTTGGTAACGCGTAATTCAAGTCCGTACCAAATAAGTATTGTGTGCGATAGATTTGGAAAACCAAGATTTGGGAGGCCAAAGGTGAACAAAGAGAATCCAGAGTTGCCTGTTCCTAGGATTAGAAAGTTGAAGTCGAAGAAGTGTGAGTGTAGATTTCAACTACTGGCAGTGCGAAAGAAAAACATTCTCGGGGTCGCAGAAGAAAAATGGATTTTAGGTGTGATAGAAGGTCGACATAACCATGTGCTACTTGCTAGTTTTCATGGGAATGCATTCATGGGTCGAATGACGGAGGAGCAAGAGCTTTGTGCTAGGCGGTGAGGAGATGGAACTGGACGTAAGACGCCAAAAGAAATTATCTCTAAATTGAGGGAGAAGTACCCTGGTAATGTTACTTCAAGGAGACAAGTTGCAAACTTTTTGCAGATGTGAATTACGAAGATCGCGGAGAGCTAAACGTGACACAGTGGTCGCTTAAGTTTTTGCGAGACCACGACTACGTAGTTCGCCCACATAGAGACACGACAAACGGCGAGGTTGCAATATTATTCTTTGCTAACCAAGAGTCGTTGCGTTTGTTGAAGAAGTACCCGTACGTGGTAATTATCGATGCTACGTACAAGACAAACAAGTAAGTCTCTACAATACCTTGGTCGATATTTAGTTCGGATAATGATATATGTTATGTAGTGATATATGTTAATGTTTCAATAGATATGAAATGCCGCTCGTAGAGATCGTTGGATTCACCAGTACACACAAGACATTCAACATCGCGTATGCATTCACTAAAGCGGAAAGGATTTATCATTACACATGGATAATGATTCAATTGAAGTCATTATTCATAGATTTGGGAGTGATGCCAACGGCTATAATGACAGATTGCGAAGACGCGCTGATAAAAGGGATAAAGACTGTTTTCGGGAGCGAAGTTCAACATCTGTTGTGTTGGGTGCATATCAAACACAACATTGAGGCACATGCTTCGACCATCCTAAAGAGACAAATTAAAGTGGAAGCCTTTGCAGGACAATGTTGGGGACTATTTTGCTCAGCTACTGAAGAGACCTATGAACTGCGGCTCGAACAGTTGAAGAGATCTTGGAAGAGCGGCCTTGTGGGATATGTCGAGAGAACATGGCTTAATCCTCACAAGACAAGCATAGTGAGGGCTTGGACAGATCATAAGCTTCATTTCCTTACGAGGACTTCAAACAGGTAAATATTGATATTTTTTAGTTAAGACGATTATATCATAACGACGTACTTTCTTAACTTACCAACTTAACTGTTTTTTAGAGTTGAAGGGATGCACAAGGTTTTGAAAGATATTATTGGTTCCAGCTGAGGGGGCTTTAACAGAGTGATCGTACGGATCCATCATTCAGTACTCCTTCAGATTGATTCAATTAGGGCGAGCATGAACATGTCTCGGAAAGCAGGAGGTGGTGGTGCTGCCATCCGCGATGCACGTGAGGGAGATGGTGCCAAAGGTGTCTGAGGTGCCTCTAAGATTGCAAGCCAACCACGAATCACATCTTCAGTGCCCCAAGGTCGATCCGAGATAGGGGTGTCTAGAAAAGAGTGCATCATGGCTTGAAGGATCTGACAACGCTGCAAACAAAACGTAAATTTAATTGTTAGTTAAGGTCTAAAGCTATGTTTTGTACAAACTTTATAAAATTTTACATACCGCTAATGCATCGATAGGCACCGGGGTATATCCATAGCGAGGCGGGCGATCATGTCTCTCAGAGGATGGATCGACGACGGGATGTGAGAACTCGTCCAGCCAATCCATATAGTCATCAGACATCTTCCATGCTGGCTCTGCAACCGGCCCATCTAGATCGATCAGAGGCCTCGGCTCTGCGTTCCATGCAAGAAGAAGCTCAGGTGCATAAATGACGTCATACCTCGAGCAACCCATGGGCCGATTAAATGACAACGACTGAATGGGAGGGTCGGGAACGGGCTGAGCCCGCCCAAACTGCCGCAGGACTCTCCTAGGGTTGTAGGCCTCATGAAATTTCCAGATGCTCAATACGCCCTCAAATCTCGTAGGAGAAACCTCTGGTGAGTTGAAGTCCAAATCTCTCCATGGCTGCCAGTTAACCTGAAACAAATAACAAGCCAAATTAGACACGTATTGCGGTAATGAAATAAAAAATATAAGAAATTAAATCCAAACCTGCTCATATCTCATGTTGTCGAGCATGCGACGGATGGCAACCAAATGCCCAGTATCCGAGCTAAGTGGTGTATACAATCCTACAGCAGCATCTCCATGGGCGAATGCAGGGTTCGTGACATAGTGATCACGAAAATGAGGAAAGTATGCCCAGATCCAGCACTACATATAAACAATTACAGATTATTAGTAAAACTACGTGAACCAATGGTTACCGTCTCGACTCTAGATGTAGACCCTAAATTGCGATACACTAACGCAAGTATGTCGGCTCCCCATGCAATGTCCCCTGTACGATCATGATTGAGAACAAGCGCCGCGTACTGGACCTTGACACCCTTTGTCGACCTGTCCACCAAGACAGTCGAGCCTATAAGCAAAAGGAGATACAGAGTGGAAATGTGACTCTCATTCCTGACTAGCGCATCAAACAAAACTTCCAACCGAGCATTGAGGGCACCGAAATGAATGCCACCTGAGCTATAACATGCCTTCATGTCATCAGCCTCCTGACTCATAGCGTCCGCAAGCGCCGCATAGATCTGGTCATCTGTCATAGGTGAATTGCAGCTACGACCATGTATACGGACTCTGAGGATCTGCATCACGTCATGTAGGCATATGGTCATCTCAGCAAATGGCATGTGGAAAGTGTTGGTATCTGGATGCCACCTCTCCACAAAAGCAGAAATCAGTGCAACATCGATCTGAGACGCTATGCCCACTCGGCGCAGCTCTGTCAGCCCAGAACGCTCAGCAAGCCTGAACCATGTACCCTCCTCAGCTGAAATATGATGCTCATAATCATGAACCTGTGGAGATCTGTACATCACCCTCAGGAGCTTCCTAGCCTAAATAAGTACAGAAAAAAAATTGCCTCCGATTAGTAAATATGAAACGTATAAGTTATTATAAGCATTCAGATCAATGTTATTGAACATATCGGATCTAACGGAGCCGCATCAGCCTCGGCCTCATCCCCGTCCCCATCCTCTGGCTGCACAACAGCAACAGCCTGAGGTGGCTGAATATCTGCTACTTGTCGTCTCTGCCTGGGACGACGACCACCTCTAACTGGAGCCGCAACCTCCTCAACAACAACCTCCTCAACTGCAGCCCCCTCGGCGACTCCCTCAGCAGCAACACCCTCACCACCAACTCCCTCAGCACCCTCCTGGCCTCTCCCTCTCCCTCTACCTCTCCCTCTCCCTCTGCCACCACCTCGGCCTCTGCCTACAGCACCCTCACCACCACCTCGGCCTACAGTTTCCCCCGCACGGGCACGCTTCCTAACCTGCACCGGGGGCACCAATGGTACATCGGGAGCATGCCCTGGAAGAGGACCACGCGACCATATCCATCTCGCTATATGTGTCTCATAAGAACACAGTAGGTGAGGCGCACGTGGACGACAAATGTCCTGCATCGAGTCCCCGAGCCAAGGAAAATAGGTCGGTACGGCATGGTCATCATCGTCTAAATCTCCCGACACTGGCTCTGCAGATGCGACCGTAGGAGAAGAAGATGTCGACGTTGCTGCATCTGTCACTGGAGGTAAATCCTGCTCTGTATGCTCTGAACTGGGAGGTACAGCATCCTGAAACAGAGGTGCGTCGTGGATATCATAGTCATCTGTGGTCACCTACGCCTGTACTGGTTTGGGCTCAATAGGATCGAACGCAATAAGATATTGACCAGGATAATCTACGTCGTCATGGAAATCTCCTGTTTGTCCATCTATCTCCATATGCGAACCATCTATCTCCTGCTGCTGCAGCTGTGCCTCGTCGTACTCATTCTCTGGCTCACGACGCTCAGGTGATCCGGTGCCGAAAAATCGTTCGAGGGCCTCAAACTCTAGTCGCACACCGGCTGCCACATCATGTCGACGTGGAAGCCGTTCCGCTACTGGTGCGGGCATCGTGTTGCCGGTCTGATCCATGACGTCTTGTATAGTCTACATGTTTTTACATTTTTAGTATGACTAATTCATACTAAAATATTCGGAAATAATTTGCAACTTCGTAATCAAATTCGAGTCTTTATATCTACGAAAACTAAATTTTTTAATAGGAATTGTTAGAAACTTAACAATTAAGTCATAACTAGTTATGACTGTTAAGTTTCTAATATTTAATTCATAATTACTAAAAAATAAACATCTCAACTAATACGAAATAATAATCACTACTATTACTAAAAAATTACGATTAATACGAATTCATAATAATTCTCTTTAATGCATAATAATCTAAAACTTAATCGTAATTATAAAAAATTACGATTAAATTACGATTAATAAGAATTCTAATATTTAATTCATAATAATCTGAAATTTAATCGTAATTAAGAAAAATTACGATTAAATTACGATTAATACGAATTCTAATATTTAATTCATAAATAACTGAAATTTAATCGTAATTATGAAAAATTACGATTAATACGAATTCTAATATTTAATTCATAAAAAACTGAAATTTAATCTTAATTATTACTAAAAAAATTACGATTAAATTTCCAAAATTAAATAAAATTAAAATTTGAAAAAAACGGGTTTAGAAATTATATACCGAATAAAGCTCGTGCGGTGTCACCGGATCCGTAGTCGTCGTCGCCGGAACCCGAGTCGCCGGAACCCTACCAGCCGCCGGAGCACCCGCCGGAACCCTAGCCCTCGCCGGAATATTCGTCGGAGGAGCATTTGCCGCTGCCAACGCCGATCGAGTCGCATATCGCTGGCCGCCTCCATCCACCAAGGCTTCATCGTCGGACAAGGTCGCCGGAGGTGGCTCCGTTGTGACGGAGGTCGCCGGAGGTGGCTCCGTTGTGACGGAGGTCGCCGGAGGTGTCGGGATCGGGACGAAAGTGGTTTCTCAGGGAGCGAGAGGATGTGGGGGTTGCGAATCCATTGATGAAATTGTGTTTAGGTGAGAGAATCGATCGGAAAGAGGGAAAAAACGAAGGCGCCGTCGGGAGTGGAAAACGGAGAAGAAGAAGACGCCGGTTAGGTTAAAAATAACCTGTGTGCAACGTATCTGCGCACAGATCTTATGCGCAAAACGTCTGCGCATAAGGTTTTAGAATTCGAAACGCCACATATGCGCACAGGTTCTTTTTAAACGCGTGTTATTAGCGCATTAATTTGTCAGACGACGCCAGCAATTTCATTTTATTCCCAAAATACCCTCGTGCGCTTAACAACTGCGCATATACTTATGCGCATAAGAACTGCGCACAGATTGGCGTGCATATAGTGAAAAAGTCGCGTGTATATAGGCGTTTCGCAAAACTATAACATTGAGCATCTAAAGAGACCAAATCTTACCTCAATGAAAGTAAGGCGAAATTACATTCTTTACGCATCCCTGCAGCAAGCAAAAAAGTATTAATCCACGAAGATACTTGTTTCGTCTATAGAGCAATTAATTGCCCACAAAGTAAATTCTTACGAAATCTATACTCAAATACAAAACATTAGCTCGCACAGGAGGATTTGTTGCTTGTAAGCAAAAGAATTTAACCGTTATTTAGTGTGTTCACTTCAGTAGAAGAAATCCTAGATGCTCATATCCAACTTCAGCTATCAAAAGAATCATCAATTATTCAATCTCCTTATAGACTCCCTATTCTAAAAGGTAACAAATACAAGTAGTACAGAAAAATAAGTCTTAAGCAATATTAGAGATAAAGTAGCCTCCATAAGAATTAGTCTTAAGAAAAATTAGTGTTAAGTAGTACTACATAGATACTGCAAAATGAGTGAATGACGACTGAAACACGACCGGCTGGAAATTCGATTCTATATCAAGTAATCAATCGGGAAAACTGGAGCACGAATTGAATTACATATACTCGTTATTTCGGTAGAACGATTCGCCACTCCACCCCTGAGAACTATCATCAGCCATGACAGCAAACGAGACACCCTAGGATACGGCGTCGAACCAGAGATGTCGGAGGCATCGTTTCTCGCTTGCCGGAGTTGTTGATCCAAGACGGCGAGCCGAAGTATTCATTCGAGGGCACCAAATCCGTGGATGTGTTTTTGGGAGAAAGGGAAGATTTTGAGGAAGAAGGCTTCGTCAAGATCTCGTGAAGGTCTGTACTTGGAATGAGGCTGATTAGGTTTTTGGTAGACCAAATATTAAATGGGTTATAATAAAAACTCCCGAGAGTGTTATAATTTTTCTCGTGGGTTTCAAAAAACGCCCGAGTAGAAAATAAAAAATAATAAAAATGTTATATTACCTTATGCTATGGATGTACATGTAACTACATGACTTATGGTCTTCTCATGTATTGGCCTATAAATAGGCTTGAGGTTACTTAGAAATGAGAAGAATAAGACATATTATTTCTCTCTTTCTCTCTTACTCTCTACTCTCTTATTCTAGTTCAAGCACATTAGATTTGTAACACGTTATCATCATGAATCGCTCACATAAGAAACTATACTGATGCATCTCGTATCATTATATATGCACCTCGCATAATCATCTATGCACAAGGAGACGGTAAGAAGAGATTTTATTTTATTTTATTCTAATTGGTCTTATGCACAAGAACACAATTCCTGAAGCGATCTAAGTTTTAAAAGATCCCTGAAGCGATCTTATTTTTTATAATCGATCCCTGAAGCGATCTAAGTTTTAAACAATCCCTTAAGCGATCTTAGTTTTAATCGATCCCTGAAGCGATCTAGGTTTTAAACGATCCCTTAAGCGTTCAGTTTTCAATCCTGGAGGATTAGTCTCTCAATCCCTAAAGCGGTCATTTTTAAACCCTTGAAGTGGTTATATACAAATGTTAAAATCATCAACGGGAGAAGACAAATTTGTGTGCATATATCATTCTTGAAGTGGTAATTTCATCCCTCGAAGAGGATGAATTTGCACATTTGACATTGATTTATCCCTGAAGTGGATATATATATAATCATCTCCGGAAGAAGATGAATTTGCGTGATTGATATTGTTTTATCCCCTGAAGTGGATGTGGATGTATATAATTATCTCTCGAAGAAGATGGATTTACGTGATTCAATCTCGTTTTATCTCCTGAAGTGGATATATATAACATCTCTGGAAGAAAATTTACGTGATTCAATCTCGTTTTATCCCCTGAAGTGGATATATATAATCATCTCCCGAAGAAGATGAATTTTCCGCGATTGATCTTATATTATCTCCTGAAGTGGGTATATATTATTATCTCTCGAAGAAGATGAATTTGTGTGATTGATCTTATATTATTTTCAATTATCAGTACTTGAGATTATTTATTTTATACCGCATCTCGTTTTATATACCAATGAGTCATTTATGGTGAGAATTGAAAAGGGAAAAAGTATTAACATATGTATATGATAAAGTATTAATGTCGTTTCATATACGCTTCATACGTTTCATATATTGCATGTAAAAACTTCCGTATGCTTTTACATATTAATTTTTTGCATTCAGTTTTGCGCTATTATTCCATTAACTCTTGCATGCGTTTTATATTGATTTATTAATTAATACTAATAGACCTTAGTAATTGCAAATTAAAGATGACTAAATGCTATATGCGTTTTTTTTTTCCATTGAATTTGACATATTAGATGTACCATTGACCATGTTTAATTCGACCATGTTCAAATAAGTTATTGCATATAAAGTTTTTTTTGTGTTTCGTAAGGTCTGTTTTAAGTAACTTTGACTAAATGCTACGTGAGAATTTGTATATACTCGGTATAATATTTTTTTTTTTGTTTCTCACTCTAGTTCAGCGGTTAGGGGACTTCCCTACTACCCTTACATATAAAGTTCGAGCTGTGTGGGTGGCTCTCCCAACAAACAATTTTTAACCTCCACCAAGTCTCGAACTCGAGACCTCATATTGGGTGGTTGGAGTCCCTTACCACCCCACCACATGCTTGTTGGTTGATTTGCTATATATCTATATACATGCAGACGTACGGTATATATATGTTATATGACTTGTTATCTGAGTGCTAATATAATATTTGGTTCATTTTTAAGAAGGTGAGTATTATTGATGATATTATATTATCTTTTAATAAATTATGAAATGTATATAAGTATATCATCTCATGTAGTAGCTAGATGATTAAAATTATTGATTAAATTCTATATGGTTGTCACTGGAAGTTGGCAAGTGAGATTTCACGAGATTTTTATTATTGATGAAATATTACGAAAGGTCAAGTGTTTATCATCATATATGTTATGATTATTATATTTTAATTCGCACACTATAAATGTTTTCAGAAGAAATAACTTGATATAAGTTTCTAATGCCAAATTTATGGCTGGTAAAATTTTGGGAGAAACATGCAACACTAGAATTCGAGTAGAATTGTGTTACGCATGAACTTAATTATCATCAACTATACGAGATCATGCATACTCGATATTGGTAATAAGATATCATTATAAGCTCCGGAAGAGTTACATGATCTCCTAACAAATCATGTACTCTAGTAGTAGTACAATAACAATGGGGTTATATCATATTCAGAACAATTTATTAATGACCGCCATGAATGGTCTTGTATACATATGACAACCTCTCGCATGCCAGAAGCATGTCTCCTCCGGAAGAGGGTGTGAAAGAGGTTACGGTTAAGCGCGCAACCGTAAGTCATGATAGTGATTACTAAATCGAACCTATATATGTATGGTTCCATTTGAATGTCTTGAAGACACAATTTAGTTCTGAATGCACCCATCTCGAGGTATCATTTTTTCAAGAAATCTAATATAAGGCTTATTCGATTTTGAGTTGATGATCTTCCAAATTATTAATGGATCACCCAGGTGCGGATTTTCAATGGTAGACAATTATGTTTGTCGATGATGTCATTCAGTTTAATTATTTTAATTGGAAACCGGAAGTTTTCCATTACCATGCAAATTGAAATTTTGGTGTGGATATTATGTTCTAAGGGAACGATCTCATAAAAGACTCCGGAAGAGTATCTATCTTGTTATCTGAAGATACAAGAATTTATGAAGATATATATTTATAAAGATATATTTTGACAAAATGGTTGTCATATGATGATATTGACTGAGTATTCATCTCATAGACTAGCCTGAAGAAAGTCTAAAGAAAAGATGCCTACAATACGCCTGATAAACTAACCAGAAGTTAAGTTATAATATTATGTGGCATGATAAACTTGATTACTCTTGTGAACAATACACATGATTATTACATTAATAAATAAAGGACCTGAAGCTCCTGAAACCTGAAGTTTCATCTCCTAAAGGATAAGGGTGACCACGTATGTAAAGTTTTCTATGATCCTTGACTAAGTTCAAGAGATAAATGAGGATTGAGTATACTAGCATGTAGACCGATGAGAATAATCATATATTGTATGATGTTGATAGATGCCTCAACACATTGGCTACACAAATTAAGGGGAGGATGTGATTATTTAATTAGTGTATTAGTTGAGCGTCTTGTAGCTCCTATACATTTAGAAAACGACCTAGTAGTGTCGCTTATTATACAGTCAAAATGGTAATAAATGGCTAGGTAATGTCATTAGGTATATGCTTGCATTGACGAAAGCTAATATATGACGTACACGACCTGGTAGAGTCGTTGATCATATCAAATCATAAAGTTTGGATGTCGAGAAATAAATTCGACTAAGATCGACTGTTTACAATTCTCCTATTTGAAGCTTGTCTCCAGAAGAGAGCAAAATATTATTCAAATATGCGGTATACACCCTCTTACCTCCCTCGATATATTAAAGTAATGCCACATGAAAAGTTGGAAATATACGAGAGGCTTTGTTCCTTATCGTTTATTAATACCTAGAGCTTGTGAATGGGTGATCAATGTATTGCTCGGTATTAAGATTACCAATTTGACAAGGTGAAAATTCCAACTTTAAGGGGAGAAGGAAACAAGACTAGTATCTAAGAACTTGTATGGTATACAATCTTAATACGTCAAGACTTCAAGTTAAATGAACTAGAAGTTCATGTTAAACGGACTATAAGTTCAAGTGAACGGACTAGAAGTTCAAGTGAACGAACCAGAAGTTCAAGTGAACGAACCAGAAGTTCAAGTGAACGAACCAGAAGTTCAAGTGAAAGAACCAGAAGTTCAAGTGAACGAACCAGAAGTTCAAGTGAACGAACCAGAAGTTCAATTGATGAAATGAACCAGAAGTTCAATTGATGAAATGAACTAGAAGTTCAAGGGAATGAACAAGGTGTTCAATGTGTATAACTTACATGTTAACAAATCTATTATTGTTATTGTGTGACAAGTCACATATTGTGCTGAGAGCCAATTACGAATAGTATCAATAAGAACGTTATTTGTAGACTCCTTGTTAATACGAGGAAAAGTAAGGAAGTCAATTTTCGTAAATGACAGGGTGTGTTTTGGGCGAACACCAGAAAATATGAAATTAGACACACATGCATTGTTTTTATGAGTGCAATGATATTGTGATATGAAGATCGAGCGATCTCTTAAGGGTTTAAGAGTCTAAACTATATATAAAACTCTATTCACCTGTAGTGAATTTTGTTAATATATCTTTAGCTAAAGACGACATATTCACTTGTATTGAAAGTTATTACTCATAAAGTTGTGAATATTGTGATTGTCACAAATTTATGAAAAGAGAAACAAGTCAAGTGATAAAAATTGGTGCTCCAACAGAGACCATTAGAAAACTAATAAATCGACTTGTTAGTTCATTAAAAGGATTTGACAATCCGAAAGATTAAGGTAAAATGTCTTTTGATGCGAGATAATGTTATGAATGGTCCAGAAGTACCATATCCTATGCAGGAACAAAATCTTATGTTATGAACATATGAAGGGTAAATGTTCTTTTGAGGGGGAGTTTGTTGCTCTCACTGCACTCTTTTTCCCTTAGCTTCGGTTTTTCATCCCATTGGGTTTTTTCGAGCAAGGTTTTTAATGAGGGAGTTTCTGTAACCTTTGATTCATACCTCCAGAAGAGATCCATTATACAATCAACTTGATAATGTGTAATATATCAACTCGACCGGTAGTTCGAGAATTGGTTGGTTTTATGTTGATGCGGGTTATTTGTCTGACCCACATAAGGCCGTTTCACAAACGGGTTACTTATTCATGTATGGAGGAGCAACAATTTCATGGTGATCAACAAAACAGACCTTGGTAGCTACATCGTCAAATCATGCAGAGTTGATTGCTCTATACGAAGCCGGAAGAGAATGTGTGTGGTTGAGATTATATATCCACCACGTTGAGACATCTTGTGGGCTGGAATCAAGCAAACAAATTCCAGTTGTGATATATGAAGACAATGCAGCTTGTATCGCTCAAATCAAAGAAGGCTACATCAAAGGAGATAGGACGAAACACATAGCTCCAAAGTTTTTCTCTACTCATAGCTTCAAGTCGAAGGAAAGGTTGATGTTCGTAAAATTCAATCTATCAAAAACTTAGCAAACTTGTTTACAAAGGCATTACAGACAAAAGTTTTCAAGGAACTCGTTCGTGGCATCAGGATGTGTCGTTTAAAGGATGTATGATAATTTAGGGGGAGTACGACTGCACTCTTTTTCCCTTAGTCTTGGTTTTTATCCCAATGGGTTTTTCCAAGATAAGGTTTTTAACGAGGCAGTCAGTTATGTACATCCAAGGGGGAGTGTTATATTACCTTATGCTATGGATGTACATGTAACTACATGACTTATGGTCTTCCCATGTATTGGCCTATAAATAGGCTTGAGGTTACTTAGAAATGAGAAGAATAAGACATATTATTTTTCTATTTCTCTCTTACTCTCCTACTCTCTTACTCTCTACTCTCTTCTTCTAGTTCAAGCACATTAGATTTGTAACAAAAAACTATTTATCGGGGGTTAGTTATAAAAACTCATGTGCGTGTCTTTTTTCACAAGGGTTTTATAAAACCGCCGAGAAAAAATCCCCGAGAAATACACTTTTGTACTAGTGTATGTTGATGACATCTTGTTGACTGGAAATGATGCTACAGAGATCAGTGCTTTAAAAGAGTATCTCCATACCACCTTCAAGATCAAGGATCTAGGCCACCTGAATTACTTCTTGGGAATGGAGATCATTGATGAACCATCTGCTGTCATCATTACTCAAAGGAAGTTTGCTTTAGATTTGCTGAAAGAAGTGGAGCTTCCTTATGACAAACCTGCTCCAAGCCCCCTTGAGGTGAATGTCAAACTTCTTCCTGATCAAGGTGAACTCTTCCATGATCCCTTGCTCTATAGACGCCTGGTAGGAAAGTTGAATTTCCTTACCAATACTAGGCCTGACTTAGCCTTCTCTGTTCAATTCCTTATCCAGTTCATGAAAACACCAAGAGTCCCTCATTACAATGCTCTATTACATACCCTGAGGTATCTCAAAGGCACACCAACTCTTGGTCTCGTTTGCTCCAAGGATCCAGTTTTTACTCTCAATGCTTATTGTGACTCAGACTGGGGAGCTTGCCCTACTACTCGTAGGTCTTTCAGTGGCTTCTACATAGTTCTTGGCTCCAGTCTTTTATGTTGGAAGTCAAAGAAACAGAATACAGTGTCACTTTCTTCAGCTGAAGCAGAATACAGGTCCATGAGACGTGTTGTTGCTGAACTCACTTGGCTTTCTAGACTCCTTCACGAGTTACAGGTCACTGGCATCACTCTTATCCCTCTTTTCTGTGACAACCAAGCTGCCATATACATTGCCCGGAACCCGTTTATCATGAGCGCACGAAGCATGTGGAGTTGGACTGTCACTTCGTTCGTGAGAAGCTGAATGATGGATTAATTTCTTTACATTTTACTCCTTCCTCCAACCAACTGGCAGATGTTCTCACCAAGCCTTTATCTGGTGTTCAACATAAGCTGCTATGTCCAAGATGAATCTGTTTCCCCAGGTTTCAACTTGAAGGGGGGTGTTGAGGAGCAAAGTCTCATTTTACTTCTTCATTTCTGTATTACTATATAAGGCTTAGTCATAAGTGTAATGCATTAAGAGAGTAAGTGAGGATTTATGTTTATCTGGCTTGACGTGTTCAACACGAAGCTTTTGTAACAAAGTTTAACAACTTTTCATCAATGGAGCTTTACAAGCAAACTCTCAAAGAGAGTCTTTTCTTATCTTCTTCCGCTTCTTACTTTTGTTTAAACCTCTCGTTTATCAAAAGTTAACAATGACTATAGCAATATCAGGCTATATGTTGACGGAGTATTCTGATCAGCAAAAACACCCCTTTATAACATGAATTTCATTCAAGTTAGTGAACCTAACAAGTACCAACAAAAAAGAATAAGTTCAGGATTTGAGATGGGTTTTGCTATTTGTTTCCCCGAGATGACGAATAAGAGGCTTAATATAGTAACTTGTCTATTCGAATAAAAAACTTCTTGCAACTATATGATTGTAAACTTATTTATAAAATTTTACTCGTTTCTAACCACTTAAAACAAGAACTTCTTGCAACTATATGTTAGTAAACTTATTATAATATAAATTATAAAGAGAAAAAATAATATATATCTTATATAAAAAGATATTATTATTTATCACGTTTTATTCGTGTCCCACGAAATCCATTTGAAATAAAAGAACGGAATTAATTATTCACATTTGAGCCGACATATTTAAATGCTAAGTTATAGCGTTCTAAAATTTCATGTTAACAAACAACAACGCCATCTCATGACGTTTTATAAATTGGCTCAGCCATGAAAATGTTCGGTGTGAACAAGTCTCCGTAAAAGAACGAAATCTCCCAACTAAAGCAAAATGTTTCAGCCGCTGTGGGATTGTACGTGGTGGTAATGTTTCAAGTCCATGAACCCACAAATCTACTTCACACTATGTCAGTTTTGGGGTATAATGTTTTTTAAGTTTTTGCATAACTATTTTAAGTTATAAGTAAATACCCCTTTGCTGACGTGACAATTATAACAGAGCTGTCAACAAAATTTGTCAACAAAATTTTTAACAGAGCTTGTCAACATAATTTTTAACAGAGTTGTCAACAATTTTTTTTACAAAAATGTCAACAAGAATAATAAGTTGTCAACACATATTGCTGACGTGAAAATTATAATAGAGTTGTCAACAAAATTTGTCTAACAAATTTTTTAACAGAGTTGTCAACAAAATTTTTAACAGAGCTGTCAACAAGAATAAAAAGTTGTCAACACGACTAAATAAGTTGTCAACCCAATTAAATAAATTGTTTACACGACTAATAAATGGTTAACAACATACACCACGAGTAATATTACAAAATTGTCAACATCATCAACACTTTACAAAACTTGTCATCACTAGCTTAACGAATCTAGCTTAACCTTTTTACATTGATCAAGAGAAAAGCATAGGGAAATTTAATGCAACATTCACAGCTATTCTACAGGAGATGAAAAAAGACAGCAAATGCACACTAACAACATCCATGAAAATTTGGGCTGACATGGTACAATTATTCATGTTCTCATGAAAAACTGGAAGTGTTTATATACTCCAAATATACACTTTTTACCTCTACAAACAGCTTATTAAGGATAAGGTCTACTGCTCTCAATGTTTTATCAATATTCCCGGATATCGTGATTCTTCTATCAGATGTTCCAGGAAAAAATTCTTGATTACGAGACAGCTGAATTCTTGCCCCAGATTGTGTTTGGAAATCAGTAATTGTTGAGCCACACCCTTTCCGGTAACAGAACCTGCTGCAACATTTGATAAAAGAAACTTGATGTATGTAGCCTTCTCAGTGTCCTCTGACAAAGACAGCATCAGCAGATTTAATTTAATCAGGCATGATAGAGGAGCAACAATAGCTTTTTGACAAGAAGCGCAAGTTAACTTGATAAACAAACATTAGTAATTAAAAAAGACTTCTCTCAGTATGCAAAATGCATGCCAACAGCTAAAGCCGATTTGAAGCTATGTCATAACATCTGGCGCAACAAAATTATCTTTATCCTAGGAGATGAGATTATCCGAGGATTGAAATCATCTTTATCCTGCGAGATGAGATTTTTGAATCCTCAAAACAATCCTCAAAACAATCCTCAAAATTATCTTTATCCTGCTAAAAAAGACCAGCTAGGTGATTGATTTGAGGATTGAAATCAAAATAAGAATTGCGCAGTTGCAATTCAAATACAAAGTATATCAAAGAATGAATAAAACAAAAGAAATAGGTGATACAGCTTATCTATTTCAGTTTTAAAACATACAGTTCCTCATTCGAGCTCCAGATCTCGTCTTCTCCGCCTCTGATCTCGTGAATCGAGCTCCGGATCTCCTCTTCTACGCCTCCGATCTGTTGAATCGATCTCCAGATCTCGTCTTCTCCGCCTCCAATCTCGTGAGTCGAGCTCACTGCGTTGTAATTCCCTTCCCGTTGTCGCCTCCGATAGCAGCAAGAGGAAGGAGATCACCGCTGTTGAAGGAGCTCGCCGGTCTCCGATGCGGATGCATAGGGAAGATGCGATGAGGCATGGAGAAGGATGAGCAGAGGCGGCGATAGTGGCGGAGTCGACGTCGGCCTTGCTGGTGTGACGGAGTCGGGAGTTTGGGAAGGAAGGATTTGGAAGGATTTGGGAGTCGGGAGTCGGGAAGAACGAAGAAAGGTGATTTGGGGAAGAGGAGATGCATATCTGAAAGGTGCGTATTTATAGATAGGGTAGTTTATTAATGTTTAGCTAGAGAGTGTAGTTGTTACAAGTATAGTGCCCAATAGGGCATTGGGCACAAATCCTTCTCACACTATGGGCTCTTTTGCAGCCAATTTATCGAGCCCAATATAGGGACTGGATCCAGTACACTCTTTAGAAGAAGAAAACAACATTAAGATCTTGCACTTTCATTCATAAAAAAAAATCTACATTAAATAAGTCATTATAAAATATTTAATGATACGTATTAGGCTAACTAGATACGGGTCTCGCGCTCCGCGCGAGAAAATCACGGATTTTCGTATGTGATTTAATATAGTTATACATTATTTGTTAATATGTTGTTGTTGTTATCAAATTTATTAATATTTGTAAATATAAGTATTTTTTATTTCCTTATATTTATGTTTGAAGTAGTTTTAAAACATAATATTAGAATAAGTTTGCATTGTCATAAGAGAAACTCACACATTAATTTAATTTGTGATTTAATCAAGTAGACTATAAATAAATATAACATAGGGATATAAGAAAAATATTTAAATATATGCCCAAAAGTCCAATAGGAGGTGATTAAGAAATGAGTAATGCATTAAATTGGTACCAATTTCATTCAATTTTGGCAATGGACAGCCAACTTTTATATAGATAAGATAAGATTTAGACTTCATAATCTAAGAATGTAAGATTCACTTTTTTCACCAAATTATAAATTTTTATCGAAGACACCTTTAAAAATCATTATTTAATATCACTATTTATTTTTAGCCACCCTTATATAGTTATACCCAATTTTATTGGAAAAATAGTCAATATACTCAGATCTCGTCAAATATTCCGTTAAAATGATAAAATTACTATATTATCCTTGAACAAGGGTCGCACGTATTTCTCAGAGTCACACAACCAATGGTAATATTCAGTCTTTTATTTTCAGAGGTTGGTTTTGCTTTAAACAAAATGTTGGAGTACAATTAGTTGTTAGACTCATATTCAACGGTTTGTAGTTCTTTTTGATATTTAATTATCAATTATATATAAAAAAAATGATAATTAATAGCAAAAATGACATATAGGATCGGTGAATCAAATCTAGAATTAAGGGAAGAAAAGTAAATAACCCTCTTTTAATATATAGGTTTAGATAATATTTATTAAAATATATTGAACAATGTTAAAATATTAAAAAAAATATTTTAGAGAAAATTTATTGAGAAACTTAAATACATCCGAATCTTGAACCATCTATTCGTATGATGCGTATATCCATCCCTTTCAAACATATATTATAATGATTTTTTAAATATATTATAATACCCATTTATACCTGAATCGGGCTTAAACCAAAATATACTATTTAAAATTCGTTTTTCAAAATTATGAAATTGATTAAGGCGTACAAATTTTCTAATATGTCAAAGTTATTAACTTTTTTGGTTTCCGACTCTAGTTCAGCGGTTAGGGGACTCTCCTACTACCCTTACATCTAAGGTTCGAGCTGCGTGGGTGACTCTCCCAACAAACAATTTTTAAATTTCACCAAGTCTCGAACTCGAGACCTCATGTTGGATGGTTATGGTCCCTTGACATGTTTGTTGGTGTTAAAGTTATTAACTGCTGAAGTTTATAAATCGCAACAAAATGCGAAAAACTTGCGGACGATGGATGATAAAAGCCGAACACAGAGGAACCCACTTGAGCAGAATCAGTCAAATCAGGCAGCGTTGTCATTTGGGCCCAAATTGAAGCTCTTTAAATCGATATGGGCCCAAAATAAGATCCCAGTATTGTAGATCCGTCGGTTAACTACAGTACATCGAAACAACACGGATGTTGAACGATGGATAACTGGCGACCTTTCAAACTTGCAACGTCGTCATTTTCGGTGAAAGAAAGTGAGGTCTAAGAGTTTTAATATAATCATTAGATAATCTGCAATAATGGTTGCACATTAGAATAGTTTTGATGAAATGAGAATTGTTGTGAGGATTAACTAAAACATCAGCCACCCTATTTGCTTATTTTAAGCAATGTAAAACTTTTACGTTGGGAGAATTTTTTTTAATGTCATTAATGATGTTTCTTATTTCTCGAGGAATTTCTCATATGATATTAATGAGTTTCAATTTTAAAGCTAGCTTAACCGCAAAAAGAGCCTCCATTGCTTCAGTTTCTATAGAGGAATTGGTTGTGATATACTCCATATGTCCCAATATATAGTGTCAGTTTGCGAATTAAGGAAGTGAGAAGAGAAAGTGAAAGGCAGAGAGATTGTGAGAGGGCATGATTCTGGTCAAAAGGAAAATCAAAAGCTAGGGATGCAAGATCGATAGGAATTTGAAGGCGCTGATTCAAGTCGAGCTTTTTCTCTGCAATTTGCATAAGAGTTTTCATGCCAAGTTTTTTTATTTTAAGAATTGAACTACAGATTTCAAGATCTATAGGAATTTGAAGACAAAGTACAACAAAGAGTCTTTGTATACCAAGTTTTGCCTACGTGAAACTTTCAAGAAGATATTTATGAGTTTGAAGCCAGCAATTTCGGTGCATTAACTGCAGCAACATGATCAATTTCGGTGCATTAACTGCAGCAACATGATCAATTTCATTGCAACAACATGATCAATTTCGGTGCATTAAGCTTAGCAATCAAGGAGAGGACTAAGTATGATCAATTCTTGGTCAAACTTCTGTTTGCCAATGGTGTCTTAATGGCAATATTGTGCTGGAACTAAATATGACTGCATAGAAATATAAAAAGCTAAAAGCAACCGTAAGCATCAATGGCTCACGCTATCTAGAATCAAATATTTCATAAAGCAACTTTACATCGCAAAGAAAAGAAATAGTGGCTTAATTTTATCATTCATATTCCGGAGGGCTTAACAACCTACCCGGTCCCTCCGGGCCAACACCTTTCATTCCGGCGGTACCTGATTCCGATTCTGGGGTTATGGATCGTGATTCCCCACCATTGTCGGTGGAAATACCCTTAATTGAGGACTCGGTACGCCGAGGGGAGCTGGAAAGCTTCCTTCAGTATCGAGTAAATAGAGGGGCTGTCTGCTGAAGTAATTAATGAGAATTTTTTAAAATACTGCACTGGAAGAAAAATGAAGTAAGAAAGCTTAAACGTACAATATGTCTGTTCGTGACCTCACGGGTTACTCTTGGGTTTTCTGCAGTCCAATTTTGGAATCATTATATGATGATAGGATTATAGGAATATAATTGATGACTATAAATATAAAATCAAAGAAATCGAAAAAACATAATGATATGAAACTTACACGACGAAGGTGGTTGATTGAATTTCCCAATCCCAACAACAAGGAAACATAGATATATAATGTAAGATGAGATGGAGTAAGTATGCGTTAAAAACCAAGAATCCAAGTTGACTGACATGAATCACCCGGTCTCTTTTTCAATGAATCACTCGTTCTCGTTCCCTTTTGCAGTCTTGAAAAGGAAAGTCTATCAAATAACATAAACATGTAGCATAAGTGCTTTTTGCTTGTCAGATATATGTCAAATGCAATAAGTTATATATTATAGTTTTTATAATCAAAATTCTAGTGGACATCATATATGAGTTAATGTATTGTAAGCAAGTGAATTTTATTCAAATAACTAATTGATGTAAAATATTGGTACAAAACTGCAACCCGTTATATATTAATTTATTTTTAAACATGATTCTAGTGGACATTATATATGAGTGATTTCAGTATCACAACATAAAAGAAACAAAAAATGTACTGAATAGCCACACTCCTGCAGGATCTTTAACATGTTTTTAACATTGCAGGCATGGATATGTTTATAGTCCTCTCGGCTCTCACAACATAAAAGAGAGAATTAATCAAGTCTTATGATAATAATAGGTCCTAACTAACATTATTTATAATTATGAATTTGGCTTTAGTGAGGAAGGGAAGGTAGTCAAAAGAGGTGGTTTAGTTCAGAACCTCTGATAGCCACATTTTGGAATTGCACTCTTTATGTCTTAAGCTTGATAAAAACAAAATGAAGGCTTAAATCCCCAGGTTCTTCCAAAACAGCTCAACCATACCTTCAAAAATACGCAAATGCTCCCAGAAGATGAAAAATGTGTCCATTGAATTTGGCACCTAATAAAAATGCAAAAAACTCACAACACAACAAAAATTTGAAAAGAGATTTCTTCCTCCACCTCTTTCTGAATTTAGTTGAAATTTGAAAGCTCTAATGAACTAAACTGAAACTGATATCAACAGATGGTTGTAGTCAGACAGAGGAAGAGGAAGGGGATGGTTTAACACGTTCAAAAGTAAGCGAGAGAGACAAAGAAGGGAGCGAAATGGAGTGCTGATAACATTACATGTGTTGTTATTTGGTTCCATGAAAGCAACACCAAAAGCCACCAACACCTAGTCTTGTGACTTCTATCATCAAGCTTAAGAGAAAGATGTTAGGGGTTTTAAAATATGACAAAATATTGTCACTTTATAATCAGTCATACCTGCTTCAGCTTGACATCCTTTTTCCCTTTAAAGATGTGAAACCTTGGCTTAAAATACCCATAATCAAGAAACATTGATTCCTTTCTTTCTGCTTGTCCACGACTCAATCTCTGAAACAGAAGTTAAGACAAATCATCTTTCTAGCAAACACGTGAAAAGAAAAATTCAAGATAAATAAAAGATAGAAAACTGAACGATCAAAGGTTTCTAATAGAATGAATATAATTCAGCCGAGCTCGAAGAAACCTAGAATTCATACGAAGTGACGAACCCTAACCATAAACATGAACTATTACAATTAGAATTTTACACAAACCAGGTTTTTAGTATGGTGATCTTTATTGCACTCTAAAAATTTAACACTTCTTCGTTGTATGCAACTTGGAAACTGATTATATCATAGTGGTACTTTTGTTTTTTGTAAGAAATTTGAGAGATACCTTAGAATTAAAAAGATAAAAAAAAATAATAAAATCCCCAATAATTAGTTAAACACATAAAAAGTCATTTTCAAGCAAGTTGCAGATATCTGGAAATTTAACCAATATCCCAAGGGATTGGTTTCTTGAACACAACTTCAACATTCATAACTGAGAATCCACGACATCAAAATTAGGAGACTGGGGAAAAGCATGAAAAAAAAAATAGTAATAAATCAAAATTCTTATAAGCAGAGAAAATTGTAGCTTCACAAATAATCCACTAAATGAAGAAGACCATCATTATCCAGAACCTTAAAAAACCTATATATATATATAGGTTCATCCTCAATGATATTCGGGTTTGTTAAGGTTGATATTCAACTTAATTTACTTGTATCAATATAGGGTAGATATTCAACTAAATAAACATGAACAAATAGCGTAAAAGAATGAATAGAGGCACAAACATATGAGAATGTGATTAGTGCATATATAACCTAAATCTATATAAAGTTGAATATCAACCTTAACAAACCCGAATATCATTGAGGATAAATACTCGTTACACCGTTACACCACAATACTCGTTACACCGGAACTCACCTCTCTCTCTATATATATATATATATGATCACGTGATTAATTGTAGAAGACTAATATAATAGAGTTCAATACATATTCATTAGAGGGTAGACTTATTTTTTAATCCTGACTTATCAGTTATACAAAGTCATATCTGAATAATGATGTATATTGCCAAAAAATGATATGTATCAAGAAGAGCTTCTTTGTCACCAACATTATCGGAATTGGTTTGAGAACCAAGCATAGCACACCATAACATTCTTATAAGCATGTATAAAAGTGAACTTATTATTAGGGTCATTTGATTTTGCTTGTGCTGAAGCATCCTTCCTCATAGTAGGTTTCGTGATATCTTTATTCAAGTTACAGGGGGAAACAGCAAAGGATTTGAAAAGCTCTAATATCAGTTAATAATTCATTAAAGATCCATCTACACTAACTAATTAGATATGTTCAGATGTATTTAGTGAGGGAACAAACAATAAAGATCAGTTAAAATCGTTAGGAGATAATTTGGGATCCATAAGAAATTGATAGTAAAGTATGAGACATGCTGGACTGCTGGATTTATCATTAGTAGTTAGACAAAAGAGTGAATTCTGATTTCTTTGATAACATTTCAGGCCAAGATTGATCAAATCCAAGTGAAATTATAATTAGTTACTTATCATTAATAAACATCCATATTCTAGTTCATCGTATCCATGAATAAAGTTTGCTAAAATAATTTTTTTTAAAAGAACATTAAGCCCATGATACTCATATATATACAATAACTAATACAACTTTAGGAACTCATTCAAATTGAACCAAGGATCTATATGACAAATACATGGTGATCGCAGATGCAAAAAGCTCTAGATTGTGAAGGACTTTCATCCTGAAAACACTATAAAAATTAAATCAGAAGAAAAGACAGACTCATGGAAACACAAATTTAAACAATTCAGGTATCCAAAAGTTTATCACTCAATTTTACCTTCTTTTTTCCTCTCAGTCATCGTTGGCTCCACAATTCTTTAGCAATTGGATAGAAGCAACCAATAATTTTAGAAAAGATTTCTATCTTGGAGATGGTGGGTTTGACAAATTGTTGGAAAAAAAATTTAACATCAGATAAAGCCCTAAGATATGAAATCTGGATGAGTTAGAGAAGAAGATGCAGTATCTATGGTGAAAATGAATGCCTTAGATCCAAAGCTTCGAGAAACCTCAATCTCCCATCCAAGGAACACATCGGGTTTTTGTCAACCTTGATCAGTGGTTGACAAAAACCCGATTGATCGGTGGTAGGGTTTTTGTCAACCTTGTTTCGATCAATCGGGTTACGATGAGATTTATATCGAAATAGATAATACCATGGAAGCTCTTCCAATTGTGCCAAAGAAGGAGACGAAGTAGTTGAACACGGTCGTCCGTGTCGACGCTGGCTTCTCGGGAATCAATTCCCTCCGGTCGTCGGTGATATGTACTCTGAAAAGGCGACGCGGGGAGGAGGTGGTGATGGTGGTTGTGGGGAATCGTGAGAGAAGAGGAAGAAGATGAGAACAATCGTTGGGCAAAATGGAGCGGATTGAGAGGGGTGAAAAGGATTATGTTAGCTTGGCACCTAATTTGATGATGAAAAGATTGAAGAGTTGTAATGCTACTAAAGATAACTCCTCATTGAAGACAGAGAGTATGACGGGAAAACTAAAAGACCCCAGTTAGAAGCCCATAAGCCCGGAATTATAATGATTGGCCCGTATCAGCCTGGTACCGATTGACATTACTACGTCAAAGCCTTCAATTTTTATATAGAGATAGATTATAACTACTCCCTCCGTCACATATTATAGATTACGTTTTTCATTTTGGGCGTCCTAAAATATAGATCCTACTTTCATTTTTTATCTTTTGTATTATTATCAATATCACATCAATCTACTCTCTCTTTCCTCCTTTTTACATTAAAACTCACACCAATTCACTTTTTTATCTTCTCTTTCCTACTTTGCCCTCTTTATTTTGCCCTCTTTATTTTATTAATATAACCTACCACTTACCTACACAATTAATTACTCCTTATTTCTCCCCCCTTATCTATTACCAATACGGAGTAAACTCTTCCACTTACCAACGTAATTGATTACCCCTTATACCCTTCAAATTAAAATATAATCAATTTCTGTGGTTATGCTAAAATTTCCGATCAAATCGCAATTAGTCTCCTTTGTTTTCATTTATCTCCTCAACATAGCTATGCCCCCTTTCATGAAAGATCAAAACAATTAGTCGTGTCTTATAAAACCTGGGCTCCTTAAATTCAGTTAAAAAACAAATAACAGAGGAAAACTATTACTCTTATGTAACAAATAACATAGAAAAACTATTATTGTGGCAACCTCTCGATATTATAAGACTCACTAAGTCATTGTCTGCGCTTCGCGCGTGTTAAACACGTTTTATTTCTGTCGATATTTATACGTTTAAAGATATTTTTTCATATATGTAATATTTAGTAATTTTTATTTTGTAATAAAATAATAGAATATCTCTCATATATGTACCAGAATCACATAGTCGTTGACGATCTCGATTTGCTCTCCATAGTCATACGGATTGGAGTCGAAGCGTGAAGAGAGAAAAATGGTGAAAATGGTGGGAATAAACAATTAAGCACATAGTTATAGTTTTATTAGACATTTAATAAGTATCAATTGTCATTGGGTAAATGGGAGATGGAAAGAGAGATAAAATTAGGTTTAAACATTAATTAGTCCAACTTACATTACTTTCTCAAAGGATCAATTTTATAATATATATAATATATAGATACATTAAAAATATCTAATTAAACCATATTAGTTTTTAACCGGGAAAGGAAGGAGCGTCAAGATGAAACGAAGAAATTGACGAATGAGATCAGATGAGAATGAGTTTGGAAGTTGTGGTAGAGGAAGGAGACGAAGAGAATGTGTTTTTAATTGGTGATGAAATTAGCATTTAAGAAAATAGATAATTAGGGTAATAATTTAAAATATTAGAATTTATTAGGTACAAAATTTTTTACTTTATAACTTTTATATATATATATAGAAGATTTGAGAAAATTGTCGTGATATTAATGACTAAAGGAGAGAGAAAATTGGAAAAAATAAATAGAAGAGAGAAATAGAAAGGTATTTGTAATTTGGGAAAAGAGAAAAAAGAATAAAATTTATTTGTAAAAATAACGCTTAGGTGAAGATAAATAATGAGTAAAATATTTCTAAAAATGGACAATAGATAGTACTTTTTGAGATATCTGAAAATGGAATGAGTTTTATATTATCACTACTAGAGAAATGTCTTTTAGTGATGGTTGAATTTATCACAAATGGCGACATAATTTTGGATTTCGTCGGAAATATTGATAGGGACCGAAACATCGGTATATTCGGTGTGGTTGATACCGACGGTTATGGATATCAAAATCACCAACAATTCTATTTGTCATTAAAAAATTTCCGACGGATTTGACTGTCACATCTATTATACCGACATACTCCCTCCGTTAAAAATACTTGTCCCTGGAGCAATTTTAGGGAGAATTTATTAATCAAAATTTTAGACAAGTATACCCTTCATAGTTTAAGTAATGACATAGAGAATAAAGGAAAGAATAGTGAGAGAATAAAGGAAAGAATCAATAAAAGTATGGTAAATTTGGAAAAAATGGTGTAAAATTATGTTAAAAGACTAAGTAATTTTTAACAAATGATTTGGACTTCAGGGACAAATAAATTTTTAACGGATGAAGTATATAATTGTAGAAAGTACAGACGCCAATGTTAGTCGGGGAAAAAGATCCGACGATTATATTTGCCAGTAATAGTAATAACCGTAGTTGTAGGTAAGTAATCCCTGACAAATATAATTGTTTTTTGCATAAAAATCATACACCGACGTTTCCGTTCGTCAATAACTAATTCCGACATCTATAATTGTTGATATCATAAACATCAACCTAGCTATATAATGTGGGTTTTATTTTTTTATATATGGTTTTTGATTGTTATGTCAAACCACTATATATAATTCATCCAAATAATAGTAATAAGTTAATCTTATTCCTAGCTACTAATAAGAAAGCCTAATATACTTAGAGAGTACTAGGCGAGAAGCAAAATTTATATTACATAATATTGAGCACACACACGTACAGTGGTATATAATGAATCAGTTATGTTCATGTAAGCTAAGTAGATAAAGAAATACTTATAAGCTCAAATAAAGTGTATTAGTCTCTCCCACTCCCATGAAAAGAAAAGCATCCGGCAAGGCATGTATCGTCGTGGTCATAAGAATGCGCTGCACTACACCATAGGAGGAAGTGGTTGCGCGGCCGGGGACTGTGCTGATGCGTATGCATACGACCTAGTCTCCAATGGAAGAAGAGAAGGAGCATAGTCGATTGGTAGTATTTTATATTGAGACCGAAAGTAAAGTAAACCAAATCAGCAAAGTGGACAAACAAAAAAGACACCCAAAATGAAAAGTGGACAAACAAATAGGATACACCACTTTATATTGAGACCGGCCAACCTTACCAACTTTTCGTGCACCGGCCCGCACTGAAAGATTAATTATAACACCTACTAGATTGGTAGTATTTTATTATAAAGAATTGTTATCCAATTAGTGCTTTCAATTCAAGATAGCTTAACCATTCAGCAAACCAAATCTCAATATATACATTATGTGATCATACGTAAGCTTTATGTCACCTTTTTTAAAGTTGCTACGCTATGTTTAATTCCCGGCACTTCCAGTATTTATACTTGAGGTCTCTTCCAAGTAATTAATATTCTTGTTAACCACGATGGAATCGGAGTAGACTCAACGAATTGAATCAGTTATTTTTATGATTAATCTATAACATTAGACCATATCAACTTTTTTTTATCTGTAATAATGTTAATTTAATTCAATCAATGAAAAACTGTATTAACAGACTAATGCAATTTAGAAAATTACATATGTATGCATGTTACTTGTAACAAAATATACATGTTCATTTGAAACACAAAATTGTAGAATTAAATCATTAACATTCTGAATCTATACATGCGTCATTTATTTAAACATATAGGAGTATATGAATATGGTAGTTCGTATGCAAAGACATATGAACACAATTAATGGAGCTTTTTGAGGAGGGGAAGGGTCGAATAAATTTTCTGAACAGTTGTCACTTTTGATATGTCGTTGTCAAAAAATTTAAGCCCTACGTAGAAAAAGGAATATTCCCTCTCAACATTTACGTACGTATTCACACGTTCGATACGGAGTTATAGTACGAGTACTGATTATCTTATGGTGATCGATGTTAAATTATGTTACTGCTTACTTAATCACTCTAATATATTAATTTAATATATGAACTCGTGAGAAATTGTACGTGCACTCTTAAACTTTGACCTTCATCGCATTAGTATACATGTGTGTACAGGTGTGGGTCCGCTTTAAACTTCTTCTAATCAGTGCTTGCTGCCAAAACGTTGAAGAAATTTACAAGTCAACTCAAAATTAAATTTCTAACCAATATAAAACCGTGTTTGTTTGGTTTTAAGTTTTGACCTTGCGATCGAGTGGAGCAACGATAGGAAATCTGTTAGAAAGTCTTTTCCGTTTAATAATATAAGTTTTTAGAGTCTTTGAAATAAAATTAACAATTACAATTACGTATATTTTTGGGTCGAATTATTCCTAATTCTGATCCGGTTTCCGATTCAAGGTTCTCTTATTCCGATCCGATTCGAAATCCAGAAAAAATCAGATTGAATCGGACCGAACCGGTTTATCTATTTTTTAATATTTTAAAATACAAATAATACATATAATCGTATTAAAATTTACGGAGTATATTTTAAGAAGATTAAACTTATATAATAATACATTATACAATATATTTATAAAAGTACAAAAAATCATATATTTTAATAATTAGAAAAGTAAAAGAAATAGAAATTTCACTCAAAGACCGCACCGGGCTGGATGACATCGATAAGGTCCGGTCTTCGGTCTGGTCTTTGGTCCAAGCTTTCAAAAATTCCGATAATCGGACCAGATGAACAACCCTAAACTAAATTATCTTTTATTTCTTCATCTAATTTAGCAACACTCAATATATATTTGTGTACAATTTGTCCATAAAATTTAAGAGTAAAACAGGGAAATTTTGTCAAAAACACCTTAAAAGACTTGTATTTTGTTACAACTTACAAGTGAATGATGCTCTAGGGACTTATACTTTCAGACGGACAAAGTAATTAAGAATAACACAAATGATCTTAACACAAATGAAAAAAATATTACAAAATTAAGTAGAAAATTTATATTATAATAGATTTAAGGTTATAAGAAAATTTGATACTTGCAAAATTGATATTACAATAAAATAATTGATCAAGATTAGTAGGTTGTTTATAATTTGATACTATTAATGAAGTTTGCAAATTTTTTAATTCTATATTTAATAAAAACAAATGTAATTTCTTAAAATGTTGTGTATTTATGTCTTTTGTTTATACAATCATTTCATTTCAAGATGGAAAATTAATTAATGAATATCATAAACGTCAAATGACTATACTTGACATTTACTATATATATATAAAAATGTATGTTGCATTCACAAATATTCATCATCGACCTCGCGCTACGCGCAAGTTACCGATTCTAGTATATTAAAACGTTCGATGTTTGGGATAGTAAATTTTACTCAAAACTCATAAATGCCTCCTTTTTAATTTTTGATAAATCCACAATTAATCATCTTCCATTATACTCTCATCCAATTTTATTAGCTTGATTATGTTAAAAAAAACTCCAATTGATGTTTACGCAGTGGAACCAACGAGTGGAAAGAGGTCTTTAAACTATGTTTCATCAAACCTTACAAATAGGACGATATTCTACTTAAAAAACTCACACGTAGCACAAATATCAAATTCCTTGTGACATATAAAGACTTTTAGGAAATCTCTAATATGTAATTGTATTTAATGAGAAAATTAACTCAAGGTCCTTTTGGTCATAAATGATAAAGTTAGTTAGTAAACCTCTTGTAATAGGGTTTTTCTAATAAGTGTCTAAGGATATACATTAAACAACTAAAAAAGGAAGGTATTACATTGAAAATGTAATAACTTTTTATTGTGATGAATTTATCTCATTTTCCAAGGGATGAGACCTATTTTTTTTTTATCTCTTTTAATTGTTTATTGTGTGTCCAATACACAGATGAAGAGCGTGTTCAGCTAATGGGGTTTTGGATTTTGTTTAGCTAGCTTACAAGAAGCTACAATTACAACTTCAACCTTATTGTTAACTTGAGGTAGCTAAAATTTATTGTTGGCAAATAGGTTGGAAGTCATAACAAATTTGATATGAGAATCATTATTCCTCTCTCTATAGTTTTCTTGGTAAATTCTAACTTTGTAATGGTATTAGAGCGTATGGATTATGGTGTGATCTTGCATTCTTTTTTTCTTTTCTTTTTTTTCTTCCGATCGATTAGATCAATTCCTTATTTTCTGTCACTACCTTACGATCTACATTTCTTTGATCTTTGTGACAATGGCTAAAGGTCGTAATTCTGGCTTTGGATTTCACTATATATCGTGGTGTAAATCTTAATTTGGACTCGTGTTTATTAATAGATCGCTCGCTTGAGAAGCCGGCGATTGAATCAGACATGTTTTCCCTCTGACTTTGACCCGATTATTGGGGAAGGTAAAATTTCAGATAGCTTCATGTATATGGGATTGTCGATACACCCTAAACAAAACAAAAATCCGTAGCATATGAAAATAAATTAAGATGACAAATCAAGTCTACACTTGGAGATTGCTTTGTGCATGCTACTAATTATAACAAAGATTATAAATACTTATGGTTGAACAAATACATATGAATCTGAATGGCTGAGAAGTTTGGTAGTATAGTTGAATGACTAATTTTGACTTAGTTTTATACAAAAACAATGACTAAACTGACTATAATGTAAATAGGGCCAACAAACACAAGTATATAATCGGACTACTATTCTTGACCTTTTATGGATGCTATACTATTCTTGACTTTGAATACACGAAACCGACCCAAATCCAAGCACCTAGCTAACCGGAAAGAAGAAGCAAGTTTCCAAATCTAATCAAACACTTCCCCAAAATCTCAACCACGTTTAAAATACCATTTCTTACAAAACTCTTTCTATTATATTCATTATTTTTATATACTCCGTATCATTTATAACGAATCTGACCAATACAAGTTATACAACGCACAAGTTACCCACCTAAATAAAAATCACGTGCCCCAAAACTCACACGCTAATTCTCCTCATATATATATAACCACTCGCTTCCCATTTTTCCTAACAACCAACCACCACACAAAAAAAAAACTTAATTCCCCTGCTTTTCACCTCAAAATACAGAGCAACCCAAAACTGAACTGAAGCTCAATTCAGAGGAAGAAGAAGAAGAGTTCAATGGAGTGGATTCGAGGTGAGAAAGTGGGTAGAGGAAGCTTCGGAACAGTCGATCTGGCGATTCCCAAATCGAATTCGAAAAATTGCCCATTAATGGTGGTCAAATCCTCTGATTTCTCCACATCCGATTCGCTAAGAAACGAGAGGGAGATCCTCCTGAAACTCGGCGACGGAAGCGATCAAGTGGTAAAATGCTTCGGCGAAGCTCGTAGCAACGAAAACGGCCGCGATCTGTACAACCTTTTCTTCGAGTACGCCGCGAACGGAAGCCTCGCCGATCACAGATTCTCCGAGTTGGAATCACGGCAGCACACGAATTCAATTCTCAAGGGTTTGGATTTCATCCACGGAAAGGGATTCGTTCACTGCGATATCAAGTTGCAGAATATACTTCTCTTCGCAGACGGGAAGGCGAAGATCTCGGATTTCGGTCTCGCGAAGGAGAAGAAGATCGGAATTGAGTTGAGAGGAACTCCTTTATATATGTCGCCGGAGGTGGTCGCCGGCTCCGGCGGGGACACCCCGGCGGATATGTGGGCCCTCGGTTGCGCGGTAGTAGAGATGATGACGGGGAAGCCTGCGTGGAGGTGTGGTCCAGGGAGCGGCGTCGGCGATTTGCTGTGCCGCATCGCCGGCGGGAAAGAGTCGCCGGAGATACCAGAGAGTATGAGCGAAGAAGGAAGGGATTTCGTTTCAAAGTGTTTGGTGAAGGATCCGAATGAGAGGTGGACGGCCCGGATGTTGTTGGATCACCCGTTTGTGTCGGGTTTGGGCGACGATGAAACGACGTCGTCTTCTCCGAGGGGTCCCTTTGATTTCTCTGAATTGACTACGCCGAAAGCTGACGTGGCGTATAGTACGGCGGATTATTCGGATGTGTGTTCGGGTTCGGTTTTGAAGCGGGTTGAGATGTTGGCGGGTAGCCCGGTTGGTTCGCCGGATTGGTCGGATTTAGATGGATGGGTTGGCGTTAGATGATGATTGTTAATTGTGTCCTGAATTTTTGTAGAGATGTAAATTGTATAGACAGAATGATTTTATTAATGCCAAAATTGGGGTGGTTTGTTTCTGAATTCCGCTGCAAATTGCAAATTGTGTTGCAACTGAATAAACCGAAAAGAGCGAAATGGGGAATGAGAATGAATCATAGAATATGGGCGGCGGACTTGGTTACGAGGGGTGGCATGCTGCAAATTAAGAAAAAGCTCTCACATAAGTGTTTTTCACGAGCTTATAAGGAGTAGTTGAGTTTTGTAGTTGTAACTGTTGGGAATTTTAGACGTTTTAATTTCAGGAAACACTTTCCTAACATCTAATAAGGATCTCATGCATATATTGATACCGATCATGTATATAAGAAGAATCAAATACCTCTTCATGCGTGTTCGTAGATGCCGAAAGACAGAGATGAAAGCCTCAAATGTGACTTCTCTACTTGGTCCACACGAGCAATAAATTGGATCTCCTTATGGTTTCTTCTGCTAGACCGAAATTCACAAGGATGTGCGGGATGTGGAGTATATAGTGTGTCTAGTGTGTTGGGTGCACTCTATGTGGAATAAGAGAGGCCTATATATAGGCATTTAGTCCTTGGAGGCCAAGACAACTTGGGGCCCAAGCCAAGTCCTTGGTGTGCAAGGAAGAGGACAAATGTCTAAGGTGTGGACATTTGCTCCTTGGGCATGTGTGACACATGTCCACCTTGGGCATGTGTGACACATGTCTACCTTGTCCAAATCTCTAAATAACTGATAACTGTTATCAGACACCCGGTGAACAATTCACCTCGTTTATTGTTCCACTTACCCCAAATCCTATAGGCTAACCGGGCCTTCAGATTCGCATGATCCAGTCCGTAAACTCTAAGTGTGTGACCTCATAGGACCCAGTTATTCTAGCCATGAGTTTAATCTTATTAATCTCATAAGTCGTATTGGGCACTAGCAATAGCGTGCGACTACTAAAATATTTGGATTATAAATCTTCATTAATAGTCCTATTCCATATTAATAATTGCACCGTTGATTAAAGGACACAATTTCTTCAATCTCCCACTTGTCCCTAAACAAGCGTGCAATGTTAAAATTCCTTTGTCTCTTAGTGTCTCATTTGATGATATGGTGACTTTCATATCTATATCAAATGTGTTTCTTGAACTCTTGAGATCGAACTGTCAAAACAGATGATTACATTTAATCCATCTGAGCGTGGCCACGCATTTTACAGCTCTCACTCTTCAAGTGGCCAAGACACAATTCCTTTTCAATGTATCATGGTATACATGGAACAAGAGGACTTCTCCAGTCTTGTATGACTATTGCTCCCACTCAACCTTTGGCAATCCCAATCACTGCCTTTAGAACTCCCTGTTACGGTGAGCGTTTAACAGCGTCAAAGACATACCATCAGTCAAGTGAAACAATATCACACTCATGTCTGAGGAACTCATTAATCATGGTTTTAATCCTAAAGGCTCTGCAATCCCTTTTGGAGAGTCTAGAGGACGGTCAGTCCGATATGCATCATCTATGCACACCTGTGTAATTGACTAGACATCTCTATGTCTCCATAGCACATGAAACCCTGTGCTATCAGCCAATCTCACAATATGGTCTTTAGATAAATCATTTATGTCCGAGTTAATGATTCAGACCATGGACATAACAATAATTCTTAATTCCAGTTCACTTAATGGGGTTTCATTCACTATAACAATTATGATAAGCCCATTTGATAATTACAGAATTATTTGGACATTTTATTTAATACCAAGCAATAATTAAATAATAACGAGTCATTCTCATATAGAAAACAAGCATAAAAGTGTCTAACATCAATAAACAAGATTTATTATGAAAAACAGTTATATCTCAAATCCATTCTCCAATGTGCTTGAGACCCTTGGCCCTAGTGTGACTATCATGCTTAGGCCTGGGCATGGGCTTGGTCAAAGGATCTGCAATGTTATCATCTGTGTGCACTTTGCACATCCTTACATCTCCTCTATCAACATAGTGTCGAATCAGGTGATATTTTCGTTGTACATGTCTAGACTTAGAGCTTGAGCTTGGTGCCTTTGCTTGAGCAATGGCACCATTGTTGTCACAATAAACGTCAATTGCCCTAGATATGCTAGGAACAACACCAAGCTCAGCTACAAATTGCCTAATCCAGACGGCCTCTTTCGCTGCTTCACTAGCAGCAATGTATTCGACCTCCGTTGTAGAATCCACTATTGTCCCTTGCTTTGAGCCCTTCCAACTAACGGCTCCTCCATTCAAAATGAAGACGTATCCAGACTGTGACTCAAAGTCATCTCTGTCTGTCTGGAAACTCGCATCAGTATAGCCCTTGACGACTAACTCGTCATCACCTCCATATACCAAGAATTCGTCCTTTGTCCTTCTCAAGTACTTTAGGATGTTCTTGGCTGCACACCAATGTGCATCTCCTGGGTTTGATTGGTATCTGCTACACATACTCAGAGCATATGCAACATCTGGGCGTGTACATATCATAGCATACATGATAGAACCTATGGCCGAGGCATAGAGAATCTTGCTCATTCTCTCAATCTCATCAGATGTCTTAGGACACTGAGTCTTGCTGAGATGTAAGCCATGTTGCATAGGTAGAAATCCTTTCTTGGAATTTGCCATATTGAATCTGTCAAGGACCTTATCTATATAAGTTCCTTGACTCAGACCAATAAGTCTCTTAGATCTATCCCTATAGATCTTGATACCTAATATGTACTCTGCTTCTCCCAAGTCTTTCATTGAGAAACATTTCTTCAGTCATTCTTTAACTGTTTCCAGCATCGGAATGTCATTCCCAATGAGTAGTATGTCATCCACATACAAGACTAGGAAAACTACTTTGCTCCCACTAAACTTCCTGTAAACACAAGGTTCTTCTTCACATCTGATGAAGTCAAACTCTTTGAATGCTTCATCAAATCGAATGTTCCAACTCCTCGATGCTTGCTTTAGTCCATAAATAGACTTCTTAAGCTTGCATACCTTCCTAGGTTGCTCTGGATCCACAAAACCTTCTGGTTGTGTCATATACACATCCTCTTCTAAAAAACCATTTAGAAAAACAGTTTTGACATCCATTTGCCAAATCTCATAATCATAATAAGCGGCAATTGCTAGGAGTATCCTAATGGACCTAATCATTACGACTGGTGAGAACGTTTCTTCATAGTCAACACCATGAACCTGTTTAAATCCTTTGGCAACTAACCTTGCCTTATAAACAGAAACGTCCCCATTCTTGTCTGTTTTGATCTTAAAGACCCATTTGCAGCCGACAGGTGTTACCCCGTCAGGCAAATCTATCAAGTCTCGGACCTGATTCTCAGACATGGAGTCCATTTCGGATTTCATGGCTTTGAGCCATTTTTCGGAGTTGGGATCCGTCATTGCTTGCTTATAGGTTGCAGGCTCACTACTTTCTAAAAGTAGTATGTCAGGACTAACATTCAAGACGAAATCATCATATCGTCTAGGCTGATGTCTTGGCCTACTTGATCTCCAAAGTGGTGCAACAACAGGAGGGATAATAGCAGGAGGGTTTTCCACAACATCTTGTGGTGCCTCTTGAACTTCATCCACTTGAGGAACTTGTTCTTGAATCTGGACGGTGTTCCCTTGAAAAGGTCTACCTCCAAAATCTAGATCCTCTGTGACATCTTCAATGTCATCTTGTTGTTGTGTTTGTTGCTCAGCTTGAATTTCGTCAAGTTGAACATTTCTCCCACTTGGCTTCTTGGAAAAACAATCTTTTTCCAAAAAGACACTATCCCTAGCAACAAACACTTTGTTCTCTGTTGGGTTGTAGAAATAATACCCCCTTGTTCCTTTGGGATACCCTATAAAGAAGCATTTGTCTGATTTAGGTGCAAGCTTATCAGATAGTAAACGTTTTACAAAAGCCTCGCAACCCCAGACTTTCAGAAATGACAAGCTAGGAACCTTTCCATGCCATATCTCATGTGGTGTCTTGTCAACTGTTCTAGACGGAGTCCTGTTTAGTGTAAACACAGCAGTTGTGAGGGCATAACCCCAAAAGGATGTAGGAAGATCAGCAAAACTCATCATTGAGCGAACCATGTCTAACAATGTTCGATTTCTCCTCTCAGATACACCATTTAACTGTGGCATGCCTGGTGGAGTCAATTGTGAAACGATTCCACAACTTCTCAAATGATGATCGAATTCTTGGCTCAGATATTCGCCATCACGATCTGATCAGAGTGCTTTTATCTTTTTACCAGTTTGTGTTTCAACTTCATTCTGAAATTCTTTGAACTTTTCAAAAGATTCAGATTTATGTTTCATTAAGTAGATATATCCGTATCTACTAAAATCATCAATAAATGTAATGAAGTATCTATAGCCTCCCCTAGCTTCCGTGCTCATTGGTCCACACACATCAGTATGTATAAGAGCCAATAGTTCAGTAGCCCTCTCACTCGTTCCAGTGAAAGGTGAACTTGTCATCTTGCCCATCAAACAAGATTCACATGTCTCAAATGATTCAAAATCAATTGATTTTAGGATTCCAACAGCTTAGAGTTCCTTCATGCGTTTTATGCTGATGTGGCCCAAGCAACAATGCCATAGGTTTGCTTCACTTAAATCATTCGATTTTTGCCTTTTGGTATTAATGTTATATACTTCATATTTGAGGTTCAATATGTATAGTCCTGCACTATTCATAATAGCTTTTGCATAGAAAACGTCATTCTTAATGACAGAAATACAACCATTCTTAATGTTGAATTCAAAACCCTCATTATCCAAAGCAGAAGTCGAAATAAGGTTCTTAGTAATTGAAGGAACAAAATAACAATTATGAAGTTCCAATACTAAACCAGAAGGTAAAGATAGACTATAATCGCCGATGGCAAGTGCAGCAACTCTTGCTCCATTTACAACGTGCAGGTCTACCTCTCCTTTCTCCAAGCGTCTACTATTTCTTAGTCCCTTCACATTATAAATAATGTGAGAACCACATCCGGTATCTAATACCCAAGTAGAAACATTGGAAGTTAAGACTTCAATAACATATATACCCGAGTTGGAGTTCACAACCCCGTTCTTTTTATCTTCCAGGTACTTAGGGCAGTTTCTCTTCCAGTGCCCTTTAGCCTTGCAGTAGAAGCATTCATGTTCAGCAGCCACCTTCACAACATTTGTGTTTCCCTTGGTATGAGCAACTTGCTTGCCCTTCCCTTGGTAAGTCTGCTTACGCTTCCCCTGAGGCCCCTTTTTGAAACCTTTCCCGTTGACCATAAGAACTTCCTTCTTATTGTCATGTAAAATATTTTGCTCAGCTGTTTTAAGCATGCCATGTAGCTCATTCAGGGTCTTACCCATCCCTTGCATGTGATACATTTGTCTGAACTGGTTGTATCCATCATGTAGGGAATGTAGTATGATGTCAGTTGCCATCTCTACATCGTAAGGATTACCCAGACTGACCATTCTGTCAAACAGACCTATCATGTCAAATACATGAGTGCCAACTGGTTTTCCTTTTTCAAGCTTGCTTTCTAGTATACGCCTATGAGTGTCATACCTTTCAATCCTAGCCTGTTCCTGAAACAAAACTTTCAGGTTTGACATGATTGTGTAAGCATCCTGCAATTCAAACCTCTTTTGAAGTGCAAGTTCCATGGCAGCAAGCATAAGACATGTGACATTCACAGACTTACGTCTTATAGCCTCTTCTTCTGACTTTTCCTCAACAGTTGAGGTGTCAGTCAACTTAGGGATTGGTGTTTCAAGGACATCCTCTTGTCCCTCAGACCTGAGAATAATTCCCAAGTTTCTTTCCCAATCGAGAAAATTTGTCTCATTCAGTTTATTCTTCTCAAGAATCGAGCGGAGAGTGAATTTCAAAGGTTCAGTAGACATAATAACTACAAGGAACGAAAATAACATGCATATAAATTATGCTTGTCATGCAAGAGCTCAAATCAAAACATGCTTTAAAATTTAAGCTAATGCACATTTTATTCAATTTTGATATGTCCATTGTGAATAAAATGATTCCAAGATCTTATTTCAGATAAGACTCAAGCGTACTGAGGCACTTCCTCAAGCCTTATGTGATCAAGGTAAGTAACAATTACTAATTATAACTCCTTATAATTCTTGGTTGATGGTCACATCACATGTCATACCATCTCTATGCCTCAAGATCCAAAACTGTGCCTTTTGGTCTCTTGTTGAGTATAACCATATCAAGGTTCACATGCCCCTTATATAAACATGCCCGCACTATCCCAAAGTCATAGAAGGACACCTCGCTAGGGCGAAAACTATCCAACTAATTCTAAGGGCCTCATGGGTTATGACATGGAAAGGCAATATCTCAATTTTCTTTTAAGAGACTTAAGCATGCAATGATTGTCTATTTACAAGTGAACTAATTCAAATAAATAAAGAATCATGCAAGCTTAAAATAATTTGTAAAGCATTCATAAATGCCATAACAAGATTTTGTGATCCTAGTATAACTCATACTAGTCACCGCATGCAAATAATAATATCATATATTAAAACATACATGCACAATAATATCAAATATTATAGATAAAACTCATGCAAAATAATCAAATTAAAATGCATGAAAATATTAATTAGCAAAAGACTAATTAAATCTATCTCTAATTTTATTAATTGTATTATGGAATTAATATCTAATATTAATCGTTAAAATGCATATGTGAAAATCGTATTTTCCAAAATGAAATATCTAATATCTCATCTACTTTATGACAAGTTTTATCTATAAAGTATTCCTACACTAGGAAACTTATCCAACAAGTCATCAAGACCCACCCGTCGACGGTCTAACCGTCAACCATTATCTTCACCACCGTGAACAGATTTCACCCAGCCGCGGTGTTTCTCCCACTCAAAAATTATAACTTTTACAAAATTTGAAGTAGGATTGTGATTTTTAATTTTCATAAAATTAACGTTTTTAATTTATAAGATTATGAAACAATTTCATAAACTTAATAAATTTTACGCATCTAGACATGCAAATTCAAAATTTCATTAATCTAGAAAATAATGCAAATTAACTCATAAATACAATTTATCCATCTTGAATTAAAATGATGGTTAAACATGCATCAAAATTAAGATCTATATCAATTTATGCAAGAGGCTCTGATACCACTGTTGGAAATTTTAGATGCTTAAAGCGGAATTTCAGAAAATACTTTCCTAACATCTAATAAGGATCTCATGCATATATTGATACCGATCATGTATATAAGAAGAATCAAATACCTCTTGATGCGTGTTCGTAGATGCCGAAAGACAGAGATGAAAGCCTCAAATGTGACTTCTCTACTTGGTCCACACGAGCAATAAACTGGATCTCCTTATGATTTCTTCTGCTAGACCGAAATTCACAAGGATGTGCGGGGTGTGGAGTATATGGTGTGTCTAGTGTGTTGGGTGCACTCTATGTGGAATAAGAGAGGCCTATATATAGGCATTTAGTCCTTGGAGTCCAAGTTAAGAACTTGGAGGCCAAGGCAACTTGGGGCCCAAGCCAAGTCCTTGGTGTGCAAGGAAGAGGACAAATGTCTAAGGTGTGGACACTTGCTCCTTGGGCATGTGTGACACATGTCTATCTTGTCCAAATCTCCAAATAACTGATAACTGTTATCAAACACCCGGTGAACAATTCCCGGTGAACAATTGAAGACAAAATTCGTTGGGTAAGTAGGGTTTAAAATAATGGGTGGTGTTGGTGTAATTACATAAAGCAATTAAGGTAGCAAAGCAAAGGATGGCCCACAACCCTAATGTGGTCCCTTGTCTAATTGCTGCACTTTCATCTCTTTTTGTATTAATCTTATCATGTGCAACCGTCCACTTTAACTTCAAACCCATGCCATGCATGATTCCACCTTCGCTTCATAAATCAACTTAATTTCCTATTTACTTCTTACCTTAAGCTTCATAACCTCAATGTTTTACACCTACAATCAAACTTAACTAAATCACGACTCATTAACATATTTGTACGACATCTTTAATCTCATTCTATAAATATACGAAGCGATAGCAACAATCATAGCTTTAAGTTTCGAGAAGAATTTACTCCGTAGTTTAGATTGAAGAGAACGTAGAGATGAGATAAATAAAAGTTGTTGAGTGATGCTGCATGTACTTTATTGGGTAAGTATGCACCGCTGTCATGCTGCCATTGATATAGCTACAGGATTCTTATATACCGCCCGGCACTTTATTCAAACAACGCCGGGTCACTCGCGTTCTGCGAGGACACGTACACTCGCGTTCTGCGAGATTAGCAAAAAATTAGGTTAATTACATGCATGCTAATCTCGCGTTCTGCGAGTGCACGTGTCCTCGCAGAACGCGAGTGTCACGTCCCTCGCAGAACGCGAGCTTAGCATGTCAGATTGACGTTGTTGTGCGCCATTACTACATGTCTTGTCCCCACCTAACTATAATAACTACCCCCTTATTTTAAGTATTCCGTAACACCTATTAACCCTACCCTAACACCTCTTTTTATCATCTTTCACCTCTTTCACCCTCCATTAAAACCCATTTTCAAAACCTTAAAACTTCAAAACACTCTAAAAACACCTAAAATAATGGAAGATGAAGAGGAATTCAACAAAGGAGGGAATGAAGATGGTGGTTCATCAAGTTACCATTCAAATGAGGTAATGTTCTTACTTAATTTTTGAATTTTAATTTGTTTTGCACCATTAAGAGCTAAAATGAACTTATTATGTTGTATTTCATGTTAAATCTAGTAGTAGTGGTAAGTGTTGAAGAGATGCCTTTTGCATATAATGTCAAAAACTTAGATGTGTTCATGTTTTTAGGGTTTTTATGGTTTTGAATGTAGGAACTCATGTTATGTTAAATTATCCCGTTCAGTAACTAGTTTCAGGAAATAGCAACTTCTCGCGTTCTGCGAGAGGAAGCCACTCGCGTTCTGCGAGAAGTGCCTCCCTCGCAGAACGCGAGAAGTTGCACATTACAGAGTATTAACAGAAGCATTGTGTATAGGTGAATTTTTCTTTGTTCACTGGATTGAATGCAATCCAGTTGAATGACTACACCTACCCCTCGCGGAATACGGTGCCCGTTTCGCCACCGTCATTTGATTTAGGGATTGACGACTTTGGATATTATCATCAACCATCTTTATATGAACAACATGTGTCATCTACTTATGAGTTGCCCGTGCCATCTACTTGTGAATTGCCATGTACATATGAGGTGCCATCAAGCTATGATGCGTTTCATTCACAATTTGCTAACCCACCAACAAACGTAGGAGAGGAGATGTGTTTTCTTCCCTCTTTACGCACTGCACCAAAGTTTGATAGTCCCGTATGTGAGGAAGAGGTTGTTTCTAGGGATTATTCGGAATATTTCACTACGGAGCAAGTGTTTGCCTCTAAGGAGATTGGTCATTTGTGGGCTTTGAATGTTGCAAAGCAACACAAGTTTATGATCTCTATTGGAAGGACTGTACCAGCTAAACTGGGGCAAAGTGGTAAGATTCAAATCATTTGTGAGAAAGGGGGAAGCCATAGGCCTAAAGGTGTCGGTGTTAGATCAAACACAAAGAGCAAGAAAACGGGGTGTAAATTTCAGTTGAAGCTCATGGAGAACCGGGTTGAAGAGAATTGGAGATTAGTGGTTGTTTGTGGTTTGCACAACCATCCTATTGGAGATAGTTTGGTCGGGAATGCATTTGCCGGGAGGCCAACCCCGGATCAAAAGAAAAAGGTTCGTGAGATGGTACTTTCACATTGTTCTCCAAATCAGATTTACACTGAGATAAACAAGGATCCCGGAAGTTGCACAAAGAAGAACCAAGTGTACAATTTGGTAAGACATATAAGGGAAGAGGAAATGGAAGGTAGAACCGTGGTTCAAGAATTCTTTCACCAATGCAAAGAGAGCAACTACTTCATGGAGTATAGGCCAAGTGCAACGAACCCTTCGTTAATAGGCGACTTGTTCTTTGCTAGCCCCGAATCAATGAAACTCTTAAAGGCGTTTCCATATGTCCTTTTGATGGACTCGACTTATAGCACGAACAGGTAAGTATTTATCATTCTGTTTTTATGTTGTATTTATCTTACTGTATTTTGGTTCCAGGTACAATGTTCCCTTCCTGGAGATAGTCGGTTTGACTTCTACATGGAAGAATTTTGTTGTGTGCGGGGTATGGTTAGAGGCTGAGAGCGAGGATAGTTATTTATGGGCGTTGCAGCAGCTGCAGACGATGTATTTGAGAATAGGAGCATCGCCTACTTGCTTCGTCACTGACCGTGAGATGGCTCTTATGAATGCAACAGACAAGTTATGGCCAAATGCAAAGTTTCTCTTATGTAGGCGACATGTAAGGAAGAACATAGAGGCGAGAGCCAAGATAGCTATGGGCACACAAGCATTGGGGGTTCATATTTCAAATGATTATTATAACGTGTTCGAACAAACCACTGAAGAAGATTACAAGAGTACTTTGAAGAAACTTGAGGACGAATGGCGAGCTTATCCAGCCGTATTGAAGTACGTGAGAACGAATTGGCTAAACCGTTACAAAGAAAGACTTGTTTCAGCATGGACGGATAATGTCTTCACTCTCGGGAATAACACGACAAACAGGTATGTTCTGTTATTTATGTCTACCTTCTACATATGATAAAAAGAGCTTCTGTAATGCACACCTCGCAGAACGCGAGTGCATACCACATCGCAGAACGCGAGTAAATTCGTTGATTCAGTGTTGATGCATTTTCGAATGCAAAGATCCTGGAACAATGTATGAACTCGCAGAACGCGAGGTGTACACACCTCGCAGAACGCGAGGAGTTACACATTACAGAAGGATCCACAGGTTCTGATTTGTATTTGCATTTTATTGTTTTTCGAACATTTTAGAGTTGAAGGAGCACATTCATGTCTTAAGTCATACTTGTCAAGTGGAAATGCTAGGCTAGACACAATGTTCAAAGAATACAAAACAATGGCGGAGAACCAACTTAAGGAGATTAATGTGTCTTTCACCGAGAGTTTGAATAAGAGCTTCACAGTTGTTGAAGGGGCCGACTTGTTTAAAGTCTTGAAGTTCAAAGTCTCTTACAAATGCATAGAATTTTTGCTTAAGGAATACACGAAGGGGGAGAGATTAGGTGCGCACTTTAATATGTTTTGTAGCTGCGGGATCAAGATTAGAGATGGTTTGTTAAATTCTTAAAGCTGCAAGATAAGACCCCGAGGTAAGAGTAATGCAGTAGGTGTAGGTGTAGCAGCAGAGATAAGACATTGCAATGCATTTATGGTCATGGTAGCTTAATTGCGTGCTTACACATATCAACTGAGAGTGACACCATCCTCGCGTTCTGCGAGATAGGTGTCACTCGCAGAACGCGAGTGACACCAACCGTGCCACAGACCGTGCATATCAACTGAGAGCACCCTGTTTCTTATAGGGCAGACTCGCGTTCTGCGAGTGGTGTGCACCTCGCGTTCTGCGAGGTTATGCAAAAAACGAACAGAATTGAAGCAACACCAACATATCCCTAAACATAATCCAACAAAATTATCCAATCAACAAAACACCTAAGAAAGCAATCCAAAACACAATCCAAAACACAAAACGAAAGGCTACTCGTCTTCTCGTGGTCGGAAGGGAGCGAGAGTTGACATACTTAGGAGCATTTGGGCGTGATATGAATCAAAATCCTCTGGAGTGGCAAACCGATACCGGTCCATGTCATTGTACACCCGGCCAATCACCTATACGCAAGTAAACATTCATTCTATGTTAATATTCGAGACAAACAAAGACTAGAAACGCAAGATAAACCAAAACAATTAATATTACCTGTCTCTCAGTCATCATCCCAGGGATTGCAGGACGGATATACCTATGGGTCCTCTTGATGTACCAATCCATGTAATCATGGGAGCATTCATGTGGTGCATAGGCAACTGGCCCCATATCATCGAGAGACAAAGAGTGAACATCTCTTGACTCCCAAAGCCATTGGTTGGCGTCATAAAAAACACTATAACACCTAATGTTTTTCAACCTATGAGCTTTGAGCGGTTCGATGACTGGCCTAGGAATACGCTGCACTCTCCCAAATTGTCTGGGACACCTATCAGGCATGTGTGGTTCGGTGATGTCACAGCAAGATAGCACCCCGTGAAATAGAGCGGGAGCAAGCTCAGGATCGGTGAAGTCTTGTGCTCCATACGGGTTCCAACATACCTAACAAAATGACAGAAAAACGCATGGTGAAGTCTGTAAAACACCAGAAACTGCAGAAACTAGGACAAAATGCAGAAACTTGCATTTTCTCGCGTTCTGCGAGTGTGTCCATCCTCGCGTTCTGCGAGAAGCCACAGACTCGCGTTCTGCGAGAAAATGTTGCATAATCAAACAAATTACTGCTGCGTACTAAAAAAATGCAGAAATCCCAGAAAATGCAGAAACTTACCATCTCCGGCATAAGAATATCGAGCGCTCCCCTATAGTCCCTTCCGACTTGCCCCTTCTTCAGCTTTACATTCTTAGGCATCCACCGGTATGCCCATGGTTGCTCCGCTCTCCACCGAGGACGTTCAGTAGGTCGGAAGTGTGGGAAGTAGTTGTAGATCCATGCCTAAGAAATACAAAGTACGTTAAATATGAAAATATATACAAGTATGTAAATTAAACGCTTAGAAAGTATAATACCTGCAACAAGGTGTAACAGAAAGACATCTGCGCACAACCCTGTCGTGTGCATACCCCCAGCTGCCTATACAGATGGGCCAAAGCAGCTGAACCCCACGATATGCCCGTAGCATGGGCATAGGTTTCCAAATAAGGCCCATATCTAAGCCGAATCAAGTTCTGTGACTTGTCCGGAAATAAGAGCGAGGAAGCAGTATACAACACCCATCCTAAACCCTTTCGCTCTGGACCTAGGGTTTCACAATGCCTTCTAAACCAATCAGCTTTCACCCTCCCAGAATCTAAAGTGTGGGGATCTACTCCAAAAATTTCCGCCCCCTTCCTACCATAGTATTTTATAATCTCATCATGACTAAACTTGGCCCCCAGTTTCTTACAAGTAGTCATTGCTTTCCCTTCTATAGGTAGGCCTAAAATCATATGTACATCCAGAAGGCCAATAGTGATCTCACCACAAGGGAGGTGAAATGAGTTAGTCTCCGGTTGCCATCGTTCGATGAACGCTTCAATCAACGGATAGTCGATTGCTTCGTACATCATGTCAGGTAGATCTGACAATCCAACAGCACCGGGAATCTCTGACCAGTCATCGTTGTCCAATGGCCAGTCACTGCTTTGCTTTGTCCGTTGTTGTGGCTTCATCGGACCTTTCAACTGCAGAAAAATACAAAATTACACACTGCAGGCCAAATTTACAAAAAATACAGTTTCTGCAGAATTATCAGCTTCTGCAGAAACCAAGCATTTTCTCGCGTTCTGCGAAGAGTAACACCCTCGCGTTCTGCGAGTATGCCACTCCTCGCGTTCTGCGAGAAAATGCACAGAAATTGCATTTTCTGTGCATTCTGCAGAATTTCTGTTAATGTATTAAAAATGCAGAAAATCAATAAATTAGTAAATTACCTCCCCTTTCTGGATGTGGAACGCCACATGTGCTTCAAATCCCTTAAGCAACTCGGGATCTTCTGGACCGCCAGGTGTGGCATGAGTGAGCTCAGGATCATACTTTGGCTCATTCTTCTTGGACTTCCTCTTTCTTGTTGGTTTCTGGACCAATTCTTCTTCTTCTTCTTCTTCTTCATCATCATCATCATCATCATCACCTTCTTCTTCGTGTTCTTCCCCAACACCTTCATCCTGGTACTCTTGTTCCATCGGTTCTGGTTGAGGATTGTAAGAAGAAGAACAAGCTTGTCCACTTCCTTGACCCATGTCTTCAGGAACACTTCCCTCACCAAATGCACCTCCCCACCCTTGTCCACCGACCCAACTTTGTCCACCCCACCCTTGTCCAACTTCCACTACAGCATACTGAGGAATGAAATTGTCCCAGCTTCCCGATTGTTCATATGGAGTTGATTGTGGTGCCCATTGAGTTGACGGTTGTGCACATGAAACTGACTCTTGAGAATAAAGGTCCCAATCATCATTTCGATACCCTTGATATGTATCTGCTCGTTCTATCCCACTAGGCACAGAACAGTCTTCCCCGGCATAACTATGGACACCACTGTACCGCTCTATGGGGCGATAATCAACGTCGGGGAGCCCCTCGGGGAAGAGCTCTACCGGTGTTGTATTCTTTGCTCTCCTTTTCCCTTTTGCATTTTCAACCGGTGGATTTTCTCTCACAGCGTTCCTATTTCTTCGACGGGTTGAACGTCCAGGAAGATCCATTACCTAAAAAAATGTAAAGTAGAATCAGTATATAAATATAACATTATATAAAGTAAAATCAGTATATAATAAAAATCTGCAGAAGAGGAAAGAATTTCCTCTTATGTCAATTCCTCGCGTTCTGCGAGTACCATGACACTCGCGTTCTGCGAGTGCCATGACCCTCGCAGAACGCGAGTATACTACACCCCTCGCGTTCTGCGTCAATTTGCACTATAATGAGTTTCCGGCAACAGTTTCCGGCGAGATTATCCGGCGAAAATTCAATATTTTAGCTAAAATACCTATCAATTTAAGTAAATTACCAAATAAACATCAAAACCCTAAATAAAATCAACAACCCTAATCAAAAACCCTAACCCTAATGAATTTCAACATTAAACAACATCCACTCATCCACCATAATTCAAAATCATCATCTTTCATCCATTATACAACCATTTCTAAATCAACATTCAATATCAAAACATTATATAATATGCAATTTCCTATACTAACAACATATATTCATCTAGAAACAACATTAAAAAGCATAAGAGTATAAGAAACATACCTTATATGGAGATTTGTAGTGAAAAGAGGAAGAAGAAGTAGGTTGAAACGAGAGAGATGGTGAGAGGCGGCGGTAGAAAATTGTGTGTGATGTAAAAAATGGGCCGAGTAGGGTTTTTCCCCTTTTATAGGGAAAAAACACCCTCGCGTTCTGCGAGGTGACGCACCCTCGCGTTCTGCGAGGTAACGCACTCTCGCGTTCTGCGAGGGTGCGTTATTTAGGAAACGCGAGGATGCACATTAAAGCGTATTAACAGAAGCATTGTAGTTAAGTGTGCAAAATAACACATTTTTAGTGTCTTTTTTAAGGCGATAAAGCCCAATTCGGCAAAAACGTCATCGAAACTTTATCGAAATGGAATGAAACTTTGTTTCAATCCTTATAATGTCTATTTGATCATGTGTGTAACTTGAAATTAAGATTTCTTCCTTTGGAAGTGAAACCTAGTTTGAAAACCGAACGAGGTCGCAATATGTATGACACACCATATAAATAAAGAAATATAATAAGGTTCAACACTTCAAAGGTGCAACATAATAAGGTTCAACATAATAAGTAATTCTAAACAAACAACATTAAACGGAACAAGCAAACAAAGAAGGTCGATAAATTTTCAAAAGAAAGATCTAACGACGAGGGTTGAACGGCCTGAAGAGGTTCCTGAATTCTCGTGCGGTCATCCTTGGTCTAGTGGATGGTTCCCCTCTCTCCCTTTGACGTTCTTGTCTCTCCCGTTCACGTCGCTCACGTTCTTGTCTCTCCCGTTCAAGTCTCTCCCGTTCAAGCATATCAAAGTTGTCTCCAATGCTAGACACCGTACTAATATCAGAAATATCAGATTCTTGATTGGAATTGGACATCTGTATAATCACAAACCTGACCAAATTATAGTTACATACTCAATCAAATTCATAATCTATACAAACAACAACAATGCTTATAATCATAGTAGCAGATCAGCATGACTCTCGCGTTCTGCGAAGGGCATGACCTCGCGTTCTGCGAGTACCATGACCCTCGCGTTCTGCGAGGGGTGTAGCGTTCTGCGTCAATTTGCATTATCATGAGTTTCCGGCGAGAATTTCAGGCGAAAATTCAAAATCAACATCCACTCATCCACCATAATTCAAAATCATCATCTTTCATCCATTATACAACCATTTCTAAATCAACATTCAATATCAAAACATCATATAATATGCAATTTCCTATACTAACAACATATATTCATCTAGAAACAACATTACAAAGCATAAGAGTATAAGAAACATACCTTATATGGAGATTTGTAGTGAAAAGAGGAAGAAAAACTAGTTTGAACCGAGAGAGATGGTGAGAGGCGGCGGTAGAAAATTGTGTGTGAGGTAAAAAATGGGCCGAGTAGGGTTTTTCCCCTTTTATAGGGAAAAACCACCCTCGCGTTCTGCGAGGTGACGCATCCTCGCGCTCTGCGAGGATACGCTCTCTCGCAGAACGCGAGAGACCGGGCGTTATTTAGAAAACGCCCGGGCGGTATTTAGCAAGGGCCTATAGCTAGCACTAGATCGATCTTCACCTACCCAGCCATATTTATTAATCTACCGAATTGCAAGTTATGAAAATTAGGTGGAATATATCATATAGTAGCACTTTTCATGACATAAATTTAGTTTTCAAAAATATATATAATCCGATCATAATGGATCTTGTCAAGGACCCACTCTCGGCCATTAACATGTTTTTTTCATGCATGCAAACAAAATCAAATACTCCATCCGTTTTAAAATAATTGTCATTCTAGCATTATTCACACATATTAAGAAAATGATTAGTTGTGTCTTAAAAATCTAACTTTTTCTCAAATTAATCACCCACCTCTATTTACAACCAATAAAAGTGGAGAAAAAATCAACAATTTCAAATTCCAATACAAAAATGTATGATAAACATGTAATTAATTGTCTTAAAATCCTATAATGACAAACATATTGAAACAAAATTTAGAAGCTAAAACGACAATTATTGTGAAACAGAGGGAGTATAAGGTACAATATATATATGAATTAATTGGACAACAATTTTTTTTTGATTGGTTCAAAATTCAAATGGACAACAACATTGTCACCAAACTCAAAAACATATGGCTTTTAATAGTATAGTAATTAGGACGACCATGCGTGCACAAAATTTTAATTGGTGAGTAAGAAACATGTGAAAAAATGCAATTAATTAAGTTATATCTATAATTGGTTTCTGGATTGCGTGTGATTTAAGTAAGATAATGAGATCTACTCCGTAGCTTGTTGTGTTTAATTGAGAATGAAAGTGATGAAACACCGAGCTGTTTGAACAAAAGAATATCCTGTCTCTTGGTAGAATATGCGATGATATATGATTATCACATTTTACAAGGGGTTGATATATAATTAGGATTGGTTAATTTGCTATTTATATAAGGATACGAGGTAACTAAGTGAGTATTAAGATATGAGTAGGATTTATCATATGATATGTCCAATTAATAAGAGATGAATATTATAATACTATGACATTTATACCTTGATATCTTTATCTAACACCAATATGAAATATCATTTTGATATGGATGTCAGGATAAAAATAAACACAATGTAATATGTATAAATGATATTTAATTTCATATGTAATAGCATAATAATAGTAATATTAATAACAAAAGGATCCTTACAATTCAACCAAATGATAAATAAACGACGCATGACCTGCAATTTTCTTTTCTAATATTTATCGTCAGTATTGTTTGCATTGGATAACGACCTTTTCAATTCAGTTTTTTCATATATACTACTCTCTTCCCTATTATAAATCTCGTTTGTTGTTACCGAGGTAAATTAAAAAAGAGAAAAAAAAAAGTGGAGAGGAGAGAGATTGTGAGTGGATGTGAATTTTTATGTAGGAGAAAGAAGATAAAAAAGTAAATTGGTGTGAGTTTTGATGTAAAAAGGAGGAAATAGAATGTAGATTGATGTGATATTGATAATAAGACAAAAAAAGAAAAAAAGAAAATAAGAGCTATATTTTAAAACGCCTAAAATGAAAAACCTGATCTATAATAAGGGACGGAAGAAGTGTTAGAGAGATTTCAAAAACTCAAAATGTCTAGGTAGACTCGTTTTTTCGGGTGGGTTTTGGTCGCAGTTAAAACATAGGGGAGAGCTTGCTTTCAATTAAACTTGCAGGTAACAATACGGGCCTTGAGTTTACTATTGAGGCCCATAACTTTACAAGCCCACTTTTCACACATGTTAAGGAGGAATTGTGATAATTAAGAAAGAGTGTGAACCAAGGACATTAAGGGGCCCATTGCCCCTTAATGGACAACAGGAGCGTTTAATAACGCTCTTTCACTCGGATTAGGTAAACTAACCTTTTCCATCCAAACCCTAATCTATCACTGTTTCTTCTCCACCTCCTTCAACCCTCACTCCCAGCCGTCCCAGTTCTTGCTCCGCCCCTGCATCGCCACCGCCGACTCCTTCCCTCCTGCCAACTCCTTTCCTCCCGCCGACTCGCAAGCGCGCATCGCCGGAGCGTTCCGGTCGAGATACGCTCGAAGAAATCGCCGGAGAAGCTCATGGATCTCGATCTGAACACGTTGATGCGGCTGTCGACACTCTTGTCCTCCTCCACTAGCTACTTTGCCTCAACGGCTTTCTAGACGGGAAACAGATCCACATCGAAGCTTAATACAAGTGATAGCCTTCAGATCTACATAGAAGGGAAGAGATATCCATCAGATTATGTACGAAAGGAAGCAAATCCATATCGACTTCTCACATCGAAGCTAAATCGGAGTCGTTACTCTGCTTCGAGACCTCTTCGTTTGTGATTCGATAGAGACTTCTTCGGCTATGCAGCGGTGCCGACGTCTTCGACCTTGGATCGATTTAAATGTCAAGCGATAGTCGAAGCCGATGTTACAATCACGAAGACGGGATCATGTTCCTCCATGAGATTTATGAGGAGGTGGACTCTTCGCCTGAATCTAGCTCCATTTGCATACATGTAAAGCAGGTTTAAAAGCACTTAAGGTACAATTTTTTGCATATGCTGAAGTTGGATTCTCGTTGGCTTTGACATTATATCATAACTATTTCTTCTGGATGCTAGTTTTTTGGTTAATCAGTATAATGAAGAAGCTTTCTCTTCTATGAGATTTTGTGCTTCTAACCTTGTTTCTTACCGTAGATATTATGTTCTTTGATGATAATTTGATATTATGTTATTTTAAGTTCCCTTCGTTGATCTTGTTACTTTATTTGATGCTCAATTATGTAATATGTAGGTCCTTTACTTCATTTTGTAATTTTTGTTGATATATGTGGTTATGTCTTATCTTTTCCGTAGCTCAGTTGCTGATGCAATTTGTCCTCAGATGTGTTCGTTCAAGACCAAAAAGAAGAAGAGATGCTACGTTCAAGAACAGGAGGAGGAAGAAGAAGAGAGGAAAGTAGAAAGGTTTTGATTTGTATTAAATAACAAACTATCATCAATTGTAAAAAAATATTTTGATTGACATTTTTTAGGTGGGATGACAATAACATTTAAATAGATATGATGACACTTTTGTAAAGTTTGGATGACATTTTAAATTGGACGACAATTTATTATAGTGGTGTTTTTGTAGATTTATGTTTGGAATGGTTGTTGATATTTTATGTTATCGTATGATACTTCATGTCGTCGTATGGCAATTCATGATGTCAGGATGACAGTTCATGTCGTCATCGGATGACAGTTCATGTTGTCTGGATGACAGTTCATGTCGCCCGATGACAGTTCATGTCGCCCGATGACATTTTATGTCGTCCGGATGACAATTCATGTCGTCCCGATGACAGTTCATGTCGCCCGATGACAGTTCATGTCGCCCCGATGACAGTTCATGTCGCCCCGATGACAGTTCATGTCGCCCCGATGACAGTTCATGTCGTCCCGATGACAGTTCACGTCGTCGATGTTCATTGATTTAATGATGACAACATTATTAATAATAGTGACAACAAAAATTATAATCAAATATGATAAATAAAAAATGGCATAATGCAACAAAAGGTTAGTTAACTCACTAAAGAAATTTAGGGTTATAAAATACAATGCAAAGTCCAAAAAGGATTACTTACCCTAAATTTGGTGAACCAAGCGCCTTGTGGTCCAAAAACTAAGTGTCTTTTTGGTATCTATATATTAGTATATCATTATCAGATATGTGTATGAGAATATATTTATCAGATATCAGGTATGAATATGAGATTGATATCTGATATCTACGTTTGGTATGCATGAGATATCAAACTCTGATATCACTTTTTCATATATGAGTATCAAAACTTGATTTTTATAAAATAATAGTTAATCAGCCATGAAAGATGAGCATACATAAACATAGATTCAAATAATCTCTAAAAATCAAAACACATAGATCAGGGGAAAAATCAGCCATGAACAAACATCAGTGTCAGCCATGAAAATCGAGTTTGCTGGAACTTAAAAGCAAATGCATTAGAGGATGGAGATGAATCAAAAAACAAAAATGCACCAACACACTTGAATTTTGGAAGTTTTATCTTGAAGAAGAGTTAATTTGGAGATTGAAAAGTGAAGAGAGATAAATTATTGGTTGGAGCTTCGATTTGAAAGACGTGTTGAAGAGTTGAGGTTGAAGATCATTGTGGATAAGGAGTAGATGGTTCCTCTTTAGAAATGAGGGAGAGAGATATGAATGACATCTAAGAGAAATCGGGTATGTGGAAGATGTAGAAAAGGATATCAAGATATCAAAGATAACATATTATATGAAAGATGTAGAAAAGGATATCAAGATATCAAAGATAACAAATTGATACTCATATATTGATATACCAAACACTAATATGGATATGAGCTATTTTGATACACATACCTAATATCAGTATATGAATATCAAACAAGCCATGAAATGTATCGTGAGAAGTTCTAATAAGCTGAATTTTTCTTCAATTATATGTTTTTGATGATTTTCCCTCATGTGTTTTTTATGATTTTCCCTCATGTGTTTATGCCTTTTAAAGGCTCTTTATATAAAATAGTAAATAAGCTATAAGATAATAGATATCTTAATCAAAGGTAAATTCTATCTTCAAATATAAATGATATTTCTAAATTCTAATATTCTCCTCGAGTTGGAGAGTTCGATCAACGATTCCCAACTTCCTCATAAAATAGAGAATTTGAACCTTGCCCAAGGCCTTGGTAAAAGTGTCTACAAGTTGTTGAGAGTAAATACAAGGCATCTGAATCGTGCCATCAACAACTAAATAACGAATGAAATGACAATCGATCTATATATGCTTCATGTGCTCATGAAAAACTGGATTGTTGGCAATATGCATGGCAACTTGGCTATCATACTATAAACGAACCGGTATGCTATGCCGAATGCCAAGAGATGAAAGTAATGCACAAAGTCATTTGATGTCACTGCACACATGTGCCATCGCCTTGTATTTCGCCTCTGCCAAACAACGAGAAACTGCAACATGCTTCTTGGTCTTCCAAGAAATAGGTGACGAAGTATCCTTAAATAGAACAATGTGATATCTTACAGGTCGCTTAATCAGATCACTAGTAAACGCAGTCAAAATGAGAGCACTACCATGAGACAATGGAAGAGGGGTGGGCTCTTGGACTTCACCAGCTCGACGTGAACAGTAACATCGTCACTAACCATGAATTTCTGGTGACGGTGACTTGAGAAAAAAACATTAGATTTAGGATTCGTAACGTGCTCTAATATCATGTAACAAGACTATTTTAGATGATTTTTCCTTGTGTATTATGTCGGGATTTATATACACAAGATTACAAGATAGTAAATCACGCTACAAGATGATATCTGATCTAATATAATCTATCCATCTATCTAATCTATCTAATATCTTATAATCTATCTAATATAATATAAAAATCGCGGAGAGAAAAAATTAAAGGCCGCATTAAATGCATTTGTTTTCTTATTGGTTAATGACACCTCAAATTAATACTATTACTTTTTAATTGATGAGTTTTATATATTATAAATGGATCAAACTCTATAAAAATATTGAATGTGTGAAAGTTTATTCAATTAAAACTTACATTTTAAAAAAATGATTATTTTTATTTTCAATCTAATCTATCTAATCTAATATATAAATTACGATTTTGACAAATGGATCAAACTTATAAATGATATTTTATTCTCTCTTATTTTTTGAATGGTTTGCTAAACACGTATGTCTGATGCGGTTCATTTTTACGAGTCTTATATTTTCTTGGAGTTGTCCAACAAAAAGACGACACATTACTTTGGATTAAAACAAAAGACAAAAAACCCTATTCTTCTCAAATTTCTTGCTCTATTTTAGCTTTGAATTTCAAAATGGATTAATTTGATGATAATCTCATATTCGCTTTTTCCCTATCTTGCTCTTGAGTTATGTGAGTGAGTGATTTATGTTAATAGTTTTATTGGGTATAAAACTATAAATATATTTAATGAATTAAGCATTGTTTCTTCAATGAGTTGGTGAATGTTGTTTTGTTGTAGTTTGATTATAAGGTGGATGTTTGATATTGTTTGTTATAGTTTTAATTATAAATTGGATGTTTGATATTGAACCATACCGAAAATGTAAGCTTATACTAAATTTAACTTCTCATTGAATTATAGAGTCTTAGAGTCCACCAAAAGGATAAAGTGAAAGATTTTTTTAATCAAAATGGATGATCATCTCAATCCAAAAAAATTATTGTCTTGGAGATTATTCCAGTTTGGTAAAAAATTACAAATTATGTCTATATAATGTCAACCTATGTAATATCAACATAAATCACATATCCAAATTATCTTTCTAGAGAAACACTAAGATGACGAGAAACTCAACAAAGAGCAATCAAGAAGACGATCAATCAAGGGCATATAACCTTTTATATTACACAACATGGATTTTTCCTATAAATTAGTAACGTTTATATAAAATGATATCGACCCGTGCGTAGGGCGGGCCCTAAATGCTAGTATATATATCTTTCCTAGAGATAATTTAATCCTTAGATATAAATGCTATCTCAAATAAATAACTTGTTCAAAGATAAGGAATATCTAATTGTTTACTATCTACCGGTGAAGAAAAAGGCGAAAGGCGAACAAAAGTGAAAAAAGGTCATATTGCCTAGGGGAGAAGCGAAAAACGAACGCCTTTGAATCAAGGGTTTTCATTTGTGTAGTTTCTAATTTGTGGTATAAATTTTGGTAATGATGATATATCAACATTATATTGATGTATGGTATAATATTAAGCATTAGAAGAGTATTAAACTAAAAATTTATCAAAAAAATAAAGGGACACATACATGGTTTACGTTAGTGAATATATGATTTAGAAGTAAAAAGACAAAGAGATAGAAATAGAGATAAGTAGGTTAGTCAAGCCCATTAATTCATCGGTCCACATTTCTCGTTAGCTCATTCCATTCAGTTTATATATAACCATAAATTAAAAGAGGAAGTACCTCAAATAAATTGTAAATCCTTATACAGTAGGTGTTTGGAATTAGGCCTCTACAAAAACGGCTTCATTCCTTTTCGAACTGACTCCATTTTCTCTCCCTTCCACATTCCCTCGTTGTCTAGCGTCACTGGTAGTGTCGACGAGACCTATGTCGTCGCCGGCGAATCAGAATATCTTCAGATACAAGTTCCAATCGCTGATGGATTACCCAATTGTATTTACAATGGTAAGGTACAATTTTCTTGCAATCGCTGATGGTGGGTACGTGTTTGTTTTGGTTACCAATGTTAGGTGTCGATTTTTATTTGAGTTCCAATTTTGGTGATTATGCAGGTAACAAGGTGTCTGTTTGGGTGCCAATTTTAGATTGTAGGTTTTGTTTTTTATCTCCAGATTGCTACTTTTTTCCTGAACAAAATATATACTCCGTATAACCATTACATATACAATGTAAAATTTTGTTTTGTTCAAGTTCAAGACTTCAAGATTTGAGATGCATCCCGTTGCAAGATGATCCAGCCAAAACTAAGACCAACACATCAACACCATGAAAGCCAACAGTTCCTTATAAAAAAATGAAAGTCAACAACTGATCATCATAGAATTTAAACAGAAGAAAATCATAATCTGCAAATATATAAGATTGTAATATATTAGAGCCTTAGTAATTTATAATGCAAGTGATCCAGACATTCCGGGACAAAGAGAAGTGACTCCGTAACATGAATAAATATCAACCGCAATGTAGGAATTCGATGTCAAGCATGATACTGTAGATGCACTGCATTTTATTAAAAGAAAAGATAATGGTAATGATCTCTATTTATATAAGCACATTGAGGCCAAAAATTAACTGCCCAATATAGAAAAGTAGCAGAGTCTAGCTATATTAAAATTGTAACACTGTGACTGCAAAGAATAATGAATGATAATGGCACACTACATGTTAAATTTGAGCATATGAGTTTGAGTCTCTCGGTGCAAATGAAACAAATAGTGGTTGTGAAGAACACAAAGAGTGACATCATAAGCACAACACACTTAATCACAAGATAATCTGTGAGAGACAAGTGCATATGAGAATAGAGATGTGGAACACTAATATACCAACACTAAGATATTTCAGCTCCAGATTCTGAGATTAGCATCGACTTAGCATATATATATATTCTTCGGGATGATATTTCGTTGAAATGTGTACCTAAGGAAGTCGTCTTCTTTATGCATGCATATAATTTACGCTTGTGCATCGATTAGTAGATGAATTATCAACTAACAAAAGAAAATAGATGAAGATAGCACCTCCAAGGTTAGTTGATCCTTTAGATGGCTTATGAGTCATGAGCCAGATTCAAGTTGTAAAATTCATTTGTTTGGTAATTTCATAAATATCCCGCAAGAGGTAAAGTAGAGGAGCCCACTAGTAATCTAAAAGGCGAGGGGCGATCGTGTAGGTGAGAAAGGCGACCACCTCATGCGAAACGCATGCTCAACCTTGAAAAGACGTTTTGGTTATCGTCTGATCGTCTAGGCGAAAGGCGAGCGCCTAAGTGTCGCTTTTACTATTGCTATCTACAATTTTGTTTAGTTTTTTTATTGAATGGATGAAAAATATGTCTATTTGACACAAGATACAGTGTTAAATCTAGGTCCAAGTCATTCTTTAAAATTTCAATTTGTAGCATTCTAAGTTTGTTTTGTAAAATACATAAAAGTCGTTATAAATCAGTAATCACCATATGGTTACCAAGTTGGACATGTTCTCTTTTATAGTCCAGCAAATAAATCTAAAAAGTGCCTTTGATCGGGTCCGAAACAAGAAAAACACAATAGAAATGGTCTAACAGAAGAAAATGGCCAACGAAGCAACAAGTCAAAATCCTCCATTTGAAATCTACGAACAACTCTACAATGTTTCTAGATTTCTTGTGTTATTTGGATGAATTGCTCGGTAATTCTGTATAATATAATTATCCACGTACGTCCTTAGTAAAAACGATTTCAAAACCAATACTCCCTTCGTTTCACAATAATTGTCGTTTTAGCTTTTAAATTTTGTTTCAATATATTTGTCATTATAGAATTTTAAGACAATTAATCACATATATATCATACATTTTTGTATTGGAATTTGAAATTGTTGATTTTTTCTCCACTCCTATTGGTTGTAAATGGAGGTGGGTGATTAATTTGAGAAAAAGTTAGATTTTTAAGACATAACTAATCATTTTCTTAATACGTGTGAATAATGCTAGAATGACAATTATTTTGAAACGGAGAGAGTATTTGATTAGTATAATGGTTTGACAGTAGAATTTTTTAAATGTTTTATCTAGATGTATTGAGTTCGATTGATACCGAAGACGTGTTATATCTCAATCCATTAAACAGGCTAATGAAAAGAAAGAAAACATTTTGAAAGAGCTATTCGACACTTGTCACATTTATAATAGAGGCTGCTGATTGCTGATAGATTTTTTCGTTAATCAAACCATCTGATGATAATTTCATAGACCGAGAAAACACAAAAATGAATCGACAACATCAAATTTTAAAATATTGTCATCCGACAACTTGCCACATTATGACATTTTTATTTGGAATAAAATATCGCGTTTTTTGCTATTATAAGTTTGTATGAAATGAGGAGATTAACCTTAACTACTCCTTCCAAACAAATATAATCCCTGTGTTTTCTACATGCCAATACACCGAGAAAGAGCCCAAAAATTTAATAATAATTAATTATCTCAATTGAGAATTTATTCTCTGTTTCGAAACCCCACAAAAACCCACCATATTTATATTTCCCATTCCTCTGTTTCTATTTCCTCTTCCATTTTGCAAATCCGGAAGATGAAAGCTTTGCATGTTTTGATTGTGTTGGTTACAGTTTCCTCTCTATCCGTTCCTTCCTTCTCCTCCCTTCAGGTTCGTTAACCCTTTCCATTCAGATTTACTTGCAGAAAATTTCTGTTTTTTTTTCAATTTCAAATGATTCATTTGTAATCGTGGGTCAAAAAAATCAGATTGGAGAAACATGCTCTAAAGATGGCGATTGTGGCTCAGGCCTTCAATGTGAGACCTGCCCGGCTAATGGAAATACCCGAGCCAGATGTACTCGGATCCAACCCATCATTCCCACCACCAAGGTACCCTAGTTTCGCCCTTTACAAATTGTTATTGAAACCCTTCATCTCCCAATAATCAATGAATTGTTGAAATGGTCTATCTGTGTTTATTTGTTTGGGTAAGGTGAAAGGATTGCCGTTTAACAAGTATTCATGGCTGACGACCCACAACGCATATGCAATGTCCGGGATGACGTCAGCCACTGGCTCCATCATTCTCGCCCCTACCAACCAGCAAGATGCTGTTACTGCCCAACTCAAGGTATTTCTGATTTCTGTATATGGAAAATGTTCTCAAGTTTCTTGTTGTCACTTTCCTATGAAATTGAATGTCCCTACAACTAGTTGGTGTCTTTAATTGATGTTTGTGTTCACTGTTTCTATGAACTGCTCTGATTTAGGGTTTGATGGAGATTGGGAACAATATTTGACTTTGTTCAATATCAAAAGGTGTTACCAGAGCTATAGCCTATGTATCTTTATTTGACAATATGGTCAAAGTTGCTTTGCTCTTAAGTTTTAACATGGACAGTGTTGATTGTGTTACCAATCTCCATCAACCTAAGCAACATCTTCAGCACAATGTTTCTTTGTTCAATTACTTCAATCAATGAATATCCCGTTAAGGGCGTTAATGTTAATGATAGTTGTTGAAGGCGACGGAAAAATACAAGGCCAGATTAACAAATCCTTGACATGTTCTGTTTGGTTGAATATATATATTTTTAAGTATCTTTGCTTTTGATGGTGATGGGCTGGTAGTGGTGTTGTATACTTAAATGTTGATAAATATTTCTTTTACATAGGTTCTTGCTTTCTTTTCGTTCAATCTTTTGTGTGATGGAAACAAAGATATTCCCAATATAACCATTCTATGCCACCACCCATCTAAGTAAAGATAATAGAGATTAGCTAGAGTTCACACCCAAAATCAAAGATGATAGATAGAGTGGGGGTCCTCTTTCCTTGTGTAAATTGCAAGCCAGGCATTTTCTCTTTACATTATTGTAATAGGCATAAAAAGTTGAAAAAGAAGAGATTTTTTGGAATCGCTAGCCTGGGTTTCTTAAATTGTAGACTAAGCATTGAATAATTCAACTACCTAATACTGATTAATTATTAGCATATCATTCATGTGGTGGAGATTGTCCCCACACTTGCTAATTATTCAGGTAGAAGCTTTGAAAAGGCTATTTGGTGATTAAATATGCTGATTCATTTCTAAAAAAATTCATTATGTTTACTCTTCTGATCTTCTCATGTCTTAAAGTCTCAGAATGCATGTTTGTTTCATGTGTACTAATCAATTTAACGAAGTAGGAACCAGTTCTGTTACTTTTGGTCCAAAAGTGTCACAAAAAGATATGGGTTGATTTCGTGATTTTCTTGAGCTGAAATATTGCAGTTATTGTTTTAAGGTTTAAACAGAAGAATCCTTTATTATTGTGCATCTCTTTGCAGAATGGCGCTCGAGGGCTGATGTTAGATATGTATGATTTCATGAACGACATATGGTTGTGTCACTCCTTCCAAGGAAAATGTTACAACTTCACCGCATTCGTAAGCATGCGAATTGTGCTTAAATTTTGAGATTTTACATCCATTAATAAGCAAATTGCTTTAACAAACTTGGCATCACTTCAGCAACCTGCAGTGAACGTGTTGAAGGAGGTTCGATCATTCTTGGACGCAAACCCTTCAGAAATAATCACCATCTTTATTGAGGACTATGTTACATCTTCAATGGGACTCACAAAGGTCTTCAGTGCAGCTGGCTTAACTAAATACATGTTCCCTCTTTCCCGAATGCCTAAAAACGGTGCAGATTGGCCAACGGTGGACGACATGGTTCAGAAAAATCAACGCTTAGTCGTATTTACATCCATTCGTTCCAAGGAGGCCTCTGAAGGAATTGCCTACAATTGGAACTATGTGCTTGAAAACCAATGTAAGTCGACAACCAACATATCCAGATGCTTAGGGCTTGTTTAGTAACAGGGTTAGAATATGGAATGAGTTTGTGTGACCTGGTACCCAAACGGGGTCTTACTTTTCCTTAAAATGTTGAAATGCAGATGGTAATGAAGGAATGGTGTCAGGGAAGTGCTCGAACCGAGGTGAATCACCACCATTGGACACAAGCTCGATTTCTCTCGTACTTATGAACTACTTTCCATCTCAAGCCAATTCTTCAAAGGCTTGTGCTGACAATTCTGCTCCTTTAATTAGCATGATGAACACATGCCACCAACTAGACGGAAAACGGTGGCCAAACTTCATTGCCGTTGATTTTTACAAGGTTCAGCAAAAATCAATCAAGATTTTTCAGTAACTCTCACTCAGTAATATCTTTTTCCCTCAATAATATTTTTTTGAATCTTTTGCTGATTTCTTTGTTACAGAAAAGTGATGGAGGAGGAGGCGCTGAAGCTGTTGATGAAGCAAATGGGCAGCTAACCTGCAATTGCAGCAGCATTGCGTATTGCAAGGCATGAGATTAAATCCAAACTACATCATTGGTCAATTTTGAGATTTTTGCAGTAATTAACTTCAATATTGTAAATAATTAATGAGCAGGTAAATGGAAATTCCACAACGTGCAACGCGCCACATTTTGCCCCACCACCTCCAGCTGCGTTGGAAACGAGCACGTCTTCGAAGACGGGTGATACGAGCTTTGCTTATCGAATAAGCAAGCCAGCTATTTTGTCGAGTTATTTGTACTCGTTTGTTGTTGTGACAGTCCTTATTCTAGTATGAATATAAGTATAACCTAAGTATCTGGGCTTTTTGTTTGGTTTATCACACGCTGGAAGAGTCGGATTGTGCAAAGTTGTCAGGTGTATGATATATGATATATATGTGAGTTAAAGACAATTTAGTTAGTTTGTATTCATCGATCAGATATTCAAATTCAAGCGTACCCGCGTTGATTTAATGGTAGTGGCATGCACGCCAAGTAAAATTCCACAACCAATTACTTTACTTTCAGATATCGAGTATCACTTAGATTGAAGAGCACCATCGGTTTCTAGCTGTGTTAGGGCGATCAGTGGGGGAAAAAGTACGATTAAATTCTAGTTATCTTATAGCAATGATCTTATGTACATGATTAGTTTTTAGCAATCAACGATACATTATTTTATTGAACTTTTTAAATAAATCATTCTACACATGGTTACAAACTATTATTCATCTTTAAAATGTTAGGGTGGCCAAAGAGGAGGAGGAGGAGTTTCGACTCAAAGACGATCAAAGCTTGTTCGTCGACGAAGGATTCGCCGCATAAGCGGTAGACATACCCCAAGAGGTCGCAGCTTACCCCCTCACAGATCTGATAGTCGTTGTTGATGCTCTCAAACATTTGGAAGAATTTGTCGTTCAGTACATGTTCTTGTGGAGAAGAGATTTGCAACATCATCGATGGACGAACGTTTATGCAAGCAGATTTAGTTTTGTTAGAACGGTTCATCTGTTAGATTTGTAGGAAATACAGAATCAACAACAAATCTGAAATGCGGAAGAAATGCCAAACTCCATTGAAGAGAGCTTGAGCTCTGTAAAACTTACAGAAGAAGCTACAAAATAATGTGTTTGTTGAGTTTGTTACAAGTCTGACAAGGTAGTTATAGGAAAACAGAAATGAAGTCACGTGATAGGCACGTGTTGAATAAATGAAGGAGCCGGTGTCGATGTGGGATCGCCTTGCTCCCCAACAACCCCCTGCAAGCTCGAGGATGTGGGAATCATTCCGAGCTTGGATGTCAATTGCTTGTGTTGAAGGCCTGATAAGGGCTTGGTGAAGACACCAGCTAGCTGAGTTGCCGAAGGAGTGAAGTGAAGAGTGATTAGGCCATCATTCAATGTCTCTCGGACAAAATGACAGTCCAATTCATCATGCTTCGTGCGCTCATGATATACTGGATTCTTGGCGATATAAATGGCAGCTTGGTTGTCATAAAGTAGGGGAATGGGAACCACTGAAGGAACTGCGAGCTCATGAAGAAGTCTTGAGAGCCATGTCAACTCAGAGACCACTCTCCTCATGGATCTGTATTCAGCTTCAGCTAAAGAAAGGGACACAGTAGGTTGTTTCTTACTCTTCCAACAAAGAGGACTAGATCCAAGAACCACATAGAAACCCCTCACAGATCGTCTGGTGGAAGGGCAAGCACCCCAATCACTGTCACAATATGCTTGCAAAGCAAAATCTGTTGTCTTGGAAAAAACAAGACCAAGAGAGGGAGATCCTTTAAGATACCTTAAGTCATGAAGGAGAGCATGGTAATGTGGTATGCGAGGAGTTTTCATGAATTGACTAAGCAGCTGCACTGTGAAAGCTGAGTCTGGTATGGTGTTGGTAAGAAAGTTGAGGTTACCAATAAGTTTTCTGTAAAGAAGAGGATCATGAAACAACTCACCCTCATCAGGAAGAAGCTTTAGATTAAGCTCCAAAGGACTAACAGTGGAAGGTAGATTAGTGACGCCAGCCTCCAGTAAGAGCTCATGAGCAAACTTTCTCTGAGTCAAGATAATAGAGTTGTTTTCAAACAGAACCTCCATTCCCAAAAAATAGCCTAAAGAGCCAAGATCTTAATTTAATCTTAAACTCAGCATGGAGAAAACACTTAAGAGCATCAATTTCATCTTGATCAGTGCCAGTAAGCAAAATGTCATCAACATAAACAACTGCAATAGTAATAGAACATCCACTCTGTTTAATGAACAAAGAGTAATCATTTTTGGAATAGTGGAAACCTTGTTGATGCAAAGCAGAAGACAATTTGGAATACCACTATCTAGATGCTTGTTTGAGGCCATAGAGAGATTTTCTGAGCTTGCAAACTGGTGTTCCCTCAGTATGTGAAGAGCTAGGCACAGTGTAACCCAGAGGAAGCTTCATATACACATCTTCATAAAGATCACCATGAAGAAAAGCATTGTTTATGTCCAACTGAAACAATGGCCAACCTTTCTTAGCTGCAACTGCAAGAATACATCTAATAATTGTCATTTTAACAACATGAGAGAATGTTTCATTGTAGTCCAACCCAACTTTCTGAGTATTGCGTCGAACAACCAGTCTTGCTTTAAATCTTTCCACTGCACCATCTGCTTTATATTTGATCTTATATACCCATTTGCTAGAGATAGGCTTCTTCCCAGCAGGAAGTGAAACAATATCCCAAGTTTCATTTGCCTCAAGAGCTGCAAATTCAAGGTCCATAGCCTCTCTCCATTTAGAGTCCTGAACTGCCTGAGAGTATGAGTAAGGTTCCCGAGGTTGTGCAACTGTCATGACAAAAGCTTGATTTGTAGGAGAAAGATCATGGATGGATAAGTGGGTAGAAGGTGTTATTTGGGCTAGAAAGCAACAATGATCATGATTAGAAAGAGTTGCACAACTGTAATCCTGCAAATATGAAGGAGGATTTGAAGGTCTACTAGATCTTCTTATGGGTGGATTAATTTGAGGAGGTGGGGGCTCAGTATTTTGTGGAGCTGGTGGTGGATCAACATCCTTTTCCATGGGCACAGGGAATGGGAGATAAGTGTTGGATAAGGGCGTAGCACTTTTAGAATGGAAAGGGATAATTTTCTCATTGAAAATAACATCTCTAGTCACAGAAAACTTCTTAGACTCTAGTTCAAAAACTTTGTAGGCTTTCTTACCAGTAGGATATCCTACAAACACACAAGGAATAACTCTTGGTTTCAACTTGTGTTTCTCTGGACCAACAATGGTTTTGTAACATAGGCAACCAAAGACTCTCAAATGATCAAAAGTAGGAGTTGTGCCATACAAAACTTCATAGGCAGACTTACCTCCCAGCAGTAAAGTAGGAAACCTGTTTATGAGATATGTAGCAGTCACCCCAGAAACAAATAGGAAGCTTAGAATGAAAAAGGAGAGCCCTACAAGTCTCGAGCAAATGTCTGTGCTTTCTTTCAACCACTCCATTTTGCTGAGGAGTGTGTGGACAAGAAGTCTGATGAACAATACCTTGAGAAGCTAAAAACTGCTTTCCTGAAATGCTTGAACCAAGCTCATAAGCATTATCAGTTCTAATGGACTTGACAATAGTATTGAACTGAGTCTTTACCAAGGCAATAAAGGCTTTAATAAGGTCAAAAGCACAGGCTTTGGAGCTCATCAAATGTGTCCAAGTAGCTCGACTGTAATCATCAACTATAGTAAAAAAATATATGTGATTTCCATGAGTTGAAGCATGATATGGACCCAGACATCTATGAGCACCAACTCAAAAATAGAAGTAGATTGTCTACTGGAAGTAGGAAAGGGCAATCTGTGTTGCCTTACTTTGTGACATACCTCACAAGCATCTTTATTATGCAACTTATGGGAGAAAGAGGGAAAAATCCTACTCAGTTTAGAGCTAGGTATATGACCTAGTCTATGATGCCATAAGACTGAATCAAAAACAAAAGTAGAGACCACCAGATGCCTTACCAAGTTCCACTGGGCTCTTCAGAGAAGGGCCCTGCATCAAACACTTATCAGCTGATCAAATAATCTGACAAGAGAGTTGAACACACAACTTCTGTATGGATAAGAGATTATAATGAAAACTCTCAATAAAAAGAACATTCTGTAAGCAGAAATCATCAGTGATTCTAACATCACCACACTGTTGAACTGTCATCCTAGATCCATTAGGAAGAGAGACCACACAAGGAGAAACAAGTTTCCTAATGTTACTCAAGAGATGTCTTTCAAAAGTCATGTGTTCACTAGCTCTTGAATCAATGATCCACTTGCTATTTCCTAACTTCACACTTTGCTTAATATTGCTAGACAAGCAATGAGATAGGGCAGATGTTATACCAACAAAGTTGGAAGAGGTAGGAGCATTCTGGTGCTGATTCTAAAGACCATCAATAAGAGAAAGAAGCTGGTTATACTGATCTTGTGAAATGGATGAGTTTCCTGAGATCTGAGATGTAGTTGGTTCCTCTTGAACCTCAGCATTGGAAGCCACTCTTCTTCCCCTGAAATTCTTGAAATGAGGAGGGAAACCAATCAATCTGTAACACTTATGCTTAGTGTGACCTTGTTTCCTGCAATGCTCACAAACCGCCACATTCTGAGTAGGAGTATATCTTCTCTGTTGTTCTCTCTGAGGTTCTTTGCCTTTATCTTGAGAAGATACATTGAGAGATATGGAATTATTCAAGAACTGAGAACCAACTTGCATCTGCCTTTGCTTCTCGTCTTGAATAAGCAAGGAATAAGCCTGTGTCACAGTAGGCAATGGCATCATCATGAGAATAGTGCCTCTCACCGAGGTGTAAACCTCATTAAGCCCCATCAAGAATTGCATCAGTTTCCGCGTCTGATCAATCTTGGTCAAGGCTTCCCTATTTCCACAATTGCAAGGGGGAAAACAAGCATGCTCCCGATCTCATCCCATAGTCTCTTGAGCTTTGTGTAGTATAAGTGAGGCTATCAGATCCCTGGCAAATAGAGACGACTTCTTTTTGAGCTTGATAAAGCCTTGCTCCATTAACTTGACCAAAACGCTCCTCGAGTTCTTTCCAGATCTCATGTGCAGTGTTGCAATAGAGCACACTATCTGCTATATCTTTCTGCAATGCATTCAGCAACCAAGAAATCACCATACTATTGTTCCTGTCCCACGCCTTGCTCTGCAAAGGTTCATCAAGAGGCCGATCATACGATCCATCAAGATATCCTTCCTTGTTCTTCGCTGACACTGCGATGAACACAGATCTTTTCCATTAATTGAAACCAGAAGTTCCATCAAACACCTGCGAGACTATGATCGCTCCTGGATTATCCGAATTCGAGAGGTACAACAGATTAGAATTATCCATCTGTCCTGGACGAGGGACTCCGTTCTCCATAGCTCAAAGAAAAACAGGAAGAAGAGGATAATAGAGAAAGAAAACAGTGAGGAATCAAAATTCCCGCTCTGATACCATGTTAGATTTGTAGGAAATACAGAATCAACAACAAATCTGAAATGCGGAAGAAATGCCAAACTCCATTGAAGAGTGCTTGAGCTCTGTAAAACTTACAGAAGAAGCTACAATATAATGTGTTTGTTGAGTTTGTTACAAGTCTGATACGGTAGTTATAGGAAAGCAGAAATGAAGTTATGTGATAGGCACGTGTTGAACAAATGAAGGAGCTGGTGTCGATGTGGGATCGCCTTGCTCCCCAACATCATCGCCATGGAACGGTTCATCTCTTGCTCGCCATCGAATCGGTAAATTTCGGCGTTGCTATCGCCATGGAACTAGCACGAGATCGTTTGTGTTGAGGTCAGGAGTATATAAGACTTTCCTTTTATTTTTCTCTCTATTTACAAAATTGACACCGATATATTTATCTTTCATTTTTCTCTTTTTTATTTCTTCTATTAATATCATGTATTGATCTCACCTATCCAACGAAAGAGTTCCTAATTATCTGATCTGATATACTTCTAAATGTGATCACGAGTCCCTTAATTTCTTGATCCATGATTATTTTCTCTACTTCAATCACACCTGTAGTTATCTGATATACTTCTTGTATACCTTATATTTGATTTGCAAATATGGTTTGTCAGAAAAGTTGACTCCCATATTTCTTAGAAGCCGGACCTTTATTTTTAATCTAAAACCTCTTAATATGAATTACCTCTTGATCCATCTTTTAAGTTTGTTCTTGATAAGGCAACACCTGAATTTTACTAATAACCCCAATCTAATAGCATTACAAAGTTTCACATTTCTGAATATACTTTTTTTTTTTTTACAAGCAAACAGAAGGCCTATTGTTCTTACAAACAAATCAAGCCTAAATCATCTTCACGGACGATCTTAACCAAATCTTTCATGGGAAAGAGCCTAGAAGTCCTTGATAGGAGAGCTTCTTGAAGAATCAGCTTTTCGGTACTTTAAGCACTTGTATTCCATTTGACGATATAATCCCGAAGCTCTTGGATGAGAATGTTGTTAGAGGCTAAGAAATCAGCAGCTCTATTGCAATTCCTTCGGATGTGAAAAAATCTGCAACACTGAAAACCGTTAGCAAGCTAGTGAATGTCCGAGATAATAGTTTGAATTTTGCAAGGGATAGAGAACTTATCACGAAGAGAGTTAATCAGAATCAAACTATCACTTTCCACAATAACATTCTTAAGGTTAAGACGGGTTGAAGCCCGTAAACCTTTGAGGACAGCTACAGCTTCACAAACTATGATTGATGAAGCTGGGATACGAAGATGTTCCACAAAGGAAGGTTGTCCTTGATCATTACGAATAATGAAGCCAATAAAAGACTCAGAAGAGGCTCTAACAGAGCCATACAATTGATTTTAAAATAATTGGTGGGAGGCTTAGTCAAACGAGTTTTCGTATATTTATGTCTATTCTTATTGGAGTGCTTATTGGGAGCATCCACATAAAATTCTGAATTCCATTCTAAAAAATGATGTAAAGCGGTTTTAGCTATAATATCTGGAGTATGAGTTGTATGTTGAGTATGTGATCTGAATATAGTAATATTACGATGATTCCAGAGCGTCCACCAAGTAAAAAATGCTAATTCTATAGAGGATTTGTTTTTACATAATTCTTTCATGGTCTCTTCAAAGTTGTTAGTGAATTGGAAGGCGATGTTGGAGTTGGAAATTTCATTAATCTTGTTGAAAACTAATATGGTAAACGGGCATTGGAAGAAAAAATGGGATTTATTTTCATCCGGGTTGTCGCACCGACTACAGGAGGAAAATACTCTATGGTAGTGTCTATTAAGACGTTCAGTAGTGGGAAGACAATTAGTGTAAGCTTTCCACATGAAGTTTTTGACTTTTGGTGGAAGCTTTGTTTTCCAAAAGATATTCTCATCTATGACCCTGTTAGGGCTAGGTCTAATGATATGATAAGCTGATTTTACCGAAAAAGAGCCATTGCTGGAGGGGTTCCAGATAATTTTGTCTCTCACATGGGTAATAGGAATACGAATTTGAATAATATTTTCCACTACTGAGTTAGGGAGACCCGAAAGGAGTTCCTCAATATGCCATTGTCTATCTGGAGTGATCAAATCCGCCACCACATGATTAACCGTATTAGAGTTTTGAAATTGGTTCAATGGACAATAACCAATTGTCCGTCCAAAATTTAATAGAATTGCCATCACCAAGTTGCCAGGAGAGTCCCTTTTTAAAATCATCTAGGAGAGTAAGTAATCTACTGAATTGCCATGATTGAGTTGGTTTACGTTCTAGATTTAGGAAATCAGAGGACGAGAAGTATTTGTCTCGCATAATTGAGACCCAAATATTATCAGGTTGAGTAAGAATTTTCCATAAGAGTTTCATTTGAAGGGCTCGATTATTATCCCAGGCTGTACGATTACCAAGCCCTCCTGCACTCTTAGGTCTACAGATATTGTTCCAATGGATAAGAGATTGAGAGGAGGGGTGCTTTTTATTCCAGAAGAATTTTTTATTGATGTCGTCAATTTCTTCACAGACCCCTTTAGGGAGAAGAAAACTTTGCATAAGATAATTAACCTGGGAAATGAGGTTAGATTGGATAAGGACGACACATGCTGCGTGAGAAAGAGAGTCTGCTTTCCATTTGGAGCGTTGTTGTATAAGGGCATCGATTGCTTCATCAAAAACCTCATTACACACTTTGCCTTGAAGTATTGGGATGCCAAGATATTTTTCTAGCTTAGAAGTGAGAGGAATATTCATGTGGGATGCCATAATTTTTGCGAGGCTCGGTGTGATGTTATTAGAGACTTGAATAAAACTTTTGTGGTAATTTATAGACAACCCGCTTTGCTTGGAAAATTTGGATAGGAATTGTTTAATAAAAAGAATATTGTCTACAGAAGCATCTGCAAGAATGAATGTGTCATCAACAAATGATAAAAAAGGATTTGGATTACTATTACGAGTAAGTTTGATGCCAACATGGGGGTTAATATTCGAGGCTTCTTTAGCAAGGGTCCTAGACAAGAATTCCATGGCAATGACAAACAGAGCAGGAGCTAACGGGTCACCTTGTCGGACACCACATGCCGGTTTAAACTCCGGCCCCAATTGGTTGTTAATCAGTACAGAATAAGATGCAGAATGTAGGCAAGCTTTTATTAGGTTGATCCTTTTTTGACAGAATCCAAAATTTTCAAGAACCTTACAGAGAAAGTCCCAATCCAGTTTGTCGTATGCCTTTTCCATGTCAAGCTTGAGTGCCATCCAACCGATGGCACCTTTCTTGTTTTTATGAAAAGAGTAGAAGATTTCATGAGCTGCAAGGATGTTATCCTGAATAAGTCTTCCTTCAACAAAGGCTCCTTGGAAGGGGGAAATGAGTTTATCCAGCAGGGGTCAGATTCTATTAGCCATTATTTTCGTGATGATTTTGTAGGTGGATTTACAAAGACTAATAGGTCTGTAATGATTAATAGTGCTAGGTGAGTCAACCTTGGGAATAAGGGCAATGAACGAGTGATTGTTGGCAGACAACATCTGTTCCGAGAAGAAGAAGGCCTTGATAGCAGAAAGAAGCAAACTTTTAATAATGTTCCAATGTTTTTGGAAAAATTCAATGGAAAATCCGTCAAGGCCAGGTGTTTTATCAGGTGGTTGGTCGAAAATGGCCTTTTTGAGTTCTGCTTCAGTAGGAGGTTTAGTGAGAGAACTATTGTCTTGGTCCGTAATCAGGGTTGGGATTATGCCAAGGTCGGTGGGAGAGATTCCAGAAGCACCATTATGTTGAAATCTCATGGCTAATTCCTTGGTAATTTCTTGAGAGATAGTTTGGTGGTCATGAACAACCAGGCCATCTTTGGTACAAAAGCGCAAAATAGAATGTTTACAAAATTTGTTTTTAGCAATGGCATGGAAATACTTAGTATTCCGATCATCGTCCTTAATGTGTTTAATGTTTGCCCTTCGCCTCCAATAATCTGTTTGAAATTGAAGTAGGGCGGAATATTTTTTGGAATGAAAGCGGATTTGATTAGTGATATGGTTATTGGATGGATCATCAAGAAATTTTTTGTGAAGATCTCGAAGCTTGTTTTCAGTGATACTTAGTTGAGTAAAGTTGTTACCACAATTCAACCGGGCCCAAGATCTGGCATATTGTTTCAAGAGTTTGAGTTTAGAGTGGAAACGGAACATGAAGGAGCCATGATATTTATATCTCCATACTTTAGTCACGAGATTACGAAACGTATTGTTATTAGACCAGTTTGGTTCGTAACTAAACGGGAGATGAACTGGGGAGTTAAGAGATCCCAGAGAGAAGGTTATTAAGGAGTGATCAGAAGACGTAAAAGGATGATGGTTAGTAGATAGGTTAGGGAACATAGCTGTAAGGGAACAATGAATAAGGACCCGATCAAGCCTCTCTAAGATATTATTCTGCATATTCTGTGATTTTCTCCAAGTAAAAGGGAAACCAGTGAAAGGGGAATTCACAAATTCAAGGTCAGAGAGAAGAGATTGTAGTCTTAAGAATCTCGAAGTGGTCGGGGAAAGACCTCCAATTTTATCAGATGGGTTGAGTAATTCATTCAAGTCACCAATAATAATAGCAGGGAGTCCTATGGAAATAATGGTGCTCCGAAGTTGATCCCAAAACAGGTCTTTTTCGCTATCCTTAGAAGGGGCGTATACAAATAGGAGTAAGATGTGAGTGTTATTAGTAAAATAGTTCATACAGATAACATTAGAGTTAGAATGATGAAGGGAGAAATTTTTAGTAGTAAAGGAGTTTTTATAAAGTAGCCAAAGGCCCCCTTTGACTCCATGTGTTGGGACAAATATGATGTTATCAAATCTCATTTTAGCAATAGTTCTATTAGTAGGAGGTGAATTAACTTTGGTTTAAGAGAGACAAAGAATATCAAGTTTATTTTTCTTTTTAATATACGCAATTTGAGTGGATAGGTCTTTACGACGCGAACCTCTAATGTTCCAATACCCGATATTCATAAAATAACCATTTTAAAGATGCAAACTCCTTTGTAAAAATTCATATCATATCTCATGTAGGCAGGAAAAATTAATGAAATGTTTTGATGACAAGTAGGAATACTGAGAATTGATTCAATAATGTGGAGATAAACTAGTAGGTTGGTGTTCATATTATTGATGCTAGCTCGGGAAATAAACTCATTACGTATAGAGAGATACATAATGAGTCATTTGAAGCAGAAGAAGATGAAACTAATTGTTGTTAGAGAAGCATTTGGCAGAAGAACATCACAATTTATAATGGGATAATTCAGATAGCAGAACTGCATAATACTTGTATTGAATTCATAACTGAAACATGCGGATTGTCCGAGAGTTTTATGGCTGGCTGTCCATAGTCAAAATTGAATGAAATCGGTACGGGTCGGTTCCGGGCCGCTCATTTAATTTTCCGGGCCTCCGGGCTTGCTGTGTTTTAATGGCGAAATCAGAATGGGCCTCCTTCCGTTAATGGGCTGCCCTATTTTTTTTCCTCTTTCACCTGCCCGTGTGTTTTCTAAAGTAAATGAAATTGGTGGTGCATTAAATTTCATAACCTAACCTTTTTCAATCCTCTGGAACGTTACCATTACAACCCGTCTCCTCCATTTTCGGCGCAAGAGACAATCTCCTCTATCTAATCCCTTCATCTTCTTCCTCCCCTTTCTGTAATTCAATACTTCTTTCATTGATTTCGTTGATTTCGCATTCTGAATTGAGGCATCAAATCTCTGATTTGCCTATCGTCCTTTGAGGGATTTGATCGAGAGGAAGGGTGAAGTTGGATGAGTATCAATATCGTCACTTGGGATTGAGGTTTGATCAGGTGAGTTTGGTGCTCAGGAACAAGCACCTTAACCCTAGGTACGCAATTGAATGTTGTGATAGGCTTCCGAAGTCTATCGATTGGCACGCTTTGGGCGCTGTTAGTACTCTCAAGGATTAAGGCCAGTGTGGCGAGTTTTCCGATCAATTTTGTTTGGATATGTCAGATTTTACAGCAAATCAATTACAAAGTTGAATGAAAACTGGAATTATCAAAACTATGTTTAATTGGAACAAATTATGGGGGTCAATTTTCGGCGTTTGAATGGAATAATTAGTAATCTTTTCTGGAATCAGTAATCTCTTCCCACGAGTCCTCTTCTTCTTTCTCCTGTCACCTTTACTCATGGATTTTTAATTCTCCATTCAGATTGGTGATTCTTCTCATGTTTTGAGAATTTTTTACGATGAATTGACTAAGATTTTTTTTGCAATTTGAATAGAGTAGAATTTTTTTGTTCTATAAAGAACCTATGATAACATTAATCTGCACCTGTACCTACGTCAAGATGCAGTTTACGGCCATTCCTCAACAACGAACGGGGTATTCATCTCATCGTTTCCCGTTAAACCTTTTCATCATTGTCTGATTTCGATATGTGTGTGATTTCTTGATGGATTGAATTTGAAATGATTAAATGGCAGTGATTCCATTATTTCGATATGTATGATTTGTTTTTCTTGAAAATATACCCTCATTCTCTAACATATACTACATTATATGATATGATGTTTATGTCAGTCCTATTTTTTTCAGTCCAACCACATCTCAACATTCATTAGCATAATTGAAATTAATTTGGCGTACTTGAGAAACTTGATGGAATAGGGAAAGGGGTGCACCATGTGGAATCTTTAAATTAGAGTTGTATATTTAAGTATTGCTTTCCTTGTAGGTGGTTGTAGAAAAGAAGATTATGCGTGAGAGAAATCAGACCAGGCACGATCTTGGCCGTGGAAATTTTGTTGAAGAAGTGAGTTTTGAATCCCTTAGGACTTTCTTGTGATGGTTTTGCCTTTTCGGCTTTCTTTTGATTTTTGATCTACATATAAACTTTGTTTTCCTTTCACCTTTTTGGGTAGGTTTGGAACTGGTATTTCTCAAATTTTACGCGTGTAATACATGTATGATGGCATCCTGATGTTTTAAAACATCAGTAATGAGCTATCAGTATTAGTTTGTTTTCTTGATTAAAAAAGAAGAAGAAGAGGAGCTATATACAACCAATTGTCTGGACATTGTCTTTTGGTTCTATAAATTTGGTTTCCATCTTGCATTTTCTCAGAACACTACACTTTTATGATTGTGATTTTGTTCTCTTGATTTTCTCCCTCTTACTTCCAAGATGGCTTCTAGCTCATCCCTTCAAGTCTCTTCTACCGTTAATATCTTCTATGATGACTGGGTATGTTTATTACCTTGGAAAGCTAATTATTTCCATTGAAAATATAGATGAGGATCTCGAGAACTTGATGCTCGAGTACGATCGCCTCAATTGGAACTCGCAGAAGCCAACAAAGCTTCAGATCTTCCTGTTTACTGTCAACTCCAAGGCGAATTCGGATGAATCCAGCAAGGTTGACGGGAGCTGGTTCGTTGCTGCCCCGTTCATCGTTTCATCCCCCTCACCCCCACGTTTTCCTATCTACAAAGCTCAGGTTTTGCATATCTTCAGGCAGACTAATTTTATTCAGTCTCTGCACTTTTACTTGGCATTAATTTTCTCTATGCTGAGTTTTAGGTTAACTGGGATCACATCACAAAAGGTCTGAGGATCTGGCTATCTCTTGAACCGCTTTGTCAGCGCAATTGTCTCACCGGTTCGTTCCCTTTGCCTTTTGATTCTTTAAAACTACTATCTCATTCATCGCTAATCTGAATTCTTCTCCAAAATCCGTCCAGTTTTCTTCGGTTGAAAAGGCCAAGGAGATTGAGGCGTTCTTTGAAAATCGGTCACTACCAGCAATCACAAGAACACTGAAGCTAAGCCTGGAAGAGTTCACAACAATGTACGATGGGTTTGAATCGATCCGGAAAGACGATCATCTCGAAAAGCTTATGCAAGAACTTGCAGGTGAGATTATTCAGGAATAGACATTTCTCAATTCTATATTGATTCAGTTCTGTGAGATGCTATTATTAATTTATCTGACTGGCTCTATATTACCAAATAATGCTGAATTTACTGCTGTATATATTTCAACTTCAGATCAAGCATCCCTTGAATCTGAGGCGAGAATTTCTCCACTGGTCAGTGAGAGAAAGAAGTTGTTCAATGATTTACTGACATCCAAAGGCAATATTTTCTGACCTCTCTCACTTACTCTCCCATTTCTTCCGTATTTCTTTTCCTTCTATGTTTATTTTCTACCTGCCTTATGAGAATATCAAGGTGTTTTGCTGTATCATGTTATAAAAGCAACTATTAATTTGCAGGAAATGTCAAGGTATTTTTCCGAACGAGACCATTATTTGAAGATGAAGGTTCAACCGCTGTTGAATTCCCGGACGGTATTACTGTACGTGTAAATACTGGTGACGATAATTTATCAAATCCAAAGAAGGATTTTGAATTTGCCAAGGTTTATGGACCTCATGTTGGTCAAGGTAAGCACATAATTGTCTTTTTATTTATGCTTGGATAATGTACCTCTGTATATACAGTCTGGTTCACCCTCTGTATAATTATTTTTCTCAATACCTTTTACATCACATAAATTTTCACTGTTGGAGGGATCTTCAATATCTTTATAGAGTGAATATCAAAGAAAACCGTGTAGAAATGAGGAGATGACTTTTAAATTTTCCTTACTTCATAAATGTGCTACCAAGAATATGAGAAGTTACTGAATGAGTGAATGTTATGTGTTAGGCGAAAAAACTCCAGTTTATGAATTGGTCGATTTCATCACTGCTGCTCAGATGGTTGAAATTGAAGACTGTGATTACAAAGAAAATAAGGAGGTCTGTTTTTCCTACAAGTGACTACCCTATGAATTTTACCTTAATTTTTCATGCACGTACGACGAAATACCTAAATTTTTGTTTACTTTTACTGCGTTCACTTGTGTTAGAATATTTCACACATGTCTTGCAGGAAGAATCTTGCGTATTTTTTAGCAATGTGACTTTCTCGCTTTGTTGTATTTTAGTATCTTATCAGCTTACGTGCTCAATACTCCTAATGCCCTCAACTTTTGTGGCGTCACTTGCCTTTTCTATTTCACTGCTCTAGCTTACAACCTCAACTTAGACTTGCTTTTATGTTCCTTCTACTATTTATTGACCATCTGTTGGGTGGGCAGTTGCTATTGTGATTGTATTTACATGTGTTTTCAATTTCTCCTATTTTCTAGATGCTAAATATGTTTTACCCATTAAATGTAGGATCACCACCCTGAAACTTTATATGGCACTATAGATAGAACACTTTGTTTGCTTGAACTGGGATTTTCTGAGCAAGATGTGTCATCAGCTATGGAGAGTTTTTGTCAGTTTGGCTCTTGGTTTACATTGACAGATATTCACATGCTAAGTCTTTTTTCATTTGTGGAATCTGGGGAGGAATGAAAAAGCATCAAAAGTTGAACAATGGGTGTCACACCACGGAGTCGTCCGAACAGGATGTGACGCAGGAGGATGCCAGGGCTAATTGCATTGTTGATTTAGTGTAAGTTTCTGCAAGTTTTTTAACATGTTCAATATTATACATTAGTAGATGGATTGATAATGGCATTAGTACTGAGTGCTTCTACAATGTGTTCTTTAGCTAAATTTATTTTAATGCAACATGTTTACGGTTTTCAGTCTGTCAGCCGATTTATTATCAGTTGGCGGTTTTCCAAGACCATATGAGACAGGCACAAGAGGGTATAGCCGCAATGGAAAACAACTTCGAGAAAGTTCAGCAAGAAGAGAGGAAAAAGATGGAAGAGATGCATCTACATGCTTCAAATGCTGAGGAACGCAAGCGCATGTAAGTTAACACTGCAATGATAATAAATTTTTACTGGTTTGATTTTGCTGTGAATCTCAGTTTGTGTGTGGAATGAATCAGGATGGAGGAAGTCGATCGATTTATCAAGTCCCAGGACAAGATTAGGGCCGAGTTTGTGTCACAAAGGGATAAGTTGGAGAAGCTTTATGAACATAAGAAAGAGGCAAAAAAGAAGATGTTTCTGGAAGAAATGCTCTGGGAATGGAGAAGGAATTTGGTGCGAGCCTTACCCAGCTAATGGAGAAGTACACGCCCGGTTCGACCAAAGGAGATGCAGTTGCTTAAGATCAGAGTAAAGGATGGTATAATAAGCAGCGGTATATGAAATCTATCTATGTTTTAATGACTGATTATAATTGACTTCTAAGTAGAATTTGGCCTTGATTTGATCCGGCATTGTTGCTTGGGATCTGAAACACAACAAGTTTAAAACTAATGCCTTGATGCTTCATTCAACATTTTTTTTAAATTAGCATGCCTTTTTCTTCGCTGTAAAATCAGTTGAGAGATTTTATTTGTTGAATATGAAAATACGATTCCCACCGGTCAATGAAAGCAACTAACACGGCTTCATTCGACATTCTTTCGTGTTGATCCATATACAAGTAAATTTTGATCTTGTTGTTGTTGCTGAGTCGGGTTGTGGAATTGGTTTCTTGGTGCGTGATTCTGCAGGTGATACCCTCATGTTCGGTGGTTGTCAGATTGAGACTACAACTGATGTCGATGTGGATGAGGCAGAGGCGATACAATGGGCACTTATTTGCTGCAATGTAAAACCCCTTACTGGGTGTAGGTTTTTTATCTGTGTTGATGGATATTGAGCTGCAAATTAATCTGATTGAATGCATTATATTGAGGCTTTAGTTTGTTTTTTGTCTTTATTGGAATCCATAGATTGTAGAGTCAGTAATTTCTCTATTTTAGGTAGATTTCTAAGACATAGGGGAGCTTGTTGAAGTACGGATGACTAAGACATTCTGCTCTTAAATATTTTTCTCATTCTGAAGTTACATTCAAGTGAAGGGTTCAATTATTAAAACAAATCTCAAGTTCCTTGACTCTTTATCTAAATTATTCTTTTTGCAGAAAAAATCTACTCGAACACTCTCCTGTTTGCTGAAGATAGCTGCAGAATTCAGGGTTGCAGTCTACATGACCAATCAAGGTACTTCTCTTACAATTAGAATTGGTTTTGATATAAAAATACCCATTAGAGAAGCCGTTAGGTGCAACATATGATCTGCGCTTTTGACTATACAAATATCTTATGTTGCCAACAACAACGGATCTAATTTGAAATGTTCAATACGCGGACATGATTTTGATTGAAAATCTTGTTTCGATAATGTAGGAATTCAATGTACTATATTTAGTATTGCAGGATCATAAAGTGGTGATAATTATAGACTTTAAATTGTGTAGACAGAATATGGGAAAGTTAGGATCTACCCTTGACAAATGTGGCACACCTTGTACTACCGGTTTTTAGTCCTTTATGTTATGTTGGCCTAGGTTAAAATAAATTTGTAGTTTTATTATTGCCATTTTTAACAGAACCATATATTTTACCTGTCTTCACTCCCATATATAAAAGGATAACGCTGATGTTCATGCTCATGCTAAATTCATGTTTTTTCTGATTTTCTAATGACTGTAGTCGACCCTTTGTGTAGTGTGTGGCTGTCTTTACATGACATCATTCTATCCATTTGTAAAATCACACCGTTCTTGGAATCGTGCTGGTTATTGGAGTAAGTGTTGAAAATTAGTTATGCAAAATACCATGTGATATTGAATTTTTTTAAAAGATATTACAAGGTGTCTTTTTTAATAACACTTTTGGATTCAAGATTTTTTGGGGGATTATGTGTTTAGTTGCAACTTGCAAGTACTGGCTGCGTTGTGCATGAATTTTATATGATATACTGTACTTTTTAGACACATAAATCTGTTACTAATATCCAAACGTGGATCTTTTCCTAATCAATCTTGCTATTGATTTTCATATTTTTTTCCACAGAGAATGCAAGTACGATGACCCTACGCGCGTGTCAGCAGAGAGAGTGAGACCCAAAAGGCTTCTCCAACCATCTTCCTTGACTCATTGCAGCTCCTTGAAGAAAACTAACTCTATTTTCCAGAAGCGGATCCCAAAGCGGACCGGCTTGACTATTGAAAGCGACTCGAAATGGCTGGGTTCCAGAATTTACCCCCCCTGACAACACTGAATCCGCCTCTCCACTCATTCAAAATCCAGCTTAAAAAATAACAAGAGATCCTTGTAACTGTCGGTCTCCGGGTTCCTCTGCATGTGTAAAACTCCATATTTCTCGAGCCAGAATGAAACTCTAATCTGAACTTGGTTCAACTTTTTACCTCTGGAAATTTGACAAGATGGGTGAAGAAGCTGCAATTTCTTGGACATCAAAAGAAGAACAAAAATCTGAGTCTGCTGTAAGGGAGAATCCTTTATCACTTGAAAAACGCTTTTGGGACGAACTATCAAAATCCTTCCCAAAGAAAAGCAGAGAGAGCTTGTGAGTTACTACTATAACGTTTTTCTCCTTCGTCGAAGAGGATTCCAGAACCGATGCAGACCGAGTGACATTGACAGTGATGATGATGCAACCGAGTTTATTGCAAAGTCAAATAGCTCGATCCTTTGTCTTGGTAAGAAGAGCAGTGCCAAGTAAAATTGATATTCCTAAAATTCTTTCTTTGCAGCAATTACAAACCGTTGCTTGCACATAGATATGATTTTCTCTATCGAGGTCAGCTTTCATTTTGGTATAGAAATTCCAGCAAACTCCGAAGGTTTAGGCAATTTTATTGTATGTTGAGACTTTGTTACTGCCTTTTTTGGCGTTGGAAAAGTTGGTATTTGCATTAAGAATTGTTTCTTTAGTTTTACTTCAATGTCTGTCTGTCTTGTATGATGCAACTTAGTTCAAACGGTAAATTGTAGCTTCAACGTAGGTGAGCTCATTGGGAAAAGATCATGCTTGATTATTAACGTTTGAACGTTCAGATATCTATATAGAGGTGAGTTCCGGTGTAACGAGTATTGTGGTGTAACGGTGAAACGAGTATTTATCCTCAATGATATTCGGGTTTGTTAAGGTTGATATTCAACTTTATATAGATTTAGGTTATATATGCACTAATCACATTCTCATATGTTTGTGCCTCTATTCATTGTTTTACGCTATTTGTTCATGTTTATTTAGTTGAATATCTACCCTATATTGATACAAGTAAATTAAGTTGAATATCAACCTTAACAAACCCGAATATCATTGAGGATGAATACTCGTTACACCGTTACACCGTAAGAGGTGTTACACCGGAACTTAAATCTATATATATATATATATATATTTAAGCACATCTATAGTACGAATGGGTGTCAATAATCAATCCAACTCCTATCTTTCCCTAAAATATACTAATAGTGAATAATATAAATAAAAGGAAAACATCGGGAAAAATAAATTTCAAAATGCGAATTTGAAAATTGTGAACATAAATTTTGAACATTTAGTAATAATTTGGTGAACATTGACATACTTAAAACCGTTTAAAAATTGAATAAATTTTAAAAAAAACATTTATTAAAAAAATAAAAGAAAATTTTGATAAAATTCGTATGTGCATCATTTTTTTACCAAACCACCCCATAAATAAATACAATTATTGGTGAACAATATAACATTTAACTAATTGAATCAAACAATCATATATAGTGACATAGCTTAAGGTTTTCACGGCTAGAGTTACTGACCAAGTAAACACATACGGTATTAAGAAATTTGACAAAACAACCATAGATGTCATTAACAAATTTAGAGCACTATTTAATTAGTATACTTGAAGAAGCTGTTCTAAATAAAAGAAAATAAAGGTTGGCTTTACCGTTATTATAAGTTTTCTTTTTCAGGGAAAGCCGAGTGAAAAGGCTCAAGCCACATATATATTAACTCAGATTATATGCACCCAAAGAAGGTATTGTGAGTAGGTTTTAGGCCTGGGACTGTTTTTGCAATTTAATCCATGGATCTAACAAGATAGATGCTTAAATCATTCATTAGGCCTATGTATGAACGTGTGTTCAATACTGGAGGGTGACTTTATCGAGTTTATGTTGCACTTACCATATCTTGAAAGTGAGTTCTTAGGTAGAAAACTAAAGTTGTAGGCTGAATTAAGTTGAATAATATGAGATTATTTGTGGCGAGTCGTCAATGTTTTTTAGTGATAGTAGAAGTAGAAAACGAGTTGTTTTTCCAGAAGAAAATGGAGAATTGGAGATATATTAATATATACAAATCAAAAGCAGTAGATGAGAGAAATTTAAATTACATTCGATTTCATTTTGCACTTTTCTAATATCAAGAAGGGATCAGGTGAGCTGACTAATTTACTCAGAGTGTGAATTATGTCTATCAGTAGTTTGATTGGGTTGGTGCTTAAAAAGGACCTAGAAAGGGCTTTGAGACAGATCTTTCTATCTTTTTGTTTTTTTTAGAAATATAGCTTGCAGAGATTTCATCTACATTACAGAAACCTGCAGTTAAAAAAATGATCTATATGAACAGATTCGATCTGAAAAAGACGCATGTACAAAACTGCAGGATCTGAATAAAATTGAATCATATATGTTTTCAACATCAACTACACTAATTGATGTTCCTTTCAAACAACAAGAAGATAATTTAAAAAAGATCTGACAAAGGAGAAACTCTAGCAAGAAGAGTATCCATTATCGATGATTGTCAATTAATTTCCAAGTTTGATGTTCTTACTAAAATTCGAATATTTGTTTCATAAGTCTATTTATCATTCAAAAACTTTAGGATTATAATTCTATTCAACTAATCTTAGGTTTGTTGTAACTTCTGCTCTCCCCCAAATAGTAAACTTTTCCCTAATTTTTCAACAAGAACCCTAAATCATTTATGTCACCTTACATGACATACTTGGCTCTGGCTCCATTATTTCCCTGTTGTTGAAGCTCCAGAAAATCAGATCATGGGTTTATAGTTAGTGTTTCTATCTTATATATATGCTGATAGAATACTGATCAAATCAGTTAGTCTTAGTTAGTTAGTTTGTTTATGTCAGCTGTCCATTCTGTTAGAGTTAGTTAGAGGCAGCGTTTTCTTTCTTTCTTCTCTATATGTACTCAGTAATTCAGTTGCAAATCTATCTAATCAAACACTCAAATTCCCCCAATCTTCTCTTCTACCAAATGTTCACATGGTATCAGAGCATTCGGAATTCTCATCCATTTTTTGATCTTTGATCGTCTTCTTCCCTTCCGATCATCGATTCCCTTTCTTCTTCCTTTCCAGTGTTGTTCTCTCGTCTTGATTTAGGTCTTCTCAATGCCTAATCCTACGATCGACAACACAAATTCGCTCTTTGTCAATCCCTCAGATCAACCAGATACTGCGATCATTGCGCAGGTCTTCGATGGAAAGTTTTATGGTGAATGGGGACGATCGGTGAAGCTTGCTCTCTCCTCCAAGAACAAGTGGGGATTCGTCACTGGAAGCGTTGGAAAACATGTTGACGATCCTTATCTTCTTCACTTTGGGAGCGAGAGAATGATCTTGTGATCGCCTGGATCACGAATGCTCTTAGTCCAGAAATCAGGAGCAGTGTCAGCCAATATCTTCAAGCTCCTCGCAATCCTCATCTCACAGCTGCTATTCATACTTTGCGTTATCTCAAAGGAACTTCTGATTTGGGTATTCTCCTCTCCAAGAATACAGATTTCACCTTACAAGCATATTGTGATGCAGATTGGGCATCTTGTCCTCATTCCAGAAGGTCAGTCAGTGGTTTCATCATTTTTTTTGGGGGTTCTCCAATATCCTGGAAGTCAAAGAAGCAACAGACAGTTTGATTATCGTCAGCAGAGGCAGAGTATCGATCCATGAGGCGTGTTTGCACTGAATTGGCTTGGTTATCTCGCCTTATGAATGAGCTAGGGGTGTCTGACATTACTCCTATACCTTTGAAATATGACAATCAAGCTGCAATTTTCATTGCACGCAATCCAGTTTATCACGAATGTACGAAGCACATTGATCTGGACTGCCACTACGTGCGTGAGAAAATTCTTCAAGGACTCATCTCTTTGTCACATGTGCCAACCAAGCTGCAACTCGCCGACATACTAACTAAGACACTCACTGGTGTTCAGCAAAATGATTTTCTTCCCAAATTGGGTGTGGTTTCTCCTACCCTCCAATTTGAGGGGGGCTGATAGAATACTGATCAAATCAGTTAGTCTTAGTTAGTTAGTTTGTTTATGCCAGCTGCCCATTCTGTTAGAGTTAGTTAGAGGCAGCGTTTGCTTTCTTTCTTCTCTATATGTACTCTGTAATTCAGTTGCAAATCTATCTAATCAAACACTCAAATTCCCTCAATCTTCTCTTCTACCAAATATTCACATATGCACTATTATATCGGTGAAAAATGAAGGATGTTTAGCAAACGCGTATATGGAATCTTCTTTTCTCGAGTGAATTAATTTTTAGTTTTCTATATGATATTACGATTTCTCTTCGTTCTCAGTTTAATGTTTTATTTTCAAATTCATGGCCAATGTGGGCAATTTTCAACCATATTTCATATTTTTGTCCATTTAGTACTTATCCCTTGCATGGAACTATTTTTCATTTTGTTTGTTCCTCGGCAGGCCGGTCAAAACACAAGGAGATGGTTTTGGCTGATATGCATATTAGACCCGATCAATCATGGGAATATTGAACGAGAGAAGCATTACGTATTCTTTCAAAATAATTTGACTTGGTATAATTATAATAAAATCAAAGTTGTAATGGAATTGAACTTGTCCAAGAAACTCTATTTCTCTAATAATAATTCCTATATATCATGGCATTCAAGAAAATGAATGCAGGATTTGAAAATGAGTTCTATATCTTGAAAGGTGTCACTAGGTATTTCCTACAACATTATGCTGCCTACTTTTCTCTAGACTTTCAATTAGTGATGCATAACATACTATTAATTTATGCAAAATATCACTACAGGGACGAAAACGAGGAATGGGTGCAATTTGATTCGACTCCATACTATTCCCTTGCGTCATACGATTATGCTTCCCCTTTCCTTCGAGAAGTTCTTGTTGCTCTTCAATCTTTGAATGTTCCTGTGGAACAGGTACATAGACCAGACATTTGATACCACATCTACATAGACCAGACATTTGGTACATAGACCTGTTCCTGTGGAATTAGTGTTAAACATTTGGTAAATCTGAAGTACTAATAACCTTTTTAAGAATATCAATGCATAAGATATTTGGAAGTGTTTAAAATTGTGGTCTATGCATTTGTTGGTGTCTAGGCCTTTTCTAAGGAGAATGTTGAATCATGCAAATGGGTTGATATAACTTTGATCGCAACTCATGTATTTACTTATTTTTAATGTCATTGACAAGACCTATTCTTTGAAAATATGAAGGAAAAAAATAAATGTTTTTCATAACAATTTCAAATCTTCAACTTATTTTACCATGACCTGTTACGTTAATACTCAAAATCATTATGAAAATATGGGTCAAATAATGAGGATTGTCTCTACATATTTAACCGTGTTGTTGTATGTTTTGATTTGAGATAGTTCAACATTTTATAGTTGTTAAAATGTTTCATTAAGTCAGATATTGAAAAAAATTCTGATGAAAGAGGCATAAACAGGGGCGGAAATAGTGAGTCATTACTCGACATACAACCAGGTCAAGAATGAGGGTCAATGAAAGGTTCATGTAGCTCCGCAACCGTCTAAAGCTCCGAATTTTAATTGTTGTTTCCTTACTTTATGTGCTGAATTAGTCACTGGATTGGTGTTTGGTGCAATGTGGAAACATTATGTGTTAACACTAGGATATCTCTTAAGCAGGAACTACATCATGTATTAACAGTAGCACCAACACTGGGATAACTATTAATCATGTTTCTGGCGGTAGTTCTTGATATTATAATATAAAAATAATAAGAATGATGCGATAAATAATAAAGTATATTAAAAAAAATTGATGGAAGAAAGATTAAATCTGGTGCACATTAGATTCATAAGTGTAGATTTTCTCCAAAGCTTTAAATGGATGTGTGAATGTAGGGGTGGACGTGGTCGGTTAACCGTCGTTCGGTTGACCAATGTTCGGTTAACCAAATGTTCGATTAGTGATTTGTAATAACCATTTATCTAACCGTAATTCTCGGTTAACCAATATCGGCTAACCAAATTTTCTTTACAAATAAATCAATTAGTTCGGTTATCCAATATAAAAAAAACCTAAAAATATGCTCTTAAAATTGTTAAGAAAAAAGAACAAAACTAAAAGAACACTAAAAGAAATTAGTTCAAAGAAGTAATCTCACAATCCCAAATACAAAACTTAATTAAAGAGCTAAAAAAGTCACAAAGTTATGTTGGCGACACAAAAGTAACAAAGTTTTCTTGCCTAAAAAAGTCACGGTAATCTTATACTATGTAAATAGACCATTCGAAAATATATATGAAGATATATAGTGTTGGAAGATAAAATTTTATTATACAAATCTATTATAGTCACGGTTATTTCGGTTCACAACAAATATAATTTAATTAACCGTTTTCTAACCGTATAACCACAAATAATATTGTTCGGTTAATTGTATCCAAAATTTATCCGGTTTTTCGGTTTCAGTTATTTATGCCCACCCCTATACTAATGTATGTACATTTTCAAACTATTTCAATGAAAAAATTCCTTTCGTTTCAGATTCTGATATACGTATATAGTCTTTAAATATTATTATTCATTTATAATTTATGTTTCATTATTTTAAGGAGTTTTGTGGACGCAAAAGGCCCGCACTTTTCTTCAGTCCTTAACTAATAGCGAAAAAAACTCAAGAATCAGGAGGAGTATTTAGCATTTGAGAACTTCATTAAAAAAATTCATATCGTGATTCTACTAAAATCTTGCCTATATTTATTGATTAAAATGTTTTTCATTTCAAAACTTCAATAATATGTTTTGCATCTTGCTTTTCAAGTCAAGACCCTCCTAAGAGACTGAAGAGTTGAGAGTCTTCTAATAGAGTTTTATATTGTCTTTCACATGCATTTTATTTGTTTATCACAAATGGGATTTTCAGTCATTCGGAGGAATAATTTTCAAATATTGTTTCAACATCGTTCTTTACTTCTCTTTATAATATGCAAGATGTGCAATTTACGATCAAGAACTTTTAGAATGCAACTGTTGTCTTTTGTTAACTCACTTGCACATAAAACATGTTTATTTGGTTTTAATGGACCATGCTCCTTGAAAGATGTCTACATATCAATTAGCAAGAAGGTTAGAGTTACTGCATTATTGTTTTATTATAAATATTTTGGTCTACTTTAATGTAATTTATAACAAAAAGTATGCTCTTGAGTCTTAAGTATGAAAACAATATCAAACTTGCTACTTCTCAGTTCTCACAATATACAAGTAAATTACAAATCAATAACTTTGTACAAATGTCTTCATTTCTCCATAATCTCATGCAAATCAGCATTCATACTAATTTGATGCTCAGAAATTTCTATATACTTGTTATGGTGGGAGTTGAAAGTGATATATTAAGAACTCTTTTTCCGGTATGTAATAAAGAAGTCGTAGACCTGCCACCTAGATGTCAACTTTGCCCTTGGAGTTTTCCTGTCTTTAGAGCTAGATTACGTGTTTACCCTTCCTATTAGTATAAAATTGTTTGTAAAATTATGATGACCATATTTTTCAAATGTAGTGGATTTCTAAAATGATCAATCCTTCTATTATGGATTATCAAGACTTCTCTTTCCGCGAAAAGAAGTCATCGTGTGTTCAGTCATTTTCTTATTTGATTATGTTTATAAATCTAATTTTGTTGAGATTACATTGCAATATTTATAGATTTGTGAACGTTAAACCACATACAAAATCCCGTAAATCCCGTGTCTAGTCAATATCTAACAATAAGGATGAGAAAAAGAGACTACGCCGCGTACCAATTTCATCAAAGCCGTTAAATAGCGGCGATGAAACTATACGTCATCACTATTTGTTCGTTGACTCATCAAGGAAGATGGTTTGTGTTATGGTTCGTCGGTATGATTTTAAGGAATCAGAAACAACCGGTGACTTCCTCGTCTACAACCTATTAACCGGAGATTTAGTTATAGTCCCATCACATGAAGATGACGTTGATTCTTGGTGGTCCCGTTATGGTTTCGGCTACAATCATTACGATGATCATTATAATATCGTGACGGTTATAATGGACGACGAAACCGAACGATGCAACATGGTTCTAGTATATATATACAGCATGAAAAACATGTGTTGGGAATCATTCCAAGGCTTCTCTAAAGCTCCATATAATTGGCTACATAACCTACATTCCAATCCACTTCCTTACTGCTTCGACGGTGTTCTTCATTGGGTCGTCGAGGTATTAGACAAGGAAACTTACAAAAGTCATGGTGGTGGTTATCGTCAAGTAATTGCTTGTTTGGATTTGCAAACTCGGAAGTTGAGTGAAATATTGCTTCCTGATTCTAGTGTTGAATACAATAAACTAGCTCGTCCAACGTTGTCTGAATTCGATGGACGACTTTGTTGTATTGATATTGCGTTTAAGTATGATGATTTTGGTGTAGGGGTTTTAATTTATACATTTGATGTGTGGGTTATGGAAGAGTATGGTGTGGAAGATTCGTGGGCAAAGTTGTTGCGGATTGAGAGTCGGTTGGGGTTAGGAGTTAGACAACCGTTTGGGTCGTGGGTGATGACTCCTCCCTCAGTTTTCCCATGTCGACTTGGCGGGAAAGTTACCTTATGTGTATCTCATGATTTCAAGTTGCGAGTGTTGGAGTACGACATGTGGAAGGACAAGATACGAGTTTTGCACCAGACACGTTGGGTGAAGAAGACGATAGTAAGAACGTTAAAAACGAGTACGAGGGAGGATGTGGCTTGGTTCATAGTGTTCTTGATCTTAGCTCGGGAAATCACACTAGGCTCCTGGACTTGCTTCATATTGCCATCCTTAATACTAGTAATCATATTACTTCAAAAGCTTCCACTTTGATCAACGTATTTCTTTTCATGAGTTTAGTTTTAAGATTGAGTTTAAGATTGAGAGCAAGGTCCAGTGGTTAGTAGTGCTAATGCTAAATCAAAAGATTGGATTTTTGTTTTCATGAGTTTAAGATTGAGTTTGTTTGATTATTTCAATTTCAATTAATCAGAGGATGATGGTTTCAACCATATTTGTTGAAAGACATTTTGGATACCACACATATGATACAAAAAGTATTGAAACTGTAAGTAAAATTCAACCCACCATAATAGTTGATAAGTTTGTCAGAATGATGTCAAAATGTTTAAAGAGCTGTAAACAGAGTTTTAAACATCTATGAATATCAGCATAATGAGATGAATCATCATGAATGCTCTACCCTACAAAGAATGGGGAGCTGAATGAAACAAACTAGTAACTTCAAGATTCAGGCAAGTTTCTTGGCTCGGCCGCTTGATGGGCCCGCTTCGTCTTTCTTTGACCCGGGTGCATCGGGTTTTTTGGCCCATGCAGGGGCCCGATCAGCCTCATAGCGGTAATCGTAGAAGAGTTCTTCCCCGGCATTAATGCGTTCTTTGGCAAATATGCCCACCCTATGATCTCCAGCAACCATTATAACCTGCATCGCCAAAGATATCATCATATGACTCGTATTTTTCGATATCACTTTGATATTTGATAACAATATCTCTGGTATGAGTCATCCATAGTTGTTTGAAAAGTAATTTTTTAAGGCTGACATTAGAGAGATGAGAAAGTGGTCATACTAAGCAATTTATGCTAAGCATGTGACTTGAAGGCTAGCATTATTGTTACCTTAGCATAGCAATTCGGATCTGGGGAATGGTTTGCGAATTTCAGTTTATCTCCCTTTCGAAAAGCATCAAGAACAAACTGCAAAAGCAGAAGATCAAGGATTAGTGTCACAATAGACAGCATAAGTAACTAAGAATTTCCAAGTAAAATAGTTTAATTTTGATAATAGAAGATCATAAAAGTATATTGGGGTTGATGTCATGCCTGATCATTTAGATTGAAAAGAAACGAAGAATTTTCACGATCATATATCTTTCCACGCTTGTCAGCTTCTCGATGCGAGATCAGCTCCCCGGTGTACTCACCAAGATACTCATTTTTAAGAACACTATTCTGAGATGTGGAAATGCAACAACAAAAAATCATTACATAAAAAAGAAAGGCAAACCCCAAAACTTATAGGCAGTGGTTTGTTATCCATCTTACCTTTAAAAATGCTCCCCAGCCAGAAACATCTGATCTTCCAAGTAGAACCTGCAAAGAAAGAGGAACAAGAAGTCAGCAGCTTTGACATTGGCTCAGGCAATCAAGACAGTTTATATCTATTACAATAAATAGTTTATGATTTATTGATTGGTTTTATCGAACTACATAGGCACATACTGTAAGTGGACATGTGTTATGACTTTATGGTGTAATTGAAACACTACAAGGATATACCCATCTCTTTTCCAAGCTAAAAATGAAATTAAAAGAGCAAGTCTAGCTTTGGGAGTCAATAACTAATTCAATAGACCAATATAAAGCATGCATCAAGTAAAAAGACGCAAAATGGTAAAAGTAAGCTTCATATACCCTTTGTTGCTGTTTCAGGAGTAGCTTCATATTTCGGCATTCATAATTATCACCTCTTTGACTGGGGACTCCAAGAGTTCCATCACCGCAACTGGAAAGACAGTGGAATTATGATAAAATAAGCAATGCATAACAAATATGCAACCCTTTCTATGAGAACAATAACAAGGAAAGGGATAGGGAAATATAAACTCACCTCACCCAACAATTCCTGCAAACATCTGGATCACATTCTCTGTCTGCTGCAAAGCATGGACATTGGCGGCTTCTGCATTGACTTTTTGCACAATGGCAACCTCTAAATCTGTTTTTGCAGTTCTTCGGACATCTAGAAGGGAGAATATTTCTCGAATTTCAAGATCAACTCTTGAAATCAAACAGAAAAAAAATTCTCAAAAATACAAAGAAGACTTACCCACAGTATTTTTCACAGCAAGTCCCATTTATTAGACACGCACATTGCTTCCCACAAGCAGATTGGCAACCACATGGATTAAATTGACGGCAAGGCTGATCTTTCCTTTCAGAAATTCTCTTTCTAATTGAATGATAAGCAGCAGATTTCCATGTATACTTCAAACGTCGAACTCTTCCTTTTCTACGAACAAACCTTGATCTTCTCCTTCCATCATTACCCTAATATTCATAGCACATGACGATAGTCAAAACCAGGTAGAATGCGTTCCACAAATATTCCAAACAAATGACTAACCACCTCATTGCCCTCAATCCTGCCTGCAGCATTCCCCCCAGGATATAGCTTGTTGTCTAAGCCAATCATGTACTGATAAACCTCAGAGCATGTTTTTAATCCATTCAAGAGGTTTCTTGCAATCAGACAGCTAAGTGAAGGAAAAATAAACCTCGATTAGTTTTGAACTTACTAACCTTTGAGGGTGGAAATTACAGTTTCATGATAACAACAACAATAATAATGTCAACTTCTATTAAGAGAATGAAGCAAGTTTGTATAATCATGAATCATAATGAAGCAGAGTAGCAAGATTAGTTACTTATTCATTTAGGCCAGGTAGTGTGAAATTAAGGCTTAGTTAATAGCCATGAAATTAAGGCTTAAACGAAGTGCTACTAACAAATTGTATTATTTATCATACCATCGACAATAAGAAACATTCAAGATTAAGTCCATAAACAAATAATTAAGAGGAAAGAGGCCACAAACCTGTTCCAGCCAAAAATCTCCAAGCCTTTCTCATAAAGGCTTTTTTCAAGAGCATTCCATGACTTGTCATAACAAGCTTCTTGTTTCCCAGAGCTTTCATCCACAAATTCTTCTTTCTTAGGACCATCTTGAGTAGCTGGAGATAGATCATTTGCCTCCATATTTCCTTGGCCTTTGTGGATATCATCAGACAAGGATTCACAGTCAGAATTCACAACTTTTTTCTGCTTTTTCAGCATCGAATTAACAACACGCTCAGAAACTCGCTTCTTCTTTTTCTTCTGTGTACATGACTTTCCAGCAACCTTACATTTTGAGGGGAGTGAAGACTGTTCAGACGAATTTTTATCGAGCCCAATCTTTCCATCTGAATCACTGCTTTCAGATAAATTTCTACCATTTGATGAAGCACTTTCACTTGGACAAATCTTTGTCTTTCGCCTACCCTTTTTTCCAGGTGACATGTGAGTAGCAGCACCATCAGACAACGGGCAAGGAGTAGTACTTTCCAAGAGTTTTAACTGAAATAACAAAGTCATTATACACATATTCAATCACTTAAAACAATATATCTAATAACAACACACAAGTAGACAACTTTACGAGTAAGATATGCGATCGACAAGTACCGGTCTATAGCAGTTTGGACCACATGGCGAGTTGCTATGATCAGGAGGTTTCCATAGATGTTGCTTTTCAGCCTGAATATTTTTAAAAACAACATGAGAGCTATATTCCACAACTATAAGAACAGAAATTGGAGGACATACTTACAGGGAAGACAAGATCCTGTGAACAGCCATGCAACTTGCAATCGAAAACCTGCATTGTAATTTGTAAGATAAGTCAGATTTGTGATGATAATATTGATCAATCTCAAAAAAAAAAAATGAATATATTACATAGCATCGACGACAGAACAAGTTGTCAAATGAATCCATAGCAGCATCGAGATCCTTATCAAGATAAGGATTCGCCTGTGAAATTCCTTGACCATCTCCGTTGTTTACCATAACAGTCTTCTCGCCCTCACTAAGAATTCTATATCTTTCCTGTATAAGATGTTTGACGGTGTTTCATATCTCTGTAAAGCCATCAGAAAGAAAGGAAATTGGGGAACAGCTGGACCAATACTCACACTGTCAACCAGGTTTAAAAAAGAGTAGAGTATTGCATGAAAAAGTAATAGATCTTTATGAGGAGAACAGACATAAGTTAAGATAATAGCAAAACCTACCTTCAGTTCAGAAGGTTTTCTACATAAATACTGTCCCAGTATAAGCAGCACATCATCAGATAAACCAAATTGACTGATGGTCATCCTGGAAGTGGATAAAAATCTATTAAAACACTTAAATTTCTTGTAAGTTCTGTGAGGCAAGAAACATTAAACAAAAAGTATGTGTTCTATACTATGGAAGAGTGGAAGACTTCATTCACGCATCACAAGCACATTAATATAATTCTTGAATTTAAGTGATAAACCTAGCCTCAGATGAACACAATTGGAGATGAACTGATGATATATTCTCAACTTCGGGTGATTTGTGGCTCAATAAAACGATTTTCACCCAATACATTACTTGTCCACGCAAACATAACAGGAAAAGTAAATTCCAGAATAACAGTCACGCAAATCATAACATAAATGGAATAATGCAAGGATAGTCATGCTAACCGAATTATATGATCCTCCGGTTGAACATATTCTTTTTTATCCTCGTCATCCTCAATGTGTTCCTCCTCGCTGTCACTACAAATTAATGCTTCGCCACCATTTGAATCATAATAGATTCTCCTTCTACCAACAACAGATTGATCTTCCGGCATTCTCTGATTTCTGCCCAATAAAGAATGAATTGGAATATCCACATAAGATCACAATAAATGCAGGTAGAGGACAGCACAATACAGAATTTAGCATTACATGAATACTGTCACTATAAACCCTCTTGATATTCATAATTTTTTACTGCAGCCTAACCACCGGTTGATATTTATCTAACCAGACTTGTCATGCTGATATAGGAGTCCACGAGGTGGAGTCAACCAAGGGCTTCTAAGTTAGACATGACCAAGATCTATGTCTGGACTAAGATGATCACAGGGTGAGCAAATGTAGTTCACATGACAATGTGGATGGGAAAACTGAAGACGCGTCATAATCACACAAGGATTTTAATTATTAACCATCCTAATGGAGAACGGATGCATTAGAAAATTGAACACGGTTGCAGAGAAGGTAAAGAAGCCAACCCCGCTAATGAGCTAACTCATATGATAAAAAATTATTGTGTTGTAGCTGTGGGATTACACAATGTCGTTATCTGAAGGTGGAATTGGTACATACATACAGATCTACAGGGGAGGACAGATGATGAAAGTGATCATCTGTCACTATAAAAGGAACTAATGATCAGTATCACTGGTTAAATAAAAAATATTTGACGCCTTGTTTCCTTTTGTATCATTTGCTAAGGGAAAAATTAATTGATAAATAGAAAGACATTACTCAGCACATACCGGTCCAAAAAAATCCAGGTAGTATATGGAGGTAATCGCTTTACTTCTGGGAGTTTGATAGGGTGAACAGAGCTCTTCACGGGAATATTTATTCCCATAAGTATAGCGGAAGAGACAATATCATTATCCTCTGATCCACTGCTAGTCCTTTCTGTATTACTTGCATCAATACCATTTTGCAAATTTATTGCGTCAGTTTGGCCCTTCATCAATAAATCTACCGCTCCTTCAGAGTCGCTAACAACATCATTTCGTCTTTCCTTTGATAAAGTGACCCTAAGCAGCTTCTGCTTGTTTTCTTCAACTACTTTCTGCGAAAAACAAACTAATCATGTCAGCATAACAGTTTTACTCTCCTCACAACTCACAAGTATAAGTTCGCAAGCACGAAGCAGAACAATATATTACTAATTACTAATTTCACAAGGATGCCCAAACAGATTTTACTTCAAAAACTATTAACCATAAGATAAAAAACAAAGTACATCAAGGTAAAAAACAAGCTCATAATATGGAAAGAGGAGCATTTTATATGATAGTGACTACATTCTTCGCACAGATCACGGCCCAATAAGCCTCATAATGGCCCACAACAAATACAAATGTAGTCAGGGAAAAATTTCACCTTAACGTAAAGACTCCGGTCAGCTTCAACTTGTTTCTTCAACCCATCAATAACTGATATAATTTCCTCGTCATTTGGACCCTTCGCGCCCACATCCGTCATCTGCACAACAAATGTCATATGCAACCAGAAAATGTTATGGATAATATTTGATGTACACTATCCTACATGAGCTAATGCCTAGTTTCATACTGAATCAATAGTTACATCAAAATATCAGCTGAAAAATTTCACTGATCGAATTTTTCTGAAGTCTTAGCTGAGAAAACAATTTACTCAAATTCGTCTGATATCTTATTCTCACATAATGTTTGGTAATTTTCTAATCAAGTTTCTTTCTTTTTATTACAGTGTACAAACAAATAACAAAAACACTCAAATGTAACCAGTACTGCATTGATGGAAGAGGTTGTCTATCTATTATGAAAGCAATGAGACAACAATTTGCAAGCTAAACCCTAGAAATTATGAACTCACAATTCCGGTGGGCGGCCCCCTTGCTGGTGGCTGGTGAGTGGTCACAAGATGAGGACCTTGTCGACGGAGGCGAGAAGAATGTCACGGAGGGTCGACGGGACGAGGAAGCCGCTTCGATCGGTGGAGGCGGACACCGGGACGAAGATGGCGCCTCAATTTTGGGTAGGAATGACAGCGCCAGCTGGTGCTTCTTTTAAATATGAAAAAAGCGAAGAAACGACGCCGTTTTCGGACCGGTTGTCTTTATCTATTTCTTTCCTATGTTACTATGAAACTCCTCGAAGTTTCCGACACAGAAACGTTTCAGACACTTGAAAACGGCAACATCAATTTAACGAAAAGGGAAACGGCGGGGAAACGACAACATAAATTATATATCAGTTTAAAGAGAACAAATAGTAGAATAGATATATCTCTAAAAGATTCATAAAAATGATTAAACACATGATTTAAATCTCTTATAAAGCCAAATACAGTAACTTAACAACCTACGTAATTCTGAGTAACATAATCAAGTTCAACATCTGAAAAACTCACAAATTAAGGGAAATAGAGTATCAAACAACATAACCAAGCCTCTGTGGCAGGGGTGGTAGCCGGTCGGAGCCTCGAAGGTGTTGTGGAAGAGTGGGAGACCGAAGAGGCGAAGAGAAATTGAAGAGAAGCGGAAATGACTAAAAAATCGGGAATTAGGTTTCAAATTCTACATTCCTCTTTTTCTATATCTTTATTTTCTTTAAAAAATTAGGAAACTCCACTGAAAACGCGTTTCCGTCCATTTTCCGAGTGTCGTATCCGATTAAAAAGTCAACGGAAACATTGACCGTTTCCGAGCCCTCGAGAGACGTTTCCTACGTGTTTCCGGGTGTTTCCGAGTGTCCCGAAGTGTCCGACACGGGATACGCTCGGTCCTAGGAGTTTCCGGGTATCATAGTTTCTTTCTACTGTTGTCTGAAATCTGAATGCATACTCCCACACTTTCTTTTTAACTAGTTCAGTTTCTTGTCTCACACGGGTTTATATAGTAATAAATTTAATTTAAATAAAGAAATAACTTAAGTTAAAATATCTTATCGATAAGAATTAGTTCATTTTCCTCATACAAATTTGATATAATTTTTAAAAATATTTGTTTAGTTAGATGACATTTAATTTTTGGAATTACATAAAGTTGGATGAGAGTCTAGCCACTAACTGAGCTCAACACCCTTGTTCAAAACAAAACTCAACCTCTGAAAAATAAAAAACCGAATATTAATACTGGTGGCGTGACCCTGAGCAGCACGTGTGACCCTAGATAAAAAAATCGAGAGCATCACTCCCCAGCTCCCTAAAAGTGGAGAAGGCAAAAGCAATGAAACTATAACCATTGTCAATGCACTTAGGCTCAGTTCGGATACACGGTGTTGATGTTGATGCTTGTGCTGATAGCCTGATACTGATGATGTTATTGTTACTGATTTTGATGCTGGTGTTGTTACTGTTACTGAAATGTTGAATGATACGTTCAGACGACTATACCTTTAACTACTTAAAAATGCAAAAATTATGATAAAAAGACCAAAATACCGTAAAAATGTTTTTTTGGAAGGGTAGCATGTGCAATACACATGATGCATTTTAGCTTCTTAAAAAAAGAATTGAGCTTTGCACTGAGAAGAATTAGTACTTGCCCTTTGAATTTCCTTGAACACCTTCCCAGATGAGTTCTCACCGACTTGCTCAATCATATGATAGTCTTCGACGCCCATTTTTTGTACGGGAAATGTCACACAATTTTGATAGATTTTTCCCTATTTCTTAAACTCCATTTTAAATCGCGGGCGCCAATTGCAATTCCCTTCAACAGATTCAAACGAAGTCGGAAAAAAGAAGAAGTTAGACACACTTGGAGACTCAACCATCATCCTACTTAGAAGAGAAAAATGACCTCAACTCCATGTTTATATAACCTGACTTGTTCAGCTACGACCAAGATGATAAGCTTGGTGAAACTAATAAGAACAAATATTTCCAGAATCATATAAGTACTACAATTTTGCTCAACCTATGTGGGATTCGAACCCACATCATGTGCAACAAACACATTGCTCTTCCTTTTTGAGCTAATAGGTTTTTGTTTAATTATATAAGAACCCTCACAACAAATCCAATCCACTCGAGAGACGGACAACCAGATTGAGGAGGAGGACTCACATGAATGTATGTAGCAAAAATAAAACTAAGGGGAGCCCGCACTGACTTGGATGTATGCAGTTTTGTTTAGTTCTAGCTTCCCAGGGAAACTCGCTCTATCAGATAGAGCCACTAAACAAGTAACTCAAGGACCAACACAAAACAAGAAGCAACAATACAAGAAACACAACTCATCCTCTTCATATAGTCATTCTAAGCTCAGAACAAGAGGATGCTACAAGCCTACAACAAGTTTGGTTATCTTTTCATGTCAATGATGAGCTTGGTATTATAGTGAAGCACCAGACCTAAAACATTCGTCACAGGAGTAAAAGATAGGATGATAAATCATACCTCATAACAACCTCAGTGTTAGAACAATAGCATTTGGATTAGCAAATAAAACCAAGTAAATATAGAAGTGACACACCCGAGTACAGTTAGAAACTTACAATCATAGTTGACCTATCCAATTCTTTGGTGAGCTAGATCATATACAACTGCTTTGTTTTTCAGAACAAGATTTGTGACAAACAAGGATGAATTTGAGTGAAAAACTAGTAAATATAGCAATCACGTCTAACTTGGCTAAAGTCCTTGCCTCGTAAAATGGTAATTGCTTGACCGTGAATTTTCTGAAATCCCATGCACCATATTGTTACTCCTCCCTGTAACAAAAAATTTATCTCATCAAAATCAATTCAGACAATCTAGATGATTCAGCAAGCTGCTGGAAGACAAACAATAGAATTCTGCTCAAGTAAATAGTCTTGTGGGTCCAGAATTGCACCACCTTTGAAATTGAGACTAACTTTTGGAAATACTTGGTCAACACTGAAAGAAGAGAAACTCAACACTTCAGTAAACGAAGAGAAAATCCACCGAATGCATTGATCGAAAATTTGTGAAAGTAAGATCATTAAAAATGAACAAGAAAGAACAACCTGGATGTTATCAGATAGCATTGGTTTCCTTTGGATTGAAGAGGGCGTACTGACTGAGCAACAATGTTGTTAATCTGAAAATGGAAACAGAAATTTAATGTCAGTTTGTTTATGAAGCTCCACCAACAAGGTTCTCGTTTACGAAATCCATGTTTCTCCCAAGGTTCTAATCTCTTCCTCTTTTTCGAAACGAAATTGATTTCATTTCTAGGGTTTTGATTTCGGATTTTGTTGTTGGGGACAGAAAATTGGGGTTGATGAGGTCGTGTACACGGTTGATCTCAAGAAGGGAGAAGTTAAGAAAGGTTAGGGTTTCAGATTAGGGTTCTAGGGTTTCAGATCTGCTTTGTTTGCTCGATTTTCAGTTTGGATTGTGATGAATTTTTAGGGGTTTACGAAGATGGGAAGCATGATGCAATCTTTTCATCGAAGGATGATGATTTCTACAAGATTGCTACCGGAGGCATGAACCCTCAGATGGCTTTCATGAGGTCGTCTTCCTCATCGCAGAGGAAGAAGAAGAAATCGCAGAGGAAGAACAAATATCGGGGGCAAGATTGTGAATCTAGACATTGAAATTAAGTCTCAAATTGAATAATTAAAGGAGAGAGGAAAATGAAAAGTGCATTGGAAGAAGATAAATTGGGTGTAAAAGGTATACTAAAAATGGAAAATGTTGCTTATATTTTAGGACACTTGGAATAGAAATGTTGCTTATATTATGGGACAGAGGGAGTAACAATTTAAACTTATAAGTAGTTGAGGGCAAAATCATCCGAACAAGCCCTCTCGTACTTATTTTCGGACGGAAATAAGCAGCAGCAATTGTTAGTACTTAAAAGTACAAAATAAGTTACATCCGAACTAAGCCTTAGGGTCTGTTCGGTTCGCCAATGCTGATACTTTATAATGTTGATACTTTATGCTAATGTTGTTGCTGATACTTTATTTACTGATGTTACTGGTACTTTTGTATATACTGTATTTATTTTCAATATGCACGTTCGGTAAAAAATGCTTATTAATTCTTAAAAGTTATAAAATTTAACTTAAAATGACTAAAATATCCTTATATTTTTAATGTTTTTGCTCAGCCTCTATACCCTACACTATTCCTACCACCTCATCACCTTCAGTCTCCCTTCCCAATATTGACCACGTGACCACCTCCCTCTTCATCTTCAACCTCCATCTTCATCTCACACAGTACCACCTCATCTTCAACCTCCCTCCATTCCCATACCAACTCATCTTAAATCCAGATCTGAAGCCACATCGAAGCTAGACGAGCCACCATAGCCCGACATTTTAAACCAGATCTAAAGCCACGCCGGAGCTAGACGAGCCACCGCCGCCCCAATCTTCAGATATGAAGCCATGTCGGAGCTTGATGAGCCATCACCGCTCAACCCGGCGTTTAAAATCTGGATCTGAACCCGAAGATGTAAATCTCCTATTCACTATATCCGGCAGCCGCAGAACCTCGTCGTCAGAGGCTGCAAATGGCACCTCTGAAGGTTGAAGTTGAAAGAGTCTCTACCCTCGTTTTGTCGTTTTGTCGGGGGTTGTAATTGGGAATGTATGAATAAATTTTGAAGATAAGCAAATAAAAGTACCCAAAAGCATCACCTGTGATCTTTTTTTTTTTTGCCATTTTTAAGCATTTCAAAGCAATTGAAAGTAGATGAAAGTTTAGAAAAGCAAAAACCACCGAACAGGTACACTGTACTTATTTTTGATAAAATAAGTATATTGAAGTATAAAAGCATTTTAAAGCAATTTTTGAGGACCATCCGAACAGACTCTATACTTTTTCTTCTTCCTAGCGACAACGTTAGAAACAACAGCTCGGGGACAAAAGCATCACCACCACCACCACTGAAGGGAAAAACACATGTAACATCCAAACACACATCTTTCCCTCTATCTCAGCAATAGACAAGAAGATTTGTTGGCCGAAGATCCCTCCCCTCCTCAGACAATAACCCAAGGGGTACCTCTTTTCTCATCACAACACTAGCCTGATTACAGATATCCCCAAAACATCTCGGACCAAGTTATGCAAAATTTAAGGCCAATATCATTTCCACAATGCACAACATGATCTCCGAAACAATCCATGATTTTTGGAAAGCAACAAGGGCAAGTAAAATTAACGGGATACAAAGGAATCGCAAGGCGATAGCAAAGAACACACCTGATGTAGGATGTAAGATAGGCGTGGAAGAAGACGAGATGCGCGGTTCTAGGCAATAGAGACGGTTGACAATGATACTTTAAGAAACTTTAATATATTAAATTTATATAATTTATTTAAATTGTCATTTTCATATTAACTAGTTAAGGATCCGTGTCTTGCATGGGGACTTTATTCAAACTTCATTGTTATTTTATTGTCAAAATATTTTGTAATATAGAGCACTTTGAAACAATAAACGTCAATCAATCACTTATCTAATATAATATGAAAATATTACTACCCAATTTGATAATATGAGTTGAACAAACAAAGATTAAAGAACACAGGATTCCAATCAATTATTTAGCTAATCTTAATATACTACTCCCTCCGTCCCTAAATTTCAGTCATATTTCCTTTTCGGGTGTCTCCTAATTTGAGTCACATTTCTATTTCTATCCATTAATTTATTCTCATAATACCCTTATTCAATTTACTTTATTCACACCTAACAATACTTTTTAGGGGTAAAGTTGTCTTTACATTGTAATAAGTTTTCTATTGGTTGAATTTTATGGTTTTTTGTGCCATTATTTACACTTTTACCTTGATTAGACTTGTCTTAATATTTGTGCAAAGTACCAAATGTGACTCAAATTTAGGGACGGAGGGAGTATAATATAAAAATCGCGGAGACAGAAAATAAAAGACTTAGCATTAAATTCTCTATATTGTGATTGAGTAATTCACACTCCTCAATTCAATGTTGTTATCTTCTAATTTGTTGATTTTATACATTATAGATAGATATATGAATCAAGCTTAGACCCGACAAACGGGTCGAACGAGTCGGGTTCGGGTCAAACAGGTCGATAAACAACATTTTCGGGTTGATCGGGTTTGGGTCAACCCAGCGGGTTTCAAATGTTCGATTTTTTTTATTGTAATAAAGAAAATAAAATTTAAACAATAATTTTATAATAAAATATTATTATTATTTAATAAAATACATTGTTATTTTTAATTTAAATGCAATAAAAATTTGTGAAAAGTGGGTCCCTCGACGAGTTTGGAGAAGTTTGGGTTGGTCCGGGTTTGACCCAATGGGTCTCGGGTCGGCTCGGGTTTGTACACGATGGGTTTCATGAGTTTTCGGGTCGGGTTGGGTCGAGTTTTTTTCGGATCGGGTTGATCCAACGGGTTGGGTCTGCTTTTGACATGTCTAATCAAGCTCCATAAGAACTTGAATGTATGGATCATATAACTTCAATATTTATATATATGGAATTTCAATTTTTTAAATAAGATGTAATTACTTATAAATAAAAAAAGCAATCGATCATTTTGTAAATTATACTAAGAAGATTTAATACAAAAGCATATAAAATTAAAAAATATAATTAATGTAATATATAAACAACATTTTCATAACTTCAAACATCTGAAAAAGATATACACCTCCACTTCCTATAAATGTAAATTTAAAAAAATAATTATACACTTTCACACATATTCTTAATACTAGTTTTAAAATGAAAAATCATATATTTTTTGACGGGTAGCAGAAACATTTCTACCTAAATAAAATAACAAGAAACAAAATAAAACATGGATACACATCAAAAGAGAAAGACTCGCGCGGAGCGCGGGAACCTTCTCCATAGTATCTTATCTTATCTATATAAAGATTGATTGTCCAATGCCAAAATTAAATAAATTTGGTACAAAATAAATGCTCTTATACCCCCATTAATAAAATTAGGGTTTCGTACCCATCTATCTATCTATACCGTCACATTCCAGCCTACACTGCTTCCCTCTCTCAATCCCTTTCCCCTGTTTCCATATTCCCAATTTCAATCCCACTACAACAACCCAAAATTCCACCATCATTCCCAATTCCTCCAAACCCTTAACCCCAAAATACTCATCTGATCATAATCTTACCCGAATCCGGCCACTCCTCCCCTCTCTCCTCCTAAATCCCCTCCTCCCGGGACGAGCCTCCACCTCCCCCAAAACTCAAGTTGATGTGCAGCTATGGCGGCCAAATCCAGCCTCGCTCCCACGACAACTCCCTCTCCTATATCGGCGGCGACACCAAGATACTCTCCATCGAACGCACCACCACGTTCTCCGCCGTCTTCTCCAAGCTCGCCTCCATCTGCAATGCTTCCGAAATCCGCCTCAAGTACCAGCTCACGGGCGAGGATCTCGATGCTTTAATCTCCTTCACTAATTATGAGGATCTCGAGCACTTGATGCTCCAGTACGATCTCCTCAATCGAAACTCGCAGAAGCCGACGAAGCTTCGAATCTTCCTGTTTACCGTCATCTTTCAAGATGATCGAACAACCTTCATCGATGTAAGAGAGGCTTCATCCATCAAAATTTTCTTCTTCCATAGTTTCATTTCAAAATTCGGGTACATTTGTTCTAATAACTGCAATGACATGTATTTTCCATACTGTGAAGAAGCGATACTGGCCTGTTTTTTGAGGATGATATTGCAAAGCCATACTGTGAAGAAGCGATACTTTGTTCTGCAAGCTATTGCAAAGCCATACTGTGAAGAAGCGATATTGGCCTGTTTTTTATAAATGATATTGTTAACAACTAGAAATAATTGCTTGCAGTGGCTTGAATAGGTTCAGAGCAAGCAATATGGAAATCATCACCAACGTTACTGAGTATGAAGCTATTGCAAAGGAAAAGTTGCCCAAAATGGTCTTTGATTACTATGTTTCTGGTGTTGAAGATCAATGGACCCTTAAAGAGAATCGTAATGCCTTTTCCAGGATACTGTAAGTTTCATTAACAGATCTGTTGTAAAAGTGATGCCTTTTCATGATTAGGGCTTATGTTGTTGCTTTCTTGAGGGACCGGCTGACTGGATCTGTCTGATAGAATGGTCAAAAAAACCTTACTGCAATTTGAACAAATCAGTTGTTGATGCAATTAATTCTTTCCCACTAAGTTTACCTACTTACTATAGATTTATGGCTGAAGGAAAAACTTGAAAAATGGTTTGTTGTTATCGGGAGGCATGAGAAGAGATCGACGTATTCTGCAGTTTTCTTGAATCAGTTTGCAAATTGACTTCTCTCATTTTGTGACACTATTTTGTAGGTTTCGGCCTCGAATTCTTATCGATGTGACTCATATAGACATGTCTTCAACTGTCTTGGGCTTAAAGGTTTCAATGCCTATCATGATTGCTCCTACTGCTATGACAAAAATGGCTCACCCAGCAGGTGGATTACTGGACCCTCATATTTTCTTACTCATTCGCTCTTATAGGTAGTTTCTTTTTATTCAGATGAGGTTGTTGGTGATGTCGAATTCTTCTCTTCAGGTTTGTAAGGCTGGTGTTGTTGAGCGTGATGCGAAGGTGAAACACCTTCAGAGGGTGTGCCCGATGTTCATTCCAGCCAGACTGAAGGCGATGAAGTGATGGGATGCCATTAAAATAAATAGCAATTATCTCAGTGCGGAGTTCCTTCTTTCGGATAGTGTGGTAGGTGTTTTCCTTCTTCTTTTTTGTTGGTTTTCTTTTTACTTTGTGCAGAAGTCTCCCTTCTGGTTACTGATGCGTACGAACATGCACACCAGAAGTGTGTTCTGGAAAGGAAATCTTCAATTTCAAATCTACCATATCTCTGTTTGTTTTGAAAAGCCTTCTGTTATAATTTAATCTGATATCATCAACTTAATTTATTTCCCTTCCTATTCTTTTTTATAAAGTTGAACACAGTAACATAAAACTATATATGTAAAGATCCAAATTGAATAATATATTAACAGCCATAGTTTGATCCAACTCATGAACACACTATAGATTTGAATGTTTTTTTTTGCATATAGAATGAAAAAACACCGATTAAAGATAGTGTCTGCAACTGACCTATACAATCGAATCATGTGCGTAGGAGGAGGCTTTGAATATAGAATGGATTCAGGATTTTGAAAGAGTTTTTATATGCAATTGACGTTATCCATGTATCTGTATAGTTAAGTAATATTCTCATTTATGTGGATTACAAAGTTCAGAGTAATAGGTTCGCTTAACCATACAAATATTTTGTTGTAGGTTGGTGATTGTTGTTAGAAGCTTATAGTTGACATTTTGTTCTACATGTTGATTATGATGTTGATCTCATTTTGACTTCAGGCCATAGTGGAGTAAGATCATGTTTTCTTTTGTTGTTTTTCTTAATCTGAAATAAGATGATCCATCTTGGACAAGTTTCAAAAATTACTGCCATGATATTAACCAGTTTATAATTGTATATATAACAGGGAATCCTCAAGACAGTGTGGAGGGAGTTGATGAAATTGGTGTTGCCAAATCGATCAAAATCATTTCTGTAGTTGTGAATAAGAATCAACCTGTTTTTTTTGGAATTTAATGCACACACAATGTGTTTGACAGAATGCCTAAGAGGAAACCCAAGGATGATATTAGCATGATGAATCTCAAATATCTTCTGGTAATGTGGTTCTACTGAGCTGCTTTTCTTTTCATGATTTTGTGAAATGAATGAAGTAATTATAAGCTATTGGTGTTGCAGCAGTATCAATTGCAATTTTAGGAATTGGTATAGAAGTTGTATATATATTATGAGTACTTCTTAAAATCTTCAATAAGATGTCAGTTTTTTTAATATTATATTTATTCATGTTAGACCCTAGGCAGTTTCACAATAATAAGTTTTAGCTGTATGAGTTTATTAGGTGTCAATCTGGTTATATAGGACCATGTTTTTGCAAAAGGAAATAGAGAAGATATTATAAATAATTATCTATTTTAGTTTGGTTAAACTTTGATGGATCCTTGGTGTAGTAGCGATACTCGTTGTTTTTTCTCCTTCAAATCTAATAATTTTTTCGATGCTGAAATGGCCATTGACTGTTGTAGCAAGTACCGTATTATCTGGGTGAATGGACTGAAAAAAAATTCACAAGATGATAAGATACAAGCTCTCAAGGCATCACAAGTAGATTTGAAGATGAGTTCTTATCATGGACAAGAATGAACATCTTCACCGCCTTCTTTTATTTATTTTTACTTAAATTATTATGCGAGCATCATATCATGTCCTCTTTGGGTTTGTTCATTGTTACCGATGACCGTATGAGGTAGAGCATTCTAAAAATTAGGTGGTAGATCAATCGGAAAAAGTAGGTGAACAATCTTACTTCATCTGAATAAAATACATCTTAAAAACCAACTAATTACAGTCTTATCATCTGTAGAGAAACAAAGGTTACATGGGATGATTTCTTCAAACGTGGTTTTGTTGCGGATGTTCTCTTCTTCGAGTTTTTATGTTGTCATATTGCTCATTCTTTTTTGTGTTGTATCTGATTTTTTTTCTGTTGTTGTGTTGCCACTTTCAGTTAATTGTTGTAGGATATGCTATGATGACTGCAGCATCAACAGAAAACTGGAAGAAGAGAGCATTTCGTGATCTACCAATGTTTCTTTTACCTGCATTACCATCTGTTACTTTCATAGCTCTCAGCAGCTTCTTTAATATGTGTGAGTATTATATGTGTGCTTTGATGATTATAAATTTTGGATCTTATTGTTGTACATGCATTCCATATGGCAAATAGTGAGTTACATATTCTATTTAGTGTTTACTTCCCTTCTTTGATTTTAGTCCCTTAGGAGTTAGGAGATGGTGAGTGATAGTCATGTATGCAATCCAGACATGCTAGCTCTTAACATATTATTCTTATGGAAGAGGCGATGTATATTTTTCAGCTTGATGCGTTTTCTCTTGGTTTATAAAATTTTAATTTTGTTAATTAGGTGAGCGCAAGGACCATAAAAATTTGGGAAAGCTTTGGGATGAAAGGCAAGCCAAAGTTGATGAACTTAAAGAGAAGACTAATTACTATATTACACAACAGCTCAGGTGGGTGCCACTTGAATTTTGGCTCATTAATCTTTCATTCTTCATTATAATCTGCATGCTAATTGTTGTAGAAAGTTTCCCCTGTAAGAAAAATTATTCTGTAAGTGCAAACTCCTAGAATTCTTGTGATGTTGCTCTAATAATAGTCCATTTTGACTTTCTTGGATAAAGAACTGGACAGTATATATCACCTGCTGGCTGCTGGCCATTTTCTGTTTTACACATGGAACCATCAAAAGGACAAGTTGTTGCATACCATATTCATATTCAACAACTCATGTGTAGATTTGCATGTTTCAGTTACTTACTGACCAAATTGTACTCTGTATTCATTATGATCTATGGCTTTGTTAAATCATATTTACTAAAGAATCAGTTTCTGTTTTTGGTAGTAATTTTCTTTTCACTTACCTTATTCATTTATAAACCTTTCTTGAAGATAGAAAGAAAAAAAACACTGCACAAAATTTCTGGTTCTTGCTTTTATACAAAGTGACAACTGACAAGGTGTTTATAGGCTATCAATCTGTGATACTTCTAATGATGATAGTAAGTATTAGAGTTGGAGTTGGAATATAAATGAATTGGTATGGTTGTCCTCCTTTCCTTGTTCTACAGAGATATGATGTTGAACTCGTGCAGCAAAAAGGTGGGCTACGGAATAGGAAGCAATCACACAATCAATCAGATAGTGCTGGAAGTAATCCTGCCTTAAATCACCAAAATGCAGCAACATTGCAACAGATGGGAGCTGAGATTGTTGAGCATGGCCAACCTCTGCATGTGGATCATTATCAAAACGGCCAATCAAATGCATCTTCTGGTGGATGGGTGGCAAAAATAGCGGCATTGCTCGTGCCATATGCACAATGGTAAGTATTAAGGCCTGTGCATTGCCAACTCATTATTTACTTTTATGAGTTTATTTGGAAAAGAGATTAGTAGGAAGGGGGAGATTTAAATTTGAAATGAAGGAAAAGATGAGTAAAATCTGGAGAAACCCCGAACCCATAGTAAAAGTGATTATAAGATACTTTATTGAGAAATTTCATTGATGCAGAACGTGTGTTGTTTTATCACTTTATCCCGTTCTAAATTATACCTTAAAGAGCGAAAATTCCTGCTTTTTGTTCCTGCTTTGGGATGATATTGAATAATCAGCCTGCTCCCAATCCACACTCATACAATCTGTCTTCAAAGACATAGATCTGAAGGTGAGTAGTTATATTGAATGAGAGAATCGGAACATAGATGGGAAGGTGAATAGTAATATTGAATGAGAGAATCAGAAAAGACACAGTTAATCGGAAAACCAAAGGACTATAAAATAAAAAGAGGCAAATCGCATAATCGTTGGATGAGGCAGTCCGTTGGTCCCTAACATCAAGGCCCAAACACCAGAGGAGGTACACTTTACTGTAAAGAAATAAATTATGTATAGATATTGATGTATTAATATCGGGCTACAATGATTGTCATTTTCCGTTGAAAGAAGTATGTGTACCTTTTATCGTTTTCTTGATCGGTTCTATAATAATTATTACTACGTTGAGGCCATTTCTTTGTATTAAAAGGCTATGAATGTGATTAACCCTTTTAATTTTAGGGCGTATGTTTAACAACGATAAATCACATATAGAAACCTATAATTCTCCGCGCGGAGCGCGGGACCCGATTGTAGTATATATATAAATTGTTGGGTTTGATGAAGTAATGTCAATTTGTACCTAATAAATGCTAATATTCAAATTTTTATCCTAATTATCTATTCTCTTAAATGCCAATTTCATCACTAACTATTTAACTAAGAACACATCGTCTTCGTCTCCATCCTCCCGTTCGTCTTCGTCTCCTTCTTTGGTTAAAAACTAATATGGGTTAATTAGATATTTTAATCTATCTATATATTAAATATCTTTAATGATGCAGCTAAGAGCAATTGCAACCGCTGAGGTGACATCAAGATAAATACGAGAAGGGGTAACGACCACTTATTTGTTAATGGGATATACTTTTCTAATAGGGAAATTTTGAAATGCTAAAAGAATTTGTACACTGAACTATTTTGTATTTTAACGCATTAGGTGAAAGAGGAACGAGCTTAACATCAAAAAGTTTGTGTTTGCCTCACTTCAACATTTTTAATATCCTCCGTCGTTATGTTGATTGAATTGATTCACGTTGTTTATAAATTTTGCTTTGTTTGGGTTACATTTCTTTAATTGAAGAGATTGTGAATATGATTAGTCCGATCAAACTACGAGACGTTTATTAAACAACGTTAAAGTGTTAAACCATATAGAAAAAATCGTAATTGGCTCGCGCGTAGCGCGGGGGTCCGGTTCTAGTATACTATAAAGTTAAGGGTTCCCCAAATTAATCACAATGCATTTAATGCTTTGTTTTTAATTTATCATTTTCTTGATTTTATTTCTTTTCCCATTTCTTTCATACGTTTACGAATATGTCACCCAAATGATGATTTTACCCACCAATACATATCTATAATGGATCTGTATGGAACATATCATCATCTTCTACTTTTCGATTCCGCAACGCCTTATTATGAAGTTTTATAGGTCGTAAAACCCGCGCGGGCCCAAAAAGTCTAGTAGGATATGAAAAAAATACTACCCAATTTGTAAATATAGATGTTGGATGATTTAATAATAGTTAATTGATTTTAAAATAACTGAATCTACATTACAAGTACTAATATAATCTACATTAGAAGCTAAATCTTCATATAGAAAAATCAATCAAGTAACAACAATATAACAAATAAGATTAACAAACACAATATATCACAATTATCATTCCTAAATTGATGCTAAATAAATTAGTAATGATTAATTGATTTTTTAGATAAATTAATAATTTCATAAAAGAAATTTCAACCAACTAATTGTTTGAACATTCTCGCAGCTCATGAGATCTTCCACTCATTCCATAAGAATAAAAAAGGTGTCATTGGCTGGATTGCCCTGAAATTAGATATGAAAGGCCCTGAAAAAATTACTACCCAATTTGTAAAAATAGATGCTAGATTAATTAATAATAGTTAATTGATTTTAAAATAATTGACTCTACATTATAAGTACTAATATAATCTACATTAGAAACTAAATCTTAATATAGAAAAATCAATCAAGTAACAATGTACAATATAACAAATAAGATTAACAAACACAATATATCACAATTATCATTCCTAAACTGATGCTAAATAAATTAGTAATGATTAATTGATTTTTTAGATAAATTAATAATTTCATAAAAGAAATTTCAACCAACTAATTGTTTGAACATTCCTGTAGCTCATAAGAATAAAAAAGGGGTCATTGGCTGGGGGTCATTGGCTGGATGGCCCTGACATTAGATATGGAAAAAGCTTATGACAAACTTGACTGAGACTTCCTTTGCAAAGTTCTAGAAAAATTTGGTTTCTGCCATAAATGGATCAATCTTATCAAGGCATGTCTACATACGGCCTCGTACTCTGTCTTGATTAATAATCAACCAGGACCAGAATTCAAACCCACTTGTGGTATCAGACAAGGAGACCCATTAGCTCCAGGTCTCTTCGTTATCGCCATGGAGTTCCTCGCCCGACATCTCAATCAAGAAGCAATGAATAGCAATCCGCATGTTGGTATCAATCTAACTCCTCATATATAGTAGTCCTACTTTGTTTCTAACTCTTCATCAAAAGCTTTTTAACTGAATTCTCAAAACAAAGTGGTCTTTCTATAAACTACCATAAGAGCTCAATTCAAACCTCTAGTAACGTGACAACTAGTCTAGCTAAAATCCTGGCCTCTCACATGAATATTCCCCTTACTTCCAAATTTGAAAAATATCTTGGGATTCCAATCCTTCAAGGTCGAGTGTGTAATGAAGTCTTTGATGAAGCAATCTTGGCTCTTAAGCAACAACGATCCCAATGGAAAGCTGACTCTCTTTCTCAAGCAGCTAGAGTTGTTCTTATCCAAAGTAATCTTATATCACAAGTTAATTACCTTATGCAGAGCTTTCTCCTCCCTAAAGGGGTTTGTGAGGAAATTGATGACATTAATAAAAAGTTTTTCTGGAACAAAAAAGAACCCTTCCTCACAGTCACTTCTCCATTGGAATAATATCTGCAAGCCGAATAATGCTGGAGGCCTTGGGCTTCGCACTGCTTGGGATAATAACCGTGCCCTCCAAATAAAACTTTTATGGAAAATTCTTACTCAACCCAATAATATATGGGTCTCCATACTTAGGGACAAGTACTTCCCAAATAATGACTTTCTAACAATAGATCGCAAACCGACCCAATCTTGGCAGTTTAGTAGATTACTCACACTTCTGGATGACTTCAAAAAAGGTCTTTTCTGGCAACTGGGAAACGGTGAGTCCATTTGTTTTTGGACTGATAACTAGATTACGGATTGCCCCCTTCAACATTTCAAGTCGTCAATTCTGATAACCATAAGGTCGCTTACTTCATTACTCCTCATAAGCAATGGAATACTGCCAAGCTTTATTCCCCCCTCCTTAGTCACATTGTGGATAAAATTATTCAAATCCGTATTCCTCTATCTCCTCTTAGGGACAAGATTATCTGGAAAACTGCTAAAAATGCCCAATTTTCGGTTAAAATAGCCTATCATATCATTAAACCCTGCCCTAATCCGTTTAATGATGAAACATCTTTTTGGAAGAAGCACATACCTCCAAAAGTCAAACATTTCCTATGGAAAGCATTCTCGGACTGCCTCCCTACTACTGAACGACTTAACAGACACTACCATAGAGTATTCACCCCCTGTAGCCTATGCGACCCTAATGAAGATAAGGCCCATTTTTTCTTCAACTGACCCTTTCCTCTTTCAGTGCTTAATAAACTCAATAAATTAGGTGATTTTAATATCTCATTCCAATTTACTAACAACTTCCATGATACTATGCTTGAGTTCAATAAAACTAATTCCTCTGTAGAATTGGCTTTCTTTACCTGGTGGACCCTTTAGAACCATCGTAATAAAAGTATATTTGATCATACTACTTCCAATAGCACCCATTCTCCTAAATATCTTGCTAAAACTGCCCTTTATCATTTTTTAGAATGGAACGATGAGTCCATCCTGGAAGGTTCCAAAAATCGCTCCTCCCGGAAAAGACAAGACCACGCTAAAACTCGTTGGACAAAACCCCCGCCAGATTATTTCAAAATCAATTGTGATGGCTCGGTTAGAGTCAATGCTGCTTCTTTCATTAGTTTCATTATTCGTAATTCTCAAGGTCAACCTTCCTTTGTTGAACATCTTCGTAGTCCTATTTCTACTGTTCTTATAACTGAAGCAGTTGTTGTGTTAGAAGACCTACGGGCCGCTTCTCGTCTTAATCTTAGGAAAGTTATCGTAGAAAGTGATAGTTTGGTCCTTATTAACTCAATCAATAACAAGAATTCACCCCCGTGGGAAATTCACTCTATTATCGCGGATATTATCTCGCTTGCTAACAATTTTGATTGCTGTAGCTTTTATTTTATCAAGAGGCACTGGAACCGAGCTGCTGATTTCTTAGCCTCTCAGAACATTCTCATTGAAGATCTTCGGGCATTCCTACTCCAGTGGAACACTTCTGTTTCAAGCTCTGACAAGATGAATCTTCATAGGACTCTCCTTTCAAGAACCTCAAGAATCTTTCCCATGAAACATTTGTTCAAGATCATCCGTGATGATGATTTAGGCTTGACTTGTTTGTAAGCAATAAGCCTTTTGTTTGCTTGTTTAAAAAAAAACTAATTGTTTGAACATGGTGAGGTGGACCGTGGACCAGTAGTTGATGAACATGTGGCAATGAGTGCTAAAGATTTAGTAAATAGTAATTGTTTAGTATTTTCTTTTTAAAAGCACCCAAAATGATAATAAAACGATTAACATTTGATGATATACAAATACATACTTAAAAACTTGGGTCAATTACCAGAAACCACCTGTCTAATAGGGCCATTTTCCAGAAACCACCTTTATAATCAATAATTACCGAAAACCACCCACATAAGGCACTCCGTCACCAAACAACCACCTGCACCTGGATTACATCTGTTGTTCGTTAACGCGCCATTTTTAATTATTTTCTTAAAAATTTTAACCTTAATAAATTTTTCTTTTTGGTGAAAAGAGAGGCGACACTCTCGAAAATATATAGATAAAACCTACTTTGCCACCCGACGAGGTGTAGTAAAACCCCTCACATCATCCGAAACAAGAAAACGCACCCTAGCGGGTGGAGAGCCAAAAACATGAACACCTAAAGGAAAAGAAAAAGCAAATGAAGCAAGTCCATCAGCGACAGCATTTGCTTCACAGTAAATATGACGGAATCGGATCTCCGAATCCCTACCAAGAAAGTCATGCACCAAAGATACAAAGCTGAATAAGGGGGTGACAACGCTCCATAGGTTTGCTCAGTAACAAAACTGCCAACTGTGAATCTGTTTCAAGGCAAACTCTCTTGTATCCCCTGTCCCAAGCAAGTATGAGACCCGAAACAATGCCCCAAAGCTCAGCCATAGGAACCGAGCAAAGCCCAATGTTCTGAGCGAACCCGACAATCCACGAACCATTCGGATCTCTAAGAACGCCTCCTGAAGAAGCTAAACCATCCACGACTGACCCGTCAGTGTTAAGCTTGACCCACTGCTCCGGAGGTCGATTCCAAGCGATCAGTACCTCTTCTCTGCTCGTAGAAGGAGCCAATAATTTCTTGATGCAAGCCTCCCCATAGTCTTTCTGAATCCCAATCAAAAAACTGACCTTGTCACCTGTAAAAACTTCTTTCTTAAACACCCAATTGTTGCGCCACTTCTAAAGGTGCCAAAGAGTAGTAGAGAAAAGGCTGGCCCAACTCTTGTCCTTCTCACTCAGCCCATAATGCAGAAGGTTGGCTCTGATCCATTGCTGGAAGTTGAGCCCATAAAACTCGTCCCAGGAAAGAGGCGGATCCAACTTCCCCCAAATATCACAAGCGCTTGCACAGTCTCTGAATAGATGTAGCGATGTCTCAGGAACAGAAACACACTGGCTACACCCATCATCATCTGTGAGGTGCCTCCTTCTTCTCTCAGCATTGGTGAGAACTCCTCCTCTCATAACAAGCCAATCAAACATACGAATCCGCTCCTGGACTCTAAGCTTCCAGATGGTTTTAAAAATAGGGGTATCGATATCCACCAGATTGCAACGGGGATGGATCAATTCGTACACAAAAGCGACTGAGAACATCCCGTCCTGCGACTTGCCCCATCTAATCATATCCGGATGATCATCGCTCTCAATAACCACAGTGGCTGCCATTTTGAGCAGAATCGTCGACGACAACAAGTTGCTCAGCAGGGCCCAATCCCACCCAATTCCAGATCTCCAATACTGACTCACAGTGTACCATGCGACCTCGTTATTGATCGCCTCTGCATCCACATGCTCTAGACAGAAATCGAAAATCCACTTGTCCTTCCAAAATCTAATCGACTTCCCGTTGCCTAATTGCCAAACCGTTCCCTTGATGATAACCTCCTTGACTGCAGTCCTAATACCTCTCCAAACCGGAGACGGGTGGTTATGATCTGACAGTGAAGGCCGGATATACTTCGCACGAAAGACTTGACCCCATAAGCTATCCTCATCGGTAAGAAATTTCCAAGCCAACGTACCCGACAAGGCCAGATTAACATTGCGCATACATCTCAACCCCAAACCGCCTAACTCCTTCGGCTTGGATATCTCTTGCCAATGCACCATATGCATTTTCTTTCTTTCACCCCAAGAGCCCCAGACGAAGGACCGAGTCAGTTTGTCGATGTGATCACAAACAGATGCTGGCAGCGGAACAGAGGCCATAGTGTACAACGGAACTGCAGCAATAACTGACTTGGCGAGGGTCAATCTGCCCGCGAGACGGAACAGAGGCCATAGTGTACCTTCGTAATAGCTTTGTACGCCACATTGCACAAACTAATGGGGCGAAAGAGGCTAACCTTATCCGGATTATTGACTTTAGGCAGCAAGGTGATCAACGTGTTGTTCAAACCGAGCGGAAGTTTTCCACAAGGAAAAAAACCCTTGACTGCTTTGATAACCGAAGCTCCCACCGTCTCCCAACACTTGTGGTAGAAGATTGGTTGAAAACTGTCCGGCCCCGGGGCTTTAAGACCCCCCATTTTCTTGATTGCTCTACCAATCTCATCATCCGAGAACTCCCGCATAAGCCCCGTCCAAACACTCGAGTCAATAACAGGGAATCTCCCATGAGGAGTGGATATGGGAAATAACTCCTCAGGAGGGTGCTTGTACAGGCTCTTGAAAAAACTTGCCACCATGCACTCAACACTCTTGGCATCAGTAACAAGCACTCCTTCGTCATTAATCAGCGCTTGGGCTCTATTAAACTTCCGCCTAATGACTGTAGATGCGTGGAAAATGCAGTGTTTTGATCCCCGGAGCTCAACCGAGATTCTCTCGACTTTTGGAACCAAAAAAGTTCCTCCCTCTCGAGAACCTCTTGTAACTCCTTACGTTGCAAAGCCTCCTTCTCAAACAACTCAGTACTCGGCCCCTGTTCCAGCTCAATCTGCGTACGGTCGAGAGAAGCCAAGAGAGTGGTTTTCTTCTCGTGGATGTTGTCGAAAGTCTTGTGGTTCCACTCCACCAGTTTGCTTTTAAGCGCATCGAGGGCTTCGTTGGCCGGGCAATCCCTATTCCAATTATCCCGAATAAACTCCAAGAAATCGGGATGGGTAAGCCAAGCGACCTCAAATCTAAACGGACGTCGACTCTTATCAACCATACACTTCGGCGCAAGGGTGAGCAACAAAGGCGTATGATCCGAGCCAAATTTAAGGAGATGACGGACACCCGCATTCGGCCATTTAAGACACAACTCCAAGTTCATTAAACAACGGTCCAACCTTTTCGAGATAACCGTACTCGGAGTAAGACCACGTGACCACGTAAATTTCTGCCCAACGAAACCCCATGTCAATGAGCCCGGAATCAGAAATCATCTTCCGGAAGTCATCCGAGTCCGGATGGAGCTTACCCGAGCCACCTTGTCTCTCCTCAACATCCACAATACAATTAAAATCACCTCCCACAAGCACCGGACCATGGTTGTTCCCAATCTCTTGTGCAAGGAGGTTCCAAAACCTACATCTCCTATGAACCGTCGGGGGCGAATACACAACAATGAGCTTAACAATACTCTCGCCCTTCTGAACCGACGCACAAATAAAACGATTCTCCTTCTTGTGAATTCTAACGTTAACTTCATTCGGGTTCCAAACCAACCAAATCCCGCCTTTGAAACCTTGCGCCTCGACTCTCTCACTAGCCCCGAGTCGAAACTTCCCACAAATATTATGCGCCCGATCACCCGAAATATGAGTCTCCATCAAGGCAAGAACGTCGATCCGATGACAATGAATCATATAATTAATCGTATTGACAAAACCGGGTTCCCCCCCCCCCTCGACAATTCCAAAAAACACAATTCATGACGACGACAAAGAGGAGTAACACCCAACAAACAAGGTGAGCGGGCGAGCTCAAACCTGAGGTTCCGAGCCATCGTGCTCGAAATCCTTGCTTTTCACTCCCTCTATCTGCATAACTTCTTCTTGCTCAATAACTTCGACATCCTTAGCAGCCTCATCAATACTCTGGCTGCCCTGGGAAACTGCAAGAGGCCCATTTAGAATATCCAACTCATTCCCTAACTCAGGCCCAAGCCTATTAGCCGGATTGGGGGAGTGGGATGCTAAATCCTCCATGGATTGGCCTCTTTTCATAATAACATAGTGGGGCTTCTCATATAACGATCTGGACCTTTTAGAAGGGCCCAAGTCCGAATCGTCTCATGGGCTAGCCGAGACCTGAGGCCCATTTCCTCGCCCATTTCTACTTCTTCTCCCAGCCTTTTTCCTATTTCGATTATTTTGCATAAGGGCTTTAGACGTATCCCCGAAACCCTTGAACGGACTGCTGCCTCCTGACTTGGTCGGCTCCTGAATAAATACAACTTTTCCTTTGTCCTTTTGCCCCTGCGTTTTCCCGTTAAATACCTCATTAGACTTACTTCCATTATGCCCGACATTCTTCTCCTGAGCTTGACTTTTCCTCTTTGATAGTGCTTCCAATTCCTCATTTGCTTTGCCATCTTCCTGCAGGCCTTCCAAGACCCTAAACCCTACAGATCTCGAGGTATGTTTTGACGGTGCAGATCCAGTTCTCCCTCTCGGATTAGGGTTCGCCTTATCATGTTGCTTGACCGGTCGTCGTCGAGCTTTAGGCACCATCCACCCTCTGTACCGCTCTTCTACCGCCGACGTTCTCCTGTTTGGATCGTAAGCTTGTTCTTTTCCTTTGTCATCACAAGTTTTCTTCTTCTCAACATTTTGTGGTAACGTAGGGCAAACAGGCTGCAGATGTCCATAACGCCCACAATGATAGCATATGGCATGCAACTTTTCGTACTCTACCAAATAACGCCCTCCATTGATGTACACAGATCCTTTCAAAGGTTCGGTTAAATCCATATCGACGCAAACCCTAGCGTACCTTCCTCTATCGGCATGGAGAGTTCTCTTGTCAACTTTGATCGGCCTCCCCATCCCTGCTGCTACTTGCATAAGAACGTCCTCCTCATACAGAAACACCGGGAGATTCGAGATTCGCACCCACGCGGGAGTCGTAGCCACAACGTCCGTTAGTGGATCGAAAGACGGCGTCCAAGGTTTCAACACCAGATAGTGGCCGAATATGGACCATGGGCCTCCCGTGAGGGCGCTGAAATAGTCATCCGAGCAAGCGAACTTAATCATGTAATAAGCATTCGGAAGATCAATCAGTCTGACGCTGCCTTTTAGTTTCCATAACTCCCTGATTTTCCTGGCCATGACGTCGTAGGGGATCAAGGTACCCAAAGTCTTAACCACCAGCGTAGAGGTCCATGCCGAAGCAAGAACATCTAGCACTTCAGTCTCAATCGTGACCCGCGGATCACCTTCCTCACCATCAGGGAACGTAATCTTAACTTTGCCCTCCAAGAAACCTTCCGGCAATGAAGACCGAATCTCCTCTTCCACCTGAACCTTCTCGTCCTCCTGCTCCTTACTTTCAGCTTCACCAGCATTTTCCTTCGCCACTTCAGCACTAACCACTGGAATAGTAACCAAATCCTTCCAAAGCCTCTTTGTTGTCAAAGGTTGTTCCAGTAGTCCAACCTGGCCCACCCCTTCAACAGCAACAGCGGCTTCCACCATCGTCACTTCCTCCATGGCAGCATTCTTCTGGTTTTCATTCTTCTCTCCCGGTGGTTAGTTAGGATCATCCACCGTGTCTCCCGTCGCCGTAGTATCCATCATCTCTTGCATTTCCAACACAACCTCGGGGGTTGGAGAGGCCATGGCCTCCACAACCAACGAGCCAAACTATAACGAAATTTCTCTCACTAGAATAAAAAACCTAGAGAGAGGTCAGAGCCTTTTTTAGCCTGGTTTTAGGGCATGCTCTCAACCTTAATCAATATTAATCTTACAAAAAAAATTACCAAACATCTTCTCTCTCTTTTGAACCTAAACCCAAAATCGAACGCGGTTTTGGAGAATTGGAGGTGAGTGTGGATTTGATCGGTGCCTGAATCAATTAGTTCTTGATGATTGCTTTAAAATCAAATTTCTTCAATGAAAGTCCATCATCGTCTACCACATTTGTTCTTGTGACTAAATCAATGCACTTTCATTACAAAGCTTGAACAAATTCCATGGTGGAGATTCAAATTTATTGAACTTCATCTATCATAGCACTCAAATAACCATGGTGGAAATTTTCAAGATTCAAATTTATGGTTCTTGGTTTACAAAATCGATTAGAGCTTGAAGATTCAACTTTAGAGCTTTTGGTTTACAAAATCGATTAAGGTTTGAAGATTCAAAATTAGGGATTTTGGTTTACAAAATCAATTTTTCATATCTGAAAAATATACGATGCGAAGTGAACAACCAAGAAGTTGGGATGCATGGACACACCTCCGGAAGCTGAAGGTCCGTATCGGACACATCAGGACATCTGGACACGGCACGACACGGTCAACGATCCAGACACGGCTTGGACACGGTAGTCAATGATCCGGATACGGCTCAGACACAGCACGCAAAGCTGCGTTTTAATTAGTAAAAAAATAAAAATTTATTTATTTTATTAATTAATTAAAAAAAAGGAGAAATGTAGCCTAATTATCGTCCTTCCCTCTTCAAACCCGACATCTTGGTCGTCTTCACCACCCTTTCTTCGTCGCTCTCGCCGCCCTTTCTTCGTCGCTTTCGCATCCCTTAGTAATATTGATGTGATCTTCGTTACAATAGCATTAAAAATATATATAATATTTAAATATATCGTTGTGTCCTGTCGTGTCCAAATCTTGTATTTTTAGATTCGTCGTGTCCCGGTGTCCCGCCGTGTCCCGTGTCGGATACCGTGTCCGTGTCCGTGCAACATAGCCAAGAAGAGATTTTTCAGATCTGGAAAAACGAATTCAGAGCTGAAAATACCCTAAAAGACGCCATGAACAAAGAAGATTTATAGGTGGCGAGGAAGATAAAAAAGATGTTCGGAGGAGGACCATTGGGTTTACAGTGAAGAGAAACATAATCAAATAGAAGGATTGTTGAAGAGTAGCTAGGAAGTACAAGAAGAGCTATTTGACCACCATTGATGAAAATGTTACAACGAGAGGATGAAGATGAAGAGAGTTTTTTTGAATTAAAAAATCAAAAGTAGATTTAATTTATTTTAGAATATTAATAAGAAAAGGTTAAAATGGTAATTTAACATATTTAACGATAATTTAGGGAGCGGTTGGTTGTTTGACGACGGAGTATCTTATGTAGGTGATTTTCGGTAATTATTGATTATAATGGTGGTTTTTGGCAAAGGACCCTATTGGACGGGTGGTTTCCGGTAATTGACCCTAAAAACTTTGTTAAACCATACAAATTTGAATAATCAATAAATTGACAAATAAAAACTTGTAAACATTTTCATACAAGTTCACTAATTATTAGAGTTGTCAATTGGGTTGGTCAAGTCAGGTTCAGTTCGTAAACCAAAAATCCAAAATCTATTCATTAATCGGTCGAACTACGGGCTGATCAGGTTCAGTAAATCTATTTTTCCATTAGCTTCGGGTTCGGTAAATTTGACTTTTAGTTCAGTCAGATCGGGTTAAAATACATGTAAGTGATGTGGCTAAAACGTACCCGCAAGTGTACGGGGTCAGTTATAGTAGTCAAGTGTCGATCCCACAGAGACCAATGTAATACTAATTGAAACGCTACCAGTGAGTTAGGTCGAAAAGATATGGATAAGAACGAACCAAGCTAACTAGGAATAAATAAAACAAATAAAAGTATATGGGATAAATGTGTCTAAGGTTAAGGATCACCGCAACAATGCTTCAGTAAATATAATCACACTCTGCCTGAATCTAGTCCAATTAATTGAAGGTAAGTCATCTAAGGTAATCTACTAACTCCTTTCAGACGATAGTGAACGTGTTTGAACTAATTAACAATCGCTGTCGCGCAGAGCTAATCTCATTCAAACCCATTAACGCTCTTAGAGTCTAGGAATAAACTGAAATAACATTCGCTGTCGCGCTCCGCTAAATCAATCTAAACCTAGAACATCTATGATGACTTAGTATCCTCAAGATTAATTAAGTCGCTTTCGCACAAATAACACTCAGGTTCAATTCCTAGGATTCCGGTAACAGCTATCACCTTTCAGTCTCAAACTCTACCTGACTACCTATTAGCGTTTTCACCTTTCAGTCTCAAACCCTAACAGGATCCAATCCGCCTAAACAAGAATGGGCATAAAGCATCTAGGAACGAATCAAATACTATTTCAATTCAGGCAAACATATAATTCTATTTACATACGCGTTGTTTGGATCACCGTAACCTTAGAACTAGGAATTTAGCCAAGCATGATCGAAGACATATCCGAAAGATTTAAACTAGCAATCAACATATATGAATTATTCAACAAACAAAGGAGATAAGAAAACTTAGTCTCGGTGATGAAAATAATCCAAATTGATCCAAGCTAGAACGATAAACACCGTCTTCGAATCAAACGAAGGCAAGAAAACTCCTTCTTGAAATGTTGTCTGTCGTCCAACTCCAACAAGCAGAACAAAACTCCAAAAACAAAAACTAGAACTAACTCCCCCCAAAAGTCTAACCCCCAAAACCTCATAAAGTGTACGTAACCTCCTCCTCCATTTATTGTCATCATTGCCATGTCATCTACTGCTGCTAACTTTCTTGTTTGTAATGGGCCGACCCACTCCTCTTGAATTAAGCCCATGTGCACGGCCCTTTGGATCAAGCATCGTGTTCACAGTGCACTCCACAATTCAGCAACTGCATCCTTCTCCTCGTCTTATATTATTTAGCCTAAAAATACCTGAAACACATAAAAGTACGAGTGTAGACTCCGAATACAAAATAATGCAAAATTACCTATAAAATATATCAAATATGTATGAGAATGACCTAATCTAATATGCAACTAGACACCTAAAATATGTATAAATTAGGTGTTATCAGTAAGTCAAATTGATTTTTTTTATTTAGTCATATTTTGACACCTCTACTACTTGCGTTTACGCACTATTTTATTTCAAACATGTTCACATTTTCAAATATAATCAATAAATTATATTTTATTATACATGAAAGATCATTTTTATATATAATTTACTCATATAAGTGTGCAATTTATCATTTTTAAGTCTACATGAAAGTATCACATGTTTTAATAAAATAAGCTATGTTCAATTGACTATGACTTGTTCCAATTGAACTGGATGACATATTTGTTGAGATATAGTAAATATATAAGACAGGTACATTAAGAGGACGTTGATTTCGTCTTTTATTTTATCAAATCATTTTTTGTTGGTTGCTATATTCGTTTTTTTTTAATTATAAATAAACCTATATATGAGATTAATAATTTAATAGCTATTTTAACCCGTAGGAACTACACTAGTAGATATAGGAAGAAAAAAAAGGTAATTAGAATAATTTATCCGATCTTCTATAAAAACACTCGTTACACCTCATTTTGTTAAAATTTTGCAGACAATTCCAAATACTTTCGAGAGCAAGCACACTCTAGTAGAGTGTGCTTGCTCTAACACATTGGCCAGCATTTCCACCTCTCCATAGTTCTCCCTCATCAGCTAAAACACCCAAAAGTCATTCCTATTTTACCTCCTCACTACCAAAGAGTTATATTCAGCAGGTAGAAAAAGCAAGAGCCAGTTTATTGAATTTACCTTTCCTCTTCCTCCACACCAGCTTCTTCAGAGTTTCTGCATGCCTCTGCTTCTTCTTGATGTGAACAAGAGGCAAAGAAGTTCTGAAATCCGCCTCCCTAAAGCTCTTCCCAATCGAGTCCGATTCAAACGTCGGGTTTATGCTTCCTTTTAGAAATCCAGGTGGCGGTTTCATAGGCTCCATCTCGTTCATCTCTGGGAATTTGCAGTTATCCTCTGCAAGCATTTTATCAAGCAAAGAGGAGGATCGTTGGCTCGAGCCTTTCTCCTTCTGTGTGGTTTCCTGACATTCTTGCATTGCCTTCAGCTGCTTCCCGAGGCTGAGTATGGTCTCTTGACATTCTGCTAACTTATCTGAAGCTGCCGTTACGTCCCAATTCTACAAATCATATATGCAATATAACAATAAGAATCTTATTGGAACTTATTTGATGTGGGCTTCTTATCTGTTCGTTTGCCTATAAAAAGAACACTAAATAAACATATCAAACGTAGAATGTCTGTCTTGCTGACAGCTGACTTTTTTTATCAGTGCTAAGAGAGCTACTTGTTTTATACCAAACGGATGACATCAAATATATGCATGTCAGGTGAACCTATATTGAAGTATAACTGATGAAGACGTACCGTTTGGAGTTGCTTTCCATCGTCATTACCGTGCACATCTTCTATGTCCATTGTTGTGCTGAAACTCATTAAAAGTGGAAATTAGTGTAAGAAAATATATGACTTAAGAGTTTTGCTAATCGATTGATGTAGTACAATAGTAGGATCAGGTTAGAAAAAGCAAGTACCTCTCAAGCTGGGTCTGTAATGCATTGCATCTGGCCTCTAGTTCTTCAAAATGTTTGGATTTGTACTGAGATTCCGCTTGTAGAGACAAAATCTTTTTCCTCGAATCATCTAGGTGGATTTTAGCAACCGAAAACTGTGTATTAAGATCTTCATTTTCCACCTTCTTATTTTGAAGTTGGGCAGACAAGGAATTATTATCATCAAACATGGCTTCAAGTTTTTCTTCTACTTCCATTTTTGCAGATTCGAGTTCCCTAATCTTCTCTTTCAGCTTTCCTATTTCTTCCTTGAGGTTGCTTTGTATATGCAGCAACGGGATTGCACCTTGGTACTCGTTCTCAAAACCAAATTGCTTCTTTATTGCATCTTTCACGCTTAAGGAATCCCGATGTGAGATGCAATGGTTGATTATCCACTCGACCGTTGACGCCAACTCACAAGAGAATCTCCCGAAATCCACTTCTCCATTCAACAAATTATAACAAACATGTAGAAAGCTTTGGGTAATGGCAACAACTTCAGATGATTTCCACTGAAAGACATGAACATCATCTGAAATTTCCTTGTTTGTTGTTTGTTGAGACGGAAAATTGATCCCTTCAATGATCTGAATCAACTTAGATATCGATTCGGTTAATCCAGATTGAGAGCCTGATACAGAAGCTATTTGCTTCCCTGCTGCATCACAAACCAGGGCTAACTTTTCCATTTCAGCAAAATCATCCATCAGATTAATTTCTAACGATCTTGCATTAGACACGGGTGAACGGGAGCAAACACCCTTCTCGGTCAGCTCTGAGATCATAGTAGATGCTGATGACCAAGCACAACTGACTTTATCATCACACCCATAATCAGATGACTTAATAATCTGACTCTTTGACAACTCTTCAAGTTGAGCCTCAGCTTGTGTCAATTTCAAAGATGCATGAGCATGCATGTTTCTTGAGATTTCAAGGGTTTCCCTTAGAGCTTTATTATCTTCTTCCAAATCATGTAACTTTTCTACCAGTAGATTGATCTTCTTTGTAGGGCTCCTCTCTAGCATTTCGACCTCGTTCTTCATCCTAGTCATGGCAGCGGGACCCGGTAACCGCTTCCTCACGAGTACACGGAGTCTCTCACATTCAGACTCCAACTTTGCAATCTTCTTCACATTCTCAAGGTGTAGCTTGTGGGTTGCATTCGACGTTTGACGATTGAAATCTTTCTCCTCGTTCCTGATTTTAAGCTCTTTCTCGAGCAGCTCAACTTCATACTTGAGTGAAGTGTTGAGTTTCTCTGTTGACTCTAACTGAAGCAGTAGCTCTTTCAAGTCGGCCTTTGCATTAGCTGCCTTTTGGTTCATATCCTCTGTCAATTTCTCCTTGAGAAGCACGACCTCACTCAGCTTGGTGTTCTCAGATTGCAACTCGGCTATTTTAGTACCAGATTCTGACAACTTCTTTTCCAAGACTAATTTCTTCTCATCATAACCCTTGGAAAGCTTCGATACAACATCATGGATTCTTTGTTCTTTCTCTTCTCGAACAAATCTAAGCTGCTGCATGCACTCTTTCAGTGCCGCCTCCAACTGAATAGCCCGCTCTTCGTAAGCAGTTCCTCTCAATAAGGCTTCTTCCAGCTCTTCTTTTAGGGATGATGCGTGTGCTTCTGCTCTTTCCCAGCCTAGATAGTTCATGAAAATCAAATTATTTATAAGCAATACATTGTGAAGGAAAAAACATGTAAGCGGAATGAAACGTTCACCTGCAAGGGCGTCTTGTGCCATTTTAGCATTCTCATGGGCGACCTCATTGTTAGCGTTACACTCAGAAAGGGCAACAGAAAGCTTTTCACTCAAATCTTTGAGGTCTCTCTCCAGCTCATCCTTTTGAGACAGCAATATGTGCATCTAAATATAGGTAGAAGAAAATGGTAAATGATTTTGCGTCTTAGATATACTGGCAAGAACAGTCAGTTTCTCAAGCATTTGGGAGCAGAAAGAAGGATATTGAAGTGAGTGCATTTTGTGTACTATAAAGTTTCTCTTTGCTTCCGACTTTTCGTTATTTCAATTCCTCCATATAGCAATGACTACATCTTCCTACAAATGTTCGACACTCACAGCTCAGAAGCAAAATCTAGACTGAATTAATGCTTCAGTTACGTTATAATGGACCCATCTTCTCAGTCATATTACAAGTATTTCAATTAAATTCGTCTAAGAGGGGAATACTTTTATGTCAAACTAGAAACGGAAAAATATTGAAAACACAATTCCTCCATCACCAGACATGAACGGTAATGAGACGTAATGGATGACAATGAACCGGATTTAGCACGAGGATTCAGGATTGTATCCTGATGGGACCTTAAGAGGACTTCATTACTGCAGGGTACACATCTTTATTGCCTCTTATCATTGTCTAATAGCTAAATGGCTCCAGCTATACCATTTCTGGATACCAAAGTCGTAATGCAAATATGCAATGCAACCGATACTTGACGAACTGCTTCATGTTAGTATAAGGCTTTGAGAGCAGTGATCAGTCATCAATGTGATATACTAAATATAGCAAATTTACCTCTTCCTCAGAGTTGGAAGCTAGATTTTGTATCTCAGACACATTGGCTGTCTTCTCACAAGACTTTCTCCTCCATAGCCAAGACTTCTGGTCTGTCATCTTACCCAACTTTACAGCTTCTACTAACTCTTAGCAACACTTGACTCACACTCTTATCATCTGCAAAAATATTTCAGAAACAACCCTGATTAGCCTTCATGTCAAGGTCAGTTCTTTTTGCTACATTTTTCATGGAAAACACTTCACATACGAAAAATCCAGCTATGATTAGAATCAATTGGAGTGGAACGAGTGAGAGAATGAATCTACAGCAAAGATGTGAACAATCCCACACTGATCTTCATATATTATTGTAAATCCGGGTGAAGAAGAAGCAACATTGCTTGAAATCAAATGGATTGAGAAGAAATTACAGCCAAGAGAAGAGATGGGTCTCTTAAAGATGAAGTTCTTATACTCTTTCTCAATCCCAAAAAGCTCCGCCTACTTCCCTAGTAGAAATAGAAATCAAATTTCAAATAAGAACTAAATTAACAGTACAGAGAGAAGAAGAACGAATAATCACCTGTTGTTGCGGAGAACTGATGAAGAAGAAGTTGGGTGGTAGCATTGCCGGCAAATAAAAGAGGTGGAGAGTGAGTTGACCCAGTAATCCCACCCAGAACACCAAGAGAAAGGCAAGACCGACGAGAAAGAGAAAGGCCCTAATCAAAACTCAACAAAAGCACTTGTCATTGGTTAGTTTGGCTACCATAAAGCATATCCAAAATCCGAAAATATATACATATTCAGTATTCTCGACCAAAATAAAATTGAGCGTGAGCGTGATTCATTATTATCCACTTGTTGGTAAGCAACAAGAGAAAAAATATAGAGACACACCTAAATAGTTTTGTTTCGTTTGATGCAATCCTCGTTACATTTTTTAAATTTAGTGTGTTAGGAGATTATATTGAGTGTGATTAAATTTTAACTTGTTTTCAGAACAAAATTAAAAGTTTTTTTTTTGGTCAAACAAAATTAAAAGTTTGTTTGGTAAGTTTTTTTTATAAGAAATCTAAGTTTGTATAATTTTTTTGTACATTTCTTGTCATCATATTTAAAAATGCAAGAGAAAACAATCACAAGGAAAATGACATCATATTAAAATTAGCAATTGCAATCTTAAAAATGTGAAAATGAGGTAATAGATATTCGGTTTATTGTAAACCGTATATAAACCAAGATTTGATGATGATGAATTCTTAGCTGAGGACATTTATTTTTTCATAAGTCACAATCTCTATTATTATTACAAATATTAATTATGTGTTCATGCTCTACATTTATCACATTGTATTAATTATTTAATATGTATTGTGTATTTGTGTTCATTCACTTCACTACAAACTATTCCGTAACAAACATCTTCCTCTTCAGTTCTCAGATATGAACCTATCATCATCAGGATTTTTGTCCCTAAAACGTTACTCTAAAATACCGTTTGAATTAATAAAGTTTGAATTCTGCTTGAAATTATTTTGATTGGATGTGGTTATTGTTACTAATATGGATTAATAGCAAAGGATATATGCCTATATAAAACCACCCAAAAAGTCGCCATTCATGCGTGAAGTACAGATAAGATTTAATAAATTAACTAGTAGTCGCGATAAACCTTACTTTATGTACTTCATACAGTACACAAGATGCTTGCACAACATAATAAGGTAATTACATCTTTAGCTGACAGTTTGACACTCCTTTTCAACATCTTGCTTTCTTTAATCAAGCAACAAACAATGTCATTACTGCAAATATTGATTCATTATTTTAATCTATCATCATTAATTCTGTTTTTAATATATAATCTTCAAAATAAAACAAGTCAACGAGTTCACGTGGGCCCATTAGGAGACCCGATTAAAATCACAATTTATGCGAAACCCACATTTATTTACGCAAAACGGTTTGCCCCTAATTGCCTATAAGGAGTGTAAAATAACATTCATATTCAAATAGAGTGGTAACTAACACTCTCTCTTTTTTAATTGATTTTTTAAAATTAAATATATATACCTTTCAAAATTAAAAGCGGTTCTTTTTCCATTCATATTTCTTCTTTCCGTTACTTTTTCTCTCTCGTTCTTCACTCCCTCCTTCCTCTCATCCCATTCCGCCGATTTCGTGCTCGCTTTCTTCGTGTTTCTCCTTGAATTCGAGCTCTCTTGCTCTCGCCGATCTCCGGGTATGGTTTTTCTTCGTTTTTAGTTGATTTTGGTCGAAATTAGGGTTTCTGATCGTGTTTGGTTTGTTCTTCTGTAATGCAGTTGTTTCTCTCTAGTTTCTGTTTGAATTTCGACCTCATTTCATCCACAATCAGTCACATGTACGTATTTTCTTCAGTTTTAGCTTTTACGGTTCCATTTGTATGCGATTGAGCTTTTTCCTGATCTGATTACAGTGTCGTTTTATGTGTTTTTGCTTGCGAATTGAATTTCTTTTACAGTATCTCTTTGTTTTTTACTTGTGTGTCCTTTTGCATGTGTTGATTACAGTTTTACTTTGTTTTCTTTTTGTATTTGTCGTCACATCTATGGTATTTAGTTGTTTTTGTTCTTTCTTATTGTTGTTTGTGTGTAATTAATGTTAGTTTTATAGTTTCGATGACAGTTGATTTGCTTAGACATCTGTTTTTTGGTTCGATGACAATGTGATTGTTTGTGTTTTATGTTGAGGACAGTTTATTTAGTGAGATTTCAGTATTATATTATTGTGGATGCCAATGTGTTTGTCATCTAGATGCCTTTCCCTTGAATATTATACTATTTAGATGAAAATTACATATTCTGTTTTTATGACAGTTAGTTTGTTTAGTCATCTGTTTTTTTGTTCGATGACAATGTATTTGTTTGTGTTTTATGTTGAGGACAATTTATTTAGTGAGATCTCAGTATTATACTATTGTGAATGACAATGTGTTTGTCATCGAGGTGGTTTTCCCTTGATTACAGTGTTATTGCTCTATTTGATTTTTGTGCATGACAATGTGGATGACAATGTCTTTTGTTCAAATGTGGATGACAATGTGTTTTGTTCAAATACAGTTTTTTAGGACTCTTTGATGACAGTGTTATTGCTCTATTTGATTTTTGTTTTGAAGGTTGATGACAGTAGTTATCTAAAAGTTTTGAGGTTTGATTACACTATCTTCTATATTAGGATTTGTTTGTCTATTTCTTCTTGTTGATGACAATGTTGATTTGTCATCAAATTTCTATCATGTTGTTCTAATAAATTATATTAGGTATCTCTGATGACAGTTTAGTGCTCTATATTTGATTTTTTGTTGAATTTGATGACAGTAGTTATCTAAAGTTTTTGAGATTTGATTACAGTATCTTGTATGAAGTATTAAAGGTTTTGTTGTCCTTTATTTTGTTGATAATAATTTTGTTCTGTTTTCCTTATTGTTGATGACAGTAACTATCAACTTTTTTTGTGATTTTGTGTTTTTCCATTAGTTTACAATATAATTTAATGATGATAATTCATTGCTTTTCATTATATTCAATGTTTTTTCAATGTTATTTGTTTGATGACAGTAGTGTATACACTTATTCTAATTTAATAGTGTCATCATGATTTTGTTTTTTGTGAATATCATATTATTAGATGACAATGTTGTTTTCTTTGTGATGACAATCCTTTATGACTTTTTCTCTTTTTTTGTGACAAATATTGATTTATTTGTGTTTGTCAATAGTGTTTGATTACAAAAAATAGTGTTTGATGACAATAAATAGTGTTTGATGACAATAGTTATTCCAACTTATATTTGGTTGTCATATGTGGTTGATGACAGTAACTTTTGTTTATTATGTTTGGTTTGATGACAATATGTTTGATGGCAATAGTTATTCCAATAGTTATTCCAACTTATATGTGGTTGATGACAATGACTTTTTGTTCCTTGTTTTTCTCCATGTCTTGAACTTCTGTTTTTGATTGAGCCTTTTCTTTTTCTTTTAGTAGTTTTATCATATACTCATGTATATAGTATGATAATGAAAGGCATAAAATTGAAGCATAATACTCATGGTTTAATTCGGTTCAAGAGTGGAACGTGCAGCTGTAATGATGACAGTTCCTGGTTGTGCAACAGTGAAATGTGCAGCTGCTGGCTGGTTGTGCAGCAGTGGAACGTTCAGCTACTGGTTGTGCAGCAGTGAAATGTGCAGCAAAATTTTTTGCAGCAACATCTTGTTCAGTGACTGGTTGCGTAGAAGAATGGAAATCGACATCTAAATGTGCACACAGACCAAAACGTTGCGACAACAGACATAACCTTCACCAACAAAGACAGAAGGTCTAAGGCGCCAAAAAAACCAGCAAGTTCCTTTCTTTAAGTAGCAAATGAGAAAACCATAGTGTGATGTCCAAGTTGGCTCCCGTGCAAGAAAAAATTCAGCAAGTCCTTGTTTTGGATTTTTTTTTGTGTCGAAGGGAAAGTCTATAGCAAAAAATATGTTTGGTTTAGTATGTACAAGAAAATTTGGATAATATGTTTGGTTTTGGATTTTTAGATGACACTATTTGCTGTAATGATGACAGTTTGCTGTAATGATGACAGTTTGCTTGTATTGTTATTTCAGTGATGAAAATTAAATAAAATCTTCTTCTTTTTGCTTTATATTTGATCAATCATTGTATAATAATTTATTCATCCTTTTTTTATGTTCTGTCATCCATTGTTGTATTGTCATCCAGTTTCCTTGATAATCTAAGTTGTTCAAATATCATAATTTTTTTTTCAGGTTATCTAGTTTTCTTTCAATCCCTAAAACATCCTTTTTATTGTTAATAATCCCCTAAATAAACTTGTTTCTTAAAAACTCCATTATTTTTTATAGTCATAATTTAACTGTCATCGATATTTTTCTTTTGTTCATTTGTCATCTATATTCTATTCTCTTGAAATGTTCAATTCTTTTTTCAATGTTAAAGTTTTTTTGCCCTATTTAAATGTCTAAAACAACTCAGTAATTGAATTGTCATCAACCTTCATTTGTCATCAATGTTCATTTTTTTCCCTATGATAGTTAGATTCTTATATTGTCATCAAGATTTATTATTATTATCACATAGTCTATTAAATAGTCAAATCTTGTTATCTATTTATATTAATCTTATGAAGCACGTGTCTCTCGTCAAATTGTGATAAAGCTTGTGACAGTGTTGTAGGGTTCAGTAACTGAAATGTCATCAACCTTCATCTGTCATCAATGTTCATATGTTTTCAACAATTAATAATGTTTGGAGCTATTACCTGCTATTCAATATATGTTGACAATAATCCATCATTTATTAATAGTAAGAAGAATGTAAATTGTTATCCAAACTTTGTTGAACCAAAAGAAATGCAAGTTGTATATGCATATATATATTTTTATAAACAAACTTTTCAAGATCCAATGGAGTACTTCTGACTTCTTGTGTTTTGTTCATGCATGAGTTTCTGTTGAGTCCAGTGGATCCACTTATATTGCACCTTCTTCTTCATTGTTGCTACTCTATAGAAATCTCCTCCAATCACTTGGTATTGGAATCCATTCAGCGTCCTCACTTCAAATCTCTTGGAAAATTTGTGCCTCTTTTGAAGTATTTTCTTCAACATTATGCATCCATCAAATTTCTGTCATCATAAATGAAATTCTATAATAACATTATGCATCCATCAAAAATTATGTCATCAAACTCCAATTCTAAACAACATTGTGTCTAAGCATCATATCATTATGTCATCATTTTTCAATTCCTCAAATAAAACTATATATAATCAACATTATGTCATCAAACAATTGCAAAAATTGCAATTGTGTCTAAGCATCATATCATTATGTCATTTTTCAATCCGTTTTTAGGAAATTGCAAAAATTGCCCCATAACTTTCAAAGTTTTTATTTTCTGTAAAAATGGAGGGGTAAAAGTGTAATTTCGTATGTTTTAACGGAATATCTAACGGAAACTGTTTACGGGTGGTGAATTGTAAGAAAAGTATAGAATTTGGGTGGTTAAAAATAAATACGTCAATAGCGGGTGGTTACCTGCAAATTCCGACAAATAACGGGTGGTTTCCTGCAAAAACCCCTATTTTTAATCATCAAATTTCAATTATCATAAACATTTTCTCTTAAAAAACATACTGTCATCAAAATTACATTGTGTCTAATCATTATTCTGTCATCAAATCCTTAGTTTATCAACATTTTGTCATCACTGTTCAGTTCATGAATTGAAATGAAACTAAAAAATAATATGTCATCACACTTTCAATTCTAAAACTAAGTTGAAAATTTTGTCATCAACTTTCCAATCTTAATCCAATATTCTATCCTCAAAATTATAATTTTGTACAACATCTTTCATTATTCAAAATTCTATCATTCAATTTTTCATATCTAATCAGTATTCCATCTTAGCATCATTTTGTGATCAACATCATCATTCAAAATATCATTTTATATCCATATAAACTTTGTCATCAAATTTCCAATATTAATCCAAATTGTGTCTAATCATTTTTCTGTCATCAAAATCCTTTTTTTTAACAACATCATGTCATCACTGTTCAGTTCCTGATTTGAAAATGAATCTAAGCAGCAATCTGTCATCATATTTTCAATTCTAAAACTAAATTATTGATTTTTAAATTCTCTATACTATAAATTACCGTTTCTATGGAGATTTATGATATCATAAATCTCTGTTTTTTATATTTTCTTGTGTTTGAGCATTCACAATCATGTAATTATATGATGACAAAATAATTCTTACCTCGAATTCGAATTGTAGTTGTTACGCAGTATTTGTTTTCTTGTTAGTTGCGATTGTTTGTCCGTTCTCTTCTTCTCTCGCGAGTTCTCTCTCGATGACAGATGGATGCTTTTTTAGTTTGTTGATGTCAATCCGTGATTCTCTTCCCATAAGCTATTCTAAGAGAGCTTCTATGAAGCGCGCGAAGCGTGCTTCATTAATCTTACCAGAAGCGAGTCGTGGCGAGCCGTCCAGTAGAGGCGAGGCGATGCCTCGTAATGTCCAGTCGAGGCGAGTCGATGCGTGGATGCGAGGAAGGAGGAGGAAGACAGCGTGTTATGTAGGGAAGGAGGAGGAAAGAAACGAGATGATGTGAAGAAGGAGGAGGGAGTTAGGGAAGGAGGAGGAAGAAGGAGAAGAAGATGACGACGCGTATATTTCACAAGGGTTAGTTACCCTTGTTTTATAAACCAGGTTACTTACCTTTGGTAAGTAGCCAAACCGGGTTAATTAACCCATTTTTGGATTTATTTATCATAAATTTTTGGACCTGCCCAAATCTAGAATATCTTATTGGGCCCATATAACATATACTCCCTCCGTCCCATAATGTTAGTCCCATTTCTTTTCGTGACACTATTCACAAACCGAGAGAATCTTGTAGATTTCTCCTAATATATAAGAAAAAACATAGCCATGTGGGGTCTTGTTTGATTCGTCTTAATGAGTACTTTAACAATATTAAAAAATTATAATTTTTATTAACATATAACAAGAGATATTAACGATGCAAAACATGTCTCGGCATATGTGCCTGATTGAAATGAGACTAACAAAATGGGACAGAGGGAGTACTATACTCTGTACCATATTATTTGCTCAAGGCTCCCATTTCGTAAGCCTCGTCGTATTCTAAAACAATGTAGCTTTGTATAGATTATCTTATCTATATAAAGATTGGTTGTCTATTGTCAAAAGTAAATGTAAATGGTACTGCATTCAATTACATAACCCTATCCTATTTCAATCTATGCATTCAATTCCATAACCCTATCCTATTTCAATCTATTCACCCGTATTGTCTACATTAATTCATGTTGAAATTAATGAGTGTAATATTAGAAAAACATGTTGTCAAATAAAATAAAGTAAGCTTCCATCATGACAACATTATTCCATTATTATGTTTTAAAACTACTTCAAACATAAATATAAGGAAATCGAAAAATACTTATAATTACAAGCATTAACAAATTTGATAACAATAACAAAAATATTAACAAATAATGTATAACTATATTAAATCACATACGGGAATACGTAATTTCCTCGCGCACAGCGCGAAGCCCGTATCTAGTTGTCTAAATGCAAATGTTCTCATGAGAAAGAGCACGTGTAATCAAACGAGAATTCTCGTATTTCAAACAAATGTGTACCATATATATGAACTTAATGTGAACATAATCATCAACGAAAGAGACACAAAGATGCTAACATACAATGGTTTTTTTTTAATGTTAGCTAGATTAAAATTAATACTCATTCCCTCTAATAATATACTGCAAGTCTTTGGAGATTTTGAAACAGAAATTAACAATTATAATTTAAGACTAAAGTATCATTCATTTATTTACCTAATTTAGCAACACCTCAATATATAATTGTTCTAAATAGAATTTGTCCATAAAATTTAAGGGTGAAATAGGAAAATTTTATAAAAAAAAAACTAAAAAGACCTATATTATGTTACAAATACAAAAGGCTTCAGAGACTTATATTGCTAGACGGATACAAAATCCAATTGAACGTCCACGTGGCACAAAATTATATATTATGCTTTGAGACTTCTAGGTGTGCACGCAACGATCAATGTGTTGTGTTTGAATATTTGAGGCAAAACATCACCCGTAATGGAGTATTATATATCTATTAGAAGTCAAGTAAATCTTTGTATTGCAGGTACCAATATTATCTTGTTTCTTCTTCAAAATTACTTCCATATGAAGTCCTCTTCTTCTTCTTTCCAATCACCAAGAAAAGCATTTCAGTGTATCAGAAACACCTCAATTTAAGAGCTCGGAAACACTCAGACAAAAGGACAAACCATTATGAATGGACTACGATCTACAAACATGATTTAATACACAACAAAGTAATAAGAAGTCTTAAACGTTTGAGAGAGGGAGGGGAAAGCATAAATAAAGGAATGCGTAATTGACAATTGTGACAATCTGGGGTCCATGGGATAGAGTGTAACTAGACCGATTAGATAGACTGGGGTGTGTATACACGAGCACATATGCGTATCAGGCCCAGTCGATAAGTCCAATGAGGTTCCACTCTAAAACCAAAAACTATTTGTGTCCAATACACCTTTTGAAACTAAAACTAAAGTTAGTAAACCTGTTTAGTAAATATAAATACCCCACCCCACCCTCATCCCCCTTACGCCTTCTCCCCACTATTTGCAAAAATTGTTTCCGACACCTGCTTCGTGTCTCACCGATCTCCGCCACCGTCTAGACGACCCCAACCTCCACCACGGGGAGCCGCACTGGAGTCCGGCGAGAAAACTGGTCATCCTCCCCCTCTGGTTTCCCGTTCACATCCTCGGCCCGTACAAGCTTTCTGAAGCCGGGAAGGAGAGAGAGAGAGGCGACTATTAGATCTGCAGAGCCAACGGCGCCGGAGCTCGCTGTCAAAGTCGGCCAACACGATGCAGACGGAGGTGACTGAGAAAGCTAAGGCGGGGGCTTCGGAAGAAGGATGGGGAAGTCGGATCGGACGATGAAATGATTTTTGAGTAATGAGCGAAAAGTAAAGTGGTTTAACGCTCAAATTATAATGTTGAACGACAAGGGAGCAACAAGGAAACAGTAAAGCCTCATGGAGATTGGAGTAGATAGGATGAGTGAATAGATTTTGTCGTGTAGTGTATTTTGGAGTCCACTGCATAATGTTTTATGACCATTGTTGAGTTTTTTTTTATAAATGTTGGTAACAAGATATTTTTATAAACGTCGTTAATAAACTATTACTAGATTTATACTTTATTTTATTGTATTTTTGAGAAGTTATTAGCTACATTGATAAATTATTAGTTGTGTTGACAGATTATCAGTGACGTTGACAATTTATTTGTGTGTTGTGGATAAGTTATTAGTGGTATTAACAGATTATTAGTTGTGCTGACAAATTATTAGTGTTGTTGATATGATTATTATTGATGTTGACAACTCATTTGTGTGTGTTGACCCATCATTTGTGTGTTGTTGACAAATTATTAGACACATTGACATATTATTAGTGGTTTCGTTTGAAAAATTATTAGTGGTTTTGACATATTTGTTATGTTGACACTTCATTTGTGTGTTGTTGACTTGACAAGTTTATTAGTTGTGTTGACACTTCATTTGTGAGTGGTTGACAAGTTATGAACGGTGTTGACACATCATTTTTGTCTTATTGACAAGTTTATTAGTTGTGTTGACACTTCATTTGTGAGTGGTTGACAAGATATGATTGGTGTTGACACTTCATTTGTATCTTGTTGACAAATATTTTAGTGTTTTTGACAGTTTATTATCATCGTTGAGAAATTTATTAGTAATGTAACTTCATTGGTGAGCGGTTGACAAATTATGAATGGTGTTGACAAATTATTAATTAATTTGAAACTTCATTTGTGTGTCGTTGATAAAAAAAATTAATATTGTTGACAGTGTATTAGCATCACTGACAGATTTATTAGTTATGTTGACACTTCATTTTTGTGTTGTTGACAAATTTATTAGTATTGTTGACACTTCATTTTTGTGTTATGACAAATTATAATATATCAATAATAGATCAAATGTGGTGACAATTAGTTATATCTTGATAACCATACTAATCAATGAATCTTGTTAATGGTCTATAATTTAAAATATACTAAAAGTGAGACTTGTTAACAATTTAAAAAACAATTAAAAATGTAAAAAAAAGTAAATTCCCAAAATCACAAATCCCCAAATCTCATATCATCACCGATATTTGCATCCACATCAAAAATAGAAACATGTATATTTTAAATTAGTTGTTTCCTCATCTAGTTGCTCAAAACGACTAATCCTCAAATTCACATCGGTACCATAAGAGCATCTATATTGATGTTACTTAGAGTAATAAATTTCATTTAAAAATTGAAAATAAAAATGACATGACAACTTTTGTGATAGAACCAATGTAATGAGTGGAGAAAAGTAACAAAGAAGTGTTACTCATTCTTACACAAATCACTTCATGTGTCAAATCATTTATCAACATGTGGACCAATAATAAAATTATATTATTTAGTTATTGGTAAATATCTTATAACACTCACAATACATAAAAATTTATTGTAATTCTTTTCCAAATATTTTTTGATTTATTTTTATCTACATATTGATATCCATATTGACTATGTAATATATTATTTAAATTTATAATAAAAATAAAGATAAAATACATGTTATTTGACATTAGTAACATGAATGTGGATGAAAACTCATTTAATATTAAAAATATAGACTATGTTACTCATGAGTACCATGGATAAAGATGCTCTAAATCGATAACCAAATTCATTATCAACACCATTACCTATCTATTGGGTTTTTGTGGATTTGAATAGACTTTAGTTGATCCCTTCTTCACTAGATGTAGGATGTCAGATTCCGGTGAAGCACGGTTCTTAAATGTTCAACAGGCCGACATCGAAGCACCGCTTGCGGAGGTCGTGGAGATGAAGCATTCAGTGCAATTTCACCGATTTGAAAAAGGAGAGAGCGACGACTACTACTAGATCTGTGGGAGCCAACGTTGTGAAGTCGGAGGAGATGGTTACGAAGAGGCTCTGGAACTCGGGGTCAAAGTCGGTGAACGATATGAAGAGGAGGGTGACAGAGAAAGCTAAAGCGGGGGTTGCGGAAGGAAGGAGGATGAAGAAGTCGACGCCGACACCTCTACCATATCGCCTCCGGCGTAACCAAGATATGGGCCCTAATTGGCGCTGACGCCGCTACGAGATGGGATTCCCCCACCATGGATTGAGGTCGTTGCGGAGCCAGTGTAAGAAGCGCGTGCCTTTATATATATATATATATATATATATAGATATATAGATTTAGGCTCCTGTAAAACCACCTCTTATGGTAAAACGGTAAAACGATTTCTATGCAGAACTCGCTAAGGCATATGCATTATACTATATATGATATGCAGAACTCGTTGAGGAATATGCACTATATTATAGACAATATGCAGAACTCCCTAAGGCATACACACTGCACTATACACAATATGTAGAACTCACTAAGGCATATGCTCTATACTATAGACGATATGCAGAACTCGAAAAGGCATATGCACTATATAGTACACGATATGCAGAACTCCCTATTGCATATGCACTATACTGTAGACGATATGCACTAAATTTGTGGCCTCGATTTATAACTTCTTAGTGTCTTAGTGAGTTCTACACATCATCTATAGAATAGTGCATACGCTTTAGTGAGTTCTGCATATCGTCTATAGTATAGTGCATATGCCTTAACGAGTTTTACATTATCTATTGTATAGGGCATATGCTAGCCAGTTCTGCATACCGTCTAAATATACTGCATATGCCTTAGCGAGTTCTGCATAGCGTCTACAATATAGTGCATATGCATTAGCAAGTTCTGCATAGCGTCTACAATATAGTGCATATACCTTATCGAGTTCTGTGTATCGTCTATAGTATAGTGCATAAGCCTTAGCGAGTTTTGCATATCGTCTATAGTATGCCTTAACGAGTTCTGCATATTGTCTATAATATAGTGCATATGCCTTCGCGAGTTCTGCATATCGTCTATAGTATAGTGCATATGTCTTAGCGAGTTCGGCATAGAAGTCGTTAACACCGTTTTACCATAAGAGTGGTCTTACCGGAGCGTCCCTCGATAGAGAGAGAGAGAGAGAGAGATGTGAGTTCCGGTGCAACGAGTATTTACCCTCAATGGTATTCAAGTTTGTAAAGGTTGATATTCAACTTTATATAGATTTAGGTTATATATGCACTAATCACATTCTCATATGCTTGTGTCTCTATTCAATCTTTTATGCTATTTGTTCATGTTTATTTAGTTGAATATCTACCCTATATTGGTATAGGTGAATTAAGTTGAATATCAACCTTAACAAACCCGAATACCATTGAGGGTGAATACTCGTTACACCGTAAGAGACTGTTACACCAGAACTTGAATACTCGTTACACGGGTTCTGGTGAGGAGCTATCTTACGGTAAAGAGTAGGGAGCTCTCTACAACGTTAGATGAGGGAAATCCTACGGTAGAAAATTACTATAGAATTGTTCAAAAAAGATAATAAAATAAATTAATAAAGAGGTTTTTGCGCCAAACCACCCCTTATTTGGGCCAATTTGCGTCAAACCACCCCTTATTTGACTTTTTGCAAGGAACCACCCATTTGTGTCATTCTGTTAACACCGAGCCACCCCTCGTTCATTTCCGTTACTTTCTCCGTTAGAGCTTGTGAAATGTCATTTTTACCCTCACTTTTTTTAAATATTTGAGGGAAAAACTGGAATTATACAATCTGATGATATTTTGCGAAAATATCGCGAGATGATGTTTTTATCATGAGATATTCAATTAACTTTTCACCAGATGAAATCACTTTTTCCATATAGGATGGTGATGGTGAATCTGCTGGTGGAGAAGATGAAGGCGACGATGGATAAAGTGGTGTTGTCCATGGAGGAGGCGGAGATGGCAATGGAGGTGGTGGTGGATCTGCTGATTTAGGCGGAGGAGGAGAAGAGGAGGACGAAGAAGAGGAAGACTAGTAATGACGGGCTCCCAATTGAGCAAAACTCCATGGATTTACTCTGAAGACTTCAAAAACCTAAGTCAATGGAAATCTTTGGTCTCATATTAGGATTTCATTCTCGCATCCGGTTTTCAACCCTCAAATTTCTCAAAATCCAAGTGGAAATAAGCAATTAGGGCGTGAATCGATCGATCTGAGTTGAATAGAGTCGAAAAATTGCATTAATCGGAATTGAGAGTATCAAAATCAAGGGTTAGGGTTTCTTTTGTTGTAGGTTCACCAAACGTATCGCCTAAATCTGAAAAGTGAGATCAATCAAAAGGAAGAATTAGTACTAGTCGAAGATTGAAGAGATATCGATGGAATTGGGGGTTGAATTCAATCTCAAGCCAATTCAGCTTGTATCATTTTTTATTTGAGTTTGCTTTGTGCGGATGAAATCAATTCACCTTGGTTCCAATTTCAAAGCAGAAGTTGAGATTATGGGTTTTGAATATCTAGTGGTATTTGAGTTAATTGAATATCTCATGATAAAAACATCATCTCGCGATATTTTGGCAAAATATCATCGGATTGTGTAATTCCAATTTTGCCCTCAAATATTTAAAAAAAGTGAGGGTAAAAATGACATTTCACAAGCTCTAACGGAGAAAGTAACGGAAATGAACGAGGGGTGGCTCGGTGTTAACAGAATGACACAAATGGGTGGTTCCTTGCAAAAAGTCAAATAAGGGGTGGTTTGGCGCAAATTGGCCCAAATAAGGGGTGGTTTGGCGCAAAAACCTCATTAATAAAACCTTTCCCTAAAATTTCTCCCAAATTTTACTCCCACTTAAGATCTTTCCTATAGAATTTTTGTGACGGTGTTTGTTCTTTCCCTAAAAACCTCCGGCCCCAATTGTTCAAAACAAGAAACACGTCTTCTGGGGTTCCATCGTCTTCTCGGCTCGATTTCTCCATCGTCCTCTTCATGATGAATACGTCTTGGTCATGAACAATCCGTCTTGTTCATGAAGAATTCGTCTTGTTCATGAAATGATTTATTGGTTCTCAAAACTTCATGTTATCTGAAGTCACTCTTAGAGAAAAATTATTAAACTCAGTAGATTCCTCAAAGTTACAAGTGAAATGTCATGTAAAAAAGAAATACAGTTGCAAGTTAAGGATAGATACAAGCTCTCTAACATGAATAATTCAATTAAGTTATGAACAATTGCTTAGGTAACATTTCAGTTGTTCACATGAACAATTAATGAACAATTGATGAACGATGAACAGTTGATGAATCTGAACATTTGTTCATTTGTTCAAATGAACAACTAAGAGTAGATGAACAACGTTTGGTTTCAACCAATTCAACCCTCTGTCCTGGTACATCTTGACAATCAGGCATTATTTCATAGGGTCCGGTTCCGGTGTAACGGATTCCAAAAAAGAGAGTGTGAATCAAGGGAATGAGGGAAGATATTATTTCATTTTATTTTCTTTTTAATTAACTTTTATCCTGATGGTTGAATTTATTTGATCTAAGAGCTAAGGATACTCCTCACTATTTACTGTAAGAGTGTTATGCACTTAATCCTAGTTCTCTATACCAGAACCTAAATCTATATAGGGTCCGGTTCCGGTGTAACGGATTTTATGGTGTAACGAGTGGATTGATTAGGAGCGTTGGATGAGATTAAATCAATGGCTAGGATTAATGGTGGAAAAAAATTAGAAAAAGAAATTAATAGGAGAGAGAGTATGTAATTGTTAGCAGTTAACGTATTTGTAGGATTTTTTGATTTTTTGATTTAAATTTTAAACGTTAAACATGAGAGAGAAAGAGATAGAATGACAGTTAAACAGAGAGATAGAATGACGATTTAATTTTCTCCATTGCAGCCTGAATCCATGTTCACAACATTAACGCTCTTGCTCTTCTTCCAGATCTTCATTCTTCTTGAAGTTTTTAATTCTTTTTCCATTGACGCATGAATTTACAATGTCTACGGAAGAAGTTGATCGTAAAGGTTAGTTCTTGAGAATTAGGGTTTCTTAGTATTCAGTTATGGTTACTTTGTTGTTCGACGAAATCTGCAAAAATCAATGGCTTATGTTGCGCAAGAAATATTCGATTTTGATTAATCGATATTCATGTTTACAGTACAGTTTGTGTATTCGTGTTCTAATGTGAGATATTCATCTTCTCCGGGTGTTCTAATAGTGATATATTAGGTTTTAGGGTTTCCATTACGAAAGAAGACGGTATTCTGATATTCATCTTTGTTATTCGTGTTCTTCATCTGAAGTATTAGGTTTTAGGTTTTCCATTACGAAAGAAGACGGTATTCCAATATTAAGAAGACGATATTCTGTTGTTCATCTTTGTTATTCGTGTTCGACTGTAGAATATTCTGTTATAATAGTGATATATTAGGTTTTAGGGTTTCCATTACGAAAGAAGACGGTATTCTGATATTCAACTTTGTTATTCGATTCTTCCCCTGAAGTATTAGGTTTTAGGTTTTCCATTACGAAGACTTTTATTCCAATATTAAGAAGACGATATTCCGTTGTTCATCTTTTTTATTCGTGTTCGACTGTAGAATATTCAGTTATAATAGTGATATATTAGGTTTTAGGGTTTCCATTACAAAAGAAGACGGTATTCTGTTATTCAACTTTGTTATTCGGTTCTTCCTCTGAAGTATTAGGTTTTAGGTTTTTCATTACGAAAGACTTTTATTCCAATATTAAGAAGACGATATTCCGTTGTTCATCTTTGTTATTCGTGTTCGACTGTACAATATACAGTTATAATAGTGATATATTAGGTTTTAGGGTTTCCATTACAAAAGAAGACGGTATTCTGTTATTCAACTTTGTTATTCGGTTCTTCCTCTGAAGTATTAGGTTTTAGGTTTTCCATTACGAAAGACTTTAATTCCAATATTAAGAAGACGATATTCCGTTGTTCATCTTTGTTATTCGTGTTCGACTGTACAATATTTAGTTATAGGAGTTCCATTATGAAAGAAATTAATGAAAACATAAAGAAGACGATATTGTGATGTTTATCTTTGTTATTCGTGTTCGGCTGTAGAATATTCAGTTATAGGAGTTCCATTATGAAAGAAATTAATGAAAACATAAAGAAGATGATATTCTGATGTTTATCTTTGTTATTCGTGTTCGACTGTAGAATATTCAGTTATAGGAGTTCCATTATGAAAGAAATTAATGAAAACAAAAAGAAGACGATATTCTGGTGTTTATCTTTGTTATTCATGTTCTTCCTCTGATGTATTAGGTTATATGGGTGTTCATCTTTGTTATTCGTGTTCTACTATTCAATATTCAGTACAGTTTCTGTATTCGTATTCTAATGTGAGATATTCATCTTCTCCGGCTGTTCCAATAGTGATATATTAGGTTTTAGGGTTTCCATTACGAAAGAAGACGATATTCTAATGTTCAACTTTGTTATTCGTGTTCTTCCTATGATATATTAGGTTTTAGGGTTTCCATTATGTAAGACTTTTATTCCATTACGAAAGAAGACGATATTCCGATATTCAACCTTGTTATTCGTGGTATACTGTTGAATATTCAGTTATAAGTGTTCTACTTTTTTCCCAGGTAAAAAAGTGGTCGATGAATGGTCAAGTGATGATTTGGTGACTGACAATTCAGGAGATGATATGGAGGTTTGCGAAACTGGAATAACAGACGTTGATGAAGAGGAAGAAGCTGGATTCGATTATGGAACCGATTGTATTGTTCATCCCGATGACCGTAATTTAAAGTGTTGGATACCTAGGTTTCCAAGTCAAGAAAAACCTAGGTATCCAACATCCTTGATACTGCATATTTTGATTAAATACTCTCAAGTCTTAGGCTATCTTTGTATTCTAAACTAATTATTGGTTACGAAACAACTTTGTCATAATAAGGGATTCAACTTCAACTAAAATTAGTTAACTGACTCAAGATTCACCACCACGTACTACAGAAGGATAATTGTGTACAAAATATAGAATACTAAACTTTAACTACAGAAAATTGTTTAAAAATGACACTTCAAATTTCAAATGAAAACTTGTTCAGATTTATAACCAGCTTCAACTACATGAAAATCTTCACATGATGGAGAAGAACATTACAATTCATAATCCAAATGATAATCCACACCATTTTACAACTCCTTGTCATTTGAAACAACTTTCAACCTCCAAAATGACAAGATAATCTACATCGTCTGCCGCAGAAACTGCATAGGCTCAAGCAGTCAACAATGGTGTCACATAGGTACTTATATTGCAACCGCAAAGGTGAGAAGAATACAACCAATAGTACCGGGAAGCGTAAGATAACAACCAACCGTGTTGAATGCGGAGCTATGATCAAAAGGCTTTTGTTCCTACATAAAGAAGCCGATATTTAGATTTTAATCTTTGTTATGCGTGTTCTACTGTTGAAATATTCTGTTATAGGGGTTCCATTGTGAAAGTATTTGTACATACATAAAGAAGACGATATTCGGATGTTCATCTTTGTTATTCGTGTTCTACTTTGAAAACATCTGTTATAGGGGTTCCATTACGAAAGGTCTTTTTTCCGGTTTTGAACACCATCATATAAACAAATATAATAGTGTACTTCATTGTACAAATTGACATACCCATTATATAAAATGATCACCTAATTCATGAATATCTCTCACCAATTCATGAATACTAATTTTCTACCGAGTACAACAACAACATCTACTAACTATATGATTATCATAGTCTAAAAACGTGAATATCCCCATACATAAACATGAATATCTTACGTCCAACTAATACGTTTAATTACCAATATTTGACAATTTACAATGGCACCACCATAGTGTTGGATCTGGGCTTGAGCTTGTGCTTGCATCTTCCTCGACCATCCCCGAAAAGATATCATGAATGTTACCTAATGAAAACATGGATAATACCATTAGTTTATAAATTTACAAATGATGGTTACAAAACACAAAAGATTACACAAATATCAAACATGAATATTAAGAATATAAAATATGAACATAAATAATGCATAATTCCTTAACAGTTTTTTTATTAAAAACATGAATTTTGATACTTGAATATCACAGTATCCAAACGTGAATATGTAAGCACAAAAATTTGAACAAATTTGTAAATCCGATTTGTGCAAATTTAAGAAAATAATATTGAATACCAACCATACGAAACGCGGACATATAATCGAGTGACTGAACAATTGTCAAATTTATACTCCCTCCGTTAAAAATTACTTGCCCCTGGAGCAATTTTAGGGAGAATTTATTGGGGCAATAAAAAGACAAGTACTCCCCCAAACGTTACAAGTACGAGAGAAAACAATTCAGTTTGATGCACTCTCAGTCAGAATCGAGCTACTGTCACAAATAAGGCCTAGATAAATCAACTCAACAAATTAATCAATTCCCTCAAGATTCTTCATAAATCCAGTTTAGTTTGATGTATAAACAAAACTCTTTCAAACATAAATTTTTAAGTAGTTACAAAACCCTAGATAACTAACACTTGACAAGTAGACCAGCTGTTTCAGAATCACGCTCAAAACCCTAGAAAAATCAATTCAAGAAATTAACCAAATCCAATCAACTAATCAAACTATAAACAAACAAATTTATATCTCCGGAAATACGTCTTGCTCCATTGAAGGGCTTAGACATGTTGACTCGCAGTCTTAATTCCAAAAATCAAAATCTCCAAGCGATGCAGTGGTGTAATTGGTGACAGTAAATCTCCACTACTGGACAATAGTATCCAAATTAAGAACAATAACGTCGAGAAGAAATTAACCGACAAATTACTTCAAGCTCAAGAGGAAGCGAGAAGAAGAAGAAAACAGTGGCGGCAAGAGATGAATGCAGGAGGAAGAAGGACTGATGCGGGGATAAGCCGCAGTTGCCGACCTAGACACCAAACTCGAATAGGAACTCGAACAGAGAAGAAAGGTGGAATTAGAATGAGATGAAAGAAGGATAAGTCGAATGATAGGCCAATTGGAACCAAATCAAACAACGATAAAACCCTTGAACTTAAGAACAAGAACCTTACCGAATGATGAAGAAACCCCAACGGATGATTACAACCAAACACAATGACTTTGGTGGGTCAAGGCACCTGGAGGTTGCTCTATGGAGTCCCCATAGCACCAACCTTATGGAGGAGATTGACACACACAAGCACAACTAGGGCCGACTCAACGACAATGCACACGGGGCACTCTTCTCACAAAAGCTCTCTCTTTTGGGAGGAAAAACGATAAACGCTGTATTCAATATCAAAGTCTGGGGGGGGGGGGGCAAAACAACAACTAAGGCAGCCTTATATAGGGTTCATAAGGATGCCAACTAAAGAAATAAACAATAAAAGTAAATCCTAAAATAATAATCCGAAAACAAATAAATATCCGAAAATAATGTTTCTGAAAGAGGCCTCGGCGAATGCGCCGCGGGCGCGGTTATTGAGCCGCGGGCGCGGTTGGCGAATGAGCCGCGGGCGCGGTTATTGAGCCGCGGAGCGGTTGGCGAATGAGCCGCGGGTGCGGCTTCCAGCCGCGGGCGCGGTTCTTCTCTGCCGTCCTCTGCTCGTTCTCGAACCTCGATCATTAGAACAGTCTTCAATGGTGGCTCTTCGTCTGTATTCAACTCCTTGGAACTGAAGAACGCTACTAACTTGTCCAGCTCTTGTTGGACTTCCCTAGCTCTTGAGGGCGTCAATGCACCTTCAAACTCGGGGACCGGAGGTGTCGGTTGCTGTCCAGATGATCCTTCATCATCCTCCCCTTCTTGAAAAGGATTCGACCTCGAATCATCCAGCTCCTCTTCTTCTTCTCCCTCAAATAAAGTCAAATCTTGCACATTGAAGGTAGCACTCACTTGATAGTCGCCGGGAAGCTCCAAGACATAAGCATTATCTCCAATCTTCTTAAGCACCTTGAAGGGTCCATCGCCTCTTGGGGACAGTTTTGAGTGGCGTTTGCTGGGGAAACGCTCCCTCCTAAAGTGGACCCACACGAGGTCTCCCTCCTTGAAGATGACCTTCCTCCTCTTCCTATTTGCCTTGCTAGCATTTGTAGCAGCTACTTCTAGCAATTTAGCTCTTGTCCTCTTATGAATTTCCTTGATGTGATCAACCTGTTTTCCTGCATTGAAATCCACTCGCTCCTTCGTAGGTAACGGCATAAGATCAAAAGGGGTTAGTGGATTCAAACCATACACACATTCAAAGGGACTCAACGAGGTTGAGGAATGGATGGCTCTATTGTAGGCAAACTCAACATGGGGTAAGGCTTCTTCCCAAGCTTTCAAATTCTTCTTAAGGATGGCTCTCAAAAGGGTTCCTAAGGTCCTATTGGTTACTTCAGTTTGACCATCAGTTTGAGGATGACTAGATGTAGAGAATAGTAGTTTAGTCCCTAGTTTTCTCCAAAGAGTTTTCCAAAAGTAACTTAGAAATTTCACATCCCTATCACTCACAATAGTCTTTGGTACTCCATGTAACCTAACAACTCCGGTGAAGAACAAGTCAGCCACGTGATGAGCATCATCAGTCTTGTTGCAAGCAATAAAATGAGCCATTTTAGAAAATCTATCAACAACCACAAAAATAGAATCTCTCCCCTTCTTAGTCCTAGGCAGCCCTACAATAAAATCCATACTAATGTCTACCCAGGGGGTCGTAGGAATAGGCAAAGGAGTATACAATCCATGTGGTTTAACTCTAGACTTAGCCTTAAGACACTCCAAACATCTTTTCAAACAATGCTCAACATCCCTAAGCATATGGGGCCAATAAAAATGAGTATGCAACATATGATATGTCTTATCTCTACCAAAGTGTCCCATTAATCCACCCTTATGGGCTTCTTCAACAAGCAATAATCTCAAAGAACACTTAGGGATGCACACTTTACTAGCCCTAAACAAGAAACCATCAAACAAGTAAAACTTATCCACAGTTCCTTTATCTAAACATTGCTTATAGATAGCACCAAAATCAGCATCATTACGATATAATTCCTTGATGTAAACAAAGCCTAACACCTTAGAGTCAAGTTGAACAATTAAAGCATGCCTCCTAGATAGTGCATCAGCAACAACATTGTCCTTTCCCTTCTTGTATTTGATAATATAAGGGAAAGTCTCAATAAATTCCATCCACCTACCATGCCTCCTATCAAGTTTGTCTTGGCTCCTAAAGTGTTTCAAAGATTCATGATCGGTATGCAAAACAAACTCTCTAGGCCATAGGTAGTGTTGCCAAGTCTTAAGTACTCTATATAATGCATACAATTCCTTATCATAAGTAGAGTAATTTAGACTTGCACCTTTCAACTTTTCAGAAAAGAAGGCAATAGGCTTACCTTCTTGCATGAGTACTCCTCCAATGCCAACTCCGGAAGCATCACATTCCACTTCGAACGGCCTAGTGAAGTCGGGAAGCACAAGCAAAGGTGCCTCGGTCAATCTGCGTTTTAGCTCCTCAAACGCCTTTTCTTGAGCCTCCTTCCAAACAAATGTTGAGTGCTTCTTAGTTACCTCAGTCAGCGGTGCAGCAATGGTGCTGAAATCCTTCACAAAACGCCGATAGAAGCTTGCTAACCCGTGGAAACTGCGTACCTGGCTGCCGGTCGTGGGTGTCGGCCATTCCTGAATGGCTTTAATCTTCTCCTCGTCCACCTGTAATCCCTGGGAGCTCACTACAAAACCAAGAAATATAATTCTATCAGTGCAAAAATCACACTTCTTCAAATTAGCATATAGTCGCTGTATACTAAGAGTAACGAGTACTTCCCTGAGATGTTGCTCATGCTCCCCTAGGGACCTGCTGTAAATCAGAATATCATCGAAATAAACTACAACAAACTTCCCTATAAACTTCCTCAAGACATGGTTCATAAGCCTCATAAAAGTAGAGGGGGCATTAGTAAGTCCAAATGGCATAACAAGCCACTCATATAGACCAAATTTGGTCTTGAAGGCGGTCTTCCACTCATCGCCTTCCCTCATTCGGATTTGATGGTAGCCACTCCTCAGATCAATCTTGGTGAAGTTTGTGGCACCGTGAAGCTCATCCAACATGTCATCCAGCCTTGGTATAGGATGACGATACTTGACAGTTATGTTGTTGATAGCTCGGCAATCAACACACATCCGCCAAGAATTGTCTTTCTTAGGCACAAGTAAGACCGGAACTGCACAAGGACTAAGACTTTCTCGAACATACCCTTTATCTACAAGCTCCTGCACCTGCTTCTGAATCTCTTGACACTCCTGAGGGTTCATTCTGTAAGCTGGCCGGTTAGGTAAAGAAGCTCCTGGAATAAGATCAATTTGATGCTCAATGCCCCTAAAGGGCGGTAAGCCCGGTGGAATCTCATCCGGAAACACCTCAGCAAACTCATCAAGAATAGCTTGAATGCTAAGGGGTAGATCAAGTCGAGAATCGGTACCTGTCAACACAAATCTCTTGCAAAGCATCATTAAGGTAGTATCGAAGGGTAAATACTCACCTTCCAGCTCGGCTTTGGACGATTATAGGGCTCGATTCGTCGTTGCAGGAACTAGCGTGGCGCCAGAAGGATGACCCGCGGGCGCGGCTGAATTACCGCGGGCGCGGTTTGGCGAGTGAGCCGCGGGTGCGTCTTCGGGGCCGCGGGCGCGGCTCTCGTGCCGGTCCTTCTGTTGCGATCTATCGTGAGCCGCGGGTGCGGCATCTGAACCGCGGGTGCAGTTTTTGGCCGCTGCTGTTGTTGCTTCGGTTCTGTCAGAAACCTTTTCCTTGCCTTTGCTCTTTTCGTAAGCTTCTGCTATCTGCGCTGGAGTCATAGGTTTAAGAGTAATAGGCTTACCATTAAAGATGAATGCATGACGGTTAGTATGACCATCATGAGTAACCCTTCGATCGTATTGCCATGGTCTTCCTAACAATATATGACAAGCTTGCATAGGAACTACATCACATAAAACCGTATCCGTATATTTTCCTAAGGTGAATGTTATCTAAGCTTGTTTTAGAACTTTTAATTCCCCACATTCATTCATCCAATGCAATTTATAAGGTCTAGGATGGAAAATAGTAGTAAACTGCAATTTAGTGATCAATTCAGTGCTAACAATATTGCAACAACTTCCACCATCAATAATCATATTGCAGACCTTTCCCTGAACTAAACACCTAGTGTGAAATAAATTTTCTCTTTGATTATCTTCACAAGGGGCGGGTTGTACATGTAAATTTCTTTTACAAATCAAAGAATCACCATGTTCATAACCAATTTCATCACTAAGATCATCCTCATCATGCATATCACCTAGGTTCTCTTCCTTTTCACTTTCACTTTCAAGTTCTCCTAGTTGATTAACAATTAATACTCTAGAATTAGGACAATCTTTCATCATATGACCCTTTCCTCTACATTTAAAACATTCAATATCCCTAGCTCTAGAAGTAGGGTTAGAAGTACTCCCTCGGGGTGGATTAGAAGGGCCAAGTGTTGTCTTGGAGGGCACTTGAGTCGTGGGTGGCGGATTCCTTCGAGAACCACTGTCTTCCTTGTTAGGAACCTCTCGGTTTGAAGGATAGGAGTTCCTTCCTTGCTGATTTTTCCAGCCACCAGCGTTTTTGCTCCCTTGGCTCCTAATTTTGGTCTTTCTTTCCACCTTGATAGCCAAATGTAGCAACTCAGTCATTGAGTTGTAAGGGAACATCTCAATCTCACTAGACACATATGGATGAAGGATACGAAGATATCTAGCCATGGTTGTCTCCTCATCCTCCACCAAATTAGCTCGAACCATCGCTATTTGCATAGCATTGTAAGTCTCTTCGACTCCCATTGATCCTTGCTTCAAATTCTCGAGCCGCTGAATAAGTTCCCTAGTGTAATGTGGGGGAATGAATCGAGCTCTCATCATCCTCTTCATAAGTTCCCAAGTAGTGACAGGATAATCTCCATTGGCAACTCTTCCTCTGATCAAGCTATCCCACCAAACTAACGCATAGCCACTAAACTCCAAAGATGCCAGCTGCACCTTTTTGGCTTCAGGAAAGTTGTGACAATTCCAGATTTGTTCAATCTTGGTCTCCCACTCCATATATATGTCTGGATCACACTTTCCCTCAAAACTCGGGATCTTAACCTTTATCTTTCCCACTCCATCTTGCTCAGGCTCTCTTCGCCTTCCTTGGTAACCTCCTTGGGGACGATGGGGTCGCCATCCCGCCTCATCTTCTTCTTCAGGCTCCTCTTCATCATCATTATCACCTAGGTCCTGAAATGCATCCTCAAAACGGTTAGCAGCATTGTATCTATTAAAGTGAGGTATAGGAGAGTTACGAAAGCGTCCTCTCCGAGCTTGTGGGGGATCGTCCCGGGGTGTAGGCCTGCGTCTGGGTTCCCGACCCATGCGAGCAGCCTCATAGGCATCTTGCTGAGGAGGCAGGGACCTCCGATTGTCGACTGGAGCATCATAGGAGGTCCCGATGTGCTCTCGAACCCTTGGGGACGGGGTGGATCGCTGCTGCCGCTCTATGGCGGTGGTAATGGCCGACGTCATCTCCCGAAACATGTTGGTCATAAATTCCGGGGTAATGGCGTGGGTCTCCGGGGCTTCTTGCCTCCCATGGGGAGAAACTGACCTGCTCATCACTACAGAAAAGACTAACACAGAACAATATTAAGGTAAGTGTAAATGAAAACAACTCGCTAGTGTTTACTCTCGTATGTTTTCCTCTGCACTCTCTCTCAATTGTCGTTGCAATCAGCTTTTCTTTGATGAATTGACTTGTATGGATCAATAACCCACTAAGTTGAAACTACCGAACTCCTAGCAATATCTGAATGATGGTAGAGATGGAGATGGCTAGCGTAGTGCGGGGTTTCGACTGTAAGGTTCTGACTCAAACAAGAGACTGACTCAATGAAAGAAAGAAAATAAGGCTCGAAGGTGTTTTGCAAGAATGATAATGCAAAACAGAGATATGATTAAGCCTCAAATTTCAAGAAGAGCCAAAAGGAAGCGTACCTTAACTTGTGCCGACTGATGTCGATTGAAGGATCGAAGATGGAGTTGGGAGGGTTAGGTAACAATTGAGGCTCGTATCTGAAAGGAATGGAAAGGCAACAGTGACGGTTCCGCGGGTGCGGTCTGAAGTCCGCGGGCGCGGATTTCGAACAGGGGCTTCGGAGGCGAAGCCGCAGGCGCGGCCTGAATTCCGCAGGCGCGGCCTGAATTCCGCAGGCGCGGCCTGAATTCCGCGGGTGCGGCTTGAACCGCGGGTGCGGCTACTGAGCCGCAGGCGCGGTTTCTGTCGCGGCCTGGTGGTTTCTCACTTCCGTTCGGGCTCGTTCAACCCGATTTCCTTTGAGTTCTTGAGATCCGACTTAAACAATATCAAACTAGACTTTGACTCAACAAAACGTAAAATAAACTACTGACTTTGAGACTTTTCGATTCTTTTTTTTTTTGAATTTTTTTTTGTCTCAACTAAACAAAACGAAATTACAGACTTGATCTGAGATACTATCTCAGAAAATTCGAATTTTAAAAATAAAAGAAACTACTAACCACCTTGATTTCCTTGTAGAGAAGATAAAATTTCCTTCCTTGAAGATCTTGGCTTGGGGTGCAAGGACTGAAATTTTCAGCAACTCTTCTAGGGTTTTGACGGCTGCGTTTTGGTAGGGGTGGATAGATTTTGTGATGGATGAAGGGCTGAATGGATTTTGGGAACAAGGGTGCTCCAAACTCCAATCTTTCGATCTCCACCAACACTAATCGATCCAAGCTTCTTGCACACAACCTGTAATGACTCAACAAGAAAAATCAAAGCAATGGAAGACTCAATACCAATTTCTGAAAGAAACTGACAAACAAGAAAATAAAAGCTGACTCTTTTTGTGATTTTCTGGATAGGGGGTCTCTTGATGTTCTTGTGAAGACGAATGGTGTCAACACAGCTCTGATACCAATTTGATGCGGGGATAAGCCGCAGTTGCCGACCTAGACACCAAACTCGAATAGGAACTCGAACACAGAAGAAAGGCGGAATTAGAATGAGATGAAAGAAGGATAAATCGAATGATAGGCCAATTGGAACCAAATCAAACAACGATAAAACCCTTGAACTTAAGAACAAGAACCTTACCGAATGATGAAGAAACCCCAACGGATGATTACAACCAAACACAATGACTTTGGTGGGTCAAGGCACCTGGAGGTTGCTCTATGGAGTCCCGATAGCACCAACCTTATGGAGGAGATTGACACACACAAGCACAACTAGGGCCGACTCAACGACAATGCACACGGGGCACTCTTCTCACAAAAGCTCTCTCTTTTGGGAGGAAAAACGATAAACGCTGTATTCAATATCAAAGTCTGGGGGGGCAAAACAACAACTAAGACAGCCTTATATAGGGTTCATAAGGATGCCAACTAAAGAAATAAACAATAAAAGTAAATCCTAAAATAATAATTCGAAAACAAATAAATATCCGAAAATAATGTTTCTGAAAGAGGCCTCGGCGAATGCGCCGCAGGCGCGGTTATTGAGCCGCGGGCGCGGTTATTGAGCCGCGGGCGCGGTTGGCGAATGAGCCGCGGGTGCGGTTTCCAGCCGCGGGCGCGGTTCTTCTCTGCCGTCCTCTGCTCGTTCTCGAACCTCGATCATTAGAACAGTCTTCAATGGTGGCTCTTCGTCTGTATTCAACTCCTTGGAACTGAAGAACGCTACTAACTTGTCCAGCTCTTGTTGGACTTCCCTAGCTCTTGAGCGCGTCAATCCACCTTCAAACTCGTGGACCGGAGGTGTCGGTTGCTGTCCAGATGATCCTTCATCAAGGACAAACTTCAAAGTCCACTCCATCTTCTACCTTGCAGAAACACGTACAAACGACGACCGAGACTGCGGAGGAGCCGATAGAGACGGTGGTGGAGCCGATAGAGACGGTGGTTGAGCCGATACAGACGGCGGTGAATAATGCGTTTTTTGACCGAGGAGGAGGAGGTGGTGGGAGGACTTCGAGCGAGGAAGGCACGGCGGGACGAGGAGACGACGGATTGAGGAGGATGGGGCGACAGACTGGGGACGAGAAGGCGATGGCAGGACGAGAGGAGGAGGAGCAGGAGGTTTGGGGAGGAATTGAATGCTTCGTAAAAAAACCTAGCTTTTACTAAATTGGGCTTAGTTTTCCTGATTTGATTTGGGAAGTAAATCCCCTAATTTCGGGATTGGAATCTTGTGATTGTTTTCTAATGTGCACACCCTTATCTAATAATCATACAACCCATTTCAATTAATCTCATCAATTTATTTATTCATCATCCTGTGGTTTAAATTAGTCCACTCGTTACACCGTAAAGCCTTGTTATACCAGAACCTAAATCTATATATATATATACTAGGGTACATTCATATAACTTAGTTAGGTGAGGCAAAAACTAACAAAACTATCTAATTTTAGGGTATTTACCCAAAAACTAGTAAAGCCAATTGGCAATATGAAGAGTAATTCATAGGCTTATATATTACGTTTTTATACTCCCAACTTACGATGTGGGATACTATTCTCAACAACAATACTTTAAGCAATCCATCTGGTCAATCGAGACTAAATTGAAAAAGAGTTTTTTTCTGCTAAGAAAACTAATTAAGTGGTTTAAACCACCATAACATTTTTCTCATCTGAATGAATAATCTTCAGAAGTCTTTAACAAACATGACAAAGTGATAAATTTAGAGAGAATAGATAATTTGTGGAAAATACTTCCTTTCTCTTTTCATTGATTTGGTAATGTATTTATACACTTTACAAAAATCTATCTATAAGGAAAAGATAACTCATTGGAGCCTAAGTTACAATATATGCTAGATATTCCTAAAATATCTCCAATACTCTCCCTCAAGTTAGAGTATTGGGATCAAGAATGCCCAACTTGCCCAATAGAAGCTGAAATTGTGCCTTGCCAAGTGCCTTCGTAAATAGATCAACTGGTTGTTCTGTTGTAGAGATATAGGCAGTGACAACATTGCCCGATTGATTCTGCTCACAAACCAAATTACAATCAATCTCAATATGCTTAGTTTGTTCATGAAAGACTGGATTCGCAACAATATAAATGGTTGCCTGACTATCACAAAATAATCTCATAAGAGTAGAATGTCAGACTCTCAAAGATCGCAAGAGTGACTTGAGCGAAATCAACTCGCAACAAACCGAAGCCATTGCTCGGTATTCTGCCTCTGCTGGTGAACGAGAAACAATGGCTTGTTTCTTTGTCTTCCATGAGATGGGAGACCACCCAAGCATAACAAAATACCTAGTCAGAGAGTGCCTAGTTTTGGGAAATGTCGCCCAATCAGAATTATTCATGGGCAAGGTTCGTGAACCTCTGGTTCAAGGTTCAAGATTACCTTGAACCTTTAAGAGCCGGTTCAGCCAGGCCGGTTCAGGTTTAGGGTCGGTTCATGTTCGAAAAGGTTTTTACAAGGTTTACCGCCGGTTCAAATGCCGGGCCAGTTCAGGTTCGAACCTTGATACTAAAATAATAATAATAATAATATTTAAATTAACTTTGATTGATTAAATTATAAATTGGACTCTTTATAGTTCATACAAAAAGGGAATAAAGATAACTTCAAATTTTGTACAACATGAAAAGAAAAAAATTAAAGGGCTTGAACCTACTATTTACTTACTTATTAAGTTGCCTACGTATCCTCTCGGGTACTCGGATAAGAGGAATCAAAGGATTAATGGGTGTAGTTCTCTTACCTTTATATGAACCCACTATTCTATGTTCTAAGACGATTTCACGGCGGAAGAGTCAGTGTTGATCGTTGAAGCGTCTCCAATCCACTCGTCCTCCGATGATGTAGCTTGATTAGGATATATTTGTTGCCTAATCTCGACCTTCTTCCAATCACTATATTTTTCTATAAACGTTAAACCCCCGGTTCATGAACTAGACGGTTAACCTCTGGTTAACCTTCTTTAAACTCCTGGTTCGACGGTTCAATGAAGTGTTGAACCTTAACCTGAACCTTCCATAGGCCCGGCCGGGCCGGTTCAGATTCAGGGTCGGTTCAAGGTTTGACCGGTTTCGTCCGGTCCGGTTTGCCCATGACTAATCAGAATCACGGAATGCTACAATTTGTAAAAAGCTCGAAATTGATAAAAGTAGACCTTGTCCTAGATGACCCTTTAAGTAGTGAAGGACTCGAATAGTTGCGTCTCAATGATCAGTCTTAGGAGCCTGCATAAATTGTGCTAATATGTGTACAGAGTAAGCTAGCTCTGAGGCGAGTAATAGTAAGATAGATAAGACGTCCAACGAGACATCGATAACGCTCAGGCTGATCGAACAGACGACTAGATGATTTCGCAAGCTGATGGTCTTGCTCCATAGGGAACTCGACAGGTTTGGCACCTAAAAGACCTGCCTCACACAAAATATCAAGAGTGTATTTGCCTTGGGAAATAAACAATCTTGAATCATTTCGAGCAATCTCAATACCGAGAAAATAATTCAAATAACCAAGGTCCTTCATATGAAAGCAAGAGAAGAGATAGACCTTGAAACGAGCAATTGCACCAGAATCGTTTCCTGCTATAATGAGATCATCGATATAGATGAGGACATGCAGAGAGATATCTCTCGACTTATAAGAGAAAAGAGAATGATCATCATAGCTTTGAACAAAGCCAAAAACACGCGGGACAGAGGATAACTTGGCAAACCAGTTCCTTTGAGCCTACTTAAGGCCGTATAAGGACTTATGTAGACGGAAGACATGTCCGGGTGACACGTGTAGAAGACCAGGCGGCGGTATCATGTATACTCTCTCATCCAGATCACCATGAGCAAATGTCATTTTGGCAACATGAGCAAATGTCTCAGAATAATCTACACCTTCGACTTGACGATTGCCAAGAACAACTAGCCGAGCCTTCGAACTTATAGGGTTACAATATATGCTAGATATACCTAAAATATCTCCAATATAAAGTCCTCTTTTTTATTTTTTTAATCTATACAATTTTATATTTAGATCGGGTATAATACGGTAGAAATTCTTTAACAGGAACAAGTGAACAACCCTCTCAATCTAATTCCTTTATAAACATTTTAAAAAGATTCGAACCCCAAAAAATAAGTTTCTTTGGAACTACACATTTGGTGTCCTAAGAACCAATTGCATGTGCAAGAGAACGATCGATTATTGGAACCAATCTATCTAATCTTAATCTTATAATCTTATAATATAGTATAAAAATTGCGATGTGCCGAAAGCAAAGGCGGCAAATTGAATGCTACCGGTTTCTCATTGGTCACTGAAATCCATGGTTATATCAATTGTTCATCCGGGTTGGGCCTCTTACATTGGGCTGTCTCATTCATCACTACATCAGCCCATTCCCTTCACATAGTCGGTGCCTGGCAGGGCTTCAATGTACGAATTGAATGTTGCATTCATGACGATGAAGAAGTAAAGTCGGATGTTTGCTGCTTCAGTTCATCCGTTTGGATTCTGCATTCAATATGAAGATGTAACGTTGGACGTTTGATCCCGCAATTCTTCCTTTTGGGCATGGTTCTTTGACTGCTAATTTGGGAGTATTTTTATTCATAGGGTTGTTGTTGAGGAATTTGGCAGGCCTTTTTCGAAGCGTTGTGCAACCTCCATGGCTTTGTTTTCTGCAGCTTCCTCCTTCCCGAATCTCAATTCAATGGAGCGACATTCCGAGGCAATTACTTCAATCCACGGAAGATTTGCCCAACGCCGTCATTGTTGAAATGCGATACCCAATTGGGTTTCTTCTCCTTGCTCAGTTCTTCAATTTCTCATTGGATTCAACTGCTCCTTATTTTTGCAGCACTTCCTATTGAACATGGAGTAGCAGGTGCTCCATTCGGTAAGAAGTCCTAAGCTATATACTCCTACCAGGTTAATTTTAAATGCTACTAATAGAATCCCAAGACATTACAAGGTCAGCTATACCACAAATCCACAATAGCCTTAATATTTCTGTATGAATCAAATTATTGTTTTCATGCCTTCGATATGTCGATTCCTATATTGTGCTCCATTTTGAATTTGTGTATTTTAAGATTATTGTCATGACCCCCCCTACAACAACTGTCTTTTGGACCTTAAGTTTATTTACAATTATTGGTCATACATATTCAGCAATTCTTTTCAAAATTTCTTAGAAGTGAACACTGAATTAAACTGTGTTACTTCTCCATTTTTTATTTAAACAGCAAGACTATGTTGCTACAACGCTCTAGAGTTATGTGGGTCATTTTCTTCTAAGTTAAATAATGTTTTTCCAATTTAATATTTCTATAGATTATACTTATATGCCTTCCTTTTGATATGTCGATTATGATATTGTTGCAGTGTCACCCTTCTCAATTTTCATTATGAATTTGTGTATTTTAAGATTATTGTAATAGTCATCCAAAACTTAAGCCTCAAGGTGAAATGTTATTTGATTAAGAAACTAAACTTCTTCATCTCCTATTATTGTGGGTGCACCAAATATATGATTAAAAAATTAATCTTGCAAATTGAGTTTCTGCTTATCTTTATTTGTTGCTGTTAATTAATGATGAACACTAGGCATAAAGTTGAGGATCGACTTTGCATAATTTAATTTGATTTGCTTACAGGAAGTTTGCATGGTGAATTCGATCGTTTGTGGTGGAATTGAGCGAGAAGTAGCGACGAAGAGTCAGAGAATCTAAGTCCGATATGAATGCATGGCGCAATTCAAGGAAGATTGGCGAGAAAGAAGAGTTTGATATAGGGTTAGATTTATCTATGAAATTTTATTTATTTATTTATTTTTCGTTATTTTCTTTTGCACTAAAACTATTTACATTTAAAGTGAACTTCAAGATCTAATATAATAATGATTACTTGAGCTTTTAGATATAATTTATAATTATTTGTAACAAAATTTTATAGACCCATTTAATTAGATAAAAGATTACAATTGTTTATCTTGATCAATGGTTGTAATAACTAAAATTTTAGTGTTAATTTATACTCTACTGTTACATGAATATTATAATTTTATTTTTTCTATTCATTTTTTATTTTATGATTTTATTTAAAAGTAAAGTCTCAATCCTTGCACGTACATAACAATGAATACATTACCAACATTCAGTTTTCGACAAATTCACAATTGAAAAATATACTATTTTGTATTCTTTTTTATGGATAAGAATTGAGCCAATACAATATTTGGGTTTTCACCAAAACGTGAGTCTTTTGCCTTCAAAAATTGATATTGCATTATGTATATTTAAAAAATTCAAAATGCCTTAAATTTGATGTAAACAACTTCTTTTCTAAATGCTCAATTAAGCCCATTTTATTATTTCATCTTCAGAATGTATGAATACAACAACTTGATTTGATTGCCATCAGTATATAATTATAAACTAATAAAAAAAAAACTTCATTTTTACTATAATTTTTATTTGACGATTTATTTAAAATAAATTCAATAAACCTAATTTTTAAAATTTAAGATAGAATAAATTATACTATAATATAATTACAATATCGTATATATAAATTGTGTACTTATAATAAAACGTTACAATAGACAATTGGCAGAAATAAACAAAATATTGGGCGATATGTGTATACGAAAAAATAAATAAATTAAGCTTCGCATTCAAATTGTATTCAGTTATATATTGACCACTTAAAATAAAATGATGAAATAAATCTTTTAAAATTATCTAAAACACACCATAAAAACTAAATAAATCAGGTGACACGTTAAAAACAAAGCCAGAAAGACCCGCGCGGAGCGCGGACCCCCTCTCCTTAGTATATATATATATAATATAAAAATCGCGGAGAGAGAAAATTAAAGACCTAGCAGTAAATTCTCCTCATTTTGATTGGTTAATTCACCCTCCTCAACAATTCAATGTTGCTATCTTTTTATTGATGGGTTTTATACATTATAAATAGATGGATTAAGATCCATAAAAAAAACTTGAATATATGAAGATTTAATTAAAAACAACGGGACCAGAAGAACACAACATGGTGGCATTAAAACTTTCTCCACACACTATTTAAAACGCTGTCTAATAGCGTTTTTAATTTACCGGCTCAAAACTTAAAAAAAGTCGCTGTAAAAATCACCTCCTAAAAATAAAGGAGAACCTTTATCCTAACCGATTCGAACTTCATTTTAATTATATAAACGGTGTTTAAAATCATATAACTTTAACATTTATATATGTCACTTTTCAAATAAGATGTAATTATTTATAAATAAATAAAAGCAATTCTTTTGTAAATTCTACTAAGAAGAATGAATTCAAAATCATATATAGTTGAAAAATATAAATAATGCAATATATAAACAACATATTTATAGCTTCACACATTTGAAATAAATATTCACCTCTATTAGCTATAAATGCAAAATTCAAAAAACAGTTATACACTTTGATACATAGTCTTAATATTATTTTTAAAATAAAAAATATATTTTCTCACGCGTAGTAAAATTATTTCTACCTAAATAAAATATAAAAAGCTAATGAAAACACGAATACACATCAAAAAATTAAGACCCGCGCGGAGCGCGGGAACCTTCTCCCTAGTGGTAAGATAAAAGTAGCTACTCCCTCTGTCCCGTAATGTTAGTCCCATTTCTTTTCGTGACACTATTCACAAACCGAGAGAATCTCGTAGATTTCTCCTAATATATAAGAAAAAACATAGCCATGTAGGGTCTTGTTTGATTCGTCTTAATGAGTACTTTAATAATATTAAAAAATTATAATTTTTATTAACATAGAACTAGAGATATTAACGATGCAAAACATGTCTCGACATATGTGCTGATTGAAATGGGACTAACAAAACGGGAGAGAGGGAGTAGTAAGGAATCAAGTGACAGAAAAATCTGAATCGTGAATGAGATACATAATGGATTTGCAAAAGAACCTCCAAAAGATTAAAAATTCTCATACTAGCGTGGCAAGAAGATGTTACAATGATTAAGAAAAGCCATTTTTTCCCCCACCAAATTATTAGCATATGCAACGATAAGATATAAAGGTGACATCCCTTTTCTCCCCAACTTACCAAAAATGAATACACCTTTTTAAAAGAAAATTGTGCTCAAGAGTTGCAAAGAGATGATTGATGAAGAGGAATCATACTGTATATAGACTTAGGATCAAGTTGGTTCCGCACAACATCGCGAATAAGTAGCTTAATAAAACATTGCATCAAATGAAGGGCATTAAGAAAGCTTTGATGATATTAGATGAACTCTATCTTGAATTTGAGGTTGAAACAAAGTCTAGTTAAGCTGGCGAATGAAGCCATTAACGTGCAACCAATTAGGAGGAGTAGATGAAGAGGAAGAGGGTTGCAATGGTGGCTGCAGGAATCCTGATGATGCTGCAGCACTCGCAAGTGATCGACCGTGAGGATGAGGTGGGGCCCGCGCTTGCGACTGCTGTTGTTGTTCTTGACCATGATCATGGTGATCAATATAGGCTGTTGATGGTGAAAGGGAGAGATGATCTCCACTATTGCTTGACATTCCAATTAATCTCCCTCCATTGCTGCTACTTGCAAACTCAGCCTGCAAATCCATACACACAACCATAACCAATTAAAATTTGCTCATTGTGTTGTATAGCCAAACGTCTCTAGGGCTCGTCTAGTATTGATATTGAGATATCAGATACCAACTATATTCGTGTCTGTGTTTGGTAATCCTAATATGTCTAAACATATGAGAGTGTGTATACGAAAACTCATCAAATATGAAATCGATACCAAACGAGCCCTTAGAATTGTGCTGAGAAACTTACGTGGTTAGAGTTCATAGAATGATTCTGGTGTTGGTGATGGAAACGTTCATCTAGACTCAAACCATGGCCACTTCTTTGAGAATGCTTTTTCTCTGCCTCCTATACAAAATTTTACAAACATTCAAAGTATAACATAGTTGGCATTGCACAATTTTACATGCTGTATATGGGTTTGCAAATCATGGAGTATACCTTGGATCGAGCCGCGTGAATCCGAGCCCAAATCAAGTTTTGATCATTGCATGATCCTCCACCTCCAAGACTCAAATCCAGATTTTGCACCCCAACGTCAGCTTCTAACAAGAATTGAATGATCGAAAAAACAAGCATTAGATGAGATTGACATATATATGTAATTAGTAAAAATGTAGCTCTCTGGTGATTATACACACCTGTTGATACAGGGATTAATTCTTCATCATAAGTACTAAGATCGAAATTCGTGACAGCGTCCTTCCCATTCGACTTAATTGCAGCCTTATCATAAGCTCTATGAACATGATGAACAAGTCAAAATATATAGTAACACTGAAGAGAAAATAAGATCAATGTCTATATCATAATATCAATCACCATATATAAAACTTACTTAGCAGCTTCAATCTCGGTATCGAATAACCCTAAGTACACATACCTGGGTAAGAATTAAGAAATGTAATTCAGGGATGGTGACAGTTAATTGGTGAGGATTGTGCAAATGAGAGAAGGGTAAAAAGGAGAGGTTACTTTTTTCCAAGAAATTGACCCATTCTAGCCTCCCATCTACCACATTTGTGCAAAGTAACCCCTCTATACTTTGATGACCCCTTAGGGAAGCCTGTGCTTTGTCGGCGGAGAACATGTACAAATTCTTCCTTTGTGAGATTCTTCATCTGCTGCTGATAATCCATTCATTCATTTGTGTAATAATCAGTTTACCAGATATACAAAAACAAACATCTCATTCACCACAGGATACTATTTCCCTATGTATGTAAGACCCAGAAACAGTAAATAAATAAAGTTAAAGCACTTCAATCACACAAATCTACTGTACAAAATTCAAACCTGTTTTAAATCATTTTGGTAGTCTTCTATCTTGAAATTTATGTCTGCTTCAGCTCCTCTGAACTTGATTGCTGCTCTATCATATGCACTGCAAAATCAGAGGCTTATTTAATACTCCATCACATAATATTTTTTTAATCATCTGATTAAAAATAGAAAATTAGTGAGAATTAAGAAACTGACCGAGCAGCTGCATGTGCAGTGTCAAATCCACCTGAACACCACAATTTGCCCCAAGAAAAAACCCACCTCATTAAATTAAAGAACAAGAACAAAAAATAATCAAGAACTTAAAAAGAAATCACCAAAACTAGAACGTACCCAGATAAACTTGTTTCCCACAATCCCTGAACAAAAATCAAATCAAACAACACAAAAAAAGTGAATCAGAAGACTGATTTGGTGATTTAGCAGTACAAAATTAAAATCCGGACTTACCATATATGGGACTCCCACCGGCCAGTTCTCCGGTAGTAGGTAACACCTCTGTACTGAGAGCTTCTCGATCTCGGACCTCGTCTGCTTCTTTTCACCGGCTGCTCCAGTAAAAGCTTGGGTGAACCGGGTTCACCTCCACGAGACGACTCCGGTTCATCTTCTACAGGAAAAAACTGGTGGGTAACCAGAGGCGGCACCGGCGAGACATGGTCCGGAACTGAGAATCCGAATATCTTGCTCGCCTGCTTCTTGTTCACCCGATCGTCTTCCGGGTCGGATCCCACTTCGATATCGGTAAACGACGTCGTTTTTAGATCCCACATTTTAGTGATTATTTGTGGTTTGAATACCTTCTTTTCTCTACCACTCGTTTGTTTCTTCAACTCCTCCTCCTCCTCATCTTCTTCCTCGTTGCTTCTGTTTCACGGGGCTATGCTCTGTTTCTCTTTCTGTAGATTTGGGGGAAAAACTCTCGACGTAACACTTTTTATAGACGGGTTCTAATGGAAAGTAGTATTTAGTAACCAGGGAAAAAGATTAAATAAAGAAGATGAGTGATTACAACTGGAGTTTGCTTCGTATTCCGACTAGAAAGTTAACATATATTGGAGCCCCCACAAATAGTTTTGTTGCTCGGTTTCCTCCTTATAGACATTTTTTATGTACTCCGTATTAAAGGTTATTTATAATTTTATGTGAAAAAAACTTCTATTTTAATGCATACGCCCATTCTTTTGAACATGTTCAATCCGTTAAATATTTAAATTTAGTAATTAAGTTTCTTTAATTTATTCTCAACAAAACAGTTATATGTAATTGTTTTTTTGTCGTTGACATAGAATAAAAAGAATTAGGGTCTGCTCGTTAAAACTTAAAATAAGCTAGTTTAATTTTTTTTAAATTTTAAAATCTTAGGTTATGATTCCAATAAGTTAGCTTATTTTCTTAAAAAATGAAGATAAAATTTCATTTGCTTAATTATACAAGAGAAGTAAGGTATCTTCAATGAGAAACTTATGCTAAAGGAATACATGATTTTCTATAGTTGATGGATTCCAATTTGCTCAACATAAAATCTCGTGCATCATTTTTCCAATGATTATTCTTTCATACTTTTTTTGTGTTATCAGCAGAATCCTTTGAATTTCGACGAAAAATAAATCAAATCTATTCGGATTACAAATCAAAACCGGATCTGATGGTAAAAACGAATCAAAGGGTTACTTTATCTCGAAGCATATGAATCGAAATATCGAGTGTAATGGGATGGACCAATTCCTATTCCATTGTTGTTGTATCTTTGGTAGCGAAATGTGATGCCAAAACTTATCACTTGGTCTGTCTACAAATCACATATGACGTATCCACCTCCCATTGGCTAGTTTAAGGATGGGATGAGAGAAGAAACGTGACAAAAATCATGAAAATAAAAAAAAAGCTATCTCTTTTAACGTTAACCAAATCGAAAAGTATTCCTAAAACCTTCTCTCCCACAATTGCCCTCCATTAATAGAAATAGACAACTCAATGACTAGAGAGATATGGAATTACTCAATTGCCATTAGTGGAAACTTGGTCTTGTTTACTTTCCCACCATACTTCTAAACCAATTATTATCCTCGTTGAATTTGAAATTATAGTAAATGAGGGTATATTGGGAAATATGGAAAGAAAGTGGGGAGGTTTAGGATAGAGAAAAAGGAATAAGTTTGGAGAAAAGTGGAATCCAAATGCAGATGCCTGGTATTCAATTGTTTCCTCGCCGGAGTGTGAACCTCACGCTCACCCCTTCCTCTTTTACAGTAGCTAAACAACTAACAAAATTGGAAATTCTAAACGATCATTTAAGTCAACTAGCTGCAACCCTACACCTAGGCTAATTGCTTGTTCATGCTTCCACTTTTATACGGAGTACTCCGTATGAGAATCTGAGATATAACTCTGCTACCTCGTTTCCCTTTTAAACCATGCCTCTTGTACTTAACAAGCTGCTTCTGTAACAAATTACGAGTGCAACATCCCCTAAACCTGCTTTCACAAAACTCATATTAATGCTCTTAAATATTCTTATAATTCATGCCATAAAACTTAATACTGCATTTCAATGGCTTGGATGAAAACCGAGTTGCCCTTCCATCAGTATCTTCTAGAACCTCCTTTCATTCACTACTTCTTGGCGATATCCAACCTCATTTTCATTACCTCTAAGATAGCTTCGTATGTGGCCTCTGCTTGTCTATTGCCTTGCGAATACTACATCGTCGAATAAAATTTCTTTATACAGTATTCTGAATAAAACTCCTTGAAGGATGCGTTGCATAACTGAGTCCCTTGTCAGACATTAACGAATGCGGGATGCCAAAGCGTGTAACGATGCACTAAACTTCTTGATGTCGTTGTCTCTTATTCTAGACAATGGCTTGTATTCTATGCACTTAGTGAAATAATTTATTCTTGTGACAAACCATCGTTTTTTGCAGGGCTGGTTCATATGGTTTGACTAGATTCAAACCCCTACCGCGCAAAGGGCCACAGACCGGTGAGTGATTCCGCAGCCGGTTGGCGAGGTGCCCCATAAGTTTCCATGAGAAATCACACTTCAAAGCTTTCAATTTTAGGCCTGATCTCTTCAAGACGTCAAAGAACCCTAGGAGATCTACAAGATGTCATTCATGTTTCTTGCTTTTCACCACCATATCATCAATATAGACCTCAACAATCTTTCCAATCACGTTGATCCCGGACTGAAAAGTTGCTCCGACGTTCTTCAACATAAAAGGCATCACTTTATAACAAAGAATTATCTTGTGTGTAATGCATATTGTCTTTTCCTGATCCTCTCCAAGAAGAGAAAAGTAATGGTATCCTATGTACGCATCTAGAAAACTCATCCTAGCATGGCTAACGGTCGCGTCAACCATCTGATCGATCTTGGGCAACATAAGTGGTCTTTCGGGCAAGCCTTATTCAAGTTATTGAGGTCAATGCAAACATTCCATTCACAATTCCTCCTTTTTACGACAACAGTGTTCGCAATAAAAAACGGGAATCAAACCTCTCTCACTTCCCCTACTTCTAGCAAACACATCTCGGTTTCTCCTTGGCAACTCAACCAAGGACTTCAACTCATCGCCTGAAATATTTGCTCCAACTAGAAAATGTTTATTGAGTTCAAATGCACTTGCATTGATTTTCTGAAGGTCCTCTACTTGCAAATTTTTAGACGGAACGTCCAACACTTGCGGGGGTTCATCAGTCATGTTGACCTAAACGTGATTAGTTCTAAAAAAAAACTAATAGAGGCGAATATACGATTTGCAAGCATTATTTGCATATATAATAAAGTTTGGAAATTTACTCCAGATTTTAGTACAAGAAATTAATGTTGAAAATTTTTGTTCAACAATATTTAAATAATTATATAGTTTTTTCTTCTTGGTGAAAAGTTATTAGAATAAAATATAAGTATATGTCATCAATGAGTCCATGTAATAACGATAACTCCATATCTGATTATATCAGAACTGTCAGGTCACACTTCATGACTTCGTGCATTTTCTAGTCTTACAGACCTTTCTTTAAGATCATCATCTGTGATGATCAGGGGTGCCCATTCTCCTCGTAATGACGCTCTGTGCCTTGCCTTAAAAAAACGAAAAAGAAAAAGAGATAACAAAAAGTGATAGTTATTGGTTACAATCTTACCGCTAATATTAAAGGGACATGCACGATTATCTTATCTATATAAAAGTTGGCTGCCCAATGCCAGAATTGAATGAAATCGGTACCGGGTCACTAACGGGCCGCTTACGGGCTTTTTAATTTTGTTACTCTGTTAGAATGAACAACAATTTGATAACCCTATTCCCCGTTACTGAGCCTTTCGATGACAGCCTCCCCTCCACCGTCTCCTCCATTTCCGACCAGCACCTTCACCTTCCTTCTCCGTCTCTCATGGAAGCTACGAAGTCTGGATTCAGGCGCGTGGCTCAATCAAAAGAGCGGCGCAAGCGATTGCTGAAAGGGATCGAGGCGCCAAGGCCTTCGCCGTTCTGTCTCCACTGTCTCGCTCTCGCTGCACATCCACCGCTCGCTTTCTTCTCCGGCGGGCCTCCTGCTCCAGCTGTTGTTTCACCTCTCCCCATCTCCGATTATCAGACATACTTCCACAATTCCACTTGTAGCAAAGCAAGAAGGTAGCAGATCTTCAATTTTCTATCCAATTTTGTCCTACTCGATCTTATTAAGTTTGATCGCACGAAGGTTTTGATATATTTTACTTGATTTCGGTCTCTGGCTTAGGAATCGTTAGTCCGTCATTACCTGACATAAACCCTAGGTTTTTAGAAGCGTGTTCTCCCCTCAACTCTTGATTTTTATTCTGTAACTGTTCACTTTTGATTAGTTCGGTAATGTTAAAAGCTGAGGGGGTTGAGCAATTGAAGATTCAGATGCTGGAATTTGCAGATAAGGTGCAACAAAAAATTAAGCAAGTTCCTGAAAACTCAGCTATGTTGTTGTAATCCTGACTCTGTTTCTTTCATTGCTCGGTAAATATTCTCCCTTCTCTTTACAAACTTTCTGCTGTAGTATCTTGAAGTGAGTGACAATGTCCAAGGATTGGAACTGTAGTGACAGCTATGTTTGAGTGACAAATCCTTAGGACTGAAAATGTGCAATTATAAACAAAAAATTTGAACATATGGTGATACGCTGCACTTTGTATAGCGTAACTAGGGGTTATTACATTAGTTTAGGAGTGTTATCACAAGTATTTGGAGCTATTGTTATGTTTTGAGTTGTTTACGAAGAAGTGAAGAAATGAAGACCAGAACCGAAGAAGAAGAGATCAAAGATTGAAGACATGAAGATTTGAAGATATTCTGCGGAGCAGCGGCGATCGCCACTACCATCCAGGCGATCGCCATTCTACAACAGAAGTATTTCACAAGTTCAAAAGAGCATGGCGATCGCCATGAATCTACGGCGATCGCCATGGGGCGACAGAGGCTACGACAAAGCTTTACATGAAGATGGCGATCGCCAGGCATCTATGGCGATCGCCACAACAAGGCCGAAGATATTCCGGACTTTCCTTATTTTCCTTTGTTTATTTTATTTCCTTTTTCTTATTTTATTATTTCGTTTAGGATATTTCTTTTACCATATTTCTTTAGGGTTAGACTCTATATATACCCTAGTTATCATCATCTTTTCTATGATCTTTTCCATCAGACAATTTAGTTCTGCAACCATGAGCAGGAATTAATCGCCATTGTTTTACCTAGCGGTTGAAACCTTCAGTTATTAAGTTGTGATATTTCTAAACTCTTGTTCTTTTCCTATGGGTTTGTATTAATTCTCTTGCTCTTCATCTATTGATTTCTATTAGTTTTGCTAGCTTGATCACCTAGTTTGATTGATAGTTTTCTATTGCTAGACTAGGAATATACGGTGGAATTCCTTGTCATTGTAGCGCTCATATCTGCATGATCTGGTAGTTGATTGCTTTTATGAAAGAGAATTGATTGCATGTTAATACTTGACGGTTGTAAGTTATTGCACGCATCCTTATAATTCCTGTGCCCTTTGCTGCTATTTCATCTAATCTTGAGAGGTTTCCCAAATTGTTGAATAGTAAGTATTATCAGGATCGGTTGGCCTGCTGATATATTAAAGATTGGAATAGGAACATTCCCTAGGATTGAATAGAACTTGAGATAAATCTATGATCAACTTGATTGACTGTTGTGTGGATACTTGCTAGGTGAAACCCCTTCTCATCATATTCTCACCCAAACTCCTTTTGTTTGATACTTGTTACTTTTGTGTTTCATACAATCAAAACCCCCCCTGGTTACTTGTTATTTGTTCGTTAGTTGGTATTTCGCTTGACTGCATATCGATTGGTGTTTTGATTCCCTTGGGTTCGACCTCTACTTACTTGCTATATTCTAGTTAGTGTTTAGAGTTTATTTCTTTGATTTGACACTACGACTTTAGCCTCATCAAATTTGGCGTCGTTGCCGGGGAGTTGAAATTTTTCTGATTCTGTGTTAATTGTGAAATTATCAACTGTTTGGTGTGAACCTTTATAGTTCAGACCCGTGCTACTGATTCATCTCTTGTTTCCTTTGACCCAGAGATTGAAAGGACGTTCCTTCGGAACCAAAGAGCAGCTCTGAACCAAGATAACGAGATGGGTGATCGACATGGACCGCCATTGCCTACTATGAGGCAACTCACTGCCCCAGACTTAAACCAACAACCTTTGGCAGTGAGGTTTCCTGAGATTGAAGAAGGTGTGAATTTTGAATTAAAAGCTGGTTTAATTCATGAGCTTCCACACTTCCAAGGCTTAGCAGGAGAAGATCCCAACAAACACTTGGCTCAGTTCCATGCCATATGTTCTAGTATGAAGCCAAGAGGTGTCACTGAGGAACAGGTCATGCTGAGAGCTTTTGGATTTACTCTGAAAGACGCTGCGAATGATTGGCTCTATTATCAAGCTCCAGGGAGTATTGATACATGGGCTAAAATGAAAAAGGTCTTTTTAGAGAAATATTTTCCAGCTACAAAACTGAGCAGTTTAAAGAAGGAAATCACGAATCTTCAACAACACTCAACTGAGAGTCTCTATGAATATTATGAGAGATTCAAGAAGCTTTGCTCAAGCTGCCCATTCCATAGTTATACTGACCAAGATCTCCTTATGTACTTATTTAGTGGCCTGATTGATGAGGATCGTCGAATGGTGAATGCATCCTGTGGAGGTAACTTTTTAAGATTGACTATACCTCAGGCTACTGAAATGTTTGAGGAATTAGCTGAGAGCTCAAGGCAGTTTGGTAGCAGGCAAAGAACACAGTCAGTAAGTTCGCTTGATCCCGTTAAAATTCAAAGTGATATGAATGAACTGAAAGATATGATGAAGTCTTTTATGCTGCAAAGTGGCGGTCAACAACTCCAAGAGCCGAATGCTGAGGTAAACGTTGTTGGTGGATGGCAACCAAGGCCAAGGTATGATTCTCATAATATTAATTATCAACAACCTAGACCTCAGAATTCTATGACTGTTGAAGATATGATCAAGTCCTTAGCTCAAACTGTGATGCAACAAAATGCTAGAACGGAATCGAGTACCCAAAATCTTGAAAATCAGTTAGGACAGATTGCTCAAGCTGTGAGTAAATTAGAGGCCAAGGAACCGGTAAGAAACCCGAGAGAAAACGTCAGTGCAGTGTTCCTAAGGGGTGGAAAAACTTTAAATGACTGTTCTGTGCCAAAACCGCGATCGTCAGATCTGAGTGGCGATCGCCATGAGATTACAGAGAGCAAAACAGGGTCTGCATCGCGACCGCGATCGCCATTCTATTCCAGAAGCTGAGGTGAAAGATTATTCGCGACCGCGATCGCCGAGAGTTGATGGCGATCGCCAGGAGACCCCTGAGTATATTGATAATTATGTTCGCCCGAATTTTCCACCTCTATTATCTCAGAAGCTTGTAGCCCCCTTTCCTGAGGCATTGAAGGATACTCGAAGGCTGGAGAACGACAACGAAATCTTCGAAACCTTTAGTAGGTGTGAGGTAAATATTCATTTGCTCAAACTTGTTAAGAGTATTCCTAGATTTGCTAAGTTTTTGAAAGAAGTTTGCACTATTAAAAGAAACCAAAAACTGAAAGGAAAGAAGAAAGTTGAAATAAGTGAACAAGTTTCTGCAGTGTTTCAAAAACGCATGCCTAAGAAATGTGGTGATCCAGGCATATTTAGCATTCCATGTGTGATTGGTGAAACTAAATTTGACAAAGCCATGCTAGATTTAGGTGCATCAATCAATGTTTTGCCTTACTCTTTGTATGAATCACTAGGCTTAGGACCTTTGCATAAAACAGGAACTGTTATTCAACTTGCGGATAGGTCTACTGTATACCCGAAAGGGATTGTTGAAGATGTTCTTGTTATGGTTGGTGATCTGATTTTTCCTGCTGATTTCTTTGTGTTAGATATGGAGCATGCTAATAATGTCACACCTATACTGTTAGGTAGACCTTTCATGAAAACTGCACAAACGAAAATTGATGTTAATAGTGGGACTCTCTCTATGGAGTTTGATGGGGATAAGGTAGAATATAATATATATGATATGGATCCCATTGATAAGAATTCTCTATGTGTTATTGATGTGATTAAGCCTACTTGTAAGGATGAATTACAACCTGTTTTAGAGAATCTCTTAGAGCCCCCAAAAGTAGATATTGTTTTGTCTACTAACATGCAGGAGTGCCATGCTAAGCCAGAGCCTAAAGGTAAGCTCTCTCCACATCCTTTGGGCAATCGCCCTCCATTACTGACCTCGCCAGGCGAGATACCATTGATGTCTAGTGTGCAGGCACTTGACATTGAGCTTAAACAGCCGCCTGATACGGTTAAGGAGGATAAAGTGAATGAAACCACCTTCATTGCTAAAGACAAGGTGGTTAAGGTAAGAGGGACGAGATTTAAGGCATTCCATGAGTGGTTCAAGAGAGAATTCAGACAAGAGACTGTTTTTACAAAGCCAGATGGCGTTAGTTAAATCTCTTGAGTTTCATGTCGAGCCACGACATAAAATAAGGCGCTACTCGGGAGGCAACCCGAGGATTGAGTTTGTTTCTATTTGTTTTTGTTCGGTTTAATTTTCTTTTTAGTTTTTCTATGGACAGGAGGAAATCACCGAAGCTTAGGGTCCTCTACAGTCAGTAGCCAATCTCGCTGTAAGTCTTCTCTCCCGTTCAAAAAAAAAAAAAAAATCCGAAAATCATTCCGAGAAAAAAATAATATATCGGATTAAAAAAAAATAGAGTGCAGAAAAAAATATGAGAGAAAAGAAAGTAAGGAGTTGTATTTCATCAAGTTTGGTTTCATTGGTACTATCATTCTAGATCTACATTCGCTGGAGCTTAGCTTGTTGGTGACCATGTTCTTTGCAATGAGTTGATTTGTTTGGGTCACTTTCTACATTGGAGGTATTCTTTCTTTTGCTTTAGATGAGCTATGCATTATTGGATTACATTTAGTGCCCATCTAGTTTCTCATTCCACCACACTTTGAGTTTTATTGGAGGAAGGTCATCCGACCTTGTATGTGAGTCTTCTGTCTCTTTCCCTGGGTTCGTTTTTATGTCTTCCATTTCATTGAGGACAATGCAATGTTTAAGTATGGGGGAGGAGAATGTATTCACATGTATTTATTTGGGTGTTGGTTGTATCTGCATGAGCTTATTAAATATATATTGTATGAAAAAGTCACAAAAATTGAAAAAAGGCATACAAAATCCTTGGATAGCAAGATCTATGCAATAAGAAGGTTGCTTGACCGGCATTAGGCTGGGGCAAAAATAAGTCTTGAGTGATGTGAGTTTTGTGAGCCTGGAACAATTATTGAGTGGTTGGGATGAAAACCCGAAAGGGCGCCCAAGCAAGATGAGTGTATTAAAAAATTGAGTGTTTTAGGACCATTATCATCTTGGCGTATGGAGACATAAGAAGGAGGCGTATAGGAGGATTCGGGTAGGCCACTTGGAGGAATAAGGTGTAGTTCTGGGTGTGTGTTTATTTTATCACATTGTTCTTGATTGTGTTTTGTGTGTTTTGGAGGAGCTTATTGGTTATGTAATCACTAGGAGATATTCTTGTACTTCCTGAGGCTTTGAGTATTTTATTGTATGGGTAGCTTTTCTGTAAGTTACTCGGGACGAGTAAAAGTCTAAGTATGGGGGTATTTGATACGCTGCACTTTGTATAGCGTAACTAGGGGTTATTACATTAGTTTAGGAGTGTTATCACAAGTATTTGGAGCTATTGTTATGTTCTGAGTTGTTTACGAAGAAGTGAAGAAATGAAGACCAGAACCGAAGAAGAAGAGATCAAAGATTGAAGACATGAAGATTTGAAGATATTCTGCGGAGCAGCGGCGATCGCCACTACCATCCAGGCGATCGCCATTCTACAACAGAAGTATTTCACAAGTTCAAGAGAGCATGGCGATCGCCATGAATCTACGGCGATCGCCATGGGGCGACAGAGGCTACGGCAAAGCTTTACATGAAGATGGCGATCGCCAGGCATCTATGGCGATCGCCACAACAAGGCCGAAGATATTCCGGACTTTCCTTATTTTCCTTTGTTTATTTTATTTCCTTTTTCTTATTTTATTATTTCGTTTAGGATATTTCTTTTACCATATTTCTTTAGGGTTAGACTCTATATATACCCTAGTTATCATCATCTTTTCTATGATCTTTTCCATCAGACAATTTAGTTCTGCAACCATGAGCAGGAACTAATCGCCATTGTTTTACCTAGCGGTTGAAACCTTCAGTTATTAAGTTGTGATATTTCTAAACTCTTGTTCTTTTCCTATGGGTTTGTATTAATTCTCTTGCTCTTCATCTATTGATTTCTATTAGTTTTGCTAGCTTGATCACCTAGTTTGATTGATAGTTTTCTATTGCTAGACTAGGAATATACGGTGGAATTCCTTGTCATTGTAGCGCTCATATCTGCATGATATGGTAGTTGATTGCTTTTATGAAAGAGAATTGATTGCATGTTAATACTTGACGGTTGTAAGTTATTGCATGCATCCTTATAATTCCTGTGCCCTTTGCTGCTATTTCATCTAATCTTGAGAGGTTTCCCAAATTGTTGAATAGTAAGTATTATCAGGACCGGTTGGCCTGCTGATATATTAAAGATTGGAATAGGAACATTCCCTAGGATTGAATAGAACTTGAGATAAATCTATGATCAACTTGATTGACTGTTGTGTGGATACTTGCTAGGTGAAACCCCTTCTCATCATATTCTCACCCAAACTCCTTTTGTTTGATACTTGTTACTTTTGTGTTTCATACAATCAAAACCCCCCCCTGGTTACTTGTTACTTGTTCGTTAGTTGGTATTTCGCTTGACTGCATATCGATTGGTGTTTTGATTCCCTTGGGTTCGACCTCTACTTACTTGCTATACTCTAGTTAGTGTTTAGAGTTTATTTCTTTGATTTGGCACTACGACTTTAGCCTCATCATCTGGTCATTTAAAATCTATAATCTTACCTTCAAATGTATGTTTAGAACTGTCAGTCTCAAGACAAAGTGAATGCCTAGAGTTCCCCTAGCTTGAGTTGAATGTCTAGAGTTCCCCTACACACATCACAGTTTTTATAAAGACCCTAAAAATGGGTAATTTGGTTTATTTAAAAATTTGTTTCATGTGGTTGTTCGTGTTTGTAAAATCTTCTCTTCTTTGGAAAATTAGGTTCGACTATAACCCAGATCAATATTTATGGGATAGAGATTTAATCTCTTGCAGGAAGAACGTTCTGTGTTGAGCATACAAATTAAATGCCAGTTTTGTTATTAGGAAATGTAATGAAGTAAACATCTACTACAGTTTTACAAGGGTCTGCATTCTATGGTCTATGTCCTAAGAGAGATTGTTATAAAAAAAAAATTTGTCTATTCTAATCCCCAGTGATTTCTCCATGATTTGTTGTCATACACTATACACACGCATATGTTTGTTGTCAGCGGAACTGAACTTAACTGAACACACTGATATTAGCATCCTGAATTCTTGAATTACCTTGACTGAACTGAACTGAACAACTTCGTTAATAGGGTGCTGAATTACTTCAGTTGTGCTTGCTGAACTGAACATCTTCCTTTGACTGAACTGAACTGAACTGAATTACTGCAGTTGCAAGAACTGTGTTTTGTTTTTTTTAATAGGTTTTATTGTCATCCTTTGATTGTAAACTGTAATTCAGTTGAACTATGCTTGATTGTGAGCTAGGGGTATTTTTTTTTGGGTGGTTATTTGGTTGATCAAATTGATAACCAAATACTGGAATTGAAGCTTTCTTTATAGGATGGGCTTCATTCTGAATAGGTAAAAGGAGTTGCAACTCTTTGGGTATTTTGACATTGGTTTATACTTGAATTCTTTCTCGAAACTACAGCTGATCTTCAAAAATAGTATATAATCATAACTTAGCTAATTATATGCCAAAATTCTGAGTAGGTAAAAGGAGTTCCAGTTTTCTCTTTTATGTTTAAAAGCAAGCGGTTACTTTGCCTTCTGTAGTTCTATGCTTCTAATATTCAAAAACAAAAATTGAATACTCTGTTGGTCTTATCTTTGTCTTTTAACTGCCAAGGAATGCATGAAATTTATTATTGGCTACATTTATGTAAACTTTGCAGTGAAAACTTAAGATATAATAATTACAATAATAAATGTATATTTGGAATTTTCCGCCATTCATGCACCTAATTGCATACGTTTATCATACCTTAAAGTATGTCATCTTATGCATCTCTACATGAAAAAACATGGATGGGTAAGCAAAGTGCATAAAGAATGAAATAAAAATTCAAGTTCATCCTTTAATTCTAAATGCATTAGTTATATTCACTGTTTAAATGTTGAATATATTTTTCTCTAAATGGCATAGAGAATCATGGTGTACCCCCTGTTCCCACCATGTTTTTTTTGTCAATTGAGAAGAAAAAACAATATTATATGGATAAATTTTGAGAAGAAAAGATCTAAAATCGGTTTGTCTATATCGAACCAGATTATAACACACAGATCGTCTGCTGAGTTTGCAACTGAGCTTCATTTTGTTGGTGTTGTTGTTGTTGTGTTCATACACATTTTTTAGTATAGAAGATTTAAATGTTGTACTGCTACTTTTAATGTTTATTTTGTTTAGTCTCTGGTGGATTCGAATTGAGATTTGTGGAAACAAAGTTGATATTGCATATTTGGATGATATAGGCCAGAGAGAGTCAAGTTATGTTAAACCAATCTTACTTTCTATGTTATTCCTTTACTGACAGAAGACGATGTCTTGATGTTGAGGAGACTGAAAGGAGGAGCCATGGATCGGCTAATTAACACCTACCTTACAATGCTTGCATTTTAACCAAACAAATATATTTGCCAACCAAATGAGTCTATTGTCAGCAAAGAAGGCAGAAAAAGGGATGTCCCAATCTTCCAATCTTCCTCCATCGGCGAGTACGACATCCCGTCTGATTGTTTGGTACGTTCCTCTCATCTCTGCACATGTATGTGATTCTACTGATCTTCAGATTTAGCTCCCTTCGAATGGATTGCTTGCAAACTTAGTAGGTGTAAACCGATTCTTTCGCTCTGTTTTTTTACTAGCTTTTATATCTATTTCCACCTTGTTACCTGTTCTAATTACATTGATTTTGCATCAAGTCATTTACTGCTATATTCCTCTTCAAAAGAAATAGCAAGCTATTCTAAGACTATAATTGCAATTAGTGTAAAAAGTTTGGAGTTCTGGGTTATATTCTGATTTTGGGTTCATCTATTTATAGTGTTTCCTCTTTCTCACTTGTGTGTGTTGCTGTTGCTTCACTTTGTGTGTTCAATGGGTTTTAAAGGCACAAAATCAGCCTGGTTCTTCAAAGAGGTGTTTCGTTTACACTCTCTTCTCAGCAAACCACATGATTCTTGCACTATGAATCTTGCTCTTATTTTTTGTGAGTGGTTGTTTACACTAATTGGTTAGAATAGCTTGCTATTTCTTTTGAAGAGGAAAGAGAGCTATTTCTTTTAATATTTAATTGCAATTAGTGTTAGAATAGCAACACTAATTGGAGTTTGGAGTTCTGGCTACTGATGCCAAGAACAGGAGGAAAGAGAGCTTGGTTAGCATTTGTCAGCAAAAAGCCCTAATTTTGCAGGATTAGTTTACTCTTACTGTTAATCATGTCCATACCCTTGCAAATTGGGTGTCAAATTTACATGATAATGTTGGCCCTTCAGCTATAGACCAGGTTTTCATGTCAAAGTGTTGTGTTTGTGAAATTGGTGAATTGGTGCAAATTGTTTTTTTTATGGGGATTGAAATTTTGTTGCAGGTTTCTTTTGCTGAATACTTTGTTCCTTTCCGTGGACCCTTTCTTACCTTACAACATCAGATATGATGACTGGAGCGGTAAGGATTGGCAAATTTTGATCATCTTGAGTTTTGGTTGAGTTGTTTTTTGCGGAATTAAATATTAAAATGTAACAGGAAGATAGAGAGAACATTCTGCGAGCAAGAGCGAAGGGGAAGGTTGTCTTCACTATCCCGGTTTACAAATACAAGCTTCCTTCAAACCCGACTATAGAGCAACGGATTCAAGCAACTGCATGGTAAGATATACTTCAAATTTTGTACATTAATCCATACCTCAGGTGTTTTTAGTTTGATAAATGCTTTTGGATGTTTTATTGGACTACACAGTAAAATATTTTGTCTTGGAAAAGACTTCTATCTTTGCTGTTGAGATTTCAGTTTTATGTTAAAGTTGCAATCTTTTGTTGGAAGGTTAAGAATGATGATGTATATGGTTACTGAAGGACATATAGACCTCATTTCAGTTTTATGTTAAATATTTTATGTCAAATGTTTTAAATTCTTCGCCTATCTTCATTTTACGTTTGATACTCCTATAATCGAACTTTGCACACAAAATTGCACCAAAACTCTATGTCGTACTGGATCATGCATTTCGTTGCGTGCCACAACCCGCATTTGTAGTAGATAAAATCACATGTTGCAATGATCTGGATGATATTAACACAACAAAGGAGTGTAGTCGTTTCCTATTGTCAAACAAGTTGGGTTATGTAATTTTCTACGCATAGAGTAATCATCAGATTTATCCTTCTATAAACTCATACGTGTTCGGCCGCTATCAACAAATTCTCTTCTCTACATTGTCAACTCTTTCACATCAATGTATGTTGAATAGTTGGATTTGCATTTTACGAGTTGGTAAAATTGTATTCTATTATTCGAGAACGATACGGTCATTCTGATAGTTTGTGTGGTGTAATTTATTTGAATACAACACATCAAGCATTCGTAAGGGGGAAAATCATCATGTTTTTGTCATTTTCTTGATCAATTCTATATATAAATTTAAATTTATGAAGCTACATTATGGTATTGAAAGGTTGTGAATATGATTCGTCCAACCCAATTTTAGTGTCTACTTAACGACATTACACCGCAAATGGTAAACCGTGATTCCCCGCACGTTCTAGTAGATGAAAATTAGTAGCTAAACTTCCCTAATTAATCAATCTTCTAATTTCAAAGAATTAAACAACCTATTCTTAAAATCAAATTTGTTCGGCCAATAGTTGTCCACGTAGTCCCCAATCCAATACATTCATCAATGATCATAGTACTGTGTATGTGTAGACTACAGTACATACAAAATGTAAAAATATCTTAGATCTATACGCAAAAGTGGTCCAAAATCTTACTGTATGATTTTTTGAAATATTCACCTTTGTTTATGCAATGTACGTTCATGAAATATTGATCACATGATTAGTGCTGACAACATAAAATTGGGATATTCCATCGTAATATTAATTATTTAATTATTTTACATTATAGGGAGTATAAAAAACTCGAGAAAAGAAAATTGCAAACGGACACCATTTAACTGTTGTTTTGGGCAAAAGGACGAGACATTTAAATTGCCTTTTTATTGGCGCGACAAGTTGATCGATCAGAAGAAAATCAAGTAATTGAACGTCAAGATACTACGATTAAGTAGAAAGAAGTAGTAAAAGAAGAATGAAAGTATGTTGTGTATTGCTTTGGATCAATGAAAAAGACAACGATAGGACTTGCTTGTGAGATTACAGACAAGAAAGATCAGTATTTCTTGCTTAGATTTTGTGATGTCTATTCTTCATACCCTCCTATACATATGTAGTCTATTCTCCCCCATATCCGCTTATTGAATGCGCTGGTAATTAATGGCGAAATATCCGACGAGATTTCCACCGATCTTGAAGGGATTTGATCAAAAAATGATCAACGGTCATCTCGGTCTTCAATTCATGTCCGATCTGGGTGATTCTTTTCGACACAACTATATTTCCAACGGATCTATCCGTATCACTGGCTTCTGGGGCTCCATATCCGCTTTGATCTTCGTGTGCGTCTAACTGGATTTAGACCATAAAAATACGGGTCCAAAACCTATCTAGCTTACACCGCAATGTGGGTAGTAATTGGTAATGGTTATTAGGAAAGAAATTTGATTTATAAGACTATCAACAAGGGTGGACCTACATAGAGATCAATGGGGACACAGGTCTCCTACTCATATGAAAAAATGAACGAAACTGTAGATATTTTCAAGATGAGTCCATGCATATAAAATTCGTCAAAATCGAACATCGTTTGACTCCTGAAAACACCAAAATACGAAACTCTCGCAGGTTGCAAACCACGTCGCCGCAATTCAAGACTAGACGATCAAGAGGGCGTGTAATAAACCATACGAGGTCAGGGACGCAACACGAGGTCTTCTTCTTAGTTTCTTACACGTTTTTTAATGTGTTGTTTCATTTGAAGCGTCACAAACTACTTTTTTTGATGTGTTGTTTAATTTTGAAGAGTCATAAGATAAAAGAATGTTTTTATTGAATTGATCATTGTAAAATATTTTACTAGAAAAAATTGTGTTGAATCGTGGGGGCCTAACACATTTATTTTTGTCGATATTTGTATACTTAAGTATTATTTTTATATATATAATTATGTACTAATCTATAAGATATATATTAGTACTGATTTTGTATTCTAATATAAGATATTAGTACCAAAATCTATAATGTATTATTATCAATTAGTGATATTTTAAAGTCATTATCTACATTATAGCAATAGCAGCTCAAACGTCATAATAACACAAAGATTCGGCTCAACAATAAATAAAATGACAGATCCAAAAATATGAATTAATGTATCGATCCAGTACGGATCATGTTAGTTTTCTCAATCTACTTACAGTCATCTAATCTAGTATATTGTATATAGGATCAGATAGATTAGATTATGTGATCAACCCTTGAACAAACTATAAATAAGTAAAATATAACAAAGTAATTATCACCATTGAGTATCTTATCTAAATCTAAATTGCGATACACACTACTAGAAAACAAGGCCAAAACCCACGCTTTTTAATGTCATTTTTGACGCTTTTATGTGTAGCCATTTACATTACCGACGCTTCATAAAAGCGTAGGGAAATCCAGCGTAACGATTTGTCCACGCTTTATTGCATCACCGAGCTCGACGCTTTTTATCGTCGACATACGTTTCTTGACACTTTTTTCGAGAGGGAAATTTAGAGAGTTCATTTGATTTTTGACGATAAAAAGCGTTGTAATTTAACCAATATTGACGCTTTTATATGTCGAGGAGTATATTGACGCAATAAAGCGTCGAATTTATTGTGGTTTTTATGGCGGTTCACTTACTTTAGACGTTAAAAAGCGTCAAGATTCAACCAACATCGACGTTTTTAAACGTAGAGAAATTTTACGACGCTTTAAAGCATCGAGGTTTCCTTTATTTTGAAAATTTGCGTGAGGAATAATCATATGTACGTGTTAATCTATCAATTGGTGTAAAATCTGTTTGGCAACCATCAAAATAAAGAAACATCATATATAAATAATAGAACTCTTATTGACTATGATGTCATCATTCATTGTATCTTTTCCAAAATGTGCAGAAAAAGTTTACAAGATCCAAAAACAGAAACCTAACTAGTCAAGTGTAATATCTACAAACTCTGCTACTGTCATGTTTCCTCCACAGAGACAAGAAATCCTTCTTTTGAGATAAGATTGATATTTTCTCCACGCATGAATGATTTTCAAGCAGATGCACAGAATAACAAGATCCTGCAGTGCAAATAAAGAACAACCAATTGGATGGAAAATTTTAGAATAATGTTCACATGGATAGGCAAATCATTGCTACCAGAAAAAAAGGTAAAGGAAGAATCTAAAATAGATGTTAAAAATAAGACTAGAGCATCATATTACGCTTCACCAAGGCCATTATGAGATCAGTAAGTGCTAAACAATCAAGAACTTATAATGTTCTATACTTTGAAGCTTAAATAAGAAGCAAAGTGTTAAAAGAGCTGATGTGTCACTGTAAATTAGTAGTTTACAAAACTCCTAATTTACAGTGACACAACAGAGATAAAAAAAACTTGAAATGAGTACTAAAATAGTTGAGAGATAAACTCAACAAAACCACACAATTGATTTAGCCCGTTTCCTATCTAACCCCCCATATCATTCAACTTTGCTCAACTGGAATGCTGCTACTCCACTCAACACTACTCCACTAAAGATTGACCCCTGACATCGTATTCCTACAGTACCCAGAGTAAAGACTGCTGAAGCTAGGGCCAGTAACTAATGGAATTAATTTTGCAACTTTCTGCTTCACTTTCTTTAATCTATATCACTAAACTATCCTTTTTGAAAGGGCAGTTCTTTTTGTATAGTTTGATGCCACTTTTTGTTAATAATACTTGTCAGTAACAAAAAAAAACTCAACTAAAGCTAAAAATGGGTGTTCTAGAGAAATAAGAAGAACATAATTTCTAACAACCATAGAATCAAGGAACGACTCTGAAAAGTACAAGTATATAAACACACTCACACCTCTTCCAACGAAGCGTTTCCAGCTCTTTCACCAATGCCATTGACAATAACTTATACTTGTCTTGCACCAACACATGCTCCCTAGATTTAAATGAGAAGATATATTAGTGATCCTTCATTTTTTCGCTAAGAAACAAGCACTAGAAATGTGGCATACAGCTACTGTGTTGGCAGTCGAAAGTCCAAGATCACTCTGGCAATGTGTTGAAATGATCGCATTTTTAATCCCAGGGGTGTTTGCCTTTATGTCAGCTATCAGTTGTCCAAATTCAAAGGGCACATTAGTACCTACAGTGTCAGGAATGTTTAGAGTAGTTGCCCCAGCCTTAATAACTTCACCCAGAATTCGATGAAGAAACTCTCTGTCTGATTTGTTATTCAGAAGAAACATGAATACAATTTCAATCAGATAAAAAAACCACTAATGCAAATGGATGGAATGAACATATATAAAAATAAAAATATAAAAGTAATTTTCTTATTAAATGCCCCACACTTCTAGAGGAACATTTCCTTCAAATATTACATTATAATCTATGTGATATGATGGACCTGTTTTCTTGACATTGTGTTTGTTAAATGACAAAATTAAAACATTGAGCAGAAATAGAGCTTAATTCTATCAATACCGGCAAGAGATCATCTCCTTCCCTAACAGCATGCATTTCCGGACCTCATGTTTTATAAGGGGGAAACCGCTCCCACAAAACATAGAATATGCTTTATTTCGAAGGCACATACTCAAGATCTCTAGTCATGGGATAATGACTTCTTAGGGCACGAGAATAGAGAAAGATGAATGTTACCTGCCAGCATCTTCTGGGATAAATTCAACATCATTGCAGCCCAAACTGCGAGCATAACGAACCATAGAGGTAACAATCTGAATGACATGGTCTCTGGTTTTATTGAGCTTGTGCCTCATATGAATCTCACTGGTGGTGTGAATCCTGGCTAGGTATTACACTACAACATTAATTGCGATAATACTCGTGAACAACCAGAAATACCAACTTTCAACAACAAAAACCAGAAAGAAGAGTGTCCAACTTTGAACTGACACAACTAACCGAAATCAAGCCCATAACTAAAAGAAACAACTGACAACAAAAAACCTTATATGAAAATTACTACCTTTTAACAACAAAATGAAGAAATTGAGTCAAAATCAAGCTGAAAACCGAAGAGCATTGTTACTAACCGGAATCGTCCTCTTGCTCGCCTATGCACTTCGTATCTCCGACTTCGTGCAAGAATTTCCTCGGTTGCGTATCACATCACTCGTATCTACGGCACACAAGGAAGAAATCAAAAGCGATCGAGGGCTTCTCCGACTCTGTATGACACCAAGAGGATTCAAAATCAGAGAACGAGAGCTAGGGTTTGAGAAAAGAACAAAGTCGAGCGGTGATACATTTAAAAAGAACGAGAGAGTTGACCGAGTTTAGGAGTTTTAGTAATTTCTTCAAATTATTTTAATTAAAAAAATTTGGTACATCTGGTTAGGACAAAGGTTAAGCTTCAAATTATTTCTTCAAATTATTTTAGTAATTTCTTCAAAAAAATTTGTTAATCTATGTTTTTAGGACAAAGGTTAAGCTTCTTTCTAAAGAAGGGAAACTACATACAAATTCATCATAACAAATAATATAATATAAGAACTAATATAATTGACGTTATTTCCATTTTGAGTTCTTTATTCTATACTTAGGGAATAGGTTAGAAAAATTATACTTTTATAGACATTTTTAGTAGGAATCGAACACGGACCTTTAAGATCGAGCACTTGAAATGATGTAGTGTCAAATCTTTAGATTAACTAATTATTAATTAGATTAGAATTTATTTATAATAATATAATCAAGATATTCTTGTAAGAGAAGTTCATTGGGTTAGTCAAATGTATTTGTGATACATATAAAGACAAATATCAATGTTATTGGTTTGTAGCCAATTGTATGAAATGGACCATATATCTACAAAGTACTTACTGCTTAAGTAGGGGCACTTACACATGCATGGAACAGAATACTTTAATTAATGAATTGACTATAAAATGCAACATAATTGGTCCCTTTGGCTTTGGGTCCTCCAAATTCAAAATTAACCAAGCATATGCATTATATAACTAAGGTATCCAATGAAAATGACTAAATATGTATATGGTGCATGTATGTATGTACATATATGATACTCTTGCCCATAGTCATGTAGCTGGAAATATTAAGCAAGATCAGCCTGATCGGGCGGGTGGGGCACAAGTTGGAAAAAAACATTACTAAAAAACAAATAAAATTTATCTATTTTATATATGCAATTTATTAAAAAATAGTTTACTTAATTTTATTTATAACTATTAACTTTTTCGGAAATATTATGTTCAATAGTAGAATTTGTTGGTGATTTGAGTAAATCAACGGTCGTTTTTGTGTATCGGGACTCTCATATTGCTAACGGATATCAAGTCGTTAGAACGTGAGTTATGAGTGTGTGGAGTACACACTCATGTAAACGAACTTGGATTTCAGATTCATATTTTGGAGTGTAAGGTTTGAGCATATGATCTGAGATACTAATCGGGTCGGAAGAGTTATGAACATGTTATTTGATATTAAGGTAACATGTTAAAGCAAGGTATATAACTTGCACAAAGTTTGTCCGTGTTATTTATGCGCTAGAGGAACAAGGGCTTATAACCCGATCTTGTCAGCCGGGATAATATCCTGTGTTGTAAGTAACTGCTTCAAAATACACTCTGATTTAGAGAAAATATGCTCTTTTGGCGGTTGTAACCGTTTTTTACCGCCCTTTTGGCTTCTCCAAGATATGTGAACGACCCACATTCTATATATAGGGTCATGTGGGTGTTGACAATAGATCACAAACTTAATCAATCGATTTTACGTAATCAAAGTCATAAGTACAAAACACGTGTGAACTTCAAGTGTTTCTAATAGATTATCTTGATCTTCTAGAGTTTGCAACGTCTTATCTCACTCCAAATTTTGTGTAACCCAAAAGTAAGTGAAAATGGTCAAAATATTGATTTCGAAAAGTGTATTTAGCACCATTCGTTTACGTATTCAAGCACCAAAATTGATAAACGACACCCTTTCTACAATTCATGAAAATTAAATTGCTAAGCAAACAAATCTAATCTAATCTAATCTAATATAAATTTGACCTCTTGGTTAAGCATTTAGTGTTTTTAGTATTTTAATTAGATGAGTTATTTAGTTTTCTTTTTTTTACCGCACAATAAATATAAACATGAAAACCTCATCACTTTCTTCGCTCCCACGTATCTCTTCCTCTTCTTTGTACATATCAATTTATGAAAGAATATTATAGGTCTTGATATTATATTTATAACTCCTTCGTTGAACCCATCGGTCGAATATGTAATATAAATAATGGATCTCTCCTCTTTTCTCCCTCTTTAACATTTTTTTCAATAGCTTCAGATAAGAACAAACCCATTGGAGGTTTCACAAATCACAATCCGACAACTAAACGCTAAGAAATCCATGAATTATCCTCCTCCAGGTACGAATTTCTTATTTTCATCTGAAATTGATTTGTGCAATTCTCTGACACCGGTACTCTAAATAACCCTAGCTCCACCACATTCAGTTCCTGGCATGACGGTGGTGGATTCCAGAGAGAGATTGATTACTACACAAAAATTGGTTTCGTTATGTCTAATTTATTTGTAGTTTCCATCATATCCACGTGTTTGATGGTAGAATCAATTGTTAGTAGTCGAATCTTATCTGTGTTGCAATTATTCATAATCTATTAAGTATTTATTTCCATGACTTAGATTGTATGTATCTTTATACTTTCATATATTTCACGTGAATCTAATTAACTTATTACGATTTCCAGATGCCAAAAAAATAATTGGTAAACATTTCAGCGGCGCCTTAGTCCAAAGGGACAACAAGTCGCGACTTTACTTTAATCAATCAGCCAATTACTGTGATAACACCTTCTTTATTCTTTTCATTCCACATGCATTTAAAACGTATAACACAACTATGAGAAAAATTTTAGGCGATTTCAGCAAGTGCACTATATTTTGTAGTAATTTAAATAAACTTGAAATTTATTGTGTCATTCCAGCATCTAATCTTAACCATTTTGTATTTTTGGTAGGAGCGGTCTGCTGCTGCTGGTATGTATTCTCACAATAGACGAGAGGTTACACAGAAAATGTTCGTTTGATAAGGAACCAAAAAGAAATGATAGGTCATATATTGATTCTATCATGATTTATATACATTTTCTGAAGATAATATGTATGCATATTTTATTTTTTATATATTTAGGGATGATATACAAACAATTGCAGAGAAAATGCATTTGACATGCTGGTAGAATCAGGTGCACAATGATGATGGTTACACAATTGATGCCTCAGAGTACAAACATTACATAGATGATAGTTGTGGTAGATAGTGTGATTATGTAAGGCATAATCATGATTCTACTTCGTTAATAATCCGAATCATGTACTCTCTCTTTATTCATACGTTTCCATAAGGGTTACTTTTCTTCTAGATATCTTACTCAAGATTCATATTAGTATTCTAATTTTATTACAAAAGACTAAAGAAGTCAATGCTTTTTTTTCGGATTTTGAGTAGACGCTTTGTTGCTCGATCGGTTCCTTGACATTCTTCTGAATTTACACGACGATGATATCCATTAAATAGAGTAGAAGTTGTCATAATATTCCAAAACCAAAGTTTCCAAACTGCCATGTTAGGGCATCTTCAATGGCTTGCTATAAAGGGAGATGACAAATAATGAGAATATTCTTTTAGAGATGTTTTATTTCTCCATCTTGATTGCTAAATTTGGCAATCCAAATAGTAAGTCAAGTGTGTGTGGTCCACTAACAAAATGATATTTCTTTAATAAATTGAAATTGAAAGAGTGAGAAATTGGTGTTACACTTGAAAATGGAAAAATTATAGCAAGTGTTGTTAGTGTTACTCTTGTTTGCTAAAATAGCATTTGCTATAATGTGTAATTTCAACTTGCTATAATCTTAGTTGGCTTGTTAAATTTAGCAAGCCATTGGAGATGCCCTTAGAAGATGTCGTATGCTATACTATTGTTATTGTTGTTGAAATGATATATGATATTTAATTACAGACATTATGATTGTCCATTTTCTAACGTTTTTTCGTATTACAAACAATGCAGACTATAGTACAACTAATATTAATTTGCATGATAGTCAGAGTCGGAACAAAACCTAAAATACCAACATTAAAAATCGCACTCTCGTTAAAACACTATTACACAAGGATCGTTTATCGCACGGCCTCCCTAGGTCCAGTATTAGAAGTGAAGTATGATCAGGAAAAACAAATCGGATGTCGAGTGAGATATTCTTTTTCTTGTGGAACTAAAAGTTAAATGTACGAGGGTTGATCAAGTTTCTAATTAAGCATTAATTAAGGACCACTTTTTCGGATAGGATGTTCACAAGTCATCACAAGAATAACGTAACACTCACAAAGTGCAATTAGGAATTGGTCCAAAGATATCTAACAAGATGAATCAAGACGTTATACTATATTATGCTACCCCAAAAAGCTAAGTACATATATAAACGATGAATGGAAGAAAAATAGGTGGCTCCATTCAATGTTGAATTTACTATTTCTTCCATACAAACCAATGTTGAACAAACGTTCTCAAATCGAATTAACTACTTTTGTACAATACGATTAATCATGTTACTACTATGAGATCGATAGATATAATTGTCAGCTAGCTACAAACCTATATATACAGTTAGATGTTAAATGAAAGTCGTCGATGAACACTTTTATCAACAAAAAAAAAAAAAAAAGTCGTCGATGAACATTCAATTTGGTTTAGTCTTTCGATAATAATACTCCAATCCAGACGTAAAACACTTATATTGATCAACTGCACCCATGAAATACGAAAGTCACAAGGTCCCACATTTCAAGAATTGGGTTCTAAACGTGCAATCACCAAACTTGCATTTATGTATATTTCATTACCTTAAAAAGAAACATATGTATATTTTTTATGATTTAAGAAGGTAAACAATCTTTGGTTTGTTTTTTCACATTCAACCTATAGTTTTCCTATTAGTAGTAGTACGTACTAACTAGTAAAAGAGCTAGAGAGTGTTGATATCATCACAAGACTTTGCAGGCATGAAGGGTAACATGCAGCTAGCTAGCTAATTTATTTATTAACCTATGAATAGTGCAAATCTCAATTTGTGGTCCAAGTTTATCGATCTACCCAACCTATCAATGTAAATGTGTATATGTTTCCTATTTCATCAATCTATATATAGATAGATTAATGGTCCCAAAGATTGAACCTTTAAAGTTGACAACACTTTTGTCATACACATGCAATTCACGAGTAAAAGTGAGATCACATATTGCTAGATCTCTATGTATCAAATATAACCCTCCACATACATAGAGTCCAGTCTCGATGAGAAGTGTTCTAACGTAAAACAACGAGAAATAACGTAAGGGTGATTTCGTTGTTGATCGATATTGTGAATCATACGAGACACTTTTATAATTCACTTGTTTAGATCTTATACGTTGCCTTAGGATTTACGAGTTCACACTCTTATTTTTTTGACTATAAGTTTGAGGAAAGATATAGATATTGTGATCTTAGATCACTTTCGTTATACCAAAATGATACATCTCTGCTGAAATATAGAAATTACTTTGGATTGATGAATTAACACAAAATTTGTACAAGTACTCCGCAATCAATAAGAAAGGTTGCTAGTTCTAAAGTTGTAATTATTGGTTGTCGGTGTAACACAATGTAAAAACCTAGACAGGTAAAAAAAAGTGAGCCGACCCAATGTATCCATTTTTCAGTTTGATTTATGGCAATACAAGTTTTGGTGGTCCGATCTGAGTATAAAAAAGAGTTGGCATAGAATATAATAATACTAAGAGAGATTATTCATGATGATAAGCAATATATCCCCACAAACCCAAAGTAGAAAATTGGCAGGGATGCAAGCTACAGGTTGCTTGCTTGATATCATGTTTTTGGCAAATAACAAAGCTTGTATTGTCAACTTCGAAGCGAAAGAGATGCTACACTATGGGTGATTGAGAAATGCCACAGGGGACCATTCATCATTAAATTGTAATTTATGTACCCACAACTTGTAAATTTGTGGTGAATGAATGAACGAATGAACGAACGAACAAAAGATGTAGCAATAGCTGGCTACCTAACTAACTAGGGATATGATTCATATATTTGCGTATAAACCTCTCTACTATTTTTGGATTACCTGGATTTTATCATCTTCATCAAGGAGAGCAGGTGTCGGCTTCCCACTGGGGTGACAAATTAATCCAATTATGCTTTTAAAAAATCAGTTGTACTTCCCACTGATTTTGAAGTAGTAGAAGAAGAAGAAGAAGAGTTTTTATGTGTTGTGTAAACCCAGAGAAGGAAACACGAAAGCGGAGCAGTCTTTGTAATAGACAAAACAATGGGGGAAGAACGTTGGATTATGATTGAGAACATTTCTATTAGCAGCCCATTGGGCTCAGCGCAAAATAAAGCAGACAAGCAGCCCATTCAGAATGTAGATGGAGTATTCATTGCTTAACCGCTCTCTTTCAACTTACTTCTTGTGTTTTTTTTCACATACGACTGTACAACCAAGCTTAAACCGATTACCCTCTAATCCTCTATGTTTCCTCCTCACTTTGTTTACCAATTTAAGCATTGATTTAGGGAAAATATTTACGGTGAATAAGATATTTATTCGTATATTATCATGGTGTAATCTTTTCATGCCGATGAATTTTGACATTAGGACCTTGTAATTTGATGGATAAAATTAGAACATTGCAGCAATAGCTTCAATTTATATAAATCTGGAGGTCAAAATGATCGGGACAATTCTATTAGGTTTTGTGTGTGTGTAAAGAAAGCATTCAAAGTAAAACACAATTGTTGAAGTCGAATTAAGCAAACAACCCCTTTGAGAAAAACACATCAAGTCGATAGAGGCCAAGCAACATATGCTGAGTGTTGAAGATAGTGGTTGAGTGTCAAAAGTTACAACCAACCACTAGGCTGAAATCGAAAGTCCAACTTCGCCACCTCAATTTCGATTACGGAAAAACAACAACCAAAATACTTATGGTGGCCGTCTGGTCGGTCAAATTACAATTAAAATTAGCTTTTTAATATGTCTCCATTATTAACATGAGCTCTACTACTAGTAAGAACTAAATAATTTTTCATTTTTATTTGAGGTTTTTTCATAGAACCACCATTTATTTAGGCCAATTTGCATGAAATCACCCCTTATATCACTATTGATTTAAAATCACTCATTATTTCACATTTTATTACAAAGTCTCACCCTCGACTAACTTCTGTTAACATTTTCGTCCAAACATTGAAATTACGATTTTACCCTTGTCATTTTAAATTAATTACACAAATTACCAGGTAACCTTACCAACTCAAATTCGATTTGCAAATTAGGGTTCTTCAATTGGAGAATTACGGTTCTTTGATTTGAAAATTAGGGCTTTTGTAAAATTCAATTTCCCATCCCAAAATCAAATTTGATTCATTTTCAAACAAGTTGGCTAATAAATTGCCCAATTTATCATCCCTCCATCGCACCAAACTTCACCGTCTTCCTCCGGACTCCACCTTGAATTACAACGCAACACCATCTCCTCCTCTTTTGCCAGTTTCTCCTCCAATCTCTTCCCCTTCTTGGCCTTCACCCTTGCCGCCCTCAGATGCTTCGTCGGATTCCCTTTGGCATCGTAATACCGACCGATTAGTGTATGTGCGGAGGTAGAATCCGCGCCAGTCGACAATCGATTTGACGTCGCTGGCGGAGAGATTTGCAAGAGTCGTTGAGGCCGGTTGGTGTGAAGTCGTCGGAAACAAAGGCGTGGGAGGCGTTGCGGCCGACGAGTTTGGAGTAGGATTTGCGGGTGAAGTGGACGAGGTCGGCCTTTTGTGATGTTGAAAGAATGGAACAAAGAAAAATGTGGGTGAAGTGGACGAGTGGCCACACCGTTGAAGAGGAAGCGGATCCAAGGATGGAGAGAAGGATTGGGAGAGAGGAGGAGGTGTTGTTGTGGACTCCGTGCCAGAGACATCAAATCTCCATTGATGCCCACTGTTGGAAATTGCACAAATTTGTCGAGAGGTAGGGATGATAAATTGCATAATTTATTAGCCAATTTGTATGATAATGAATCAAATTTGATCGAGGGATGGGAAATTGAATTTTACAAAAGCCCTCATTTTCAAATCCAAGAACCCTAATCCCTAAATTGAAGAACCCTAATTTGCAAATCGAATTTGAGTTGGTAAGATTACCTGGTAATTTGTGTAATTAATTTAAAATGACAAGGGTAAAATCGTAATTTCAATGTTTGGACGGAAATGTTAACAGAAGTTAGTCGAGGGTGAGACTTTGTAATAAAATGTGAAATAATGGGTGATTTTAAATCAATAGTGATATAAGGAGTGGTTCCATGCAAATTGGCCTAAATAAATGGTGGTTCTATGAAAAACCTTACTTTATTTTACTCGATAGAAATTGACAAATGAGATTTTTCAAAATGATATTATTATTGCCTTGCTGGCATTTAACATATATTTGGAAGGTGACCAATTAAAAAAGCACCACACATACAAAACACACTCGTCTTTTACATCATCTTCACACGCTGCTTCTCAGATTTTTTTCTATTGAAAACGAAATTCCATTAATACAAGATTTTATAATTATACTACCTAAAAAAATATCTTTTATTTTGAGTATGACTATCTTTCTAGAAATTCAACATGAATATATGAATGATCAAACGATTTATCGATACAAGATACATCGTGAATATATGGATGATGATGGGTAATATTTATATTTGTCTAAGGATATAAGTGCTCGTTTGGTTGACAGTGAGAATTGAAATTCATGTAAATTGAATTTATGGGAAATGAATTAAGGTGATTTGTAATATAAGAGATTTTGAGAAAATATGTTTGATTAAAATTTGTAGTAGATAGATCAAAATAAGGGAATTTAAAATTGCATGTGTAAAAATGAAGGAAAGTGAATTACCTAGGGGGACTAGGTAAGATCAATTCCCACATAATAGAAGAATTGAAAATTCCAGGAAATCAAAATCTCATGATTTTTACAGAATTTTTTTCCAACCAAACACACATATTCATTTTCATTTCTTGCAGATTTTCAATTCCTGTAATTTTAGCCTTCAACCAAACAAGCACTAAGTTGATACTTTTTAGGAAAAGTAAATTTAACTACAAAAAGAACAAATTTCTACCCTGAAAAGATAAATTTTCAAAAAATAATAAACTCTAAGAGCATTTGCATTGATGTTACTTTGAGTAACACACTTAATTTTAAAAAGGAAAATAAAAATGAGTTGACAATTATTTTGATTGAACCAAGATCACGAGTGGAGAGAAGTAACAAAGAAGTGATACTCCTCTTACACATTTTTGCCAAATGGCTCTCATTGTATAAAAATCGAACCCCACCACTAAGTTAATTATTCAACCTATCCAATTTTTTCTTCAAAATAAAAATTAATAATTATTGATATATAAAACTTGAATGGAATAACATCATTGTGAAAGTAGAGTAACATAAACTCCAAAAAGCAAATTATGTTACTCAAAATGAGTAACACCAATGTAGATGCTCTAAGCATTAGGAAATGGAAAAGAGTCATGTAATAATACTTGTTAAAATGATAAATGAGAATGAATGTGGAGCCTTGGATCAAGAGAGATCCAAGAGCCCATATGATGACACGTGGCACCCCTTGTCCCCACCGCCGGAGCACCGTCGGACCGTCGCCGGAGCACCGTCGGACCGCCGCCGGACCATCTTTGATGAACATCAAGTGTTCATAAATGTTCATCACAATGTTCATAAATGTTCATTTGTATATACTCTACTGAATGTTCATCACATTATACTTAAAAGTTCACCAAATTTTGATGAACATCAAATGTTCATAAATGTTCATCACATTATACTTAAAAGTTTTCCAACTGAATGTTCATCACATTTTACTTAAATGTTCACCAATTTTTGATGAACATCAAGTGTTCATAAATGTTCATCACAATATACTTAAAAGTTTTCCAACTGAATGTTCATCACATTCTACTTAAATGTTCACCAATTTTTGATGAACATCAAGTGTTCATAAATGTTCATCACAATGTTCATTTGTACATACTCTACTGAATGTTCATCACATTATACATAAAAGTTCACCAATTGAATGTTCATCTAAATGTTCATCATCTCATATTTAAATGTTCATCATCTCATACTTCAATGTTCACAAGAATTTAATAAAATGTTTATTAGCCAAAGTTCATTACAATCGACTTAAATGTTCATCAAACATCACATTATAATTAAATGTTCATCACATTATAATTAAATGTGCATCACATTATAATTAAATGTTCATCACATTATAATTAAATGTGCATCACATTATATTTAAATGTTCACCAATTTGAATTAGACTTAAAATTTTCATTTTATACTTTAACCTTTTAATTTATTATTGGACCACCGCCGGACCTCTACCGGACAACCACCGGGTGGTCGCCGGGAGGTCGACGGACCACCACAACTACCCCACTACAAGTGGGGATAACTAGTTTAATCTAAGTGATTGGATGTCTCATTCTCTTAGATAAGAGATTTATTATGGAATTCTCACCTTAGGAAATAGGGTGAAGTACCGCGTAATTTAGTTAATGAGTCAAATACATAACATAATTACTATTTTTCCTTTCAAACCCTACCATTAGTACCATGTAGTAGCGTTTAGTTAAAATGCTCAACAATTAAAAACAACGTTCAAAACTCAATCTTTTTTTACTTTACACATTAAATTGTTTTCATCCAGAATCGACCTATATAAATAATATGTTTCATAAATAATTTCAAACAAACACTTGTGTTTTGTTTGCAAAAAATTAAAGAAAATACAATACATTTTCGAAACGCCTATATGCACGCGACTTTTTCTCTATATACACGCAATTTAGTGCGCAGATGTTATGCGCATAAGTTAGTGCGCAGTTTTCTTGCGCACAAGGGTATTTTCGGGATAAATGTGAAAATTCTGACGATTTCTGTCAAATGTGTGCGCAGTAACAAAGCGCACATAATATCTAATGCGCAAAAGTTCAGCGCACAACGTTTCGGATTCCCGAACGTGTGCGCTGAACTTGTGCGCACATATTAGTGCGCAGAAGAACTGCGCACAGGGTTTATTAAACCCTGCGCGCAGCAGCTTCTTCTTCTTCCTCCTTCTTTCTTTATTTTCTACTGTAGCTCGACGGCGCCGTTACAATTTCTTCCATTTCCGAGCGTTTCCCTCGTCTAAACACAATTTCGTCAATGGATTCTGAACCCCCTCATTCTTCCGGTCCCGACCACACCACTTTCGTCCCAATCCCAACACCTCCGGCGACTTCCGTCCCAACGGAGCCACCTCCGGCGACCTTGTCCGACGATGAAGCGTTGGTGGATGGAGGTGGCCGGCGGTATGCGACTCGAGCCGCGTTGGCAGCGGCAAACGCTCCTCCGGCGACTATTCCGGCGACTATTCCGGCGACTCGGGTTCCGGAGACACCGCATGATCTTTATTCGGTATAAAATTTCTAAACCCGCTTTTTTCAAATATTTATCGTATTTAATTTTGGAAATTTATTCGTAATTTATTTTTGTAATAATTACGATTCAATTTAAGTTTATGAATTAAATATTAGAATTCGTATCTTAATTGTAATTTAATCGTAATTTTTCATAATTACGTTTAAATTTCAGTTTTTTATGAATTAAATTAAATATTAGAATTCGTATTAATTGTAATTTAATCGTAATTTTTCATAATTACGATTAAATTTCAGTTTTGTATGAATTAAATATTAAAATTCTTATTAATCGTATTTTTTTATAATTACGATTAAGTTTCAGATTATTATGCATTAATCGAATGCCTAATCGAATTATTATGAATTCGTATTAATTGTAATTTTTTAGTAATAGTAGTGATTATTATTTCGTATTAGTTGAGATGTTTATTTTTTAGTAATTATGAATTAAATATTAGAAACTTAACAGTCATAAATAGTTATGACTTAATTGTTAAATTTCTAACAATTTCTATTAAAAAATGTAAAGACTCGAATTTGATTACGAAGTTGCAAATTATTTCCGAATATTTTAGTATGAATTAGTCATACTAAAAATGTAAAAACATGTAGACTATACAAGCCGTCATGGATCAGACGGGCAACACGATGCCCGCACCAGTACCGGAACGGCTTCCACGTCGACATGATGTGGCAGCCGGTGTGCGATTATCGTTCGAGGCCCTCGAACGATTTTTCGACACCGGATCACCTGAGCGCCGTGAGCCAGGGAATGAGTACGAGGAGGCACAGCTGCAGCAGCAGGAGATAGATGGTTCGCACATGGAGATGGATGGACAGAGAGCAGATTTCCATGACGACTTAGATTATCCTGGTCGATATGTTACTGCGTTCGACCCTATCGAGCCCACACGAGTACAGGCGCAGGTGACCACGGATGACTATGATATCCAGGACGCACCTCTGTTTCAGGATTTACCTGCAGTGACAGATGCAGAAACGTCGACATCTTCTCCTCCTACGGTTGCATCTGCAGAGCCAGTCGCATCTTCAGAGCCAGTGTCGGGAGATTTAGACGACGATGACCATGCCCCACAGACATATTTTCCTTGGCTCGGGGAGTCGATGCAGGACATTTGTCGTCCACGTGCGCCTCACCTATTGTGTTCTTATGAGACGCATATAGCGAGATGGATATGGTCGCGTGGTCCTCTTCCAGGGCCCGCTCCCGATGTACCATTGGTGCCCCCGGTGCAGGTTAGGAAGCGTGCCCGTGCGGGGGAAGCTGTAGGCCGAGGCAGAGGCCGAGGTGGTGGGAGAGGGAGAGGGAGAGGTAGAGGGAGAGGGAGAGGGAGAGGTCAGGAGGGTGCTGAGGGAGTTGGTGGTGAGGGTGTTGCTGCTGAGGGAGTCGCTGAGGGGGCTGCAGTTGAGGAGGTTGTTGGTGAGGAGGTTGCGGCTCCAGTTAGAGGTGGTCGTCGTCCCAGGCAGAGACGACGAGTAGGAGATATTCAGGCAGAGGATGAGCCAGAGGATGGGGACGGGGATGAGGCCGAGGCTGAGGCGGCTCCGTTAGATCCGGTATGTTCAATAACATTGATCTGAATGCTTATAATAAGTTATACGTTTCTTATTTACTAACCGGACGCAATTTTTTTTCTGTACTTATTTAGGCTAGGAAGCTCCTGAGGGTGATGTACAGATCTGCACAGGTTCATGATTATGAGCATCATATTTCAGCTGAGGAGGGTACATGGTTCAGGCTTGCTGAGCGTTCTGGGCTGACAGAGCTGCGCCGAGTGGGCATAGCGTCTCAGATCGATGCTGCATTGATTTCTGCTTTTGTGGAGAGGTGGCATCCAGAGACCAACACTTTCCACATGCCATTTGCTGAGATGACCATCTGCCTACATGACGTGATGCAGATCCTCAGAGTCCGTATACATGGTCGTAGCTGCAATTCACCTATGACAGATGACCAGATCTATGCGGCGCTTGCGGACGCTATGGGTCAGGAGGCTGATGACATGAAGGCATGTTATAGCTCAGGTGGCATTCATTTCGGTGCCCTCAATGCTCGGTTGGAAGTTTTGTTTGATGCGCCAGTCAGGAATGAGAGTCACATTGCCACTCTGTATCTCCTTTTGCTTCTGGGCTCGACTGTCTTGGTGGACAGGTCGACAAAGGGTGTCAAGGTCCAGTACGCGGCGCTTGTTCTCAACCATGATCGTACAGGGGACATTGCATGGGGAGCCGGCATACTTGCGTTAGTGTATCGCAATTTAGGGTCTGCATCTAGAGTCGAGACGGCAACCATTGGTTCATGTGGGATTCTTCTGAGGGTAAGATCTTGTCGTTAACGTCTTGGTGAATAACTCTTAACTATTCACGTAGTTTTACTAATAATCTGTAATTGTTTATATGTAGTGCTGGATCTGGGCATACTTTCCTCATTTTCGTGATCACTTTGTCACGAACCCTGCATTCGCCCATGGAGATGCTGCTGTAGGATTGTATACACCACTTAGCTCGGATACTGGGCGTTTGGTTGCCATCCGTCGCATGCTCGACAGCATGAGATATGAGCAGGTTTGGATTTAATTTCTTATATTTTTTATTTCATTACCGCAATACGTGTCTAATTTGGCTTGTTATTTGTTTCAGGTTAACTGGCAGCCATGGAGAGATTTGGACTTCAACTCACCAGAGGTTTCTCCTACGAGATTTGAGGGCGTATTGAGCATCTGGAAATTTCATGAGGCCTACAACCCTAGGAGAGTCCTGCGGCAGTTTGGGAGGGCTCAGCCCGTTCCCGACCCACCCATTCAGCCGTTGTCATTTCATCGGCCCATGGGTTGCACGAGGTATGACGTCGTTTATGCACCTGAGCTTCTTCTTGCATGGGACGCAGAGCCGAGGCCTCTGATCGATCTGGATGGGCCGGTTGCAGAGCCAGCATGGAAGATGTCTGATGACTATATGGATTGGCTGGACGAGTTCTCACATCCCGTCGTCGATCCATCCTCTGAGAGACATGATCGCCCGCCTCGCTATGGATATACCCCGGTGCCTATCGATGCATTAGCGGTATGTAAAATTTTATAAAGTTTGTACAAAACTTATCTTTAGACCTTAACTAACGATTAAATTTATGTTTCGTTTGCAGCGTTGTCAGATCCTTCAAGCCATGATGCACTCTTTTCTAGACACCCCTATCTCGGATCGACCTTGGGCCACTGAAGATGTGATTCGTGGTTGGCTTGCAATCTTAGAGGCACCTCAGGCACCTTTGGCAGCATCTCCCCCACGTGCATCGCGGATGCCACCACCACCACCACCTCCTGTTTTCCGAGATTCTGTTCATGAGAGTGGCCAGGGGAGTGGATGCGGCACTCAGGAGGATGCGCACCAAGATGATATGACTCAGGGTGATGTGCCTCGGGAAGATGCTCCGCCTTATACTCAGGAGACTCAGGATTAGACGCTTGACGTCTGTTTTTGTTTGATGGATGTTTTATGTATGATTGATGTTTTATGTATGCATTTTTCTTGTGTGATGGTTTTAAATTTTATGTTTTGCTGGTTTGAATATTCAAAACGACTCCGAACAATAATGCAAATACAAATCTGAACAACAAGACGTGAAAAACTATATTCATTTGAAAACGAAATACAAATTTCAACAACAACACTACACAAAGAGATGGTGAGGAAGACCAACCTATGAAGATCCCCAAACCAATGATTGGTTTCGATGTTCGGAGTCGGCAATATGTACCAACTAATAACCAGTTTTCAAACTCTTATTAGTTCGTACATTTTGCTAAATCCGAACATCGAAACCAATATCGGTTGGGGATCTTTATAGGTTGTCCCTCCTCAACTTCTCTTTGTGCAGTGCTATGCTTGTTTACTAACGATTACAACAACCACTTAACTAACAATTACAACATCGAACTAACGATTAAAACAACCACTTAACTAACGATTGGAAGCCAGGGTCGCCTTAAGATCGGCGTTTTCCTCCTCCAACGTACGTATCTTCGAGAATAGATCTCTTATTGCAGCTAAGGAGTAACAAGGGTGTGGTGGATCGATCCACTCGCGGAATTCACAAATGTAACCACCAGTACCAGCGCATGTCCAGAACCTTCGAGCGAGGTTTCTTCGAGATTCTGAACTCCTCATTACCGCTGGTCGATCACATTTACAATAAAAAAGGGCAGCGTTGCTTGATGATGAACTGTGCGACATAGCGAGTGTTAAGAGACAAATGGTGAGATTGGTGAGGTTAAGAGAGAGATGGTGAGATTGGTGAATTGAGGTGAGTGCAACCCCCTTTGATAGCTTCGGTTTTTGGTGCTGAAATATGACCGTTTCGTGCGCAGATGTTATGCGCACGCAACGGTCATATTTTAACGGTCTTCAACCGTGCGCAGATAAAATGCGCAAAGAATCCTGTGCGCAGATGTTATGCGCACGCAACGGTCATATTTTAACGGTCTTCAACCGTGCGCAGATAAAATGCGCAGAGAATCATGTGCGCAGATGTTATGCGCACAAAACGGTCATATGTATAAGGTTTACAAAGGAGGTGTTACTCGAAGAGCTCGAGTTTTCGACTCGAACTTACCGACAAGGTTAAATAGCTATAATATGCATTGAAAACAAGTTTCATTGCATTCCGACGTCGTTTGGGCATCGAACCGCCTATTCTCGACCTTAACAGGCCATCAGGACCGATAAGGCGTTTTTGCGTTTTCGCGTATTTTCGATCAACTTTTTGTGAAGGGGAGACCTTATACACTCTTTATATGCCTGATAACACATAATTGTATAAGTTTTAAAAACATAATCCACATCGATGTGCTAGACCCTTCATATCTCAACTACTTCGACTATTTCGAAGAATGAAAGACTAGCGAAGGTTTACAAAGGAGGTGTTACTCGAAGAGCTCGAGTTTTCGACTCGAACTTACCGACAAGGTTAAATAGCTATAATATGCATTGAAAACAAGTTTCATTGCATTCCGACGTCGTTTGGGCATCGAAACGCCTATTCTCGACCTTAACAGGCCATCAGGACCGATAAGGCGTTTTTGCGTTTTCGAGTATTTTCGATCAACTTTTTGTGAAGGGGAGACCGTATACACTCTTTATATGCCTAATAACACTATTTTGTATAAGCTTTTCAAACATAATCCACATCGATGTGCTAGACCCTTCATATCGCAACTACTTCGACTATTTCGAAGAATGAAAGACTAGTGAAGGTTTACAAAGGAGGTGTTACTCGAAGAGCTCGAGTTTTCGACTCGAACTTACCGACAAGGTTAAATAGCTATAATATGCATTGAAAACAAGTTTCATTGCATTCCGACGTCGTTTGGGCATCGAAACGCCTATTCTCGACCTTAACAGGCCATCAGGACCGATAAGGCGTTTTTGCGTTTTCGAGTATTTTCGATCAACTTTTTGTGAAGGGGAGACCGTATACACTCTTTATATGCCTAATAACACTATTTTGTATAAGCTTTTCAAACATAATCCACATCGATGTGCTAGACCCTTCATATCGCAACTATTTCGAAGAATGAAGAGTATAGTGCGCAGTGGTAGAACGCACAGAAATTTCAGCCATGCGCTAAGGTAAAGCGCACCTATTCTGTAACTTTTTGAATCTGTAACTTTTAGTGCGCAGGTGTAACGCGCACAGAAAATTACCGTTAAAAATTTGTGCGCAGCTACATAGCGCACTTTTAGTTACCGTTATTTTGAATCGGTAACTCCTTGTGCGCAGAAGCAAGGCGCACCGTATACATAAATTCCTATAAAACCAACGGTTTGAAGGTGGTGATTTCTTCATCCATCTCAACTAGTTCATCCATCTCAACTTGAGCAAAAATCGAAGTTTCCCTACTAACCGGTAAATTTTTCTTTTGTTCATTTTTGTACATGCTTTGTTTTTTGTATATGCTTTCATGTTTATAACTAAAGTTTTATTATTTACTTATTTCGAAGAACATAACTACGAATATGGCATCATCATCATCCCCAAGACGTGTGAAGCCTGACCCTCCACAGATAATGTGTACTGGTACAAAAAGGTGTCGCCAAATGTGTAATGTTTACGTTAACAATGACGAAGACATGCCTGACCAGTATGGACGAAGGCATTATGCATGCAATTGTTTCTTCGGAATCAGGTTTATTGATCCAGAGCATACCCCTACTGCTTTACGTGCTATCACGAAATTAATCATCAAGAAAAAGAAGAGTGACAATAGAGTGAAGGTCCTGATGGAAAGGTTTAAGATTAAAGAAAAAGAATTGCGGTTGATGGTTTGTAGTATCGTCTATGCTTCCGACTGCTCTTCCTCTTCTGCCGACGACGCCTAAATCGTAGACATCTAATGTTATGAGCATTGTGTACTTTCATTACGTACTTTCATTATGTACTTTCATTATGTATTCAAGGAAAAAGAAGAGTGACAATAGAGTGCAGTTTTTGCCGACAAGACTTGCTTTTTATTCAAGGAAATAAATTAAGAAATCCAATATGCATGGTGTACTATTGCACTGTCACTCTATTAATCGAGAAACTCAGAAGCTCTTCATGTTCACTCGAGCTTTGAGGTTAGAGTTTTCTACCTCTTTCTTTCATCTCATCGACTCCTATTTTCTCATATTCCTTAGTCATACTTGCCTTTTTTTACTTTACTGAAATATGTGTTCCATTGCCTTTTTTACTTTACTAAAATAACAATGCAATCTGATCCATTCATTGTTATATAAAGCACAATTACACTACTACCAAAATAACAAATACGAAACATTAAAAACCAAGGCATTACAAACTAAGAAATTCCAATGCGTCTTCTAATTATTACATGACAATCTCACTCAGTCAGATATGTGAACGGGTTCGGTCCCTCCTTTATACATGAATGGATCTGGTGCCCGGCCATTTGAAATGCGGTACTCTCGATACATCCTCAAATTGTCCCCAAATGTTTCTTCCCACCATTGAATGTTTGGATCTACGTGTTTCTTCCACGAACCGGGAGTATGCGGTAGTGGTGAACCAACCATCAACGCCACCTATATAAACACAATCGACTTAAGACATTAAACAAAAAACTATGATTACACAAGTATCAAGTACAATTGTCTACTTTACCGGTATGAAGTGGTCACGGTTGCCTACGTGTGCCATGCCGAAAATCTGTCGTGGAGGATCAGCGTTTTCTGTTCTACACCTTAGCGGTAAGCAAAAGGTCGGAGCATCCCAACACAATAACACGAGACCAACTTGGTATAGGGTGGCAAACACTAAGCCCATCAGTGGAAAGTGCAACCAGTACAGTTCTGAACAAGGGCTTCTGCAATGGTTAACTTGGAGAATAAGATCCTCCCAAGTACCCGGACGAAGACGACGACGAATAGGCTCGTACAATTCTCGGTTCTGAAGCAGCTCCGTTACCAGCTCACGCCGAATGTTTCCGTACTCTTGTTCTTTTCTTCCCAGAAGTAAGGCCATCGACCTATAACCACAATGTCCGTCAGAACGTACCTGTCTAACATCTGTGATGTATGGAAGCCAAAAATCATCCAAATTGTCAATGCCGAAGTCAACCCCCCTATGAATGAGAGGAACACCAAGTTCTTCAGGGCACTGATCGAAGTCAGTGTAGTTTGATCCTTCAGGCTGTGATAGGTCGGGCATGGGTTGAGAATGCAACTCCTCGGCCTCAATGACCACGGGAAGTGATGTCGTTGTTTGCTCTCTAGGACGACCTGGTCGTTTTGCTCCTGTATTGTTTGCCTTCTTCTTTCCTTTTGATTTCTGCTTTGCCTCCTCCTTCTCATACTTCTTCAGCTCTTCTTGTTTGTGCTCAAAATAACTCTTCTCTCTCGATTCCTCCTTGTCATTTTCACTGTCATCCTCCTCCTTTTTAGGACGACCTGGCCGTCTTGCTCCTGTACTCTTCTTTCCTTTTGATTTCTGCTTTGCCTCCTCCATCTCATACTGCTCCATATCTTCTTGTTTTATGTCATCCTCCTTGTCATTTTCACTGTCAACCTCCTCCTTATCCTTGTTCTTTGCACCCTTTGGCCTGCCTTTTCTTCTCACATTTGTCGGTTCTTTCAAGGTAGTTAGTTCAGGATGCTCCAAGTCCTGATACAACTCACCTAGCTGGTATGTCGTGCTTTTCTTCAAGGTTCCAAGTTCCAACTTGGTGAACATTTCATGGAGTCGCAACTCTATAATGTTCATTCGGACCTTCAGATTTGGGTCGTCTTCTGTTTCAGGAGTGTCATCCCAATGCAAATCCCTCCAGAACGGGTGAATGTCATCCTCAATCAGGGGTGTGTTTGAAATGATAGCGTGTGCAATTTGATGGACGCACGGCAACCCAAGACAGTTCCTCACCCAATGGTCGGTGCATTGTTCAGGAAATTTCCCCGTCAACATGATCTCATAAGTAGCCAACAAATGATCAAAACACCTGTCTGACACTTTGTAGAATAGTCGGGAAAAAATAGCCCTTCCAAGCGGATGCATGTTTGGATCATCAAAATCAGTTGGTCGTTTGGAGAGAGACATGTTCATGCTCGCCCTAATTGAATCAATCTGAAGGAGTACTGAATGATGGATCCGTACGATCACTCTGTTAAAGCCCCCTCTGCTGGAACCAATAATATCTTTCAAAACCTTGTGCATCCCTTCAACTCTAAAAAACAGTTAAGTTGGTAAGTTAAGAAAGTACGCCGTTATGATATAATCGTCTTTAACTAAAAAATATCAATATTTACCTGTTTGAAGTCCTCGTAAGGAAATGAAGCTTATGATCTGTCCAAGCCCTCACTATACTTGTCTTGTGAGGATTAAGCCATGTTCTCTCGACGTATCCCACAAGGCCGCTCTTCCAAGATCTCTTCAACTGTTCGAGCCGCAGTTCATAGGTCTCTTCAGTAGCTGAGCAAAATAGTCCCCAACATTGTCCTGCAAAGGCTTCCACTTTAATTTGTCTCTTTAGGATGGTCGAAGCATGTGCCTCAATGTTGTGTTTGATATGCACCCAACACAACAGATGTTGAACTTCGCTCCCGAAAACAGTCTTTATCCCTTTTATCAGCGCGTCTTCGCAATCTGTCATTATAGCCGTTGGCATCACTCCCAAATCTATGAATAATGACTTCAATTGAATCATTATCCATGTGTAATGATAAATCCTTTCCGCTTTAGTGAATGCATACGCGATGTTGAACGTCTTGTGTGTACTGGTGAATCCAACGATCTCTACGAGCGGCATTTCATATCTATTGAAACATTAAAATATATCACTACAGAACATATATCATTATCCGAACTAAATATCGACCAAGGTATTGTAGAGACTTACTTGTTTGTCTTGTACGTCGCATCGATAATTACCACGTACGGGTACTTCTTCAACAAACGCAACGACTCTTGGTTAGCAAAGAATAATATTGCAACCTCTCCGTTTGTCGTGTCTCTATGTGGGTGAACTACGTAGTCGTGGTCTCGCAAAAACTTAAGCGACCACTGTGTCACGTTTAGCTCTCCGCGATCTTCGTAATTCACCTTCTGCAAAAAGTTTGCAACTTGTCTCCTTGAAGTAACATTACCAGGGTACTTCTCCCTCAATTTAGAGATAATTTCTTTTGGCGTCTTGCGTCCAGTTCCATCTCCCCACCGCCTAGCACAAAGCTCTTGCTCCTCCGTCATTCGACCCATGAATGCATTCCCATGAAAACTAGCAAGTAGCACATGGTTATGCCGACCTTCTATCACACCTAAAATCCATTTTTCTCCTGCGACCCCGGGAATGTTTTTCTTTCGCACTGCTAGTAGCTGAAATCTACACTCACACTTCTTCGACTTCGACTTTCTAAGCCTAGGAACAGCCAACTCTGGATTCTCTTTGTTCACCTTTGGCCTCCCAGATCTTGGTTTTCCAAATCTATCGCACACAATACTTATTTGGTACGGACTTGAATTACGCGTTACCAAAGCTATCACTAACTCCTTTCCTCTATCTCTCGCCCACTCGTACAATTCTTGCGGAGTATCCCAATATTGTGCGGTTCTAAAATAATCCGAATAATCTTTCCCCTATACGTAATTGTAGAGCGACAATTACACTACTACCAAAATAACAAGGCAAAATACGAATCATTACTTTAAACTAATTAGGATATCATATGAAACTAATTAGGCTATCATATGAAACTAATTAGGCTATCATATGAAACTAATTAGGCTAGCATATGAAACTAATTATTCTAGCATATGAAACTAATTATTCTAGCATATGAAACTAATTTGAAACTAATTACGCTACCATATGTTTCAAATTATAACATATTATACTAACCACAAATTCACCACTCGGATCCCAGTCGCCGAACTCTTCGTCTTCTAAGAAACCATCCAACCATTCGTCGTCGTTCGGGTCGTCTTCCTCTTCTTGTGATCCGCTATCCCAATCGTGTTCTTCATCACTATCTTCACAACTTTGATTAATCAACTCTAACATACGAGACTTTTGATTACGACGATACATTTTGAATGAATTTGTTGGAAAACGAAGAGGTGTTGAATGAATTTGTTGGAAACGAAGAGATTGTGGCTTTATATAGGCACATTTATGACCGTTGTGGTCCAAATGAAACTGTAAAGACCCGTGCGCTAACCATCCGCGCACACACCCAAACCCTAAAGCACCTGTGCGCAGAACCTCAGCGCACAGTTTTACATTTAACGGCTACTTTTTTCAAAAATTTCAACGGCTACTATGTCTGAAGAGTGCGCAGAAACACGGCGCACAGATTCTCAACCTGTGCGCAGTAGTTAGGCGCACAAGGTGTTACAGACTCTGAAAATTTACGAAAAGTACCCGTAATACCCCGTAAAACATGTATGCGCATAAGAACTGCGCACAGATGCGTGCGCATAAGATGAGCGCACAGAATCGCGTGCATATATGCATCGATTCGCGTGCATATAGCCATTGCCTACATTTTAATAAAAGAGAGAATTAATTAGTTTTTCAATTTTAATAAAAGAAATACATAAATAATCATTTGAATAAAATGATTTTATGAAACATAGGAGTTTTTCAATTTTGAGTTATTAGTTTAACATAATTAATTAATATTGCTCAAAAAGAGAGAATTTTCTAAAAGTTTTCCCTATAAATGGTTGTTTTTCTTTATGTTACAAATTAATATACGGAGTACTTTCACCTTTCCCCTTTTCTATCTTCAATCTTCCTTCTTCCTCCGGAATCTCCCTGTAATCATCTCTTGCTTCCAATCCCTATCCCCTCTCCCTGAATTCGTCGGAGGAAATCCAATAAACTCCGTCGAATATTCGACTGAACAAGATGTCTTCTATAGCGGTTCCAGATTCTCTCTATCTATCCGCACAACAATCCCGTAGCGCCTCCGCTTCTGCTGCCGCTGTTAGCCGGCAGCTTCCATGCATCCTCCTTACCTCTCCTTCATTCCGGAGTTTCGCTGCTGTCTCTTGCTCCACCTCTGACGGAAGCTTCAGGAATCGTAGGTCCTTCGCCCTGTACGCCTCTAATGGCAGTGCTTTGATGGCCGATTTCTCAACTCCGGTATGCTATTCTTCTGCGTACGTTTGTTCCCTTAGATTGAGCGCCGACTATGCCTACTTCTTAAATAAAAAATTTGTATTTTAAAATCTTAAGAATAAATTAAGGGCGTCTGGAATAGATTCGGATGAAAGAGATAGACGTAGGCTTGAATTGAAATCCCCTCGTGGTTTATAGTCCTATTGACCTTCAATCTTATCGAATTGCACTGTCGGTGAATTCTGTTTAGCCTAATAAAAGAGGGGAATCAGCAGTGTGTGCAACCGCTTTCATTTGTGCCTGTGTTATACACTGTAATTGGTACTTTGTCCCCAAAAGAGGGTGTATCTATCATCACAGGTTGAGTTATATGCTTTGGGAGTACTATATGGCCTAAACAATGCATCTTCTATCTTGAATTTATGAGGTATTGTAGGTAACAAGATCCAGTATGTGATTGGTTTTCACGGATCTGTAATGCATCCAATTAATAGACAGCTTTTCATGGACTATGTGTAATAATCCGTGATACCTTTGTAAACTTTGCTGACAGGGAACTTTTATATGAATGTGTATGTTAACCACAATTTACTGCCAGTTTAAATATATTTTTTCAGCCACAAACTCAATCCTAAAAGGTTTTTTGGTTTATTATGTCCCAAAACTCTTGAATGTGTTGGAAGCAGAACAGTATATATGAATATGACTTGACAATGACATAGCTGGCTACCTATCACTCGTTTATGTTTATGATATGCTGCAATCTGAAATTCGATTTCAACATGCAGTCAAAAGATGGATTTCATACAGTGGGTGATTTTATGACCAAAAAGAATGATTTATTAGTCGTGAAGCCATCAACAACAGTTGATGAAGGTATACCAAGTGTGCATGGTATCTTCTTACCTAAAATTACGATAGTTCATTTCTGCTTATTTCTTGAACATTCCTTCCTTGCAGCCCTGCAGATTATCGTGGATAACAGGATTAGCGGACTCCCCGTGGTTGATGATGATTCGAAGTTGGTAAGCTTTGTGCTGTCATCTTTATTTTGTTGTTATCATGGCTTGTTTAGTCCTTTATTGCGGGAAATTTATCATTAATTTTTCTAGACACGTGATTTAATCTTTTGATTGTAAACTCAGCGTCTTCCATGAGAGTGAACTGGGATTGAACTATATGATGAGACAACAAAAGGAGGAGAGTTGAATATAATTTTTTATTGGTTTAGAATGTGATATTTTTGTGCAGCTTGTCCTGTTAATAGTTTTGGTTGATTTTAAATTGTTGTACAATATTATAATCTTGGAAGCACCAAATCAACTCATGTGCCAGAATATACATCAATATGTTTTCCATAACTTTCAACTTTTCAAGTCTTTTTTTGTAATAACATATGCCTGATTGTAAGCAAACAACTTTGACATTAATCTGTGTGACCGTCTAAGTTATGATGTTCTGGTGGCTTCCTCAGTTAATTGCCTAGGTTTCACTGCCTTGGTTGATAGATAACTTTGTACTGTAGTTTTTATGCTTTATCATCTTGCAATCATGCTTACTATAGGTCTAGAACTCTAGATGCATCATGCCACTGCAGGATTTCACATGACACTATTTAACTATTACGGTTTGCTTATGCAGGACACAATCATTTCTGGCACCCTTCACTGATGAATGCTTGTTTTTGTGACTGTAGGTTGGTGTTGTTTCAGATTATGACATGTTGGCTCTGGATTCCGTATCAGGTAACTAAATTTCCTGATAGCCTATCTTGAATTATGAACCTTTTTAATATACATAATAAGTACATATTCAACATAAAAAGTTACATTATAAATTATACTAACCAGAATAAACCCTGGTCACTATTCTGTGTTTTTGTAATGGGGCGCTTTGGAATCAGAGTGCTGTAGTTGTTGTTCATAATCTAATTTGTGTTTTAGCATGTTCTTTGTTGCTGCTGAGAAGATTTGTTTGGGTATTTTGATGTTATATTAGCTATTGCATAACTTGAGATGTTCTTATTTATTGACATGGTATCCTATTTGTACAGGTACTACAAAGACAGATGGAAGCATATTTCCCGATGTTGATAGCAATTGGAAAGTACGTGAAACTAATATAGTGAAGCAATTCTCTATCAAAAATACCACCGAACATTATTTTTTGCAGATCTTCTAATTCTCTTAATTTTTCTATTTTTAGGTATTTAATGAGCTCCAAAGGTTGCTTACTAAAACTAATGGAACACTAATCTCTGATGTCATGACCGTGTCTCCTCTCGTCGTTCGTGAGAACACAAATTTGGAGGATTCTGCAAGGTATGAATTTTCCTGGAATGAATCAAAGGTGATTCAGATTCTCTTGTCTCACATATTTGTTCTGGCTTTCTTTTTTTTTCGTGAAAATTTGTTCTGGTTTTCTCAGATTGCTACTTGAAACCAAATTTCGCCGTCTTCCTGTTGTAGACGCCGAAGGCAAACTGGTATGAGAACGCACCATTTTCATTGGTAAATGTATCTGTACCTAACAGTAAGTTATTTAGTTTTTGACCCCTTGTGTATCTTATTGTGTAGGTGGGGATTATTACAAGAGGAGATGTCATAAGAGCTGCGATTCAGTTAAAGCAAGGCAATGCAAACAATCCATAGTGATTTCGAGGTAGCTGAAACTGCTCGTTTCGGGTTCGAATGACGCCCCAGATACCCATTTTAAACATTTTTTTGTTTGCTTAAGCTTCATCTACTAGCTTTTTTTAATGTGATCATATAGTATAGTTGTGTAATTAAGTACGTTTAGAATCGAATCATATACGAAGTTGATCAATGGAGTATGTTAATATTGCAGTATCAGTCTAAATCACAGAAATTGTTAGAGCCAAAGGGTTTGCGATCTCGCAATCAACACCTCGCGAGATCTGACCAGTCAATAATCTTCAAGCACTGGAGACCTCCTTTACGCCAACTAATACAACAACTTGGATTCCCTCTTCTTTTGCATCAAAATCTGGTTTTCTCCACTGTTCTTTGTGTTCTTGAGCTCCTAAAACACCTGCACAACCAAACCGGAAGGATGAACCCTCAAATTTGGCCGAAATTTGGCTCTCCGACGCCCAAGTCAATAACGATCACAAGCAAATAGGAGTAACGAACCCAAATAACACCAAATTATAACCAAAGAGAAGAAGGAAACGATCAAAATCCACTTCTAAACCATAGAAGCCTTATGAACCAAACCAATAAAACAGTGAAATGGCGAATCTCAACCAAACGTCACGATTCTTACACCAAAAGCACGAATACGGTACCGAGAATCACAATCCAAGTACCGATCATCCGATTCTCCATGAACAGAGATGAATCGGGAGGAAGAAGACGATTTCGAGTGAGGTTTCGCCCTCTGTGTGTTTCTCTCTTGCTCAAGGGGAAAAGCTTTGGATGCCGAAAATATGTCTTTATCTCTCCTTTCGGTTACGATTTATAACCAGGTCGCGGGCCCCACTTTATCCGATCTCATTTCTATCACTCATTGGGCCGTTTAATGGGCCTTCTTCCCGGCCCTCTCTTAGACCTTTTGGACCTTCGCAGTCCATTGGGCCGTCGCGAGCCGGTTTGGCTCTAGACCTGAGAACCGGGTCCAACACAAATACCCAAGCTTTTTAAAAAAAAAAAACTTATATGCATTACTGTACTATCATAATATACGTGTTAAATGAGCTTGTTGTTTATCGTGATATGATTATTGTTTTACAAAGTGCATATGCTTTCCTAAGTGGACTTTACTTTTCATAGAGAAACACTTATGCAAGTGCTCGACTGAAAAAGTGTAGTTTAAAGTTGATGACTTCATTTATCCACACATCTAACGTGGGCTAATTTATTTAGGGAGAAAAATATGAGCAATGCATGCATATCTGACGTATGTACAAACTATCATGTCATTAACAATATAACGTATGCACCAACACGTTCCAACGTATTAACACAAAGTTGGTCTTCAAAACCTTCTCCTCATGGGACCCTTTTTTTGAAAAATATGGCCTTTTGGTTAATGTTTCAGCATGTTCGAACACTAGTACAAATTAACAAAAAAAAAGTTTAAACCCAAGGAGAATACCCCAATAAACAAAACTTATACGGAAGCAAATAAGGTCGAAAAGATTGATACCCACCAGCATTATCCCAGTTCCAAAGTTCCTTATCTCATCGAGCATGTAATATCAACATCATTTTTACCGACAACCATGTGGTCAGGTGGTAAGGGACCCCAGCCACCCAACATGAGGTCTCGAGTTCGAGACTTGGTGGAGGTTAAAAATTATTTGTTGGGAGAGTCATCCACGCGGCTAGAACTCTAGATGTAAGAGTAGTAGGGGAGTCCCCTACCCACTTAACTTAGAGTGGGACATCAGAAAAAAAAAATATCAACATCATTTTTAATTATTTTAATTGACAATTAGTGTACGAAACTTGAGCTCTTCAGACTCTGGGTTATCGTCACAAGTCTTGGCATACAAGCAAAAAAATATGAATTAATCGCCGTAGTCGGCGTTTCTCAAAAGCCATTTTGGCATTACTGTCATCATTCGGTGATGCTTTTTATAAAAGCAAGAATTGCTTGCAATATACTGGTAACATACGGAGTAATATAAAGTAGAAAAAGTAACGTTTGTTTTCAGCAGATAACCTAAAATGTTACTGGTTTTATGGTAGGAAATCTTATGTTACTAATTGTCAGTAGAGAAGTCACCAACATTCTTCAAAGAAAGAGTATAACACAACCTGAAAGAATCATTGATCTCTTCAACTATAACAACATCACCTAACACGAGGTACTAAGTTTCCTTAAACGATTGTTAAGAGATTTTTTAGATCGAATATTTCTTGGTGAGGTATATGATAATGCAGAGGGTCACAACCAAATCTTCACTATAGGTAAATACGGAGTATTTGCAGATCTCTAACTTGGCTCTTTTGTGGTCCCTTCCTTCTTGCTAACGTCTTTAAAGTACAATTGTTGACTACCAATCAACCATGTGTATGAAACTACTTAAACCAAACTTGGTAAACCTTTCATGAATGTTTCCTTACATCATTCAAGTGTAGATATTTGTTAGTAATCACCAATCACCTTCTTCCCCATGACTTTCAAAGGAAGAGGTCAAAAATTATACATTTGTTACTTATATACCAAACATGCTTGTAAGTTGTAAGTTATACTCAACACTAAAATGATTCAAAAGAGCAATGTCATCTCAATTATTGTAGTTCAGACAACGTCATTTGATCTATCAAAGGAAGAAACAAAGAAATTTACATCTATAGTCAAAATATGCCTTCTCAAAACAGTGTTTAGCTGCACACTGGACTTTAAAATTGATGAGCAGTAAAAAGTGAATTTTAAAAAGTGATCTCATATGATGTATAAGAAAACAGTATAGAAGCCATGGAAATCGGCGAGGATTTCGGAATGTGTAAGCAGAAACACCCAATTGATTGATTGATATGAACGAAAAGGGGAAAGTTGCTTAGAAGGGTTACATAGACGAGAAGCTGAAAGAAGCAAAAGAAGTGGCAAGTGTTTGGTGGTGGGTTAGGCAAAGAAGGAAGACTCCAAAAGCGATCAACTCAACTCAGTCGACACCACTACAGTATGTACACAAATCCTGCAACTTGCATGGAAGTTATCATGATGATGGTTAGTCCCACACACACCATCTCAAGCACAAACAAGATAGGATGTCGTGGGTCGAAGAGAATAAAAAATCTAAAATCCTGTGTCTGTGTTTTCTTTTCTCTCATTGGCATTTTCACAAACAAACAGTTGGTGAGCAAACAACAAAGCATTAATCCCTGAGCGGAAGTGACGGTGGAAGCGGGTGGCTTTTAGCTTATTGTTCTTGTTCCTTTTTTGCATTATTTTGGGCCTCCATCCAATTTGTAGGCCATTTTTGTGTCGGAATGGATAATTTCGAATACCAAAATGACACACATACACCACATTGCAGATATGCAGGCGAAGAAGAAGACGACTAATTAATTAACACAGGAAAACAGAGATCCGGAGATTTTAACAGAGAAATACAACGCCTAACGCCAATATTTACAGCCCAAGAGAATCTGGCACTTTTGCCCATGCTTATAGGGAGAAAGAAAAAAAGACATGGATTGAGAAGAAGAAGAAGAAAAAACAGAGCATGATTCGGAAATTAAGGGAGCGTGGATTAATCTTGTTCCCAGTCACAGTCGTCAGGCTTCTTGTTCAAATCGGGCTTGTCGTCGAGCCACTTGCCGGCGGCGGTCTCGAGGGCGTCGACTCTGGCGCCGACCTCGATGGCTTTCTTTCTGACGGTGGCGGCGGAGAGGTCATCGAGTCGGCCTTCGCCGAGGAGGAGGTCGGGGAAGTTGAGGCGGGCGGAGGTGCCGCGGAGGTGGTAGACGGCGGTGTCGTAGGCGCGGGCGGCGGCGACAGGGGTGGAGTAGGAGCCAAGCCAGATCCGGGAGCGTTTGTTGGGTTCTCTGATTTCGGCCACCCATTTTCCCCATTTCCGCATCCTGATTCCTTTGTAGGGTTTCTCTGTCCTATCTCGCTTCTTCGCTGTCGTTACGCCGCCCAACTCCATCTTCTTCTTCCTCTGATTAAGAATTCTAGTACTAGTACAGCTGCGGCCGGGTTTGCAGTCTGGAATTAGAGAAGAGAGTAATAAGGAATCACCGACACGAGGGAATTGGGAATTGGGAATTGGGGGAGAGAATGAAAGAAGAAGAAGAAGGAGAAGGTTTATGTGTTTTATGTTAATGGTTTTATTGGACGGCAACGACAATGTCTTAATAACAGCTTGCACACGAACTTACTTTTATGCCTTTTCTCTCCCTCCTATCCCCAACCTCGATACCAACCCATTTTTAAACGCCGAAAAACCCCACACCCACTTTTTTATAACTGGCACCCGTCTTGGGCGCAACCCGGATGCGTCCAAAAAAAACCCGGTTCAGTTTTGGGCGCATCCAGGATGCGTCCAAGAATGACCCGGTTCAAAAAAAAAAATTAGACGCACCCGAAATGCGCCCAAGACGGGTGCCAGTTATAAAAAAACTGGGTGCGGGGTTAAACGCCCTTTTTAAATCTAGTATCTTCCGCGCCATACGCGACTTTATATAACTCGACACCCACTTAATAAGTAGTATTCCGTATTCCGTATTATATACTCCCTCCGTTATAAATGTCATTCTAGCCTCTTAATATTGTTTTAAAATATTTGTCGTTTTAGGATTTCAAGACAATTAATATCATGAAAATCATAAATTTGTGTATTGAAATTTGATATTGTTGATCTTCTTCATTCATGCATTGGCTGTAAAAGGAGGTGAATGTTTATTTTGAGAAAAAGTAAGTTTTCAAAACATTTTTAATCATTTCCTTAATATGTGTGAAAAACTCTACAATGACATCTATTTTGAAACGGAGGAAGTATAATTTTATATAAAAATAAGTTGATTGCTTGAACTAGACCAGTAGATTTTTAATTAAACAACGAAAAGTTTTATAAAAATTTTTTATTTAATCAAATTATCATAGGTCAATTTTTAACAAATTTATAAAAATTGATTTTTAGTAAAAATCTTATTTAATCAAGACTATACCAAATTTCTAGTAAAATCACATCCCAATACTAAGCTAAAAATGACAAAATGAGAATATTCTCTTAGAAATTCTCAATTTCTTCAAATCAAAAGCTAGATATAAAAACTCATATAACATTCTTGGTGATATGTCAAAAAATATATTGGATTTATTTAACAAGAAAAACTATTAGAATGACAAATTACAAAATTAGGCTAAAAAATTAGCAAATTTTAGCGTTTGGAGTTGGAGTTGTCTTTTTCGATAAAAATAGCATTTGTTAAAAAGTACTATTTCAACTTGTTATAATCATAGGTGACATTTTATTTATAGCTCTTCATTAGAGATGCTCTTAGATGAAGACTGAAAACAATGCGTACACATAATATGTTTTACTGATATGTGCATTGTTGCTTCCCGAATTTATAAATTCAATGAAATGTAAACTGAAATTGACATTGGCTATCAAAAGAGTCACATTGATCTCATTGAATACCGAGGGATCCTAAAGATTACAAACAAACGACTTTATGACTCGAGAATCAATACAAACCATCGATTCTATCCCCATATTCGGAGTCGGATCGAAGATCCCTCAAATGAACTTTATACATGCCTATCTATAGAGGAAGCAAACCCACTAGGCTAAGTTATGTCCAACTGCTTGTCAGCTATCTGGTTGCATGAGTATGTTGCTTGTATCAGCTACCTGCATCATCTGCATTAGACCCGGCCAAACTAGGGCTTGGGCCTGGCCAGGGCAAGGCCTAATTCCAGATTTTACCCATTTACCAGGGCCGGGCCAAGCCCTCCCATTTAAAATGGGACAATTCCGCTACCCATATTCTCCCATAAGGGCCCTCAGGCGGCCCTCAACTACTTACACAGATAAATTAAATATCAGAAATCAGGCTAAACCGTGTTACTAAAACATTCAAAACCTGTTTAGTGCTTACAAGCAATTCACCATCCAAAAACGCGTGCTAAAAAGGTCCAAAATGCATGCTTACATACAATCCCCATAACCAAATTCAACAAAATTTTAGTGTGATGGAATGGAAGGAGGCTGGAGGCGTGAAGAAATTAGGTTTATAAAAAAATTAGGTTTACACTTTATAACGTCAAAGAGTTAGTCTGCCTGATATTTTTACTTTTTCTTTTTCTGTAGTTATTTATTAAACTTTATTTAAAACTATAATACTATATTAATAATATAATATTATATATAATATGGGTCGGGTAGGGCCAGCCCTCAGGGCCCTACTCCGATACCATATCCTCCCACTTTAAAAAAGGGCCGGGCAGGGCCGGTCCTTATGGGTAAAATCTTCTACCCGTATCATCCCAAATTTTAGGGCGAGCTGGGAGGGCCGGGCGGGCCGGCCCTAGTTTGGCCAGGTCTAATCTGCATGTATCAGCAACTTGCATAACCAACTTGATTGTCGTACTTTAATCAAAGTTGTTTTCATTATAGACATGAAGATTGAAGACGACATGTGCCATGCATTTCGTAAGAATTAACACGTTTCATCACGCGTTATGTCACGTTTGTTAAAGCCTTGGCTTATCGAGGTCGCCATGATCTCGTACTTGGACGTCTTTTCTTTGGTTTTGATGTTCAGATCTTGGTGTAAGTCAAGGGGCCACGTTGTACCGTGGAGCGCGTTGTTTTACATGTTCGTCTTTTCAGCAGAAAAACATGGACTGTTGTGATCCATGCCAACACGCTCACCTCGTGTTTGTTAGAGCTTTGGTGTATCGCGTTATTAGTTGTTAAACTCTCTTCTTGAAAAGATTTTGTAGGTTAAGAAACAAACGTGTTAAACGAGGCTCCATCATACATGAGATATATTATTTGTGTGAATTAAACTTTGCCTCATCTAAGTTTTCATCCTCCCGATATCTTTTCTCTATACTTCCCACATCAATGAATTAAATTCATGTATTTGTATTTAAGTAAGGTATGGAGAAAATATGTTTGGTGATATTCTATTATGATAAATTGAAATATAATGTGCTTCACGATATTCCTAATATATCTTCTTCCCCAATCAATCTCGTCCACCCTAAAACGACGACCCGTGTTCATGAATTACTACCAGCCTGTTCGGCATATTAAATAATAAGCTAGCTTGTTGATACAAAAAGTTTAAATATCTAGCTTATTTTTTCCATAAGCTGGTTTATCTTTTGGCAAAAATGTAGCCAAATCTTTTAATAGCCGAACAAATCCAACATCCTCCATAAACCGGGATTTGGCGTCAAAATCCCATCGTACTCTACATTTGTAAGCCACTCCACTTCCTTAATCTCTGTCTCTACAATTCCACCAAATCTGGTAAGATTGGAAATAAGAGCTTTAGTGATTGGTATGAGGAGCATAAGGGGGAGCTTTTTCATTACTCGATCTTCAGGGATGCAAGAGGTGGTTATGGTGGTTGGAGTTTGTGAGAATGCACTACTACAAAAATCAACTAATATCACGTAGAAAATATCACGGGCGTTCAACTTAGGAGTTATATACTTGCTTACAAAAAAGGGTTACGAATTATAACCCGGGCGTTCAACAACCCGGGTTATATTCACAGATAATCGAAGGAATAACCCGTATGTTTTTATAACCGGGTTATATATGTATATATATTCCATAAAACTCAATCCGGGTTATTTGTAAATAGAAAAAAAAATACATCCGCAATATTAATCCAGGTTGTTCTCTTGTGAATCTTAAATCCCTAAAGTCCCAAATTTTCTTTTAGCAAACCCTCCCCGATCTGCTCCCTCTCTCCCCCAAGCTTCTTCTGTGTCTTTCACAGACCCTCTATCTCAATCAACAACTCCTCGCTTTTTCCTTCCCTCAAATCGACAAAAACTGGAATTAGGGTTTGCGAGCAGACGAATCAAATTGAAGAGGAAAAGGGGAAAGATGTGGGAACAGGAGAAAGGGCTGTTGTTGACTTCGTCGTTGACTGTAGGATCTAAAGAAGTGGCTTTTACGCTCCTAGAGTTGGTATAAGTTTAGCGGGCTGGTTTGGCACTGCTGCTTTGCACTTTGTTTTTCTTTGAACTCGTTTGCGTGCTTACATCGTCACCCTAATTAGTCTGATTCAATTCGGATACTATACAGTGTAATCCCTTTTTCTTTTCTCAGCTCTATTTCATTGATTGAATATGGTATTTCAGATTGATGTTGATTGTTATTGTTTTGAATTTGAGCTGAGGTTTTCGATTTTTAGAGAACTTCTTATCTATTGTAATATGGCCGTCCTTTTCTCTTTCTCTTTATGACATTATAAGGCGTACATTTTGGGGTTTACTCGTGGCTTCTTATGTTTGAGATGATCTAACTGTATGTTGTTTGTGTGGAATACAATGTCTGATATGTCAACCATGCCATGGTTGGCGAAGTAAGTTGTTGTACAATTTTTTATTTTGAAAGATTACTTAATTTTGTTCTTGATTTCGTTGAGTAATTGTTTTTTTGTGTCCTAATTGATACTTTAAGGGATCTAGTGAAGAGGAAAGAGTGCACGCTCAAAACTTAAAGGAGTGTAACCTTGACCATTAATGTTGCCCTCTGTCTGCGTTGTTGGTATCACGATTAACAGAACAAAATTGGTGGGAAGGTCAAGCTTCAGTTTATATGGTAAGATGCTCTGTATGGCAAGATTTAGTTATGTTCATCTCTTGTTCTTATGTATCAGTATATGGTTCTTGCTTCAAATGTTTGACTTAATCTATGTGTGATAAAGAGACCTGTGTATGAGGGTATTCTTTAGTGATTAAAATAATTCATATATTGGCTCAACTTAATGTGCTCGGAATTTGTCATCCATATATATTAATGTTCCATATTTACACCCAATCTATCTTGCACCAATTTTTTAAATATTTGATCTATTTGGGACTACGTACATTATGATTAGCATTTTTCCAACATATATAGTGTTCATTCACTTCATTGTTCAAAGCACGTAATCATTCACATATGCACGTGTTGAGCATGATCTTTTGAGGCTACATTAGATGGTAGTTGCAGTTGTTGATACATGCCTATTTGTTGTTTGCAACGAGACAAGAAAGAGCTAAAAGCCACCATTTTGCATCCATTTTCTATAAGGTTTTCGTTGTGACTGTGAGACTCCCAAAGAGATTAATAATGAATTACATATACTCCCTCTGTCCCATTTTGTTTGTCTCGTTTCCTTTTCGGGCGTTCTTTTTTTATTGTCCCGTTTCTTTTTTTGGACATAGATTTCTTCCCTTAATACCCTTACTCATATTATTTTACCCCCTTATAATCTTATTCATTTATACTCTCAATCAAATCAACCATCTACGTCATCTTCTCCATTACATTTCTACTCCATTAATTCATCCAACTAACCTCAACTCCATTAAATTTCTTCAATATCTAACTAACCCATTTTATAATTAATCAAATTAACACCTAAACCCAAATTAAACCCTTAACCCAAATTAACAGCCGGTCTGCTAAACACACCCTAAACCCAATTACCCTAATCTAATCCCGATTACCCTAATCTAGCCCAAAAATACCCAGCCCAACAATACCCAGCCCAAAACCCAAACCCTAATCTTCTCCCTCTGTAAATACCCTCTTCCCCGCCTCTCTCCCTCATTCTCACAGCCCTAATCTCACAGCCTCTCTTTTTTCCTCTCCCTCACTCTCGCTCGCCATGTCTGAATCCTCATTCAGTCGCCCCTCCCAGAGCTTCACCAGAAGCGATTCTCCTCCCTCCTATGAGCGGGGAGTCGAACCACCATCTGAACCTGAGCCTTCCAGCACCCCGTCGTTGATGCGGGAGTCCTCGCCGACGGAGGAGGAGTCGTCGGCGGTGAAAGAGGATTCCGGCGACCAATCCTTCTCCGTCCCTCTCCCTGGTGGTTGCAATCTGTCTCCTCCTTGCAAAAAGGGTCCCCGGTGCGATGAGAATCATTCTTTCAGCCTTAGTCTCCCGGAGATGACACCTACTGAAGTCTTAGGCTCTTACCCGGAGAGGCAGTCGGTGGAGATGCAATGGTCGCCGGAACTCTCAGAGAATGAAGCCACCTCTTGGCCCCGGGAGGTGATCGTGATCCCCGACACACCTACTCCTGAGCTGAGGGTCCCCGACGTCGCCACACCTGAGCCCATGGATGCTGATGCGGAGTTGCTGCCGCCGGATCTTGATGAGCCTCTGTCCCCTGAGCTCATTGTCATCTATGACAGCCCCTCTCGATCTAGCTAAGTCCCCTCTTGTTCATATCCCCTCTGTTCTGTAATTTGGACTCTGTTTTGGTATTTCTGGACATTTTCTGTTGTTCCCGGATATTGTTGGACTCTGTTTTGGATGTTGGTTTGTGGATATTGTTGGATTCTGTTGGTTTTTGTGGAATATGTGGTTTTGGTATTGGTTTGTGGATTATCTGCTCTATTTTTTGCGGATTATCTGCTCTGTTTTGGGAGGAGTTTGCAAACAGGTTGTGATGGTTGATGTGCTATGTTTTGAACAGAATGTAGTGCATACAGGTTGTTATGGTCTTCACATGCTCTGTGAGGCACTCTTTTGGTGATGGTCTCTGTTCTCTTTGAGGCACTCTTTTGATGCTCTGTTTTTTGGGGTGTTTGCTATGTTGGATAAAAAACATATACCATGAAAAAACTGTCTTAATGTGCTATAGGAACTCTTTTGCATATTTCTGATTTCAGTGTGATATTTTAAGTTGTGATTAGCAGTGTATATGTAAGGGTTTGATGGTAACTGAGATATTGTTCAATATCTGTGATGAAATTGTAATGTGAGATGCATTTCTAAGATCACAAACTTAATTTGCCATTGGATCATTAATTTGCAATTAAGTAGATGCCTATCTGGTATGTTTTGATCAGTTATTTTTTTTGGTATTTGATCGATGATGAATCCTTATATCTGAGATGATAATCCTCTGATTTTTCCAACTTAAATGTGCTATAAGCCACCAGTTACTTGTAACTGAATTGGTAGGCTTATCTGGTATTATGAGTTGGCAGAAATTGGGTTTGATTCTATGATGATTGAGGACAACTGAGATCCAAAAACTTATATTCCTCCATAGCATTCATTTTCAAATACTAGCATACAAAAGAGTTTCTTAAGTTCACAAGACTGCCTAGTGATGTGAAGTTTAGAAACTTATCTTAACTGCTGTGTCCCCTTCAGTTTGCTTCTTCTGATTCTTGTGGGTCTTGAGTTTCTGTTGGTTCTTGGTGATTCTCTGAGGCTCCTTGAGTATCTTGATTCTCTGTTGGTTCTTGGTGATTCTCTGAGGCTCCTTGAGTATCTTGATTCTCTGTTGGATCTTCTTGAGTTTCTGTTGGCAAGCTATTTTGTCCCCTTTCGTGAACAATATTCCATGCTTCTTGCACAGCCCACTCTGGTGCTTTAATTACTGATGGTAGCATACCTTGTGATGTGGTAGGTCATAGCCATTGCCTCCTTTTGATTTCAGAATTTCATTCATGACAAACTGCATTGTATGCCATACATCACTGAGTGTAATAGGATCCAACTCATAGAAAGCTTTCATAACTGCAATGAGCATGTCATCTACAGTTTTTGGCATTTTCTTGTGCATTAATGACTGAATACTCCTAAAGAAACCAAGATCTAGAATATTAACATTTGGACTGTTTGCTGGCTGCTGTATGAGTATAAATGTGAAATCTTCTTGTTCATATACCTCTTGCCACTCAGGATCATCTTGAATATATGAGGCCTTGCATTATCTTGCTGAATAAATATGGTTTTATGATTTCCATCATCTGGCCACTTTTCCTTGATTGCTGGAATAATTTGATTGATGAGCATATTTCTTGTCTCCTTTTTGTTGATTCTTTCCACCAGTTTGGTGATCATTGTCCCCTTTGCTCTGTTTTTTGATTTTCTCTTTGCTGGCTCTTCATATGTGAATGGAAATATTCCTATTTTCCCATCAAATGTGCAATGTCCCTCTGAGTTCCACCTTGGTCTTGCAACTGCTGCTGTAAACATTACCTTTGGAATGAATTTTGATGAACTAGCTGATCTGTATTGACCTTTCTCATTTCTGGCTATGTAGTACTTCTGTGTTTTCCTTGTTTGATAGAACCACTTCTCATCTATGTGGACGAAATCATACATAGGAAAATACCCCTTCTTGTTGTCTGCTGTGTCCCCTTGAAGTAGGCTTAGAACCCATTTCAGCCTTGTGATCTTGTGTATTTCTGACAGTCCTGGATGCAGGGCATTTGAATGTGGCTTCATGTCCCTTTTTTTAATCATTCTATGACATGCTGATTTGGATATGGATAGAGAACTTGCTAAGTCTCTAACACAAGTCCTATTCCCCATGCTTATTGCCTTGACTACCTCTGGTTCTACTTGAACTCTTTTCCTGCCACATTGGTGAAATCTTGTACTCAGGTTAGGGACTTCATGTTCCTCTGTCTGCTTATCTTTATTCCATAATCTGCTTATTGTCTTACGTGTTGTGTTGAAATATTGTGCAGCTTCATTGATGGCACCTTTTGGTAGCTTCCCCTCTGATGTCCTCTCCAGAAGATAACTCAGTATTACCCATTTCTGATCCTTGCCGAGCCTGCGTGTGGATGTCTGATGATGTACTGATGCCTCTGCTGTTGCCTCTGGTTCTGGATGGTGATCCTCAGGTGAGAAATTAAGATCAAATGGTAGATCATTGTCCCCAGTTGTTTCTCTGTCTTGTGACCATTCTCCCTCCATTTCTTCTCTAATGACGTCATCATCTAGAGCTTCATTTAAATCGAAAGCTGAGGACATCCCCACCAGGCAATGATGCAGAAACTACCTTAAAATTGAATGCTCTGTTTTTTACTTAAGCACTGTGCTTTTACTTGTAATGGTGAAAATGTAAACTGAAAGTGAGTAGATGGAGACTGTACAGGAATAAATGCAGATAGTTGTAAGGGTATTTTGGATACTGAAAAATGGTGATCCGTGTGCTCTAAATGGAGCATTCTGATTGGTTGTAAAAATTTCCAGCTTTGTTCTGATTGGTTCTTAATAAAATAATAATTGTTTATCTCTCCTTCTTTTATACCTCTGCTGTCCTTTTTTTTAGCCTTAATCCAAGTGCAAAGTCTCATTTGGGACATTCAAATCGGGACAGAGGGAGTACTAATTTCATCATCTATGATTTTGTTTAGAAAGGGGAAGGTAGAGGAAACTTACCTTTCAGATTTCATTTGATGGGTTTCTTCTTGAGGTTTGAAGGAAAGGAATGTGACTACTGTCTTAAATATGTCAATTTGTCATTTTTTATACTTCTAGTAAGCTTTGATTGTGTTAGTCAGAAACATTGGCCCCTCTTTGGTTCCATTAACCAATATGGTAATTAAGATCACATGTGTATTAGTCTACAACGAGTTATCTGTTTGGCACAAAATGCTTTTGTTTAAATATTTTAATAGCAACATCATTACTCGTACTTATTTACTACTTAAGAACGTCGTTAATCTGACTTTCAGAAATTAATGTAATCACTCAAATTTGGCAGCCTTTGGAGAGGAACAACAAGATTTGAATTACCCTTTGAAAGCTACCTGATTGTCACGGTAAGGAACTAGATTAATTAATTCGTGTAGTTATCATTTTGAATGTTACTGATTTATCTGGCCTAATTTTTTTTTTTTGTGATCGATGTAGATGGAAAGAAAGTTTTCTTGCGGATTCTGAATGACAACAGAGTTTTGATTATAGAACAATAATGTCATTGGAGGTGAGAAATGAAGTGGCCCTTGGCTTAAACAAGAATAGTCTTAGTTAACTGAATTTGTTTGCATCAGTTCAATGTTGAATGAATCCATGTTTGGAAGATATCTCAGTTCAAGATAAAATGGTGATCCACGACAAAGAGAAGCAAATGATTGGATGTACATTAGCGATCTATGACCGGATTACCAAAGGCAAATCTAGCAATTGTCATGATAACTATGAAATCAACTAATTTTGTATATAGCTTTCATGTTAGACATATATGAATAATTATCTTGCTGATTTTAATAGATGCAAACAAATGTGTAGTTTTCATGTTGGCAATATGTAAAATATTGTCTTCTTTATTTGTAGGTTTGAATGGAGTTGGCAATGACATATTCTCATAGTTATATATAGTTGTAGCATTTTTTGAGCGGATATAGTTGTAGCATTGATACTTCTTGTTTAGTATAGTTGGATAATGTATAGAAATGTTTGGTATTTTGACTTTAAATTTGAGTGTTCCTATTATTAAACAACGGTGTCTAGAATGTAACTTTTTTAGGTTACTGTGTCTCCACTAAATAACCAGGAGCTATGAATCAGTTTTTTTTTTAAAACCTGAGTTCAAATAACCCGGACTTGAAACTCCGTTGTATTTGACATATCTAATAACCCGGATATATAGTATTGTCAAATAGCCCGGATGTAATACCCGGATTATTTGAAGGTCAAATGACCCGGATCTTGAAAATAAGTGAAAAAATTGGGAGACGCAAATAACCCGGGCGTATTGCGTGCACCTTTAACCCGGACCTAATCCGGGTTATATGCCCTTTTTTGTAGTAGTGATGTGAGTGGAAGACCTGTCAGCGATTCTCGCATGAATCTGCAATAATTCAACCGACATCTCACAATACTAGCCTTGAATCGAGTCTTAGTCGAACTCGTCGAGGGGATGGAGCGCCGCAAGATAGATTTTTGTCGCTCAAAAGCAATCACTGAGCTTGGATGCAAGAAAACAAGATGGGATCCGCATCTCGGAATTCACCATTTCCTCAACATCATGTGTCATAACGTCACTCTTCTGCAACATACCCTCGTCGACAAAATTAATTTAAGATAATAATTCAATGAAACCAATGGAAGTTAGACGGATTAGGGCGAGGGACTCATTTGACACGTGTTTTCGGCCATTGTGCCTTTATAAAAACCGTTTTTCTACTTCAGGCTAAACTTTCTATTTTTAGAAAGTGAATCCTAACTTAGAAAAATATAAATCTATGGTAGGAAAAATGTAATATTTGTAGGATATTCTATAACTTACCAACGAAATACTCCGTACTACTCTCTTCATCTCATAATATAAGTCTCATTTGCTTTTGACACGTATGTCGATACACGTTTTATATCGTTAATATCTCTAATTGTATGTTAATAAGAATTATAATATTTTAATATTGTCAAAGTACGTATTCAGACGAAATAAACAAGATCTCACACGACTATGTTTTTCTCTTATATATCTGAAAAAATCTATAAAATTCTCTCGTTGTGAATAATATCAGAAAATCATTATATTTTGATACGGATGAAATATTTACTTTGTAAAGTTTGGTTAAGGGAAATCAGCGACTCAAACAACAAGAGGATCCCTTCGAATCATTACAAAGATTAGAAGCATTCATTGAGTATAGTGAAATTTTGAATAAGTTTTTACGTTAACAACTCCATTTATGTGGTTTAGCATTTTGGGTGGTAAATTGTGTAAATAAGGAAAGATGGGGGCACAAAAAGAATGGTTAGGTCGGTGGTCGGTTGATATTAAGACCCCGCTGGCGCTAGCTTTTCCCTCCCTCCTCGCAATAACAACTTCGGTAGTTGACGGTTTTGCCCCTCTACGTGATTTTTCTACGAGCCTTGCACCAAAAAGCGAGATTTCTTTTCAAAATCTATTATTCCTACGGAGTATGTAACATGTATTTTCATTTTCTACTACCATCTTTGGGTACATCTCCTTCTCAGAAAACATAAATGAAAGCAGAAATATAAATTATAGGTGAAAAGAAGATAATATTATGTAATGGGTTATATTGAGAATTTCCTCTAAAATGTTTTGAAGACCCTACATTGATTTTGACCTTTCGAAATAGAGAAGAAAATTTGTTGTGTTGTGGGTGGACTGCCAAAGAAGATGACCAACTTGGGGGGCATGAAAACATGTGAACTTACCAGGGGGGGCTATCTTTTATATTCCATTTTGTCCCAATCAGTTAATTTGTTGTTTTTCTTGTGTTTATGTAATTTGCATTCAAAAATATATCAACTAATTTGTGTAAGATTTATATTTTTAATTAGAGGATGGCTCAACTCAAATGGACAGCAGAGTTGTAGGTGAGAACATACGTGTGAAGATCTATAGATATACACACAAGGTTTTGCGTTATGCACGTGAAATTTGCACTTACGTAATGTCATGTAAATACATCTATAGCCTTGCACAAGGATGGCTCAATTACTGAAGTCATGTAAATACTCTATCAGCAAAATGTTACCGAGTATTACAAAATTATCCTCTACAATATAATTAAGTAAATTTTGCTGCTACTACTATTATTGTTACTATTTGGGTAGTTTTGGTATTCATCCCATTTTATATAAACCAATCATGGATGGGAATTGGGATACAGTTGGCAATTAGTAGGAGCCTTGTACGCCGCTAATTTCTCAAATCCTATATTTGTTTTCCCTTTTTCTCTTTTCATTTCCTTTTCTTACTCTAAAATCGATCTATATTCACATCATTAAGTTAGCTCATCTTTATGTTTATCACCAACTATAGACCACTCTCTATCGATGTATTAGGTCGGTTACGTTTTCAGCTCAATCAATTCTTTTTTTTTTCCTTGGTCAAGAGCTCAATCAATTCTTTATGATCTTACATCTGATTTCGATTACTGAAACCGCTCTACGTTCAGATTATACATTACTATTGACATACACTAGAATCCTTCAATATTCAAGAATCAAACTCCAGACATCCAATTACAATTTTGTTGATTTACTTTATAATATATAATAAAAGTTCATCAAATTAATGAAGCTAGGCTTGTTAGTTATTGCATATACGGAGTATATAACATGTGGGATAAGACACTTTTTGATATGATTTGAACTAATTGGATGTGTGATGTGTATACGACCAATTGTTAGTGTACACATATACATTGATGTTCATATGATATAAACATATAAATTTAGGTTTAACTCAAAATGCTTTGAGGTTTTCGAATATTCATGCAGGAAGTTTTTGATTGAATATTTGATAAGACTAGCGAAAGACTTCAATCGCGAGATAGAGAACTTTTCTACTCATGAAATAATTGAAAGAGTTAGGGTGGCCTAATCATTGAATTACTAGAAGATAATGAGCAAATCATGATATTAATTTATACTATATAGTGTTAATTATGAGCTAGTAGTATTATTAAGGTCCTCAGCTTATAATGGGGTTACTCTTTAAGAGCAAGACATATATATATATATATATATATATATATGTGAAACTTCGTGGGCCCATAGGGACAACCACGGACTGGACTGGGGCGCGCACAACACAAGCGCATATGCCCATTAGGCCCAATAGATAAGCTTAACGGGGTTCCACCCTAAAACCAATTGGCAATAGGGGGAGTAATCCATTAGCTTATATAGTGGACAATCTTTATAACTCAAACCCGATGTGGGAATCCTTTCTAACACGCCCCCGCAAGTGCAACGGCTCGACCCGTTGACACTTGGACAAATGGGTGTGGGTGGGCTTCTCAGTCTCTTTATAGCCAAACCCCAACAAACCCGAATAGATGGCCCGGGACAGAACCTGGCTCTGATACCATGTGAAACTTCGCGGGCCCATAGGGACAACCACGGACTGGACTGGGGGCGCGCACAACACAAGCGCATATGCGCATTAGGCCCAATAGATAAGCCCAACGGAGTTCCACCCTAAAACCAATTGGCAATAGAGGGAGTAATCCATTAGCTTATATAGTGGGCAATCTTTATAACTCAAACCCGATGTGGGAATCATTTCTAACAATATATATAGGACCACAATATATAAGAAAATGTTAATTAAGATCGAATGATTAATAGAGAAACCAGAAGATTATTACATTTTAGTATCTTAATTAATTAAGTTGGTTGGAAAATCGTTGTCACCATGTCTAATTGTCTATCGATCTCGATCAATACAAATGAACGTTTTTAAGCATAACTATATATGAGTCGAGTTCATGTGCGAATTTGAGAACAATTCGTTCATGTGAAATATAATTGCAAATTTGGGAACAATTCGTTCATGTGAAATATAATTGCAAATTTGGGAACAATTCGTTCATATGACATATGAATAATAGGAAAGCGGTTAGGAGAATCCAATATAGTATCCCGTACGATGAAGCTATTAAGGTCGGGAGGTGCTCAAAAAAAATTAAGGCCTAGGAAGACGGACAAATTTAGTAAGTGTTAAATAGTCGCAGGTTAATTAAGATATCAACCATGATGATTTCAATTTTTCGGCCATGGACAAGCCCATATGTTGTTTAATGTGTTAATAAGACGATGATTATCGCCTTATGTCTTAATATTTGAGATACCTAGCTGTAGGACCGCTCTTATGCCAAGTTGCATAAAGAGAGCTTCACTCATGAGATGTGAAATGTGAGATTATATATGTTCAACTCAGATTACCATAAACACAAGAAGAACCGCATGCAGAAAGTAAAATGACACAATGAGTTGTTAACGAGGTTCGGACTCAGCCTATTCCCCGTGGCCTCAAGATTGATGGCCAAATCCACTAAGTAGGTCACAATCTTACAAGAGAGCAAAGCTCTAAGTTCAGATCAAATACACAGAACAGAGACAACAAGAATCTGTAAAGCAAGAGAAGAGAAAACTCCCTAAACCACGCGTGTGACCAGATCTCCTCAAGACTTCAACCCGTCGAGCATCTGCGAGCTTCTCTACTCGTCAAGGCCTCCAACTCCAAGCAAGAACACAATCTGCTAGAAGTTATCTCTAGAAGCAAAAGCTTTGCTTCTGTCAAGATCAAGCTCTCGATCCACAGTCAAGAACACTCAGGAAAAACCCAAACCCAAACCCTAGAAGAAGCTCTCTTTCACAGATGGAGGCGGAGAGGAAGAAGTGATTCTGATAAGAGAGCAACAACCAGGGTTAAGAGCTTATATACCTCAGCCTCAACAAGCACACGCGGAGCCCCAGCTACCTCAGACGGGTCGGGTCGAGCACCTGGGCCACAGCTGGTTACTGGGCTTCAAACAAATGATCAAGCCCAATTACAGATTAAAGCCCAACACTGCTCTACGTACAAAATGATCTGAACATTACACTTGGGATTAATTATCAACACAACTTGACAATCACCCATTACAATTTGCCCTCTTGATTGTCATGTAACCTACTCAGCCTAGCTCTAACTGTAACACACAGTCGTACTAAACTAGGAGTGAATTCTGGCACATCTACCATCGTCGGCCAAGGCTCACACTTCATCATGGGCAGCTGCAGATATGCAGGAAGTCCCTACAAAATGCAAACTTGTCAGCTGTAACAATCTTAGTACCAAAATCTACAGGATTTAAGTCACCCTTAATCTTAGTAACAACTATCTGCTTCTTTTCAATCAGATCTCTAATAAAATGATGCCTCACATCAATGTGTTTAGACCTTTCATGATAAACAGGGTCTTTACACAAGTATAAGGCACTCTGACTATCCATATGTAAAACAGGTAGATAAGTAGTACACTGAATTTCATTTAATATCCCAGTTAGCCATATGGCTTCTTTAGCAGCTTCAGTAGCAGCTATGTACTCAGCCTCTGTAGAGGAGAGTGCCACAACTGACTGTTGCTGTGTCTTCCAGGAAACACAATTCTCAGCCCAAGTATAAAAATAGGAAGTAGTAGACTTTCTAGTATCTTTGTTACTAGCATAGTCTGAATCCACATAGCCAAATAACTCATCCCTAGATGTATGCTCACCATACACTAGACACAAGTCTTTGGTCCCACTAATATACATCAGAGCATATTTCATAGCCAACCAGTGGTCATTTCCTGGATTGGACATGAACCTGCTCAATACACTGATAGAGAAAGCAAGATCTGGTCGTGTACACAACATTGCATACATAACAGATCCCACTGCCACATCATAAGGCACACTAGACATTTGTTCTATTTCTTTAGGATCAGTAGGACAGCTATTCTTACTTAGCTCCAAATGCCCTCCTAAGGGTATAGAGGTAGGCTTTGAGTTATCCATACTGAATGTATCCAGAACTTTCTGGACATACTCAGTTTGAGATAACCTCATGAGCTTACTTTTCCTATCTCTAACAATTCTAACACCTAGAATCATTTGGGCAGGACCTAAATCTTTCATGTCAAAGTGAAGTTTTAAGTCTCTCTTAACACCAGAAATTAAAACCTTAGAGTTACTGATAAGAAGAATATCATCCACATAAAGAAGCACATATACTGGAGAACTAGTCTTAACACCCTTAAAATAAAGACAAGTGTCATAACTGCTTCTGTGAAAACCTAATTGTTTCATGCAAGCATCAAATTTTAAGTTCCATTGTCTAGGTGATTGTTTCAACCCATAGATAGACCTTTTTAATAAACAAGCATGATCAGGATTTTTAATGTCAATAAAACCCTTAGGTTGTTTCATGTAAATTGTCTCATCCAATTCACCATGTAAGAAAGCAGTCTTAACATCCATTTGTTCCAGTTCCCAGTCAAACACAGTGCACATAGCAAGCAAAAGTCTCATAGTCTTATATTTGACCACAGGTGCAAATATATCATTATAATCTATGCCTTCCCTTTGGGTAAAACCTTTGGCTACTAACCTAGCTTTGTATCTAGGAGGATCCTTAGAACTATTACCCTCTTTTATTTTGTAAATTCATTTACAATCAATGAGCCTAGCATCTTCAGGTTTGGGCACTAAAGTCCAAGTTTTATTAGTCATCATAGAGTCTATTTCATCATTCATAGCACTAAGCCATTTCTTAGACTCATAACACCTAGAAGCTTGCTCATAAGTATCAGGGGTATAGCTATTATTTATCACATTAGCAGTCATGAAAGCATAGTAAACAAGACCAGTACACATAGCCACAACCTCAGCATTATTCACAGAGAATTTTTTATTTGGAATTCTAAGTCTGGGGGCTCTATCTCTAGTTAATTGATATTCATTTAAGTCATGCACATTATTAGAGTTATTATTATTATTCTCAGACACCACAGTGTTATCATTATGCACATCAGAATATACAGAAATATCAGTGATAGAGGGGGATACTTCCCTGTTTCCTTCCCCTAAATGTTGATGGTTGTTGTTGTTTGTGTCACTCTCAGCTCCCAGGCTGGTTTTATTTGAGTCTGGTTCAGCAGCTCTTGAGTCTTCTTCAGATTCATTCAGACTCATGGAAGGATGTCCTAGGTCGAACTCCTCCTCTCCTGGGACTTCACTTGGTCCTTCTGGTATGTAGAATTGGTTTCTTGTCACCACTTCTACACTCTCAGCTTCTTTGGTACCTGTACTCTTGGATGCAGTTGTTAGAATGTTTTTGTAATGAAAATCCTTTTCATTAAATGTCACACTCCTAGATAAGATCACTTTATAGCCATGAGGTTGAATTATAAGCAACTTATATCCTTTTACTCCCTCAGGATAACCTAACATTATACACTTCTGTGCTCTTGGTTTTAATTTTCCTTGAGAAATTTGTGAGTAGGCAGTACAACCAAATGGTCTCAAATGAGATATACTTGGTTTTCTGCCAGTCCACATTTCTTGAGGAGTTTTAAAATCAATAACAGAAGAGGGTGATCTATTTATGAGGTAGGAAGCTGTGGTAACAGCTTCACTCCACAAGGAATGTTTTAATCCTGAACTTATTAGCATGCATCTAGCTTTTTCTAATAAAGTTCTATTCATTCTTTTTGCAGTGCCATTTTGTTGGGGTGTTCCAGGCACTGTTAAGTGTCTTTTGACCCCTTCTTGAGTACAGAAATCATTAAACAAGTGATTACAAAATTCAAGGCCATTATCTGTCCTAAGGCACTTTAGTTTCAAGTCTGATTGTTTTTCTACAGCAGATTTCCAGTTCTTAAAGGCAGAGAATGCTTCATCCTTAGTTTTTAATAAGTAAATCCACACTTTCCTAGAGTAGTGATCAATAAAAGATATAAAATACCTCATACCACCTACTGTACTTACCTGAGCTGGACCCCACAGATCGGAGTGCACATACTCCAGGGGTTTGCTGGCTACATAAGAAGATCTAGAAAAAGAATTATTAGTTTTCTTTCCAAAAATACAATCTTCACAAAAACTTAAGTCCACTGGTTTTTTATCGATTAAACCATGTTTATAAAGATAATTCAAGCCTTTATTACCTATGTGTCCCATTCTGTTGTGCCAAGCTTTAGTCTGATCCAAGGTTAAACTATTATCCATTTTGGAGAGATTTAACTCAGGTGAAGTTATAACATGATACAGCCCACCCCTTTTAATTCCCTTAATAAGAGTTGTCCCATTTCTGATGACTTCCCTTATACCATTATGAGTAATAATTTGACATTTAAGATCATCAAAAACTGACTCAGATAACAAATTTCTTCTTAATTCTGGAACCCACCTAACATTTTGGAGAATCCTAGTCTTTCCATCAAACATAGTTAGAGGGACTTTACCTAATCCTTTAATAGCTAGAGCACTGTGGTCTCCTAACATAACTTTCCCTCCATCACACTCAGTTAAGGAGCTAAAGAAGTTTCTGTAAGGAGTGGCATGCATAGTGCAGCCAGAATCAAGTATCCAGTCATAATCAACAGGGGAATCACAACACATAAGCACTTCACAATTTTCATAATCCTGAGACTCAAGTAAAGAAGCAGAGTTATCATGACCTTCCTTACTAGACTCATCTCTTTTCTTTTTATGACAGTCTTTAATGAAGTGGCCAGTTTTGTTACAGTAGAAACACTTTCTCTTCTTATCACTATCAGAAGAATTTGAAGGCTCATATCTCTTTTCTTTCTTAGTCTTAAACTTCTTCTTGTTTTTACCATTCATCATTAAAGCCTCAGCTTTTACCTCAGTCTTTTTGTCAGAATTTTTAGTTCTAAACACTTTTAAGGTTTCATTTTTCTCAGTAACAGAATCTATGATCTTTTGTGTAGTCAAAGTTTCATTACTATACTGAACCACATCCTTAAAATTATCAAACTGAGAGGGTAAAGAGTTAAGAAGCAAGACAGCTTGGTGGGTTTCTCCTATCTTATCATTACATCTTTCTAAGTCTTGAGTCATCCTAAGATATTTATCTAGGTTATCACTCAAAGTCAGATTAATATCCATTTTAAAAGTGAATAATCTGCAGAGCAAAGAAATCCTAGAGGGTAGAGACTTAGTAAGATATAATGCTTCTAGAGCATCCCAGAGAGATTTAGTAGTAGTGTGATTTACCACTTGTCGAGTCACATCATCAGATAACCTTATGAGGATTTCTGAGTGGGCTTGTTCATCCATCTCCATCCTTCTAGCAGGTGAGGTTTCTGCAAGGTAGTCCTGTTTGATGGCTTTGCTACACTTTTCCTTCACCAGTATAGCTTTTATTTTGACTTGCCACATTGCAAAATCTGTAGTTCCATCAAAGGATTTCATCCTAATGTTGTTATCTCCCATAGTTTTTATTTCCCCTGAAACCAGACACACAAGTAAGTTTCGAGATTGAGGATAAAACAGAACAACAAGGAAGAAGGAGAAACAAATCTTGAACAAATAATGGCAAGATTTGCAGATCCTAGGTCTAAAGCACACAGATCAAGACCAACACAGTCACAGAGATAATCTGAATCAATAGATGCGGAAGCAATGAGCCAAGATCATTCACAGAGCAATGATAGTACCTAATTATGCAAGTATCTATACAAATCACACAAGATTTCAGATATAGCAGTAATCAAGTAACTTGGCTCTGATACCAATCTGTGAGATTATATATGTTCAACTCAGATTACCATAAACACACAAGAAGAACCGCATGCAGAAAGTAAAATGACACAATGAGTTGTTAACGAGGTTCGGACTCAGCCTACTCCCCGTGGCCTCAAGATTGATGGCCAAATCCACTAAGTAGGTCACAATCTTACAAGAGAGCAAAGCTCTAAGTTCAGATCAAATACACAGAACAGAGACAACAAGAATCTGTAAAGCAAGAGAAGAGAAAACTCCCTAAACCACGCGTGTGACCAGATCTCCTCAAGACTTCAACCCGTCGAGCATCTGCGAGCTTCTCTACTCGTCAAGGCCTCCAACTCCAAGCAAGAACACAATCTGCTAGAAGTTATCTCTAGAAGCAAAAGCTTTGCTTCTGTCAAGATCAAGCTCTCGATCCACAGTCAAGAACACTCAGGAAAAACCCAAACCCAAACCCTAGAAGAAGCTCTCTTTCACAGATGGAGGCGGAGAGGAAGAAGTGATTCTGATAAGAGAGCAACAACAAGGGTTAAGAGCTTATATACCTCAGCCTCAACAAGCACACGCGGAGCCCCAGCTACCTCAGACGGGTCGGGTCGAGCACCTGGGCCACAACTGGTTACTGGGCTTCAAACAAATGATCAAGCCCAATTACAGATTAAAGCCCAACACTGCTCTACGTACAAAATGATCTGAACATTACACTTGGGATTAATTATCAACACAACTTGACAATCACCCATTACATGAAATGAAATCAAAGTTCTCATTTTCCAAGTGAAAGGAGTTACCTCTATTATCTCTAATTATGAAACCCAATGATGCCAAATCATTATAAGGAACCGAGACATCTACATTAAGTTTGAAATTGTTGTCCTTTGATTTGATCCATATTTAATACGAAGTATATTTTTTCTCTTTCGTCTAGATGGGTTTGTGTGTGGGTTCTTTGTTGGTATTTCATCATCATTTGTTTTTTGGCTTGTTTCCATTCATTTTTCTGGTAATAAAGTGGTTAATGTTTGGTAACTTATCGACTCTTCTTCATCAAATTTTTTTTTTCCGGAAAAAACAAAGTGACTACTGTGCAATGACCATTTGTTTGATGATTTCCCTTGGTAAATTCTCTTTGATTTCATATATGATGTTCCATAGTGTTTTATCTTCATTGCACAAGTCCTATATGATGGGAATGGCCAGATTCCTTATCACAGTTTTTTTATAGCTTGTCTAGTTTTTGGACATCTAAACAAGAAGTGGTGACAATCCTCAAAGTATAGACATTGTGTAGCAATCGTAGTATGTCTCTCTACGAGTTTTGCTCTAGTGGGTAGTGCGTTTTTTTATATTTTTCATACGAAGCTGGTAGTGTTTTGGGAGATATCAAGTTTTTTATATCCATTCACGGTGTGAGGATTCAAGTCTTTTCTTATGATAAATCACTTCAATTGCGCAATTCGCGCTATGAGTGGAGAACCACCCGTTCTTACTTTGTTTTCGATAAAGTCTATCTCAAATGTTATCGATCGGGATGGGGTATGAGGTTATTTTCTGTGTGATTTGGTTGTTGAAGTATTTCCTTAGTTTGTTGATTTGCCATGGGAGAATGAGTTTGATTTCCATTAAGCTAGTTGTTGGTTAGATTTTTCAATTAGTGGATAAAATGTGTTCTAATTCATTTTATCACTGATGATTGGGCATCCTGATATTTGTCTAGAGATATGGATTGATTAAGTTGGGATATTTTGTTGAATGTATTGTTTGACAGTCGTGTTTTTTGTCACGTGAAAAGTTGATTTGTGAAGTTAAGCAATTGTCCCAAAAAAAAAGGGATTCTTGTTCCTCCTTTTGCATTTTTTTAGTCCTACGGGAGTTTTCCTTAATTAGTTGGTGGAAGCGTGTTGGATGGAGTCAGTGGAAACAGAGAACGATGATTGTACTAATGTTAAACCGCTGGGGTTGTTGACGCCCGAAGTCTGTTGCCCGACCTCCATGGTTCTCTTGCATTTGCGGCAATACTCAATTGTGTTCCCCTTGTTGCAAAAAGTGCATTTAAGATGTTCTCTACATTGCTTTGTTGTGAATAGTTAAGTTGCAGTTCTCATATTACTTACCATCATTATTATCTAGATTATTGCGTCATTTTACGATGAAGGAAGAGGTCTCAAGAGGCAATGGAGACTTGGAAATTTTAGCTTGTTGTTCATGTTGGAGCACCATTGAATATACCTTATTTGGCTCAGGAAACGGATCCAAGCCGATGATGGTACCGCATTCTGTTCGTACTTAGTAGCAGGGAATGAGACAGAGAGGAGAGAAAGATATTTCTTGTATTGATTTACATAGCTACGATACAATGTATATATAGAGTATGCTAGTGACAGCTCATGGGAACATTCTAGACTAGGGGTAACTAGGTAATATCATTTGATGAATTCCCAACGGCACTATTCTCACTATGTCCCCTCGAGTCAAGCGTGCGTAGGCAAAGCTTGGGTCGCAAGTATCGGAAGCGTGCTGTTGAGAGTGGCTTCGTTAGGAGATCGGCAAGCTGATCAGTGGAGGGTACAAAAGCAATCTGCAGTGTTTTGTTCTGGACACGCTCCCTCACGAAGTGGTAGTCGATCTCAAGATGCTTAATACGATGATGGAAGACCGGATTTTCGGCTATGTAGGTAGCACCGAGGTTGTCGCACCATAAGACCGGAGGACGTTTAAGAGCTACGCCCAGTTCAGCAAGCAATGACTGGAGGAAGAGAATCTCACAAGTTGCGTGTGCACATGCTCGGTACTCAGCTTCTGTGGTGGAGCGGGAGACTGTGGTCTGTTTGCGGGAGCGCCAGGAGATAAGATTGGACCCCAGAAAAACACAATAAGCACCGGTTGATCGGCGTCCTGGTTTATCACCCGCCCAATCTGCATCGGAGAATGCTGAGATGATAGGAGCAGCAGATGCTTTGAGAACTAGAGTCTGATCTCGGGTGGCATTGAGATAACGGAGAATACGTTTCACCGCTTGCCAGTGAATGGTGCGAGGATGTTGCATATATTGGCAAACCTTATTCACTGCAAAGGATATGTCGGGTCGGGTGAATGCGAGGTATTGTAAGCTTCCCACGATGCTGCGATACAGAGGAGGGTCTTCAAAACTGGCGGAGGGTGTGTCATCGAGATCATGAAAGCTGGTGCTCATGGGAGTGGAGGCGCCCTTCGCATTGTCCATTTTGGCGCGGCTTAATAGATCAGAGACATACTTTGCTTGACATAAGTGAATTTCATCTGAGGTGCGTTGAATCTCGATGCCTAAGAAGTAGTGCACATCGCCAAGATCTTTGACAGGAAACAGAGATGAGAGGTGCTGAGTGAACTGAGCAGCAAGGTGAGAATCTGAGGCAACCACCAATAAGTCATCCACATAGACAAGAACAAATACAACCTGAGACTTGATACGATAGATGAAAAGTGATGTGTCGGCTTTGGAGGCGGTGAATCCCATGACTATGAGGGCTGAGCTTAGCTTAGAGAACCAAGCACGAGGGGCTTGTTTAAGGCCATACAATGATTTGTGCAAACGACAAACATGTGAGGGAAAAGAGGAATTGACAAAGCCAGGGGGTTGAGAAATGTATACCTCTTCAAGCAAGTCCCCGTGTAAGAATGCATTCTGTATATCGAGTTGTTTGACCGGCCACCGCAACATACAAGCAAGGGATAGGAGGAGGCGGATTGTTGTGGGTTTGGCGACAGGACAGAAAGTGTCGGTGAAGCCTACTCCCTCCATTTGATGAAATCCCCATGCGACTAGACGTGCCTTTCGTCGTTCGACGGTGCCATCGGAATGTCGCTTGGTTTTGTAGACCCACTTGACGCCGAGAATGTTGGAATTGGGTGAAGGCGGGACTAAGGACCACGTTTTGGTGTCAAGGAGAGCTGTGTATTCATGGGTCATGGCGTCACGCCAATCCGGGTATTTGGAGGCTTGTGTAAAGTTTTGTGGCTCGTCGGGGATTACAGACGTGGAGTTGGCGGAGGGCCATGGGACGGTGCCGTCGGTTCGGACGAAGGGTCGAGAGATTTGATTGCGGCTCCTTGTGACCATAGAGTGTGAGGGTTTTGACGGTGTGAGGTGTTGGCTAGGAGGGGATGACACAGGACTTGTGCAATTTGTAGTGTTTTGTGAGAGGGCCTCAATTTGTGGTGATTGTGGGCTGGACTGAGAGGGGTCCAAAATGGGAGTTGGGCCTAGGTGAGAGGGAGAGGGAGTGGACGGTAAGAGTGAAGGAATAAGAGGCAAATGTGTAGTGATATCTGAGGTGGGTGTCGTAGAGTGTTGGTAGGGAAAAATGGTCTCGTGGAAAAGAACGTCACGAGAGATGTAAGTACGGTGGTTAACCCAGTCAAAACAAGTGTAGCCTTTGTGGTTCGGGCTATAGCCAAGGAAAAGGCATGGTGTGGAGCGGAAGTTGAGTTTGTGTTTGAGATAGGGTCGCAAATTTGGGAAGCAAAGACATCCGAAGGCTTTAAGGGATTTGTAGTCGGGGGGTTTCCGAAGAGACACTCAAATGGGGATTTGTTTTGGAGAATTGGGGTGGGTAGGCGGTTGATGAGGTAGGTGGCGGTTTCGAAAGCGAAGTCCCAAAAGATGAGTGGAAGGTTAGCGTGTTTAAGGAGGGTAAGACCGGTGTCGACGATACGACGGTGACGGGTCTCAACGGAGCCATTTTGTTGATGAGAGTGTGGACAAGTGAGTCGGTGAAGGATACCAAGCTCATGGAAGAAGTGTCGAAGGGGTTTGAATTCCGCCCCGCAATTGGTTTGGACGGAAACAACTTTGGTGTTAAAGAAGTTTGTGAGGAGTTTGATAAGATTGGTGACGATAGAGGTAACGAGTGATTTAGAAGAAATAGGAATAATCCAAATAAATTTTGTGAAGTCATCAACCATGGATAAATAGTAAGTGTTGCCATTAAATGTAGGTTGGTGGGCTGGACCCCATACATCAAGAAAAAGGAGTTCCAAAATCTTTGTGGACCGACTTGGAGATGGAGGGTGAGGCAGGGCATGGGATTTGGCCCATGAACAAGCCGTACAAGAGAGTTGGGCTAAAGGCCCACTCGGTTTAGGTAAATTAAAGCAAGAAATAACTGAAGACGTGACTTGAAGGGAAGGGTGCCCTAGTCTCACGTGCCAAAGAGCTGCTGCGCCAGAACAGGAAACGGAGTTTGCTTGAGGAGTGGGTGATGCCGATGTTGCGGTGGTGGTGAACTCGTACAGACCATCCTTAGCGGGTCCTTGAAGAAGAAGTTTCCGGGTCATTGAATCCTTCACAAAGAAGCAGGAAGCATGAAACTCAAAGAAACAATTGTTATCAATGCAGAATTTATTTATCGAAAGAAGATTTTTGGAGATAGAGGGAGTATGTAAGAGATTGGTTAAATGAAATTTCCGATTAGAAGAGGAGAAGTAGGAGGAACCGTGATGTTGTATGGGGATGGTTGACCCGTCACCGAGAGAAACCTGCTCCGAGCCGTCATAAGGAAGGGATTCAAGCCTCAGGTTTGAGACATCTGGAGTGTAGTGATGGGATGCTGCTGAATCAGGGTGCCATGTTGTCAGATTTGCAGAAATCTTTTCTGGTGGTGGGGCCTGGTAGGCATGATCAAACCTGTGCCAACACGATACAGCAGAGTGGCCTGGTTTTAGACAAACCTGACAAGTGGGGCGAGTGTCAGTCTGGCCAGAGAAGGTGCGTCCACGACTGGGATTTGGATGCTGCTGGTTATTGTTTCCTCCACGATTGAAGGGAGCTCTACCGGAGCTGCGTCCTCTGTGTCGTCCCCGGAAGTTCTGTGTGAAGTTTGCAGTGGGTGTAGGGAGGAGGCCGACCTGTGTATTTGTGGTGTGGTGGACAGAGAGTGGGGGAGTGACGGTGGAGTGTTGATGGGCCAAGCGAGATTCATGAAGTAGTAGGTGAGATAGAACCTGAGTGGGACTTGGCAAGGTAGCTTGGGTGGAGATGGCAGTAACTATGGACTCGAAGTCTGGTCCCAGCCCTGCGAGAAGATATACCAGAAATTCCGAGTCGGTGAGTGTCTGCCCAGCAGCAAAGAGAGAAGTCATGAGGGCACGAGCTTTGTTGTAGTACTCCGTAATGGAATCTGAGCCACGACGAAGAGAGGCCAGAAGAAGCCGAGTCTGGACCACGTGAGCTGTGCTTTTCGCCTGAAACAACTCTTGGAGGTGCTGCCATATTGCAGCGGCGCTGGTGCAGTCAATAACTTGCGCCAGAACTGGCTCGGTGAGTGAGCTCGTCAAGATGGCCATGATGAGTTGGTCCTTTGCCAGCCAGGAGGAGAAGTCGGGGTTTGCGGAGCCGTCGGGAAGAAGAACCGATGGTGGAGACAAGGTGCCATCAACAATCGGGAAGAGAGAGTGAGCCCTTAAGTAAGGAAGAACTTGGGCTTTCCAAAGTGGGTAATTTGTGTGGGTGAGCTTTACTGTTATAAAGCTAGAAAAAGAGGGTAAGGAAGGGTTAGAGGTAGGAGCTATGACCATGGCGCCGTCTGTGTGAGTAGGAGCCATGGATTTGTTTTTGGAGAAAAAGAAGATATGGATAGTGTTTGGGAAGAAGAAAGGGAGAGATCAAAAAGGCATAGGCCAAAATGGCTCTGATACCATAGCAGGGAATGAGACAAAGAGAGGAGAGAAAGATATTTCTTGTATTGATTTACATAGCTACGATACAATGTATATATAGAGTATGCTAGTGACAGCTCATGGGAACATTCTAGACTAGGGGTAACTAGGTAATATCATTGGAAATTTTAGCTTGTTGTTCATGTTGGAGCACCATTGAATATACCTTATTTGGCTCAGGAAACGGATCCAAGCCGATGATGGTACCGCATTTTGTTCGTACTTAGAGCAGGTCCCGTTAAAAACTTCATCTTCTTCTGATTGTTGATAACATCTTGGAAATCAGAATCGACATCACATGTACGCGACCTAATGATTGTGAGATAATCTTTCTCATCCCAAATGGATTTGAGTTTGGTGAAATAAGCACTCACCAAATTTGATCCTTGCTCGCACTCATGGATCTGTTTTTCTATTTTGAATAAATAAATGATATTAGTCTGAGAAAAACGATCTAAGAGTTCAAGCAAAATACCTCGAGTGTCTTAGCAATGAACAACACTCTTCGAGATGTCTTTGGACATGGAATCAAGTAGCCAAGTATTTACAAGAACATTGTAACGTTTCCATTGAGACTTTTCAACTGGTTTGTTGCTTAGTTTTGTAAATGACCCATACACGAATCCTGCCTTGTTTTTTATGGTTAGGTCATAATCATCGAATTCTGCCATGATACGAGGACAACGTGTGGTTGATCGGAATGGTGGAATAAGAGTTGATGCTTCGATTTATCCCATGGCTCGGGTTGTGTAACATCCGACATGAAGAAGAGTATGAAGGATCAGAGTGAAAAACCTCAAGAAGTTGATACCATGTAGAGAAGATTAAGGAATAAAACATATGTTATATTTATTGATTGAATCAATATGTTTAGAGAGAAGTCCACTATGATGCCTCCACCTATGTCCTAAAAAATATCGTTGCCAAAATGTCGTCGTCAATCCCATGGCTCGGGTTTTGTTAAATTGCATGCTTTGTGCAAACCGTGCAATACACTCGTTCTTCTTCTTATTATTAGATCGGTACAAAACTTTGGTTAAATGTTTCAAAACGAAACGAAAAAATTCAAAATTGGTTTTCACATTAGTCGTTGTTTATGAAAGGTTTTGTTCATGTTTTTTTAATTTAAAAAAATTAAACAAAAACATTGTTTGTTACATCATTGCTTCTATTGATACATGTTGTTCGTAACGATATCTTTTATATGATCCTATTTCACCAACTTATTCTCGGGATTAAGTTAAAACAAACATAGTATAATTTTTGTTTCCTCGAATGAGACTAATTAAAAAAAACACTATATACTAGTTAATTACATTAATCGAAGCTTGAAACACTTTAATTGTTGCTGGTTCAATAATTAGAACGTAGAATCGTGCCATATCTATTATTTTGAAAGAGAAACATCTCAAACTATATACTAGGGAATTGAGATAAACTTATCACAATAAAAAGATGTTAGATTTTCAAAGTAATTTTTTTTCTTTTATTGAAGGGCACACATTAAAAAAATTATATCTTAAAATTGGCTAATCAATCAGTTTAATCATCTCATAATGTAAACCCTTAATAATAATAATGTCTAGTGAATGAATAAAGATGGGAAGTTATTCAAGTCAAAGTTTTAGGTAAAGTGGAAAAATAGGGCAGACATGATACCTAAATCATACACATGAATGCTGGAATTGTTTTGACTTAAATTACAAAATTGTACTACTTGCATATCTTCTTTTTTCACATCTCACATGCATTTGTTAGCTACGGAGTACTCCAGCCTATTACCTACACTAACAAAAATCGTTTGACAATCCCACAAGTCCGCATACATGATACTCCGTACATCACACTTCTTTTTTCGTCCTTTATTTGGATATTCTATCGACTTTTTTACGGGAAAAATACCGGATTCGAAAAAATATAATGTCTCTATTGTTGGGTGCAACGGGATGTACTAAAAATCGTTTTTAAGAAAATCGGTTTAGTTTTGAACACATCATTGAAGAATAAATTGGAATCATCCTAGGTGCATCCAATAACTTATCTATCCAATAACTTATCTGAATCGTTGGACGCATATAAATTGCGCCCAAAACAAATCAAAGATATAATTTTTTTGTAGTGCAACGTTAAACAGCCTTTTTTATACTCTTGATTTTCTGTTGAATATCATGAAGAAATATATTTTTTGTTAATTTTCTGTCTTTTCGTGCTACTCCGTATCTTTAAAAAAAAAAAATCTTGAATCACTCGAAAATATGAGTATCTTGACAACTCAATCACCGTTCAAACACAACTTCTTGTAATTCTTGATTCATCAAGTTAAAAATTGGTACTTCTTTTGTTAACTAGATATTAATTATCAATTGTTTATCTAAATGCGCTTTTGTTATGATATGATAGATATAAATAAAATACAATGACTCGTATAGATTTATAAATTTATCAAGTCTCGAATATTTTCAATCTCGAGAATACTATTTGTCAATCTCGTATAGATTTAGATATATTTTATAACATAAATTTCTACATCCAAATTATTAATTATATTTAATTAGTATTAATTACTAATAAGTCTTGGATATTTTCAATCTCGATTCTCGAAGGTACTATTTGTCAATCTCGTAGAGACTTAGATATATTTTGTAAGATAAATTTCTACATACAAATTTCCGTATCCTCTTAAGTACAGCAATACCATCCGACTCAAGCTCTCCAAGCGACGAAAAAGAAAATGGTAAGAAACCATAGCCAATATCCTTAAACTTAGTTTGATACTTGATCCGCTTACGATGCGTCACCCAAATCACAGCGCGACCTCAGGCGAAGTCAGACATCCCAGATTGTGTCAGAGGGGATGACCCAGTCAAGTCAACACACATCAATGACTATGGTAGGCCAATGCACCTGTAGGATGCTCTATGGAGTCCTGATAACACTAACCTTATGGAAGAGATTGACATACAAGTACAACTAGGGCGAGTTCAACCCACTGAACATAAGGTTGGTGCTATCGGGACTCCATAGAGCATCTTCCAGGTGTCTTGTTCCTAAGTTCAAGAGTTTTATCGTTGTTTGATTTGGTTCCAATTGGTCTATCATTCGACTTACCCTTCTTTCATCTCATTCTAATTCCGTCTATCTTCTCTGTTCGAGGTTTGATGTCTAGATCAGGCAACTGCGGCTTATCACCACATCAAAAAATATATTAAAAATATCTAATTTAACAAACAGTACTCCATCCGTCCCCTTATATAGTTCTTGTTTCATATTTTTGCACTATTCACGCTTCAACACATTTTATGACATAACTTCTAAGATATAAGAACAAATATAGTCATGTGGGGTCTTATTTGATTCGTCTCGATGAGTACTTTAATGTATCAAAATTTGATAAAAAAAGTTTAACATATAGTTATAGATATTGACGATACAAAATGTGTCTCGACAAAGGTGGAAAAAGAAACATGAACATAATAATGGGACACACTGAGTAATTATTAACGGAAATAGTGTTATTTAGAGGATCGTATTACTCCGTATCATTACCTTTTTCATAGTTAAAATTCAAAATAAATTATTTCTGAAAAACCTCAAGACACATAATAATATACGGAGTACAAATAAATGATTGTACTTGCTAGTTGCAGTTAATTTTTTTCTGTTAAAATTGAAACAAGCAAAATGACGGTAACTCAAAGTAAATGCCATGGCAGAAGAGTGTACGTGGAGAGTAAATACTGTACTCCGTAAGAGCGTACGGCAATGCGCGCAGTGGACAAGAATGGCATTTACTCCCATTTCTCTGCAGTTAAATGCAGCATTTACTGTTTGCATGATCTCAAATTGTTTTTACCGTTTTCCATGTCGGGGAGAGTTATGGATTCCTCCGGGTTTGTTGGTGGTGGTGTTTTTAATTTCTTACTAGATCCGTAATCCTGCGGGGAAATTATGGTTTTATGTTTGCGGTTTTTTAGCTTATTTAATAAGCTATAAATGTTTGTGTGATTCAACATGAAAGTAGGTGTATTAATGAAAGAGTAAATGAATCAAGCACGATATCGATTTCATTTACTTTCGGCCAAGACCATCCAATTTATATATATATATATATATATAGATATAGATTCGTATATTGCTTAACATGACAACATACTTCACAACTGTTTTTACCACAATCCACTTTTGTATCAAACCAAATTAATTCGGGTGTGTTTGGAATTTGGATCACTAGCTATAATGCATTACATTGTACAATATTATTTAATGTCATTATTCAAGATCGGATTGTATTATATCATAATATCAGGTATTGGTATAAGACCGTATTTGCAATAATTCTTATATCGATATCAAAGTGGTATCATATTGCGTTTTTTATATCTATGAAAGATTGGGTAGGTTAAAGATGCCACTTATCCGTACTCAATATCTTATACTCGTACATAAACCATAAACTGAAGGTTGTGATTTTTGAGTCATTTATATGAAATTACATAGACTTTTTTTGTAAACTATAATACACACATGCATGAATCAGCCTACACATTGATTACATTGATTTATAATATATATAAATGAGCTAATATTATGTTTCAAAACTACCTCAAACAAAATATGAGTAAATAAAAAATACCTATATTTACAAATATTAACAAATATTAACAAATTCAATAACCACAACAAAACAATAATACTAACGAATAGAGGGCAAGGAAATTATCTAGTATCTTATATATATATAAGTTGGATGTCCGTTGATCGAATTGAATGAAATAGGTACCGAATAATGATTGACGCAGAATTAATGAACTTGATATGGCCCACTTCCTAACAATAAATGGTTTATAATGAAAGAAATCTATTAATGAGCTTTGTTTATGTCTTCATTTGGGCCATTTAAAGGGGCATTGGATTCAATTCTAAGTTCTAACAAATCTCTCTTCTCGATAGCTCTTTGTCAGAAAAAAGTTGGCACATCTTTCAGCATCCACATCCAATTAAAAATGGGTGATCTCATAATTTAATGTAAATACCGTGATTTTCTTCTCATAAGAAAATTTAACCAAAGATGAAAATTTGTAATTTCCTCGCGCGGAGCGCGAGACACGTATCTAGTATACTAGAAGGCTAACTGTCTTTTGTCAAAAATTAATGCAATTGGTACTTATTCCCACCACAATCAACAATCCTAATTTTCAGCTCTTAAACACTAATACTTCTCATAACAATTTCTCTGGGGTATGTTTTGTAGTTTTTCTACTATGAAATAAGAAATAAAACTTCACCGATGTAATTTTGACTTTTTTAGCCCATTTCGTATTAAATATTTTATGTTGTCAAATTCCATTGCTTTGCATGACAAATTGTTGAAGATTGAGACTTTTTAGTCATTTCCGTGAAATTATATATACTTCGTATATATGAACCAATATTATCTTCTGAATCTACTTCAAACATAAATACGAGGAAATAAAAAATACTTATAATTACAAACATTAACAAATTTAATAAGTACAACAAAAATATCAATAAATAATACGTAACTACATTAAACCACATACGAAGATCTGTAATTTTTCCCATGGAGTGTGGGGCCCGAATCTAGTTATATAACTTCACTTATCAATAAATAATACGTAACTACATTAAACCACATACGAAGATCTGATATTCGTGCATTATAGATGGATAATCATGGTGTTATTCATTAACTTTTTGTAGATATTCACAATAGGTTTAAATGGTTTTTATTCTAAATCCACCATATATCAGGGTTTGATTCTGAATTTGTGTGTGCTTGAACAAAATTGCATTGATATTCATTAGCAGTAATTGGATATTCAAAAGAACTATATCAATGTTGTAGATATATTCGTTAATTTTAGGCACATATTCGTCAACGTATAACTATATTTTTTCAAAACAAAATGCACAACATATATGAAATATTGAATAACCTTTTGTTCGTTATGCTTATAGGTATGCATGACGATGTTCGTATATGGATGGGCAATCATGGTGTTGTTATACATATGATATTCTTGTTACAAATTAATTGTTATCGTACGTAAGATGGATTTGGTCGGTTAGTGACAATGACGAAGAAGGAGTTGTGGATGTCAATTAAGAAGATGAGATGGAGGAAGAAAGTTATAAGAGATACGTATATTAAGAAGAGGAGGACATGGGAAGTGAATATTATTTTGATTTTATTATTTTGAAGATGGTTCCTTAGATGAGAAATGAGGATGATGCACACAAACGTTATTAACTCATGCACACACGAGTTATAACTATGTGTGCATATGTAATAGATTGTGTGCATCACAAAATACTGTGTGCAACATAAAATACTGTGTGTATGAGTTATCACGTGTGTATGCATTAAATATAGAGTTTGTGTACATCATCCTTAGTCCTTATCTAAAGATTCATCCTTACGAGATCTTTTTCCTATAAATTAGGTATTAATTTTTTTTATTTTAAAACATACAAATTTTTGCGTATTGGCTATATAGACTCATTTTTCTTTTGTTATTTAGACTCATAGGGTCACGGATACAGTTAGCGTGGGCGTGGGTTAGGGTCACGCTTACAGAAAGTGTGGACGTGACAATTTTACGGATATCCGATTCATAAAGACCATGCCCACGCATTGCGTACGCGTGGGTATAATCCAAAGTACGTGTGTAGGTAACGTAGGATAGAAAGGAAATAATTGTTAAATTTGGCAAAGTTAGTCACGGGCACGCAAACTTAGTGCGCGGGTCATTTGGTTTCTTAAACCACTCGTCCGCGTGGGGTTAAACTTTTTTTTCCTAATTTTTTTTATTGCGACCGCCGCAAAAATAAGGTAACAATACCTACAGAAGATTTTCGAGAAGATTCTTTCCAACGAAATTTGTACTAGATAAATGAACTAAATCTAACTTAGTGGAATAAAACATTTTAATTTAAGCTATTTATTTAGCTAAAATTTAATTATTATTTTATAAAATTCGTACAAGATACGGAAACTGAACTAAGTATGTGGAATATAAACCAATTTGAGGAAGTGGTCTAACTTGAGCCGTCAACAAAACAGCAACAAATATTCTAAGGCATAGATTAAAAAATCTGAACAAACCCACGCTCTCAACTTTCGTAGCCGTGATCCATTTTTTTTTTCCAATTCCACACCTATTTTCTTTCTATCATACGTTATCTATACGCGTATTTTGGACTATACTCACACCTACGCAATGCGTGGGCGTGGTCTTTATGAATCGGATATCCGTAAAACGATCACGCCTACACTTCCAGTACGTGTGATCTCTTACCCACGCCCACACTTTTCGTTTATGTGACCCTATAAGTCTAAATAGCAAAAAAAATGAGTCTATGCCGGGTGATGCTATATACACTCATATATTTTGCTATATACACTCGAATATCCACGCATTCGGATAGCATGGGCGTGGTTAAATGATCACGCAAATAACCCGCGCAGGCGTGTCGTTTTAGCGGTTATCCGATATTAAAAAGAGAAATGGGCACGCTCACGTTAATCGTGGGCGTGGACATCCATAATAATCCACGAGCACGCTCTCTGTGAGCGTGAGATATAGTAAAAAGAAGCGTTCAAAAATACCCTTCTCACGAACTCGTGTATGATGTAATCCCAATTGCCATTGCATATCACAAAATCCATCAAACATAAATAACCAATTTCATCAACTTACTCTTACTTTTACTAGATTTACATCAATTTTTACATAGTCAACTGAAAATTCAAAAACCCCAAATCAATTACCCATTTCCTAATTCGTATGTTTAGTAGTGCGTTGATGCCAAACAAGAGAAGGGTTATAGAGATTCAACTTTGTGAGATGGTTAAGGAATGACGACGAGACAACGAGGGTGAAAGAGGTGGCCGATGATGCAAATGATGCCGACGAAGGAGTTGGAGAAGATGCTTGGCGACGGTTTCGACATCAAAATCAAAATCAGAGGAGATGGACAAAAGAACGAGAGTGCTTTGTGTTATCTCTCCTCTAATAATGGATTTGTAAGGGTTGAATTTGTAAAAGTTTAGTAATGGGATTAGGGCAGAAAAATCTAAGAAAGTTTGAGAAGTGTGCAGACAAATCGTGAACAAGATAGAGAGGGGCACTTTAGTCATATGATAATGGGTCCAAATATACTGTGGCAGAAAATGCTTATCAATATACCCACGGCTGTGCGTGGCGTGGGCGGGCTTGTTTTCATTTTTTGAACCGGAAATTCATTTAAAAGCCACACCCACGATGAACGCGTGCGTCTTACTTCCCCACGCCCGCGCTTATTGTACGCGTGGACATACGAGTTTATATATCATGATTTATGAGTGTATTTAGCCATTACGTATTTTTAATATCAATCAAAATCATTGATTCGTTTCTAATCTGATGACTCTGATTCGTATTCTCGTTTCACCACAAGAAGTTGTTTCATCAGATCCAAAATCAAGACCCGTGTATATTTGTATATTATTTTTATATGCAATAATTGAAATGTTAGTTAGAAAAAGTTGTCCCAATTCACATCCAAAAACACAACTAATTCGACTACCTCTAAGACTAATCAAGTCCACCTTTTTGACAATTTTTTGGCATCCGAACTTAAGGGAGTCCAACCACCCTAGCTATCTGTTATTTTTGTAATTACCAATTAAGTTCCCATTCGGAATGGTTTTTCTAATGGGTGTCTTTGGACACACAATAAACCACTAAACGAGGAAAGTATTATATAGATACACGATATTTTTTTGTTGTGATGAGTTTATCCCATTTTTCTAGAGGATATGACCTAGTTTTTTTTTTTTACCTCTTTTAGTTGTTTATTGTGTGTACATGGGCATACATTAGACAAACCCTTCACAGAATTAAACACATTTTCATATAACACTAGTGTTACGGAGGCCGTGCGATGCACGACCCCTGTGTGATAGTGCTTCAGCAAGAGTACGATTTTTAATATTGATATATTAGGTTTTGTACCGACTGTTACTATCATATAAGTTAATATTAGTTGTACTATAGTCTGTATTGTTTGTGATACGGGAAAACGATAGAAGATGGACAACCATAGCGTTTGTAATTAAATATCATATATCATTCCAACAACAATAACAATAATATAGTATACGACTATTTCTAAGATGGTAGTCTGTAAGCTATGGTTTTTGGAAGATTACGCAGCTTCTACTTTGTTTCATGTATATCCTCGTCGTACAAATCTTGAAAAATGTCAAGGAACCAATCAAGCAACAAAGCGTCTACTCAAAATCTGAGAAAAAGAACATTGACTACCTTAGTTTTTTTTTAAAGAACATTATTATGAATATTAAGTAAGAAATCTAAAAGAAAAACGACCACTCTATTAAGAAAAACTAAATAACTCACCTAATTACAACACTAAAAGCACTAAATGCTTTGTAATACCCCTTATTTTGATTGAAAATATCTATATATGGTCTATAATATATCTAATATATGATGTATTATACGCGATTTTGTATGTGAACTTGTGAAGGCTTAACTTCTTGTTAATTATTATAGGAAACTAATAAATATCATAAAATGCCCTAATACTAGTGTGTTAATAATTTGTACTCCTTTAATTATTTTAAAAAGAATTAATGTTCTAACTTAACCTAGTATATAAGGTTATTCTAAACCTAAATCAACCCTAGCCTCCTTCTCCCCTCCTCTCTTCCGCCTCCATTTTCTCCAATTCGTACTGCAGAATGAATGATCGATTTGGGTAAGTTACTAAACTCGAAAAATTATGATATTTCAGTGGAAAATCAGATAAGTTATCAGGAGTATGTATGTAACATTTCGTGATTTTTTGATAACTGTCGAATGATACAAGAATTCGTTACCGATTCGTTGTATTGCTGGAAGGCTGGATCGATGGTAGTGTTTTGGAAAATCATCATATATTGATTATAGATCCGAATTGAGTTTATGATATATGGTTAGAATCGTTTAGAAGTCTAGTTTATATGTGTATAATTTCATGATTTTTGATGAATTTTAGATCATGTATTTATATGTAAAACCGAATACTGTACGAATCCAGAATGTATAGGACAGTCCTGGAGTATATTAATTATATAGCTTTCGTTTGATATCGGATTTAGATAATTCTTGAAGCATTAGGTTCGTAAACTTTAAGGCTATTGATCTGTATAGTTTGATGATTTTAGGACGTTTTTTAATATTTTTGTTATATTTTACAAGTTGACTTGGAGATTCTGGAATTTGGAGTCTTTTATATATAAGTGTGTTTGTATAAGGTTTCGTGTTGACATGTACTTTTGTATATCTATGGCTTGTTTAGGACGGGTTATGATTGATGATAGATCTTCATTGGATAATACATGCTTGGATTCGAGGTGGGTCATCCCCCGACTTACTTAGTAGCTTGCCTCAGACTGGCCCGCTTGACGATTGCGTTGATGGACTCTGGCTGTAATGTTGTGTGTTTCCTTATTTGTAATTTGGATTAAGTTCGTAAACGTTTTATGTGATTACCTTTATATGCGACTTGTTGTGATGCCTAATGTGTCGAGTTGTTGTTTGGCTTGTATGGTAGATTAGAATTTGCTTCTATTATTGATGTTGTTGTGGTTAATAAGTTGATGTTGTGTGTGCTTGTAGTTGATGAACTTATTCCTTGGTGTGTGGTTTGTTGATGCGCGTTGGAGGTGTATTTGTTGTGTTATCTTGTGTTGCTGTGGATAAAGAATTGATGTTGTTGTGCTTGTGTTAAAGTGGTGTTATCTAATGATGTGTTGCATTGTATGATTAATTGTATGTGGGTGAGCACGTGAGGTGCATTGTGATTTGCTATCTTGTGTGTTTGACTAAGTGTTGATTCCGCTGTGCTTGTTAAGTATCGTTGTGCGTTTGATACGTTGATTGCGTTTATGCTTTGTCTTATGTGTTGTATGTAAATTGCAGTTTAGTTTCTTGAGATGTAGTTTGATTGCGGGTTCATCCCCTGAGATCCCAACTTCTAACCCAGGTTACTCTGGGGTTTTCTTTTGATTCTGATGGTTACAGGACTTTAGCTTGTACGATGTGGTAGCTGCATGGAGGAGTTGGAGGTGCTCGACGGTGGTGCTAGTTTAGTGTCTAGAGTTGTGTATTTTATATTATAATTTTCGTATTGGGTTTTAGAATGTCCATGTATTATAATCGCTTCCGCTATAGTTATTGTTATGTTGATGTCTTTAGCCTGGTGGGTTTCGGGTGGAAATCCACGGCGGTAACGCCCAGGAGTCGGGGTGTTACAAATTGGTATCAGAGCGAGGTTAGGAGATCTGTGTTTTGGGGGTTAGGTGTAGTTGTCTTACTTTAATGTTAAGTGAGTCTAGAAATAGCACCGTCGAGCCGCCAACGTCTTCCATGGTATTTGTGGTTAGTAGGTTGTTTTTGTTACTGGTGTTACATTATTACGTGTTTTTATGTATGGTTGTATACGAGTGTGTGAGATCATATTTTGGGACTTCGTTCTCCCACGACTACTATATTTTATATTATTTGAAATATTATTTTTATTGGTTTCCACCGGTATGGTTATGGGTGCGGGGTAAGTCGATGAGGAAGTGACCCCCGAGTATGACCATGTAGCTAGGAGGGACCCCTTCTAAAAAACGAAAAATGTTTTGGCGAGTGCTCAAGTAGAGACTCAGCCGGGGAAAGAAGTTGATTATTCGATAATGGACAACGTGTAGAGCTGAATGCTGATCGTTGTGTGCCATGAGTTGAGGCCGGAGGGTGCCATGAAAAGGTTTTTGAACTTTTTGAGTTGTTTTGAAAGATGGTTATTATGAAATTGATTTGAGATTGATAAGTTATACTAATTTATAAGGTTTGTTGATACTGGATTAGTTTGTGACTTGAGAGTCATGTTATTTTATAAGTTGTTGAGATTGGTTTGGGAAATCTGAGTTAACTTCAACGATTTTTGTTAATTAATTGATGTGAGTATGTCTGTCGAATGTTGTGATGAGATGGTTTTTTTGAATTAATTATGTTAGTTGATAGTTGTTGTGAAAATGGTGAGAACGGTGTAAGATGATTCTTGCTCATTCATTTACATAATTATATATCTATTGATTGTAAGTTTTTCTATTCTATACGGATATTATTTGTTATGTGTGATTGTTGTATATAGTTGATGTCAGTTGAGACTAGCTAGTGGTGATTGATTGTTTCGTCCATTACGAGGACGTCGTTGCGTCTGATAATTGACATGAGGTGATGAATTTCTCACATGTTTATATTTACTTGTGTTAGTTGTGGTGATGATATTCTCACCACATTGTCTTGTTTGTGTGTTTGAATTATTGATTATCTTGTAGCTAGCGGTCTTTTTTTTCCTAGTGATTGTGGTTGTTTACTTCTAGTTTCGAGGCCGAAAATTATTTTTAAGGGGGGTATATGTAATACCCCTTATTTTGATTGAAAATATCTATATATGGTCTATAATATATCTAATATATGATGTGTTATACGAGAATAAAATTATAAATTATATGATGTATTATACGCGATTTTGTATGTGAACTTGTGAAGGCTTAACTTCTTGTTAATTATTATAGGAAACTAATAAATATCATAAAATGCCCTAATACTAGTGTGTTAATAATTTGTACTCCTTTAATTATTTTAAAAAGACTTAATGTTCTTACTTAACCTAGTATATAAGGTTATTCTAAACCTAAATCAACCCTAACCTCCTTCTCCCCCTCCTCTCTTCGGCCTCCATTTTCTCCAATTCGTACTGCAGAATGAAGGATCGATTTGGGTAAGTTACTAAACTCGAAAAATTATGATATTTCAGTGAGAAATCAGATATGTTATCAGGAGTATGTATGAAAATTTTTGTGATTTTTGGATAACTGTCGAATGATACAAGAATTCGTTACCGATTCGTTGTATTGCTGGAAGGCTGGATAGATGGTAGTGTTTTGGAAAATCATCATATATTGATTATAGATCCGAATTGAGTTTATGATATATGGTTAGAATCGTTTAGAAGTCTAGTTTATATGTGTATAATTTCATGATTTTTGATGAATTTTAGATCATGTATTTATATGTAAAACCGAATACTGTACGAATCCAGAATGTATAGGACGGTCCTGGAGTATATTAATTATATAGCTTTCGTTTGATATCGGATTTAGATAATTCTTGAAGCATTAGGTTGGTAAACTTTAAGGCTATTGATCTGTATAGTTTGATGATTTTAGGACGTTTTTTAATATTTTTGTTATATTTTACAAGTTGACTTGGAGATTCTGGAATGTGGAGTCTTTTATATATAAGTGTGTTTGTATAAGGTTTCGTGTTGACATGTACTTTTGTATATCTATGGCTTGTTTAGGACGGGTTATGATTGATGATGGATCTTCATTGGATAATATATGCTTGGATTCGAGGTGGGTCATCCCCCGACTTACTTAGTAGCTTGCCTCAGACTGGCCCGCTTGACGATTGCGTTGATGGACTCTGGCTGTAATGTTGTGTGTTTCCTTGTTTGTAATTTGGATTAAGTTCGTAAACGTTTTATGTGATTACCTTTATATGCGACTTGTTGTGATGCCTAATGTGTCGAGTTGTTGTTTGGCTTGTATGGTAGATTAGAATTTGCTTCTATTATTGATGTTGTTGTGGTTAATAAGTTGATGTTGTGTGTGCTTGTAGTTGATGAACTTATTCCCTGGTGTGTGGTTTGTTGATGCGCGTTGGAGGTGTATTTGTTGTGTTATCTTGTGTTGTTGTGGATAAAGAATTGATGTTGTTGTGCTTGTGTTAAAGTGGTGTTATCTAATGATGTGTTGCATTGTATGATTAATTGTATGTGGGTGAGCACGTGAGGTGCATTGTGATTTGCTATCTTGTGTGTTTGACTAAGTGTTGATTCCGCTGTGCTTGTTAAGTATCGTTGTGCGTTTGATACGTTGATTGCGTTTATGCTTTGTCTTATGTGTTGTATGTAAATTGCAGTTTAGTTTCTTGAGATGTAGTTTGATTGCGGGTTCATCCCCTGAGATCCCAACTTCTAACCCAGGTTACTCTGGGGTTTTCTTTTGATTCTGATGGTTACAGGACTTTAGCTTGTACGATGTGGTAGCTGCATGGAGGAGTTGGAGGTGCTCGACGGTGGTGCTAGTTTAGTGTCTAGAGTTGTGTATTTTATATTATAATTTTCGTATTGGGTTTTAGAATATCTTTGTATTATAGTTGCTTCCGCTGTAGTGATCGTTATGTTGTTGTTTTTAGCCTGGTGGATTTCGAGTTGAAATCCATGGCGGTAACGCCCGGAATTCGGGGTATTACATGCTTAATCAAGAGGTCAAATTTATATTATATTAGATAGATGCAATCACGTAACAACTTGAAGTGCTGACCTTTAACACTAACACATACGAAAAATGATTCACTTAACTTGCTGATAAATATCCTCATAAAATGTATTATCCTTGTTTAGTTATATAGGTTGACAAATAAGGGTTTACCTTTTTGTTTAAGTAAGGATTATAATATAAAAAAATGCAATCAATCTACTATTAAACTATTAAAGTAAATCTACCTTTGTGCCACGTGGCAGTCTTTTAATTCTATTTCTCAACTTTGCTTTCCCGACAATAGAGTGCCACATGGCTATGGTCTCTAATTTCTATTGGAAAGGAAATTTGGAACCATATAAAAATATCACATAAAGTTATCACATTTCTTTTTTTACGTGGGAATCCTTTTAAATAAGGCAACATATCAATTTTTTTTACAAATATTCTCCTACGGAGGTTGTATACAACTTTTAAATAAGGCAATATATTAAAAAAATATTACAAATCTTTTAGCTCAAACAACCGTATGATCAAATAATTAGACCAATCAAGTGAATCAACCATAGAAAAAAAAATGATATCCAAAATTTGATGAGATGGAGCAAATAATAAGATCGCATACATCATTTTTTAGGCTTTCACCAATCATCATCATTTCACGAGGTTCAATCTACTCTACATATATGTATATATATATATATATATATATATATATATATATTAAATAAAACCTCCATTTTTTACACATATCACATCCTCACTAAAATCGTAACATTTTATTTTATTATTTATTTTACCACATGTCATTTCTTAATCATTTTCTTTTTTGATAAACAAAATCATAGAATAAAAAAATTATAAATGTGTGTATGTTTATTTAGGATAATTCAGATTTACAAGATATTATGTTTATTTACTTATTTATTTATACTTTTAACCTCTTCAAATCATATTTTATGGGGAAAAGATCTTTTGAGGATGGATCATTAGATAAGGACTGAGGATGATGCACACAAACACTATAGTTAATGCACACACGTTATAACTCATGCACACAGTATTTGGTGATGCACACAGTATTTGGTGATGCACACCATATGTAACACATGCACACAGTGTGTGCATTAGTTATAACTCGTGTGTGCATGAGTTATAACATTTGTGTGGATCATCCTCAATCCTCATCTAAGGATCCATCCTCATCGGAATCAAACTCTATTTTATGTGCTTTTTAATAATTATATATAAAATTTAAAATCATAATTTATAAATTTTAAATATATAAAACTGAAACAGATTTAAATACTAAAAAATGCTTGATTAACACTCTCTTTATTAAAAATACTAATTCAAAAACTCTATATTAAAAAATTGATATCTTTTTACTTTAGCTATTTAAGAAATAATTTAAATTAAGTAATTACTTTGAAAATTATACTAAATTTTTATGAGGTAAATGAACTAAATCTATTAGACAAAATGTTTTAATCTAAGTTATTTCTGTATTTAAATAAAATTTATTATTTTATAAAACCCGTGCAAGGCACGAAAAACTGAACTAGTAAAAATAAAATGGTAATTACGGACTAGGTATATGAATCACTAAACACATACGGAGTACACGTGAATACAAGTTGTCCGGTAGTAGTTAATTAATTTCTTCATAAAAGAAAATAAAACGCTCCCAATGAACAACCGTGTCACCGCTCCGACTAACTCCCCAACGAACAATGTATCTACGACAGAGGAATTGGATCTTCTCCGTAGATCAAACAAAAAGGTTAAACGTGGAGAGGATGAAAGAAATTTGCAGGTAGAAGATTGGGAAGATGAATTTCCCGAAATTGGAAAGAGCCAAAATGGACCAAACCAGAAATCTTTCTGATCTGTACTTGCTGGGAATAACAATACCGGGAAACGGTATGTGTACTCCAATTCTTGCTGGGAAGAGGAAAGTGAGGAAGAAGACGCCATGCTCGATGATCTGGCGGATATGGATGAGGACCCTCGTTGCCCAGTAATACTCCTAACAGCAGAGGAAAAGAGAAGGATAAGGAAACCATGGCGGAATTCATTAATAGTTAAAGTATTTGACAAGAACGTCGGATATATGTACCTACGGCAAAGCCTCAACAAGAAATGGAATACGAAAGGAGAAATGGCTATGATTGGTATTGGAAACGACTTCTATGTTGTAAGATTCTAGAATGATGATGATTATAATCATGTGATGGTGGATGGACCATGGATGATTGGAGATAGCTACCTCACAATTCCACAGTGGAGACCCAATTTTATAGCTTCAGAGGAGACGATCAAAGTTATAACGGCCTGGATCAGAGTCCCAAATATATCAATGGAATACTTTGATGACTCCATTCTTAAGCAAATTGGAGGGAAAGTGGGAAAAGTACTCAGGATTGATAAAAAGACAAGTGTTGCGGAAAGAGGTAAGTACACGAGAATGAGGGTTGAAGTAGATGTAACGAAACCACTGCTGGCGAAATTCCTCTTGAATGGACGAGTGTGGAAAATCCAATATGAGGGAATAAGGATGATATGTTTTGAATGTGGAAGGATTGGCCATGTTAAAGAGGCATGTACAAGTCAGGAGGATACAGGACACATCTCAGAGGGCGAGGATGAAACGCAGAAACACAAAGAGAGATACCCAGAGATGTACAAGGATTATGGACCATGGATGTTAGCCCATAACTTCTTTGTGCCTAGAAAGGATTCAAACAGAGAGGGAAAACAGAATCAGACGAACGAAAGATCATCGGCGCCGGAAAATGGAAATCCTGAGCAACCAGGGACGAGCAAAGCCATAATCCTACGACCCGTTGCTGACGTGGAATTCTCGGACCCAATTGGCAGGAAAGGGAAACAAGGAAACTTTTCAAATTTTCAAAATCGAGTTAACAAAGGAAATTCGCAAAATGTTGAAAGGAATGGATCACGGTATAATGTGCTGGCACATATGACAGAGGATTCTATGACTATAGACAATGAGCAGGATGGAAATAATAACCAGGAAATCAAAGAAAATCACACCAAGGAAATCGTAACAGAAGAGTTTAAGGAAAATCAAAGAATTTCCCTTGAAAATAATTCGGGGACCAAATCTCCGAAAGGAAATAACCAGAAACAAAGTGGGAATCACACGATCGCTCAAAAGGTGAAACAGGGAACACCCAAGGAAGCTGCACCTAAAGAAGGAAGGGAGGAAACTATGGCTAAAGGCATGCGAACACAAAAGGAAGGAAGAAGAAATGCGAAGGAAAATTCAGAGATTAATTTAGGGAATGAGATATCTCAAGGAAGGCAAAGAATTCACAAGGATAACAGAAATACGGGAAAGAATAATCAAGAAGCCACAATTGTGAGAAAGTTTGGCACAACTATTGCAGGACCAACTTCTTTAAGAGGGCTAGTCCTGTCAACAAAGGGAAGGCATCCTAAACACACAATAATACAATCATCTCATACATCCGACCCCCCCCCCCCCCCATTTGACGATGTCACAGCAATGGAAGATGTTCTGCCCTCGGAGTCGCCCACTCGTGACAAACTTGGGAAGAGCGAGCTTGGAATGGAGAATGTCCTACAAGGTCAACAGGAGAATCGGGAGAAGAGAGGAAGTGATGTACAACACGGAGACCATGAGATGGTCTAAAATGATAGTTGATTGTCTTTTTGATTGGGCAAGCTTAGGATCACCCTTATTCCATCAGTGGTCAATGATAGCTCCTAATCTCAGAATTTTGTCTTGGAATGTCCAAGGCGCTGGCAACAAGGTTTTTATGAACACTCTAAAAGAACTGATTCGTAGGAATGATCCAACTGTGTTGGTGCTCCTCTAAACCAGACTGAGCGGGCAACAAGCAGATAAGGTATGTGAACGACTTGGCTTTGATTCACTTATTCGATCAGAGGCAATCGGGTTCAGAGCAGGAATATGGGTGCTCTGGAGAAGTGACCGAGTATCGGTTACGGAAGTGGATGCGCACGCTCAGATTGTTTCGATTAAGATTAGCAGGGCTCGGGAGGCTGCGTGGATATTCTCAGCTATTTACGCAAGTCCGACTCCCAACATCCGTGAGGAACTATGGACTAGGCTCAAACGGTTTGCTCAGAACAACACTCTTCCGTGCCTGCTCATGGGAGATTTTAATGAAACCGCAACCATGGAGGAAAGAACTGGGGAATCCGCAGCGCTGCGCAGGAGATGCGCTAAATTCAGTAGCCTGATTAATGAGCTGGAACTTCTTGACCTGGGCTTCTCAGGACAACGTTTTACGTGGAATCAAAGTCGGGACCCTTCCACACGCACAAGCGCTAGGCTTGACAGAGGCCTATCTAACTTGGAATGGAGAACTCGATGCCGCTGTCCAACATCTAATCACGAACCAGTCAGATCACTCACCATTATTGCTTAGCACTCAACCCTCTGGGAGAACTAATGAAGGAGGAAAATTATTCAGATTCCAAGCAGGGTGGCAACTCCATAAGGAGTTCCAACAATTCCTAGTGACCAACTGGAGCAACGATACCCACTTGAGCAGTGCCTTAGCAAATCTCGCAGTCCGCTTGGACTCTTGGAACAAGGAGGTGGTTCCAACAATCCCGATGGCTTTCATGCCACCTTCTTCCAACAGAACTGGATGGTGGTTCGTAAGGAGGTTCAAAATGCAGTTATGAGTATTCTTCAAGGTGAAGAAATTCTGGAGAGCATGAACGAAACTCTCATTGTCCTCATCCCCAAGAAAGAGTTTCCTGAGTCAGTTAATCAGCTGCGTCCAATAAGTTTGTGCAACGTTGCGTTTAAAATAGCTACAAATGCTAATGTTACGAAGCTCAAACCGATAATGAGATCGATTGCTGCACCAAATCAGTCCAGTTTTGTTCCGGGGCGCTAAATTACCGATAACATAGTTATTGCGAAGGAGGTAATGCACTCTATGAGACAGAAAAATGGGGCTCGCTTCATGGCTGTCAAGATAGATTTAGAAAAGGCATATGACCAAGTGAGATGGTGTTTCATACAGGACACACTCAATGAGGCTCGGGTACCGCAACAGCTTGTCAAGATGATCATGAATTGTATTTCGTCGAGTAGCATGAAAGTCTTGTGGAATGGAGTGCTAAGTGAGAAGTTCCGACCATCCCGGGGAGTCAGACAAGGTGACCCGCTCTCACCATACCTGTTCGTGTTTTGTATGGAGAGACTCGGTCATATCATTGAAAGTGCTATGGAGGCTGGGGCGTGGGTTCCAATTCAGCTTTCAGAAGGTGGCCCGCTGTTATCGCACCTCTTCTTCGTGTCGTCAAATGGAAACGATTCAGTATTGCTTGGCACATTTTTGTGAAGCGTCTGGCGCCAAGATTAATTTTCACAAGTCGATGCTTTGTGTGTCTGAGGCCACCCCTACTGAAGTTGCATCACAAATCAGTGCCATCTGCGAGATCCTAATTACAGAAGACATGGGAAAATATCTTGGCTTGCCTTTGTCAAAGAAAGTGGAGACGAAAGAGGATTTTCAGTATATAGTTGAGAGGGTCAACACCAAGCTCGCTGGATGGAAGGCTCGTGCGCTTTCTATGGCTGGCCGAGTAACTTTAGCCAAAGCTGTCATTGCAAGCATCCCGATGTTCGTTATGCAAACTACTGCACTCCCGATGTCAATCTGCGATTCTGTCGAGCAAAAAATAAGAGCGTTCATTTGGGGTTCTACTGAGGAGAAAAGGAAAATGCATCTCATAAAATGGGAAGAGTTGCGCAAGCCCAAGGAGTCCGGAGGCCTTGGGATGAGAAGTATGAGGCAAACGAACTCTGCGTTTATGGCTAAGATGGGATGGAAAGCTCTCTCGGAACCGGAATCTCTACGGGCTAGAGTTGTAAGGGGCAAGTACTGCAATGGGAGGAGGGATAGAGATATGTTCAGGAAAGTCAAGGGAGCATCGAACCTATGGAATGGCATAGCAAAGGCGAGCTCCACCCTGCTGTCGGGAGTCCAAACTGCAGTAGGTAATGGAAATCAGACTTTTTTCTGGCTACATCCTTGGGTGGTTGACAAACCACTTGATCAGATGGCAATTGGTGACATTCCTGAGGCAGAGTTAGGGAAGATAATTGCTGAATACTGGGAACATGACTCATGGAAGTGGAATGAATTTTCACATCTACTTCCACATGATGTGCTTGAGAAGATCGATATGATTAAAGTTGTAGAAGAAGGAGGTGATTGTTGGAGCCCAGATATTCGCGATCTCGCAATCAACACCTCGCCAGATCTGGCCTTCAGTGAATCTTCAAATACTGGAGACCTTCCTTACGCAAACTGGAGCAACAACTTGCGACTCATCTTCATCTGGATCAAAATGTGCTACTCTCCTCTATCTTCAATTCTTTCGTTACTTTTATACATGACTTCGATATTTTTGAATTTCTGCTGTTTTATGTCCTTTCGAAGCTTTTTGCTGGTTTTCATGCCGGTCAGGCGGGTTTTCTCTGTACCTTTACTGGTTTTTTACTGGGCGACGCCCTTTTTCCTCGACCTTGTTCCTGAGGGAATAGCTAGCATTTTAGAAGTTGATAATTGGATGAATGAAACTATGTAATCTTTTCCTTATGAATAAAAGGGTATAACCCACATTTCTACCAAAAAAAAATTAATTTCTTCATATATCAGCTAAAATGTCAAAAAACGATTTCGGTAAATGACATGATTTGGATGAGTGAATCAATCAAGTCCGGTGTAATAGTTTTGAGGTTCGATGAGCCAAGCCACTTGCCATCTGAGGAAATTTAACTCTCATCTCACTAGACTAGATGATTCGGAGTAATGCAATTTAGGGTCTCACCTTTCTACATAAAAAATTTAAGCTAGTATGTAAGGAATTTCCTCAGGCAAATTCCAATAGTTTCATGATAACATTTGCTGAAGACATTGGAGAAAGAGGAATACTCTCTTCCAACATTTGGCTTATTGAAAAATCCAATAATGAAGTTCTCTGATGTTGCATATTCGTTAGTAACGAGGCTTTAATTTGAAGCCCAGATCATATTTCACCAAACAATCCCTTCAAAATGAAAACAAACCTTATCCGATATGTCAATTAAATTAAGCTAAAGACATTGCAATTCTTGGAAAAGTCAAATAAATAAAAGATTCAACACTTAAGTAACAAAAGAATACACCCATAAGCAAACACTAAGCTTCTTAAACATAAGCCAGTGAAGATCCTCTGACTCAATCATGTGTTCATCTCTTGTTTCATACCTCTCACTCTCTCAGATTCTAGCACATCATTCATCATACACCACATTTCACATTATCATAAACAACATATCTGAAGATTGTGACAGAATTAGAGGGTGTTAGCCAAGAGAAGGTCTCTGCATAGTACATATATGTAGAGTCTGCTCTGGGTTTCAGAAAGAATATGCTCAACTATACTTCAAAAACAATAGACATTACACTTCAGATAAAACAAATAACATACCCTAGTCGTGACATTTCAAGGATGACGTACAATACTATTTGCGATGTGCAGCATGGATCTTATATTGGCAAAGTTTAGGCCAGCATCCAGAAGTAGTTAACTTATCCAGATGGTTTCACGATAACATGATTTCACAAACCATTAACAGTCATTAAGAAGTAACATTCTCATACAATAACTTAGCCGTAGCTAAAAAAAGCAAGTAAAACAACACACCACCAAGCTTTTTCATCCATCAGCTGACCTTTCAGTCTATTGCTATTATACGAAAAACATAAAACGCTCGCACCATGCACAATTTCTTGATTGAGCTTCGCTACTCACATTCATTCATTCTCCAGCATTAATAGATGAATATGACATCAAATCTCTGGAGGATATTGCTTCGCCTGCTGCCTTATCCTCCTTCTGTACTCATCTTTATCCTGCATTAAATTAGGAATCTGGGTTAGCACATCTCATACCATAAAGATGCAGCAAGGTTGTAAAAAAAAACACGGTGGCAAATTAAGATTAATGAGATCAAATAAGTAATATGAGTACCTGGATAAACATATGATATCCATCAGTCTGTGCAGGATCAGAAGCATTAGGCACGTCTAGCAAATCCTGGATTCCAACCAGAATTTGCTTGACAGTAATTGCGGGTCTCCATCCCTGAGAAAAGGCAGAACAAATAAGAAAACAGCAATAACTAGGATCTAACAGAAGCACCACAATAGCATTTGCTTACACTGTCTTCATTTAGGATGGACAGACAAACAGTTCCAGACGGGTAAACATTGGGGTGGAAGAATCCTGGAGGAAATTTACACTTTGGTGGCTTGCTAGGATAATCTTCAGTGAAATGGAGTGTCAAGGGGAAGAAGCCACCTTCCCAGTCAGTCTAGTAATGCAACAATTACAATCAAGTCAATTATAGTACCAAAATCATAATTTCTGACGGATATTTGAAATATCAACCAGAAGAGAAACTTGTTGCTTCTAAGTAGAGACGATAACTCAGAAAACGCATAGAATCAGGAATCAAAGAGTCCAGAAGCTAAATTTGATCAAACCCAAAACACAATCACAAGACTCTATTTATCTTTCCAGTGAGGGATAGTTCAGATCGAATCAGAAGAGGGATTGAAGCGAGGAAGAGAAACTAACCCCAGGTTTTCCAGGGATGAAACAACGCCAGGACATCAAATTCATGGTACCATCTGGGAGAGTCTCAGGCCTGGCAACGAAACCCTAAATGAGAAAAGGAAATGGGAAATTAGTGGAATAAAAGAAGAGAAATGGAGGTATTAAAAAAGTGGAGCGAACATGAGGATGATTCTTCCGCCATGACTTCCTCTCCTCCGTAAGACGACCCCGGGCAATGCCTCCACCTGACATGGCAGCTGTCTCTGGTTTATTTAAAAGTGTTGGATCTGATGGAGGTGGAGTGTAGAAGCAGAGGAGAGGATGAAGAGGAATTTAATGGAGGAGAAGAAGAATCTGGAAAGGGATGAGGAAGATGATGGAGGAAATTGAGAGAGAGAATGGTGTGGTGTTAGAGAAGGAGTAGTACTTGCTTTGCTTGGTTGGTGGGAAAATGGATGGATGAAGTCGTCGCAGCAGCAGCTGCAGCTCTGTTACTGTTAGATGGAGGTGGGCCCTTCGTTCCTTGTTATCGTCTACTCGCTGCCTCTTTAATTATCTTCCCATTTGTTTTTATTTTTCTAGAATCCGCTTCGATTTGGTTTTCATTCGAAAATTCCCGATATCAGTTTTCACTAGTTTAGTTTCTCGTGCATCGCACGGGTTTTATAAAATATAAGTTTAATTTGAATATAGAAATAACTTCGGTTAAAATATTTTACGAAGTTTATTTACCTTATACAAATTTAGTATAAGTTTTAAAAATAATTGTTTAGTTTAAACTATTATCTAAATAGATTAAGTAAAAAGATATCAATTCTTTAATATAATTTTTTGAATTAGTATGATAAATATTTTTAATAAAGAGAGTGTTAATCAAGCTTTTTTAAATATTTAAATATGTTTCAGTTTAAAGTATTTAAAAGTTTATAAATTATAAGAAAAATAAATTTTCCATATAATTATTAAATAACAGTTTTAAAGGAAGCTTGCGGTTTGTAGTAAGGCAATACATAAATTAGAAAATATCGTGTGATTTAAAGTATAAAAAAGGCAATACAAATATTAGGATTAAAGCTTTCCACGTGGGCGATTTAAGAAATTAGGAAAAAAAAATAGAAGGCTTGTTAAAAGAGGGAATGTCATGTGGTAAAAGAGGAGGATTACTTTAATAGTTTAATAGTAGATTCGAAAATTTTATTTGTCTATGTACCAGTTGTACGAATCTTAAGCAAGACTAACGAAAATAAGAATGTAAAGTGTTTATATTGATTGAATTGTTTATATATATATAAAGAAGAGTAGGATATCATAATAGTAATTAGGATAAAGAAAGGTAATAAAAATAGGGAAAGTGTCGGGTGAGAATACTTTTTAAAATACGAACGTGAGAATGATGCATTAGTAGTAAATTGGTGCACATTTAGTACTAATTTGATCCACATTCGTTGACAAACTTTAAAACATCAAAAATTTTAAGAACATTCATTTTGTAAAGAACATTTACTGAGAAATTGAACATTCAAGTAAAATTATTTATGTGTATCACTTTTTTAAAAGACGTGCATCAAAAAACATTTAAGTATATTTTGATGCACATTTAAGTATATTTTGATGCACATTTAAGTATATTTTTATACACATTAGTCATTCTCACGTTCTCATTTTAAAAACTATTCTCAACGGAACCGCACCTATAAAACTATATTTAAATTATCTTTAGGCATATATGATGGATGAATCAATATTGCAGGATATACGTGATTGACACATTTAACCTTGATCTTCTTCTTTAAGACTTTGCTTTGAACTCAATGGTTTGGTAAAAAGATCTTATGGTTGGTCTTTTGCCCCAATGTGTTGAGTCTTCACAATCCCTGCTTGTATCTTTTCTCGAACAACATTACAGTCGATCTCGATATGCTTCGTTCGTTCGTGGAAGACTGGATTGGAGGATATGTGTATGGCTGCTTGATTATCACAATATAACTTTGTCGCATCCTTTTGTTCAACTTTTAGGTCCTTCAACAAATTTCAGAGCCAAACTACCTCACAACTATGTCGTAGCCATAGACCTATACTCTGCCTCGACACTAGATCGAGAAATGGTCCTTTGCTTCTTGTTTCTCCATGAGATGGGTGCACTGCCAAAGAAGATGTAGTAACCGGTAACTGACCGTCTCGTGTCTCTACATCGTGCCCAATTTGCATCAAAATAGCCGATGAGTTTGAAGGTCGTAAACCCCTTGTCCTGGAGTCAATTTGATGTACCTAAGCACATGTTGGGATGCATCCATGTGGGGTTGTCGTGGCTTATTCATGAATTGGCTTAGGACATGTACGGCGTATACGAGATCAGATCGCGTAATAGTAAGGTAAATCAAACATCCGACTAGTCTTCGATACCGAGACGGGTCCTTTAGCTCTTCACCTTCATCTTGTTGTAGCATCAAATTCTGATCCGTGGGGAATTTGGATGGTTTTGTTCCTAAAAATCTTGTGTCGTCAAGTATCTCGAGTGCATATTTTCGTTGAATTAGAACAATCCCCTTCTTTGATCTTGCTACCTCTATGCCAAGGAAATAACGTAGTTACCCGTATCCTTGAGTTTGAACTTTTAGAGAGGAACATCTTTGTTTCTTCTATATCTTGTAGGTTATCTCCAGCAAGTATTATATCATCAACATAAACTAATAGAGCAAGAAATGTACCTCCTTTATTTCAAACGAATAATGAATAGTCTAACCATGTTTGAACAAATCCAGCATTCTTAAGGACACTTGAAAATTTTATTAACCATTGTCTTGACGCTTATTTGAGCCCGTATAGATATTTGTGGAGCTTGCGGACGGTATTCTCCCCTTTTCGTTCGAATCCAGGTGGTAGCGACATGTATATGTCTTCAAGGAGGTCATCGTTTAAGAACGCATTATTAACGTCGAGTTGGTGAACATGCCAATTTTCAATCGAGGCGAGCCCAAGTAACACATGAACATTAGTGAGCTTAGCAAATGGTGCAAACGTTTCACGGTAGTCAATCCCGTGAACTTGGATGTAACCTTTGGCTACAAGACGAGCCTTATATCGTTCGATCGTTCCATCCGGATTGTGCTTAATTTTAAACACCCATTTGCAGCCGAGGGGACGCTTTTGTGTGTAGGAAGAGTAACAATACTTCGTGTGTTATTGTCGCGCAACACTTTAATCCCAGTAACCATGGATTCTCTCCATCGAGCGTCACGGACGGCCTGCGAAAAAGTACTCGGTTCTTTTGCAATAGAGATGTTAGCAATAAAAGTCTTATAAATATGAGAAAGTCGATCGTAAGATAAAACCGTTTTGATGGAGTGGGCGGTAGAGGGATCTATACGATCATCGGATGCTGCAACATGATCAGTACTAGATGTGCTACGCTGAAGTGTGCTCTATGGCTAGCTGAAGTGTGCTACACTTTTGCCTATATATACTTCTCTATGCTAGGTGAAAGATGTTACACTTTTGCCTAAATGTGTTTCTCTATGGTTGAAATGTGCTACGCTTTTCGCCTATATGTGATTCTCTATGGCTAACTGAAATGAGCTACGTTTTTGCCTATATGTGCTTCTCTATGCTAGGTGAAATGTACGCTTTTGCCTAGAAAGAATTTAGCACTTTTACTTACAAATCATAGCACTTTTGCTTACAAACCATAGCATAAAAATTTGGTAGAAAAAAACATAGTACTTTAGCTTATAAATAATAGCAAAAAAATTTGGTAGCAAAAAAAACAAAGCATTTTTGCTTACAAATAATATCCTTTTTACTTACAAATCATAGCACAAAAAAATTTACAATGGAAAAAAATCCGATTAAAAAACACTTACCTAAAAAAGTCAACATCGGTCAATTCGTTATTCCTCCTTATTTCTCATCTTAAGGGCATTTCTCATGAGATTTGAATTCTTTTTAAAATCTAAAAATAAATAGCTTAACAAAGCAACGATATAACAGACCTAAGCAAATCTTTCAAATCCCGAATTGATTGGATCTCATCAGCATCAAAAATAGCAGTGCCCGAAGAGGAGGACAGATACATATCACCTGGAAGTGGTTAAATATGAAATTGTATAGTGGAAAAAAATGCTATTATGGCAACTATATTAACATGAATACCACACCTCGAAACTCCCTGATGTTCATAGCGGGGAGAATAACAACATGATTGTCGTTCTGCTTAGCGTGAGTGGCATTACGCTTTATCAATTCGAGCCCTAACCTCCCCACATGGAAACCCGGACCCTAACGCCCCTGGGACAAAGCAGGGAAAAATTGTAATTAGAACATTTCAAATAGGGTATAATGGCGCGTGTTTGTGTAACCGTAAAATACCGTTCGTTCATGAGGTAGAACTCAACCAGATGGAACGAATTTGTTGTAGGCCTGGGCTTACCGACTTCAACTACGCATCAAATTACATCTGCGAGAGTGTAAACAGGGTTTGTTTTGGTTAAAATATATGAATCCGGATCCGACACGGTATATGTTCAGAAGACCACATACCTATTTGAAATTTTTTGTTGTTGAATTGGATGTCCTCCCGTCTCACCAGGTTGAATGGATAATAGGACGCCGGGGGGATGTCACAATCAACTTTAGTCACCGTTGTGTTACCTTCGAGTTGTATGATGTAGGGGTCACCACGTCGAAGACGGTACATATCTTTGTTGGGACGGACAGTGTAACCACTGATTTTCACACAATTCTTGACAACCAACTTGGACAGGAAACAATGTGATATGGCCGCCCGAGCGGTGCAATGAATACCACCACCCTGCAACGTTCAAACCGTTACGACACATAAAGAACGTCAACCATTATGTCATTATATAAGAATACAAATGAGCAAAGATCGAATCATTTACCGTGCGATCCGCCAGCAAGTAATCGGTGCTCAGGTACCGCGAATCGGGCTTGACGGCCTCCCACTTATGACACACAAACACCTTGATCTGGTTAGCTGATCCCAAACAAAGTTCAGCGAGCGGAACGTCAACATCATCAACATCAGTGGTGTCACCATCCACACTCACGGCCTTCGGGTATTGCTTCCTGAGGGTCCTCTTGGGCTTTGATACGATACTGGATGACGTTTTTTTAGAAGAAACCTCAGCATCAGCAATTGAATCGGCATCCAAGGATATCACAACGTTGTCGACGGCTGCTGAGAGAGCGTTTGATTTACCCATCATCATTGATTTGCGAAACACAGAAAGCAAAAAGTCGCGAATCAATCACGATGCTGGGGTGGATCTTATATACATTCAGTCCCCGAATGAAAAATAATGAGGCAAACGAATGGGGATGACGATACATGATTACGCCGGACGGTTACGGCTTGAATGGCTTGAATACAGTAGTGAATGCGGGGATGTGAATGGGCGATCGTTGAGTGATCTGAAATGAGCAGTCGGAGGCAACCCTAACGAAACGATTGTAGACGACAACCATGTGATGGGCTGGGTTTGGGCAAAGGCTTGCATCATCCACTTGGGCTGGGGCTTAAACCGTACCGGATTTGGGCAGAAGTTTGGGGAAAAAACGGACTCATCAGAATGGGCTGTGGAAAACGGGCTCATCAGAATGGGTTGGGGTTAGGGATAGGAAAGTGGGTTGGGTTAAGGGAAGTTATAAATAAGATGGTTTTAAATGGTGGTGAGTGGTATTTATTACCAAAAACATCTAATCTTTTATTATATTAAGATACCAAATTCTTCTTAAGCCTCTCTTTAATTTTCAAGATAATTTTTCAATAATAAATGATTATAAGCTCTCTTTGAATTCTATCAACTTTTGTTTGTAAATTTAATTGATTTTATCTTAGGGTTATAAATATGATATATTTCAAAAAGTTTATTAAATATATACATTGAATTTTAGATTAGTGACGTGAGTGTTAAACCTAATACTATGGGGTCTCATATATACTACATATAAGTTGTTATGTTTTAAAATAAAACTTTTCTTAAATATGTATTTTTATGAGAATGTTAATTTTATCATTTTTTACTAATTCCAATTTATTATTTGCTTTTCCATATGTTGTTTATTTCAAAATTTTAAATATAACTATGTCCTAATGTCATTTCAAAATTATAAACTAACTTAGGAGATAAAATATATAAGAGATAATCTATTTATTAAATTATAAGTAAAATAAATCCGCGGGAATTACGCTAGTTAAAAGATATTTGCAATAAAATCTTCTACCCTAGATTCCAACCAAATCCTATATCTCATAAAAAACCCTATTCACATACGAATAAGGATGAAAGACGGAGATTTTTACCCAAAAAAAAGAAGGATGAAAGATGGAGATTCCGACCAAATCCTCGTTATTGAGATCATGCCGGATGATTCAGAGGCTTCCAATGGAGTCAAAGTTGAAACTTGGCCCATAAATTCCGTGGTTCTAGCAGAAAAAAGTCCGTTTTTTTCCAAGGTATATCAGCTTCCATGTAACTCGTATGTGTATGTATTTCTTTTATAAATTTATGTTCTTCTTCTGTAAGTTGAAATTTGTTAACTTTTGTAGTTGTTCACAAATGGCATGAGAGAATCACTTCATCAGAATTTTACTGTGAGAATCAATGAATATGGTATAATATATATGCACCTAATTCCTTTTTCTTGCTCTAATATCTTACATTATTTAACTGACTCGATTAATCTGTATTGTTTCGTGAATAGAGGAAGCAGCCTTTAAGCAACTTGTACGATTCATGTACGGTGAAAGGATGAGCGTAACTTCCGCCAATGATTTGATGGCGGTGTTGATAGTTGCAGACAAGTTTGACGTTATTAGTTGTATGAAATGTTGTGTGAAACGCTTGCTGAAACTACCTATGTCACTCGAATCAGCACTTATGTCTATGAACCTTCCTTCAACTGATTTTGTTGATCCACTAATAGATAAAGCACACAAGTATCTATGTTCCAGGGATTTCAACTGGTAAGTAGTTTGTGGCCTATGAGTACATTTTGGGCTGATTGTTGTTGTTGTATTGTTGTTATACTCAACTCATAATCAATCAAGCAGGATGCAAGGAGACCTGAAGGAATCGCCCCTTTTGATGGTAGAGACTTTGCTCAGTATGGATGGTCTCCGAGTGGATTCAGAAGACGAGATTTACGATTTCGTCGTGAGTTGGGCTCGTGCACAATACACCAATTTTGAAGAGCGCCAAGAAATCATCAGCACGCGCTTGGCTCGGTTCATTGAATTCCACAAAATGAGCTTCTCCAAGCTAAATGAAGTTGTTGGTTGCCCTGAATTTGCCGGTGAACAAGTGTCAAAGCTCGTGTTCAACGCCATTCTTTCCCCCAAGGTTCATGTCCCAAGAGAAGGCGGTTGTCGTTTACGACGCGTCTACAGTCTAAAAAGCGCACATAAACATAGCTGCCTTTTAGAACGCTTCTACAACTTTCGGGTTGATAAGGTGGTGAACCAGAATTTCCAATGGCCTCCCTGTTGTGTGTATATTGACCTCACGAGGGATACATGTTTGAGCCTATACCGATCAAAAAGCCTCTATTTTCAACCATTCCTACTAGCCGGGCACTTATTTTTCCTCAAGGCCACATGCAGCAGCAGTAGTCCCGGACGCAACTACTTTGGTCTAGATGTGAAAATGAGTCAAGTTTTAGAATCTTGCAAGCTAGACTGTGGTGAAGTTGCAGTGATGAACAAGGCATCCAAAATGTTCAAAGGACTGTACAACTCACCGAACGGGGGATGCAGAAAACAGAACCAGTTTTGTATCCCGTGGATGGAGTTGAGTGAGTATTTCATCAACGGGATCCTACATCTTCAGGTCGAGCTTAGGGTACGAGGATAGAGGGTCATACAAATAATTGTCAAACTGCTGTTTACTTTCATATTAATCCCAATACATGCCAAAATAAGAATTATGATGAATTTCCTTATGCCAAAAAAAGACAATTCTAGATGAAACGCAACATTATGTAAGAAGGATTAGGATTGGTTATCAGTCCAAGTTTCCATCTTGTCTTCAATTTAAATTGAATTAAGAGCATAATTACTTAACAATACAACAACAAAACTAACCTCCAGATAAGGTCGATGTCATCCGAACCAGGCTCATCATCTCTGTTCAGCACAAGCCTGCAAATTCGCCGTGCAGAAAAAACCTATTCCGAGGCTAACCAAATTCAATCAAGAAGACCCTTTTGCTAAGCTAGACTGAATCACATTGCTCTTAATCCTCTGAATCATCTTCAACACATGCGACATAGTCGGTCTCTGTTCAGGCGAAATCAAACTACAAGCACCCGCCACATCAACAAGCATCTCAAGCCTAGCATCTTCTTCCTCACCACCATCATGATCCCTCATAGTTCTAACCCAACTGGGTAAATCAGGAGGCGCAACAAACGGGTGTTCTGAAGGAGGCTTACCTGATAAAAGCTCAACCAACAAAACCCCAAAAGCAAACACATCCGATTTTATAGTCGGAGGTCGGGTTCCTGACAAGTGGCGGATTTCTGGGGCCTTATAACGAGCAGAGTCAGGGTCGGTATTGTCTAACACAGGGTCGGTGAAGACGTAGAGGCAATAGTCTGTGACACATGCCTCGAAGTCGGGGCCGAGCAGAACATTTGCTGCTTTGAGGTTGCCATGGATGAGTTTGGATGCTTGGTGGATGTAGGAGAGGCCTTGGGCAACATCTTCTGCTATCTTTAGGCATGATGTCCAATGAAGTGGCTTTGTTCTTGTTGATCTTGAGCCTGTTGTCAAATTTCATTGTAGGCTTAGTAACAGAGCCTTTTAAAAGAGTGACCAAAGCTAAAGAGCTTTGTTTTCACTAGATCCTAGAACACGTTACATCACATATTTGAAATTGGGGACCAAAGCAATAACTCTTCTTTTCTACAACTTCATGAACAACACTCCAAGTAAACAGCACAGGTTAAACGACACAGTATTGACGATACCGGAAAACAGAGTAGAAAAAACATACCGTGAACGAGGTTGAAGACGCTGCCATTGGGTTGATAATCGTAGATGATGAGCCTTTCTTCCTCCTTGGCCTGGAAAAACGCCCTGACAGGCACCAAATTGGGGTGTCGGAGCGCCCCGACTCGCTCCATATGCCTATCGAATTTCTCGGCGGTGACAGGGGCGGTCCTGGTGGCGTCGAGTCTCTTGACCGTCACTACCAGATGGTTATCCAGCTTGGCCTTGTACGTCGTCCCTAAATTCCCCCTTCCGAGCATCTCCGCCGAAGCTCTCATGAGCTGCTCCATGGTGAAGGCCTCCGACTCGCCGACGCTGAACAGAAGCTTGCCGCTCTTGGCCGCCTCTTTCATATCTCTCTCCCTCTTCTTCTCCTTCGCTGTCATAACACCTTCCGCCTCCGGTACTGGAGAATTGCCGCCTCCTTCGCTGACTGAAGCCGGCTTCCCCTCCGGTTTCTGTTCCCCCCTCCTGTTACTCCGAATCGCCGCCACGAAGCAGAACACAGAGGCGAACAGAATTAGGGTTCCGAATGACAGTCCTATAGCGAAAGCCTTGTGTCTATGCGCACGGCTGGTTCCTGAAATGGAATCGGAGGACAAGGCAGATTGAGACGCTGAGGGACTCAAACCCGAGGTGTGCGTCGTCGATGGCGAAGAAGAATCAGTGGTGGAGGAGGTGTTGAAGAAGGGAGCGAGCTTACCGTTGCAGGGAGTGTTGAGAATCTCGCCGCATAGGTTAGGGTTTAGGGAGAAGGAGGAAGCACGAAAGCGTAACAGCGTTGGGGTTTTAGGGACTTCACCTGTGAGGTTATTGCCCGAAACGTTGAGGAATTGGAGAGCGGTGATGTTGAGAGGAGGCACAGGGCCGGTGAAGAGATTGAACTCGAGCCTCAGCGAGAGAAGCCTATCGAGGCGGTTAATTTCGAGGGGGAGAAGGCCTGAGAAGTTGTTGGTAGATAGATCTAGAAGACGGAGGTTGTAGAGGGAGAAGAGCGTTGGAGGGAGAGAACCGGAGAAGAGATTTGATTGTAGGACGAGCGTTTTGAGGTTGAGGAGGCGGGAGAGGTCTGTGGGGATGGGGCCGGAGAGGGAGTTGTTACGGAGGATGAGGATTCGGAGCTGGGTGAGGCCGGAGAGGGAGTTGGGAGGGAAGGTACCTCGGAGTGCGCGTGAGGGGAGGGAGAAGCGGTGGACGCGGCCGGCGGGGGTGCAGGAGACGCCTTGCCATGCGCAGAAATCGAAGCGCTCATTGACGGAGTAGAGGACCTTGTTGTCGAGGTCGGCGTGTGATTTGAAACTCAGTATCGAGACGGCGTCGGAGGGGAGCGGGAGGAGGAGCTCCGGCGGCACGAAGGCCACCGACGACGAGGAGGAGAATGGGATGAGGAAGAAGAGGATGAATCCCGATGATAATAGCATGTTATTGTGGTTCAAATGACATGGGCGGTTTGAGCGGCGCCGACGGGGAAGAGAGAGTAGCTGCTGTGAGTGTGGGAAGTTGTTGCAGAAAACTCACGTGGGAGAGGGAGAGATTAGTGTTTCAAGGGGGGGATATGCTACAACATCAAATGTTTTATTTGTGCACCTTTTATGGAGAAATGTGGCAAGTAATGATGAACAAATTGACTCTCAATACGATTGTATGAGAAAATAACAAAAAGCATAATTAGTGGCCAAAAAGAAAAGGGATAAATAATGTACAATAAAAGAACAAAAAAACGTAAGAATAGGTCACAAGTGAGGCCTTCGCTGGATTTGATAGAATTGGTCGGAATGTTATCTTCAATTTTTATTTTTATTTTTTTGTGAAGTAGGCTTTTTTTTTAAACAAAAATTCAATATGGGCTCATTTTGAAACTTATTTTTAACATAGGCATTATTGTGAGGTTCGGAAAAAAATTACGTTGGAGAGACGTTGTTTTGCCAGCGTCTCCGAACTGAAGCAACAATTTTTTTTTTGAAAACTTATGTATACTGCCTTAAAAAAAATTACCAGTTTTCCTTTGTTGCCATTTAAGAATAAGAATTGGTGGCCCCCACTTGGCCTCTTTGCTACAAATTAAACGCACCAAAAAAATTGGCCCCCAATCTTGAAGATTCTTTTTTAAGGCAGCCGGTCAGCGTCTCTTACACTGAATTTTTTATTTTTTTTTAAATCCTCCGTATAAGAGACGCTGATTTAATAAAAAAAAAAAAATCAGCGTCTCTTATACATATATTTAAAAAAAAAAAATCAGCTTCGCACGTGAAAAAATTCCGAACCTCACAAGAGTGTCTATGTTGGGAATAAGTTTCAAAACGAGCTCATATCGGGAATTGTTTTTTAAAAAAAGCCTATTTCAGAAAAAAAATTATGCTATCTTCGTTCCCATTCACATGTTCACACCTTCGTTAAAACTTAAAAACATTTCCATAAACTGGAATGGAAATTGTCCGTGGATGTCCGTTTCATCCACAAACCCGATCTGAATATACGGATTGAAATCCTGAGATAAACGGATGCTGATGGATCAACGGATTGATGGATGGATCATGGAGCGGATATGGATTGAGGTTCATCCAACTGACGATCCGATCCATGACCCGCGACCCGATCCTACCCGCATAATCCATATAATTTTTAACATATATAAAATATTTTATAATATATAATTTATATGATAAAAAAAAAACTCTTCTAAGTTGTAACTTTATTGTAACATTAATGTTTTATCTCATGTTCTCTTAGTTCTCTCCAACGCCATAAACACTAGGTGATTTTAGTTCTGAGTTATCTCCTCTCCTCTCTTGCTTCATTCTTCTTCTCTGGTCCTCGACTCTCTGTTCAATTCATTGTGTCTCTTTCGTATACTTATATTTTTGTTTTTTTATATGTTATATACATTTTAGAATACAAAATAAGACAACCCGCATATCTCACCCGATCCACCCGTGAACCCGGTGAATTAAGATGGATTGAATGTGGAATGAGGGTTTCACAGATGACGGATGGATTGGATGATAAAATATTATACGGGTTGGATGGTGGTATAGGTAAATTCACCCACCACCAGATCTATTTCCATCCGTGGCACTCCATAAGTTGATTTGAGACTTGAGAGGGAATTCGAATTTATGAACCTAAATTGCCTCATTAAATGTATAGAGGGTAATGTATTGAAATTTAGGAATTAGCTACACTTTTCGCGTCTTGCGCAGATTTTTGCTAATGAACTAGATGCGGGCCCCCGCGCGTAGCGCGGGGAAATCACGATTTTCTATTTGCGGAATAAAGTAATAACGTCGTTAAAATAGATCCTATAATTGGATTGGACAAATCATATTCATAACTTTTCAATTCAATAATATCACTTCAAAAATTTAAATTTGTAAATAGGATAGATCAAGAAAATGACAGAAGTACACATAATGACTCTTTCAGTTGAAAAAGAGAAGTCACCCTAACCTTTGTAAATAGATAATATAAATACATCAATATACATACATGATTTTTCCCTTAATATGAATGCATGAGTTGTTGTATTCGGATAAATTAAACTTCACAAAATATTAGTAGTATGATAAAACCAATATAAATACATCAATATCCATACATGATTTCCCCCTTAATATGAATGCATGAGTTACATTGTTGTATTCGGATAAATTAAACTTCACAAAATATAGTACGATAAGACCTTATCATGTATTGAGTTGGAAAACTAACAGCTTTAATGTTAATATAACATAAAAGGTAAGTGGATAAATCCTTCAAACAGATACACAAAATTGGAGAGGCATTTCTACGATCAGCCAATTCACAAATTCTTTGCTCTTGATTTTTGAATCCTATGAGGATCACACGCTTGACAACGCCTAATATCAACAGATATAATTGCCAACCTACCTCACATATACAACTATTAACTGCTGAAAATTAAGAATGGAAAAATGTAAATTAAAATTCAAGGCATATGCTCACTTAGAAGAGTTACACTTCCATATATATATGCCTCCAACAACTACCAAGAAATGCAAATCACCCATCAGTTAAGCGATTTATGTGCATTGGCCAATTAATCGAAGGGTGAAATCAACAAAGAAGCTGCAATTGTAAATCTATCACTAATTAATCGTTTAAATAGATCAACAACTATTACTTACATCACTTCTTCTGTCTCCCTAACATTGGCCGCCTTCCATAGAGCATCTTCATCACTTTCGATCTGCAATTAAGTAAATCATTTGTTTTTGTAGCTTTGTGAGCTTAAATATAAAAATACCAAACGGGAAATACTAACTAAAGAGAAATCAGCAGCTGGAAAGAGACAATGACTAATAATATTTTTTCCCTTCCTGTCACACATGATGAACTTCCTACATTATATAATCACAACAGAAATTAAAGTCACAGAAACATTCTAAAATGGACAGCTTGCAAAGATTTATCTGAACATGATGTTACCCCTAGAAAATAAGATTCATCTATAAAATTGCTTTAATTTTTTCTCTGAATTCTTTCTTCTCCTTTGATCCATGGAGTTGTAGTAGTAGTGAGTTGCTGACTACAAATATGGAGCTCATATCCATCAATCCACCTAGCACAATAAATCACAAACTCGTAAAATAAAGCATATATCTTATTGTAAATATAGCTAACTGAAACAATTTAGAGTAACTTCATAATGTCATTGCGTTTTAGAGTATCACCTGAAAGTGAAGGTGTTATGGCGAAATCAAATTGGGGAAGCAATAAACCAGCAGTAAATGGTATTGCAATCACATTATAAGCAACGACCCATGTCAAGTTCTGGCGTACTTTCGTCATTGTTGCACGATAGAAACATTATGGAACAATCACACTCCAATACTCAATAAAAGACAAAGCAACCAACCTATGAAACTCTATTGCCTAAAAGGACAATAGACGCAGCATCAGATGCAGCGTTTTCTTGTGCTCCATTTCTCAAAGCAATTCCAACATCAGCCAAAGCCAAAGAGGGGGCGTCGTTTATTCCATCACCAACCTGAATTGATCAATAAAGTAGTTGCAAAGGTACATAATCAATTATCACTCTTTGGAGATACTATATTAATGCTTACAAAAAGGCTATCATACCATAGCTATTTGATACCACACTCTTGAATTTCATTTCGATTTCTGGCCCGGAGTAAAGGATGCCTTCACAAATTCGCTTTCCATACCTACGGTTTTTGCAACAGTTGCAACTGCCTCTTTTCTGCCAAGAACGTTTCGATTCCCATCCTTTGCAGTCCGCCAAAAATATAATGTTAAGAAAATTAGCTAAAAATGGTATAAAAGTGTGAAACTCAAATAGCTAGACCATGTAACTTGCAACAGTGAATTCAGCGTCGTGTCTCAAGTTGTCCGAAATCTCAAAAGCACCTATGACACTTGTTTTTGAATAAATTTGTGCAGTAATTTCCTTAGCTGAATCATGAAACAGCGTGTTTTCCAAATTCTGTAGAATAGATTGGCTTGTTTTCTTCCCAAGGCGTCCTAGAATCCAATCTAAATATCCAACAACAATCAAATGTCTGTTTACTTCAGCTATGGACCCAAAACTTGGCTCGGTTAACTGTCCTGTTGTAGCGGTAATCATGAGTCCTAGTGACTATGCTTTCGACACTATAGCCTTTGCTATAGGATGTGATGCAGTTTTCTCCACTGCAGCAGCAAGCTGTAAAATTTCAGAATCATTGTTAAATGAAGATGCTACTGAAGTGACACGTGGTGTTCCCTCAGTCAAAGTTCATGTCTAGAACTTGGAAACAATCAAATCAATCCAAGTTGTATGCAGAAAAGAAATTAGAGAAAGAATAGTTGAATTTTAACTACACCTTATCGAAAGCAACAGTGTCTACAGTGGCCAAGCGCTCTAGCACATCTCCGCCTCTTAAAAGAAGTCCTTGTTTTGGTCCTGAACGATTTTAAAGACAAAAAAAAAAGTAAACAAAATCAGAGTTAGCAATGAAAGAAAAAATTAAAACCAGCTGGCTTCTAATCACAAGCATGAAAATAGAACTATCTATGCAGCAAAAACACAGCCCAAAGCAGGCATAAAATTGTGCCCGTGTATAATTCAATATAAGGAACTTACATCCGAATGGAGAGCCTCGAAATCCACTCATCAGAACCTTTGGACAATTCCTCATCTTCAAATCTTTTGTAGTAGGTGCTCATTAGCAGAGTTTATAGTTGTTATGCCAGCCATCAATTAGAAATAATAACAAACAAAAGATTCATTCCCAAACAACCATAAAGATGCATTGCTTTAAAAAATAAAACAGAACTCTCATAACAATAGCAAATTGAAGAGGTAGAGATGTTATAAAAGCACACTAACCTTTAAAACCGAATTTTCCTATTTCACTTTTACGTTTTAGAAAATTCTTTCTCCAAGTTAGCCTTTTCCTAGATTACAACTGAGTTTGCAAGATGGAATTCTTCTTATTCACACGTAGAAAAGAATTAAACGCAAGATGTGTATTGTAGAAATGTTTGTAAGATGAGTATCGAAAAACAGAAACAATTTAGTTCCATTAGAATATAGAAACCAGTTAGACGCAGTTCAGTTAGACGCATGTTCCCGTTTTTACGTTTAGTAACTGAAATACATACCTTGAGTGAGGTCAATAAACTAAATTCAAAACTAATGATGTAATGCTCACCTATAAATCAATTCAGTAGAAGTTTTAAATCAGTGAGACATGGGACCAACCTAAATTTCTCTACATCATTTTGTAGCACCTTGATTGCCTCAATCATAATCAAACCAGCAATGATGGCATTTTTTGTTGCAACAACATGGATAATATTCCCTGCTATACCCTTAGCTTCGAACAAACTATGCAAGGGAATCCCAAAAGATGTAGCCCAGATATTTGCAGCGGCAGTGAAAAATTCCACAGCTAGCTGATCATCTTTGTCAAAACAAACATGACCAATTTCCTGCGGCAGTGATTGCAGCATGTGGTTATGGTGGATGCAGCCTCAGAAATATATGTTGTTTAATCAAAGGAAAATTCCCCACTTAAAATACTTTCCAACTCATGAAACCCATTGATATTACCTTCTCTCTTTTTGTGAAAAAAATATTTAGTGCTTGTAAGAGTAACTTCGAATTTTCTGCAAGACTCCAAATCTCCTATGGGTTTTTCATCCCAAGTGATGCCATAGCAGAAACTGAGGATGAATCATTATCATGAATACCAGTATACTCGTTCCCATTCTGTTGCAAATCATAGTGCATCTCTAAAATATATGGCTTTGGTCTGGTACGGTTCTGCCACGTCTGTTCATTGGACAAAGCAGACTCAATATTATATCCAAATACATGATCAAGAAGTCGGACGATGTTGACCCTCTGGTGTGGAGTCACGGCGGCGCGTGGTGATTGCTCGCCATCACGGAGTCGCTGAGCGTCATGCCTTCTTCTAGAATTACTATTCTTGGCCTCGGAATTGACAACTGAAGAGCTATCTTGGTTTTCTGTACCAATCCTTCTTCTACAAACGGGAACCCGCGTATATTACGCGTTCAACCGGTTGTTGTCTATTGTCTGTTATCTTTCCCGATCATTGTCTTTTCCGATCAACTACTTGCATAAATTTTATTGATTTTTAATACTTTGTTAATGGTTTTCTTACTAAAATTACACTTACAAGCTAATTGAGAGAAAATCTTCTACCTTGAGATAAGTCTAGCTTCCAGCTAAGAAAAATATTTATTCAAATAAAGCACGAACTGTAACTTCACATCAAACATACAAAATTGGGGTAGAAATCCTCTTTCTATATTGAGAAATCATGAACAACAAAACAAAGCCACAAATCTGCTTCGACGCATTTTCACTTTTCCAAGAAACAGAGAAAAATAAGGCAGGAATAGTATTTCACATACAAAATAAAGGAAAAATGATCAAATACTTCGTAATCATTATAGGACCTTAAGATTCTTGTTAATAGTCTTCACATCTTAAATTTTATGAAATAACAATATGCATAATGCTATACACCCACCGTATGCTCTAGTGACAATCTATCACTTTCCAGTTCATAGCCACTGGTATCATCACCATGTAATGGAGAATGTAGTATTGAAGTGCAAGCCTACCATCAGCATAAACTGCAAACATGAACATACAAGACTTAGTAAAAGATAATTAGCTGAATTGTAACCGACCAATACAAAGCGCACCAACTCCCTTTCTAGAAATTTCAATAGCAATCAAATAGCTGAATCTGGAAAGAAGCTTTGCCTTCACTATACAACGAAAATGATATAGAACAATATTCGGGATATATTTCAGGGGGGGGGGAATTCCCTTTATAAGCTTTCAGAAATCCAGCACAATGTCATCAAATCAGTTAATAACCATTATCTAATGAATTGGAAATCAAGATCCAGCACAATGTACCTTTGAAAATCAAGATGTCACGACAAAATAATGGAAGAAGCAACACAAAAAGAGGTTAGGAGATTAAAATAAACACTCACATGGAAATACTTTCATCAGTCAAAACACTGAGACATGCAACTCCTCCATTTTCATAGGATTCAACCAAGTTAGAAATTTTTTTAATCATCTTTCAGATGGCCTTTTTATGCGTATTTATATGTTTTTTCATTATCAATATACATACAACTACAAAATTAACCAACTACACTAACATGGAAACTCCAAGAGTAAAGAGCAAGAAACGAAAATAAAGGAAGACTAACTTACATGATCAAAGTCCTCTCTTAAAATTTCTCTACTTGGAGAAGCTTTTGTCACTTCTGCAATTAAACCAGAGAATCATATCCACACACAAAGGACAAATTTGAAAAGATTGAAATCTAGTCTTATAAAAATGTGTAGATAAATACGTCACGTTTTTATAATAGCCTGTGAATAATTTACATGAAAAATGACATTTAACAAAACATTCAAACTAATAGTATAAGTACATGATGAACAAACTTTGTTGTATCATGTGATAAAAATACAATAGATTATTACATCAGGGGAACAATTTCATAAATGAGTTCATTGATTTGTTTTGGATTGGATCAGCGAGTGCTCCACCAATTCCCAAAAAAAAACAATCCCCTAAACGAAATGCTTTGTTTAAAGCATTTTGCATCCATGGGAGTTTTAAACTAATCAAAACATAAACAAATCTTTGCATATGACATTTTTGTGGCAATTGCAAAGTCGTGTACCGATTTTTCGGATACAATCAAGACAAACAACTTCATCGTTACCTTAATGCAAAAAAATTATATTTATGCATTAGAATTAGTAGGGAATGAGTGAGAGACAATGGTTACTGATTAGATCAAACAGAAGGTAAGAAAAATGAATCCCTATATAGTGTCACACTCATGTGAAGGTAAAGTCTGATTATTATAGGGTGATGCTATATACACTCATTTTTTTGTCTATTTAGACTCAGATACCCACGCACTCGCAACGCATGGGCGTGGCTAGGTACCCACGCACACGCAACGCGTAGGCGTACGTTTAAAACGGATATCCGACCATTAAAGTCACGCCCACGCAACGCGTGTGCGTGGGTATTTTGATAAAATATTACGCCTGCGCAAACTGTACCCGTAGGGCAATTTCGGAAATATTAAAATATACCCACGCACACGCGTTGCGTGTGCAAGGATGTTTTCAAAAATATACCCACGCACACGCAACGCGTGCGTGGGTATATAGTGGTCATCTGGGTTTTAAAATATCTCTGCATTCATAACCATTAGATTATGTATTTTAGAGAAATGAAGTTATTTATTATCTCCGGCAACACTCAACACTGAGCTACTGAGGTGTCCTCAGGTTGATACAGCCAAATTGAAAAACGAAACAGAAACAAACTTTGGTTTTAGGACAAGTATTTACCCCCAAATTCTCAATTTGATTTTAGGATTAGGAGGTCATATAACTACAAAATCTATCATCATAAAGTATTATATCCAAAATAACATACTGACATAAAGTATAAAAACTACATAATCTAATGTGGATCAGATCTATCCTCTTCCTCGCGCCCAGAACCGCTACCCTCACCACGCACATGTTCCGAGTTTTGAAAAAGAGATGCACGTTGAGGTGGATCCGGAACGGGGTAAGGTTCCCCAGTCATAAACCCGATGAGAGAGATAAGGTACTCCGTCTCGTCATTACTGATACTTGGACATTGGAGACGCTCGCGTACCGATCCAAGAGATAACTGAAGGCGCTGTGCAATTAAAATATATGTAAAAATCACGTAATATTACTTAAAATATAATAACCTTGTATAAACGAAATTACTTACCACAGTAGCATCAACAGCCGGAGGCCGAGGGACTTGTTGTGGTTGTGAGGTAGGATCCACATAAGGGTGAGTGATGTCGAGAAAATAGTCCATATAATGTTCGTCACACTCCCACGACCACCTACATCGCTGATACGCATCAATGTCGAACAAATGGCTCTCGCGCTCTTCCCAGGTAGGATACTCGTCTCCATTAAACTCCACTTTGTAGTCACTAATATTTTCTATTCGATTTTCAGAGCTTGGAGCATAGGGTTGAAGTGGAGGAACCTGTCTAAGCCCAAACTGTCGTAGGACTCGGGTGGCGTAATATGGCTCTTGGACATCCATGCAACGAAGAATACCATCCAGTCTAGAGAGTCGATGAGTAGTCCTAAAATTGATCTCTAAAAGTCCATCACCTTCCCTCCAAGGCATCCACTGCACCTGCAAATAATACAACAAGAGGAGGAGCAACATCCACCATCATACAACCATAGAACATTATCCAACACATTATTCAGCAAAATTTCGCAACCTAAAATGCACAAAATTCAGTTTCACTATGTACAGAAATTCAACTCTATGTTCACAAGAAACTTCTCAGCTGCTAAGAAAAATGTTTGAGGCAAATATTGCACCAGAAAAGAAGAATGGCAAGCTTTTCCCATTAGAGAGACATGGTGAAGATATTGAATTTACAGCATGTAGGCAATTCACCAATAGAGCCCAGCAAGATAGGCGAGAGAAACAAGGATATTTATACATACACATGCAACAGAGCAAACATTTTGAGGGGAAATAGGGAACTGATAAACCAAATATGTAAAAAATATACACCTAAAAACTAGTGTGCTCAAAGTACCAACTCCAATAAAGTATACTGTGCAGGAATAAGTATTATTGCAAGAGTAAACAATGGGATAGATTTGGGACATAAGGCAAATCCTCCTCCACCAATAACACAGTTTAAAGCCATGCAATCTCTTTAAGAGGAGAGAGCCAAGAAATCTGTTCTACACCATTCAAACAAAATCTGTTCTACAAAAGACTGATGTGTACGCCATGTCAAGGATCTGGAATAACTGGATAACATTTGCAGTGGAGATAATCCATATTATTTCCTACAAAGTGTGCTAGAGACCAACTAAACATACATATGCATGAATCAAACATGAGAACCATGTCATACAGCCTCTAGAGAGAATTCAAAAAGGAGTCTAAGAATAATCCATTACTACTTACAGTGGAAATCAGATAACCCATACTTTTTCTTATAAACTTTAAGTAGAGACCAACCAAACATATTAGACACTCTACAATGCAGAATTTAAAAAGTATGCACATACACAGTCTTAGAATATAGAGCACAGATAACAAGCAACATGATACGTTCTTACTGCTGATTTTCTAATCAATATATTTTTAGGATTTGTTTCTAATTACTTAATTTCGAGCTTGGGTGATGTAGGCAAACATGAAGTAGTCTATACTCTCAGTTGGAAATTTAATCCCCCAACGCTCCAACTCCATATGTGGTAGTTGCCCAACAATTTGCTCATCTGGAGTCTCACCTTCATTCGTAGAAGACGCTCTACTACGTGTCTTGCTCCCTGGGGGTCGTCCTCGTTTAGGCTTGCAAGCTTTCAAGGTATGTTCCCACTCACTGGCATCCCTTTTGTTATCCCATTTGGTTCCTCTAGCTTTTAGAGGTCTACCTTTGGGAAGGACACCTGTAGGCTCCTTCAGAGATGTTTCATGAGGCCTTTTCAAGGTATTGTACAATGAGGTGACCTCTGATAAAAAGTCTTCACTCATTTCACCAGTAGCCACATCAGATGTCATCTCCCTCCATCTAATATAAGGTATTGATACTGGAACTGTGGTATCTTGCTCGATATTCGGATCTGTAACCCCTTTCCACGTCACTTGTCTCCAAAAGAGGTGTATCTCTGACTCTATAAGGGGAGTATTTTGAAGCATGGCAGTTCCAATTCTATGGATACACGGTAGCCCAAGACATGTTCTCCACCAATGATCAGTGCAAGATTCTGGGATTTCGCCGTTCAGTATAGAGTAATACAGATCCAACAACATCATCAAGCACTTCGACGTGACTTTTCGGAACAGAGGAGAAAATAAGGCAAATATCTCAGGGTCAAGGTCATATACCTCCGTCAAAACCTTTGTTCGTGACATCTCGATTGTTTCCCTAATCCTATCACGTTGAGCCTCTAAAGCATAATGTATCCTCACAACCAATGAGTTAAATCCATATCGAGAAGATTGCAAAATATCTTTCAAACTTTTGTGGATGCCCTCAACCCTATAGGAAAACAAAAATATTAAAAACTTTTGTTGCACAATCAACTTAAACATGCATACATATCTTATACAAGGTTACCTGTTTGTGGTCCTTGTGAAGAAATGAAGATGAAGGTCAGTCCAAGCTCGGACTATATTCTCCTTGTAAGGATTGAGCCATGTAACTTCAACATACCGAACAAGGCCATTGTTCCACGATTCTCGCAACTTCTCGAGCCTAATTTCATAGCTCCGCTCTGTGCACGACATAAATAACCCCCAACATTGGTTCGCAAAATTGTCAGCTTGGTCCACGTTGTTCATGACACGCAAACCATATGACTGAATGTTGTGCTTAATGTGAACCCAACACAACAAATGTTTCACTGTATCCCCGTAAACACTTTGAATTGCAGATATGAGAGCCTGGTCTCGATCAGTAACAATTGCAGTTGGCTTCTCTCCCACAAATGCAAATAACTTCTTCAACCGCTCTAGTATAAACACGTAACGAGAAATATCCTCCCCCCTCGTGAATGCAAAAGCAATGTTGAATGTCTTTCCCGTGGAAGTAAAACCAACCATCTCAATCAAAGGCATGCCATACCTGTATATATATATATATTATTACAAGTATAGCATAACTACTACAAGAATCGTATAAAAGATTAGTAAAACAATAACAATACCTATTAGTCTTGTATGTGCCATCAATAATAACAACATAAGGGAATAGCTTCAGCAGATGCAGTGTCTTTGGGTTCGCAAAGAATAAGATATCCACTTGATTCGTAGGGCGCTCATTCCTGTGATACACTTTGTATCCCTCTTGTTTTAGGTATCTAAGTGCCCATTGCGTTATGGTTAATTCTCCATGATCCTCAAATTGCATCTTCTGGCGAAAGTTGTTGATTTGTTTGGAGGATGTAACATTTCCTGGAAACCGGTCTCTAAGCTCAGTAATAATCCAACTTGCCTTGTTTCCCATCTCGGTCCACCTCCTAACCAGTCTCTCTTGTTCTGAGGTCATTCTGCCAACATATGCATGTCCAAGAAAACTTGTAGGAAGGGCATGGTTGTGGTATCCGAAATCAACTTCAAGCTTCCCCCATGTTTCTGCTTTTGTTACCTTGTCTACGGTCAACCTATATCCAATCACCATGAATCGACAATTGCACTTTTTTGTTTGAGTTCTCCTCCCTTCCACATTATTCTTGAGCTTATACACACCATAATTCTCACATACCATTATCACTCTATTAGGATTTGAGTTTTTAGTAACGATAACCATCATCAACTCTTTTCCAAATTCTCTAACCCAATTGAACATTTTCTTCGGGCAATCCCACACATAGTCCACAGTAAAATCATCTGAGTAGTCTCTTGTGCATATCTATTTACAATATCGTTATTTAGATAAAGTAACATTATTATTCGAAAATAGACACATCGTTATTAGATTACAAAACTAAGTACAACCATACAATAAATACAAATACTACAGTTTCATGCAGTTTTACCTCCTTAGGATCAATATAGTTTGACCTCAATTCTCCTTGCACCGATGAGTCTCCATCTTGATTTGACATTGTTTTTCTTATGGTGTGTTCAAATTGGGATAGAAGAATAATATAGGTTTAGGTTTTATGCTTGCAAGACTAAAATTTTACTCTCCAAAATTCGCCGAAAAGAATCTTTTGAAAATCTTTCGTTCAAATTTATTACCTTAAAAGATATTGCGTCGGTTACAGAAAAAAAATTCGGAAAAAACGAAAACACCCACGCCCACGCGTCGCGTACGCGTGGGTCTTAAAACCAAACAAAAAAGGCACGCCCACGCAACGCAAGTGCGTGGGTCTTGATTTTAAGTTTTTTTTTTTTCCGATTATGACCTACGCGTATATGAAGCGTGGGATTGACAAAAAAAATTATACCCACGCACACGCTTTGCGTACCCGTGGATTAAATGTTTCGGATATCCATAAAATTGTCTCGCACACGCGTTGTGTATGCGTGGGTCATACCCACGCCCACGCGTCGCAACTGCGTGGGGTATTGAGTGTATATAGACAAAAAAATGAGTGTATATAGCCGTTACGTTATTATAGGTGAAAGTATTTGCAATATACACTTATATAAGCTCTATTGTTGAACATAGTCAGGGTCATCTTAGTGAGATGGTCTATGAGTTCAATAATTTCCTATGGACCCAAAGCTTCTATAAAATTATGAAAAATTGCAAAAAATTGGTTTAGTAAATTTTTCAAAGCATTTTTTATACCATGTTTTTTATAGGCAAATCAAAAATCTCATTCTCACCAATGGAATAGTTGCTTATTAACTTCCATTTGTCACCCTTGACTTTACTTTTCTACTTGACTTTCTTGCCAAAAAATGGGTTTAGTAAATTGGTTTAGTAAGCTTCTATGGACCAAAGCATTTTTTTATACTGTATTTGCAAAAAATTGCAAAGATAAAACTAAATTTCTCAAATCCCATGCTATTGAAAAAACCAAATTGAACAAAACACTATAACATCTTGGAAGTCATAACTACCACTAAAGCCTCCTCTAAGTGTGTTATTACCTATCATATCAGTTGGATTATGGTAAAAAAGAGGCTGATTCATACATCCATGTCCAAAGCAAGGAAATCTTCCTCCTGGAGGTGGAAATGGGCCTACTTATTTTACATTTTGGGGACAAAGACCGGATTTTTTTGTCAAAATTTCATTCTTGAAGCATTACCATCCAAAAATTATACGAGTTATCTTCATTAGTTTCTCTGCATAGGTATCCTAGATAAACCTCTTTTTCTACTGCATAAAAATCTGGGGTTTTTAGTGCAGCTGAGCTTATGCCTGGAAAGGGCTTTCCTACACCAAGTTTGTTCTCTTCTTCGTTTATCTTGTGCTGCAGTGAGTAAGTGCCTGAAAAAACAGATCAAATTCACTCTTATTGTAAATCAAGGTTCATGGTCAAAATAGTACAAAATGACACATTTTCAAAAGGGTTTTTGCAAGTGTCAACATTCAGTGAGCAATTGCCAGAAAGCCCAGATCAAATTCATAATCAATATTCATTAGGAAAATAGCCCCCATTAATCAAGATTCAATATTTTCCACATACAAAACAAAATCCTCTTCCTTTTCCTTCTGGAGTAATTGCCTAAAAAACCAGATCAAATTACCACTCCTTAATTATCTCCATGTTTTAAAATCAAGATTCATAGTGAAAATGACCCATTTTTAAGTGGGTATTTGCAAATTTCAGCATTTAATATTCCCCACACACACCCCCAAAAATACTCCTCTTCCTTCACCATAAACCGAGATCAAATTTGCCTCCATATTGTTTTTTAATCAAGAATTCAATATTCATACTGAAAGTGGCAAAAATTGACCCATTATTTTAAGGGTTTTTACCTAAAAACCCCAGATCAATAATTTTAATCAAGATTCTTACTTTAAATGGCAAAGTGACCCATTCTTGTAAAAGCATCAGCAACTGTCAACATTCAATATCCCACATAAAAAAAATCTCAGGACTACCTCATTAAATCATTATACAAACAGAATTAGAAAAATGTCATCACTACTAATTTTAGCAAATTCACCAAAATCCCATTTCCCCTTTTACTAAAAACTACTATCTTTAACCAAACCGAAGTACTAATTAATCAAATTAATTGGAAGATGGATACCCTGAGTGGATTGTGAGAAATCACACTAGTAGAAAAAACACCTGTTGCAGCCCCCCTGTTGAGGCGGTCACCTTAAAAACCGACGCAAAAAGTCTTATTCTACTATCTGTTGAGGCGGTCAGTCGTTTAGTTCGCTGCAACAGGTACTTTAGAGGCGGGCAAATATCCGTTCGCCTCAAATATTATTTGTGTTTTTGACTTGTTGAGGCGGTCTGTAAGGCGCCCGCCTCAACAAAGCCCAAATATTAGAGGCGGGCAGTAAGGCGCCCGCCTCAAATGATGCGACGAAGAGATTAGAGGCGGGCAGTAAGGCGCCCGCCTCAAAATAACACAGACATTAGAGGCGGGCAGTCATGCGCCCGCCTCAAAACTCGGTTCGTTTAATTTCATCCAAAAAAACCCTACAAATTCTCCTTTACTTTACATATATATTCGGCTCTTTCTCTTCCGCCGCTTAAGTTGACTCCTCCTTCCTCTTCCTCTTAATCTCCTCCTTCCTCTTAATTTGTTCATCATTTCTACCCATCTCTACACGCAGCAGAGGAAGAGTAAGCGAAGGTGGGAAGGGATTGAATTTTATGGATTGAATTAATGCAGGGTTAGCAGAGTAAGAGTAAGCGAAGGTGGGAAGGGATTTGAGGAGGGAAGGATCGAGGCCGCGGGAGGGGAAGGAAGCGATGTCGGAGGCGGAATTAGGGTCGACGTAGAAGACGAGATGTGTGCGGCGACGGCGACCTCTGCGGTGGTTACGGATGATGTACCAGCGAGCGTAGATGTGGAGAAGGACCATCACTACGACGATGGCGAAGACTATGATAATGGCGCTCATCAGATCTGGTAACATACCATTTATGGATCGTCGACATCAGATCTGGTTCACGAGGCTTCAATTTCGAATTCCCGTTTAGATTTTTTTTGCGTGTAAGTTCACGACATCAGATCTGTTTTTTTTTGCTTCTAAGTTGATTTAGGGGCTTCAAGTTTCTTTGTATTGTTCCCAGATTGTAAAGATTAGACTTAATCCATTAATTTTGTTGAAGTTTTGTTTTTGTTCTGAAACCGTTCGATTCTCAAATCGTCAAATCGTCATTTTGGTCATGTTCTCAAATCGTCATCTGGATCGAATTAATTTGTTGCTGCAATTCTTTTTGGTTTTCCAAGCTTTTTTGAGGCGGGCAAAAGAGTGCATTCGCTTCAAAAAACCAGGTCTGTTGAGGCGGGCATACGTTTTGCCCGCCTCAATAGGCTATGTTTTTAGATATTTTTACCCATTTGTTGAGGCGAACGTATTTATGCCCGCCTCAACAGGTCACTTGTTGAGGCGAACAAATGCCCGCCTCAACAGCTCATGACCTGTTGCAGCCCCCCCTGTTGCAGCGACCCCTGACCGCCTCAACAGGGGGGTTTTTGACCGCCTCAACAGGTGTTTTTTCCACTAGTGTCAAAGGGGTCTGCAGCTCTTGGACTACCCATATTTGGAGCTTCCTGTCCAACTTCATTACAGATATTCCAAGCTTCAAATGCAACCTCCCACAACCTAAGTTGTTACCTCTTCCTTTCACTAAGTGTTGCAATCTCCACCATTTCATTGTTGTGGAAAATATAGTGCTAGACAAATACACATCTTGTGATTCCAAAACAATACCGGGCCAAAAAAAAGACCAGCAAAATTGCCGGCGGTTTTAAAAAATGGGAATAACAACACGAATCACCTATCTTGTAATTACAGAGAGCAACATTATACCTGTGAGTGTGATGAATCCATCATAGTAATAAACCGAACCAGCTGCATCTAGATCCTGAGATCCTGAGAGCACTCATATTGAAGAACAGAAGAACTGGGCCTCTCAAGTTTCTCCCTCGCCTTGATTGAAGGCTTGCTCACAACAGTGATTTGAAGAGAAGCATTGCAGGCCACCATGGCCAAGAGCAGAGAACATGAAATGCAAAAGAAAAGCACAGCGTGAAAAGAACAGAACAATAAACAGATTTATAGTAACGAAAGAAAACACCAATCCAATTGAAGAGGCCAGAGGGGATATGAAGAGGCGGTATATGAAGGGAGAGCGAACATGCAATATGTAACCCCTGTTAAATGGAGCAGACTTAATTTTCTGCACACCTATTCAATGTACAACCCATCGAATTTGTTACCACCCTTAATTTTCAGTCACCGGCAGCAAGAACATGGGAGGAGTCGATCCGTCGTCGTCGGAGATATAGAGGATATCCTCAACACCATAGGTCTCGGCAGGGGCGGATTATATTGACAGGAGATGGGGTTTCTTCAGATGGAGAGTTCGGGGGAGAAAGAGAGAGCGAGGGTGATGGTAAAATTGAGTTTTGAGCCAGTTTTCATCCTTCGTTTCTGTTTTATAAGAAGCAGGTGTAATCGAGTTTGGACGTCGGAGATGGGGATAGAGTTGGGCGTCTTGTCAACGACGATGTGGACGACCTCCATTGCCGACGATCGGTATAGGAGAAAGGGAGGAAGATAGGGACTGCAGACGGCGGGGCATCCATCTTCTCGCCGTTATCCATCTCGCCATCTACAGACGTAAGGGTTAGAGAAGGATTGGAAATGGTTTTGGAGAAGGCAACAGCGTTAACTCGGTATAAAGCCGTAGAGAAAAGCATATGAATGTCCCAATGTAATAACTAAGTACAGAGCCCGTTAGCAGCCCGTTCGCGGCCCGGTACCAATTTCATTCAATTCGGACACTTGACAGCCAGCTTTTATATAGATAAGATAGTGAGTCAATCAATATTATGCAATAATGAAACGAAAAAAAGGCTTGTCTAAAATATTTGATCCTCTTAAACGGATCTTATAGTGAAATAATTAGCAAATTTTATTTACTTTCAATCTTAAATAAATAATCTCATATATAACTATATCTAAAAAAATAAGTTGCTATTAAGTTTGTAATTTGGAATACAAAACCATGAATATATATCAAATAAAAAAATTAAATTAATAAAACAAAAGACAATATCAATATCGATTCTCTTAATAGTTAATATGCATTTCTTATGCATTTGTTGTATCTAGACAGACAAAAAGAAATCGGTCAAATTGAAACAATATCATAGTCGGTTGAAAATAACTTATTTTATAAAAAGAATACGATAGTTTCATGTAGAGTTCGGATCATGACAAACTATAGACTTATATGAGCAAATTATACGTGTGAGTCACTAGTGGAAAAAACCCCTGTTGAGGCGCCCTTGTTGAGGCGTACATCATGTTGCCCGCCTCAACAAATATCTGTTAAGGCGTACAATACAATATACGCCTCAACAAGAGCGCCTCAACAGACCCTGCTGAGGCGTAGTCTGTTGAGGCGTACATATACCCTCAACAAGGGCGCCTGTTGAGGCGTACATATTTTGTCCGCCTCAAAAGGTATGAGATGTTGAGGCGTACATTAGTCTATGCCTCAACAAAGTCATTTTTTAGTCTATGCCTCAACAAAGTCATTTTTTAAAAATAAAAAAGCCTTATCGTATTTCGACCATGGATCTCATCTCTCATTTTTTAACGCGGGGTCTATACGCACTACATTTTGTAACTTTCTGAACTACATTTTCGTACGCCCATAATGGGCGTACGCCCAAAATTGGCGTATAGTGCAATTTCTCGAGTATACGTATGTATACGTATACATATACGTATACGCTAAAAAAATTGAAAATTGGTCCGTACGCCCAAAATGGGCGTACGCGGCGGATATAAAAATCTGCCTCGCTTTCTTCTTCCTCCTCTCATCTTTCAGGCTTGCTACTGTTCACCGTTAACCTATTTTGCGCCGCCGTCCAAATTCTCTCCCATTTCACTCGTTTTCTTCCCCAAATCGATCCTATTCGACTCGTTTTTCTCATAGAATCCAAATCCCTCAATCAATTTCATCAATTCCACTGGGAATCATGCAATCCGAAGAAATGGGCAAAATTTCAAACACCGCTCCGGCGACGGTGGAGTTGACGTCGTCTAGCTGTGTTCTCCCTCCCGTCCGGCGGAGTGCTGCTGGCGCAAGAGTTCGAGGTAGAGGAGCTGCGCGTGGGGCGAAGACGAAGCCGGCGAAATGTAGAAGGGCTCGTGGTGGTGGTGCGGTGGTTCCGGAGGTGGTCAGTGGAGCTGGCGAGGGGTCTGGAGGTGGAGGGGAGAAGGTTAGTGGCGCCGGCTTGTGGTGGTCGGGGTCGGGGCGGTGCGCAAAAACGGGCCCGTTCGAAATCACCGGAAAAGACGATCTCGATCCACGAGGTACGTTATTTGATAAATAACGATTAAAACGAAAAAATTTATTATTAAATAACATTTATTAATATAATATTAGTTAGTCGTTATTTATCGTTTAGGTAAAAGAAAATAATATTATATTAATAAATAATATTTATTAATATAATATTAATTGGTCGTTATTTATCGATTAACGTGAATAAAGAAAAAGATTTATTATTAAATAATATTTATTAATATAATATTAGTTAGTCGTTATTTATCGTTTAGCTAAAAGAAAATAATATTATATTAATAAATAATATAATATTAATTAGTCGTTATTTATCGTTTAACGTTTCACGTTATTCGATAAATAACGAATAAAAGAAAAAGATTTATTAATAAATAATATTAGTTAGTCGTTATTTATCGTTTAGCTAAAAGAAAATAATATTATATTAAGAAATAATATAATATTAATTAGTCGTTATTTATCGTTTAACGTTTCACGTTATTCGATAAATAACGATTTAAAGAAAAAGATTTATTATTAAATAATATTTATTAATATAATAATAATTAGTCGTTATTTATCGTTTCACGTTATTCGATAAATAACTAGTAAAAGAAAAAGATTTAATATTAAATAATATTTATTAATATAATATTAATTAGTCGTTATTTACTAAGAAATGAATTAATAAGTAATTAATACATTATTAAATAGCGTCTTAATAAATTATTAATTAGTCGTACCTAAGAAAAAATTAGTAATTAATACATTATTAAATATTTAAAAGAAAAACGTCAAATAATATAAAATAATAATTCGTAAATATGAAAATAGGCTTTAGAGAGGGCTATTACTCCGGCGGGTTGTTGTGTTAGAAAGAAGAAGAAGGGCCCTCGTCACCCTAGCGCACGCGGGATCACAGCTTCCCGACGTCGTGGATCTCCTCCAGACATTCCAGGAGTGCATATAGGAGATACAGGGAAAGCTCTGATGGATGATTTGGATGTTAGTGAGGCGGAGGAGTTTTCAGAGGAGTTGACGGAGGCAACCGAGGTTGCAGATCAGCCGGAGGTTGCAGATCAGCCAGATGTAGATCTAGGAGATTTGGAGGCGCAGATGCATGCCGATTACTATGAGGGATCACCTGTGCGTGAGCCATCTCCAGCTGGATCATTGTCGCCTTCTGCAGAGGATCATCAGCAGGAGATTGAGGAGCTTGTTCATGATTTCGATCAGGATCAGCCAAACCTCCAGCAGCCCATTCAGGACCCTGTTCAGGTGCCTGTTCAGCACATTGATTCGGGCTTAGCTGTACCGGTTCCAGGGGATGCAGATTATGTGGGGCATCCTGGAGGTCCTCTCAGTTCATGGCTTTTGGTGGATTACAGCACCCACATTGCTCCGGTGATATGGACTGAGACGTCGTCTCTTGCAGAGCGTATTGAGCATGACCCGACTTATGTGATACCGCCCTCATCGAAGGTATGCGTTGGTTCCTAAATGAATTTGTGAGGTAAAACGATCCACACGCTATTCTAATTCATTAATTTCTCTTTCGTACATCAGCTGAAGAGGGTGTTGGATATATACACCCGCAAGGACTTCTTCAGGGAGTATGATAGGCATAAATCTAATGTGCCTGGGTCATGGTGGCAGCTCATTGAGCGGAGCCACTTACAGGTCCTTGCAGATCCCCGGCTCGAGTACAACAGCATCGATCCGATTCTGATTTCTGCATTTGTGGAGCGTTGGTATCCAGAAACCAACACGTTTCACTTTGCATTTGGTGAGATTGCTCCTACCTTGTTAGACGTGCTGAAGATTCTGGAGCTTCCGATCCATGGACGAGCTGTCAGATCTGCTGAGGCAGACATAGATGGGTTTGTGCATCCTCATGTGCAGCGGATGTTCGGGTTTGCTACGATCGAGGAGGCTGCTGCGCTATGCTTACGTACGTAGAGTTTGTTTTATTATTTATATTTGATTCCATTTTTTAGTTGATTCAATTAAATATTTATAATCCGTGATAAATTATCAGATGGGGGTTTGAACATCCACGGCAAGAGAGGCATCACCACGATCCACACCCGACTATTACAGATGTTTGATATACGGGACAGGTAAATTATCGTATATTATAAGAATTTCTCATAATTTCTCGATTAACGTTACTAATTCATTTTTTGTTATTAATTGCAGGACTCCTCAGCAAGAGAGTGATATTGCTTCGCTCTACTTGCTGTCCCTGTTAGGCAGTACGACATTTGTAGACAAGTCTCGGATGAAGGTGAAGCACAAATACCTTAGCATCCTCGTAGATCACAATGAGACAGGGTCCTATGCTTGGGGGACAGCCGTCTTGGCTTAACTGTACAGACAGTTGGGTCAGGCCTCCCGTGCTCAATCCAAGGGGTTTGTTGGCTGTCCGCTCCTGCTGAAGGTAGTATTCGTTTAATGTTTTTTTTTCGTGTATATTTTGCTTATGTATAAAACATTATGAAATTCCGGTATTTGTAGGCTTGGATATGGGCGTATTTCCATGGTCTTCGGGGTCATGCTACGCAGGACTTGGCATCCATGAATGCCTCGGCGGCGGCTATCCGGGAAAACAACAAAGTCAAGTACCATAAGGATCCTGCTCGACTAGTTTCCCTCAGACTGGTCCTTGACCAGATCACATATGCAGAGGTAAGTACTATTTAATGAGTAATTTCATCATATGTTATGCAATTATTATTTTTTAAAATACGTTTATCATTTTAAAAAAACATAGGTTCAGTGGAACCCCTGGGGCAAGTTGGATCTCAACGACCCCCAATATAGGTTAGGTCTATTTCGGGGGCCTCTAGAGTCCTTTGAGGTCAGGGAGTCGCACCATCCTGACCGATGTATGCGACAGTTCGGGTATGTGCAAGGCATACCCGAACCCCCGATTACACCACCTACTGCGATTAGAAATGATTCTGCATCGGGGTACACTGTCACATTCGGGTATGAGGACTGCACTTGGGCCCCAGAGACCCTGCCGGATCGATTGATCACCTTAGACAAGCAGGATCGAAGAGGACTTCGAGAGTAAGCATGGGATTGCAAGGATGGATATCTGACATGGTTTAATGCCATGTCACATCCTTATGTTGATTCCAGATCACCCAGGCAGGACCCACGTGCACCGTTTGACCACCGTGCGGAGCACATACAGATACCTGCGACAACCTCTGTAGTTGTGGTACGTATTTTAGTCAATATCGCTCAAGTTATAATTATAATCTATTTTATTCTACTTATATTTACATTTTGAAAATGTAGCGGGGCAACATACTCGCCTCTGAGATATCTAGTTTCCTACGTGCATATGGTGACACTCTGCCTGCAGGACAAGCGAGGATGATGAGGGGGTGGATCAGCATATGGACTGGTGATGTAGTACCAGAGGAGGATGGGCATGTGCAATGATATGTTTGTGTTCAGTATTATATTTTGGATGTTTGTGTGATGTATATTTTGTTGTCGGTATTATATTTTGGATGTCGTAGTTTTCATGGATTTATATATTATTAGGATTTTCCAACTTAAAACGGGCTAAGATGAGAATTTCTGCGAAAACCGAGGAAAACCGACTTAAAACGGGCCAAGATGAGAATTTCTGCGAAAACCGAGGAAAACCGACTTAAAACGGGCTAAGATGAGAATTTCTGCGAAAACCGAGGAAAACCGACTTAAAACGGGCCAAGACGAGAAATGACACGGAAATCGAGGAAAACCTAGCTAGGGTTTAGGGTTTAGGGTATAGGGTTTGGAGAGTGGATAGTGGATAGTGAATGTGGATAGTGGATAGTGAATGTGGATAATTGTGTTTGAAATGGATAGTTTGGGCCCAATTCGTTTAAACGCCTTATAACGCTAAAACTCAAAATTTCAAAATTGTAACATGATAGAAAATGAAGTCTTTAGTCGTTATCAATTCTCGGAATCGCAAAAAAATCAACGAAAACGTCAACGGGCCTAATAAGGCCAAATTGAGATTTGGTGAGGCCCATTACCTAAAAACGACATAAAACAGGTTAATAAGACCTTAAACATTGAAAAACTTGAAATGTAAAAGTTGTATTTGAGCATTACCAATATGACGGTTTCGTTTTTATAATAAAATAACAAAATGAACACTTCGAAATATCTAAACAATCACTTTCACCTAGTTACGAGTTAATCTCAAGTATATAAGTCGTATAGTTTTACTAATCAAGCAATATGGACAACACGAAGATGTGAAATGTCATTATTTTGGAGTATTTGAGTGTTTCATAACATTTAATGAAAGTTTTATGTAAAGTTTATTTCAGTAACGAATTGATATCACACACATATGAGTAAAACTATATGACTTATATACTTGAGATTAACTCATAACTAGGTGAAAGTGATTGTTTAGATATTTCGAAGTGTTCATTTTGTTATTTTATTATAAAAACGAAACCGTCATATTGGTAATGCTCAAATACAACTTTTACATTTCAAGTTTTTCAATGTTTAAGGTCTTATTAACCCGTTTTATGTCGTTTTTAGGTAATGGGCCTCACCAAATCTCAATTTGGCCTTATTAGGCCCGTTTGCGTTTTTCGTTGATTTTTTTTCGATTCCGAGAATTGATAACGACTAAAGACTTCATTTTCTATCATGTTACAATTTTGAAATTTTGAGTTTCAGCGTTATAAGGCGTTTAAACGAACTGAGCCCAAACTATCCATTTCCAACATCATATCTCAAGTTTTTACTATATACCCCTTCCTTTTTCAATTTTTCAAGTATTTTTTGGCTAAATACCCCTTGCATCATGGAAACTATTTCTTTTTGCTAAATACCCTTTTCTTGTAATTTTTCGTTGTACGTCCCTCCATAAACTCGATTTTCGCGCTGTTTTTCGTTTTAATCCCGTTTTACTCGATTTTCGCGCCGTTTTTCGTTTTAAACCCTTGTAGTGAATTCAGAACTTGTTTCATTTAACCCATCTAAAACATTAAAAAATAACAGACAAAACAATACTATAACAAAAGGAGTCAAGATATTAAAAGCATAACAGACATACAACATAAGTCATCAACTACAATCTCAAAAGCATACAAGGGCAAGTCTTGTAAAGTTACAAAAGGTGAAACATTCAACACATCCGAATTCACTACAGATCAACATCTATACTACCATAATTAATGCGATAGTCCTTCCATTGCTGCATCCTCAGCGCAAACCCGCGATCCAATCTATTCGCACTAGGATCCTTGAACATGCGCCAAACTCCAGGTACAGATGGTACGGGACAGTCTTCTCTAAGGCACACCTAAATTACAAAACATAAATACCATGTTAAGCATTAAGAAAATTGAGTGAAAATCACAAATACTTTAGTGAAAATCATACCGGTATGTAGTGGTTTGCTAAGCCCACACGAGCCATTGCATAAATTTTCAAACCATGATTGCAGCTTTGTTGATACACCTTCATCGGTAAGCATAAATATGATCGGACTTTGGATAAGTATATCAAACCAACCTGAAACTTAGTGGCAAATGCTAATCCAATCATGGGCATACTCATCCAGTATCTTTCAGGACATGGTGATCTGCTATAGTTGACCTCTTGAACAAGAGCGTCGAAGTTGTTTGCCAAATCCAGGCGTAGTCTGGTCATGACTCGTCTGTAGATATCACTGTTCTCTAACAGCTCCGTAGTCAGTTCCATGCGAATGCGGGGATATTCTTGTTGGTGATGCCCCAACAACATGGCTAGTGACCGATATCCACAGTGTTCATCCGCCCTTACGTCTTGTGCATCTACAATGTATGGAAACATGAAGAGATCAACATGGTCAACCCCGAAGTCTACCCCACATTTCGTCATTGCTGGCTGAGGGATATCATCTGTAAGAGTGCAACCTGATAATCCGAACCCCTCTCCACCAGTGCCACTTGAATGACCAAACGCCTCTGCCGTAGTGCACCCAGCAACTTCAAACTCCCTCATTATCGTAGGCTCGTTGAAAGTAGGTTGTGTCGTCGTTGCTTTTCCCTTTCCCTTTCCTCTAACCGTCTTATTCTTCACCTTCGCAGCATCATTTTTCTCTAATTCTTCCCTTGCGTACTCAAACGCACTCATCTCTCTCTCGGTTCCCCACTTCTTTCCTACCGCTCCTCTTGGTCTGCCAGGATCCTTGATTCCCGTGGCTCCAACGCAAGACTTTGATGTGGATACTCCAACATTGTGTACAAGTCCGCTATCTGAGACCACTGACTTTCAGGAAGCTCCCCCTTTTGCCATCTATCGTTGAGCTCAATGAATCTCAACTCCCGCATGGTCTGAGGTACACCAATCTCTACCTCCCCGTTATCAAGTTCAATCCTATCCCATTGTAGCTGCCTCCAGAATCTGTGAATCTGATTGAGCTTGAATGGCTTCTTCTGAATAATATGTTGCACCATCTCGTGGATGCACGGTAGGCCCTGACATTCTCGCATCCAGTAATCTTCGCAATGTTCCTCATAATTCTTCGCCTTTATATCCTCCCATATATCCCACAACTTATGCAACGCTCAACAAACACATTATGGAATAGATGCCGAAATATCAATTTCACTTGTTGATTCATTCGTCTGAAAACCCTGGGTGTCTTGATCCGATCCTCTTCCATGGTGGCCCTCACCTTCACAATCTGGCCCTCGATGGCTGCATGGATCCTCACAACCATTCGATTAAAACCGCCTATACTTGAATCGACTATTTTCTTCAACACCTTATGCATTCCCTCAACCCTATGTTTTATTCATTCAATGTCGCATTTAAGTAAAACAACTATTACATAATAAACTAATAAATAAATCGGAAACGTTTAAGTAAGTTAAATCAAAATTACCTGTTTGAGGTCCTCGTGAAGAAGTGAAGATTGTGTTCCGTCCATGCGCAAACAATGCTTGTCTTGTAAGGGATAAGCCACACCTTTTCAATGTATCCGACGACGCCGCTTCTCCAAGATGTTCTCAATCCTAGCAGTCTTTCCTCGTATTGTTCCTCCGTTCTTGATAGAAAAAGTCTCCATACTTGCGAGCACAACCTTTTCACCGATTCCTTATTTTTCAAAATTCTGGTAGCGTTTACCTCGATGTTGTGCTTGATATGAACCCAACACAAGAGGTGTTGAACCGGAAGATCTTTGAACACATATTTGATTGCAGTGATGAGAGTTAGTTCTCGATCGGTCATTATTGCAGTCGGCATTACTCCAACATCCTCAAACAACTTTTTAAGCCTCTGAATTATCCACAAGTAGTGCATTGTTTCCTCCTTACCCGTGAATGCATATGCAATGTTGAATGTCTTATGCGTGCAAGTGAAACCGAGAATCTCCACAAGAGGCATTTTATACCTGCATAATATATTTAAATAATGAAGGAAGAGGCATATGCAATATATTTAAACAAATTTTTTTGATATACAACTATTATGTACCTATTCGTCTTGTATGTGACGTCAATAACCACGACGTACGGAAACATCTTCAACAAGTGCAACGAGTCTTGATGGGCAAAAAACAAGATTTCCACCTCGTTTGATTTCTTCTTGCAGAGGGGATGCACTACATAGTTGCGCTCCTTCAAAAACTTCAAGGTCCATTGTGTAACATTCAAATCTCCACGATCCTCAAAATGCAACTTCTGAATAAAGTTGGCGATTTGTTTTGTGGATGTTGTATTCCCTGGAAAGGCCGCACTCAACTGAGTAGCAATAACAGACGGCGTAGTCAAGCTGTTCGCACATACCGTCACAAATTTCACCTCATTCGGCGTCATTCGACCCATGTACGGATGGCCAATGAAGCTAGTGGAAAGCTTATGATTGTGTTGTCCGTATTTTACCTTCACATACCATCCATCTCTCGCATCCCTCGCCCTGAACCTATATCCTCGGATCTCAAACTTGCAATCCGACTTCTTATCCCTACTATCCCGCTCTGTATTAACAACCTCCTCTGTTTCGCCATCCTTTCTTTTCTTTTTCCCTGATCTATACACTCCAGCATGCGAGCACATTATATTCATTTGACGCTCATTGCTATGGCGAGTCACTAATACCATCATAAGTTGTCTACCAATACTCTGAACCCAACGCCTCAAGTGTTCCTTAGTAGGAAACGTTTCTTCGGTATCAAACGAATCATAGTAATCCATACCCTATAATTAATAAAAACTACCATATTTATCACAACTAAAACTTAAAACTACGAGTCCACATTAATCTAAACTATCACTTCTACAAATTATTTGCAACTAAATAACGTAAATAAATACGAAACGATTCTAATTAATTACTAACCGAAAAATCTCCGGCGTCGAAGTCTCCTCCTTCTTCGTCGGTATCGTCGTCCCACATCCGGTCGTCGGGTTCACTAAAATACTCTTTCTCATCCACGATCGCATCGTCTTCGTCACTCCCATGCTCGTTCTCTTCAACATACTCGTTCTCTTCACCGCTCGCATACTCAATCTCTGTCACATATTCAAACTCCTCACCATCACTCAAATTTGTAACTCTCCTATTTGACATTTTTGACTTCAACATCCATCCGAAGTTACTACATTTATACACATACTACATCCCAAACGGTCATATTCTGAAAAAATAGTCGTTGGGATAAAAACAACTGGGCGTACATGCAAAATATACCCCAACGGCCACCTTTTTAACTTTTGAATTTGGACAAATAGTCGTTACACCAAATTTTTACCTCGTACGCCCATAATGGGCGTATGAGTATTAAATTTAAATTCCCCAACGACTATTTTCAAACGGCTATATTATTAAAATTTATACTGTATGCAGGTTTTGGGCGTATACATACGACCATATTCTGTATTTTGTCTCACAATCGATGCTGGAATTTTGCAATGTCCGCTGAAAACGAGCGTACGAGAATATAGCGTGAAAAGTTGCAAAATGTAGTGCAGATAGATTTTGCCATATAAAGGTGGACCGTTCGTTTTCATCCAAACCCAACAACTCTAAAACTATCCTAACTTCAACAGAAGCGGCGCATTCCATTCTCCTTCAATCCAAATTAAGAATTTCTGCAAAACCAGATCTCGTTCTACTTGCATGCCAAGGAGGCTCCGAGAATTTCTGCAAAACCATTCTCCTTCATACCCATGCCAAGAATTTCTGCAAAACCATTTCATTGTTCAAGTCAGCAAAACCAGATCTCGTTCTTCTTCACTCTCATTCTTAATCTCCGCAGTTCTTAAATCTCTTCTTCTCCAACCTCAATAAAAAGAAGCAGTCGAACAGATCTGTTCAGATCTGAAGTTCATCCTTCTTCTCGTTCTTCAATCTCTTCTTCTCCAACCTCAATCAAAGAAGCCGTCGAACAGATCTGAAGTTCATCCTGTCTGGAACCCAGATTTGCAGCGCTCCGCTTGTGTTCATCTTCTCCATCGCATGTGTTCAAGTCAGCAAAACCCAGATCTAGAGCGTTCGTCTTCGCCGTCTGCATCTCTCGCTTCTCGAGCTTCGACTTCGCCGTCTCTATCTCCATCAGATCCGGATTTGTTCATCAGATCTTGAAGATTCGAGTTTAGGTTTGAGTTTGGGTTATTTTAGGTCTAGGGTTTTTTGTACTTAGATCGAATAATTTTATTAAGTGGGCGTTGTTCGAAATTGTTGAACAAATGTGTAAGAAATTGTGCAATTGTTGCTCAATTTTTGTTATTTTGATATATAGTGTTCTTGTTGTTCATTCTGATATTAGTGTTCTTGTAATCTGATATTAGTGTTCTTGCTCAATTTTATTTTGCAATAATTTTTTTAATTATTCCGATCGTACTAATAATTTGAGCGATATTTCATTTTTTTGTTGGCCCATGTGTTTTTGAGGCGGGCGCAGATCAATTTGGAGACCTATTGAGGCGGGCGCAGGTCAATTTTGAGACCTATTGAGGCCGGCAATTAATTTATTTAGGCATGATTTTTACGTGTTTGTTGAGGCGGGCACTAGTCAGCCCCCCTCTCTTGCAGCGTTCCTTTACCCGCCTCAACAGAGGGTGTTTTAGCCCGTCTCAACAAGTATTTTTTATATTAGTAAGTGATCAATCATTTTAAGCTTAAGTACACAATTTTTAAATATTCATTATATCAAAATTTGTCAACATACATATCTAAGAAATTCAAAATGAAATTACCACAAATTTATGTATATGATTAATAAAGTTATAAGGAATAAGAGAGTCCATTGCTTTATAAACGTTAGTTTTAACTCATATTCATATTAACATAATTTTAATAAATATAAATTATTTATGTTTTGTTAGGGTATGAAATGTTTATCTCATTACACACTTGTATTAATTTGCATGTATAATAGATTAATTGAAGAAAAGTCATAATAAAGATATTTTAATGATCCATTAATTTCTTCAATACAACTATTTTTGAATATATTGGATACACTTCATAGTTCAATATTTCATATATATCATAAAATCTAATATAATTATAACTCAACCAATGTTGTTCTAATCAGTTTAAGTGATTATTTCTTACGTATTGACATGAGAGATCATAATCTATTTGAACTAAAACAATATTTTCTTAGATTATAAATATTTAATTATATTAGATATGTATGGATATAATAGTTATTCTAAGCTTTTGTTATTAGTTTTATTTTCTCATGATTATGGTGTTGAATTATATTAGTTATAAAGTTTTTGTACTCGTTTATGAAGGAGAAATTTATGAAATATATATTAGTTATAATGTTCGATAGAATTAAATTATTTTGGTGTTAAATTAATACATGATTAGAGCTTATATATATAGTTTTACGTTTTTAACTAATCAAATTAAAAATAAATAAATAAAGTTTACTAAAGAGAGAATTGGGTATATATAGTCTTTTCATAATACAGTTTAACAAACTATTCCTCCTCCTAATTTTGACTACTAAAAATATACCCTAATCCAAATAAACAGAGCAATCTCTCCTTAATTGTAGAACAACCCATAAATAAACTTGTGTATTTCACGTACAACACCGATAACACCATCACACACACCAGTGTACAATCCCCGCCATAGACCACCACTTGCTTGTATATGTCGACAATACCACTCACTATTCCGCAATATCACCTGTTTGTAGCTTCGGTTCACATCGTGGTTGGTTTTAACATCGGTCTGATCACCTTGGTACTCGCGGATCTAGTGTCTTATAGATAGTATATTCTAACTTTCTTATATGAATCTTCTTGTAGTGTTTTTGTAAATGCCTTGCAGACGTTTTATAGAGCATTAAAAGTGTATGTTCATAGTGTCTTATAAGCATCTTCATTATGAGAATCTATAGTCTTGTACATTATGTTATAAATGTCTTCTAGCTTTCTTGTACAATCTGCGTAATATTTTGGTAGCGTCATGTAAGTGTTTATATTAATTTGTATTGTTTTGATTTTTTTACTCAACCTCTCGTTTAGCAGCGGCAAGTAGTGCTTGGCAACAAGGTGGTTCTCTACGATCACGGCGATTGCAATGATAGTTCGTGGGAGTGAATGTATTCCGCTAGAGTATTGTTAATTTTCTGTTTATTCTTAATTTAAATAAAGGTTAATTTTGTCTTTTCCATTTAATACGGGTATATTTTGTTAGAGAAAGTTTCAATAGATCTACTCTCTCTAGCTAAAATCCACAAGGGTATAATTTGTCTAATTTTTCTAAATAAAAAGAAGTTTAAGGCAAAGTTTACATATAGGATTAATAGCTCTATTTTAATATATATAGAGATATTATTGTTTTGGTAGAAAACTTTAGGAATGGTTTAACAAGTGAATACAATAACAAGAAGTAGCGAAAGTGCCATATAAAATTATAAACGGGGTTCGGGGGTTTGAGCTCATAATAGAAAAGGTGTAAATATTTGAAGGTCAACAGTGCAAAGAAAACCCCAAACAAAACTGAGTAAAATTAACCAACGACACTTGGTATCCTTCCTTTGTGGGTGTTGGGGCTTACCTGTATGAAGGAGTCCCTTTGTTTGCTTGTTAAAAAAAAAACTGAGTAAAATTAAAGAGAAGAAGTTTAATGGTATGTTAGGTGGAATCACATATAACAAGCTTGAAATTCTAACCTATTGAAAAAATAAGCTTACTTATAAGGTGTTAAAATGAAGGCAAATCAACAGAACCTAAATCTTGCACACAATGAAAGGCCACTAAAATTAAAACATAAAAAATACTCTATCCATCAAGTAATGCCAGAGTAAATGTCTTTAAAATAAAAAAAATACATGAGAAAAGGCAGGAAATCTATAGAATTTGGACAAAAAAACGCTCATTCTGAAAGTTGAATGCAAGAGAAGATGAGTTATTTCTATGTATACAACAATGTTGTAAGGTGAGCGGAGATCGGGAGGGAAGGGTAGGGTAGTAGTAGTAGATGGTGTTTGTGTGAATGAGGTACAAAGGCTTCTAAGCTCTAACTCAATGGTAAGGGGTTTCTTTTTAGGGTCCTGCTAAATTTAGTAAATTAACTAGGATTATAGTAGGTTGAAATGACACATTATACCAAATGTTATTTTAGCAAATGAGTGTAACACCAACAACAATTGCTATAATTTTGTCATTTTTAAGTGTAGCACCAATTTGTCACTATTTCAACTTTCAATTTATTAAAGAAATATCATTTATTTAGTGGACCACCACTACAACAAAAAATCCATTGGGCTACAAAACAATTCGTCGCCAAAGAGGGATTTTTTGTCGCCCAAAATCAAGGGCGACGAAACAAGTTTTGTCACGGGTTCGTCGCTTTAGGCAAGTCGCCCAAAATCTAAGGCGTCGAAAACTTTTTTGTCATCTAAAATAATCTTTTGTGACAAAATTTATTTTTGTCATTTTCGTAGCCCTTTCCTTGGGCGTCAAAGTTAGGGTTTCGTCGCCTTATCTTTTTGGCGACAAAAGAGAATTTTCGTAGCCCTTTCCTTAGGCGTCAAAGTTAGGGTTTCGTCTCCCTATCTTTTTGGCGACAAAAGAGATTTTTCGTAGCCCATTCCTTGGGCGTCAAAGTTAGGGTTTCGTCGTCAATCCTCTTTTGGGCGACAAAAGTGGTTTTGTCACTATAGTTTTGAGGGCAATAGAAAATGTTGTCACAGTAGCTTTTGGGCGACGAAAGTTTGAGTATTGGGCGACGAAAGTTTTTGGGCGACGAAATTTTGGGTATTGGGCGACAGTTTATTAAGCTTTGATGACATTTATTTTCATGGCTTTACGCCAATATAAAAGTGGGTCTTTTTATACTTTTTGTTGTTTCAATTTCATGTAGGACAATACTTGATTTATCTGCTCATATACAAATACAATTACATAATCTATCAAGATACAAATACAATAAAGTTGCTTCAAATTCAATAACCATTACATAAATAAATCAGGTGGTTGCATTCGTATACATCACCAAAACATTACAAATTTTTGTTGGGCGACACATTTACCAATTCGTAGCCCAATTGTTTTTTCTTATGGTCATTTATTATATTTTGTATTAATAAATTCTGTGAGGGCGATAGATCTAATTTTTGTAGCCCAAATTTTTGGTTTGGTGACAAATTCACCAATTCGTGGCCCAATCTTTTTTAGGTGACAAATCCACTGTTTCGTAGCTAAAATATTATGTAGTCCAAAAATTATTTTATGGTGACAAATTTTCGGTACCGTAGCCTAAAATTTGGGTGACAAATCTACTATTTCGTAGCACAAAAATTATTTTAGAGTGACAAATTTGGGCCACAAAATTTCAGTTTGTCGCCCAAGTTTAATTTTGCGCAACCAATACCTTGTTTTGTCGTCCATGTTCTATTTTGGGCCACAAAATCAATATTTTGTCGCCTAATGTTCTATTTTGGGCTACAAACCCAACATTTTGTCGCCCATGCTCTATTTTGGGCCGCAAGACCAACATTTTGTCGCCCATGTTTTATTTTGGGCCGCAAAACCAACATTTTGTCGCCCATGTTTTATTTTGGGCCATAAAATTAACATTTTATCGCCCATGTTTTATTTTTTGCCACAAAATCAACATTTTGTCGCCTATGTTTTATTTTTTGCCACAAAACCAACATTTTGTCGCCCATGTTCTATTTTGGGCCACAAAATCAACATTTTGTCGCCCATGTTCTATTTTGGGCCAGAAAATCAACATTTTGTCGCCCATGTTTTATTTTGGGCCACAAAATCAACATGGGCGACAAAACAAGGTATTGGTGGTCCAAAATTAAACTTGGGCGACAAACTGAAATTTTGGGCGACGATTTAGGTTTGGAATGCTTGTTGGCATTTTATGTCATCAGATGATAGTTCATGTCGTCGTATGATAATTTATGATGTTAGGATGACAATTTATGATATTGGATGACAATTCACGATGATATTGAATGACAGTTCACGATGATATTGGATGACAGTTTATGATGATATTGGATGACAGTTCATGATTCGGATGACAATTCATGATGATATCGGATGACAGTTCATAATGTATGGATGACAGTCGTCGGTGTTTTCTCATAATCTTACGATGACAATATTATTAAAAAATGACAATATTATTAAAAAATGACAATATTAACAAAAAAAATGACAAATTATAATCAAATATGATAAAAAATATTGTCATCGATTAAAATTATTGTAATCAGCAAAAATTACTGTCATTGAAAAAATTATTGTAATCAACAAAAATTATTGTCATCAAAAAAAATTATTGTCATCAACAAAAATTATTGTCATAAACAAAAATTACTGTCATCAACGAAAATTACTGTCATAAAAAAAAATTATTGTCATCAACACAAAAAAGGTTAGTTAACACACTATAAATTTATAGGGTTATAAAATACAAGTGAAAAGGAAAAAAAAGGTTACTTACCCTAATCTTGGGGAAAAGACCTAGCTGGCCCAAAAAATGATTTTGGGCCTTAAAGCCCAAGCCCAAACACAAAAGGAAGTAGGAGAGATTATTTACAATTAAACCAATTTCATCATAGTCAAACTTGAGAAAATTTATCTATATATAAAAATTGATGGGTTTGAGAAAGTAATGACAATTGAGACTAATTAATGTTTAAATTTAATTTTACCTTTTTCTTTTTATCTCCTATTATCCAATGATAATTGAGATTTATTAAATGTCTAATAAAACCATAATTATGTGCTTAATTGGTTAGTATTTCCATCATTTTAATCTTTTTTTTCTTCGCTTTTCACCTCTAATCCGTACGACGATGAAGAACATTTCGAGCAACGGAAACGACTATGTGATTTGGTACATATATAAGAGATATTCAATTCATTTTATTATAATTTACTAGAAAATACATATATGAAAATATATATTAAGTATATGAATATAGACAAAAACAAAATGTATTTGGCTCGCGCAAAGCGCGGGCAATGACCTAGAAAGTTGTCATTAAGTCGTTATTACTTTGTGGCCTCTTGAATTCCTCTTCCGATTTCAACTTTTGATCTTCCGATTGAGATTTCTTATTGAATTTCCCATCAAGTCGTTGTTACTCTACTGGATATTGTATTCGCCGTTACTCATGGTTATTGTCAATTTGTAATTGAACAAATCAATTTGCTATTTTTATCACTTCTATTGTTCGTCTATTTTTGTGTTGATGTCTTGATGTGCAGGTTAAATTTACTTTGGCTTGAATTGCATAAAATTATGCCCTGAAAAAGATTGTAAATATATAATTAGTTCAATCCAATTTTGAGATGAAAACCGTAATTACCCCGCGCGTAGCGCGGGTGTCCGATTCTAGTTTGATATAAATAATTCTTGGTTGTGTCCTTGACCAAAAGAAGTAATGTCATTGTTTATACATTTCGTGTATTATTATATGGGATCTATTTCCGGTGAGAATGATTTAGATGATGAATGTGGATGATTCACGTAGACATTATAACTCATGCATATAAACGATGTAGCATGTGCATTAGTTACTGAATGTGTGCAACAACAAAATTGTGTGTATGAGTCACAACATTTGTGTACATAAGTTATAATGCTTGTGTGCATCGTGCCCAATTCTCATGTAAACTCTCATTGTCACGAGATCTTTATCGTGCTTAATCCCCATCTAAACTTTCATTGTCACGAGATCTTTATCGTGCTTAATCCCCATCTAAACTTTCATTGTCACGAGATCTTTTACTCATTATATTTACTTATATAAAAATATATTTATCAACCATATGTTATGTGATTTGGAGCTCATCCAAAATTTTGTGAATTCTTTTTGGTATAAAGTTAGTGATAGTTGTATAATTCGTAATATTTTTTGGAATTATAATAATTCAGAGTAATAACTTTCAAAAGAGTCTTTGACTAGTCTACTCTTCAACGACACTCAAATATTTTTATTTTTGGAAGAAAAACAAGATTTAGTGAAATTATGGGTCTAATGCATGCATAAAAGCGTGTGCGTGAATGCGGCACATTTTGATAATGCGACAATATAGTAAATTATTAATGCACCAGAATATATATGGCATTGGCGTATGATCCTATCTCTATATATGTATCCCAAGTGTTTGTGTGCAATTCTTGTATATGCTTTCATTGACGATTGTTTGCTTTCTTTTGTTTTTTAATATCAATTTAACCAATAACTGAACTATGTTATGTTTGATTTTACAAATGTTTGAAAAATTCTATTCTTCTCTTATGAAGAAAATAAAATAAGTACAAATCAATCCTCTCTTTACACTCCCAATATCCTACTTCTTTAATTGACAAGACCTACAATCCCACAAGAAGGTTCCTTAATTTCAACACGAGGACATTAAACCCAAGAAAAAAACGCGGGAGTTGTTTGGTCTGTGTCTCCTAACTCCTCTCCAGAATATTCATTTTCTGATACCACAATTTTCAACTTTATTAACAAAACAACCCACTAAACATTCCTCTCATATAAAATAATAACACGACGTGAAAAGAATGAATAAAACGACAAATAATGTAGACTCTTTGCTTGGAGTAATGCAGATGAGTAGTCGCTCTGATCTCTATTTCTCTGCTTCAGCTTTCAAACACCTTTCTCCCAACAACTTTCAACCCTTACCCTTCACCAATCATAATTACATAAAATACCCTAATCTTAAGTAAAAACTAATCCCTACACGTGTTTTTATCACATTGGTCCTCAACAACGGTTAAAGTCATACTCCCTCCGTCCCAATTTGATAGTCCCATTTGATTTTCTGACACTATTCATGAACCGAGAGAATCTTGTAGATTTCTTCCAATATATAAAAAAGAACATAGTCATGTGAGGTCTAATTTGAATCGTCTTAATGAGTACTTTAACAATATTAAAAAATTATAATTTTTATTAACATATAATTAGAGATATTTACGATACAAAATGTGTCTCGACATATGTGTCGGAATCTAATGAGACTATCAAAATGGGACAGAGGGAGTAATACTTTATCTGTGCAGCTGTACTAGTAACTTTCATCTAATCTTCTCTCAAAAAAAAAAGTGAGTCCCTTTCTTTGCACGAGAATTAAGGAGAAGAGAGAAGAGAGATGAAAATAGGAGAGAGAGTATATTGGGATGGGAGAATGGTGAGATATGAGAAATTAAAGGGTTAAGATTAAGTAAGAAAATAATACTAGAAGAGAGAAAAATTAAAGTGTATTTTGGATTGTTGTGGTTTTGGGGAAAATTAATGGGTTTTGATGAGGGTATATTGATAAAAATTTGTGGTTAAAAATAGAAATGAAAATATCAAATTAAGACACTCAAAATGAGAAATGGAAACATAAAAAAGGGACGGAGGAGTATTTCATGACTAATCTAACTAATGTGACCGTAAGACCATATAATTAGCGGTTTGGATTCTCTCTAAGTTGTTTATTCTCCAACAACTCTCGTGATACATAACATATTAGAAACAAAGCATCCACTAATGAATATTTTCTAATACCATGATTAAAAAACAATTGCAAATATCGTTCATGATATCAAAGTTGCTTGTCCGCTGTAATGCTCTAAATTGTTCTACAATACACCAACAAGCATGTGGTCGGGTAGTTAGGAACCTCAACCACCAACCTGAGGTCTCGAGTTTGAGACTTGGTGGAGGTTAAAAATTGTTTGCTGGGAGAGCCACCCTTGCAGCTCGAACTCTAGATGTAAGGGTAGTAGCGGAGTACCCTAACGGCTGAAATAGAGTTGGAAACCAAAAAAGTTAATAACTTTAACATATTGGTGGAGGTTAAAAAATTGTTCTATAATATTCGTAGTTTATCTTGTCCGCCGACAAAAAGGTGTTGATTTTAAAGACCATAACATATCCAAGGCATCCGAAAATGCACTAACCAGCATGGCATCCCAAGTTTTACCCAAGAGAAAAAAGAAGCAACCTCACAAGTAATAAAAAAACGTTGAATATAATGAGCGATAACATATTCTTTAGCTTCACTTCATAAAATTGGGACCCTTTTCAAGTCATTTGGTCACAAGACAGAGACACATCTCTCACTTATCCCATCCTTTATAAGCATCCGAATTTGCCAACAATCTCCCAAAATCTTCAAACACAAACAACACAAAATCCCCAATTCTGAAATGAAGAACACTAACAACAACAACGCAACAAAGCTGATTCTCCTGCATCCCTACATCTTAAAACAGGGCAGCTCAAACAAAGTATGGTTACTTGCTCTGTTTTCCGTCTTCACCCTCGCCTTCCTCCTCACCTTCATCTACTCCCGTGGATCTCTCGTCACCAACCCTCTTCCTGCTGCAACCACGGTAATCTCCGGTGGAGGCGATAGGGTGGCGTTGCCCAAGCACGTGATGAGCACGCTCGTTCATTACTCGGCTAACGCTAATACGACGGAGAAGATGGAGCTTTCCGATCTCAAACCCATTGCTGATGCGATTAGGAAGTGTGCTGCGCCGTGTAATTTTCTGGTGTTCGGTCTCTCTCATGAAACCTTGCTCTGGAAATCGCTTAACAACCATGGCCGAACTGTCTTCATCGACGAGAACAGGTACTCAACAAATATACATTGCGTAGAATTGAAAGGATGGTTTTACTTTTATCATGTTATTATCCTTCATGATTTCAAGTATGATGATTAACCTAAACCACATAGCTAAGTAGAATTTTATCCACTTAATTTTGTTATTACAACCTACTTTTGAAATTTTCTGTTTGTTTTTTCTTGAGATGTGACTCTCTTTGATGTCCATTTGTTGAATTTTTTTTAGAAATAGTCTTTTTTTAAGAAAATATTCCCGATATAGGCTCGTTTTGAAAATAATTTCTAACATAGGCACTCTTACGAGGTTCGGAAATTTTTCACGTATCTCTCATCCAAAGCAGATTTTTATTTTTTAATTTCCCGTGTAAGAGACACATAAATTTTTAAAAAAAAATTGGATTTGTAAAGGATTTGTTTTAAAAAAAAAATTTGTTCAAAGTTTTTATATATATATATTATTATATAAGACTTACTCGTGTTTGGATGGCTCGAATGGGCTTGTTTGAAATCGGAATCGATCACGACCGATTTTTTTGGGTCCGTATTGATCTCAGCTTTCACCAGATATGTCTCTCATCGCCTAACCACATTAATATATCTTACCAAATTATAATTTTATTTTAAAAATGTCTTTTAGGTTATGTGTTGGAAAAATAACAATTAAAAACACCTGTCAAAACTATTACTCTATAAATGTATATATCAGACAGATTTTTGTAAACAAGGTTGTTAACATATACTTATGAATCATAATTAGAGAAGTCATTATTTTAATAACTGTTGTGATAATTCTTTTTTACTGTTGTTAGGTAAGGGGATTTATAAGCATGTGAATGATAGCAGATGGCTACCTGACATGATATGGATAACATATAGTATATGGAGTAATTGTTAATGGTGTTTATGAAAGGTGGTTTAGGTACAAAAGTGATTAAAACCATAATGTAATAAACGAGTAATAATCAGGTACTACGCGGCGTACATAGAAGAGCAACACCCAGAAATCGAAGCCTTCGACGTGCAATACACGACAAAGTTACGCGAGTACAAAGAGCTAATCAGCTCGGCCGAAGAGCAGGCCCACAACGAGTGCAGGCCCGTCCAAAACCTCCTCTTCTCCGACTGCAAGCTCGCCATTAACGACCTTCCCAACCAATTCTACGACATCGAGTGGGACCTAATCCTCGTCGACGGCCCACGTGGCAACTGGCCCGACGCACCAGGCCGAATGTCGTCCATCTTCACCGCATCCGTTTTGGCCCGGTCCAAGAAGCCAAGCCCACGATCCGCTGGTAAGGCCCAAACCCACGTCTTTGTTCATGACTATAATGTTGGCCCACAACGGCTCGCTGGAGAGGCGTTTCTTTGTAAGGAGAATCTTGTTGCTGAGAATGGTATGTTGGCTCACTTTGTGGTCGAGAGAATGGATGACAGGTGTAAGAGCTTCTGCCATGATACGACGTCGTTGAATGGACCGGCTCCTGACTCCGCTTCTTGAACCCGGTTCGAGTTTCGTTTATTTAACTATATATGCACATTACAACATTTCTAGCTATACCCAATTTTACTCCACAACTTTCTTCCGCTACGAGATTTCCACTGCTTTTCTTCTTCTAATGTTACAACTTATTACTTGCAAGGGGTATATGTTGTCGACTGCTATTTTGCTCTTCTTTTTCAACTAAATAAAACAACTACAAATAGTTTTGAGAAATTTCGGTTATTACTTACTGGACTTACTGCTATACAAAAATACAGTACATCCAAGTTTGACAGAGAAATTCAGTTGGAATATCCTTGTCCAGACTGAAATTGATTGCTACAAGGATGTTTAGAGTTTTTCATTTTTAAATGGTGACTTAAGTCAGGAATAAACTAAAGGAGTTAGGTATAAAATAAACAAGGGTCAATGGTTAGTTGCAAGTTCTATTAATTAACACAACAACCTAATTAAATTTAGACCTCTAACTACTAGAGTTTCATACAAGATTATACTCCCTCCGTCCCACAATATAAGCAACATTTGCTTTAGGCACATATGCCGATGCACGTTTTGCGTCGTTAATATCTCTAGTTATATGGTGATAAAAATTATAAATTTTTGATATTATTAAAGTACTCGTCAAGACGAATCAAACAAAACCCTATATCACTATATTTCTTTTTATATATTGGAATAAATTTAGAAATTAGTATTGAAGTGTGAATAGTGTCAAAATTTCAAATGTTGCTTATATTATGGGACGGAGGGAGTATACGATTGTAGATTCTTTTTATATTTCTAGGTAGCTAATGAGTCGTATCCAGATTCATATATACCTACAACAAGACCACAAGAAAATAACTATAAAATCAACTTTGATGAATCATGCATGCAAAATAAATAAGCAAGTTGTGATATATCACCACTTGTGACGGAAGCTCTAGCTCTAAAAAAGTCTTAAAATGACAAGACAACTAAACCTCAAGAATATTTAAATTGAGGTGAATAATCTTACTCTTATAAATGCTCTTAAGGGTTTGTGACAAAGCCCTTGGGAGATTGAGCCGGTGGTCGCAGACATTCTTATTGACCCCCGTTTCTTTCATAATCCCCACATTAGACAAATTTTCAGAGAACTTAACGATTCGGCTGATAAAATTGCTAAACTCAACCTCGTTTCTCCAGTGTCTATGATAAATTCTGATATAGAACTTTGTGTTCTCCTCCGCAAAGATGCTCTCGGTCCATGCATAATCACTGATCGAGATCTTGTCTAATTTTTCCCTTAACCAAAATAAATAAATATTTATATACAACTACAAAAAATAACTGAACATGAGTTTGCTTGGTATTTTTAAACATTTTAAAATTTATTTTTTCATGGTGATTCATGCAAATTGCAAAGTAAGTTTGATTATGGGTTTGTTTGGTGAATGATTTATAAACTTTTTTTTTTCACGTTTGTTTATGTACGAGGGTAACATTTATAAAAAAACAGTTTATATCTTTTCACCAAACAAACCTTATAACGGCCATGAAAAAGTTTCAATAGCTAAATTTGGGAATTTTTTTTTCTGAAGTAGGCTTTTTTTCAAAAAAAAAAAAAAGTATCTCGATTTGGGCTCGTTTTGAAACTTATTTCCAACATAGGCGCTCTCATGTGGTTCGGAAAAATTTCACATTGGAGAGACGCTGGTTTTGCCAGCGCCTCCCAACCGAAGCAGGTATCTTTTTAATTCCCACGTGTAACATAAAAATTGAAAAAAAAAATGGGTTTGTATAAGGCGCTGGGCTCGTTTGAAATCGGAATCGATCACGACCGATTTCGTTGGGTCCGTATTGATCCCAACTTTCACCAGATATGTCTCTCGCTTGATTCTGATTTCGAACGACCCCATACGAGCCACCCGAACACGCGTAAGTCTCGTGCGTACCTTCTACTGTAAATGGATATTTACAAATTCGTTTCTCCATATAAGACGATGAGAGACATATCAGGTGAAAGCTGAGATCAATACGAACCCAACGAAACTGGTCGTGAGCGATTCTGATTCCGAACTGGTGAAAGAAGGTATGCACGAGATTTACGCATGTTCGGATGGCTCGTATGGGCTTGTTCGAAATCGAAATCGAAATCGAAATCGATCACGACACGTTTCGTTGGGTCTGTATTGATCCCAACTTTCACCAGATATGTCTCTCATCATCTGATATGGAGGAACGAATTTGTAAATATCCATTCACAGTAGAAGATACGCACGAGACTTACGCGTGTTCGGGTGGCTCGTATGGGGTCGTTCGAAATCAAAATCGAGCGAGAGACATATCTGGTGAAAGCATGGATCAATACGGACCCAACGAAATCGGTCGTGATCGAATCCGATTTTAAACGAGCCCATACGATCCATCTGAACACGCGTAAGTCTAATGTAATAATAAATTTATATAAGAAACATTTGAAAAAAAATAATGAAAAAAACCCTTTGTATAAGGCTCTGGTTTTCAAACCCAATTTGTTTTAAAAAAAATTTATGAGTAAGAGATGTTGTTTTTGTCAGCGTCTCTTACACGGGGGAATTAAAAAAAACTGCTTCGGTGCCAGCTTCTCACCAACGTGAAATTTTTCCGAACCACATGAAAGCGCCTATGTTGGGAATAAGTTTCAAAACAACCCCAAATCGAGAATTTTCTTTGGAAAAAACTGTACTTCAGAAAAAAACAATTTCTAAATTTCGGCAATTCTTTATCTGTCAGATTGCATGCATAATATTTTGAATGTGTAGTTTTATAGATTCCCTCGTACAGTATTTTTGCATGGTTGCCACCATTTTTGTTATTTGACGCACCGATAAAATTCGTACAAAATATGTTCATAAGTCGTGTATGAAATCCTTTCATACGTCATAAGGATTATTTTCCATAATCTTGTAGATAGTTTCAATACGATCGCGTGCATATAAAATTCGTCCAAAACGGTGATCGTTTGTCCCTCCAAAAAGCCAAAAAACAAAGCAAATCTGCGTAATTATATTGGACTATTACAAATTTATTTATCTACCATATTATAAAAAAATTAAAAAAATAGTGTATTGAGTCTTAACGCACTTGTACGTTGACACGAGAAATTATGTGTGATAAAACTGTTTTTTTGGCTTTTTAAAGGGTCAAACGATGTCCGTTTTGGACGAATTTTATATGCACACGTTCGTATTGAAATTATCTACAAGATTATTGGAAAAAATAAAAAATCCATACGTGGCGTATGGAAAGATTTCATACGCGTCGTATGAAAAGATTCCATACGCGTCGTATGAATGCGTTTTATGTTCATTACATTTGTCTTCGAACGTTCACGATTGTCTTCATAAAATGTTTACTTATTTGTGCCAAAATGTTCACTCATTCAGTCATTTGTGCCAAAATGTTCATTGATTTTTGAAAAATAATTTTTATTAATTTTATTTAAAATCATTGAGTTTTCGGTGTCAAAATGTCATGAACATTTTATATTAAGAGCCGTGAACATTAAAGTTTAAAGTCATGAACATTCCTGCTCAGTGTCACGAACATGAGTGTAGATCATGTTCATTACATTTTTTTATCCATGTTCATTACTGTGAATATACAATAGACATTGTTATTCAAAATCACGAAATCATGCACATTTGTGTTCGTAACAAAGAACGTTAAGAGTTATATTCATAGTCACGAATTACTGATTATGAGTTGCTAAGTTACTTCGGAACCTAATTTTATTTTATTTGTTTCATTATTCGAGTAAGGGGAAATGTACAAGGTTTACGCCAATCCAAGTCCAAAGCGTGCAAAATATGAATCATAATAATTTGTTCATCCTTAAAAATTTAGAATGGGCCTAAAATGATAAAAGGCCTTAAGACTTGTTCGGCCCGTTAGAATCAACTAATTCAAAGTTATGGATTTTGCAGCTTCAATGGTTCAGTACTGAGATCATAGAAATTTATTAGTATTGAACTAGATTACTGTTATGTGTCATGCACGTGTTTTTATAAAATATATAACATAATTTTTTATTAAATTTTATTAAGTTTTGGTTATGTTTTAACATAATATTTGATATTTATAATTTCGTATCTACTTTAAATTGGATTATATGTCATAATTAAAATAAAAATAGTTGAATAGTAGTTAAATATATTAAGTTTAGCGTAAAAAAGTCATTTGCTTCAAATTAGATTACATGCCTTTATTTCAACGGAGGAACTCTTTGTTAATGCAAGTTTTCAAATATATTAATGTTTAAAGGTGCATTTGAAAGACGATTATATATTGAAATAACGTGACAATGCACATCAACTTCTGGTCATGTACATATGGAGCATAGCAAAGAAAACCTAACTTCCTCGAGTGAGTCTACGGGGAATGAAAAACAAAAATATAAAGTACTCCGGGGTAGTCCATAATTTTGCTTAATGTGGTAGATAGATGACTTAATTACGATGACAATTTAGCATGACATATACTCCTATACAAAACTAGGTACAACTGTACAAGTAATAGTCATGAGTTGGTTTATTTTGACAAAACCTCCGATATGTTGGATCGGACTGGCCCACTCCGCCGGCGCCGACACCAATTTCGTCCAAACCACTACTATTGATTTTATCATTTTGTTTTTATTATGAATATCTTCAGTTTTATGTTTAGAATTATAAATATTTAACGTGTGCTATATACTGAAATCTCAACTCTTTTCTCAACCACGTGACTTGTCTCCTCAGAATTGTATTTGTTACAATACATTTTAACACCCCGATTTAAATATTATATGCTGAATCTATTCAAATTTTAGACTTTTTTCACATAAGCAGTCTTATATACGTATTGCGAGATCATAAAAGAGTCACGCACATGCATTGGAGGATCATGAAAAAATAAACTAATATCCAAAAAGAAAAAGAAAATTGAATGTGGGTGCAGGCCTATTTTTCTAAATAAAATAATATTAAATAATTAATTTAATTTAAAAACAGAAAAATGGAATAAATAGCCCTGTGCCTGCATTTCTGGGTGCGTTGTTAGTTGTTCGCAAACGAAAATTTAATAAAAGAAGACTAGTCTATATTGCTCTTCTGTGCCTTGGAGCTGGCTACTCTTCTTCTTCCTCTCCATCGCCATCTCCATGACTCCATCTCCATCTCCTACTTGATCCTCCTCTTGCTCTTGTTGATTCTGAGATGAAGAAGCAGCTTGTCTATTCCTCCAGCATGTCCACTGCCCCAACAATGTCCACTCCCCCAACCCTGTCCAATGTCCACAGTCTGTCCACTCTCTACAGCCTGTATGAAGTCGTCCTAACCCAGTCCAATGTCTCCAGCATATCCACTACTCTTAGGTTGTTCAACAGAAGGACTGTTAGACGACGTTGCAACTTCCAAATAATAGCATGCAAGATACTGGCCTTGATAAGAGGCATAGCCTTGCATAGACACACTCTGGTTGTAGTCTATACCCTCGTATCTCGCTGCACTAGAGTATTGTTCATCATACATATGCTGGGTCGCTTAGCCGGGAACAACTCACGTGGGGCATCTTTCTTTGTTTTCTTGCCTTTCCCCTTGTCAGCTTGTGGGTCTTTCTTCCTTTTTTCTTGGTTTTTAACTGGGGTCGAGCGTCATGGACGATCCATTACTTAAAACAATACAAAATCAATATCAAAAACCTATAACAAACCAGTCATACACATCAAAACTATGCAATTTAATGTCAACCGTGATTCAGATTGCAAAAACAAAAAATAAATAAAAGGCAATTTCACGCGTAACGCGAGACATTATTTCTCGCGTTAAGCGTGGTGTGACGTCACGCTTTCTTCTCCGACCATCAATCAAATATCGGGAAGATTACGGCCACATTCTGGCCATTTTCGCACTGGTTTTCATATTAAATCTACATAAATTCAATACTTTTAAGAATCCGGATCAGGTGCGAATGAATATTAACTACTACAAAAACACCTAATATCCCGTAACAAATAACCCGGGCGTTCCATTTTCGAGTTATTAGATTGTTGTTATTATGGTTTATAAAGTATAACCCGGACATTATGTCACCCGGGTTATATTAAACAATTAAAACAATCAAATAACCCGCAATCCTACACGCCCGGGTTATATACATGTACATTATACACCAAATTTGGAAATCCGGATTATTTGGTATTAAAAAAAAAGAACGCCCGGATTATTTTTACAAGACCGGGTTTCTCTTCAATCAAACATCAAAGATTTGCCCTAATACTCAACAAAGACACTGAGAAGAAGAAAGCGCCGCCGACGATTTCATCCCCCAAACGCTACCGTAATTGACTCGTTCAATGGTGTCTCTGCTCCTCTTGAGAAGACTCACCGCCTTCAATATCTCCACCTTTGTTACTCGTGCTCTGCGCAGTCAGTTCCTCGCCTGCTAAGCAAGAGTGTTCTCTTGGTAAGACGCTAATCCTCTTTTTTTGTCTCTACCGCCTCCAATTGTTTTTTCCGTGAAACTGATAGAAGAAAAGGGGTTTATATGGCTAATGTTTTCAATTTTGGGGTTGTTTTCAGTTTTGAGCTTTTTATGGATGATGTTTTCAGTTTTGGGATTTGAAGTCTGGTGGTGTGATGGACATCAGTACAACATCAGATGTCTTATTTGCTGTTGTTGCTTAATGCTTTCTAATTCTTCTCTATTACATGATGTCTGTTTGGTTTGTGGATCTCCTAGTGGTTCTTTTCTGCATCGGGTGTGTAGAGGTAGGATTTACTTGTTACATGATTCGATTATACAACTGCACTTGTTTTGTAAGAGCATAGAACTTATTTCTGAATTTGATATCCTAGTAAAAGATTATTGATGTTTAATCTAAAAAATTGTGCTCATTCCTATGAATTGATAACCATGTTCCTTTCACCTGTATATTCAGGGTCTACAAACTTGTCTGGTGTCATTTTTATCAAGGTACACATGCTTCTTTATTTTCCCCTTATTATATATGTGATTCCTTTGCTATTAACTTGAGACTCTTCTAGCTGTAGGTGTCGCAATTTACATGTGACTCAAAAAATTGGTGTGATTTTTTTATTGCTCAAACATGCTGTGTTTCAGTTTTTTCAAATCAGCTGCAAAATCTGCTGTTAGAATACCTATCCTGGGGAAATATCTTACCTCACTCTGGTTGTATTTGCAGTTGTTTGGGGAGTTTACCGTAATCACTCCTGTGCCTGGATAGGTCAAGATGTTCTTGTAAGGATCATTTATCAGTAAATATTTCTATTTTATTCATTGCAGTTATCGTGCGCTTCTAGTTCAGTCCTTGAAAAGGTTTATTTGGGTAATGTGTCTTCTCGGAACCTCTTTTGAAGCTGATGTATAGGTGAAGAAGTTTTATCAAATTGCAAAAAGAAACATTCTCATTTCAAATTGCAAATGGGCAACATAAGGATAAAAAGAAAAAAGAGAGTTTGCCAACAAGCCGAGGAGGTTTTGATTCAGCACCCTCTATTGTTCTTTTGATTGCAAGCTGAAGTATGGCATGTGAACGAGAGGACTCTTCGTTGGCACCAGTAGTACCCTCTCAATAAGATCCTTGATCCTTGATTCAGCCGAGGAGGTTTTGATTCAGCACCTTCATTTGCTGCCATTCTGTTATAAAATTGGTAAGATTTTAGGCAAGACTGGAAAGTCATCTTTGAGTGTACCCAGATTTTTACAGAATCTTTTCATCGTTTCTGATACTCTATTTGTTGTTGTTTTTGAAATTTCTGCAGATTTGTTTGCTAACTGTCAATTGATTTGGTCATAGTTGTCTTAAAACTATCAATCGTATCATATTTTACTGCAAAATAACACAGTTGCTCTCGTAAACCCTTGCTAAGTTGTGTTGGCTGAATTTCTTATCCAATTGCATGTGACAATTCCATACAAGTTAAATTTTGACATTAATCGTATTTATTTATGTACTGGGAGCTAATTTCAATAGCTATGATTTTTTTTAATAAATAATTAGTCAAATAACCCGGATTTATTGGTATACCAAATAACCCGGACGTTGTAATATCTGGGTTATTTGGTAATCTAATAACCCGAGCGCTTAAAATATTGAATTTTTTTGCCGAGGGAATATAACCCGGATTTTGGTCTGGGTTATTAGCTCGAAGCAAATACGGCGCCCACCTTTAACCCGGACCACATCCGGGATATATGTATATAAACGCCCGGGTTATTTGGGCACTTTTGTAGTAGTGATTGTACGAATATCTCATTCGCATGTACGTTTTTCAGTAATGACATGCACACACAGGTGTGTGTATGTACTTTTCACATATTATCAATGACATACAAATCTATCAAATGTGCATGTCGCTGACTTAAATGTACATGCACATTTTTTCATTTGCATATTCGCACGTTAATAATAATTCGCACGTGAATATTTTCCTACTTTTAACACAAAACATATCAATTTAAGTAAATCACTAAAAAAAAATTCCCAAATCAACGTCTAAACTCTAATCATAATCAAAACTTACATATCATCTATTCAATATCAAAAAATAACAATAGAAATCATTCACTAATCAACAATAATATAAAATTATCACCTTTCATCTATTCCAAACAATCTAATTCCATATAAATTAATTTCAATATGAACATTTAATATCAAAATCATCATATAATATGTAATTTCATATACAGTCAACATATTTATCTAGAATCAACATATTTATCTAGAATCAACATATTTATGCATAAAACAATAAAAAAAAATTACGTTAATTGATGGATTATGGATGATTAGGGTGGAGAAGAGAATTTTGGAGAAGCTCTAATTTTTTCATAAACTGTAAAAATGGGAGCTGAAATAAGATTTGATTGTATTTTTTCACTGCTTTTAGAATGCCCTAATTAACAAGGAATATGTGTACACTAGTTTGTTCGACAACTTCATGAATCATGACTAAATGGAATCTAGCAAATCCTGAAAATAGATATGCTCGAATTGATAATGTCAAACGGGGTTTACTTTTTGATTTTTATTTTTGTTGTCAAATGGCTTTACTTGTACTGGACTATCTATAAATATGATCAGACCATTACTAGAACGACAACGTGTTGCTTCTTTTCTCATGGTGCCTAGCTTCCATAATTTAATTTAGATTTCTGATAAAGCAAAAGCTGAGAGTCAACCATATCAAGCCAATGACATGATCAAAATGCTTTGAGGGTAATATTGTCCAAATAACTTTTTTTTTATTAAGAAAGAAGTTACGTAATTAAGGGTTTTACTATTTATTTATTTTAACAAACAAACAAAAGATAACAACAATTCAAGCCTAAATCATCTTTGCGGATAATCTTGAGAAACTCCTTCAAACGGGATCTTTCGGAAGTAGACTCCGAGAAAAAGTTGTGCAGAGCCATGAGCCCTTCTTCAGAAAGTTGGTTGTTCCAACACGTGATTCCATCTGTGAGTCCGTCAATATTGAAATCTTGCGACGCAAGATAATCTGCAGCTCTATTACTCTTCCTCTTCCTGCTAATATGAAAATATCGAACATCATCAAAATAAACAGAAATAGATTTGATGTCCAATATGAGAGACCTAATTTCCCATGGAGGCGGGTTGTTGGACTTAATACATTTGATAACAATAACATTATCACTTTCAATAATAATGCGTTTCACTTCAAGGCGAATTGCAGCTCTAATCCCTTTCAGGACAACAGCTGCTTCAGACACTAACACCGACGAAAATACCTCTTGTATCGGAATATTATAAGTTTTTCTATCGTATATGTTTATGATACCCTGGAATTTAAAGTACTATAACTTTTCTGTATCAGAATCTCGAAAATACTTCGAAAACGTTTTTTCGGGTCCGTAGTTGTTTATATTTTTGTTAATCATATAAAGAAAAAAAATAGTTTTCAAGAGATCTCTGATTTCTTAAAATTTATATTTAATATAATTTTATTACTTTTCATTCTCGACTGTCTCCTAATAGTACTTTAGATAATAAGTTTTATCTTTCATATATTTCTCTTCATCGGAAAGATGCCTTATTTTAGATAACTTTATATTTTATTTAGGTTATTTCAACTGTCACTACTTTATTTTGCGTTTGATACTACTATATTTTTTCGCTTGAAACTCTAGATTTTCATATAGGTGGATAGTTCGACTTGTATGTTATTCAACTATTCTACATGGCATTTTAAAACAAGTCTCCGGTATTCCGCTAAAAAAAATGTAGAATGTAGAATAAAGCGAAGTTGTGTACTGCAAAGGGTGAAAGAAAGGACAAGTTGGTCCTGTACTCTCTCCGTCCCCTTTTGATCTTCCCATTTGAAATGAGCACATTTGTCGAGACACATTTTGTTTCGTCAATATCTCTCGTTACAAGTTAGTTAAAATTGTGAAATTTTGATATTGTTAAAGTACTTATTGATATGAATCAAACAAGACCACTCATGACTATATTTTACCTTATACAATAGTCATAAATCGAAAGATTCTCTTCGACCGTAAATAGTGTTAAAAAAGCAAATGAGCCTTATATTTAGGGACAGAGAGAGTATTTTGTTTTGAGAAAAATGGGGCCATGGAAGTGATGGAACTCCAATTATATGAGGTACGTGTATATAGTTTATTATTGACACAAGTGTTTTATGACTCGGTAGCTTCCCTACATTGGATGGCACATCCTCTCACAATCCTAAAATGTTCGAAGAAAAACTGAAAACATACTAACTAACATTGTAATCAAGCTAATGATGCACTCGAAATCACGAAGGTTAACGAACGCTAAACCTAGAACAAAAACACAAAGTTACAAACGTTCAACGTCTCCCATCCGAATCACCAATTTTTATTAAAAAAATGCACAAGAGACGTTGTTTATAGCAACGTTGTTTGAGGTCTCTTGTATCTTATACATGGCATTTTAAAACAAAAATTAAAGTGGAGAATAGTTGTCTACAAGGAGAAACTGATGAACAATTTAAGAAATTTTGGTGCCTTTGTGGAGGTGCAGGGGAGCATGTGGAGTGGGTTAGAAACTGAGGGTTAGCGAGGAAGATTAAGCCGAAATAGAGGCTCATAAGGAGCTGTCAGATATCCTCTGAAGAGTCGCTGTTATAGAAAACGGTTCTCCACTTCTTCTTCTTTTTTAAAAAAGACCATCACTTATACGGAGTACATCATTTTCTTTTTTAAATGCCTTTGCAGGAGACGTTGTTTCAAGCAGGGTCCTTGTGCATTTTTTTTTAAAATTGGTGGTTAATACGAGATGCGCTATTTAAAACAACGTCTCTCCAACGTCTCCTTTTTTCGAAGCTACAAAGACTACTTATTATGAGAAATAAGTTTGAAACGAGCTTAAGCCGGAAATTGTTTTGAAAAAAAGCTACTTAAGAAAAAAATTTCGATAAATCTGTCAGATAAATCTCTGGAATCCACCAAAAAGAGAAAATTTCTCAAATTTGATTGTGAATAAAAGATAAATATGAAGGCCACGTTCCAAAAGTGTCTAAATACTGAAAATAAACATAATGCGAAAATTATCCAAAACAGAAAATATTAAAATGTTGTTTTCGGCATGAAACGAACCCGAATTGCCTAAAAGGCTCATATGTCAGAACAAAGTTTTGTGTTCGACTCGTTGAGCCGATTTCCTATCCGAAAAGGTAATAATAGTCATTCTGACATTGGATGTCAAACTTGTAAATTATGCCGAACATTTTCGACGCGTGACTTTTTCTTCGATACGCACAACTAGCCTTTCTACATCAACTAGTTTCATAGTCGGTCACTTAGTAGATGATGACGTCTCTAATTTACCCGCAAAGATTCATATCCCCTAGTTTAGTGTAATGCTTAATGAAATGTCTCTTGATAGAGCAAGAAAAGACTAACTCGTTGGACTAACTTGAAACCGGCAGTTTCGAAGTCTTCTAAACACAACTTGAAAAAAAAATCAGAATCGTTGAGAATCACCCAAGGTCGCTTCTGGCTCAATTAATGGAATCGTGAAACCACCAGTTAAAACTTTTATAATTTATACTACTAATAATTTCTTACATATAATCCACTCTTCATTATAGGTATATATAAAGTTAGAACATCTGCACTTATATATTGAGTCGAAACCGTTTATTATTCTAATTTGTATAGAAGAAAATGCAAGATTTAAATAAACAATGTTAATTTTTTTGACATTTTAGGTTTGTGTTATTTTTGTCGAAATATTTATATAAGGCATCGATTTTAGAGGCATAAACAAAACACGATAAAACGTGAACTAAAATCAGTAAATTTTGTTGACACCAGTCCAGAGTGCCACGTCACCACTGTCTAACAAACCGACTCCAGCTCCTCCAGACTAATTATAGGCTGTCATGAGTTAGTTAGATTGTTAGATTGGTTACCTTACCACTATATATGTATTATCTCTCTCAGATGTAATTACACATTCAGATAATGAAAAATAAAGTTTTTCCTCTCAAGCTCTCTTCTCAATTCCCAGATTTCACCATAGTTAACATGGTATCAGTTTTCAGGTTTTGATCTTAGATCAATCTTGATCCTAATTCATGCTTCCGCCTTACCTCATGCCTGATTTTCCGACTCCACAGAACATGAGTTCTCACCCGATTCTTGCGTCTCATGATCCGCTTGCCCTAAACAACTCAGATCATCCAAATTATGCTCTGTCCACACAGCTTCTTGATGATCGGAACTATCATCACTGGCGACGCGCAGTAGAGGTGTCTCTTATGGCTAAAAATAAATTAGGTTTTGTTACTGGTGCCTGTGTTCTCTCTACTTCCGATGAGTTCTTGGCTGCTCAATGGGACAGGAGCAACGGGATGGTGATCGCATGGCTTCTTCATTCAGTTCAGAAAGAGATCGTTGAAAGTATCATCTATTGCAGAACTGCTGTTGACATCTGGTCTCAATTAGCCACTCGATATGCTCAGACAAATGAGGCTCGCCTGTTTCAGGTACAAAGAGATCTTGCTTCCATATCTCAAGGCAATTTATCTGTATCTGCATATTTCACTAAGCATAAGATGTTGTGGGATGAGTATATTGCTATGCTTGACCTTACTGCTTGTTCTTGTGAAGAATCTATGGTTGTCTTGCATCGATTGCTTCAGAAACAACAGATCATGCAATTTCTCATGGGATTGAATGAGAAATTCTCTACTATCCGAGGCAATGTTCTGATGATTAAGCCATTTCCAATTCTTGATGAAGTTTTTCATATTGTTCTTCAAGAAGAAAAGCAACGAGAAATTTGTATTCCATCTCAGATCTCAGACGATTCTGCTGCTTTCTCTGTCAATCGTGGTTCTTCTGGACGAGGTCGTGGTCACAGTAATGGATCTTCGTCTAGCAACAATGGCAGAGGAGGCAGGGGTTGAGGCTCCTATTTTTGCGATCACTGCAAAATTCGTGGTCACACCGTGGATCGTTGCTTCAAGATCCATGGTTATCCTCCTAACTCCAAGAAATTTGCAGGCACTACTAGTGATAAGTCCCTTACTTCTGAGCAATATGACAAACTTATCTCTATGCTTGCCAATCATTCTGTTCAAGCCCCAACACCAGAACATCAGTCCAGTGCATTCATGACAGGTAATTGTTTCTGTTTCTCTATTCATGACATTAATTCACAATGGATTCTTGACAGCGGTGCCACCGATCACATTACTCCTTCCCTAAACCTTTTCCAAAACTACATTCTTGTTTCTACTCCTACATATATCACTATTCCTAATGGATCTAAAATCCAGATTCTACACATTTGCACCGTCTGTCTTTCTCCTACTTTGGTACTGCATAATATGTTGCACATTCCTTCTTTTCAATACAATCTTTTGTCCATCAAACGTTTATCCACTGATCTTGCTTCTAACATTCTCTTTACCCCATCTCAATGTTTGCTCCAGGACCACTCACTGAAGGCACCTTTGGTGCTTGGTAGAAGTTCCAAAGGCTTATACATTCTTAACTCTCATGATCTCAAGGTTGCACATAGTGATTCTCTGTCTCCTAGTAGTTCTTTTCCTGATGTAACTCCAACTGAGAGTAGATTTTCTTTGTCTACACACTTAGTTTCTCTGTCTAAACATGACTCCTTGTTATGGCATTGTCGCCTTGGCCATATGCCATTTGAGTCTTTGAAACATGTTTCCCCTGACACACATTGTAATAAAGATAAGCTTGATATTGTTTGTTAGATTTGTCCTCGAGCTCGCCAACAACGCATTCCTTTTCCCCATATCCAAACTCAAACAACCAGTCCTTTCCAACTTCTTCACATCGACACCTGGGGTCCTTATAAAGATCCCACCTACAATGGCTTTCGATATTTTCTTACCATCGTCGACGACTTTTCTCGACTTACCTGGACTCACCTTTAGCAACTAAAAGCAATGCTTTCCCAACCCTGCAAGCTTTTCAGCATCAGTCCAGCTGTGTCCATACACCACAACAAAATGGTGTCGTTGAACGAAAGCACAAACACCTCCTCGAGACAGCCCGAGCCCATCTTTTTCAATCCAAACTACCACATAAATTCTGGGGAGAGTGCTTGTTGACAGCTACTTACCTGATCAACCGATATCCCCTTCCCTCCCTCCAATATAAAACTCCATTCGAGCTTTTATTCAAGACACCTCCTCGCTATGACCATCTCAAATGTTTTGGTTGCTTATGTTTTGTTTCCACCCCTAAACCCGGAAGAGATAAATTCTCTCCTAGAGCCATCCCTTGCATATTTCTTGGTAATCCGTTTGGCAAGAAAGCTTATAAGGTGTTAAATTTGGCAACACAAGATATCTTTATGTCTCGGGACATTATTTTTCATGAAACATGTTTCCCTTTTCATTCCTCTTCTCTTCCTACATAATCTTCACCTCTGCCAAATCCAGGCACTGAATTTCCTACTTCTATTTTCTACCCTTCTCAGTTGCCTGGTACAACTCTTTCTCATTCCCCTGTTGACACTCCTTCTGTCTCCCCCTACCTACTGCAGATTCCTCTATTCCTTTCCCTTCTTTTTCCTCCACTGAGCAATCGGTTTCTTCTCCCCCACATCAGGATAATCTTAGGAGGTCTACTAGGCAATATGTTAAATCATTGCATCTTCGTGATTATGTTTGTTATGGTGTTATAAGCACTATTGGTTCTTCTACACATAACTCTTCTTTTCCTTACTTTGCTTCTCATATTTTTCATACCTCTATTCCTACATTTACTAAGCCTAAAACCTTCGAAGAAGCCTCTAAGGATCCACTGTGGATTAGTGCTATGGAGAAAGAAATTGATGCTTTAATTGTTAATGGAACTTGGGAATATGTGGATTTGTCGGCTGATAAGAAAGCCATTTCCTGCAAATGGGTCTTTAAAGTGAAGTTGAAGTCAGATGGATCTCTTGAAAGATACAAGGCCCGTCGTGTGGCTAAAGGCTTCACTCAGAAATTTGGTGTTGACTATCATGAGACCTTCTCACCAGTGGGAAAAATGTCTACAGTTTGATGTATTCTAGCAGTTGCTACATCTCATTCCTGGCCTATATTTCAGCTAGACATAAACAACGCATTCCTCCATGGCAGTCTTCTTGAGGATGTGTATATGAAGGTTCCTGAAGGTATCTCTTCACCTGAGGGCAAAGTCTGTCGGTTGAGAAAGTCATTATACGGGTTAAAGCAGGCATCTCACCAATGGTTTGCTAAGCTCAGTGAATTCCTGCTTGCCTCTGATTTCAGTCAGTCTAAGAATGATTATTCATTGTTCATTCACAAGGATTCTGCGGGTATTGTCATCCTTGCTATATACGTTGATGATATAATCATCACTGGCTCCAATCTTTCCTTCATACATGATCTGAAACACAAGTTGCACAAGGAATTCAGCATTAAAGACCTTGGTTATCTCAATTATTTTATGGGTTTTGGGATTACTAAACTGGATTCTGCTCTTACTATGACACAAAGGAAGTTTGCTACTGAGCTTATTGAGGATAGTGGAATTCTAGAGCAAGAAACTTCTTCTCGGGTTCCCCTTACTCCATTACCTTTGAACACCAAGATGTAGATATCTGAAGGTGATCTTCTCCCTAATCCTGAATATTACAGGAGCATGGTTGGGAAGTTGCTCTTTCTTACAAATACAAGGTCAGATCTCTCATTCTCTGTACAAACCTTAAGCCAATTTATGCAACAACCCAGGGCTCCACATCTTGCTGCCTTACACCATCTTTTGCGCTACGTACAGTCCATAGTTGCTCAAGGCATCATCTTGCAAGGAAATTCTCAGCTATGTTTACAAGCTTTCTCTGACTCCGATTGGGCTGCGTGTCCAACCACTCGTCGTTCAATTACAGGTTATCTTGTAACTCTGGGAGGTTCCCCAATTTCCTGGAAAAGCAAGAAACAATCGACAGTGTCTCGAAGTTCTGCTGAGGCCGAGTACAGGGCAATGGCTCATGCCTCATCCGAAGTAACCTGGGTTGTTCGTTTACTGTCTGATCTTGGTGTTGATGGTCTGAAGCCAATAACTTTGCATTGTGACAACACCTCAACTATGCACATTGCCCGGAATCCCGTGTTCCACGAGCGCACAAAACACATTGACATCGGCTGCCATTTCACTCGGGAGAAGGTTCTTGAAGGACTCCTTCAATTAACTCATGTGCCTACCACCGAGTAAGTTGCTGACATCCTAACCAAGGTTTTACCTGGTCCTTAGCATACTTATCTCATGTCCAAGCTGGGTATGTTACCTTCCCCAACTTGCGGAGGGTTGTTGACAACAGTCTAGAGTGCCACGTCCCCACTGTCTAACAAACCGACTCCAGCTCCTCCAGACTAATTACAGGCTGTCATGAGTTAGTTAGATTGTTAGATTGGTGACCTTACCACTATATATGTATTATCTCTTTTAGATGTAATTACACATTCAGATAATGAAAAACAAGTTTTTCTTCTCAAGCTCTCTTCTCAATTCCCAGATTTCACCATAGTTAACAAATTTCATTCTTGATTTATATTTTTCTTGAATCGAAACCGTGAACATGTTTAAAAATCAATGCGATAACAACTCTGTAAATTGACGTGTTCCATGATTTACCACATTGTTTATACGTAAATGAACCATTTAAGACCCATGATATTAGGAAAATCCAGTTTTAAACACACTAATTTAATTATCTCAATAGTAATTGGTGATAAGATAAAGGGTAGGAATGATTTGATATCATACCATACTTAAAGTTTCAAGATGAATTTTGAAATTAAATGTGTTACATAAAAGTAAGGACATTTTGTATAGCCCACACAAAAATCCAACGGCTGAAAGAAAAATGAGGGGCTAGGAAAAGAAAAGCGTCGTCCATCCCGAAATCCGAATGCAAAGGAAGGAAGAGGGCTCCCCACCACAATCAATGTCTCTTCAACGTATATATTTCCCAACTCTCCTTGGCCCCACCCACTCATCTCTCTCCATTAGTCAAACTTCAATACTTGTACAATAATATAACCTCCCCAAAACACCCTCTTTTGTCTCCACACATATATCTCTAAACTTGCAATAACATCCCCATTTTCAACATAATTATAACTTTGCCCGTACCCTCTCCCTCGTTTTCAAAATGCACACCATGATATCAAAATATTCCAATAATCCACATAGTAATTCTAAGTTTGAAATTTATTTTACTTTTGAAAACAAAAGTGACATATTTCCCTTTAAAATCAAGTAATGAAATGATTCTTATTTTAATGTTCTCGCCAACGATTCAAGGTTCGAGGATAATTGATGTTGAATCTTAATGTTTTATTATCGGATAGGTACCTTTAATAGTTGTTTTTCCTCTACTGGTTAGTAGTAAATGTGGGCATGAGGATGATCCTTTAGAAACATCAACAACTTCAAAGTAAACTTGATAGACCGATTTACCTAGACCCACTTCTGAAACGAGATCAATTACTACTCCGAAACGGAACTGGAGACATAGGAATGACCAGGCCTTTTCCACTAGTAGTGTGCCTCGCGATCTGGTGGTAAAGCGACTTCAGTCAATTGAATCAAATCAAATATCTAAAAAATAAAGCAAGGAAATGACCGAGGTGACTATTAAGGGTCTGTTTGGTATCGATATCTTGATATCAATTATATATACTAGATATCAAGTATAGATACGAGATATCACTCATACTCATATATGTGTTTGATATAATCAGTACTCCCTCCGTCCCACAATATACATCTCATTTCTTTTTTGATATTATTCACTAACTGAGAGAATCTTGTAGATTTCTTTCAATATATAAGAAAAAATATAGTCCTGAGATCTTGTTTGATTCGTTTGAATGAGTACTTTGACAATATTAAAACATTATAATATTTATCAACATACAATTAGAAATATTAACGATACAAAACATACATCGACATATGTGTCAAAAGCAAATAAAACTTATATTATGACACCGAGGGAGTATATTGATATCAAAATGATATGTGTTGTTTGGTATGAACAAAGTATATGAGATATCTATGTTTTTGATATATCTAACAATTTGAGTATATTAAAGATAGCAGTCATATCTATATTCATATCTGAGTACCAAACGAGACATTCAATCTAAATTTCATGATGCAGCAGGTCCTTTAAAGTAAACTTATACTTAACATTTTTTCCTTGAGTTATAGAAAAATGAGGCAGATCCGGATGTTTAGAAAGTTATGGGCATGAAATAAAATGTTGAAGATAGAAAGGGATAAGGAAGGAAGGAATTGAATACTGGTAATAATAGAATAAATAATGAAAACTTTATCGGGGTGGGAGAATTAGGAAGGCGTTTCTTTATTCCTACCTAAGTTTGACGTCCCCTGTTTTTATGTGATATTAAAAGTCTTACACAGGTCAGTCATCTAACCAACGCTTTTGCTTTGCTTTGCTTTGCTTTGCTTTTGGACGTCGATGCCATCATTGACCACCCCCATTATTCCTTCCCTCTCATAACCAAACCACAACGCTACTGCTCCCTAAATCTATCTCCCTCTGTTTCTTCTCTTCTCCTCTCCTCTCCTCTCTTTAATGGCCCTTGTCTTCTGAGTTGTTCTGAGTACTACCCTTATGGCACTGCAATTCATGACTCGCACTTCTTCCTCTTCCATGGAACAGAATCTCATAGCCCACGAGGCCGCCGCCGGGATTCAGAGCGTCGACAACTTCATCCAACTCCTCTCTAAAACAGAGCATTCAGAACAACAGGGTAACTGCCAAGCCGTGGCCCAACACGCAGTCTCCCGGTTCAAGCGTGTTATTTCTCTCCTCGACCGCACCCGAACCGGTCACGCCCGGTTCAGACGCGCCCCCCTTTCCTCTCCCCAACCTCCCTCTGTTTCCTTCAATTTAGGGCAAGACCAGAGTCATGTGTTGGAGAGCAGCGTTCCGCTACTTTGCCCTAAGCCGATAAAGCAAGTTCCGATGGGGATTCATCTTCAGCCGTTCGATCTTCCCAAGGAACCGTCCACGAACACCATTAATTTCGCCTGCTCGCCGACGGTTATGTCGGGAGCCAATTCCTTCAGGTCTACTCTAACGGGAGATAACAACGAAGCTGCAAAACCGAAAACGAACGGTACGGCGTCGTTTCAGATCACCAACTATTCTTCTTGCTCGGGCGGTGGGAAGCCCCCGCTCTCTACAACGACGTCGTTTAAGATAAGGAAGTGCAGTTTCTCGGATACCACTGGAGTGGGGCCCAATCGCTGTGGTGGGTCCTCCTCCGGTCGCTGCCACTGCTCAAAAAAGCGGTAACTCATCCATTTTATACTCCCCAAAACTTTTACTAATTTTTTAATCAATTGATCTTAATTTTGGGATTAATTAATCAGGAAAATGAGGATAAAGAGGGTAGTGAGAGTGCCGGCGATTAGCTCGAGAATGGCGGATATCCCACCGGACGATTATTCTTGGAGGAAATACGGTCAAAAGCCAATCAAAGGATCTCCACATCCAAGGTACTTTTTCATTTGTGATTATCTTATTCAAATTATTAAATACACAAATGTCTATGAGATAAGTCCAAAACGGTACAATTTGTAAGACAATGCCTTACATGTGACTAGTTGTCACACTTGAACTTGTTTTTGTTCTTTCTTGAAGAAGTTTCACAAGTCTGCATTCTTGGCATCTAATAATGCACTGTGTGAATCTATGGGAAGAGGTAGATCAGACACATTGTAACTGTGGTCTTGTGTGTATTGAATAGGGCATATTATAAGTGTAGCACAATGAGAGGATGCCCCGCGCGAAAGCACGTAGAGAGGGCTTTGGATGATCCGGCAATGCTCATCGTCACATACGAAGGAGAGCATAACCACACCATGGCCACACTCGAGACAACAAGCCTCGTGCTCGAGTCCTCGTGATTTTTTTTATCGATTATTGATCATTGTCTAATGCGCTTGTCTCGTTCATCGTTGTATTAAAATCATCGAACAATGTAGTATTTGTAGAAGGGAAGAGGGATCCGACTATAGGAAAGTTCGGATTCTATCCATTTTCTTTCAACGAACTTCAAATGGATAGATTTACCTTGACTTGTTTTGTTTGTTAATTTCTTGTTTCTTAGTTCTTGTATAATTTGATGCTTTGTAATATTAGACTTCTTTGCTGTCCCTTTACTTGTCAAAAAAGGTCTTCTAGTGGACCAAATTCAGATAGGAAGGTTGATTACATTATAAACTTCATTATTAAATTCTCGTACCAATAGAACCACGTTGATTATCATCTATCTTATATATTAAAGTTAGCCTTTTAGAGCTCTTAGAGTGATTTTATGCTTAAGTTAGTTACACAATTATTATTCTTTATCTTTAATTTCAATTATTAATAGATTAGATAATTATATTAACAAATAAATCTTAAAAATTATCATTACTTTCCACAACAAATATAGTACAAACTATTTTATTGAGAATAAATATTATGTTGAAGATTAATATATATTCTTACGATAAAATTAAGATTATTTTCGATAATAAAAATTAAGTCAAACTACGTACATAACCTTCATGAAATAATATATATTTTAAATAGTCTTTACAAAAAAAAGTTAATCTTAATTTTTTGACGAACTTCATTAAAAGTATATACAATTTTCATACGAATAATATGGAATTTTCCGTGCATGGCACGGGTCACTACACTAGTTTGTTCTATTTTAGATTTACAAACTAGCGTGTGTTCCCGTACCATGTATGGAGTCGCATGTAATAAATATTTAATAATATATTTATATTTTATACTATTAATTACTTTATTAATTAGTTTATAGACTGTAGTTTATACTTTATGATTTATAGATTATTACGATTTATGTTTTATAGTTTAGGTTCATTAATAACTCAATTTAATTAGATTGATAACATAATAATAGATAAAGATATATATATATATATATATATATATATATATATATATATATATATATAAGATAAAAATATAATATGATGAAAGATAAAAATTGATATTTTTTTGTAATATAACCGATTAGATATCTTTTTGATTTTTTTTACTTATTTAATTCAAAGATATATATCAAAATATAAAGTCGGATGACATGCTGGATGATGTAGTATAGCTTAGAGGTCGACACATAGACGAATTGAACGTAAATGCGACATGTGACGAAACAAGGCTCTGTTTTAGTATATGTGTAGATGAACAATTTGTCATCCTTAACAATGATTGGGCTTGCTAAAAGAAAGAAAGCCAAATTTAGGGTACGTAACCTTTTTTGCACATTGAATTGTATTTTCTAACCCTAAAAAAATTCAGTATGGTAACTAACTTTTTTGTGTTGATGACAGTTTGGGTTGAGAACAGTATTTTTCGTTGATGACAGTAATTTTTGTTGATGACAACAATTTTCGTTGAGGACAGTAATTTTCGTTGATGACAATAATTTTTGTTGATGACAGTAATTTTCGTTGATGACAATTTGCGTTTTTATATTCTTTTATCATATTTGATTATAGTTTTTGTCGTCGTTTTTATTAATATTGTCATCGTAAGAGGAATAAAAGAACAATGACGACATGAACTGTCATCCATATATTATGAACTGTCATCCGGTATCATCATGAACTGTCATCCAACGACATGAACTGTCATCCGACGACATGAACTGTCATCCAACGACATGAACTGTCATCCGACGACATGAACTGTCATCAAAACTCTACAAAACTGTCATAAAAAAGAGATAACCTGATTTTTCACCTCAGCTTTCATATGTATAATGAAGAAAGTAAGGGACATATTGTCATTTGATTTTCCACCTCATCTTGCATATGTATAATCAAGAAATAAGGTATAGTGTCATCAGATTTTTAATGAATACAAATTTGATGTAATTTGTTTCTCTCTTCTTTGATCGAGATGAACACCTCCACGCCGACAATCGCAAATCCATCACGACAGCATCTCCCTCCACGCAGGCGCTACCACACCTCTCCGTTCAACCACCGCTTCCCCCGCCTTCACTCCAAACCACCGCATCCAGCGACTCAAGCATCGTTGTGTAAAATTCCGGTCCTGCGACGAAGTTCATCGAAAACGAAGCCTCCTTGTCCACCAGCACCACCACGTGAACCGCCACGGTTCGGACCTGAGAAGAGCCGCCACGGTTCGGACCTGAGAAGAGCCGCCACGGTTCGTAGATCTGAGAAGAAACGCTACGATTCGTAGATCCGAGGCGCTGAAACGTTGTTGATGAGATGTGGACATCAATCTTTTCTCCATGGATGAATTTCACGACAAGAGAGGATGAGAAGGAATGGAGGCGTGGAGTAGAAGGAGAATGAAAAGGGAAGGGAAGACTTATATACTAGGTTAAAAAAAGGTTAGTTTCTTCACGGGATTACAAATCACTCTCATTGTCTAATTAGGGACAAAGGACCCCTTATTTCGGAAAGAAAGACTACTTTGGGGCTGAACTTGCAAATTGGGCTCGTTGCTTAATTTTTGTCCACAATAACTACACTCCCTCAATTACAATTAAACAGTTAATTTCTACCCTACCCCAATAATTTACGCGCTTCTTCTTTCTCCTTTCCCAGATCTAATTCTCTTCCAGCAACTCTCCCTCTCTTCTTCTCCACCTCCTCCTTCCTTCTTTCTAACCATCTCCGTCGGCTCTCATGGATCCTCCGCTTCCGTCTTCGGCCTCTTCTGGAAAAAGAGTGTGGACTTCGCGAACCAGATCTGGTTGTTTTTCCCGATAAACCTTCCGCAACACAACACAAACACCGATCAAACCTTTGCGAACCAGATTTGCTACTTCAGATCCGGGGTGGGAGGAGGTGAGGTGTGGACTGGATCGGGCCTTCCATGAAGACGGAGGTAGATCCGGCATCTATGGGAAGAGGAGGTAGATCCGGTCGGTGGTGCAGGCCTCTTAGAAGCGTCGATGGTGCTGGCCTCTTTCCCCTGCCTGATCAGAAGACTAGTTCATTGCTTCGTTTCATCTCAAATTCTCTTTCGATTCAATGTGTTAGTGTTCATCTACATCACTACATGTCTGTTTTCGCTTCAATTTTACTGGATTTGGCTTGATATCTGGTTGACAAGTTTGGATGAACCAATTTCATTTTTAATTTTAAAATTTCTGTTTCGCTTCTGGTCACCGGAAACCCTAGCTGGATGAATTAATTGTGTTGTCCTCCGGTTGTGTTTCCTGAATATTCTTTATCGGTATATCTTTCATCAATAATTTCTCAGGAGATTTGTAATTGTTTATTGACTCTCTCAATTATTATTCCTTCATGTATCAAATGTTATATAGTGTCCTTGACAGCGGAAACTTCTTTGTGATTCCTGGATCACCAGTAGATGTGTCATGTGTGGCTGCCGAAAGCTATATGAAGACCCACTCTAAACATGCTTTGAGGAGGAAGAGCAGTGGATACGATGATTACTGGTGTTAGTTGTTGGAAGTTCCTTCTTTTACAATGAACTATCATGGGATTATGCTGTTGCTATGCACACTATAGGGCCTCTTCTTATTAAATATGCAAAGAAAAAAAGATGATGGTGGATCCTTTAGATTTATTTTCTTATGTGGTAACTCCACTGACGGATATAATGATGCTCTTCAGTTACAAATTCCAATATTATCTTTTATCACAGTTGATATTTTGATTATTTGTTGACCGTTTATTAGTCGTGTAAACAATTTATTTAGTTGGGTTGACAACTTATTTAGTCGTGTTGACAACTTATTTGTAGTGTTGACACTCATTTGTTGTTTTGTTGACACTCATTTGTTGTTTTGTTGACAAGTTATTAGTGGTGTTTGACAGATTATTTTTTTTTGTTGACAAATTATTATTCATGTTGACAGCTTAATTACTCGTGTTGATAAATTATTATTATTCGTTCTGACAGATTAATTACTCGTGATGACAATTTTGTTCTGTTGTTGACAAGTTATTAGTGGTGTTGACAAATTATTATTCGTGTTGACAACTTAGTTTAATTTTGTTGACAATATTAATAACTCTTGTTTGTTTCATTACTCTTGTTGTCAGTTTAATCGTGTTGACAGTTTTGTTATGTTGTTGACAAGTTATTATTGATGTTGACAACTTATTATTCTTGTTGACAATTCTGTTAAAATTTTTGTTGACAGCTCTGTTAAAAATTTTGTTGATAAATTTTGTTGACAACTCTGTTATAATTACCACGTCAGCAAAGAGATATTTCCATATAACTTAAAAAAGTGACGCAAAAACTTTTTTTTTTTTACAGTTTTGGGATATTTACCCCAAAACTAGATAAATAGTCGTGCGAAAATATATATACCTTAAATGTCATTACTAATGATCAAATTTTTCTTGTTGGAAGGATTGCGAATGAGCTGAAATAATGATTCTCGCTAATTAGCAAAACAAGATCATGTGGAAAAAAATGAATGATATTTTAGCTTTTAATTCTATAACTAAGAATAAATTTCGAATTTGAGAAACTATAGTGTAAATGCATGAATGGATTGATGTTTAAAAAATTTGACAATCAATCCTCAATTTATCATTTGTAGGAAATGGAAAAAAATAGTTTGTTACTATTTAAATAAATTCACCAAATCAATCGATAACTATAACATATTATTCTCTCATAATTTTCTTCCCTTTAAATACCTTCAAACCATTTTGTCTTTCCATTAACATGTTGTCTATCATTTTAATCTCGTAGCTATTCCAAATTATAATTGTTGTTAAGCTTTCCATAATAAACCCTCTTATAAAGATAAATAAGAAGACATACAATGATTTAGATTAAACTAGTTACCCCCATTTGTAGTGAGGTAGTGGTGGTGGTGGTTCGGCGGCCTCCTGGCGACCACCCAACGACTTTCCGGCGACCACCTGGTGGTTGTCCGGTAGAGGTCCGGTGTGGTCCGATGGAGGTCCGGCGGTGGTCCAATAATAAATGCAAAAGTTGAAGTATAAAAATAAATGAAAATTTAAGTCTAATTCAAATTTGTGAACATTTAAATATAACGTGATGAACATTCTGTTGATGAACATTTAATTATAATGTGATGAACATTCTGTTGGTGAACATGTAAGTAAAATGTGATGAACATTCAGTAGAGTATATCAAAATGAACATTTAACAACATTTTGATTAACATTTATGAACAACATGATAAACATTTAAGCTGATTGTAATGAACTTTTGAGTAATGAACATTTTATTAAATGATTGTGAACATTTAAGGATGTTTGATGAACATTTAAGTATGAGATGATGAACATTTAGGTAATTTTTGATGAAGATCAAATATTCTTTTACTTGAAATTATATTAAAGTGGTGTTCCACATAAGTGGTGGTCCGGTGGTCCGACAGTGGCTTGATGGTGGGTTAGTGGTGGTGCAGTCGTGGTGGTTCGGCGGTGGTCCGCCGTTTGTCCAAATAACATAACCATTTAAGTGTAATAAACTTGGTGAACATTTAAATATTAATTTGATGAACATTCAGTTGATGAACATTTAAGTATAATGTGATGAACATTCAGTTGGTGAACATTTAAGTATAATGTGATGAACATTCAGTAGAGTATATCTAAATGAACATTTATCAAGATTTTGATGAATATTTATCAACATTTTGATGAACATTTATGAACAACGTGATGAACATTTAAGCCGATTGTAATGAACTTTGAGTAATGAACATTTATCAAGATTTTGATGAACATATCCAAATGAACATTTTTGTTGAAAATTAAGTGTGTTTTTAATAGAAATTATATTAAAGTGGTGTTCCACATAAGTGGTGGTCCGGCGGTGGCTTGATGGTGGGTCAGTGGTGGTCAGATGGTGGTCCGGTGGTGGTTTGTCGTTTGTCCAAATAACATAAACATTTAAGTGTAATAAGCTTGGTGAACATTTAAATATAATTTGATGAACATTCAGTTGATGAACATTTAAGTATAATGTGATGAACATTCAGTTGGTGAACATTTAAGTATAATGTGATGAACATTCAATAGAGTATATACAAATGAACATTTATGAACATTGTGATGAACATTTATGAATAACGTGATGAACATTTAGTAATAAATAATTTTTTAATATTTGTGAACAATTTTATACATCTTTGTGACAATTTTATTCCGGCGAGGCCCAAAGGTGGTCCGACGGAGGTCCAGCGGCGGTGACATGGGACGACAAGGGGTGTCACGTGTCATCATATAGGCTCTTGGATCTCTCTTGATCCAAGACTCCACAATCATTCTCATTTATCATTTTAACAATCTTTATTACATGACACTTTTCCATACCAGAAAGATGAACTCTTACAAAGCTATATTTTTCTTCATCTTCGTGATTCTTTTTTCATACAGTAATTAAGAAAATAGTATGTTTATTCATTATTCCGGTTTATTAACTTGAGAAATATGTAATTGTTGACAATTATGCGTTTGGTCAGGAACTACACAAGAATGCGAAGGGAAGTTATACCCTACGAAATGTGTTTGGTAATGTTTGTTGTTGTCATGGTCGCAGTTCTGGTCGTCGCATTAAGAAAGATATACATATACTTGTTTCTAGTTGGTATATGCATGTTATATACGTATGCCATTACTTACTATAGGCTTATATTCCGAATATGAATAAAATAAATAATTATATGTCAATTATTTTATATATGATGTGCTTTTCGCTGTTTCAATTATTAGTTTTATTAATATTTTCTCAAATTAAATTTACTTATTAGATATCAATAAAGTGGCTAATATAAAAGAAATACAATGGGATGAATACTCGCGTGAAAATGGCTATTGGAATTAATATGTTTACAAAACATCTTATAAATGTAATATTGACGTGAGGCAATCCGTGGCGGTGATCGAAATCAAATCCACCTAAACGTTTTTCTACCCAAATAAAAAAAATGGCCCCATTCAAGCATTTCTTTACGAGGTTTTTGCGTCAAACCACCCCTTATTTGGGCCAATTTGCGCCAAATCACCCTTTATTACACTTTTTGCAAGGAACCACCCATTTGTGTCACTCTGTTAACACCGAGCCACCCCTCGTTCAATTCCGTTAATTTCTCCGTCAGACCTGGTGAAATGTCATTTTTTCCAGATATTGAAGGGCAAATTTGGAATTGCACCATCTGATGATATATTGCCAAAATATCGCGATATTTTGTTTTTACCATGAGATTTTCGTTTTACCTTCAGATTTCACCAGAATCACACATATTAACCTAATATTAACCTAAAATCTCAACATTTATCTCTCTCGAAGGAAGGCGATTTGCGATTGGGACGAGAAGGCGATTCTGCGAAGTCGACCTCGAAGGGCTACGAACGAGGAAGGAAGAAGAGCAAGGACAGTCGGCGACGACGAGCAAGGACAGTCGACGAGCAAAGTCGGGTAGGCTTTCCGAGTTCGGAGGAGAAGAGGAGGTGCGAACCAATTTAGGGTTCTTCGTTTTGGGGCTTTTTCGAATTGACAAGGGAAGAGCAACTATTAGGTAAGGAGTTATGTCTTAAAATTCTTCTGTGTCTTAATCGAGTTAGGGTTCGTTTAATTGGGGTTGAATTTGGTGGTTTTGATTTTTAGGGTTCGAAATTGATTCGATACCAATTTGTAGGAAATGTCAACTGGATCTTCAATCTATTCTAATGAGGGCTTACTTTGTCAATGTGGATTAACGCCAATCATAAACACTGCTCGCACAACAACAAACTTTGGAAGGAGATTTATTGGTTGTTCATTATATACACCTAATGTCTATAAAGGATGTCGTTTTTTTCGATGGATTGATCCTCCATTTCAATCAGATGCAACAAGTATTATCAAGGAATTGGTTATTGAAAAGAAGGAGCTTTTAGCCAAATACATGAACCTTGAAGCAGCATTGAAAGCAAAAGATTTGGAGTTAGTTAGTGCACAATCTAGATCGAGGATAGAATTTGTTGTTGTTGTTTCTCTATTTGTGTTTGGTGTGGTTGTTGTCAAAGGATTGGCACATTAGGAAGTGTAGGTTGGTAGACATCAATAGTTGTTGTTGTGGATGCTGTCATAAAATACCAGGAAGTGTAAACCAGTGTTTTTCTATGAAAGTGTTTAGTATTGCAGTTTAGTATGGTTGCTATATTTTGTCCTTTGTAAACAGTTTTTGTATGCAATGATGAAGCTGAGAATATGATGCATAAAACACCAAGTTAAATAACTTAAAAAGAGTACATAGCAACATACGACAAAATGGAAAAACAAAACAGCAAGTTCAACACATTAATTAGATAAAAACAGCAAGTTCAAATACCCTTTTAGTACCTAGTTCCTCATGATAAGGATGTCGTAGACTCTACCATTACCATTGGAACCGTCTTCTTCAAGTTCAAAGATTAATTCATCTTTAACCTTCAGTCCATGATGATCAACAAACGCCCTCCACACCTTTCCGAAGCGGTATTGGTTTTGGCTATGTTTGAGAACAACATCAAATTCCTTTTTGGCAGCATTCTTGACCTTGATAGTGTGGTTCTTGAACTGAGACAAATACTTGTCTCCATGTGCTGCGGGAAGAATCTACATCATAAAATCCAAAAAATTAAAATGTAAATATTGTTTTAAAGACGATAGTTACGAGTAGGGACATTACGAGTCCACAATCACCCTCCACGTAGGACTTCCTCATCTCGACAGAAAAGACCTTTGAGACTGGAAATCCTGAGAAGAACTCCGATGGACCGTTGTCGGAATCGGAGGGTGAGTCATGAACAACAATGTAATTCTTGTTGGCAGCCATGGTGAAAATCGAGAGTTGAGAGAGTTGAGATGGCCATCTATTTATGCGAGAGTTGAGATGGCCACTGCATTTAATGAAAATCTTTGTGTTCAACTAACCTATTACCAACTTAAATGCATCAGATTTTGACAAGAACCATAGAAGACAACGCATCAGATTTTGACCAATGCATTTAATGAAAAAAACGAGTCAAAACAGGAGTCCAATGCATCAGATTTCGGACCAATGCATCAAACACCTATTACCAATGCATCAGACACCTGTTCCAAAAAACGAGTAAAAAAAGAGCAAAATTTGAGCAACATAAATGTTGGTAGGTAGCTGATTTTACCTGTTCTTGAAAACTACTCCAATAACAGCCAAATTTCTCCTATTACAAACGAACCATATAACAACCAAACAACATATTAAATGGGCTCACATGTTTAGACCCATATACCAACCCAGTTGAGGGACTTTTGTTTAGATACATACCAAATACTTACCCTTAACCAAAATGACCAAAAAACTTTACCAAAATGACAGTTTAGGAGCACTGTCAGCCTACATCCGGAGCCCTCTAGCAGTGCTTGGTTTTTTTTGTAGTACAATACCTCTTAGAGCTTGTGGGCCTGAAGCTGCGAGAGTTTGATGCCTGATTAACCTGCACAAGAAATCAATAAATTAGAAATAAAAAAAAAGATAACAAATATTTTTGCAATACATTTTATTTCTTGGTGACTTCTGGGGTAAGGATGCCCTGGTGTGCTCTCATTTTATTTCTTTTGCTCACAAACATTTTCATCAGTTTCCTCCTTATCCACTCACACATAGACAAAATAGGCATCTCCCTGGCCTCTAAGATACAACTATTGAAAGACTCACAACAATTATTGAAGAGCATGTCAGACTTCGTGTAGTACTTGAATCCATGTAGAGACCATTTAGTGGGATCTCTTTTCATTAGCCAAGCTACTGCTTCTGGAGACATCTCATTGAGCACCTTCATTGCATCATCAAAGTCTGCCTTATTTGTAGCTCTTGCTGCTGCCCAAACTGCATCCTTGTATGACTGCCCAGACCACTGCTTCGTGAAGTTATTAAGCATGTGCCTAACACAATGTCTCACATCTGAATGAGGTGCAACCAAGTCCAATGCTTCTATCAAACCCTGCAGAGTAATAACCACATTGTGAGTGTCAAATTAAAACTGTGCAGAATATGAAGTACAAAATAAGAGGTTTTACCTTGCATCTGTCAGACATGAATGTCAATGGTTGTCCTCCTATATCTCGAAGCAATAAATCTATGAACCAACACCAGGTTTCCTTAGTTTCTGACTCTGCCACTGCAAAAGCTATTGGGTAGATGTTTTCATTCCCATCTTGTGCAACTGCAGCCAATACCTGACCAGTGTATGCCCCCTTCAAATGACATGCATCAAGACCCACAATTGGCCTGCATCCTTTAATGAAACCTTGCTTACATGCCTTCAGACAGACATACATCCTTTGGAAAAGAGGCCTCTCTGGATGCTCTTGTTTGACATAAACCGCACTTCCCACATTATACTTCATCACAGTAGCTGCATAATCCCTCACCTTGGCATATTGTTCTGGAGCATACCCTTGTGTCATGTAGATTGCCCTCATCCTAGCCCTCCAAGCTTGGTGGTATGATATGTCAACCATGTGCTCCCTTCTAACCGTTAGAATGAAGCTTTTTATCCTCCAATGAGGGTCATCCCTATAATGATCCAAATACTTTTGAGCTAGCCAAATTGAACTCATCTTTGTGTTTTTATCCTGCCATCCACACTGATGTTCTGGAAAAAAGGATTTCAGCTGGAAGCTTCCATCTTCACCCATCCTTCTTGCAGTTGCCTTGAACCCACAAAGTGTTTTCTTGCAATGACACTTTTTTCTGCCGTGTTTGAACTCACAATCACACTTGTTCATACAATAAGCAGAAACCTTTCTCTTATCATTGTGAAGGTAGTAGAAGTCAAAACCATTCTCTACTCCAAACTGCCTCAAAGCTTGTCTGAAAACCTCATTAGATGCAAATCTCATGCCAACCTTCAAACATATCTTGTTTTTAAAATTCACAAGGGGGTTGAATTCAGGATACCTTACTCCCTTCTTAGCTTCATCTGAGCCATTGTAGCTTCTGTAATCTTCAGATTCAACTCTTATGTCGAACACATCAACTATATTTGGATCACCACCCTCATTCTCCAAATTCTCATCAATGACATCTCTATCAACATGCTCTTCAAATTCTGCATCATCATCACCATCTGTGGACTCACCATCTGTAGACTCCCCAAAAACAACAGAAGGAGGCACTACTACTTCATCCTCTGATTCAGTGTCTGTTTCTGAGAAATTAATTTCCCCACTGTAATCTGAAAAATCTTCATCATCTATTGGAAGATTGTAAGAGACTGAGGAGGGTTGTGAGGATGATTTGGTCGAAACCCTAGATATGCCTTTAGCTTTGGCTTTATAAGTTGGCTGAGATAGGCTTCCAAGTGAGGTTTTTTTAATTTTGGGCTTGTAAGTGGCTGGTCTACTTGGTTTTGGGCTGATCAATGGTGGGCCTTCAAGAAGTAATTGGCTGCTGACTACTGGGCTACTGAATTTTGGGCCTCTAACTGTAGACTGGCCCAAGATTGAAGAAGGACTTATATCATTTTCCAGAATGACATATACATCAAACTATTTCTCTATTCCTCCTAAACAGCAGAACTGAATGACATCTCTATCCACCTTAATCTGTCTTAACCCCTGAGACAGTGTCTTGCCAGCCAAAGAATACCACAGTTCTTTGACATTGCAAACACCCACATCCTCCCTTAAAAATGTTTCCAACTCTATCCTAGAAAGCAGATCAGAGTCCACTTTTTCCTTTAAGTGCACTAAATTTCTCCTATATGAAACTCTTATCTTGTACCATATTATATGCCAAATAAAACCTTCCCCCATACAGAAATCTCAAAGTTATACTCATCTGTGCACATATATCAACACAAAAAAACATATATAAATTAAGCTTCCCACTAACATAATAAAACATTTAAGTTACAAAAAATGAATCTTTTTGATGACATCATCACATGCCACTATATCATACAAAACAAGAGAATATAATGATGCCAAAATAGTTTATATCACATGCCAGCAAAAGAGTTTACACTTTATACTATAAAACAGTTTAAACTACTCACATGGGAATAGAGACATTTTAACACTTTACTCATCAACTACCATTCAAGTCAAGTATTCAATGCCAGCAAAAGAGCATTACCTTCACTTTTCCAACAATTCTTCACTCCTTCTCTTTAGTCTCTCCCAACTCTTACTTCTTTTTCCACACCAACCCTAGCAATAACAGCAAACATTAGTAAACAATACGCAGAAACCTCCCACAAATCAGAAATACACAAACTGCAAAACCCTAATCCCCAAATTTTCGATTTCAAACCCAAAAATCAGAAATCCCCAATTTTGAAAACCCTAATCCCCAAATTATCGATTACAAACCCAGAAATCAGAAATCCCCAATTTTAAAACCCTAATCCTCAAATACTCAATTTCAAACCCAGAAACCCAAAATCCCCAATTTTGAAAAACCTAATCCCCAAAATATCGATTTCAAACCCAGAAATCATAAATCCCCAATTTTAAAACCCTAATCCTCAATTCAAACCCAGAAATCCAAAATCCCCAAATTTTGAAAACCCTAGTACCAAAAATCCCCAATTTCGAAAACCCTAATATCAAAAAACTCGATTTCAAACCCTAAACCCCAAATTCACGATTACAAACCCAGATATCAAAAACCCTAGAATCACGACACTTACCCGAGAAATCTCTTGCCTCTGCTACATCTTCTGCTTCGTCTTCGTCTTCACCTGCTTCGTCTTCGCCTTCTTCGTCTTCGCCTGCTTCGCCTTCACCAAAGAATCGTCACCATCGCCTTCGTCTTCGAGCTCAACTTCGCAGAATCGCCCTTCGAAAAATCGCCAAACCTTCGAGAGAGAGAAGAGAGGGGTGGCTCGGTGAAATCTGAAGGGAAAACGAAAATATAATGGTAAAAACAAAATATCGCGATATTTTGGCAATATATCATCAGATGGTGCAATTCCAAATTTGCCCTTCAATATATGAAAGAAATGAGGGCAAAAATGACATTTCACCAGGTCCGACGGAGAAATTAACGGAATTGAACGAGGGGTGGCTTGGTGTTAACAGAGTGACACAAATGGGTGGTTCCTTGCAAAAAGTGTAATAAAGGGTGGTTTGGCGCAAATTGGCCCAAATAAGGGGTGATTTGGCGCAAAAACCTCTTTCTTTATTCAAAGAATAACAATTCCACTAATAATTTTACATAATTTTATTCGGCGCACCCCGTATTTTCCTTTGGTGCATTTTGTTACGATCGATCTCCGTTTGGTCGCGATGAAGCATTTTTTACTTACGTTCGTCATGGACGAATACGTTCGTCCCAAACCTATGGCTTCGTCCGTGACAAATGAGGTTTGAGTTTTGTTCGTGATGGCAAAATCCGAAAAAGTTCAACTTATCCAAATTTGAAGGATTCCAAGGCGTAATGATATGCTACTACCAGAACTACACCCATATCATACATATTTACGGAATTATTTTGCTTTACATTCAACCTATTTTGCCTCGTTTATCTCTTTCACCTCTTTATCCAAATTTTCAAACACAAAAAATAAATTTACACGTCTAATTGGGATGATTACATCAACAATAATTGCGGAGAAAATGGTCTATCGTGGTATAACTTCAATAAGATTATTTTAATTTTTCTATAACTAGTGTTTACTCTCTTTATATTTTTGGTTGAAAGTGTTTACTCTTTTTATACGGTGATAAATAAAGACTTTTTTTTAAAACCAAAAACCACTCATATAATAGGTCATATTGCGCTAAACCACCCGTTCTATTGAATATTACCGAAAACTACCCATATAAAGGGTTATGTTAGTCACTCACCACCCTTGCTTTACTCCGTCTAAATATGTCACAACTTTATAATTTTTTATTCAAAAGTTTTAAAAGAAAAAAAAAGCAAAATAGATGAAATGATTTTTTGATTTTTTGATTTATTAATATGAAAATTATTAATTTATCCGAGTGACCAAAATAACCATATATGTGCTTCAAATTTTCAAAGAGTGTCATATTCATCCTCAACCTATCCAAACTATATTAATGGTGAAATTTCTCCAAATCACCCAGCCCCATTCATTTTTATATCAAAGAATTATCCAAATATATCACAATTCTTCATCAAACCTGATGTGCTCTCACATGTTAGCTCAAGCCCATCAAGTCACACTCAAGGGAGCTTGGGTCAATCAAGAGCAATGTTCACAACAAGAACCGAATGCGCCATTTGTTGATCAATGACACTTTTCCCAGGCGCTTTCATGGGCACTCAGTCCAATATTATCCAAGGCATAAGACCATGTCCAAAACGCCCATACAAAGTCGCCCAAAGGAACGCAACAATGGTCCCTATTTTGGAGGTTGGGCGCTCTTGCGCGCCAAAACCATGTCCCAAGCGTTTTTACTTTGGAAGCAACTTGGCCGAGCGTTTTTGGTTCCAATGGTACTAAATGGGTCCAAGGAATGGAACCAAGGCTGGAACGCATGGCTAGGATCGGAAGCGTCCGACGGAATCACATCCCCCTTTTCTCGCAATGATTCATGCATTGATTGTCGCCATTATCTCTTGGCTGATTCATGATGACTCATGGCTGAGTGAAACTCAATAAGTGCTTGGATAAACATCCCTAAAATCACTCCTTTTGATTGAAATTTCATGTACTTTTAATTATTTCATTTATTTCCTTGGTTTTCTCCATTTAATGCTTGATTGAAAGAGTGATCATTGACTTGCAGCCCAAGGACGTCTCCCACACTATAAATAGGCCTCTCTAGGCTCATTTGTAAGAACGTTGAATTGAAATACAAAGCTTAAGTTGAGAGTTTCTCCTTCCTTTGTATTTGGCGTCAAAAACACCATCTTTCTTCCGTTCTTGGTGTGATCAAGATCTACCAAGTTCTTGATATCCCTCCCTGGAAAATATTCCCTAAGTTTTTAAAGCATCTTTTGATTTGTAAGTATTTTAGGCAGCACAACTTCAATCTCTCCTTTTGGAATGCTAATGTAGTCATATCCATTATTTTCTGTAACTGCAATATTCTTTTCATCGTGGAGTTTGATTGTAGAATTAAGTGGATGGAATTTGCTGGAAATATAGTGGCCTAGCCGCATAGGCGTTTCTTTGATATCCAAGTGAATGATATTTCTAAAGCCCATCACCCTGAATGTAGAGAGAGGGAACGATCAAAACAGTAATCTTTGGCACGAGAACAACGAAAACCAACACCCTAAAAAGACCTAGACTAACCCAGCACGACGGCTAGACCTAAAAGGCACAGAACCCTCGCAAAAGAGAGTGAAACCGAGGAGACACTCGTCAATATTTGCAGCCCCTTCTCTTCTTATCATGCCTATAAAATACAAATCAACAAGTTACGATTTTTCTACAAATGTTTAAATTTATTTAAGCTACATCAGTTACATAGTCCTTTCTCTTCGTATCATACCTACAATATAAAAATCAAAAGGTTAGGATTTTTTTTAGCAATTGTTTAAATTTATTTAAACTACATTGGTCAGTAATCCCTCCTCTTCTTATCATGCCTGCAAAATATAAATCAATAAGTTATGATTTTTTAGTATGACTTAGCTTTCTAGAAGAAAGAAACACTTTTATTTTTGGTTATGCTCACTCCCACAGCTTTGTGGAATAAAGTTTTGTGAAAATGTATATATCATAAAAATAACATACATAACATTTGTTCTTGTTGGAACGATTATAATTGAGTTGATCTCAATACCTATTATAGAGACTTAGAGTTGTAAAATGAAAATATAAAGCATAACAATATCATAGATAAAGAATAATATTTTAGCTTTTAATTAATTAGATAATACATTCATGAATTCATGAATAATACTAAAAACTAATTTCGGACTTGAAAAATCTAGTACACATTCATGAATAAAATAATAATTGAGAAATTTGATCATCAATGCTTAAATTATCGTTTGTAAAAATGGAACAAAATAGTTTGTTGCTATTTTAAACAATTCACCAAATCAATCAATAACTATAGTATCTTATTCTTTCACAATTTTCTTCCCTATAAATATCTAAGAAACACTTTGTTCTTTCACCCACATATCTCTATCCCTTGAATCTCATAGTTACTCCGGAAAAACAATTGTTGTTAAGCTCAAAATACAATACCCAAAAGATGAACTCTTGCAAAGCTCTATTTTTCTTCATCCTCACGATTCTTCTTTCATATGGCACTTAAAATCTATGTATATTCATTAGTTTGGTTTATTAGCTTTAGAAATCAATTAATCATTGTGAATTATTATGTGTTTGAGTAGGAACAGCACAACAATGTGAAGGAACATTTTTCCCAAAGAAATGCACCACAACTTTTTGCAACAACGTTTGCAAGATAGACGCGCCTGCAGGGTGGGGAAAATGCAATGCTGCTAATGCTTGTTGCTGTAATCGTAGTGGTGGTCCTGGCGCTAGTCCGTCGCATTAAGCACCATATGCATATACTTGTTTCTAGTTGGTATATGCATGTTATCTATGTATGCCATTACTTATTATAGGAAGCTCTCTCAAAAATGAATAAAACAAATATGTCAATTATCTTATATATGATGTGCTTCTTCAGATTTCTTTGATTATTGATCTTATTAGTGTTTTCTCGGAATTCACAATTGTCACCACATTTATATCAATGCAACGATGACTATATGTAAAATATATTGAATGTGATTAAAAAAAATTCGCATGAAAATGGCAAAGAATATTATTCCTTACATAGACACATAAATTGATATGTTTAAAAAAAATGGTTCTGATTTAAAAATTGCTTTTCGTCCATCAATCATTTTATCTCAATAAAAAAACTCAAAGGTTAAAAAATGCTAACTTCTTTATCACATCAGAGCTAGTGTTTAGAAATTTCGGGTTTCCCTCCTCAATCTGCTTATCAGGCTCTTCTCTGTCAATATTCTTGCTCCTTTGCTTAACCAAGTGAGAAATTTTTTCATTTTCTTTAGCCTTTTCTTCGAGCATCTCTCTGCTAGGATTCCTCGTATTAGTCGTTCAAAGCCAGGGGCCATACTGCTCTACCTTAGCCGCAACCTGCTCATCCGATACCAACTCATAGTCCTTTTCGCTATGGCCTATCATCCCACACCTACAACAGAAATCCGAGAGATGCTGATATTTGAAGGAGAGCCATGGCGCCTCCCCTGTCCCAAACTTGGCCATCATACCCCTTGAGATCGGTATTCTCAGATCCATAAGAGCTTGAGTTCTCAGAGCTTCTCCCCACCCAAGGTCATCTCCATCATCATACTACATAAGGAGCCAACTTTATTCCCAATAATCTTAGCCATAGTAATATTTCTTTTGTTGAAAGGGACATTCAACACCTGGATCCATAATGGGGAATAGTCAAAACAGATGTTTGAGGGGTTCACATCAATAATTTTATCTCAATAAAAACGCTAAAAAAACTGTTAACTTCTTGATCACATCCATAAGGTTGTCCATTTTATATGAAATCATAGAAAATCAATAATGTTGGCTCAGTTAAAAAAACTGCAAGTTCCTTGTGCTTGTTCAGCTGGTCCGTAGCATCTGAGGATGCCCCTATAGATATATCAGCTTTCCAGGCTATCACATCAGAGCTAGTGTTTAAACCTTTCGGGTTTCCCTCCTCAATCAGCTTATCAGGCTCTTCTCTGTCAGTATTCTTGCTCCTTTCTTTAACCAAGTGAGAAAATTTTGCCTTTTCTTCGAGCATCTCTCTACTAGGATTCCTCATATTAGTCGTTCAAAGCCACGATCCATACTGCTCTACCTTAGCCGCATCCTGCTCATCCGATACCAACTCATAGTCCTTTTCGCTATGGCCTATCATCCCACACCTATAGCAGAAATCCGAGAGATGCTGATATTTGAAGGAGAGCCATGGCGTCTCCCCTGTCCAAAACTTGGCCATCATACCCCTTGCAAGCGGTTTTCTCAGATCCACAAGCACCTGAGTTCTCAGAGATTCTCCCCACCCAAGGTCACCTCCATCATCATACTACAAAAGGAGCCAGCTTCATTCCCAATAATCTTAGCCATAGTAACCTAGCTTAATCCGGATTTATCCAACTTCCTCCACCTGTCCTTCAACCACTTCGACAGTGTCAAAGAAAAACTTTTCAACTTGCCAATGATTTTGTCTACCTTCTGTGGTAATATGAACCAATAGAATAGAAGAGGGATTTTTGTGTGTGTGTGTGGGGGGGGGGGGGGGGGGGATGAAGGTGACGTTTTGTGAGAAAAGGAGGGGGGGCGGGAAAAAGGTGTGACCTTTACAAGTGGGAATAGGGAAACACAAATGAGGCAAAACAGATCTAGCCGTAAAAACGTCGTCACAATGAATGTAGAGAGAGGGAAAGATCAAAACAATAATCTTTGGCACGAGAACAACGATAACCAACACCCTAGGAAGACCTACACTAACCCATCACGACGGCTAGACCTAAAAGCCACAAAACCCTCGCAAAAGAGAGCGAAACCGAGGAGACTCGTCAATATTTGCAGCCCCTTCTCTTCTTATCATGCCTATAAAATACAAATCAACAAGTTACGATTTTTCTACAAATGTTTAAATTTATTTAAGCTACATCAGTTACACAGTCCTTTCTCTTCGTACCATACCTACAATATAAAAATCAAAAGGTTAGGATTTTTTTAGCAACTGTTTAAATTTTTTTTAAACTACATTGGTCAATAATCCCTCCTCTTCTTATCATGCCTACAAAATATAAATCAATAAGTTATGATTTTTTAGTATGACTTAGCTTTCTAGAAGAAAGACACACTTTTATTTTTGGTTATGCTCACTCCCAAAGTTTTGTGGAATAAAGTTTTGCGAAAATGTATATATCTTAACAAATAACGTACATCACATTTGTTCTTGTTGGAACGATTATAATTCAGCTGATCTCAATACCTATTATAGAGGCATAGACTTGAAAAATCATAGATACAAAATAATATTTTAGCTTTTAATTAATTAGATAATACATTCATGAATTCATGAATAATACTAAGAACTAATTTTGGGCTTTAAAAAATCTAGTACACATTCATGAATAAAATAATAATTGAGAAATTTGATCATCCATTCTTAAATTATCGTTTGTAAAAATGGAACAAAATAGTTTGTTTCTATTTTAAACATTTCACCAAATCAATCAATAACTATAGTATCTTATTCTCTCCCAATTTTCTTCCCTATAAATATCTAAGAAACAATTTGTTGTTTCACCGACATATCTCTATCCTTTGAATCTCATAGTTACTCCGAAAAAACAATTGTTGTTAAGCTCAAAACAGAATACCCGAAATATGAACTCCTGCAAAGCTCTATTTTTCTTCATCCTCGTGATTCTTCTTTCATATGGTACTTAAAATCTATGTTTATTCATTAGTTTGGTTTACTAGCTTTAGAAATCAATTAATTATTGTGAATTATTATGTGTTTGAGTAGGAACTGCACAACAATGTGAAGGAACATTTTTCCCAAAGAAATGCACCACAACTTTTTGCAACAACGTTTGCAAGATAGACGCGCCTGCAGGGTGGGGAAAATGCAATGCGGCTAATGTTTGTTGTTGTCACGGTCGTAGTGGTGGTCCTGGCGCTAGTCCGTCGCATTAAGCACCATATGCATATACTTGTTTCTAGTTGGTATATGCATGTTATCTACGTATGCCATTACTTATTATAGGAAGCTCTTTCAAAAATGAATAAAACAAATATGTCAATTATCTTATATATGATGTACTTCTTCAGATTTCTTTGATTATTGATCTTATTAGTATTTTCTCGAAATTTACAATTGTCACTGCATTTATATCAATGCAACGATGACTATATGTAAAATATATTGAATGTGATAAAAAAAAGTCGCATGAAAATGGCAAAGAATATTATTCCTTACATAGACACATAAATTTATATGTTTAAAAAAATAATGGTTTTGATTCAAAATTTTTTTTTCTCACGAAAAGCATTATTCCATCAATCATTTTATCTCAATAAAAAACTAAGGCTAAAAAAAATGTTAACTTCTTGATCACATCCATAAGGTTGTCCATTTTATATGAAATCATAGAAAGTCAATAATGTTGGCTTAGTTAAAATAATAGCAAGTTCCCGGTGCTTGTTCAGCTGGTCCGTAGCATCTGAGGATGCCCTTTCAGGCTATCACATCAGAGCTAGTGCTTAAAACTTTCGGGTTCCTCCTCAATCTGCTTATCAGGCTCTTCTCTGTCAGTATTCTTGCTCCTTTGTTTAACCAAGTGAGAAAATTTTGCCTTTTCTTTAGCCTTTTCTTCGAGCATCTCTTAGCTAGGATTCCTCATATTAGTCCGTCAAAGCCAGGGTCCATACTGCTCTACCTTAGTCGCAACCTGCTCATCCGATACCAACTAATAGCCCTTTTTGCTATTGCATATCATCCCACACCTATAGCAGAAATCCGAGAGATGCTGATATTTGAAGGAGAGCCATGGCGCCTCCCCTGTCCAAAACTTGGCCATCATACCCCTTGAGAGCGGTTTTCTGAGATCCACATGCACCCGAGTTCTCAGAGATTCTCCCAACCCAAGGTCATCTCCATCATCGTACTCCAAAAAGGAGCCAGCTTTATTCCCAATAATCTTAGCCATAGTAATATTTCTTCTCTTGAAAGGGACATTCTACACCTGAATCCAGAATGGGGAATAGTCAAAATAGATGTCTGAGGGGTTCACATCTCCTTCCACTTCCTTGAGAACTAGAAGATAGCCATGAAGTTCCACGGTTGGTGTTCAAGGACCCAAGCTTTGTCATCACCAGACCCTTAGCCGGCTTCCACGACATCTCCATGGTGTGTTTCAGAGCTCTATAATTCAAAACCTTCTCCGTTCTGACTTTAGCAACCAAACCTAGGTTAATCCGAATATCAACAATTTCCTCCACCTGTCTTCAACCACTTTGACAATCTGCTCCTCCGCTGTCAAAGAAAAACTTTTCAGCTTGACAATGATTTCGTCTGCCGTTTGTGGTAATCTGAACCAATAGAATAGAAAAGGGCTTTTTGTGTTGGGGGGGGGGGGGGGAATGAAGGTGACATTTTGTGGGAAAGGAGGGGGAAAACGGGAAAAAGGTGTGACCTTTACAAATGGGAATAGCGAAACACAAATGAGGCAAAACAGATCTAGCCGCAAAAACGTCGTCACAATGAATGTAGAGAGAGGGAAAGATCAAAACAGTAATCTTTGGCACGAGAACAACGATAACCAACACCCTAGGAAGACCTGGACTAACCCAACACAACGGCTAGACTTAAAACCCACAGAATCCTCGAAAAAGAGAGCGAAACCGGGGAGACTCGTCAATATTTGCAGCCCCTTCTCTTCTTATCATGCCTGTAAAATACAAATCAACAAGTTACAATTTTTGTTTAAATTTATTTAAGCTACATCAGTTACATTGTCCTTTCTCTTCGTATCATACCTACAATATAAAAATCAAAAAGTTAGGATTTTTTTAGCAATTGTTTAAATTTTTTTAAACTACATTGGTCAATAATCCCTCCTCTTCTTATCATGCCTACAAAATATAAATGAATAAGTTATGATTTTCTTAGTATGACTTAGCTTTCTAGAAGAAAGACACACTTTTATTTTTGGTTATGCTCACTCCCAAAGTTTTGTGGAATAAAGTTTTGCGAAAATGTATATATCTTAACAAATAACGTACATCACATTTGTTCTTGTTGGAACGATTATAATTCAGCTGATCTCAATACCTATTATAGAGGCATAGACTTGAAAAATCATAGATACAAAATAATATTTTAGCTTTTAATTAATTAGATAATACATTCATGAATTCATGAATAATACTAAGAACTAATTTTGGGCTTTAAAAAATCTAGTACACATTCATGAATAAAATAATAATTGAGAAATTTGATCATCCATTCTTAAATTATCGTTTGTAAAAATGGAACAAAATAGTTTGTTTCTATTTTAAACATTTCACCAAATCAATCAATAACTATAGTATCTTATTCTCTCCCAATTTTCTTCCCTATAAATATCTAAGAAACAATTTGTTGTTTCACCGACATATCTCTATCCTTTGAATCTCATAGTTACTCCGGAAAAACAATTGTTGTTAAGCTCAAAACAGAATACCCGAAATATGAACTCCTGCAAAGCTCTATTTTTCTTCATCCTCGTGGTTCTTCTTTCATATGGTACTTAAAATCTATGTTTATTCATTAGTTTGGTTTACTAGCTTTAGAAATCAATTAATTATTGTGAATTATTATGTGTTTGAGTAGGAACTGCACAACAATGTGAAGGAACATTTTTCCCAAAGAAATGCACCACAACTTTTTGCAACAACGTTTGCAAGATAGACGCGCCTGCAGGGTGGGGAAAATGCAATGCGGCTAATGTTTGTTGTTGTCACGGTCGTAGTGGTGGTCCTGGCGCTAGTCCGTCGCATTAAGCACCATATGCATATACTTGTTTCTAGTTGGTATATGCATGTTATCTACGTATGCCATTACTTATTATAGGAAGCTCTTTCAAAAATGAATAAAACAAATATGTCAATTATCTTATATATGATGTACTTCTTCAGATTTCTTTGATTATTGATCTTATTAGTATTTTCTCGAAATTTACAATTGTCACTGCATTTATATCAATGCAACGATGACTATATGTAAAATATATTGAATGTGATAAAAAAAAGTCGCATGAAAATGGCAAAGAATATTATTCCTTACATAGACACATAAATTTATATGTTTAAAAAAATAATGGTTTTGATTCAAAATTTTTTTTTCTCACGAAAAGCATTATTCCATCAATCATTTTATCTCAATAAAAAACTAAGGCTAAAAAAAATGTTAACTTCTTGATCACATCCATAAGGTTGTCCATTTTATATGAAATCATAGAAAATCAATAATGTTGGCTTAGTTAAAATAATAGCAAGTTCCCGGTGCTTGTTCAGCTGGTCCGTAGCATCTGAGGATGCCCTTTCAGGCTATCACATCAGAGCTAGTGCTTAAAACTTTCGGGTTCCTCCTCAATCTGCTTATCAGGCTCTTCTCTGTCAGTATTCTTGCTCCTTTGTTTAACCAAGTGAGAAAATTTTGCCTTTTCTTTAGCCTTTTCTTCGAGCATCTCTTAGCTAGGATTCCTCATATTAGTCCGTCAAAGCCAGGGTCCATACTGCTCTACCTTAGTCGCAACCTGCTCATCCGATACCAACTAATAGCCCTTTTTGCTATTGCATATCATCCCACACCTATAGCAGAAATCCGAGAGATGCTGATATTTGAAGGAGAGCCATGGCGCCTCCCCTGTCCAAAACTTGGCCATCATACCCCTTGAGAGCGGTTTTCTGAGATCCACATGCACCCGAGTTCTCAGAGATTCTCCCAACCCAAGGTCATCTCCATCATCGTACTCCAAAAAGGAGCCAGCTTTATTCCCAATAATCTTAGCCATAGTAATATTTCTTCTCTTGAAAGGGACATTCTACACCTGAATCCAGAATGGGGAATAGTCAAAATAGATGTCTGAGGGGTTCACATCTCCTTCCACTTCCTTGAGAACTAGAAGATAGCCATGAAGTTCCACGGTTGGTGTTCAAGGACCCAAGCTTTGTCATCACCAGACCCTTAGCCGGCTTCCACGACATCTCCATGGTGTGTTTCAGAGCTCTATAATTCAAAACCTTCTCCGTTCTGACTTTAGCAACCAAACCTAGGTTAATCCGAATATCAACAATTTCCTCCACCTGTCTTCAACCACTTTGACAATCTGCTCCTCCGCTGTCAAAGAAAAACTTTTCAGCTTGACAATGATTTCGTCTGCCGTTTGTGGTAATCTGAACCAATAGAATAGAAAAGGGCTTTTTGTGTTGGGGGGGGGGGGGGAATGAAGGTGACATTTTGTGGGAAAGGAGGGGGAAAACGGGAAAAAGGTGTGACCTTTACAAATGGGAATAGCGAAACACAAATGAGGCAAAACAGATCTAGCCGCAAAAACGTCGTCACAATGAATGTAGAGAGAGGGAAAGATCAAAACAGTAATCTTTGGCACGAGAACAACGATAACCAACACCCTAGGAAGACCTGGACTAACCCAACACAACGGCTAGACTTAAAACCCACAGAATCCTCGAAAAAGAGAGCGAAACCGGGGAGACTCGTCAATATTTGCAGCCCCTTCTCTTCTTATCATGCCTGTAAAATACAAATCAACAAGTTACAATTTTTGTTTAAATTTATTTAAGCTACATCAGTTACATTGTCCTTTCTCTTCGTATCATACCTACAATATAAAAATCAAAAAGTTAGGATTTTTTTAGCAATTGTTTAAATTGTTTTAAACTACATTGGTCAATAATCCCTCCTCTTCTTATCATGCCTACAAAATATAAATGAATAAGTTATGATTTTCTTAGTATGACTTAGCTTTCTAGAAGAAAGACACACTTTTATTTTTGGTTATGCTCACTCCCAAAGTTTTGTGGAATAAAGTTTTGCGAAAATGTATATATCTTAACAAATAACGTACATCACATTTGTTCTTGTTGGAACGATTATAATTCAGCTGATCTCAATACCTATTATAGAGGCATAGACTTGAAAAATCATAGATACAAAATAATATTTTAGCTTTTAATTAATTAGATAATACATTCATGAATTCATGAATAATAATAAGAACTAATTTTGGGCTTTAAAAAATCTAGTACACATTCATGAATAAAATAATAATTGAGAAATTTGATCATCCATTCTTAAATTATCGTTTGTAAAAATGGAACAAAATAGTTTGTTACTATTTTAAACATTTCACCAAATCAATCAATAACTATAGTATCTTATTCTCTCCCAATTTTCTTCCCTATAAATATCTAAGAAACAATTTGTTGTTTCACCGACATATCTCTATCCTTTGAATCTCATAGTTACTCCGGAAAAACAATTGTTGTTAAGCTCAAAACACAATACCCGAAATATGAACTCTTGCAAAGCTCTATTTTTCTTCATCCTCGTGATTCTTCTTTCATATGGTACTTAAAATCTATGTTTATTCATTAGTTTGGTTTACTAGCTTTAGAAATCAATTAATTATTGTGAATTATTATGTGTTTGAGTAGGAACTGCACAACAATGTGAAGGAACATTTTTCCCAAAGAAATGCACCACAACTTTTTGCAACAACGTTTGCAAGATAGATGCGCCTGCAGGGTGGGGAAAATGCAATGCGGCTAATGTTTGTTGTTGTCACGGTCGTAGTGGTGGTCCTGGCGCTAGTCCGTCGCATTAAGCACCATATGCATATACTTGTTTCTAGTTGGTATATGCATGTTATCTACGTTTGCCATTACTTATTATAGGAAGCTCTTTCAAAAATGAATAAAACAAATATGTCAATTATCTTATATATGATGTACTTCTTTGGATTTCTTTGATTATTGATCTTATTAGTATATTCTCGGAATTTACAATTGTCACTACATTTTTATCAATGCAACGATGACTATATGTAAAATATATTGAATGTGATAAAAAAAGTCTCATGAAAATGGCTAAGATTATTATTCCTTACATAGACACATAAATTAATAGTTTATAAAAAACAATGGTTCTAATTCAAAAATTGCTTTTCTCACGAAAAGCACTATTGCATCAAGCATTATTGCAATTTTGCTTTTCTCATGAATATTATAAACTCAAAGGCTAAAAAATGTTAACTACTTGATCACATCCATAAGTTTGTCCCTTTTTTCTTGTCGGAACGATTATAATTCAGCTGATTTCAATACCTATTATAGAGACTTAGAGTTGTAAACTTAAATTATAAAGCATAACAATATTATAGATAAAGAATAATATTTTAGCTTTTAATTAATTAGATAATAGATTCATGAATTCATGAATAATACTAAGAACTAATTCCGGGCTTGAAAAATCTGGTACACATTCATGTATACAATAATACTTGAGAAATTTGATTTTAAATTATCGTTTGTAAAAATGGAACAAAATAGTTTGTTACTATTTTAAACAATTCACCAAATCAATCAATAACTGTAGTATAATATTCTTTCACAATTTTATCCCCTACAAGTATCTAAGAAACACTTTGTTCCTTCACCCACATATCTCTATCCTTTGAATCTCATAGTTACTCCCGGAAAACAATTGTTGTTAAGCTCAAAATACAATCCGTGAAAGATGAACTCTTGCAAAGCTCTATTTTTCTTTATCATCGTTATTCTTCTTTCATATGGTACTGATACGCTACACTTTGTATGGCGTAACTAGGGGTTATTACATTAGTTTAGGAGAGTTATTACAAGTATTTGGAGCTATTATTATATTCTGAGTTGTTTATGAAGAAGTGAAGAAATGAAGACCAAAACCGAAGAAGAAGAGGATCAAAGATTGAAGACATGAAGACGAAGACATCCTGCGGAGCAGCGGCGATCGCCACCATCACTATGGCGATCGTCATTCTACAACAGGAGCATTTCAGGAGTTCGAGAGAGCATGGCGATCGCCATGACTCTATGGCGATCGCCATGGGGCAACAGAGACACGGAAGAGATTTAAATGAATATGGCGATCGCCAGACATCTATGGCGATCGCCACAACAAGGCCGAAGATATTCTGGACTTTCCTTATTTTCCTTATTTTATTTTATTTCTTTTACCTTATTTTATTTCGTTTACCATATATTTTGGGGTTAGTTCTCTATTTAAGGACCCCAGTTTCTATCTTTTCTATCATCTTTTCCATCAGACAATTTAGTTCTGCAACCATGAGTAGGAACTAATCGCCATTGTTTTACCTAGCGGTTGAAACCTTCAGTTATTAAGTTGTGCGATTTCTAAACTCTTGTTCTTTTCCTATGGGTCTGTATTAATTTGTATTACATCAAGTTTGGCTTCATTGGTACTATCATTCTAGATCTACATTCATTGGAGCTTAGCTTGTTGGTGACCATGTTCTTTGCAAGGAGTTGATTTGTTTGGGTCACCTTCTACATTGGAGGTATTCTTTCTTTTGCTTTAGATGAGCTATGCATTATTGGATTACATTTAGTGCTCATCTAGTTTCTCATTCTACCACACTTTGAGTTTTATTGGAGGAAGGTCATCCGACCTTGTATGTGAGTCTTCTGTCTCCTTCCCTGGGTTCGTTTTTATGTCTTCCATTTCATTGAGGACAATGCAATGTTTAAGTAAGGGGGAGGAGAATGTATTCACATGTATTTATTTAGGTGTTGGTTGTATCTGCATGAGCTTATTGAATATATATTGTATGAAAAAGCCACAAAAATTGAAAAAAGGCATACAAAATCCTTGGATAGCAAGATCTATGCAATAAGAAGGTGGCTTGACCGGCATTAGGCTGGGGCAAAAATAAGTCTTGAGTGATGTGAGTTGGTGAGCTCGGAACAATTATTGAGTGGTTGGGATGAAAACCCGAAAGGGCGCCCAAGCAAGATGAGTGTTATAAAAAAAAAAAAAATTGAGTGTTTTAGGATCATTATCATCTTGGCGTTATGGTGACATAAGAAGGAGGCGTATAGGAGGATTCGGGTAGGCCACTTGGAGGAATAAGGTGTAGTTCTGAGTTTGTGCTTATTGTATCACATTTGTTCTTGATTGTTGTTGTTGCGTTTTGTATGCTTTGGGCTTATTGAGTATGTAATCACTAGGAGATATTCTTGTACTTCCTGAGGCTTTGAGCTTTTCATTGTAAGGGTAGCTTTTCTATAAGTTACTCGGGACGAGTAAAAGTCTAAGTATGGGGGTATTTGATACGCTACACTTTGTATGGCGTAACTAGGGGTTATTACATTAGTTTAGGAGTGTTATTACAAGTATTTGGAGCTATTATTATATTCTGAGTTGTTTATGAAGAAGTGAAGAAATGAAGACCAGAACCGAAGAAGAAGAGGATCAAAGATTGAAGACATGAAGACGAAGACATCCTGCGGAGCAGCGGCGATCGCCACCATCACTATGGCGATCGCCATTCTACAACTGGAGCATTTCAGGAGTTCGAGAGAGCATGGCGATTGCCATGACTCTATGGCGATCGCCATGGGGCAACAGAGACACGAAAGAGATTTAAATGAATATGGCGATCGCCAGACATCTATGGCGATCGCCACAACAAGGCCGAAGATATTCCGGACTTTCCTTATTTTCCTTATTTTATTTTATTTCTTTTACCTTATTTTATTTCGTTTAGGATCTTTCGTTTACCATATATTTTCGGGTTAGTTCTCTATTTAAGGACCCCAGTTTCTATCTTTTCTATCATCTTTTCCATCAGACAATTTAGTTCTGCAACCATGAGCAGGAACTAATCGCCATTGTTTTACCTAGCGGTTGAAACCTTCAGTTATTAAGTTGTGAGATTTCTAAACTCTTGTTCTTTTCCTATGGGTTTGTATTAATTCTCTTGTTCTTCTTCTATTGATTTCTATTAGTTTTGCTAGCTTGATCACCTAGTTTGATTGATAGTTTTCTATTGCTAGACTAGGAATATACGGTGGAATTCCTTGTCATTGTAGCGCTCATATCTGCATGATCTGGTAGTTGATTACTTTTATGAAAGAGAATTGATTGCATGTTAATACTTGACGGTTGTAAGTTATTGCATGCATCCTTATAATTCCTGTGCCCTTTGCTGCTATTTCATCTAATCTTGAGAGGTTTCCCTGATTGTTGAATAGTAAGTATTATCAGGACCGGTTGGCCTGCTGATATATTAAAGATTGGAATAGGAACATTCCCTAGGATTGAATAGAACTTGAGATAAATCTATGATCAACTTGATTGACTGTTGTGTGGATACTTGCTAGGTGAAACCCCTTCTCGTCATATTGTCACCCAAACTCCCTTTGTTTGATATTTGTTACTTTTCTGTTTCATACAATCAAAACCCCCCCTGGTTACTTGCTACTTGTTCGTTAGTTGGTATTTCGCTTTTCTGCATATCGATTGGTATTTTGATTTCCTTGGGTTCGACCTCTACTTACTTGCTATACTCTAGTTAGTGTTTAGAGTTTATTTCTTTGATTTGGCACTACGACTTTAGCCTCATCAAATTTGGCGCCGTTGTCGGGGAATTGAATTATTCCAATTTTGTGCTAATTGTGAAATTATCAACTGTTTGGTGTGAACCTTTATGGTTTAGACCCGTGCTACTGATTCATCTCTTGTTTCCTTTGACCCAGAGATTGAAAGGACGTTCCTTCGGAACCAAAGAGCAGCTCTGAACCCAGATAACGAGATGGGTGATCGACATGGACCGACATTGCCTACTATGAGGCAACTCACTGCCCCAGACATAAACCAACAACCTTTGGCAGTGAGGTTTCCTGAGATTGAAGAAGGTGTGAACTTTGAATTAAAAGCTGGTTTAATTCATGAGCTACCACACTTCCATTACCACACTTCCATAGCTTAGCAGGAGAAGATCCCAACAAACACTTGGCTCAATTCCATGCCATAAGTTTGGCTTCATTGGTACTATCATTCTAGATCTACATTCATTGGAGCTTAGCTTGTTGGTGACCATGTTCTTTGCAAGGAGTTGATTTGTTTGGGTCACCTTCTACATTGGAGGTATTCTTTCTTTTGCTTTAGATGAGCTATGCATTATTGGATTACATTTAGTGCTCATCTAGTTTCTCATTCTACCACACTTTGAGTTTTATTGGAGGAAGGTCATCCGACCTTGTATGTGAGTCTTTTGTCTCCTTCCCTGGGTTCGTTTTTATGTCTTCCATTTCATTGAGGACAATGCAATGTTTAGTAAGGGGGAGGAGAATGTATTCACATGTATTTATTTAGGTGTTGGTTGTATCTGCATGAGCTTATTGAATATATATTGTATGAAAAAGCCACAAAAATTGAAAAAAGGCATACAAAATCCTTGGATAGCAAGATCTATGCAATAAGAAGGTGGCTTGACCGACATTAGGCTGGGGCAAAAATAAGTCTTGAGTGATGTGAGTTGGTGAGCTCGGAACAATTATTGAGTGGTTGGGATGAAAACCCGAAAGGGCGCCCAAGCAAGATGAGTGTTATAAAAAAAAAAAATTGAGTGTTTTAGGATCATTATCATCTTGGCGTTATGGTGACATAAGAAGGAGGCGTATAGGAGGATTCGGGTAGGCCACTTGGAGGAATAAGGTGTAGTTCTGAGTTTGTGCTTATTGTATCACATTTGTTCTTGATTTTTGTTGTTGGGTTTTGTATGCTTTGGGCTTATTGAGTATGTAATCACTAGGAGATATTCTTGTACTTCCTGAGGCTTTGAGCTTTTCATTGTAAGGGTAGCTTTTCTATAAGTTACTCGGGACGAGTAAAAGTCTAAGTATGGGGGTATTTGATACGCTACACTTTGTATGGCGTAACTAGGGGTTATTACATTAGTTTAGGAGTGTTATTACAAGTATTTGGAGCTATTATTATATTCTGAGTTGTTTATGAAGAAGTGAAGAAATGAAGACCAGAACCGAAGAAGAAGAGGATCAAAGATTGAAGACATGAAGACGAAGACATCCTGCGGAGCAGCGGCGATCGCCACCATCACTATGGCGATCGCCATTCTACAACAGGAGCATTTCAGGAGTTCGAGAGAGCATGGCGATCGCCATGACTCTATGGCGATCGCCATGGGGCAACAGAGACATGAAAGAGATTTAAATGAATATGGCGATCGCCAGACATCTATGGCGATCGCCACAACAAGGCCGAAGATATTCCGGACTTTCCTTATTTTCCTTATTTTATTTTATTTCTTTTACCTTATTTTATTTCGTTTAGGATCTTTCGTTTACCATATATTTTCGGGTTAGTTCTCTATTTAAGGACCCCAGTTTCTATCTTTTCTATCATCTTTTCCATCAGACAATTTAGTTCTGCAACCATGAGCAGGAACTAATCGCCATTGTTTTACCTAGCGGTTGAAACCTTCAGTTATTAAGTTGTGAGATTTCTAAACTCTTGTTCTTTTCCTATGGGTTTGTATTAATTCTCTTGTTCTTCATCTATTGATTTGTATTAGTTTTGCTAGCTTGATCACCTAGTTTGATTGATAGTTTTCTATTGCTAGACTAGGAATATACGGTGGAATTCCTTGTCATTGTAGCGCTCATATCTGCATGATCTGGTAGTTGATTGCTTTTATGAAAGAGAATTGATTGCATGTTAATACTTGACGGTTGTAAGTTATTGCATGCATCCTTATAATTCCTGTGCCCTTTGCTGCTATTTCATCTAATCTTGAGAGGTTTCCCTGATTGTTGAATAGTAAGTATTATCAGGACCGGTTGTCCTGCTGATATATTAAAGATTGGAATAGGAACATTCCCTAGGATTGAATAGAACTTGAGATAAATCTATTATCAACTTGATTGACTGTTGTGTGGATACTTGCTAGGTGAAACCCCTTCTCATCATATTCTCACCCAAACTCCCTTTGTTTGATATTTGTTACTTTTGTGTTTCATACAATCAAAACCCTCCCCTGGTTACTTGTTACTTGTTCGTTAGTTGGTATTTCGCTTGACTGCATATCGATTGGTGTTTTGATTCCCTTGGGTTCGACCTCTACTTACTTGCTATACTCTAGTTAGTGTTTAGAGTTTATTTCTTTGATTTGGCACTACGACTTTAGCCTCATCAAATTTGGCGCCGTTGTCGGGGAATTGAATTATTCCAATTTTGTGCTAATTGTGAAATTATCAACTGTTTGGTGTGAACCTTTATGGTTTAGACCCGTGCTACTGATTCATCTCTTGTTTCCTTTGACCCAGAGATTGAAAGGACGTTCCTTCGGAACCAAAGAGCAGCTCTGAACCCAGATAACGAGATGGGTGATCGACATGGACCGCCATTGCCTACTATGAGGCAACTCACTGCCCCAGACTTAAACCAACAACCTTTGGTAGTGAGGTTTCCTGAGATTGAAGAAGGTGTGAACTTTGAATTAAAAGCTGGTTTAATTCATGAGCTACCACACTTCCATGGCTTAGCAGGAGAAGATCCCAACAAACACTTGGCTCAATTCCATGCCATATGTTCTAGTATGAAGCCAAGAGGTGTTACTGAGGAGCAGGTCATGCTGAGAGCTTTCGGATTTTCTCTGAAAGACGCTGCGAATGATTGGCTCTATTATCAAGCTCCAGGGAGTATTGATACATGGGCTAAAATGAAAAAGGTCTTTTTAGAGAAATATTTTCCAGCTACAAAACTGAGCAGCTTAAAGAAGGAAATCACGAATCTTCAACAACACTCGACTGAGAGTCTCTATGAATATTATGAGAGATTCAAGAAGCTTTGCTCAAGCTGCCCATTCCATAGTTATACTGACCAAGATCTTCTTATGTACTTATTTAGTGGCTTGATTGATGAGGATCGTCGAATGGTGAATGCATCCTGTGGAGGTAACTTTTTAAGATTGACTATACCTCAGGCTACTGAAATGTTTGAGGAATTAGCTGAGAGCTCAAGGCAGTTTGGTAGCAGGCAAAGAACACAGTCAGTAAGTTCACTTGATCCCGCTAAAATTCAAAGTGATATGAATGAACTGAAAGATATGATGAAGGCTTTTATGCTGCAAAGTGGTGGTCAACAACTCCAAGAGCCGAATGCTGAGGTAAACGCTGTTGGTGGATGGCAACCAAGGCCAAGGTATGATTATCATAATATTAATTATCAGCAACCTAGACCTCAAAATTTTATGACTGTTGAAGATATGATCAAGTCCTTAGCTTAGACTGTGATGCAACAAAATGCTAGAACGGAATCAAGCATCCAAAATCTTGAAAATCAGTTAGGACAGATTGCTCAAGCTGTGAGTAAATTAGAGGAAAGGGAACCGGTATGATACCCGAGAGAAAACGTCAGTGCAGTGTTCCTGAGGAGCGGAAAAACTTCAAATGACTGTTTTGTGCCAAAACCGCGATCGCCAGATCTGAGTGGCGATCGCCATGAGATTACAGAGAGCAAAACAGGATCTGCATCGCGACCGCGATCGCCATATGGCGATGGGGATCGCCATGCCATTCCAGAAGCTGAGGTGAAAAATCATCCGCGACCGCGATCGCCAGTTGTTGATGGCGATCGCCAGGAGCCCCCTGAGTACATTGACGATTATGTTCGCCCGAATTTTCCACCTCTATTCTCTCAGAAGCCTGTTGCCCCCTTTCCTGAGGCATTAAAGGATACTCGAAGGCTGGAGAACGACAACGAAATCTTCGAAACCTTTAGTAGGTGTGAGGTAAACATTCCTTTGCTCAAACTTGTTAAGAGTATTCCTAGATTTGCTAAGTTTTTGAAAGAAGTTTGTACTATTAAAAGAAACCAAAAACTGAAAGGAAAGAAGAAAGTTGAAATAAGTGAACAAGTTTCTGCTGTGTTTCAAAAACGCATGCCTAAGAAATGTGGTGATCCAGGCATATTTAGCATTCCATGTGTGATTGGTGAAACTAAATTTGACAAAGCCATGCTAGATTTAGGTGCATCAATCAATGTTTTGCCTTACTCTTTGTATGAATCACTAGGCTTAGGACCTTTGCATAAAACAGGAACTGTTATTCAACTTGCTGATAGGTCTACTGTGTACCCCAAAGGGGTTGTTGAGGATGTTCTTGTTATGGTTGGTGATCTGATTTCTCCTGCTGATTTCTTTGTGTTGGATATGGAGCATGCTAATAATGTCACACCTATACTGTTAGGTAGACCCTTCATGAAAACAGCACAAACGAAAATTGATGTTAATAGTGGGACTCTCTCTATGGAGTTTGATGGGGATAAGGTAGAATATAATATTTATGATATGGATCCCATTGATAAGAATTTTCTATGTGCTATTGATGTGATTAAGCCTACTTGTAAGGATGAATTGCAACCTGTTTTAGAGAATCTCTTAGAACCCCCCAAAGTAGATATTGTTTTGTCTACTAACATGCAGGAGTGTCAGGCTAAGCCAGAGCCTAAAGGTAAGATCCCTCCACATCCTTTGGGCAATCACCCTCCATTACTGACCTCGCCAGGCGAGATACCATTGATGTCTAGTGTGCAGGCACTTGACATTGAGCTTAAACAGCCGCCTGATACGGTCAAGGAGGAGTAAGTGAATGAAACCACCTTCATTGCTAAAGACAAGATGTTTAAGGTAAGAGGGACGAGATTCAAGGCGTTCCATGACTGGTTCAAGAGAGAATTCAGACAAGAGACGGTTTTCACAAAGCCAAATGGCGTTAGTTAAATCTCTTGAGTTTCATGTCGAGCCACGACATAAAATAAGGCGCTACTCTGGAGGCAACCCGAGGTTTGAGTTTGTTTTTATTTGTTTTTGTTCGGTTTAATTTTCTTTTTAGTTTTTCTATGGACAGGAGGAAATCACCGAAGCTTAGGGTCCGCTACAGTCAGTAGCCAATCTCGCTGTAAGTCTTCTCTCCCGTCCATAAAAAAAAAAAAATAAAAAAAATAAAATAAAATCCGAAAATCATTTAGAGAAAAAAATAATATATCGGATTAAAAAAAAAAGAGTGCAGAAAAAAAAAATATGAGAGAAAAGAAAGTAAGGAGTTGTATTACATCAAGTTTGGTTTCATTGGTACTATCATTCTAGATCTACATTCATTGGAGCTTAGCTTGTTGGTGACCATGTTCTTTGCAAGGAGTTGATTTGTTTGGGTCACCTTCTACATTGGAGGTATTCTTTCTTTTGCTTTAGATGAGCTATGCATTATTGGATTACATTTAGTGCTCATCTAGTTTCTCATTCTACCACACTTTGAGTTTTATTGGAGGAAGGTCATCCGACCTTGTATGTGAGTCTTCTGTCTCCTTCCCTGGGTTCGTTTTTATGTCTTCCATTTTATTGAGGACAATGCAATGTTTAAGTATGGGGGAGGAGAATGTATTCACATGTATTTATTTAGGTGTTGGTTGTATCTGCATGAGCTTATTGAATATATATTGTATGAAAAAGCCACAAAAATTGAAAAAAGGCATACAAAATCCTTGGATAGCAAGATCTATGCAATTAGAAGGTGGCTTGACCGGCATTAGGCTGGGGCAAAAATAAGTCTTGAGTGATGTGAGTTGGTGAGCTCGGATCAATTATTGAGTGGTTGGGATGAAAACCCGAAAGGGCGCCCAAGCAAAATGAGTGTTATAAAAAAAAAAAAAATGAGTGTTTTAGGATCATTATCATCTTGGCGTTATGGTGACATAAGAAGGAGGCGTATAGGTGGATTCGGGTAGGCCACTTGGAGGAATAAGGTGTAGTTCTGAGTTTGTGCTTATTGTATCACATTTGTTCTTGATTGTTGTTGTTGCGTTTTGTATGCTTTGGGCTTATTGAGTATGTAATCACTAGGAGATATTCTTGTACTTCCTGAGGCTTTGAGCTTTTCATTGTAAGGGTAGCTTTTCTATAAGTTACTCGGGACGAGTAAAAGTCTAAGTATGGGGGTATTTGATACGCTACACTTTGTATGGCGTAACTAGGGGTTATTACATTAGTTTAGCCTCATCAAATTTGGCGCCGTTGTCGGGGAATTGAATTATTCCAATTTTGTGCTAATTGTGAAATTATCAACTGTTTGGTGTGAACCTTTATGGTTTAGACCCGTGCTACTGATTCATCTCTTGTTTCCTTTGACCCAGAGATTGAAAGGACGTTCCTTCGGAACCAAAGAGCAGCTCTGAACCCAGATAACGAGATGGGTGATCGACATGGACCGCCATTGCCTACTATGAGGCAACTCACTGCCCCAGACTTAAACCAACAACCTTTGGTAGTGAGGTTTCCTGAGATTGAAGAAGGTGTGAACTTTGAATTAAAAGCTGGTTTAATTCATGAGCTACCACACTTCCATGGCTTAGCAGGAGAAGATCCCAACAAACACTTGGCTCAATTCCATGCCATATGTTCTAGTATGAAGCCAAGAGGTGTTACTGAGGAGCAGGTCATGTTGAGAGCTTTCGGATTTTCTCTGAAAGACGCTGCGAATGATTGGCTCTATTATCAAGCTCCAGGGAGTATTGATACATGGGCTAAAATGAAAAAGGTCTTTTTAGAGAAATATTTTCCAGCTACAAAACTGAGCAGCTTAAAGAAGGAAATCACGAATCTTCAACAACACTCGACTGAGAGTCTCTATGAATATTATGAGAGATTCAAGAAGCTTTGCTCAAGCTGCCCATTCCATAGTTATACTGACCAAGATCTCCTTATGTACTTATTTAGTGGCCTGATTGATGAGGATCGTCGAATGGTGAATGCATCGTGTGGAGTTAACTTTTTAAGATTGACTATACCTCAGGCTACTGAAATGTTTGAGGAATTAGCTGAGAGCTCAAGGCAGTTTGGTAGCAGGCAAAGAACACAGTCAGTAAGTTCACTTGATCCCGCTAAAATTCAAAGTGATATGAATGAACTGAAAGATATGATGAAGGCTTTTATGCTGCAAAGTGGTGGTCAACAACTCCAAGAGCCGAATGCTGAGGTAAACGCTGTTGGTGGATGGCAACCAAGGCCAAGGTATGATTCTCATAATATTAATTATCAGCAACCTAGACCTCAAAATTCTATGACTGTTGAAGATATGATCAAGTCCTTAGCTCAGACTGTGATGCAACAAAATGCTAGAACGGAATCAAGCATCGAAAATCTTGAAAATCAGTTAGGACAGATTGCTCAAGCTGTGAGTAAATTAGAGGCCAGGGAACCGGTAAGAAACCCGAGAGAAAACGTCACTGCAGTGTTCCTGAGGAGCGGAAAAACTTCAAATGACTGTTCTGTGCCAAAACCGCGATCGCCAGATCTGAGTGGCGATCGCCATGAGATTAAAGAGAGCAAAACAGGATCTGCATCGCGACCGCGATCACCATATGGCGATGGCGATCGCCATGCCATTCCAGAAGCTGAGGTGAAAAATCATCCGCGACCGCGATCGCCAGTTGTTGATGGCGATCGCCAGGAGCCCCCTGAGTACATTGACGATTATGTTCGCCCGAATTTTCCACCTCTATTCTCTCAGAAGCCTGTTGCCCCCTTTCCTGAGGCATTGAAGGATACTCGAAGGCTGGAGAACGACAACGAAATCTTCGAAACCTTTAGTAGGTGTGAGGTAAACATTCCTGTGCTCAAACTTGTTAAGAGTATTCCTAGATTTGCTAAGTTTTTGAAAGAAGTTTGTACTATTAAAAGAAACCAAAAACTGAAAGGAAAGAAGAAAGTTGAAATAAGTGAACAAGTTTCTGCTGTGTTTCAAAAACGCATGCCTAAGAAATGTGGTGATCCAGGCATATTTAGCATTCCATGTGTGATTGGTGAAACTAAATTTGACAAAGCCATGCTAGATTTAGGTGCATCAATCAATGTTTTGCCTTACTCTTTGTATGAATCACTAGGCTTAGGACCTATGTGCTATTAATGTGATTAAGCCTACTTGTAAGGATGAATTGCAACCTGTTTTAGAGAATCTCTTAGAACCCCCCAAAGTAGATATTGTTTTGTCTACTAACATGCAGGAGTGTCAGGCTAAGCCAGAGCCTAAAGGTAAGCTCTCTCCACATCCTTTGGGCAATCGCCCTCCATTACTGACCTCGCCAGGCGAGATACCATTGATGTCTAGTGTGTAGGCACTTGACATTGAGCTTAAACAGCCGCCTGATACGGTCAAGGAGGAGAAAGTGAATGAAACCACCTTCATTGCTAAAGACAAGGTGTTTAAGGTAAGAGGGACGAGATTCAAGGCGTTCCATGACTGGTTCAAGAGAGAATTCAGACAAGAGACGGTTTTCACAAAGCCAAATGGCGTTAGTTAAATCTCTTGAGTTTCATGTCGAGCCACGACATAAAATACGGCGCTACTCGGGAGGCAACCCGAGGTTTGAGTTTGTTTTTATTTGTTTTTGTTCGGTTTAATTTTCTTTTTAGTTTTTCTATGGACAGGAGGAAATCACCGAAGCTTAGGGTCCGCTACAGTCAGTAGCCAATCTCGCTGTAAATCTTCTCTCCCGTCCGTAAAAAAAAATAAAAAAAAATAAAAAAAATAAAATCCGAAAATCATTTCGAGAAAAAAATAATATATCGGATTAAAAAAAAATAGAGTGCAGAAAAAAAAAATATGAGAGAAAAGAAAGTAAGGAGTTGTATTACATCAAGTTTGGCTTCATTGGTATTATCATTCTAGATCTACATTCATTGGAGCTTAGCTTGTTGGTGACCATGTTCTTTGCAAGGAGTTGATTTGTTTGGGTCACCTTCTACATTGGAGGTATTCTTTCTTTTGCTTTAGATGAGCTATGCATTATTGGCTTACATTTAGTGCTCATCTAGTTTCTCATTCTACCACACTTTGAGTTTTATTGGAGGAAGGTCATCCGACCTTGTATGTGAGTCTTCTGTCTCCTTCCCTGGGTTCGTTTTTATGTCTTCCATTTCATTGAGGACAATGCAATGTTTAAGTATGGGGGAGGAGAATGTATTCACATGTATTTATTTAGGTGTTGGTTGTATCTGCATGAGCTTATTGAATATATATTGTATGAAAAAGCCACAAAAATTGAAAAAAGGCATACAAAATCCTTGGATAGCCAGATCTATGCAATAAGAAGGTGGCTTGACCGGCATTAGGCTGGGGCAAAAATAAGTCTTGAGTGATGTGAGTTGGTGAGCTCGGAACAATTATTGAGTGGTTGGGATGAAAACCCGAAAGGGCGCCCAAGCAAGATGAGTGTTATAAAAAAAAAAAATTGAGTGTTTTAGGATCATTATCATCTTGGCGTTATGGTGACATAAGAAGGAGGCGTATAGGAGGATTCGGGTAGGCCACTTGGAGGAATAAGGTGTAGTTCTGAGTGTGTGCTTATTGTATCACATTTGTTCTTGATTGTTGTTGTTGCGTTTTGTATGCTTTGGGCTTATTGAGTATGTAATCACTAGGAGATATTCTTGTACTTCCTGAGGCTTTGAGCTTTTCATTGTAAGGGTAGCTTTTCTATAAGTTACTCGGGACGAGTAAAAGTCTAAGTATGGGGGTATTTGATACGCTACACTTTGTATGGCGTAACTAGGGGTTATTACATTAGTTTAGGAGTGTTATTACAAGTATTTGGAGCTATTATTATATTTTGAGTTGTTTATGAAGAAGTGAAGAAATGAAGACCAGAACCGATAAAGAAGAGGATCAAAGATTGAAGACATGAAGACGAAGACATCCTGCGGAGCAGCGGCGATCGCCACCATCACTATGGCGATCGCCATTCTACAATAGGAGCATTTCAGGAGTTCGAGAGAGCATGGCGATCGCCATGACTCTATGGCGATCGCCATGACTCTATGGCGATCGCCATGGGGCAACAGAGACACGAAAGAGATTTAAATGAATATGGCGATCGCCAGACATCTATGGCGATCGCCACAACAAGGCCGAAGATATTCCAGACTTTCCTTATTTTCCTTATTTTATTTTATTTCTTTTACCTTATTTTATTTCGTTTAGGATCTTTCGTTTACCATATATTTTCGGGTTAGTTCTCTATTTAAGGACCCCAGTTTCTATCTTTTCTATCATCTTTTCCATCAGACAATTTAGTTCTGCAACCATGAGCAGGAACTAATCGCCATTGTTTTACCTAGCGGTTGAAACCTTCAGTTATTAAGTTGTGAGATTTCTAAACTCTTGTTCTTTTCCTATGGGTTTGTATTAATTCTCTTGTTCTTCATCTATTGATTTGTATTAGTTTTGCTAGCTTGATCACCTAGTTTGATTGATAGTTTTCTATTGCTAGACTAGGAATATACGGTGGAATTCCTTGTCATTGTAGCGCTCATATCTGCATGATCTGGTAGTTGATTGCTTTTATGAAAGAGAATTGATTGCATGTTAATACTTGACGGTTGTAAGTTATTGCATGCATCCTTATAATTCCTGTGCCCTTTGCTGCTATTTCATCTAATCTTGAGAGGTTTCCCTGATTGTTGAATAGTAAGTATTATCAGGACCGGTTGGCCTGCTGATATATTAAAGATTGGAATAGGAACATTCCCTAGGATTGAATAGAACTTGAGATAAATCTATGATCAACTTGATTGATTGTTGTGTGGATACTTGCTAGGTGAAACCCCTTCTCATCATATTCTCACCCAAACTCCCTTTGTTTGATATTTGTTACTTTTGTGTTTCATACAATCAAAACCCTCCCCTGGTTACTTGTTACTTGTTCGTTAGTTGGTATTTCGCTTGACTGCATATCGATTGGTGTTTTGATTCCCTTGGGTTCGACCTCTACTTACTTGCTATACTCTAGTTAGTGTTTAGAGTTTATTTCTTTGATTTGGCACTACGACTTTAGCCTCATCAAATTTGGCGCCGTTGTCGGGGAATTGAATTATTCCAATTTTGTGCTAATTGTGAAATTATCAACTGTTTGGTGTGAACCTTTATGGTTTAGACCCGTGCTACTGATTCATCTCTTGTTTCCTTTGACCCAGAGATTGAAAGGACGTTCCTTCGGAACCAAAGAGCAGCTCTGAACCCAGATAACGAGATGGGTGATCGACATGGACCGCCATTGCCTACTATGAGGCAACTCACTGCCCCAGACTTAAACCAACAACCTTTGGCAGTGAGGTTTCCTGAGATTGAAGAAGGTGTGAACTTTGAATTAAAAGCTGGTTTAATTCATGAGCTAACACACTTCCATGGCTTAGCAGGAGAAGATCCCAACAAACACTTGGCTCAATTCCATGCAATATGTTCTAGTATGAAGCCAAGAGGTGTTACTGAGGAGCAGGTCATGCTGAGAGCTTTCGGATTTTCTCTTAAAGACGCTGCAAATGATTGGCTCTATTATCAAGCTCCAGGGAGTATTGATACATGGTCTAAAATGAAAAAGGTCTTTTTAGAGAAATATTTTCCAGCTACAAAACTGAGCAGCTTAAAGAAGGAAATCACGAATCTTCAACAACACTCGACTGAGAGTCTCTATGAATATTATGAGAGATTCAAGAAGCTTTGCTCAAGCTGCCCATTCCATAGTTATACTGACCAAGATCTCCTTATGTACTTATTTAGTGGCCTGATTGATGAGGATCGTCGAATGGTGAATGCATCCTGTGGAGGTAACTTTTTAAGATTGACTATACCTCAGGCTACTGAAATGTTTGAGGAATTAGCTGAGAGCTCAAGGCAGTTTGGTAGCAGGCAAAGAACACAGTCAGTAAGTTCACTTGATCCCGCTAAAATTCAAAGTGATATGAATGAACTGAAAGATATGATGAAGGCTTTTATGCTGCAAAGTGGTGGTCAACAACTCCAAGAGCCGAATGCTGAGGTAAACGCTGTTGGTGGATGGCAACCAAGGCCAAGGTATGATTCTCATAATATTAATTATTAGCAACCTAGACCTCAAAATTCTATGACTGTTGAAGATATGATCAAGTCCTTAGCTCAGACTGTGATGCAACAAAATGCTAGAACGGAATCAAGCATCCAAAATCTTGAAAATCAGTTAGGACAGATTGCTCAAGCTGTGAGTAAATTAGAGGCCAGGGAACCGGTAAGAAACCCGAGAGAAAACGTCAGTGCAGTGTTCCTGAGGAGCGGAAAAACTTCAAATGACTGTTCTGTGCCAAAACCGCGATCGCCAGATCTGAGTGGCGATCGCCATGAGATTACAGAGAGCAAAACAGGATCTGCATCGCGACCGCGATCGCCATATGGCGATGGGGATCGCCATGCCATTCCAGAAGCTGAGGTGAAAAATCATCCGCGACCGCGATCGCCAGTTGTTGATGGCGATCGCCAGGAGCCCCCTGAGTACATTGACGATTATGTTCGCCCGAATTTTCCACCTCTATTCTCTCAGAAGCCTGTTGCCCCCTTTCCTGAGGCATTGAAGGATACTCGAAGGCTGGAGAACGACAACGAAATCTTCGAAACCTTTAGTAGGTGTGAGGTAAACATTCCTTTGCTCAAACTTGTTAAGAGTATTCCTAGATTTGCTAAGTTTTTGAAAGAAGTTTGTACTATTAAAAGAAACCAAAAACTGAAAGGAAAGAAGAAAGTTGAAATAAGTGAACAAGTTTCTGCTGTGTTTCAAAAACGCATGCCTAAGAAATGTGGTGATCCAGGCATATTTAGCATTCCATGTGTGATTGGTGAAACTAAATTTGACAAAGCCATGCTAGATTTAGGTGCATCAATCAATGTTTTGCCTTACTCTTTGTATGAATCACTAGGCTTAGGACCTTTGCATAAAACAGGAACTGTTATTCAACTTGCTGATAGGTCTACTGTGTACCCGAAAGGGGTTGTTGAGGATGTTCTTGTTATGGTTGGTGATCTGATTTCTCCTGCTGATTTCTTTGTGTTGGATATGGAGCATGCTAATAATGTCACACCTATACTGTTAGGTAGACCCTTCATGAAAACAGCACAAACGAAAATTGATGTTAATAGTGGGACTCTCTCTATGGAGTTTGATGGGGATAAGGTAGAATATAATATTTATGATATGGATCCCATTGATAAGAATTTTCTATGTGCTATTGATGTGATTAAGCCTACTTGTAAGGATGAATTGCAACCTGTTTTAGAGAATCTCTTAGAACCCCCCAAAGTAGATATTGTTTTGTCTACTAACATGCAGGAGTGTCAGGCTACGCCAGAGCCTAAAGGTAAGATCTCTCCACATACTTTGGGCAATCGCCCTCCATTACTGACCTCGCCAGGCGAGATACCATTGATGTCTAGTGTGCAGGCACTTGACATTGAGCTTAAACAGCCGCCTGATACGGTCAAGGAGGAGAAAGTGAATGAAACCACCTTCATTGCTAAAGACAAGATGTTTAAGGTAAGAGGGACGAGATTCAAGGCGTTCCATGACTGGTTCAAGAGAGAATTCAGACAAGAGACGGTTTTCACAAAGCCAAATGGCGTTAGTTAAATCTCTTGAGTTTCATGTCGAGCCACGACATAAAATAAGGCGCTACTCTGGAGGCAACCCGAGGTTTGAGTTTGTTTTTATTTGTTTTTGTTCGGTTTAATTTTCTTTTTAGTTTTTCTATGGACAGGAGGAAATCACCGAAGCTTAGGGTCCGCTACAGTCAGTAGCCAATCTCGTTGTAAGTCTTCTCTCCCGTCCGTAAAAAATAAAATAAAAATAAAAATAAAATAAAATCCGAAAATCATTTAGAGAAAAAAATAATATATCGGATTAAAAAAAAATAGAGTGCAGAAAAAAAAAATATGAGAGAAAAGAAAGTAAGGAGTTGTATTACATCAAGTTTGGTTTCATTGGTACTATCATTCTAGATCTACATTCATTGGAGCTTAGCTTGTTGGTGACCATGTTCTTTGCAAGGAGTTGATTTGTTTGGGTCACCTTCTACATTGGAGGTATTCTTTCTTTTGCTTTAGATGAGCTATGCATTATTGGATTACATTTAGTGCTCATCTAGTTTCTCATTCTACCACACTTTGAGTTTTATTGGAGGAAGGTCATCCGACCTTGTATGTGAGTCTTCTGTCTCCTTCCCTGGGTTCGTTTTTATGTCTTCCATTTCATTGAGGACAATGCAATGTTTAAGTATGGGGGAGGAGAATGTATTCACATGTATTTATTTAGGTGTTGGTTGTATCTGCATGAGCTTATTGAATATATATTGTATGAAAAAGCCACAAAAATTGAAAAAAGGCATACAAAATCCTTGGATAGCAAGATCTATGCAATAAGAAGGTGGCTTGACCGGCATTAGGCTGGGGCAAAAATAAGTCTTGAGTGATGTGAGTTGGTGAGCTCGGAACAATTATTGAGTGGTTGGGATGAAAACCCGAAAGGGCGCCCAAGCAAGATGAGTGTTATAAAAAAAAATGAGTGTTTTAGGATCATTATCATCTTGGCGTTATGGTGACATAAGAAGGAGGCGTATAGGTGGATTCGGGTAGGCCACTTGGAGGAATAAGGTGTAGTTCTGAGTTTGTGCTTATTGTATCACATTTGTTCTTGATTGTTGTTGTTGCGTTTTGTATGCTTTGGGCTTATTGAGTATGTAATCACTAGTAGATATTCTTGTACTTCCTGAGGCTTTGAGCTTTTCATTGTAAGGGTAGCTTTTCTATAAGTTACTCGGGACGAGTAAAAGTCTAAGTATGGGGGTATTTGATACGCTACACTTTGTATGGCGTAACTAGGGGTTATTACATTAGTTTAGGAGTGTTATTACAAGTATTTGGAGCTATTATTATATTCTGAAGAAGAAGAGGATCAAAGATTGAAGACATGAAGACGAAGACATCCTGCGGAGCAGCGGCGATCGCCACCATCACTATGGCGATCGCCATTCTACAACAGGAGCATTTCAGGAGTTCGAGAGAGCATGGCGATCGCCATGACTCTATGGCGATCGCCATGGGGCAACAGAGACACGAAAGAGATTTAAATGAATATGGCGATCGCCAGACATCTATGGCGATCGCCACAACAAGGCCGAAGATATTCCGGACTTTCCTTATTTTCCTTATTTTATTTTATTTCTTTTACCTTATTTTATTTCGTTTAGGATCTTTCGTTTACCATATATTTTAGGGTTAGTTCTCTATTTAAGGACCCCAGTTTCTATCTTTTCTATCATCTTTTCCATCAGACAATTTAGTTCTGCAACCATGAGCAGGAACTAATCGCCATTGTTTTACCTAGCGGTTGAAACCTTCAGTTATTAAGTTGTGAGATTTCTAAACTCTTGTTCTTTTCCTATGGGTTTGTATTAATTCTCTTGTTCTTCATCTATTGATTTCTATTAGTTTTGCTAGCTTGATCACCTAGTTTGATTGATAGTTTTCTATTGCTAGACTAGGAATATACGGTGGAATTCCTTGTCATTGTAGCGCTCATATCTGCATGATCTGGTAGTTGATTGCTTTTATGAAAGAGAATTGATTGCATGTTAATACTTGACGGTTGTAAGTTATTGCATGCATCCTTATAATTCCTGTGCCCTTTGCTGCTATTTCATCTAATCTTGAGAGGTTTCCCTGATTGTTGAATAGTAAGTATTATCAGGACCGGTTGGCCTGCTGATATATTAAAGATTGGAATAGGAACATTCCATAGGATTGAATAGAACTTGAGATAAATCTATGATCAACTTGATTGACTGTTGTGTGGATACTTACTAGGTGAAACCCCTTCTCATCATATTCTCACCCAAACTCCCTTTGTTTGATATTTGTTACTTTTTTGTTTCATACAATCAAAAACCCCCCTGGTTACTTGTTACTTGTTCGTTAGTTGGTGTTTCGCTTGACTGCATATCGATTGGTGTTTTGATTCCCTTGGTTCGACCTCTACTTACTTGCTATACTCTAGTTAGTGTTTAGAGTTTATTTCTTTGATTTGGCACTACGACTTTAGCCTCATCAAATTTGGCGCCGTTGTCGGGGAATTGAATTATTCCAATTTTGTGCTAATTGTGAAATTATCACCTGTTTGGTGTGAACCTTTATGGTTCAGACCCGTGCTACTGATTCATCTCTTGTTTCCTTTGACCCAGAGATTGAAAGGACGTTCCTTCGGAACCAAAGAGCAGCTCTTAACCCAGATAACGAGATGGGTGATCGACATGGACCGCCATTGCCTACTATGAGGCAACTCACTGCCCCAGACTTAAACCAACAACCTTTGGCAGTGAGGTTTCCTGAGATTGAAGAAGGTGTGAACTTTGAATTAAAAGTTGGTTTAATTCATGAGCTACCACACTTCCATGGCTTAGCAGGAGAAGATCCCAACAAACACTTGGCTCAATTCCATGCCATATGTTCTAGTATGAAGCCAAGAGGTGTTACTGAGGAGCAGGTCATGCTGAGAGCTTTCGGATTTTCTCTGAAAGACGCTGCGAATGATTGGCTCTATTATCAAGCTCCAGGGAGTATTGATACATGGGCTAAAATGAAAAAGGTCTTTTTAGAGAAATATTTTCCAGCTACAAAACTGAGCAGCTTAAAGAAGGAAATCACGAATCTTCAACAACACTCGACTGAGAGTCTCTATGAATATTATGAGAGATTCAAGAAGCTTTGCTCAAGCTGCCCATTCCATAGTTATACTGACCAAGATCTCCTTATGTACTTATTTAGTGGCCTGATTGATGAGGATCGTCGAATGGTGAATGCATCCTGTGGAGGTAACTTTTTAAGATTGACTATACCTCAGGCTACTGAAATGTTTGAGGAATTAGCTGAGAGCTCAAGGCAGTTTGGTAGCAGGCAAAGAACACAGTCAGTAAGTTCACTTGATCCCGCTAAAATTCAAAGTGATATGAATGAACTGAAAGATATGATGAAGGCTTTTATGCTGCAAAGTGGTGGTCAACAACTCCAAGAGCCGAATGCTGAGGTAAACGCTGTTGGTGGATGGCAACCAAGGCCAAGGTATGATTCTCATAATATTAATTATTAGCAACCTAGACCTCAAAATTCTATGACTGTTGAAGATATGATCAAGTCCTTAGCTCAGACTGTGATGCAACAAAATGCTAGAACGGAATCAAGCATCCAAAATCTTGAAAATCAGTTAGGACAGATTGCTCAAGCTGTGAGTAAATTAGAGGCCAGGGAACCGGTAAGAAACCCGAGAGAAAACGTCAGTGCAGTGTTCCTGAGGAGCGGAAAAACTTCAAATGACTGTTCTGTGCCAAAACCGCGATCGCCAGATCTGAGTGGCGATCGCCATGAGACTACAGAGAGCAAAACAGGATCTGCATCGCGACCGCGATCGCCATATGGCGATGGGGATCGCCATGCCATTCCAGAAGCTGAGGTGAAAAATCATCCGCGACCGCGATCGCCACTTGTTGATGGCGATCGCCAGGAGCCCCCTGAGTACATTGACGATTATGTTCGCCCGAATTTTCCACCTCTATTCTCTCAGAAGCCTGTTGCCCCCTTTCCTGAGGCATTGAAGGATACTCGAAGGCTGGAGAACGACAACGAAATCTTCGAAACCTTTAGTAGGTGTGAGGTAAACATTCCTTTGCTCAAACTTGTTAAGAGTATTCCTAGATTTGCTAAGTTTTTGAAAGAAGTTTGTACTATTAAAAGAAACCAAAAACTGAAAGGAAAGAAGAAAGTTGAAATAAGTGAACAAGTTTCTGCTGTGTTTCAAAAACGCATGCCTAAGAAATGTGGTGATCCAGGCATATTTAGCATTCCATGTGTGATTGGTGAAACTAAATTTGACAAAGCCATGCTAGATTTAGGTGCATCAATCAATGTTTTGCCTTACTCTTTGTATGAATCACTAGGCTTAGGACCTTTGCATAAAACAGGAACTGTTATTCAACTTGCTGATAGGTCTACTGTGTACCCGAAAGGGGTTGTTGAGGATGTTCTTGTTATGGTTGGTGATCTGATTTCTCCTGCTGATTTCTTTGTGTTGGATATGGAGCATGCTAATAATGTCACACCTATACTGTTAGGTAGACCCTTCATGAAAACAGCACAAACGAAAATTGATGTTAATAGTGGGACTCTCTCTATGGAGTTTGATGGGGATAAGGTAGAATATAATATTTATGATATGGATCCCATTGATAAGAATTTTCTATGTGCTATTAATGTGATTAAGCCTACTTGTAAGGATGAATTGCAACCTGTTTTAGAGAATCTCTTAGAACCCCCCAAAGTAGATATTGTTTTGTCTACTAACATGCAGGAGTGTCAGGCTAAGCCAGAGCCTAAAGGTAAGCTCTCTCCACATCCTTTGGGCAATCGCCCTCCATTACTGACCTCGCCAGGCGAGATACCATTGATGTCTAGTGTGCAGGCACTTGACATTGAGCTTAAACAGCCGCCTGATACGGTCAAGGAGGAGAAAGTGAATGAAACCACCTTCATTGCTAAAGACAAGGTGTTTAAGGTAAGAGGGACGAGATTCAAGGCGTTCCATGACTGGTTCAAGAGAGAATTCAGACAAGAGACGGTTTTCACAAAGCCAAATGGCGTTAGTTAAATCTCTTGAGTTTCATGTCGAGCCACGACATAAAATAAGGCGCTACTCTGGAGGCAACCCGAGGTTTGAGTTTGTTTTTATTTGTTTTTGTTCGGTTTAATTTTCTTTTTAGTTTTTCTATGGACAGGAGGAAATCACCGAAGCTTAGGGTCCGCTACAGTCAGTAGCCAATCTCGCTGTAAGTCTTCTCTCCCGTCCGTAAAAAAATAAAAAATAAAATAAAATAAAATAAAATCCGAAAATCATTTCGAGAAAAAAATAATATATCGGATTAAAAACAAATAGAGTGCAGAAAAAAAAAATATGAGAGAAAAGAAAGTAAGGAGTTGTATTACATCAAGTTTGGTTTCATTGGTACTATCATTCTAGATCTACATTCATTGGAGCTTAGCTTGTTGGTGACCATGTTCTTTGCAAGGAGTTGATTTGTTTGGGTCACCTTCTACATTGGAGGTATTCTTTCTTTTGCTTTAGATGAGCTATGCATTATTGGATTACATTTAGTGCTCATCTAGTTTCTCATTCTACCACACTTTGAGTTTTATTGGAGGAAGGTCATCCGACCTTGTATGTGAGTCTTCTGTCTCCTTCCCTGGGTTCGTTTTTATGTCTTCCATTTCATTGAGGACAATGCAATGTTTAAGTATGGGGGAGGAGAATGTATTCACATGTATTTATTTAGGTGTTGGTTGTATCTGCATGAGCTTATTGAATATATATTGTATGAAAAAGCCACAAAAATTGAAAAAAGGCATACAAAATCCTTGGATAGCAAGATCTATGCAATAAGAAGGTGGCTTAAGGGCGCCCAAGCAAGATGAGTGTTATAAAAAAAAAAAAAAATTGAGTGTTTTAGGATCATTATCATCTTGGCGTTATGGTGACATAAGAAGGAGGCGTATAGGAGGATTCGGGTAGGCCACTTGGAGGAATAAGGTGTAGTTCTGAGTTTGTGCTTATTGTATCACATTTGTTCTTGATTGTTGTTGTTGCGTTTTGTATGCTTTGGGCTTATTGAGTATGTAATCACTAGGAGATATTCTTGTACTTCCTGAGGCTTTGAGCTTTTCATTGTAAGGGTAGCTTTTCTATAAGTTACTCGGGACGAGTAAAAGTCTAAGTATGGGGGTATTTGATACGCTACACTTTGTATGGCGTAACTAGGGGTTATTACATTAGTTTAGGAGTGTTATTACAAGTATTTGGAGCTATTATTATATTCTGAGTTGTTTATGAAGAAGTGAAGAAATGAAGACCAGAACCGAAGAAGAAGAGGATCAAAGATTGAAGACATGAAGACGAAGACATCCTGCGGAGCAACGGCGATCGCCACCATCACTATGGCGATCACCATTCTACAACAGGAGCATTTCAGGAGTTCGAGAGAGCATGGCGATCGCCATGACTTTATGGCGATCGCCATGGGGCAACAGAGACACGAAAGAGATTTAAATGAATATGGCGATCGCCAGACATCTATGGCAATCGCCACAACAAGGCCGAAGATATTCCGGACTTTCCTTATTTTCCTTATTTTATTTTATTTCTTTTACCTTATTTTATTTCGTTTAGGATCTTTCGTTTACCATATATTTTAGGGTTAGTTCTCTATTTAAGGACCCCAGTTTCTATCTTTTCTATCATCTTTTCCATCAGACAATTTAGTTCTGCAACCATGAGCAGGAACTAATCGCCATTGTTTTACCTAGCGGTTGAATCCTTCAGTTATTAAGTTGTGAGATTTCTAAACTCTTGTTCTTTTCCTATGGGTTTGTATTAATTCTCTTGTTCTTCATCTATTGATTTCTATTAGTTTTGCTAGCTTGATCACCTAGTTTGATTGATAGTTTTCTATTGCTAGACTAGGAATATACGGTGGAATTCCTTGTCATTGTAGCGCTCATATCTGCATGATCTGGTAGTTGATTGCTTTTATGAAAGAGAATTGATTGCATGTTAATACTTGACGGTTGTAAGTTATTGCATGCATCCTTATAATTCCTGTGCCCTTTGCTGCTATTTCATCTAATCTTGAGAGGTTTCCCTGATTGTTGAATAGTAAGTATTATCAGGACCGGTTGACCTGCTGATATATTAAAGATTGGAATAGGAACATTCCTTAGGATTGAATAGAACTTGAGATAAATCTATGATCAACTTGATTGACTGTTGTGTGGATACTTGCTAGGTGAAACCCCTTCTCATCATATTCTCACCCAAACTCCCTTTGTTGGATATTTGTTACTTTTGTGTTTCATACAATCAAAACCCCCCCGGTTACTTGTTACTTGTTCGTTAGTTGGTATTTCGCTTGACTGCATATCGATTGGTGTTTTGATTCCCTTGGGTTCGACCTCTACTTACTTGCTATACTCTAGTTAGTGTTTAGAGTTTATTTCTTTGATTTGGCACTACGACTTTAGCCTCATCAGGTACTTAAAAAATCTATGTTTATTCATTAATTTTGTTTATTAGCTTTATAAATCAATTAATTATTGTGAATTGTTATGTGTTTGAGTAGGAACGGCACAACAATGTGAAGGGACATTTTACCCAATGAAATGCACCACAACTTTTTGCAACAACGTTTACAAGATAGACGCGCCTGCAGGGTGGGGAAAATGCAATGCTGCTAATGTTTGTTGTTGTCACGGTCGTAATCTGGTCCTGGCGCTAGTCCATCGCATTAAGCACCATATACATATACTTGTTTCTAGTTGGTATGCATGTTATCTACTTATACCGTTACTATTGGAATCTATATAGAGTATGAATAAATCAAATATGTTAGTTATCTTATATATGATTTACTTCTTTAAAATTTTTGATTATTGATCGTATTAGTATTTTCTTGGATTTTACATTTGTCGTTGCATTTATATCAATGAAATCAGTGATAGATGTAAAAAAGATTTAATTAGATGAAAAACCGCATGAAAATAACCAAGAATATTATCTCTAATACATTCGTAGAAATTAGAAATCATAAAATTCTTGAGTGACGGATTAAAGTAACACTAGAACTATCACACTCAAAAATCTTATACCTAACCATCTAACAAAACAATAAGGATCTCATTGTTGTTACCAACCTCAAGAAACGAAGAATCAAGAACCCAAGAATCAAGAACCCACCGTTCAATTCAAAACATATCCCTCGACCATCACCGATAATTCATTTTACCCCGTTAGGAACCACCAAACACAACCTAAGTAGAATACTCCTCCAGATCACTGAGGGCCCATCTTTTGCAACAAGAAGATGAAAATCATGGACCTCTCCAAAGTAATACTTTGCCCTAGGTAAACGAGCCCACAAACTAACCATGTCAAGTGAAAATAGAGTATTGGCAGGGACAAACACATTCCTCCTAATATGAATAGGAATGGCTAAGATAACCGCCTTAATAAAGGTGATCCGCTCTGCTTAGGTAAGACACCGACTCTTCCAACCACCATGGCCGAGAAGTGATCTTAGTCAACGTGTCAATAAAAGTATCTTTATTAACTAATGCGCCCCTGCCTTGCCTAGGATCAAGTCATGGCTCGCCTCAACGAGCTCCTCCTGCCTATACTGCTCATAAGGACTATTTTGAGGTTATGCACCGTTGACGCTTCATTTCTATCCTTGTCGGATGCCCCGACCTTTCATGCTCCAAGCTTTGTGCCAACAACAACACCATGGGCGCCACTCCGAGTCCACCGGCGCTCTCGTCGGTTCTACGAGCGCCTCCTCCAGGGAAGACCAGCCACCTGATGTGCGCCGGAAGCAACCTCTTCGGCGCCAACGACGCCCTCTCTAGCAGCTTGCCCAACATCTTGGCGATCCAGCGCCCTGTGCCCAAACCTCGTCCTTGGCGACCTCCTTGGCTTGGCACTATGGCGCCTCATCAAAAGCCTTGGTCAACTTGGTATGATCAAGCCATGGTTTTCCCATGCCTATCCTTTATCTTTCATTTGAGACTATTTTAGGCACTCTCGGGAAACTTACTATTTAGGCAGTTACTATTTTTAGCAGTTACTATTTTTAGCAGGTTGCTATTTATAGTAAGTACTATTCTTAGTCCTCGTTTCCCGAGATAGACTTGCATTGTTGAACTTTCTATTTTTAGTAACTTTCTATATTTAACAGGTTTCCTTCTTAGGAAGGTATTTGATGACACAAGGTCGGATTAAGATCGTGGATCTGCTAGGATTTGGCTGGACGATGGGGGTTGAAGTCGACGGCGGCGGCGATTGTGGTTGACGGCGGCGGACGGTTGGGTGAATCTGATGTCGAGGCGGCTTCGAGAGATCGTTGTGACAGACGATCGATCAAATCTTGGTCTTCGACAAGTGTTATCTACCTTGACTCAGTCGTCGATCTAGGTAGACTAGCTTGACTCGGACACGATAAGCAAGTGACGCCTTTCTTGACTCAGCCGTCAATCTAGAAAGACTCACTAGACTCGAATTAACCCAAGGAATCCACCTAGGGTTCTTTCAAGGTTTGGAGGTCGAAATATGTGTAAACAACAGATCGATCTCACAGGCCAATATCAAACCAAGCGTTGACTTCTTGCAATTCAATATCAAACCAAGCTACAGCTAAACAACGTCAAAACCTAAAAGGAAGAGTAATTCTCAATTTGTCAAAGTCTGCCTAAAACCCTAGAAACTTATCTATTTATACTCTTAAAAATAGCAAATACTCCAAAGGGAAAAGTCCAACTCAAATTGGGCCTTGGGCCCAATTCCTTCTCTTCTCTTCTTGACCGGCCGACCCCTTCTTCTCCATGCAGCTCGGCTGCTCCTCTTCTGCTTGAATCGACATGACGTACTCTTCTCTTCCTTGCCCCGTATTCTCCCTGATGTGCATTCCCTTTCGTAAGGCGATCAACAACTGCTTGGCTCGACTCCGAGTAATGGCTCCTGGTCTGTCTGAATCCTCATCTTCCTCAGCCCAACATCTAGCACATGTCATTGGTGGTCCTGGTATGTCTGAGCTAGTTCCTTGAGTAAGTATAGGTGTACTTACATCATCCTCCCTCTCTTGAAAAGGATTCGACCTCGAATCCATGGGTAAGTCGTCCTCAAGCTCATCTACAAGAAAAGGAGAAAGGTCTGACACATTAAAAACATTATGGACTTCATACGTACCTGGGAGGTCTATCTTGTAAGCATTGTCATTGAACTTTTCGAGCACTTCAAAAGGTCCATCTCCCCTAGGCTTGAGTTTGGAGTTCCGCTATTTAGGGAAACGATCTTTTCGCAGATGAACCCACACGAGATCCCCTGGCTCTAGAAGCAGCTCCTTGCGCCCTTTGTTCGTTTGTATCTGATACTGAGTTGTTCTGGTCTCTAGACGATCACGGGTGCTCTGGTGAAGATCCCTTATGTGATCCGCTTGATCCAATCCTTCTTGGCTCTCTCGCTCCTTGATAGTGTACGGAATCATATCTAGAGGTGTAAGAGGATTCCGTCCGTACACTACCTCGAAGGGTGTCTTCTTTGTTGTTGAGTGTATGGCCCTGTTATAAGCAAATTCAACAAAAGGCAAGCATTCTTCCCATATACTGAGGTTAGTACTTAACAATGCACGCAGTAAAGCACCGAGAGTTCTATTAACCACCTCAGTTTTCCCATCTGTTTGAGGGTGGCAAGAGGTAGAAAACAACAACTTTGTACCCATCTTAGACCAAAGAGTTTTCTAGAAGTAGCTTAGAAATTTGGCATCCCTATCAGACACTATGGTTTTGGGTACCCCATGTAGTCAAACTACTCCTTCGAAGAAGAGATCGGCTACATGTGAAGCATCATCAGTTTTGCAGGAAGCAATAAAATGAGCCATTTTAGAAAACCTGTCAACCACTACAAAAATGGAATCCCTCCCTCTCTTAGACCGAGTTAATCCCAAGACAAAATCCATGGAGACATCTTCCCAGGGATTACTCGGTATAGGTAGAGGTGTGTAGAGACCGTTAGGGTTCAACTTAGACTTAGCCCTTAGGCAGACAACACAAGAAGCACAAAAATGAGTAACATCCCTTTGCATGTTTGGCCAGTAAAAATGTTCCTTAAGGGTTCCTAGAGTCTTGTCAATACCAAAATGCCCCATGAGTCCCCCTCCGTGGGCTTCCTGTATAAAGAGTCTGCGGGATGATCCCTTTGGAATACACAACTTGGATCCCCTGAACAAATACCCATCATGCAAATAGAACTTGCCTACCCCACCCCTAACTTGGCATGCATTAAACCGGTCCTTAAAATCATCATCCAAAACATACAAGTTACGCATGAAAGAGAATCCTAACATTCTAGCATCAATGGAAGATAACAGAGAATACCTGCGAGACAGTGCATCGGCTACGACGTTGTCCTTCCCCTTCTTGTGTCGGATGACATAAGGGAATGTCTCGATAAACTCTACCCACTTGGCATGCCGCTTGTTCAGTTTGCTCTGACCCTTGAGATACTTCAATGCTTCGTGGTCAGAATGTATGACAAACTCCTTTGGAAGGAGGTAATGTTGCCAAGTATGAAGGCACCTAACCAGAGTGTACAGTTCCTTGTCATAGGTCGGGTAGTTGAGTTCAGCACCACTCAACTTTTCGCTAAAGTAGGCTATGGGTTTGCCTTCTTGCATCAATACTCCACCCCCAGCCCTATTCCTGAAGCGTCGCACTCAATCTCAAAGGTTTTGCTGAAGTCTGGGAGTATCAACAATGGTGAGTGAGTCAGCTTGTCCTTGAGCTTCCGGAAGGCAGCCTCCTGTGGCTCTCCCCAGTGAAATATAGTCTTTGTCTTGGTCAGCTCCATCAATGGCATGGCAATGGAGCTGAAATCCTTCACAAACCTTCGGTAGAAACTGGCCAGACCTAGAAAGCTCCGGACTTGAGTCTGAGTTGTCGGTGTTGGCCAGTCCTGGATGGCTTTAAGTTTCTCCTCATCCACCTTTAGACATGTGCTGCATACTACAAATCCAAGAAACACAACATGGTCCGAACAAAACTCACATTTCTTTAGGTTAGCATAAAGTTTCTCTTTTCGGAGGACCTCTAGTACCTGTCGAAGATGCTTTGCATGCTCACTAACAGATAGACTACAGACAAGAATTTCATCAAAGTAGACTACTACAAACTTTCCTAGAAATGTACGTAAAACATGATTCATTAGATGCATGAAAGTACTAGGAGCGTTGGTTAGACCGAAAGGCATTACCATCCATTCATAGAGTCCGTACTTCGTCTTGAAGGCAGTCTTCCATTCATCGCCCTCCTTCATCCTTATCTGGTGATACCCACTCTTCAGATCGATCTTAGAAAACACTTGAGCTCCATGCAGTTCGTCTAACATATCGTCCAATCTGGGGATGGGATGACGATACTTGATAGTAGTCCATACACATACGCCAACTCCCGTCTTTCTTGGGAACTAAAATCACTGGAACTGTGCATGGACTCAAACTTTCCCGTACGTGTCCCTTATCTATGAGCTCTTGCACCTGCGTCTGCAACTCCTTGGTTTCTTCTAGGTTTGTACGGTAGGCGGCTCGATTGGGAAGAGTTGCTCCCAGAATGAAATCAATCTGATGCTCAATTCCTCTAACAGGTGGCAGTCCTGGGGATTCTTCCTGGAACATATCCTTGTATTCCTGTAACAACGATGAAATAGAAAAAGGCAGATCAAGTGTATCTGGAGTAGTATGCAGAGAATAAGTAGGAACAAGTAAGAAACAAGGAAGACTTCCCTGGATTGCAGTGTCAACCTCCTTAGCAGTAGCTAAGAGAATGTGGTTTCCAGCTCCCGAGTTCTGACCTAAGGTCATCTTCTTTGCCTTGGTCAAGTTCTTTTCCTTCTCTTTAGCTGCTCTTCGCTGCTTGTCCTCCATATGCGCCGTCATGATTTTGGTTGGTGTCATAGGAAGTAGTGTATAACACTTCCCTTCCATAAAGAACGAGTATTCGTTTGTAACATCGTTGTGCATAACACCCCGATCATGTTGCCAAGGCCTCCCGAGCAATAGGTGACAAGCAGTCATAGGTAGCACATCACACAAAACCTCATCTGTATACCCGCCAATAGCAAAGACCAACTTGGCTTGCTCAGTGTCTCGTAGCGGCGAGTCAGCATTAAGCCAATTCAGGCTGTAGGGTTGATGATGGGGCGTTGTTGGTAACCCTAGGCGCTCCACCACTGTGCGATCAATGATGTTGCAGCAAGATCCTCCATCAATGATCAAATTGCAGACGACGCTCTTGATTAGACACCGGGAATGAAAGATTATCTCCCGTTGGGACGGTAGAGCAATCTGTTCATTCGAGATCAATGACCTCTTGACAACACATGCCCATGGCGTTGCCATCTCCTGAACCTGCGCAAATCACAAGCAACAACAGCACACGAAGGAAAAAACGTAATCTGTCTATTCCTACGTTACGCAGTTGAAGACAAGAAAGGCAAGGCACATGCAGAATGGTAAAGCAAGTCACGAAAAAGGGGGCAATCAATCAATGAAAGAAACTGAAATTATAATGAAAGAAAAGACAACAAACAAAATTAAAAGATGGTGAACAGAAATTCAAGGAAACAACCGGTCGTCCTCCAGAGAAGTTGCCGAGCGGGGTCCTCCTGGGATACTATCCCGGGGACCACTTGACGTGCGCTCTAGGATTTCTCACGATTACTAACCGGGGTCCGCTTAAATCTGTCGGCTTTTAAGGCTACTAGCCTAGAACAGATTTTTCCCTAGCCGGGTTTCTCTTCAGCTAGACGTTCTGTTTTCCTTTTTTTTCAAATAAATAAATCCGAAAATAAAAGAATAATTATCTGAAATTCGGATTTAATTAAATAAAAAAATTAATTTTTTTTGGTTACCTAAGATAAGCTAACAAAATCTCCAGAATCTAACCAAATTGGTTACTAGAAGATCTTCTCAACCACCCAAAGATTTCCTAAGATATCAAATCATAACAAAATAAGAATAAGAATCAAATCAAATAATTAATTGCCAAAACAAGAAGATTTTGTCTTGAAGGTCAAGGCAAGGTGGTTAGGGTTAGGGTTTTCTCTTACCCAACCCAAGCCACGCCGGCGGCGCCTAGGCGGCGACCGCGCCCAGCCGCGTGGAGGTGCTCACAGCCCTCTCTCGCACAGGAGATGACGGTCCTAGAAAAATTTCTAGCGGCTCTCGCTCTCGGTTTGGGTAGATCCCGTAACAACCCGGTTTAATTTTTCTTGAATTCAACACGTAAGCGTAAAAGTTAAACAGAAGAGCGTTTTTACCTAGCGTTGGCTCTGATACCAAATGATGACACAAGGTCGGATTAAGATCGTGGATCTGCTAGGATTTGGATGGACGATGGGGGTTGAAGTCGACGGTGGCGGCGATTGTGGTCGACGGCGGCGGTTGGTTGGGTGAATCTGATGTCGAGGCGACTTCGAGAGATCGTTGTGACAGACGATCGATCGAAACTTGGTCTTCGACAAGTGTTATCTACCTTGACCCAGTCGTCGATCTAGGTAGACTAGCTTGACTCGGACACGATAAGCAAGTGACGTCTTTCTTGACTCAGCCGTCAATCTAGAAAGACTCACTAGACTCGAATTAACCCAAGGAATCCACCTAGGGTTCATTCAAGGTTTGGAGGTCGAAATATGTGTAAACAACAGATCGATCTCATAGGCCAATATCAAACCAAGCGTTGACTTCTTGCAATTCAATATCAAACCCAAGCCAATATCAAACCAAGCGTTGACTTCTTGCAATTCAATATCAAAACAAGCTACTGCTAAACAACGTCAAAACCAAAAAAGTAGAGTAATTCTCAATTTGTCAAAGTCTGCCTAAAACCCTAGAAACTTATCTATTTATACTCTTAAAAATAGCAAATACTCCAAAGGGAAAAGTCCAACTCAAATTGGGCCTTGGGCCCAATTCCTTCTCTTCTCTTCTTAACCGGCCGGCCCCTTCTTCTCCATGCAGCTCGGTTGCTCCTCTTTTGCTTGAATCGACATGACGTACTCTTCTTTTCCTTGCCCCGTATTCTCCATGATGTGCATTCCCTTTCGTAAGGCGATCAACAACTGCTTGGCTCGACTCCGAGTAATCCTAGTCTGTCTGAATCCTCATCTTCCTCAGCCCGACGTCTAGCACGTGTCATTGGTGGTCCTGGTATGTCTGAGCTAGTTCCTTGAGTAAGTATAGGTGTACCTACTTCAGTATAGGTTCGGGTTTTGCTAGAGTTTTAGAACTTTCTATTATTAGAAGGTTTCTAAATATGGAGTGGTCCAACCTTGCATGGTTTGGGCCGTCCTAATGGGCTTTTGGCACTCAAGCCCAAGAACACCCAACCCTGGCAAGAACCCTAGCCGTCACCCTCTTGAAACCCTAGATCGTCTCTTTGTTTTCCTTTATAAGGCTTTTGCCTCCAACATTGTAACTTGCGTTTAGCTTTGAATTCAAGAACCTTTGTTGAGACGAGTTTTCCTCCATCTTCTTGAACTAGGCGTCATCAATCCTTCAGGCTCTGTCTTCTCATCTCCTTCACCATATCTTCTAGCCTCTTTCGTCTACATCCCTACCCTCATAAGTTCTCATAGCTTCTAATCCCTTTCTTCTACATCCCTAGCCAAAACATCACTGTTTGAGTAGCCCTCAATCACCATAGCCGACCCCTCACAAAACTAGCTTGTTGAAGCTTTCAACATTCATATCCCAATTCGACAAGGCAACTTGTCGTCTATATCTAAATCTTCCGCTGCATACTCCCATATCGACCTTCCTTCCCCGCAAAAGACATCCACCAAAACACTTTCAAGGTTTCAGTCGAAGATCTTAGAGCGCAATTGACTTTCCGGAGACCAGACGCGCATCATTAACTCTGGTGTGAAGAACAAGCATGCTAAGGTATGTACCGAGATTACCAGTACAAGTGTTCCCACTTTCCACTCTGATACGATGATTTAGATCTCGATCAACATTTTCAGCACAAATTAGAATTTCCAAGACTAACCTAACCTTGTAATAATGCAAATTTGGGCACCCGAAACCTCAACAAACAAAAGAATGTCATCTGCAAAACATAAATGAAATAAAGTCGGGCTAGAGCGAGAAATCTTGATTTGCTTCTACTCACCAATCTCAATCGCTCGCTCAACAGAATGACTTAGCCTTTCAATACAAAGCGAAAGAGAGAGAGAGAGGATCCCCTTGACAAACACCCCTCTTTGTAGTAAACGATCTATCCATCTCACCATTTCACAAGATACACATATATGTGGACGATACACAAGCCATAGTCCAGCTAAATCATTGCAATGAAAACCCTACCTTTTCAAAATTGAATTTAAGAATCATCCATACCTTTTTTTTCCCTTCCTCTTATTAGTGAAGAACCTCTACCTCTTATTAGTGAAGAACCTCTACCGCCTTTATTCTTCCCCTTACTAGTGAACAACCTCCACCACCACCACATTATTCGAAATGAGACACCAATGAATGAAGCTACATTAGATTGGCCTAGCCATCTAGGATATGATACCTTGCATACAGGTCATCAAAGTTTTAATAATGATCTTAAACAAGATATTACACAAACTTATGTGTCAAAATCTACCGATATACGTTGGCTTGTCAAACTTCGAGAGAAGCACCAGCAAAGTGTCATTAGGAGCCTCCGGCAAGATCCATGTAGAGAAGAAGCCGCAGACAAAACTAATGACAAACCCTACATTGCCTATTTTTTGTAGAATAAAGAATTTTGCGAAAATATACATATCGCAATGACATAACATTATTATAGATCAAATTTGTTCTCATTGGAAGGGTTACAAATTTACAACTCAACTGATCTCAATGCAAATTATAAAGAGACTTAGAGTTGTAAATTGAAATTATTATCCGTGCAAATTAGCAGAATAAAATCACTTGGAATAAAAAGAATACTCTAATATTTTAGGTTTTAATTCTATAATTAAGAACTAATTTGGGGTTTGCAAAATGTAGAATATATTTATGAATTGATTGATATTTTAGAAACATGATCAACAATTCTTAATTTATCATTTGTAAAAATGGAAAAACGAGAGTTTATTACTATTTAGAATAATTCACCAAATTAATCAATAATTTAAGTCTAATAATCTCCCACAATTTTATCCCTTTAAATATCTACGAACATCTTTTTCTTTCACCCACATACTAGTATAAGATCCGTGAATATCACGCGATCATAAGCTTCAATTAATATAAATAAAGTACTCAGAATTTATTTATATATCGTTAAAATAGTAAATAAATTATACAGAGTAGTTGTATTCTGAAAAATGGAAAAAAGTAATAGAATATGCAAATACATTGATACGTAAAGTATACGTATGTAAAAAGCAAGCGAAAAACGTTAAATGATATATCTATATAAAATATGTACCAACCTATTATAAAATCTAACTCAACCAAAATTCTATAAGATAGTCTTAGATAAGTATTATATAAAATAATTTTACACATTTTAAATTCGAACAGAATAAATCTAAATCAGATATCATTAATAAATAAAAATAAAACTATTTAATATACTTAATTAATAAATTGATTGAACTACACACTATCACATATCGACCCAACCCGTCTTGACCAATAATCCGACTTAATCCAATTCATTCTCAATCTAAACCCAACTTAACTGACGTGATTAACAACTCTAATTAAAATACATAAAAATCACTTGTCAACCATATCAAAGCAAAAGAAACAAATACATGTAACAACCTCAATGACACTATTTATTATCTATTAACTTTCCAACTATGATCGTTGTATTATTTTACATTATTAAAATTATGTGTTGGGATTGACGTTCGTTCAATAAAAATAAAGTCAAACACATAAAATATATAGATATCATAATGATAAAGACTAAAAAAACACGAAACATATTACATATATTTGAATATTACTTTTTAATACGCTACAACTCTACACGAAGCGCGGTGATCAAAATCTAGTGAATAAAAACCTAATTATTGTGGGAGCAATTCCTTCCTAAAAATATTTTCAAATATTTTCATTAATTCCTCAAGCTCAAGTGATTATATCACAATAGTTTAACCAACACAACTATTTTTGTATGCTCTTGCTAAATACAGCTCGGGCGTTTTCTGAATAACGCCCGGGCCCTCGCGTTACGCGAGGGAGCGTATCCTCGCAGAACGCGAGGGTGCGTCACCTCGCAGAACGCGAGAGTGTTTTTTCCCTATAAAAGGGGAAAAACCCTACTCGGCCCATTTTTTACATCACACACAATTTTCTACCGCCGCCTCTCACCATCTCTCTCGGTTCAAACTAGTTTTTCTTCCTCCTTTCACTACAAATCTCCATATAAGGTATGTTTCTTATACTCTTATGCTTTCTAATGTTGTTTCTAGATGAATATATGTTGTTAGTATAGGAAATTGCATATTATATGATGTTTTGATATTGAATGTTGTTTTAGAAATGGTTGTATAATGGATGAAAGATGATGATTTTGAATTATGGTGGATGAGTGGATGTTGATTTTGAATTTTCGCCTGAAATTCTCGCCGGAAACTGTTGCCGGAAACTCATGATAATGCAAATTGACGCAGAACGCTACACCCCTCGCAGAACGCGAGGGTCATGATACTCGCAGAACGCGAGGTCATGACTCTCGCAGAACGCGAGCGTCATGCTGTCGCAGATCAAGACTACTATGATTATAAGCATTGTTGTTGTTTGTATAGATTATGAATTTGATTGAGTATGTAACTATAATTTGGTCAGGTTTGTGATTATACAGATGTCCTATTCCAATCAAGAATCTGATATTTCTGATATTAGTACGGTGTCTAGCATGGGAGACAACTTTGATATGCTTGAACGGGAGAGACGTGAACGGGAGAGACAAGAACGTGAGCGACGTGAACGGGAGAGACAAGAACATCAAAGGGAGAGAGGGGAACCATCCACTAGACCAAGGATGACCGCACGAGAATACAGGAACCTCTTCAGGCCGTTCAACCCTCGTCGTTAGATCTTTCTTTTGAAAATTTATCGACCTTCTTTGTTTGCTTGTTCCTTTTAATGTTGTTTGTTTAGAATTACTTATTATGTTGAACCTTATTATGTTGCACCTTTGAAGTGTTGAACCTTATTATGTTGCAAGAACTACTTGTTTTTCTTAATAGTGTCTATTTTGTTATTATGTTGACAAATGTTGAACCTTATTATATTTCTTTATTTATATGGTGTGTCATACATATTGCGACCTCGTTCGGTTTTCAAACTAGGTTTCACTTCCAAAGGAAGAAATCTTAATTTCAAGTTACACACATGATCAAATAGACATTATAAGGATTGAAACAAAGTTTCATTCCATTTCGATAAAGTTTCGATGACGTTTTTGCCGAATTGGGCTTTATCGCCTTAAAAAAGACACTAAAAATGTGTTATTTTGCACACTTAACTACAATGCTTCTGTTAATACGCTTTAATGTGCAGCCTCTTGTTTCCTAAATAACGCACCCTCGCGTTACGCGAGGGAGCGTATCCTCGCAGAACGCGAGGGTGCGTCACCTCGCAGAACGCGAGGGTGTTTTTTCCCTATAAAAGGGGAAAAACCCTACTCGGCCCATTTTTTACATCACACACAATTTTCTACCGCCGCCTCTCACCATCTCTCTCAATTTCAACCTACTTCTTCTTCCTCTTTTCACTACAAATCTCCATATAAGGTATGTTTCTTATACTCTTATGCTTTCTAATGTTGTTTCTAGATGAATATATGTTGTTAGTATAGGAAATTGCATATTATATGATGTTTTGATATTGAATGTTGATTTAGAAATGGTTGTATAATGGATGAAAGATGTTGATTTTGAATTATGGTTGATGAGTGGATGTTGTTTTATGTTGAAATTCATTAGGGTTAGGGTTTTTGATTAGGGTTGTTGATTTTATTTAGGGTTTTGATGTTTATTTGGTAATTTACTTAAATTGATAGGTATTTTAGCTAAAATATTGAATTTTCGCCGGAAATTCTCGCCGGAAACTCATGATAGTGCAAATTGACGCAGAACGCGAGGGGTGTAGTATACTCGCAGAACGCGAGGGTCATGGTACTCGCAGAACGCGAGTGTCATGGTACTCGCAGAACGCGAGTAATTGACATAACTGGAAATTCTTTCCTCTTCTGCAGATACATATTTATATACTGATTTTACTATATATACTGTTATATTTATATACTGATTCTACTTTACATTTTTTTAGGTAATGGATCGTCCTGGACGTTCAACCCGTCGAAGAAATTGGAACGCTGTGAGAGAAAATCCACCGGTTGAAAATGCAAAAGGGAAAAGGAAAGCAAAGAATACAACACCGGTAGAGCTCTTCCCCGAGGGGCTCCCCGACGTTGATTATCGCGCCATAGAGCGGTACAGTGGTGTCCATAGTTATGCCGGGGAAGACTGTTTTGTGCCTAGTGGGATAGAACGAGCAGATACATATCAAGGGTATCGAAATGATGATTGAGACCTTTATTCTCAAGAGTCAGTTTCATGTGCACAACCGTCAACTCAATGGGCACCACAATCAACTCCATATGAACAATCGGGTAGCACTATTGGTGGCTGGGACAATTTCATTCCTCAGTATGCTGTAGTGGAAGTTGGACAAGGGTGGGGTGGACAAAGTTGGGTCGGTGGACAATGTTGGGGAGGTGGATTTGGTGAGGGAAGTGTTCCTGAAGACATGGGTCAAGGAAGTAGACAAGCTTGTTCTTCTTCTTACAATCCTCAACCAGAACCGATGGAACAAGAGTACCAGGATGAAGGTGTTGGGGAAGAACACGAAGAAGAAGGTGATGATGATGATGAAGAAGAAGAAGAAGAAGAAGAAGAAGAAGAAGTGGTCCAGAAACCAAAAAGAAAGAGGAAGTCCAAGAAGGAAGAGCGAAAGTATGATCCTGAGCTCGCTCATGACACACCTGGAGGTCCAGAAGATCCCGAGTTGCTTAAGGGATTTGAAGCACATGTTGCGTTCCACATCCAGAAAGGGGAGGTAATTTAATTATTTAATTATTTTCTGCATTTTCAATACATTGCACATATTCTGCAGAATTATCAGAAAATGCATGATATGTGCATCTTCTCGCAGAACGCGAGGAGTGGCACACTCGCAGAACGCGAGAAAATGCACAATTCTGCAGAAACTGATAATTCTTGTGTGGATATTATGTTCTAAGGGAACGATCTCATAAAAGACTCCGGAAGAGTATCTATCTTGTTACCTGAAGATACAAGAATTTATGAAGATATATATTTATAAAGATATATTTTGACAAAATGGTTGTCATATGATGATATTGACTGAGTATTCATCTCATAGACTAGCCTGAAGAAAGTCTAAAGAAAAGATGCCTACAATACACATTATAAACTAACCTGAAGTTAAGTTTGAATATTATGTGGCATGATAAACTTGATTACTTACATTAATAAGTAAAGGACCTGAAGCTCTTGAAACCTGAAGTTTCATCTCCTAAAGGATAAGGGTGACCACGAATGTAAAGTTTCCTATGATCCTTGACTAAGTTCAAGAGATAAATGAGGATTGAGTATACTAGCATGTAGACCGATGAGAATAATCATATATTGTATGATGTTGATAGATGCCTCAACACATTGGCTACACAAATTAAGGGGGAGAATGTGATTATTTAATTAGTGTATTAGTTGAGCATCTTGTAGCTCCTATACATTTAGAAAATGACCTAGTAGTGTCGCTTATTATACAGTCAAAATGGAAAAAAATGGCTAGGTAATGTCGTTAGGTATATGCTTGCATTGACGAATGCTAATATATGATGTACATGACTTGGTAGAGTCGTTGATCATATCAAATCATAAAGTTTGGATGTCGAGAAATAAATTCGACTAAGATCGACTGTTTACAATTCTCCTATTTGAAGCTTGTCTCCAGAAGAGAGCAAAATATTATTCAAATATGCGGTATACACCCTCTTACCTCCCTCGATATATTAAAGTAATGCCACATGAAAAGTTGGAAATATACGAGAGGCTTTGTTCCTTATCGTTTATTAATACCTAGAGCTTGTGAATGGGTGATTAATGTAATGCTCGGTATTAAGATTACAAATTTGACAAGGTGAAAATTCCAACTTCAAGGGGAGAAGAAAACAAGACAACTATCTAAGAACTTGTATGGTATACAATCTTAATATGTCAAGAATTCAAGTTAAATGAACTAGAAGTTCATGTTAAACGAACTAGAAGTTCAAGTGAATGAACCAGAAGTTCAAGTGAACGAACCAGAAGTTCAAGTGAACGAACCAGAAGTTCAAGTGAAAGAACCTGAAGTTCAAGTGATGAAATGAACTAGAAGTTCAAGGGAATGAACAAGGTGTTCAATGTGTATAACTTACATGTTAACAAATCTATTATTGTTATTGTGTGACAAGTCACATATTGTGCTGAGAGCCAATTACAAATAGTATCAATAAGAAAATTCTTTGTAGACTCCTTATTACTACGAGGAAAAGTAAGGAAGTCAATTTTCGTAAATGACAGGGTATGTTTTGGGTGAACACTAGAAAATATGAAATTAGACACACATGCATTGTTTTTATGAGTGCAATGATATTGTGATCTGAAGATAGAGCGATCTCTTAAGGGTTTAAGTGTCTATACTAGATATAAAACTCTATTCACCTATAGTGAATTTTGTTAATATATCTTTAGCTAAAGACTACATATTCACTTGTAGTGAAAGTTATTACTCATAAAGTTGTGAATATTGTGTTTGTCACAAATTTATGAAAAGAGAAACAAGTCAAGTGGTACAAATTTGTGCTCCAGCAGAGACCATTAGAAAACTAATAAATCGACTTGTTAGTTCATTAAAAGGATTTGACAATCCGAAAGATTAAGGTAAAATGTCTTTTGATGCGAGATAATGTTATGAATGGTCCAGAAGTACCATATCCTATGCAGGAACAAAATCTTATGTTTTGAACATATGAAGAGTAAATGTTCTTTTGAGGGGGAGTTTGTTGCTCTCACTGCACTCTTTTTCCCTTAACTTCGGTTTTTCATTCCATTGGGTTTTTCCGAGCAAGGTTTTTTAATGAGGCAGTCTGTGTAACTTTTGATTCATACCTCCAGAAGAGATCCATTATACAATCAACTTGATAATGTGTAATATATCAACTCGACCGATAGTTCAAGAATTGGTTGGTTTTATGTTGATGCGGGTTATTTGTCTGACCCACATAAGGCCGTTTCACAAACGAGTTACTTATTCATGTATGGAGGAGCAACAATTTCATGGCGATCAACAAAACAGACCTTGGTAGCTACATCGTCAAATCATGCAGAGTTGATTGCTCTATACGAAGCCAGAAGAGAATGTGTGTGGTTGAGATCATTTATCCACCACGTTGAGACATCTTGTGAGCTCGAATCAAGCAAACAAATTCCAGATGTGATATATGAAGACAATGCAGCTTGTATCGCTCAAATCAAAGAAGGATACATCAAAGGAGATAGGACGAAACACATAGCTCCAAAGTTTTTCTCCACTACAAGCTTCAAGTCGAAGGAAAGGTTGATCTTCCTCAAATTCAATCTAGCAAAAACTTAGCAGATTTGTTTACAAAGGCATTACCGACAAAAGTTTTCAAGGAACTCGTTTGTGGCATCAAGATGTGTAGTTTAAAGGATGTATGATAATTAAGGGGGAGTACGACTGCACTCTTTTTCCCTTAGTCTTGTTTTTTTATCCCAATGGGTTTTTCCAAGATAAGGTTTTTAACGAGGCAGTCAGTTATGTACATCCAAGGGGGAGTGTTATATTACCTTATGTTATGGATGTACATGTAACTACATGACTTATGGTCTTCCCATGTATTGGCCTATAAATAGGCTTGAGGTTACTTAGAAATGTGAAGAACAAGTCATACTTTTTCTCTCTTACTCTTTTACTCTCTTACTCTCCTACTCTCTTACTCTCTTACTCTCCTACTCTCTACTCTCTCCTTCTACTCCAAGCACATTAGATTCGTAACAGTATCATCATTCTTCCTTTTCTAAAATCGAAAACAAAAGGTGGGGGTAATGGGACACAAAATGGTTTAGGAAAGTAGTTAGAGATGAAAATGCATTTTTATTTTTTTAATAGGGAAATCTGAATTTCCTAAAAGTTATTCTCATTCCATGAGATTTTTTGTACAGCAATCTCTCACGATTTGTATTTTTAATTTTCTTTATAAAAATAACACATTAAATTAAGAAGATTTTATTTATTTATTTTTGAGCAAATAAGGTGAGATGGCGATGAAGTGGGGATGAGGTGGTGCAAATTTTTACAAAGGGATGGTTTCTCCCTTATATTGTAGTTAGGTAGATTGTCTATCACATCTTTTGAATCTCTTAGTTACTTCAGAAAAATAGTTGTTGTTAAGCTCAAAATACAGTTCCCTATTATTTTCTTTTTTTATCTAACAGATTTTACTTTTGTCGATATTTGTATGTATAGATATTATTTCACGTATCTAATTATGTAGTAAAATTTAATAAAAGAACATATGTTCTTATTTCAGTAAATATATAACTTTTAACATATTTTATAATCTTTATATTTTAACATTACTAATTTTTTCTATTATATAGTCATTATCTACATAATAGTCTATTTGAATTTATCATTATAAAAATCTAAAAGGATTGGAGGCCGACGGTGCGATTGACCGGTGCTCGGGTTGCTCTCCATGCTATAAGGATTGGAGCCAAAAAGCAAAGAAGGTGGAAATGGTGGAAAGGATCATGGAGTAGAAAAAACATAGAGTTTATACAACATTTAATGAGTACCGATTATATTTACTTTTGACAACAACCACCAATCTTTATAGATATACTAGTATTTTGAGGCTCACGCTACGCTCGAGTCTAATACACAGATCTTAAATTTTAGGTACAAGCGTTATTGATGTGTATAAATACTTTATATGTTGATTTTTATAGTGATATATTTTGTGGATGAAGACTATTTTAATGTTGCAAGGTGGAAGTTCTCCATTAGTTTCTGGATAATCTAGAGGTGTTGTCGGTTCGAAAATCGCCAATTCCGGTTCATGAACCGTCGGTTCAAGGTTCAACATATGCTTGAACCTGAACCTAAACCGGCAAGGAGACAGTTCTGTCGGGCCGGTTCCGGTTCGATCCTAAACCGGAATAATTTTTAAAAAGATAAAAAAATATGAATTTATATTTTAAAATTTTAATATATTTTTTAATGAGCTCAACTATTTAAGTCTAATAAAAAAATTGAGTCATTAGAGGTCTGAAACTTGTAAGTAATTTGTTGTTTTATATACACAATCATGAGGGTGTTTTTTCTTCTTCTAAATTCCAATGTCAAAAACTGTTTTATTACCAACATAAAACATTTAAAACTTCCCACATTAAGAGCTACCTAAGAGGTTGAAATCTATATATTAAAAAATGAAATTCTTCATCCTCCACTCAATTTTTATGTATATATTTTTATATTTTTTGGTGTGAAACTGACGGTTAACCGGACGGATTAGGTTCCGGAACGTTTTGCCCGGTTAATCTTCGTTAAAACCGCCGGTTTAAGGTTACGTAATCTCATGAACCTTAACCTAAACCGTTAGGAAGGCGGTTTGGCCGGTCGGTTCCGGTTTTGACTGGGCCGGTTTGGCCGGTCCGGTTAACCTTTTAACACCTCTAGGCATGGGCATAGGGAATCGATATGAGTCATTCTCATACCAACAAATTACACATGATCTCATACCTAAATAAAAATCAAGGTATGGATTATACATATGTTTACAATCCATATCTCACTCTACAAAACACTAAAGGCTAAGAATCACTCAAACTCATTCCTCATATCCAACTTGTTTTCTCTTTTCAACTCGATTCCTATCTCGATACCAAATGAGCCCTTATTGATTTGTAGCTGAAATTATGGCTAGAAATGAATTGGGAAAAAAAAATTAAGGTTCATAATTGGGTTATAATTTCTCGCGAGATACATATGAGATATTGAATATATGTGTAATCTATATGCATATATATATATTAAAGAAGAAGTATTTCAAGTTCTCCCCTTAATTTTAGCTTTTAGTTGGTTATTTGTCAATTTATGGTTAAAGTTTAATTTTTATAATTATTGAAATTTAAATTGAATTTCTTAATATTTTTACTCTAGTAAATGCTTCACCAAATCTAAAATTTAAAACAACCGCATCTTGACAAAATTAATTTGTTAATATCAGATAGTCTTCTAAATCTTAAAATTTAAATTATATATTATAAAATTAATTATATCATATATTTGATACGTCTTTACTATATTCCTATTTAAATTATTTATGAATCCGGATCAGGTGAGAATATTTATTGTACGAATATGCCAGCAACATGCACTTTCTTCAGTAATGGCATGCACACGCGGGGTGTGTGCATGTACTTTTCACATATTATCAATGACATGCAAATCTGTCAATAGTGCATGTCGCTGGCTTAAATGTGCATGTGATGCAGGAGCATCCGCTATCATCGAAGACATTTCATCCTAAATCTAGAGATGTGCTAACCACTGGAGCAAGGGCTAAATACCGCTATGAGCCATCATTTGAGACATTGATAGTAGCCCGAGCTCGTATGGTAGCCATTCAAGCTCGTAGAGATCCGGTTCGAGTCAAGATAAGAAGTCAAGTATTCAAGATGAAATATACTAGACTTCAAGATGAAACTCTGGGATTTGGAATCACTCAATTCCGAGCTCGAACGAGCCGTTTGAAAAAGAGTTGTTGGTGTCACGCTTACGACCGCGATCGCGGGATTTCCATAGCGATCGCCATCCAACAGTTCTGCTCGTGGGCATTTAATTAAATTGCAAAAGCCGTAGCCAAATTGCTATGAACCGCGATCGCCGTATGCTATGAACCGCGGTCGCCGTATTCTCATGGCGATCACCATCTTACAGGCGGCAGAAGGATGCGAGATTTCCATACTCAGTTGTTTTCAGGATTATTTGTTTTGAGGATATTTTTGGCAATACTTTTATTAGTTATTTCTTTTGGCCACCTTATTAACCCTATATAAGGTTTGCCCTAGTTAATGTTTTAGGAACCCAGACTTTGATATTGAATACAACGTTTATCGTTTTGTCCTCCCCAAAAAGTGTTTTTGTGAGTAGAGTGCCCTGTGTGCATTGTTGTTGAACTCGCCCTAGTTGTACTTGTGTGTGTCAATCTCTTTCATAAGGTTGGTGCTATCGGGACTCCATAGAGTATCCTCCAGGTGCCTTGGCCTACCATAGCCATTGTGTTTGGTTGTAATCCATTGGGGTTTCTTCATCATTCAGTAAGGTTCTTGTTCCTAAGTTCAAGGGTTTTATCGTTGTTTGATTTGGTTCCAATTGGCCTATCATTCGACTTGTCCTTCTTTCATCTCCTTCTAATTCCGCCTATCTTCTCTGTTCGAGTTTCTGTTCGAGGTTTGGTGTCTAGATCGGACAACAGCGACTTATCCCCGCATCAGCATGTCATTATTGAAGAAAGTGCATGTCAATGGCTTAAATGTGCATTCATTCACATATTCGCACAATAATAATTATTTTCACCTGAATCTTTTCCATTATTTATTGGTTATTGTAAGCTGTGCATGATCTTCATTTAAATAATCACACCTTTTTAGAAATAAAATTGGACTTATAATTCAATCATATTAAATATTTTTTCCTCTTTTCAAAAGCTAAAATTGTTTAGGTGAACTTATACCATTTTTATTTTAGATGTTGCAATATAATGTAAAAGTGGCATGCTTTGTTTGTTTGATATATAAGGTAGATATATTTTTAAAATTATGGAAAGAAATTCAAGTCATGTATATAATTCATATTTATAATTATTTAATTAGTATTATATTAAAAAAGTTATTTTTTTTATATTATTTTATAAACTTCTCGTGCATGACATGGGAAGTACACTAGTTTGGGTAAAAAGTGAAGGATAAAGTCGACATTTTACACTACCTAACGGAATATTTGACGGAATCTGTCAATGGGTGGTGAATTGCAAGAAAAATGTGAAATTTGGGCGTTTTAAAATAATTTCTCATATAACGGGCGTTTCCTTACAAATTTTGACAAATAACATGTGATTTTATGCAAATTCGTCTTTATATATAATGTTTATGGCTTCTTTATTTATTCATGAACTAATTATCGGTAAATCATTATGATGCACTAGAAACGGCCCCCCGCGCTATGCGCGGGGAAATTACGATTTTTTTGGATTAATGTTGTTTAATGGGCGTCTCAAAATTAGATTGGGATAATCATATTCAAATCCATTTTTATATATAAATGTAACTTCAACAAAGTAGGGTTAGTATCTAATCTTTGTTCTACCAAAAATCCTCTTCAGATAAGGCCTTAAGAATTATAATATGATTTTAGAAATGAAGCGCGGGTCTTTTACGAATCACGTGGAGGGTACTTAAGAGTAAGAATAGATTGAGTGATTCTCTTAGTTGTAAAATCGATAATTTTTACATTGTTCCTTGCCTTAATAAGAAGCAGGAATTAGACTTATTAATAATTACATCCGTTTTTTCCTATTCTTACACAATTATAATATTATATGTCTATTATTAGACATATAGAACAGTTAAGGCCACCACCATACAAAATAGAGGTAGTCGTTTCTTATAATATTAGCATTTCTTATAATAAGATAAACTAAAACAAAAGAACTTAGGCATAAATAAGTTTCGTAAACATGATATACTACAATAGCAAAATTTGGACTTCTTTCTCCTAACAAAAGTTTCTTTGACTTCCCAAACAAATCTCACTTTCATGTCAAACCAAACATTTTATTGGCTAGTGAAAGTATTACAACCTAATAATAGACACCTAAAACCAAAGATTATGTTAACAAAGACGTACTTACCCAAGAACCGCTACGGATCAAATGTATCCCTTATGGCTTTATCTTATATAATATTGCAAATACATCTAGAACACCATTCTTCCCATCACTTTGTATAACAACGTCTCTTGGTGCGCAAAGAGCAACTAAAAGCACATACCTATTCTCAGTATTATTTATCGGGACATGTCAGCAAGTAGCAAACATCATATGCCAATATTATAGAAATACTTATTTCAAAATCAATCGGATATAGGCAAACAACAACACTGTGCAGCTAGAAGAAGCAGTAGTCACTCTTCCAGTTGTCCAACATGTGTACTTCATCAATGTAGAGGAAGTCTTGCTTTCCTTCCTCCCTCCACTAAGCGACCTGTGTCGATTTGTTTCCCCACTTGAGTACATATCTCACTTGTATCATCGGTGAAGAGTGCTAGGAATCCTTGTGTACTGAAATGAATATGTAGTAAAAATAAATCATTAGAAATGACCATAAAGACATGGAGTCATCAACTAAAGTTTCAAATGAACAGAACTATGAAAAATTATCTGAATGCAGACATGGAGGATAGTACCCCATTCTCATTGATTGCTTGCCTTGCTCAAATAGCCCTCTTAAATATTCAAGATCGATCTTCAAATCTTTGGCTATGAAGTCGAAGATTTTCATGGCTAGTTCTTTAACCTGAAAGCCCTCTTAAACACACTCAAGCTGGTTTCAAGTATCAATATCAGATCATCTAAAAAGAAGAACAAAGTAAGATAATGAAACAGGTATGAAATTAACCTGAAAGGGAGAGGCAAGAGGGGAAGCAAGTGAGGCCTCCTGAGATGTAGAGGGAAGAGAGTAAGGAAGAAGGAATCAGTCCAATCAAGCTTCTGCTCATCCGACACCACGAAAATCTGGCCAAAACCCTCCATATTCTTCGGCTTCTGCCAATACTTGATCTTCTCTTCCATTGGCATCTCAAACAACTCCCTGCTCTCCACCTTGAATCTCTCAATTAGCTCAGATGTCACCCCGTGATTCACCACCTAGATGAATCAACCCAAAATTCAAAACCCTAACCCTAAATGCCAGTGTCTGAAATTTGGGGAGTTTGATGCAAGAAGAGGGTACCTGGAAGAAGCCCCAATGTCGACAAGCGTGGCGGAACTTGTGGAGTTGAGAGGGATCGTCATCTCTGAGCAAAGAAGCAAGAGAGATTACAGGAAGTTGCTGATTGTGAGGAGCAACTGAAGCGGGTTCGAGATCGTGGTGAAGATATCTAGATTGAATGGCGGAGAGGGGATCCTTTGACAACTCTTCACGCTAGGAACCAGGATTGATCTTCCCTTTGGTGCATCATCCATCACGGATTTCAGTTGTTACTTTGAGCAAACAAACTCGTGATGGAGAGAGAGCCACCGTGACGGGGATTAGGGTTAGACTACCCACAATGGGGTTGCATGGAATATTTTAATATTTGGTTGCATAACAAAGAGTGCTTTTTGCTATGCAACTCATGTTTGGGTTGCATATCTTGCAACTCAAATGAGGGTTGCATGAGAGTTGCATCACACTTTTTTTTGTTTGGTAGTTAATTTAATAGTGTTTTTTAATTTTATGTAACATAAAAATAAAAATAAATGTCAAAAAATAAGATATGTAACCCCCATTGCTCATAGCCTTAGCAGATAGGGTGATCGAATTTAATTCAGTACGAATTTCATTTACTTTTGAAAACAGACAAACAGTCTTCGTATATAATTTAATATAGTTAGTTGCATTATTTGTTAATGGAAAAGTGTCCGGTGATAATAGTTGCTACAGTAATAAATGAGAATGATTATGGGCCGTTTGATTTCGCCAGATCGGACGGATGTGGATAATTCACTTTTGGGCGCGTGTACAAGCGCGTTCAACAGATCTCCTAAATTTCCTTCTTCTTCTTCTCGCCTTCGTTTTCTTTTCCCCCAAGTTTTTTCAACAAAACTTCTTGGATCTTGCTTTCTCTTCTCTGCTGCGTAATTCCTTCTTCTTCTTCTCGCATTCGTATTTTATTTTGTTTTCCTCATCTTGTTTACGTTTCTATATCCTTTGTTTTTGCGTGAGATGATTTTGTTGATTTTTTGTATTCAGGTGTTCTTGTTCTCTTGATTGCTCTGTTCGCTAATCCAACACGTCGATTATCATTCGTTAGCTTGTTTCTCCTTCATTCTACCTATGGATCTAGGTTTTGCTTCTATTTTCTTTGTTTCTCCTTCATCCCCCTGTTTCTCTCCAATTTGAGCTTATTTGTTGAAGTATTACGATGATTCGTGTATAATGAAGCAGTTTTTATCTCAAATTTGATGAACATCATCGATGAACTATTGTTGATTATGTTTAAGCTTTGAAAAAGCTTAATATCATACTTCCGAGGTAATTAATGAACATGTACAAGACATATGATGAACGTTAATAATACTGTTAGTGAACATATATTGGACATTTTAAAAACTGAAGATGAATCTTTAGTGATGGGATGAACATTTAGAAGAATTGTGATGAACATTTATATCGGATTTGATGAACATTTATAACGGATTTGATGAACAACAGTAATAGAAGTGATGAACATTCTATTGGACATATAATGAACATAGACAGTATTTGTGATGAACTTATAAAAGACATGTGATGAACGTTGAATGCAGTCTTAATGAACTTTTAATACTGATTTGATGAACTTTGTTCTAGATGTGATGATCATTCACAGCATTTTAATGTGTAATGAACATTTTCAGGATTTGTGATGAACATTGATAAGTTGTTTGATGAACATTGATAAGTAGTTTGATGAACATTGATAAGTAGTTTGATGAACATATGTTTAATATCTGATTAACATTTTTCTAGGTGTTGATCAATCCAATGCCAATGGTGTAGTTTCTATTTCTCCTGGAAATACGAAATACTTTTTACCATTATGTGAAGATTCTTACAAGCCATATGTTGGTCAAGTGTTTGCTTCAATTGAAGATGGTATTGAATTCTATAAAAAATATGCCATCAGGGCAGGCTTTAGTGTACGTATCATGTCAGGGACTAGCACTAAAGATGTGAACAAAGTTCCAATTTGGAAGTATCTTTGTTGCAGTAGGCAGGGATATATGAAAGTAGATGGAAATACTGCAGATGACTCCACTTCATCAAAAAGGAAGAGGAATTCAGATAGATGTGGTTGTGTTGCTAAATTAGCACTTCGCTATCTTAGTCATGATGGCTATTCTGTTAAGATTTTTGAGGAGCGTCATACACATTATATGGTTGATGAATCACAACGACATCTTGCCAGGAGTAACCGGAAATTGACTGCATTCCATGAAGACTTTATTATGAATTGTATCAAGTCCAATATTGGGACTAGCAAAGCATTTAAGATGTTCAAGAATTCTGTTGGATCTTACGCAAATGTTGGTGCCTCGCTGGTTGACTTCAAGAATTTTAACCGAGATCTCAATGCGTATATGGTTGGTTGTGATGCTCAAATGGTAATTGATAGCCTTTTTCGCAAGAAAGAGAGATGTGAGGCTCTCTATTTTGAATACTATGTCAATGAGCATAATCAACTAACTCGTTTATTCTGGGCTGATCCGATTGCACGCAAGAGTTTTTCATTCTTTGGTGATGTAGTGACTGCTGATGCAACATACAAATCAAATAGGTATGTTGATGAACATTCTTACCTGTTTAGGAGAATTTTTCTAAGTAGTTATGTTGAACAATGTTAAATTTATTAATGAACATTCCTATTTGTTTTGGTGAACAATCATTGTAGATGTGATGAACTATGTTTTATTTATAGATGAACATATAAAAATTTATTGATGAACATTGCTAGTTTATTGATGAACATTCATACAAGTTTTGATGAACACTGTTAAATTTATTGATGAACATTCATACCAGTTGAGGACATTCTTATCCCAGTTTTGATGAACATTGTTATCAGTAATGATGAACATTGTTCAATCATTTGATGAACAAATAATACAGTTTTGATGAACATTATGAGTTTTCGCTTTTTGTTTTCAGGTATGATATGGTGTTTGTTCCTTTCACTGGAGTTGACAACTACAAGTGCTCAATCACCTTTGCATTTGGCTTATTGTTGAACGAAGATATTCCATCTTATGTGTGGTTGTTTGATCATTTCAAAAAGGCAATGGGACATGAACCTTTTGTTATTTTGACTGATCAAGATGCTGCTGTCAAGGCTGCTGTTGAGGAGGTTTTTAGCTCAAGTGTTCATCGTTTTTGCATGTGGCACATAATGTTCAAAGTGCCCGGTAAGATTAAGGTTGAACCAGAGCAAAATAAAGATTTCAGGGATAGATTCAATGCTATTGTTTGGAGTGATGAGATTACTCCTGTGGATTTTGAGGAGCTTTGGCATGGTATTATAGATGATTTCAATCTTCAAGACAATGTTTGGCTCAAGACAATGTTTGATCTACGACACTTATGGATTCCCGCTTTCTTTCAAAATGTCCATATGGGTGGCCTGCTTAGAACAACTTCGAGGTCTGAATCTCAGAACTTCTTCTTCTCACATTTCATTGGCTCATCATCATCCCTTGTAGTGTTCATGTTGCAATTTGAAAATGCAATTGATTCTCAAAGACATACTCATCGTAAGCATGACTTTGAATCTTCCACTCGCCGTCCTTCTCTCAAGACACCGACCCAAATGGAAGTTCAGCTTTGTGACGTCTATACACTGCCTATTTTTGATGATTTGCAAACTCAACTTCTCTCATCTGCCTATGATTGTGCCTTGGTTAATTCCCTCACAGAGGGTGATGTCCATTACTATCGTGTTCGTGGACATTTTGAGAAATCATTTGTGGTTCAGCACTTACCATCCACAAATGAATATAAGTGCTCTTGTAATAGGTTCTTGCAGATAGGTCTTCCATGCTGTCACATGATATTGGTAATCAGATGTGTTGGTCCACCTTTGGATGTGAAAATACCTGACCAATATATATTACCACGATGGAGTAAGAGCACAACATTGAAGCCAACTTTTGAGATTGATGGTTTAGTATTTAAAGAATCTGTTGAGATGGATGAGAAGAAGCTTTTAGTGTATGATGTTATGTCTGAGATACATAGTATTATCAATGAAATTGAGCATGATTCTGATCAATTGAAAGACTTGTTGATTGTTCTAAAGGAGAAGCGTGAGTTGTACAGTTCATCCATTCAGGCTGAGTCGTCTTCTATGAGTAACATCAAGACTCCTACAAAAAGCAGAGAGGCAAGATTTGAGAAGTTTGTTGGTCCTTTACCAAATACAATATCTGTCCTTCCACCTCCACAATCAAAGAACAAAGGAAGGCCAAAAACATCACGTTTGAAAAGTACAATTGAGAAAGTTAGATTGAATTCTAACAAGGTGAAGAAGTGTTGTTCAATATGTTTGAAATCCGGACACAATCGCTCTACATGTCCTGAGAATACTTCAACCAGTGTTTGAAGTTAGATATAATTCTAAAACTATCATTTAGGTCTTTATGTGTAAATCTAGTTTTGGTGAACATTTGTAATCTACTTGGTGAACAATTATATATAATCTGGTGAACAACATAGGTAAAATTGATGAACATCGATTTCAAATTAGATGAACTCTCTCTGTTAATGTGGTGAACTTGTTGTGTTAATTTGATGAACTTTGTATTTAAGCTCGATGAACATTCATTATAAATATTATGAATATTTGTGAAAAAGACAAGTAAAATTACTTATCATATTGATGAACTTTTGAGATTAACGTCAATGAACATTCAGTGTTAATATGATGAACTTTGGCTAAATATTCAATGAACATTCACAGTTAAGCTGATGAACATTGTTCAGTGATTTGATGAACATTGTTCTGTGATTTGATGAACATTCTGTAATATATAGGTGAACAATTATATATAATCTGGTGAACAACATGGGTAAAATTGATGAACATCGATTTCAAATTAGATGAACTCTCTCTGTTAATGTGGTGAACTTGTTGTGTTAATTTGATGAACTATGTATTTAAGCTCGATGAACATTCATTATAAATATTATGAATATTTGTGAAAAAGACAAGTAAAATTACTTATCATATTGATGAACTTTTGAGATAAACGTCAATGAACATTCAGTGTTAATATGATGAACTTTGGCTAAATATTCAATGAACATTCACAGTTAAGCTGATGAACATTGTTCAGTGATTTGATGAACATTGTTCTGTGATTTGATGAACATTCTGTAATATATAGATGAACAAAAGAATCCTTGTACTCATTGTCAAACTTCTACATTGTGCATTTTCCATTTACCCATTCTATAAGTTGTGGGTAAGCATTGTTGAATCTGTTGGTTAACAACTCTGAAATGTACTTGACCCTTATCATGTCCATTTGCTTATTGTCACCTTTCTTCAAAGAAGTTGTAAAATTTGTCAGCCCCTCCCCAAAGTACGTTTCCATGTGTCGCATGGTATATATACCACAATCCTGCTTGTTCTTGTCATCTCTCCAGTACATTGAAAGACGTTCAGCTTTGACCTTTTTCTCGTCTTCGAATAGAGCTGCTTTGGCTTCCATGCCATGCTTCCTTAGAAATTCCACAAACACTGCTCTCTGTAAAATAAAAACACAATAATATCAAACATATTGAAAAACAATGATGAACATACTTAAAACATACAGTTATATGATGATGAACATACAGTTATATGATAATGAACATACTGAAATATAATGATGAACATTACCAAATAAACAGAAGAACAATATACAGTATTAAAACTTACCATCACTTTAGGAACGTTGTTATATTTCACAAGCTTCTTGCCTTGAACACTGGAGTTATCAATGATATCTATTCTTGGGTTCTTGAGATTGAAAACAATGCAGTAATAGTGTTCACTCTGGTATATTGGGAAGACATACTGCACAGTGAACTTCCTTTGTTAGTTTGATGAACAAGTTTAAAAAATATAGTGAACATGTATAGATAGTCTTATGAACAAGTTTAAACAACACAGTGAACATTTGTCTATAGAGTGGTGAACCTTTATAGATAAGTTTAATAGAATACTTACCAACTGAATATCATTCAATTTGTGAAGTGGCAGTCTTGCTAACTGAGTTTCCATTTCACCATTGAAGAATGTGATTGAATCTTTTAGTTCAAAACCCACCATAGTCGGGACAGACTTTTATAAAATATCAAAAGATTCCGTTAGTTATGTTTCCACATGTTAATGACAAAATTGTTCATATAAAAAATTCCTACCGTTGTATCAATTGAAGCAAAGAATCTAAGAGGTTTTGATTCATCTCTTTCTTCCTCTTTGAGATTAAGCAAGTGTGCCCATGCGTCAATCACATTGCTTTCAACATATTGATTGTTTTGCATGCTCAGAAAGTCATTCTTCTTGAAATTTAAATGCCCCACGCTGAAAACAATGTCCCTGAAACAAAAAATGAAGATCATCTAGAACAGAATTGATGAACAAAATGTGACAAGGTGATGAACATTTATAAAACCAGTGATGAACTTTAGAAGAAAACTAATTAAACTTTTCTTACTCTAGGTGTGTTAAATCTTCCAACATCCAGCTGCTGAGTTTCATTTCTAGAGCAGTTGGTTTCTCTTTGATGTCCACAATCCTTTGCTTGTATGGAGATTTGTTTGCCCAAGAAATTAGTCTCTTTCTTTTGATTACTTCTGGGTCATTCTCACTCCCCGTCTTCCAAACAAACATTGTTTTCTCAGTTTGTGCCTGAATATGATTGATGAACATATGTGAGAAGTTTGATGAACATAAGTGAGAAGTTTGATGAACATGTATAAGAAAGTTGATGAACAAATGATGATAAAGATCACCTTCTCAACCTGCTCCTCTGTCTGTTTTCCTTCACTCTCCACCTTGTCCTTTCCCTTTTCTTTCCTCTTCTCCTCATCATTTTGCCTCACATCTTGGGCTTCTATTTCTTCCTCTTGAACAGGAACCACCTCTTGAACTTGTACACTTTCCTTTTCTTTTAGTTGTGGTTCAGGAACCACCTCTTCGGATTGTATTTCCATCCCTTGTACTTGTTCCTCAACTCCTTCTTTCCCGCCCCTGTCCTCAGATTGTGTTTCCATTTCCTTCCCTTGTTCCATCCTTTCCACCTCCACCCTTTCTGGTTCCTTTCCTTGTTCTTTCTCTATCTGTAATTAGAAATAATGATGAACATAATTCAATTATTTGATGAACATTGATAGAACAATTGATGAACATTTATAAGCAAAATATGTACCTCATTCTCTTTCTCAATTCTTTGTTCTTCCATCCTCACCTCATCACCTATATGATCAATTTCCTCGACTGTCTCATCAGCATTGCTGTTAACAACAGGAGTACTTTCAACAAAATCTTCAGAGTGCGTGGTAGCTGCATCCAACCTCTTTTGTCTTTCAACCACAGATTTAGGAATCTACAATTTAAATAAAGCACAACAAGTTATTACACATAAAAGCATAGATAGTAACTGAGAGTTAAGAAGCCTTGTATATTACCTTGAATGAAATTTTCCTCTTGTACTGTCTTGTGGTTTCTGTTGTCACATCAACTACCACTGGAGGCATCTCAGGTGATCTTGTAGTTTCTTCTGGCGGATCAACTACCACTGTAGGCCTCTCAGGTGATTGGGAGAATATTCCCAAAGAGAAAGATGGAATATCTGAAATGTAATCTCTAGCAATGCTTCGACAAGTCTCACCAATGACTTCATCTGGTGTCTTCTCTGGAACTTCATCTTCAGCTTTCACAACATAACTCTTCTTGGCCTTCATAGTTCTCTCCACTTCTTCCAAACATTTAGATGCCTCGCGCCAAAACTGTTGCTGGGTCAATGTCTCTTCGTCTTCCTCTGTTTGATGTGGTTGCTCTGCATTTTCTTCATCATCCCTCACATTTAGCATTCTTTCAATAGCTTCATTCACCTTCTTGAACAAGCTATTACTTGCTATACGTGAGGGAGCCTGCTCAATTCTTCCCAAGAAGTTTCTAATCTTGGTAGCAAGTTCTTGTCCCTCTTTTATATGGTCCTCTAAGAAACCCTGTTTCAATATTAAACAATGAAACATTAATGAACAAGAAAATAAATAATAGTGAACCAATAAACTTGATGAACATTGTTCAGAAATTTGATGAACATTGTTCAGAAATTTGATGAACGTTGTTCAGAAACTTGATGAACGTTGTTCAGAAACTTGATGAACGTTGTTCAGAAACTTGATGAACATTGTTCAGAAATTTGATGAACATTGTTCAGAAATTTGATGAACGTTGTTCAGAAACTTGATGAACATTGTTCAGAAATTTGATGAACATTGTTTAGAAACTTGATGAACATTGTTCAGAAATTTGATGAACGTTGTTCAGAAATGTGATGAACATTATTACAAAATTTGATGAACAGATAGAGACAATCTGATGAACATATAAAACAATGTTGATGAACTTTCATAAGGAATTTGATGAACACATATTTGAAATCTTACCAGTAAACTTGCATCTTCAGTTGCTTCTTCTTGTGAATGATATAAGGCGGATGGACTGTCTCTTATGTTTGCAGCATTGTTCACATCATCTTCTGCAAAAATTGGAGGATCTCTGACATAACCCTTTCCAAATCCACCAATCTTGATCTCTTCTGCCTCCCTAGCCCTCAGCATGGCTGCATCCCAATTAACAATTATTGGAAACTCTCTCTCATGTTCAACATTCTTGAGAATAACACGATCAAAATATATCAACTGCAAGCAAATAAAGTAAATGAGTAAATATTAGTTTGATGAACATATAATGATATGATAATGAACAAAATGACTAAAATTGGTGAACACTAACTTGTAGTAGAAGGATTGGTCCTCTGAAAAAACTAGCATTTGTTGTCCTATCAAAAGACTCCTTTGTCTTTATCAGAAGGTCAACTAGCAATTTTGACCAATCGTAGTGATTAATCATCTCGGTGCACTCAAGGTAATGAAGAATATTATAATTCAATCCACCATTTGGCTGACTGTCCATAATGGTTGCAACAAGCAACATCATGAAATTTCTCTTGAACCACTCTCCAGGTACTACAGTTTTTAACAAAAGCTCTGCGACATGTGATGCATGAATCTTTGAGGCGTCACGCAACTTGACATCATGCAATTCATTGTCGATTTCCAGTGGAAATTGATTCCTGAACTGTCGGTGAAGATCTTGATATTGTAAATCCTCATGTTCAGTAAATGTTCTCTTCAATTCTATTTGCATCCCACCAACAGGAATTCCAAGGTAGTCGTGAACATCTTGCGTTGTAATTTTGTGCCTCACTGACTTGGCAAGCTTCATTGTGCAGGATACGACATTAAAGTTCTTCAACAACCAGTGACTGATTTTAGCTGGAAGTTTGTCCACTTTCCATTTAAGCAAGCATCCAAATCCCAACTCTACTATGCAGCTTTTTTGAATTGGACTCATTCTAGCCAAAGTTGAAACCAGAAGCGCTGGAGAACTTCTACATTTTTGAGCTGGGAACTGCTTCTTGATGCTTTCAGTCATTTTTTCTTTCCCTTTCCTTGACTGAACAATTTCAGACTTGTTTGTCCTGGAAGCTTGTTCAGGTTGGTCTTCAACATCTCTTATTACAATTCCCCCGCTAGGCCTTTTCAAGTTCTTCATTATTTGTGTTACAGGGATTTCTGGGCTGTACAACTGAATCTCTTTTCCCTTGCTCTGAGAACTGTGTATCCTTTGGCTACTTCTTTTTCTCTTGGTTGTTGTAGCAACTACTTTCTTGGATTTTGCCATCTTAAGTTGAGGGGATGCTATAACATTAAAAGTAACTTATTAGTATAAAGACATGTACAAAGCCGATGAACAAAATTAAGGATCATGGTGAACAATATCAAACAAGATGGTGAACATATTGAAATACAATGATGAACATTATTAAACATACATATGAACTATATATGAGAGGAATGATGAACATTATTAAACATTCTGATGAACATTATGAAGAATTGTGATGAACAAAGAAAAAAGAGTTGATGAACATTAGTTACCATGAACTCTTTCTTCCTCCAGTTGTTGTTCTTGGGATGACAAATTTCGTTGTGATCTGTCATTTGATTTTTTGCTTCTTATCTCTGTAATATTGAACATACAAGTTATATATTGTGCAAAAATACAAAGTTTATAAAGAGGATAATATTCGATGAACAATCTTAAGACATATGATGAACTTTTATAGGCAATGAGATGAACAATCACAAAATTTTTGGTGAACATTGAAAAGAAATCTGGTGAACGTATATACAAGATACGATGAACAAATACAAGATATTTGATGAACATTTAGATGTACTGTGATGAACATGTATTTTGATGAACTTTATGAAGAATTGTGATGAACAAAGAAAAAAGAGTTGATGAACATTAGTTACCATGAACTGTTTGTTCCTCCTGTTGTTGTTCTTGGGATGACAAATTTCGTTGAGATCTGTCATTTGATTTTTTGCTTCTTATCTCTGTAATATTGAACATACAAGTTATATATTGTGCAAAAATACAAAGTTTATAAAGAGGACAATATTCAATAACAAGATTTATGATAACAGATAAGAGAAATCTGATGAACAATCTTAAGACATATGATGAACTTTTATAGGCAATGAGATGAACAATCACAAAATTTTTGGTGAACATTGAAAAGAAATCTGGTGAACGTATATACAAGATACGATGAACAAATACAAGATATTTGATGAACATTTAGATGTACTGTGATGAACATGTATTTTGATGAACTTTGTTAGGAACTTTGATGAACATATATTCAAGATCTGGTGAACATAGAGTAAAAACACAGTCATGATCAAAATAATGACCACTCAGTACATACAAATATACTTTTCACACTCAGTACCTTAAAACTAAACATGCATGTAGCGAAATCTAACATGTCAAAGCAAAAACCTAACTCCAAATACCAGATTATACTCCATACCTCTTGGTTCTTGGCTTCTCTGAGATTCTGCCATTTTAAGTAGCGAGTTGATGGATTTTGGTGAACGACGGAGTGAAATGAAGAGAAATCAGTGAGAAATCACAGGAAAAAGCATCGTATAAGCTAAAATTAGGGATTAAACACCATACCTCTTCCTTCGCTGTTCTTCTGTGAGCCAGACATCGCGAAATTTGTAGGAGTATGTTGTTTTTGATGATCGGCGAGAGAAAACGAAGTGATTTCGTTGAGAAATCGAAGAAAAAGCAAGCGAGTAGGAGGTTAGGGTTTGATCGCCTTTGCGAGAGACGTTTCTGTGGAAGTTTTGAGAAGAATGGGAAGAGACGGTTTTCGCTCCAATTTTGAATCACGATAGAAGCGAGCGCGTGTGTTGCACACAAAATCAAGCGAGTAGCCAGTAGCGAGAGTTAGTAGCCAGTAGCGAGTAGGATTGATCTGGACCGTCCGATCAATTCAAATGAACGGTTCCCGTTCATTCTCATTTATCTCTAAAGGCCCCTTTATTACCAGATTCAAATCCTTTGTTAATTTTGTTGTTGCTGTTATCAAATTTGTTAATATTTGTAATTATAAGTATTTTTGATTTCGTTATATATATGTTTGAAGTAGTTTTAAAACATAATAATGGAATAAGGTTGTAATGAGAGAAACTTACTCAATACTTTATTTTATTTGACAAACATGTTTTTCTAATATTACACGCATTAATTTAATTTATGACTAAATCAAGTTTCTCACATAACACAAAGGCTTTCTAAAGGGGCTAATACTATAATTTTGTTTTTTATTATTATTCAAAGATATATTAAATTAGAATAAAATAACTAAATAAGAAAAATAAAATAACTTTAATGGATTTAGAATTAATTAGATTTTAGAGATCGTTAATTAACAAAAAAAACTTCAATGAATTTAGAATTAATTTTTTTCTAAAGTAGACTTTCTGTTAAAAAAAAATTCTCGATATGGGCTTATTTTGAAATTAATTTCCAATATAGGCACTTTTGTGAGGTTTGGAAAATTTTTATATTGGAGACACATTGATTTGCCAGCGTCTCCCAACCGAAGTACAAAATGTTTTTCTTTAAAAGCTTATGAATAAGAGACGTTGGGAATTGCGCTTTCTAGTTCATTCATCATAAACTGCGGTTTCTCTCTCTTCTGTTTTATTTGTCATGTCGTACGACGGGGAATCGTGTTGCTCATTAAAACGGAACACTGGAGCTATGAAACATGCATCAAATATCAGAGCATCTTTTGATTCAGCTTTAGGGTTTTGAAAGTTTAGCCTTTCCAATGAATGGGAAGGAGAAAATAAGATTGATGTATCAAGCTGACAAAAGATTACATCAATTGTTTTGCAGACAAACTGATCACATGCATAAATACATGGCAAACTGGCCTTGTTAGTATAAGAAAGTTTACAAAAGTGGAAGTAACATATCTCTGATATTGTATGCAATAAACTTCCTTTGGTATAGAGATGAAGGTAATATTTTGCAGCTAAAGGCACATGCCACCTTCCTATAGTAGGTAGTGTTTTACAAACAAGCATGATATCATGTTACTTGCATTTGGGATGAGGAATCCATTTGCTAGCTAGTGTTTTCGAACATGCGCCTCGCTTCAGCTACAGTTAACCAGGTAGAAGAAACAAAGCTTTTAACAACAGATGAGCAATCAAGCAGATCGAAGAGGATCTATGTCTATTTGCCAGAGGCCAATGTAGATATAAAAGACTCAAATCATATTTTTGTTTAAACTCAGTCATCTACATACATGAATACTGCAAGCCCAAATTAAAACAATAAGTCTTACCTAGGACCTAGAATTTTATTAATGTTGAATAGAAGAGTATGTGAATTAGTCCTATTTGCTCAAGTTGTGCATGTATGATTTATACCAGGAGACTTGTGTTAAGAGGAAAATCGTATTAATCTATCTTGTATTAGTTTTGTATGCTCCATCTTTCCTATTTGTTCCCACAAACCTTTAGCCATTTTAAGTACTGATTATGCACACATAGTTTGTGCAAAAATAAGGAATAACTGAATCATCTTATCTATATAAAGATTGGCTGTCTATTGCCAAAAGTAAATGTAAATGGTACTGCATTCAATTCCATAACCCTATCCTATTTCAATCTATGCATTCAATTCCATAACCCTATCCTATTTCAATCTATTCACTCGTATTGTCTACATTAATCCATGTTGAAATTAATGAGTGTAATATTAGAAAAACATGTTGTCAAATAAAATAAAGTAAGCTTCCCTCATGACAACATTATTCCATTATTATGTTTTAAAACTACTTCAAACATAAATATAAGGAAATCGAAAAATACTTATAATTACAAGCATTAACAAATTTGATAACAATAACAAAAATATTAACAAATAATGTATAACTATATTAAATCACATACGGGAATACGTAATTTCCTCGCGCGCAGCGCGAAGCCCGTATCTAGTTATCATTAATAAGGCAGCAGTAAAAAATATTTGCATATTCACACAAAGTAAATGCTCCCATGCTCTTGAATCAGATACAAAAACAGAACCTGCTCCATGAATCAGATACAAAAATAATTGAATCATTATCATTACTTTGTGAAAAATGCTCCCATTTTTCAACTCAAGTCTCAAGCCAACAACAGTTGACTGGCAAAAAAATTTACACATTTGCACAAAGTAATTGCTAACGTGAACCTTTTTCTTGTGGTATATTTCGGTATCAGCTTTTAACTTAAGCCAACAAAAGTTAGATTTGAAGATAAAAACGAAAAAATGGAAGAACTTGTTACCTCCAGAGTGCCCAAAAGCAGGTTTTGTTTCAAGTATCTGCTGCTTCCAGAAGAAGAGTAAGCAGTACAGATTGTTCATTGACCTTGCACACCATAAGACATCAATCCATATAAGGTAAAAGTAATTAAAAGAGAACGTACGGTGATATGCACATAATGTATATGTGAAATTGTAAAATTAAGTAAAATGAGAAAGTATATCTACCCCAAGTATGGTCACAAGTTGTTGGTAAAAACTAAAAGGAAACAGCACGTTACTCAACTCCAATGAGTGTTTGCCTTTGAGACATCGACCCATGTTGTTGATCAGTTTCTATGGTTTATGCTACATTTTATGGACTTCAGGGCAAATTTTATGCAACTTCCCTGGCAAACCAAACCCTCTCACCAAAATAATTAGGATGTTTCTAAGAAATACTAATCTTCTTAAGCTTCTTGTTCCGAACACCATCATACATAAGTTCATATGTATAATATGTTATACAACTCTTCTTGAGTATGTCTTATACAATGATCTTTCGTGCGACAGTTTCCCTTTTGTCAGCTTCAAAGATTGTGTCAACAACTTCAGGAACAATCCCCTTGCGCACCATAAGATAAATTATGCCGACATCTTCGTAAATTCTATGCTCCATACACAGACAATTGATTACTCTACCAAATGTTGTCACTGAGGGAATAAATCCCTTATCTACCATCTCCAGAAGGTAGGCATAACCAGTATCACTATTTGCAGCTTTACAGAATCCATCAATCAGGACACAGTACGTATATTGATCAGGCAAGCAATCTTCACAGACCATTTTACGAAAAAGTTCTTCCGTCCTTTTGATGTTAGCTTCTCACAAAAAGCATTTATGAGAATATTATAAATTGTTGTCGAGGTAGTTAACTTGTATTGCCGACGCATTCTTCTGAAGAGCTTATAAGCTGCAACCGGATCTCCATTTGTACAATACCCATTGACCAGTGTGCAGCCGGATCTCCATATGTTCTATATCATCAATTACATTCAATGCTTCCTGGATTTTCCGACTCTTGCACATGCTGTCTATTAGTATACTTTAGGTAACTACGTCAGAAGAACACCCTTTCTCAGTCGTTGTTGTGAAGATTTCCATAACAACCTCAAATTTTTCAGCCTTGCAAAGTCCATCTAGCACGGTATTGTAGATAATCACAAGCTAAGCATCTGGCTTGTGATTACATACAATATTTCCCTGCTTGTCCTACAAAACAACTTAATCCTAACTATAGAATTATATACATCCGGAGCAATCCCCATGTTCTTAATAATGTTGATTCTGTAGACGACATTGTTGTATTCGGTTGCACAACCCTAACAATCTAGGAGATTCAAAGATACACTCCCATCAAACCCAATCTTTTCTTCCTTCATCTGCAACAACAACCTGTATATAGCCCTAAACTCCTTAGTAGCGCCTAAAATATTGATGAAAGCATAATAGACATCAAAAGAGTGAGTGTAGTTAACCTGGGTAGACTGGGTAGTGGCCTAATTGAAGACCTTGAGTGAAGCGGGGACATCAATAGGGAGGTCAAGAAGCTTGCAGAGGCGATGAGGAGTAATAAAGCTGAAAGATTTCTAGAGGTCTTCCAAATCAAAGGACTTGAAGAGCTTCTCCCACTCGTTTGGGGGAACTGGAACTCGGTCGTATTGTTTACTGGAATCGATAGGTGTGGATGTAATTGCGCAATTAATGGAGCGCCGCTCTTTGATTGAGCCAGGCGCCTCCATCCAAACTTCATAGGTTCACATAGGAGACGGAGAGAAGGTGCTGATCGGGAATGGAGTAGAAGGCGAAGGCGAGGTTGTCATCGAATTGTTCAACACATTTTATGGAAGAGATTGGTCTAGAACGGTTGAACAGGATTGAAATAGGGCAATTATAGAATTTAATGCAGTTTCAATTTCATTAACTTTTGGCAATAGGCAGTCAGTCTTTATATAGATAAGATTTTTTTATATAGAGGAACACCTTTCCTTCACAAAACACTTTTAGTAGTTATTTACAGCAAGAGAAGAATGCATATGATGATCTTGTAATACTTTTAATTTTCTAAGTGGGTTGTTGTTTTAGCTTGTTGTCAAAAGGAAAGCTTTTACACCTTGGTTGTCAAAAGTCGAAGTAACAAACCCCTCATGTATACCAAATAACGTGTGTTCTGCTCCACATAGTCATATCATGGTCTCTTGTTTACCGGGACCTGGGAGACTAGTGGGTTCGCTATGTCAGTCTGACATCCTCAACGACAAGGCTTATAAAAAAATAAAAATAAAAATTGTAAAAATAATGTGATCTCTAACCAAAGTTATTTCCCCTCTTTTTAATCTTGGCTTTATGATTGATAAATTTACATCTTTTAGTAGAAATAAATTTCACCCTATATTCTAAATGATACTTGAGATAAAGATGATGCATTGGATTGTGTAGGTACTAGGTACGTAAGATTACAAAAAATGAGAAACCATGTTATTTTGAAAAAAGACGGGATGACTGATATACGGGATAAGTTGTCAGAATTTAGAATTTGATAGTGCGGTCAATGTAAAAGGAAACATAATGCAACCAGTGTGCAAGTAAGAGATGTTATTTTCTGTGAGTTTCGTCGTGACAGATAGCGTCTTAAAAAATGTTGAAAAAACCCTTTATAAATGACTTAACCATAATGTTACTTACGGACACTATAATATATGACAAGTCTCTGTTGAAAGAGAAATTTGCATTTCTAGAGGTTATCTTTCAACTTTTTAGGCTTTTGATGAGGATGGAAGTAGTATATATATTTTTTTTATCGACTTTTTTATTTTTTTCTTATTTTTATGCTATGTTACCAGGAAACTCCTGGAAGTTTCCGACACAGAAACGTTTCGGACACTTGAAAACGGCAACATCAAATTTAACGAAAAAGAAAACGGCGGGGAAACGACAACATAAGTTATATATCAATTTAAAGAGAACAAATAGTAGAATAGATATATCTCTAAAAGATTCATAAAAGGGATTAAACACATAATATTAAATCGCTTATAAAGCCAAGTACAGTAACTTAATAACATACGTAATTCTGAGTAACATAATCAAGTTCAATATCTGAAAAACTCACAAATTAAGGAAAATAGAGTATCAAACAACATAACCAAGCCTCTGTGGCAGGGTGGTCGTCGGTCGAAGCCTCGGAGGTGTTGTGGAAGAGTGGGAGACCGAAGATGCGAAGAGAAATTGAAGAGAAGCGGAAACGACTCTAAAATCGGGAATTAGGTTTCAAATTCTACATTCCTCTTTTTCTATATCTTTATTTTCTTTAAAAAAAATCTGGAAACTCCACCGGAAACGCATTTCCGTCCATTTTCCGAGTGTCGTGTCCGATTAAAAAGTCAACGGAAACGTTGACCGTTTCCGAGCCCTTAGGAGACGTTTCCGATGTGTTTCCGGGCGTTTCCGAGTGTCCCGAAGTGTCCGACGCGGGATACGCTCGGTCCTAGTAGTTTCCGGGTATCATAGTTTTATGTCTCTTTTCATGTTTTTCAAATATTTCTTTCCTTGGATTAGTCGATGATTTATCTGTCCGACTAAATTTCAATCAAAATGGTATATCTTAACCATTTAAACAATTTATAAAATCAATACTAAGTTAAATTTCATACCATTGTACCTACAAAATAAAATCAATGAATTAAGTTACTAACAAATGAATACCAACTTCAACTATCTAAGTAGAAGTTTTAAAAACCTGTATACAATTATGGTGCAGTTACATACGGAGTACTTACGTTTAATTATAATTATTTTCTAGTATAAAATGATACCAAGTTTTTTTTGAGTGGGAATGAATACGAAGTTGAAGTTTGACATGAAGCATTGGTTTAAATTTTCTATTACAGCAAAATAAACAGAAAACAATTGTCTCTAAATTCTCTGCTTAATCTCCTCCCCCTTGTTCCTAGACGCATACCAATCTGTTGTCCAAAATTCTCAAGAGTCTGAAACTCCCACCAGAAGTTAGCTGTTTGAAAGAGACGATCACCAAATCTTGTTCCCCTTGAATCTCAAGCAATCTAATTCCCATTCTCAAACAAATTGCCATTGATTGCAAGTGATTAAAGCTCCAATTTCAGTTTTGTGGAGAGGCGGATTGAGGAAGATGATGAAGCTGTTGGCATTGCAGAATGCCAATCGGCGGAATAACAGCTTCCGCGGAAATTCGGCGCTGGACGGAGGTCTAGACGGAGGGATCAAGTCACCGTCGACTCTATTCTGGATGGTTTTCCACTGGCTTTGCTGCCTAATCAGTCTCCTGCTTGGTTTCAGGTTCTCTCGCTTGGTCCTTTTCTTCCTTTTTGCTTCCGGCTCCACCAATCCGTCCTCCACAATCTCTAGGTTTGACTCTACGACTACTCCATTTGGTGTTGCCGGAAACCTAGCTGCTTCCATGGAAGCGGATCCAGCGAACAGGACTTTCTCTAACGGAATGGCTTCCGGCAGCAGAGTTGTGGTCGGCAGGCACGGGATCCGGATCCGGCCTTGGCCGCATCCGAATCCGGAGGAGGTGATGCGGGCGCACCGGATACTGGAGAGAGTTCAGAGGGAGCAGAGGCTTCAGTATGGGGTGAAAGAGCCTAGAACTCTGATCGTCGTCACTCCTACCTATGTTCGAACTTTCCAGACGCTTCACCTCACTGGCGTTGTGCATTCGCTTATGAACTCCCCCTACGAAGTCGTCTGGATCGTCGTTGAAGCCGGAGGGAAGACGAATGAGACCGCCTATTTGCTTGACAAGTCCGGGATTCAGACCGTTCATCTTGGATTTGACCAGCAGATGCCTGTGACCTGGGGAGATCGGCAGAAGATGGAGATTCGAATGCGTCTATTGGCGCTGAGGTGAGCCATTTAGATTGAAATTCGGTGCTTAATTTCTTTGTTGTTTAGATTGGTAACTGATTGCTGATTGGTATTGAGCAGAGTTGTGAGGGAGAGGAAATTGGATGGCATAGTGATGTTTGCTGATGATAGTAATATGCATAACATGGAGCTGTTTGATGAGATTCAAAAGGTTAGGGGTATTGGTGCAGTTTCTGTTGGAATTCTGATGCATACTGGTGGTGCTGATGAGCCTTTGCCTGTAGTGGAGGATGAGTCAGGTTCTCTTCCGGTTCAGGGTCCATCTTGTAATGCATCCGAAGCTCTGGTCGGGTGGCATACTTTCAATGCATCTCCATATGCAGAGAGAAGAGCAGTTTACATTGGAGATGTAGGACCTATTCTTCCCATGAGATTTGAGTGGGCTGGATTTGTGCTGAATTCTCGGTTGCTTTGGAAGGAAGATGTGGATAAACCAGAGTGGATCAAGGATTTGGATAGTTTGAATGAGGATGAGGTTGTGAGCCCGCTTTCACTAGTGCACGACGTATCTGTGGTGGAACCTCTTGGAAGTTGTGGCCGTAAGATTTTGCTATGGTGGCTCCGTGTTGAAGCTCGTTCAGACAGCAAATTTCCTTCCAGGTCAGTTTTTGAAGCTTTGGTCTTGTCATAACTCTGGAGATGGTCAAATTACAATGAATCTTAAATTCTTGATATTAATTTCCTTCCCTAACTGTATAGTGGTTTTATGTAGATATTCTGATTAAGTGGTAGAGATGATCTAGCCTGAATACTTATCATTGGTGGAAAACAAATTGTGAGGGAATATGATTTGTTCTATTAATAGCATAGGTAGAAGATAGACTTGAATAGAAGGGCAGATAGGGTGGTCTCCTTTATATCTTTATTTTGTTGATGTAAAAATACACATCAATTTACTAAAAAGGTAGTTAACCTGAAATCAGTTGGCTGCTGATGTAGCATCATCATTTTTAGTATTTTCTCACTATTTCAGTAAAAACATATACGGAGTAATACTTATGTATTACCATATACGGTATATCTGTTTGACCAAAAGATACTTCAGTGCCGTAATTGCTGCTGAATTCTGATGTGTAGTACTAAGGGATGATGATAATGCTATCTCTTACAAGTATATGAGCATTTATCGTGAACTAAAATAAATACTAGCATAGTAGCATGTGATGCAGAGATCGATAGTCATTGACATTATCATGGTTTAGTGAAAATCGAATACTATATTATTGTTTTCTTTAAACCATGTCCCTTGTAGCATCAGGGAAAATAGTGCTAGCCGACTAATGCTTTCAGAAAATGAAGTCCTCATTGAATTTATCGTTCCAGTTTCTTTCCCTGTTCTGAAAGATTCTCAAGGAGAAAATACCAGATTTGGAGTGTCTAAAATTGTCAACAGATCAGTGGGCGTTGTTTATTTATTTGTGTTATTCACTTATTTGGGTGGAACTAATTTCTTGGTTTAGCTTGAGACGGGGTAGGGAAGGGTTGTTAATTTTCTGATCCATTTGGTTTTGGATACCCTTGTGTTTTGCTTTAGTCCTTGTCTGTTATGCATGGTTGGACAAATGAGTATCTGTGCTGGTTGGGATTGTCCTGAGCAGAATTGTAGGTTTTGTAACACAAAGAGTTTACCGTATTACTTTTTGGTCTCTGCTCAACGTTGGTTCACTTATATGTTAAATATTTGTGCTCTTCACCTCAATTGGAGAGCCAACTCTTTCTGTGCTCCTCTTTTACCTTTTTTAATTGCTGTAGAGTTGCAAGTTCATAGTTTTCATAATCTAGCAGCAAGCTCCCAACGCACATTTGAGTTTACACAGATTCAGAACTGATTTACCATAAGGCAGTCTCTTTAGTAATCGACTAAGTACTTATTTATTGCACAATCGAACAAACTACAACCTGGGTTTAGTACATTGCCGGTTCTTTCTCCAAGTGGGCTCTTACAATTTTTAGGAGTGAGATATTTCAGCACTCTGATAAATCCTAATTATAGATATCAGTGAATCTCTACATCTTGACGTCATAAATGGATAGTTAAAGGATAATGACATCTGGACTTTCTGGGAAATGTATGTTTGGAGGACTTTTATCTTGCATAGATTTGGATTCTGAAAAAGCTGCTGAAGAACAAAGTGTATAATCTTATCTTTTCTTAATTCCTAATGCAGATGGATAATTGACACTCCTCTGGAGATGACCGTCCCGGCAAAACGCACATCATGGCCTGATGCTCCCCCTGAACTCCCATCTATTCCAAAAGTAACTGTTAGCGTTGGAGAGCATGCAGATAAACGAACTCCAAAAACCCGTTCACCCAAATCTAAGCGATCCAAAAATAAGAGGAAGCGTGACACAAGAATGACCGAAACACAGGTTTCTTCTAGACAATCTGGGGAGAACTAAAAAAAACTGAAATGTGTGTATTCAATTCTATATGGGCAAAGGTTCATCATCTGCATAGGTTTTGAAAATAGAACAGTTGAGATGCAACATGGTGAATTTTCAGCAGGTATTGTTACAATTTTACAGATTATAGATGGCTTGATGCTGTGTGTATTTTTCATTTCATTCCTCTTTTAAATTAGAAATTTATTGTTTACTACTTCTTGATTCAAACATATTTCGTCAAGATTTCCTTCTCGGATTAAAATTTATTGTTTACAGATTATAGATGGCTTCCAATGCCAAATTAGCTACTGTTAGCAATTTTTCAGTTTCTCTTTAACCAAGCATGGTATTGGTTATAGGGTTTGTCATCTTCACATTTGTTATGTAATGTTCTTCTCCATACCATGCCACATAAGCCACAATCTTCTTACATATCTAACACACGAAAATGACATTTGCAAGATACCATTCCCTTCGTTTGCTAAATATTAGTCATTTCATATTTCTAAATAATGATTAATTTGGGGATTTATATTTTATATATATATATATTCTGTTTATTCATTGGTTAAGAATGTGGTGGACAGTTTTTAAATTGTATGAATGGATTTCTTTATTAGTACTCGTAGTGGTTAGTAATGTTGACAAGTATCATCGAACTCAGAAAATATGGAATGAATCTTGACACTTTTTGAATGTGTCTATAAATAAGTCCAGGTTCAAGGCAAATTCAGAGATAAAAGAATACGAGTAAGAACATCTCTCCATTTTGCAGGAAAAAGAATGGAGATGATGAACAGAAGACAGAAACAAACAAAGAGAAGCCCATGACATAAAAAATGGGCAAGAGTTGAATAAACTGCAAATTGGCTCATAGAGGCGATCAAAGATTCTACCCAAAACAAAAAGAAAAAAGGGGTGAATAAAGAAAGAGTGATTAGTTATTAGAGCAAATTGCAGAAAACCACCCGTTAAATGTGGCCATTTGCCCTAAACCACCCGTTAAACGCTTAATTACTTATGACCACCCGTAAAATGCATTATGTTAACATTCAACCACCCTCTTTAAACCTGTTAAATTTATCCGTTAAGTATACGAAATTACCAAATTAACCCCAGTTGACCGGTCAAACTCCGGTTTAACCCCATTAAATGACCGGTTTGGGTTTAAATTCATTTATCCGGTTTGGGTTTAACTGATTAAGTCAAATTCGAGCTCTCAATTTAGGGTTTCATTTGGGGGCGATTTCTAGGGTTCTTGGGGGCGAATTTTGGGGGCGATTTTGGGGGTGATTTGTAGAGTTCGAAGGCGGCGATAAGGGTTGCTGATTCGGGCGACTTCGAAGGAGGCGAAGAGGTCGAAGGTTGAAGAGTGGTCGAAGGCCGAAGAGGCGATTTCTAGGGTTCTCGATTTGGTCGATTTTCAAGAGTCGATTTTGAAGCATTCTGAATTTCTGTAAGCATTTCTTTCAATTATTGGGTTTCTTCAAATTTAGGGTTAATGCAATTAGGGTTGCTGCACTTAGGCGATTTCTAGGGTTCCCGATAGGGTTTATTCAATTATTTGGTTTCTGATCTGAAATCTTTACAGGAAATGTCATCTGTTTCCTACAATGGCGGCCTGGTATGCAAGTGTGGTAGGATGCCAAGAATTTTTACAGCTCATACAGACATGAACTATGGGAGAAGGTTTTTGGGTTGCTCATTATATAGAGCAAATGCTTCAAACGGATGTGGATTTTTTGAGTGGATCGATGAACCATTTGATTCGATCGCATCAAACATAATATGGAAGTTGGTGTCTGAGAAGAAAGAACTAGAAGTGAAGAATACAAAGCTGGAAGAAGCTCTGAAGGCCAAAGAAGATCAGTTTGGGAATTTTGTAGCAAGGTCTAGGATAGAGTTGATTTCTGTTTTAGTTTTTTTTTGTTTTGGTTAAGTTGGCTATCATAGTTTCTGCTCAGTAATGCCAAAAGAATCCTTGTACTCATGTTGGTTGAATTATTAATGCAAATGTAGTTCAAACTCAATATGAAAAAGTGTTATGGAAACATCTTCTATTGTCTTCCAACAGTACAAATTGAACATTACAAAGGAAACATAAGCAAAGGACATACATGATAATCCGAAGCAAACAGAAGCAAAAGAGATGAAACTGACAACCACAACAGAAGACAAAGAGATGAAACTGACAATTACGCAAGTCTGCGCTTATGCTTGAAGATTGTTACTCCGTAAAAGATACCGCCTAGAACTCCAAGCAGTTCAAAGAAGCATGCATCCTTCTTTTCCAAATTATTATCGCGCACAAAGTCACGCCAACCCTTTCCGAGCTTGAATTTGTTGTCGGGGCGTTTGACGGTTACATTCCAAGTCTTAGTGTCGGTCCACAGCTTAATCTCTTTATCAACATATAACTTTAGCCATTTCTTAGCATGATCATATGGGAGGCTCTGCATAAAGAGAAAAAAAAAAAGTTGATGTAAGAGGAAGAACAACAAAGGAAGCAGAATAAAGGGAAGAGAAAAGATTGCTCAATTACGAGGCGACAATCTCCTTCGACAAAGGACTTGTGCATTTACACAGTGAAACCGCATAACTCGTGTCTCTTCTTTCCATCATAGTTGTTGGCTCTTTCAATGGCTGACATCCTTGGCCCACTGACTTGCCTACTTCCATTCAAGATTGTGCACCCATGAGTTGGTGTGGACTGCCCTTCATCACCCATGCTTACCTTGGCTGTAGAGAAAGAAGAAAATGGAGGAGGAATGAGAAATGAAGATGGATGAGAAATGACCTTGGGTGTGACTGAATTTATAGGCCAAATGGGCAGTTTTTGGTCGAATGCATGGTGAGGTTGAAGGCTGCCATTTATGGCAGTCAAGGGCTGTTTAATGGAGTAGGTTGAAGGCTGCAAAAATGGAGAGTTTCAAGACAATTTTTTTGGCAGCCTTTGACCATGCCTTGCTGTATGTTACTGTTAGATTTTGATGTAAAAAAACAGCCTTTTGACCGATTTTATGTGCAAATATGAGAGTGAATTTTGGCATGACCTGGCTGTTTTTTGTTCATGGCAAATGCACATATTATACCTGTTTCAAATGACACCAAATAACACATAACACATCCTCAACATACATAGAAGTTTTTTATGCAGCATTCACAAACACCATACTGCAACATTCCAAAATAAGCATACACAATTTGTGCAAGTGCAAAAAAAAAGTAGTCTAATACATAGATAGAAGTTTGTGCATCAGATTTTGCTAAACTATTTCTTGTTTTGGCCTTTGTTTTTCATGATGGAACTCTGCTGAGTTCTTGTGGTCATTAAAGGATTTCCACCAGGTGCTCTTATATGGTACATCTTCTTTGTCTTCTTCCTTGTAGTTTCTGCAGTGTTGGACTGCCCTTCATTTCCACTCTGTGTGAAAATGTGCAAAAATGTGTTAAATTTAACAGAAAATCAGTTGAAATAGCTCCCTCATCTTGGGTTGGAATTTACAATTTGAGATCAGAAGACTTACAATTTGAGATCCTTGTGTGATGACAGAGGCTTGGGTTCGAATAGCTCCCTCATCTTGATCCTCATAGAGATCATGTGCAGGCTCATTCTCTGGATTTGCAGTTTTCACCTACAAAATAAACAAACAAATGGCTTAGAAAATTATAATTTTGGATTGAACTTGAATAACTTAGAACATTGTTACCTTTCTTGTGTACTTCCTCTTCTTAGTAGTGAATGTGACTGTGCTCTGTTTGGCAGGCCTATCCCCTTTGTTTAAGAGGCTCAGTGGGTGCTTTTGGTGGTTTAGGAGGATTTTTGCATTTGTTTTTGTAGTGACCCTCCTCCCCACAATGAGAACAATGGTTCTTTCCTAGCCTTAATCCGGTCTTCTTCCCTTCTCCTGGCTCTTTTCTACAAGACTTCTTTGGCCTTCCTGATTGTATGATGAACTCTGGTGGCAGTGGAGGTGCTTGGCCAGTTTTGTCCCATTGATCTATCACAGGCATAAGATTCACTGTCTGACCATATGCTCTCATGTATGTATCCTTAGTGTAGTAAGGATCCACAAACTGAACCACATTCAACCTTCTTTTGAGGATGCAACATATTGCATGGCTGCAGGGAATTCCTGTAATATCTCAAATGTTGCATCCACAACTTCTTGCACCCAAGTCAACCACAAAAGTCTTAGTTCCTTGATCAACCTCATATATGTTATCCTGCCCATAGCATCTACACTTACTCACTGCCTCCTTTTTAGCTAGCAAATGTTGCATCCACAACTTCTTGCACCCAAGTCAACCACAAAAGTCTTAGTTCCTTGATCAACCTCATATATGTTATCCTGCCCATAGCATCTACACTTACTCACTGCCTCCTTTTTAGCTAGCTCTATCTTATCCATAGCATCTGGGGTTAGCACTCCATTGTGTTTAGCCATTGCATTTCTCTTAGTCACAAACATCTTCATAAGCTTCCTTCTAATCCACTCACACATGGAGAGCACAAGCATTTCCCTAGCCTCTAAGATGCAACTGTTGAATGACTCTGAACCATTATTAAGGAGCATATCTGACTTGCAATAGTGATCAAATCCATGCAGAGACCATGTGTTTGGCTCTTGTCTCATCAAATAGTTATGAGCCTCTAACTTCATTTCCTTAATCTTCTCCATACATTCAGTAAAATCTGGTGTTGTGAAAGCCTTAGCAGCAGCCCATACAACATCTTTATATGACTTTCCAGTGTATCCCTGCTTCTTGAAGTTTTGTAACATGTGTCTGACACACACTCTTGTGCGGGCATTGGGAACAACCTCCTTTAAAGCCTCTAATAAACCTTTTTGCCTATCAGACATGAATGTCAAGTTGTTACAACCTATATCCCTGATCAAATTCTCCAAAAACCAGCACCATGTGTCCTTATTCTCTTGCTCAACCACTGCATAAGCTAGAGGAAAAATGTTATCATTTCCATCCTTAGCCACTGCACTGAAAACCTGCCCTTTGTATGCTCCTTTCAGATGACATCCATCAATGCCAATAATAGGCCTACATCCAAGCATAAACCCCTTTCTTGCAAGCATTTAAACAAACATAGAATATTTGAAATAGAGGCCTCTCCACACCAGGTTTTGTGTTTACCTTCACAAAAGCATTACTGCCTTGATTCCACCTGACGATTGCAGAAGCATAATCCCAAATTTTAGCATATTGCTCTGGAGCATGGCCTTGTGTTTGCAGAACAGCCCTCGGCCAAGCCCTCCATGCTTGAGAGTAAGTGATACTCACACCATGTTCCCTAGCCACTGTCTGAATAAAAGTGGAGATCCTCCACTTAGAATCAGCCCTGTAATGCTCAAGATACTGTTCTGCTAACTAAACTGAAGTGACCTTTGAGTTGGTATCTTGCCACCCACAATCATGGTTTGGATCAAATGACTTCAGCTGAAAACTACCATCAGAACCCATTTTTCTTGCAGTTGCTTTGAAGCTACAAACAGTCTTCTTACAAACACAAACTATCCTACCATGGATATAAGGACACTCACACTTGTTTTTACAATAAGCTGAAACTTTGTTCTTGTCATTGTGCAAATAGTAATAATCAAATCCATTTTCCAAAGCAAACTGCCTTAGAGCCTTTCTAAAAATATCATTGAATCCAAATCTCATACCAATCTTAAGGCATATTTTATTCTTAAAATCAACTAGGGGGTTAAATTCTGGATACCTAACATGACCTTCCCCATCTGATCCTGAATAGCTCAAATAACCTTCTTCTGGATGCACTACCTGGAAGACATCTTCACCCTCAGACAGATCTGGATCATAAGCTAGCCGGTTACCCTCACCTTCTTCTTCTAACCCCTCATTGACCTCATGATCAACATTGATTTTGAAAATCTCATCATCATTTGTTTCACCATCCTCTCCAGCCCAAACATTCTCAACAAACAGTGGAATCATCTGAGGATGACTCTGAAATACATGCATCAACATCACCTAGCCCTTCATTCACATCAGTTTCACCAGGTAACCCACCACCCTCAGATTCAGAAACCACAAAAGATAAAGTTTGTTGTAGAGATTGAGTGTTGGTAGGTGGTTCTGATGTAGGGTTTCGACAGTCATTAATGACAACAGAATTTTGGGTAGTTGGAGGAATTTCTGATGCACTTGGGCCAATACAAAGTGGGCTTTTATCCTGAGTTCTAAGCATTGTTGGACTAACCTCATTTTCTTGCACAACATACAGATGAACAGTTTTATCCGAGGCAATAGAGCCAATTATGTCTCTGATTGAATCATCACCTATAACTTGTGTCAAGCCATCACTCAAATTCAACCCAGGCTTAGCATACCAAATCTCTGTCACTACATCTACTTTAGCCCCCTTTAGAAACATCACAATCAATTCTAAACTGGACAACAAATCTGGGTCAACTTCTTTTTTTCCAGTAAACCATTTTTTTCCTAGAACAGAGATTGCCATTTTCACTCTTGAAAAACTCCCCATCATACAAATATCGAAGTGACATCATCATCTGAAAAGTAAATGCAAAACCAACAACCTCATTGAATAATGTTCAAGGAAAAAACAAAAGATTTCATTCAATAGTGAAAGCATATATAAACAAAAGAATAAATTGAGCATGTGACATGTGAGCATGCATTGATGAAGCATATCAGCAAGATATTGAGCATAAAGCTCTTTTCACATGTGACCACACATTCATCAAAGGAAAACACTCATATTTTATTGATTTGATGTAACCAAGATAAGGAGACAAAATATATACCTGAAAATCGAGCTCAGTCTGAGTGGAAGAAACCCTAAAAATCGCCCAAACACCACACTGCAGATCCAAATCGCAAAAACCCTAAAAATCGCCCAAAAATCGCCTATCCTTTGCAATCTTCTCAAAGTCGCCTCTCCTTCGCAATGGTTAGCAACATCTTGTTCACAATCATCTCTTTCTCTTCGCAATCGATTCGCATAAGCATATTCTCAGATCCTCTTCGTTCGCAGCACCATCTTCAACAGTCTCCTCTTCGCAATCGATTCACAACGTCTTCGCACTAGTCTTCGCACTCGATTCCCACTCGATTCCCTCTCGATTCGCACTCGTCTTCGCAAATCCTAGAAATCGCCCCCAAATTTTTAACCCTAGAAATATCGATTTTGACCATGACTATTAACCCATTTGACTTAATCAGTTAAACCCAAACCGGATAAATGAATTTAAACCCAAACCGGTCATTTAATGGGGTTAAACCGGAGTTTGACCGGTCAACTGACTCAACTGGGGTTAAACCGGAGTTTGACCGGTCAACTGGGGTTAATTTGGTAATTTCGTATACTTAACGGATAAATTTAACAGATTTAAAGGGGGGTGGTTGAATGTTAACAGAATGCATTTTACGGGTGATCGTAAGTAATTAAGCGTTTAACGGGTGGTTTAGGGCAAATGGCCACATTTAACGGGTTGGTTTTCTGCAATTTGCTCTAGTTATTATTATACTATTTTCTTGTGTTTTCATTTTGTGGTTGTGTGGATGTTGCAGTATCCGGCCAAGTTGTGGATTGGGCGGCTAACAGAGACTAACAGTTATGGAGATGGGCGGCTGCTTCTGGTGCAGAATCAACTACTCGTCAGAGATGCGATCGATCAACATTTTAGATACCTAACTTTCTTCTCAATTTATTATGCCCATTTCATCAAGAATCTTCAATTTCATCTTTACTTGCACGCATATCTGCCTGTTTAGGTGTTCAAAATGATAATAACACACTCCCTTTGTTCTTTTATAATTGTCATTTTAGGATTTTTAAGACAAATTAAAAATTAATTTTTTTTTCAAAATTACCCTTAGTTAATTTCCTTGATTAATAATGTTTAAAATGATACTCCCTTTGTTTTGAATTAAGTGTCGTTTTAGGATATGCACATATATTAATATTGCCTCCTCTTTTTACCTTTTTACCCTTATTTTTAATCATCACTTCTGGGATCTTCTATTTTACATGGGTAAGTAAGAAGAATGATAAGGAAAATTTAAAAGAGTGGCCTCCACACAACATTTCTTCGAGCTCATCCTTCGTCAGAGACCCTTCATCTTCACCCATGCCGACAACTCCTCCATTTTGCATCAAAAAATTTCATTTTTGGAGGGATTAATTTTGAGCTTAAAATTTGGAAGTTGGAGCCAAAACGAAATTATAGAGAACTAATTAAAATTATAAATACAAACAACTGTTTTAGACGTCCATGACTACTTATTCCAGTTTTTATTTTCTTCAAATTTTAAACTAATCATCCATGACTTCTAGTCATGAGTTTGATTTGAATGAGCTTCCAAATGAAAACACTGCATCTGATTTTAATGAATGGCCTGATTCATGGTCTCATAGAAAAAATGAAGGAAATATACCCTTGTACGTTGGGGGCTATACAAGCGGAATCCCGACACTTGATTTGAATGAAGCGCTCAGCGGTGAAGCACATGAAACTGAGGCTAATGTTGCTGGTAAGTTTCTCCATACTGTATAATTTAATTGAATTTAACTACTCAACAATATTTTCATATCTATTCATAATCTTTTTATAATTAAATAGATTTACAAGTGGATTCAGAGGATGATGAAGAAACATCGTCGCTCGTTGAAGCGTATCTAAGTAGCATCCCAACTCTTGATTTGAATGAGCCATATATAGAGGAAGAATATCGACCCGACGAAGAACATCGACCCGACGAAGAAGATCAACCCGACAAAGAAGATCGACCCGACGAAGAACATCGACCCGAGGAAGAACGTCGACCCGAGGAAGAACATCAATCCGAGGAAGAACATCAACCCACTCACGCTGAAGGTAAATCTTTATCAATTTGACATACGAAATATACAAGGATGAAAATAGTCGTGATGTTGATGCATGTTTTCAAATTGTAACCTTGCTTATTATTTGGATAAACATGGAGTAGATTGTAAGTTTGTAACTACATCATATGCATGTTGTGCTGTGTTGTGCTAAAGGTTTGTTCTAAAACAAAATAAAAGACAATCTAGAAGCACTAATATTGAATAGTTTTGAAATAACAATCCAAAAGAACAAACCTTTTATAAATGGAGTAGATTGTAACTACATCATATATTAGCATTAACATTAAGTAGTTTTACGTTAATATATGTGTATTTGGCTTGTAACTTCTTTTTTTTATATAAATACACATATGCATGTTGTGCTAAACATGCTTTTGTATGTTAAGGTGAAGGCCAATCCAGAAGCATTAGGTTGATGACGGATGAAGACCGACAACGCATATATGAAGCTTTGTTGTCGAGAAGTGGTAATGGAAATTTAAAGCGCACTACAACGAATGAAGTCGCTTCTTTGTTCTCGGTTTCATTACGTAGTGTTCAACGGATATGGAGTCGAGCAAAACAAACCCCGCACGGCACTGTTGTTGATCTATTTCAGAGGAGAACGGAAAATTGTGGTCGAAAGAGAGTTCAAATCGACTTTAACCGTATTCGTGATATTCCGTTGAGTCGAAGAACAACATTGAGATCTCTTGCTCAAGCTTTAAATGTGAGTCCTTCCACTCTACTTTCACGCTTGAGGGAAGGTCATCTTCGTCGTCACTCAAACGCGATCAAGCCGCATTTGAAAGAGGAGCATAAGATGGCACGTCTTAGATTTTGCATGTCTATGTTGGACACATCCAGTTTGCCGCGTGAGCCAAAATTTCAAGGTATGTACAACGTCGTTCACATTGACGAAAAGTGGTTCTATATGACAGAGAAGTCAAAGGTACACTACTTACTTCCGACTGAAGACGAATCTTTGCGCACATGTCAAAGCAAAAACTACATAGGAAAAGTGATGTTTGTAGCCGCTATTGCAAGGCCAAGGTTTGATGAAGAAGGCAATGAAGTCTTTTCAGGGAAAATTGGGGTGTTTCCTCTAGTTACTATGCAAGAAGCCTAAAGACGAAGCATAAATAGAGAAGTGGGGACAATGGAAACCAAACCAATCACATCTGTCACGAAAGAAATCATACGAACATTTTTTATCGAAAAAGTTATTCCAGGGATACAAGAAAAGTGGCCAAGATAGGATGTGGGAAATACAATTTTCATTCAACAAGATAATGCAAGAACACATGTCCGACCAAACGACGAGGCATTTCGAAGGGCCGCTTCACAAAATGGGTTTGATATTAGATTGCGTTGTCAACCAGCAAATTCTCCAGACATGAATGTTTTGGATCTTGGATTTTTCAATGCTATTCAATCGTTGCAGCATAAGGAGTATACAAGGACATTAGTTCAACTAATTGGAGCCGTTCAATGGGCCTTTGATGCGTACCCTACGCAAAGGATCAACCACGTCTTCTTGACTTTACAGTTATGTATGCAGGAAACTATGAAAGTACTAGGGTCAAACCATTATAAAATTCCTCATATAAACAAGTTAGGATTGGAAAGAAGTGGTAGTCTTCCGGCCCAAATCACTTGTGATTATGCCTTAGTAGAAAATGTCATGAATGTATTAGGATGAAGGCATGTACTGTAATAGTTAGTATGAAAACTTGTTTTGCTTCCATCTTTGCAAACTTCATGAAACGGTATATATAGTGCACGATCAAGTTAGTAGGAAAACTTCTTATTTGGTATGTGCAATATGGTTCTTTGTTTAAGTGCATTTACTGTTGTGATTCAATACTAAATACATGGTTGAAGTCATATATGGAGTTATACTTCAGTAAATAATGACAACAATATATAATCACAACAATCAAACTACCTTAAAACTTAACAAGAACACATGACCTCAAAAATCAACAAAAAGCTATAGACCTTTAGGAAATTCTCCTTCACAACTAGTAGTTCCATAAAATTTTGGATTTGTAAATTACATATCCATCCAAATCACCATCCAATAGAAATTCAAACAACATTTCCAACTTAAAATTACAACTAATTCTCGGAGCTCTTCGGAGGACAAAAGATATAAAAAATAGCTAGCCATTGTTCATTTAACTTATTGTCCGGATGAAATCGATGCCATGGCTCCTTTTCAACACCAACATTGAGTTTGACAACCTCCTTCGGTAATTCGTTCAAATCAAAATCATTCTTCACTTGAATCTTATCATTTGAGCTCTTTGGGGGACAAAAGTTATTAAACACGGCCATCATACGTTCATTTACTTCCTTGTCCGGATCAAATTGATGCCATGGCTCCTCCTCAAGGTCAACATTGAGCGTGACTGCCTCCTTTGGTAGTTTTTTCAAATCAAAATCATGCTCAAATAACGGGAGGTTCAAGTCAAAGTGATTCACATGTATCTCAACACCACCAACCAAATCGGTAGAAGTCATGGCTAACTAAGATCATCAAAACATACAAAATGAAAGAATTTTCAGAAGGAATCGACACCAATCCTCAGCTAAAAAAACAGCTAAATGCATCATTATGTACTAAGATGAAATTGTGCATATAAAGCAAACCCAAATAAAAAAAAAGAAATTAAAGAATTACCTCTTCTAGGTTGTATCTTGGACTGTTAAAGGAAAGAGAGCTCCTTCCAACATTCATACATGGAGTTTTTCTCTCGGGAGAATACAAATCAAATGGGAAGATTTTTTATTTGTTTACCCATGCAGTACTACAAGTACTATTGGAATCATCATACCGATGGAAAAGAAAATAGGTAGAGTGTGAAACTAGCCTCTAGGTCTGCAAAAAGAAGAAAAAAAGGTGTGTGCCTTTCCCCATATTTGTGGGGGCAAAATAGGTAAATATGGGTTGAAAATTCTTAAACGACACTTAATTTAAAACAGCTTTTTACACTTAAAACGACACTTAATTCAAAACAGAGAGAGTAATTATTTAAGATTCCAAATCTAGTAATAAACATAAGGGCGAATCTAACAAAATCTTTGCAAAAACAGTTAAAACGACAATTAAATAGGAACAAGAAAAGCATGCTAGAATGACAATTAAAAAAGATTGGAGAGTACATAGAGTTTCACGGTTTATAAAAATTGCACGCATATCTCTCCAATTAGAGGTCCAAAATGATAACGGCATAGTTTGAACTTGATGTTTTTAATTTAAGCTAGTTTTATCCATTCTACTTATATTTTGTCACTAAGTGTGTCACTTACTATTCTAAAGAGGTGAAATATATATCTAAAATAAGGATTTCTATCCTATATTTCTATTTATATACTGATTATTATTTAAAAAATAACGAAAATATTAAAAAGAAATCAGCATTTCCAAACGTAGCTATATTTATGATAAGATGGGCGAATTGTTTTCAGCTTTTCTCGTTAAGTATGCTCATCCTAACAATAGTTACAAATAACAACAAAAAGATCCGAACTAGCACATTCCTGTCTTGCTTACCTATAAGCAAATTTGAGATAGAAATCATTTGTTTTTACGAGTAGTTCTAATTTTACACTCTTTGTGGTGGACTTTATATTTTACACTCTTTGTGGTGTTGTGGACTTTATCTTTGCATAAAAACCATATTGTTCTTTTTATTTTGAATAGTATACACTATTTATGGTTGAAGAGAATCTTCTCGTTTTGTCTTGATATATAAGAAAATATATAGTCATGTGGGGTCTTGTTTGATTCGTATTAATGCGTACTTTAATAATATCAAATTTTAATTATTTGTATTGACATACAATTAGAGATATTAAAACTACAAAACATACCTCGACAAATGTATCGCTGAAGAAATGGAAAAAACATTATAAGACACAGTTAGTAGGCAAAATTGCGGCGGCATCGGTTTAGATCAAATAATGAGTTAATGACCCTTCGTCAATGAGAAAAGAAAAGTGAAAAGATACCTTAATTTTAGGCCCTTGCTAAATACCGCCCGGGCGTTTTCTAAATAACGCCCGGTCCCTCGCGTTCTGCGAGAGTGCGTCCCCTCGCAGAACGCGAGAGTGCGTCCCCTCGCAGAACGCGAGGGTGCGTCACCTCGCAGAACGCGAGGGGGTTTTTCCCTATAAAAGGTGAAAAACCCTACTCGGCCCATTTTTACAACCACCATTACAAAATTCCGCCGCTCTCTTCTCATTTTACCATCTCCCTCAATTTCAACCTACTTCTTCTTCCTCTTTTCAATTCAAATCTCCATATAAGGTATGTTTCTAATACTCTTATGCTTTTTAATGTTGTTTTTAGATGAATATATGTTGTTAGTATAGAAAATTGCATATTGTATGATGTTTTGATATTGAATGTTGATTTAGAAATGGTTGTATAATGGATGAAAGATGATGATTTTGAATTATGGTGGATGAGTGGATGTTGTTTTATGTTGAAATTCATTAGGGTTAGGGTTTTTGATTAGGGTTGTTGATTTTATTTAGGGTTTTGATGTTTATTTGGTAATTTACTTAAATTGATAGGTATTTTAGCTAAAATATTGAATTTTCGTCGGAAAATCTCGCCGGAAACTGTTGCCGGAAACTCATGATTGTGCAAATTGACGCAGAACGCGAGGGGTATACTCGCAGAACGCGAGGGTCATGTTACTCGCAGAACGCGAGGGTCATGGTACTCGCAGAACGCGAGTGTCATGGTACTCGCAGAACGCGAGTAATTGACAAAACTGGAAATTCTTTCCTCTTCTGCAGATTTTTATTATATACTGATTTTACTTTATATAATGTTATATTTATATACTGATTCTACTTTACATTTTTTTAGGTAATGGATCTTCCTGGACGTTCAACCCGTCGAAGAAATAGGAACGCTGTGAGAGAAAATCCACCGGTTGAAAATGCAAAAGGGAAAAGGAGAGCAAAGAATACAACACCGGTAGAGCTCTTCCCCGAGGGGCTCCCCGACGTTGATTATCGCCCCATAGAGCGGTACAGTGGTGTCCATAGTTATGCCGGGGAAGACTGTTCTGTGCCTAGTGGGATAGAACGAGCAGATACATATCAAGGGTATCGAAATGATGATTGGGACCTTTATTCTCAAGAGTCAGTTTCATGTGCACAACCGTCAACTCAATGGGCACCACAATCAAGTCCATATGAACAATCGGGAAGCTGGGACAATTTCATTCCTCAGTATGCTTTAGTGGAAGTTGGACAAGGGTGGGGTGGACAAAGTTGGGTCGGTGGACAAGGGTGGGGAGGTGCATTTGGTGAGGGAAGTGTTCCTGAAGACATGGGTCAAGGAAGTGGACAAGCTTGTTCTTCTTCTTACAATCCTCAACCAGAACCGATGGAACAAGAGTACCAGGATGAAGGTTTTGGGGAAGAACACGAAGAAGAAGGTGATGATGATGATGATGAAGAAGAAGAAGAAGAAGAAGAAGAATTGGTCCAGAAACCAACAAGAAAGAGGAAGTCCAAGAAGAATGAGCCAAAGTATGATCCTGAGCTCACTCATGCCACACCTGGCGGTCCAGAAGATCCCGAGTTGCTTAAGGGATTTGAAGCACATGTGGCGTTCCACATCCAGAAAGGGGAGGTAATTTACTAATTTATTGATTTTCTGCATTTTTAATACATTTACAGAAATTCTGCAGAATGCACAGAAAATGCAATTTCTGTGCATTTTCTCGCAGAACGCGAGGAGTGGCATACTCGCAGAACGCGAGGGTGTTACTCTTCGCAGAACGCGAGAAAATGCTTGGTTTCTGCAGAAGCTGATAATTCTGCAGAAACTGTATTTTTTGTAAATTTGGCCTGCAGTGTGTAATTTTGTATTTTTCTGCAGTTGAAAGGTCCGATGAAGCCACAACAACGGACAAAGCAAAGCAGTGACTGGCCATTGGACAACGATGACTGGTCAGAGATTCCCGGTGCTGTTGGATTGTCAGATCTACCTGACATGATGTACGAAGCAATCGACTATCCGTTGATTGAAGCGTTCATCGAACGATGGCAACCGGAGACTAACTCATTCCACCTCCCTTGTGGTGAGATCACTATTGGCCTTCTGGATGTACATATGATTTTAGGCCTACCTATAGAAGGGAAAGCAATGACTACTTGCAAGAAACTGGGTGCCAAGTTTAGTCATGATGAGATTATAAAATACTATGGTAGGAAGGGGGCGGAAATTTTTGGAGTAGATCCGCACACTTTAGATTCTGGGAGGGTGAAAGCTGATTGGTTTAGAAGGCATTGTGAAACCCTAGGTCCAGAGCGAAAGGGTTTAGGATGGGTGTTGTATACTGCTTCCTCGCTCTTATTTCCGGACAAGTCACAGAACTTGATTCGGCTTAGATATGGGCCTTATTTGGAAACCTATGCCCATGCTACGGGCATATCGTGGGGTTCAGCTGCTTTGGCCCATCTGTATAGGCAGCTGGGGGTATGCACACGACAGGGTTGTGCGCAGATGTCTTTCTGTTACACCTTGTTGCAGGTATTATACTTTCTAAGCGTTTAATTTACATACTTATATATATTTTCATATTTAACGTACTTTGTATTTCTTAGGCATGGATCTACAACTACTTCCCACACTTCCGACCTACTGAACGTCCTCGGTGGAGAGCGGAGCAACCATGGGCATACCGGTGGATGCCTAAGAATGTAAAGCTGAAGAAGGGGCAAGTCGGAAGGGACTATAGGGGAGCGCTCGATATTCTTATGCCGGAGATGGTAAGTTTCTGCATTTTCTGGGATTTCTGCATTTTTTTAGTACGCAGCAGTAATTTCTTTGATTATGCAACATTTTCTCGCAGAACGCGAGTCTGTGGCTTCTCGCAGAACGCGAGGATGGACACACTCGCAGAACGCGAGAAAATGCAAGTTTCTGCATTTAGTCCTAGTTTCTGCAGTTTCTGGTGTTTTACAGACTTCACCATGCGTTTTTCTGTCATTTTGTTAGGTATGTTGGAACCCGTATGGAGCACAAGACTTCACCGATCCTGAGCTTGCTCCCGCTCTATTTCACGGGGTGCTATCTTGCTGTGACATCACCGAACCACACATGCCTGATAGGTGTCCCAGACAATTTGGGAGAGTGCAGCGTATTCCTAGGCCAGTCATCGAACCGCTCAAAGCTCATAGGTTGAAAAACATTAGGTGTTATAGTGTTTTTTATGACGCCAACCAATGGCTTTGGGAGTCAAGAGATGTTCACTCTTTGTCTCTCGATGATATGGGGCCAGTTGCCTATGCACCACATGAATGCTCCCATGATTACATGGATTGGTACATCAAGAGGACCCATAGGTATATCCGTCCTGCAATCCCTGGGATGATGAGCTATTGCTCTAAATCCACAATTTCCATCTCCATTTACCTCAAACCAACCATTCACATGGGTGCGCATTGACGCGGGTATGTGAGACTTGTACTTGCCAATCACCTTAATCTTTGGTTTCTTGAATGTTTCAGAATTAGAAGCATTTTTTTGCTTCTTTGGGGGTGTTTCTTCCAAATCTCTAGCATCCATCTCAACATTAGTGTGCTCCCATGCAGACGGTCTTCTTTGCGTTGACCTAGGTTGTTTGTTAGGAGCTCCGACTGGACGACCTCCGGTGTGCTTTGAAATAGCCGGCTCTTTTAGAGGAGTATTTACTTTCCCAATGTCTAAAACAGTTTGTGCACACTTTTCTTGATCATGGGGGCACAATTTCGGAAACGTTTCCTCATAGAAAGTCTGAAAAAGACGCCTTGCCACCTTACTCTTAACTTCCAGTATGCCGGGAACATCAACTTCTTCCAAACTCAAAGTACTCCAGAAAGGGTGCAACTCTGATACTCTTAGTGGTCTTTGCTCCTTCCAATGTCTTACAATCTGATGAACACACATCAACCCATCTCTAATCTTGATCCCGCAGCTACAAAACATATTAAAGTGCGCACCTAATCTCTCCCCCTTCGTGTATTCCTTAAGCAAAAATTCTATGCATTTGTAAGAGACTTTGAACTTCAAGACTTTAAACAAGTCGGCCCCTTCAACAACTGTGAAGCTCTTATTCAAACTCTCGGTGAAAGACACAGTAATCTCCTTAAGTTGGTTCTCCGCCATTGTTTTGTATTCTTTGAACATTGTGTCTAGCCTAGCATTTCCACTTGACAAGTATGACTTAAGACATGAATGTGCTCCTTCAACTCTAAAATGTTCGAAAAACAATAAAATGCAAATACAAATCAGAACCTGTGGATCCTTCTGTAATGTGTAACTCCTCGCGTTCTGCGAGGTGTGTACACCTCGCGTTCTGCGAGTTCATACATTGTTCCAGGATCTTTGCATTCGAAAATGCATCAACACTGAATCAAGGAATTTACTCGCGTTCTGCGAGGTGGTATGCCCTCGCGTTCTGCGAGGTGTGCATTACAGAAGCTCTTTTTATCATATGTAGAAGGTAGACATAAATAACAGAACATACCTGTTTGTTGTGTTATTCCCGAGAGTGAAGACATTATCCGTCCATGCTGAAACAAGTCTTTCTTTGTAACGGTTTAGCCAATTCGTTCTCACGTACTTCAATACGGCTGGATAAGCTCGCCATTCGTCCTCAAGTTTCTTCAAAGTACTCTTGTAATCTTCTTCAGTGGTTTGTTCGAACACGTTATAATAATCATTTGAAATATGAACCCCCAATGCTTGTGTGCCCATAGCTATCTTGGCTCTCGCCTCTATGTTCTTCCTTACATGTCGCCTACATAAGAGAAACTTTGCATTTGGCCATAACTTGTCTGTTGCATTCATAAGAGCCATCTCACGGTCAGTGACGAAGCAAGTAGGCGATGCTCCTATTCTCAAATACATCGTCTGCAGCTGCTGCAACGCCCATAAATAACTATCCTCGCTCTCAGCCTCTAACCATACCCCGCACACAACAAAATTCTTCCATGTAGAAGTCAAACCGACTATCTCCAGGAAGGGAACATTGTACCTGGAACCAAAATACAGTAAGATAAATACAACATAAAAACAGAATGATAAATACTTACCTGTTCGTGCTATAAGTCGAGTCCATCAAAAGGACATATGGAAACGCCTTTAAGAGTTTCATTGATTCGGGGCTAGCAAAGAACAAGTCGCCTATTATCGAAGGGTTCGTTGCACTTGGCCTATACTCCATGAAGTAGTTGCTCTCTTTGCATTGGTGAAAGAATTCTTGAACCACGGTTCTACCTTCCATTTCCTCTTCCCTTATATGTCTTACCAAATTGTACACTTGGTTCTTCTTTGTGCAACTTCCGGGATCCTTGTTTATCTCAGTGTAAATCTGATTTGGAGAACAATGTGAAAGTACCATCTCACGAACCTTTTTCTTTTGATCCGGGGTTGGCCTCCCGGCAAATGCATTCCCGACCAAACTATCTCCAATAGGATGGTTGTGCAAACCACAAACAACCACTAATCTCCAATTCTCTTCAACCCGGTTCTCCATGAGCTTCAACTGAAATTTACACCCCGTTTTCTTGCTCTTTGTGTTTGATCTAACACCGACACCTTTAGGCCTATGGCTTCCCCCTTTCTCACAAATGATTTGAATCTTACCACTTTGCCCCAGTTTAGCTGGTACAGTCCTTCCAATAGAGATCATAAACTTGTGTTGCTTTGCAACATTCAAAGCCCACAAATGACCAATCTCCTTAGAGGCAAACACTTGCTCCGTAGTGAAATATTCCGAATAATCCCTAGAAACAACCTCTTCCTCACATACGGGACTATCAAACTTTGGTGCAGTGCGTAAAGAGGGAAGAAAACACATCTCCTCTCCTACGTTTGTTGGTGGGTTAGCAAATTGTGAATCAAACGCATCATAGCTTGATGGCACCTCATATGTACATGGCAATTCATAAGTAGATGGCACGGGCAACTCATAAGTAGATGGCACAGGCAATTCATATGTAGATGGCACATGTTGTTCATATAAAGATGGTTGATGATAATATCCAAAGTCGTCAATCCCTAAATCAAATGACGGTGGCGAAACGGGCACCGTATTCCGCGAGGGGTAGGTGTAGTCATTCAACTGGATTGCATTCAATCCAGTGAACAAAGAAAAATTCACCTATACACAATGCTTCTGTTAATACTCTGTAATGTGCAACTTCTCGCGTTCTGCGAGGCAGGCACTTCTCGCGTTCTGCGAGTGGCTTCCTCTCGCAGAACGCGAGAAGTTGCTATTTCCTGAAACTAGTTCTTGAACGGGATAATTTAACATAACATGAGTTCCTACATTCAAAACCATAAAAACCCTAAAAACATGAACACATCTAAGTTTTTGACATTATATGCAAAAGTCATCTCTTCAACACTTACCACTACTACTAGATTTAACATGAAATACAACATAATAAGTTCATTTTAGCTCTTAATGGTGCAAAACAAATTAAAATTCAAAAATTAAGTAAGAACATTACCTCATTTGAATGGTAACTTGATGAACCACCATCTTCATTCCCTCCTTTGTTGAATTCCTCTTCATCTTCCATTATTTTAGGTGTTTTTAGAGTGTTTTGAAGTTTTAAGGTTTTGAAAATGGGTTTTAATGGAGGGTGAAAGAGGTGAAAGATGATAAAAAGAGGTGTTAGGGTAGGGTTAATAGGTGTTACGGAATACTTAAAATAAGGGGGTAGTTATTATAGTTAGGTGGGGACAAGACATGTAGTAATGGCGCACAACAACGTCAATCTGACATGCTAATCTCGCGTTCTGCGAGGACACGTACACTCGCAGAACGCGAGGACACGTGCACTCGCAGAACGCGAGATTAGCATGCATGTAATTAACCTAATTTTTGGCTAATCTCGCAGAACGCGAGTGTACGGGTCCTCGCAGAACGCGAGTGACCCGGCGTTGTTTGAATAAAGTACCGGGTGTTATTTAAGAATCGTGTAATTTTATTCTACGCCAAAAAACATTGAATAGCTAAAAATGGTATGCATATAATTTTGTTTCAACCGCGTATAACTAGTACATGAGGGAAGGTGATTTAACCACCCTTCAAACTAAAGCTTTGAAAGAGTATTATTATACTCTCTCCGTTTCACAATAATTATCGTATTTAGCTTTTAAATTTTGTTTGAATATGTTTGTCATTATAAGATTTCAAGACAATTAATTACATGTATATCATATATTTTTGTATTGGAATTTGAAATTGTTGATTTTTTCTTCACTCCTATTGGTTATAAATGGAGATGAGTGATTAATTTGAGAAAAAATTACATTTTTAAGACAAAATCAATCATTTTTTTAATATGTGTGAATAATGTTAGAATGACAATTATTTTGAAACGGACAGAGGGAGTACTCTAGGGAATACTCCTTCGGTGTTTCTTGAAAGAGATGATCAACTGTAACAGCAGATGCTGCAGCAACAATAAAGTTTGGTTGGAAATTGAAAATGGTAAGGCGGCAAGTGTCACATGCTCCCTCTCCCATTTTGAAAATGGTAAGCGGCACGTTTTGTATGGTTAATAACTTTAATTATATGTTATTAAAAATTATAATTTTTTAATATTGTTAAAGTACTCGTTAAGACGAATTAAATAAGACCCCACACGACTATGTTTTTTTTTATATATTGGAAGAAAATCTACAAGATTCTCTCGGTTCGTGAATAGTGTCAGAAAATCAAATGAGACTATCAAATTGGGACGGAGGGAGTACTAACGTAAATAAATGCAAAAACACTGCAGATTCCATGTGACTTCCTCAAATTAAACCCCCTTCAAAAATATGGTCATATAAAGCGGTTAAAGTTTAGAATTACATTCCTAAGTTTATATTAGTATTATTCTTCATGTCTTATAATTATCCACTAGTCTTTATATAACGTACTTGAACCTTTGAAAATGATTCATTAACCAAAATATACTTATGTTGATATATGCAAGAATTAATGGAAATTGGCTTATAGCCAACTATAACATACAAGTTATTCATTTCTTCTAACCCTCCTCTTAACATACAATATTGGACACACAAGATAATTTGTAGATTGTTTTGGTAACGAAACAAAGTAATACAGGGTGCTCAAAAAAAAAACAGAAACAAAGTAATACATATAGTGATATTGAGCATGTGAGTTTGAATTGGTTTGAGCAAACATTTGATGACTTTTTGATCTCCAGGATTCAAGGAAGGAAGTGTGTAATTTTTAGACCACATCGAACTTCGCAAACTGCAAATTGCTCACACCCACTTGTGTACGTTTATGGACCAAAATGGCGTTATATTCAGTTCACCAACCGCTTGTCTTCAACTCTTCATGCATAAGATCGGTCTTTAATCAATTTGGTCTGTTTTAATTTGAATTTTATTCCGAGTACTGTTTGTGTATTGTGTATGATGAAATTGAGCAGGAGAAGAGAAGAGAGGAAGAGAACTTTTATATTACTCAACTAACTCAATCAGTTTACAACAGAATACATGAAGGCTTTATATAATGCCTTGATATGAACTTGACATATTTACAAATATATCCTTCATAATGAAACTATATCCTATATACTAACATCCCCTCAAATTGGAGGTGCTGGTAGCAATGACAATTTGGATAGTTGTGACATATGTGAAGGACCAGACAAAGGCTTTGTCAAAATGTCAGTCTATTTCAATGTTCTTTGTGCGCTCGTGGAAGACTGGATTGCGAGGTATATGAATAGCAGCTTGACTGTCACAATTGATAGGGATAGGCACAAGCTGAGGAACTGTCAAATATGTAAGCAATCTAGTCAACCAAGCTAGCTCAGCTGATAGTCTTCTTAAGGATCTATACTCAGCCTCAGCAGAAGATAATGACACTGTTGTCTGCTTCTTAGATTTCCATGATATTGGTGAACCACCAAGAAAAATAATATAACCACTTACAGATCTTCTAGTGCAAATGCAAGAGGCCCAGTCAGAATCACAATATCCTTGGAGCTTGAAGTCTGGTGAATTGTTAAGAAGAAGTCCAGAGTTTAATGTGCCTTTGAGGAAGAGCAAAGTGCCCATAGCAGCTTTGTAATGTTGTGGTGTTGGACTGTGCATATATTGACTGAGATGTTGGACAACAAAAGTGATGTCTGGTCTGGATTGTGTGATGAAATTCAGCTTGCCCACTAGCCTTCTATAAGGTGTTGCATCCCTCATGAACTCATTAGGTGCATAAGCAAGCTTGATGCTGGGATCAAGAGGACTCTTGGTTGGAGGCAAATTATTCTGATCAAAATCCTTTAACATGTCAAGGATAAACTTTCTTTGAGACATTAGAATTCCTTTAGGAGAATAGAGAAATTCTATGCCCAAAAAATAGCTGAGTTTACCAAGATCCTTGATTTTGAATGTGTCATCCAGGAATGATTTGATGGCTTCCATTCCATCTGTGTCATTTCCAGTAAGCAGTATGTCATCCACATACACTTCTAGAAAGACAACTGAAGAAGTGTCTTTGCTTTTGTAAAATAAGGAGTGATCATTTGGAGATTGAATGAATCCCTGAGAAAGTAATACTGATGACAATTTTGAGTGCCATTGCCTACTTTCTTGTTTTAGACCATAGAGTGACTTATTTAACAAACAAGCTTTTTCTGGTATGGAAGTTAAGCCAAGGAGAATCTTCATATATACCTCTTTTTGGAGATCACCATGCAAAAATGCATTATTGACATCCAGCTGACTAATGATCCAATGCTTCTTGACTGCCACAACAATGAGACTTCTAATTGTAGTCATTTTGACTACTGGTAAAAAAGTCTCTGTATAATCAATGCCTTCCTTTTGTGTACAGCCTTTGATCATTAGCATTGCTTTGTGCCTTTCCAGTGTGCGATCTGCTTTGTACTTCAGTTTATACACCCACTTTGAACTAATGGGTTTCTTGTTGGCTGGAAGATCCACTATATCCCATGTGTGATTAGCATCCAAAGCAGACAGTTCTTTTCTCATTGCCTCTTGCCACTCTGGATAGCTATTAGCAACCTGGAAAGAAGTTGATTCAAATAAAGCTGTCACATTAGCAATTAAATGTTGACTCCCAGGAAGAATTTCATTGAAGGTCATTAGCTAAGAATCTGAGATAGTTATGACAGAATGACATTGAGCATTAGAGCATATGTAATCTTGCAAATAAGAAGGAGGATTAGAAGGTCTAGAAGATCTTCTGAGAATAGGAGAAGACTCTGCCAAGTGATCACTCGATTGTGGCCCTGAAGATTCTGAGTGAACCAAATCTGGTATGACCTCTGGAGCAAGACAATCTTCATCACAAACACTGTTATTATAAAGATCAAGAGTAGGAAAAATAGAATCCTGAGTAGGGCTACCAGATGAAAAAGGCATAATGTTTTCATAGAAAACAACATCTCTGGTGAAAATAATATCTTTGGTCTCCAGATTTAACAACTTATATGCCTTTTTGTTAGATGTATATCCAAGCATAACACAGCTTACTGCCCTGGGCATAAATTTGTGCCTGCCAACCTGAGTTGTTGTAGCAAAAGCTAAACATCCAAAACTCCTTAAATGATCAAGTCTTGGAACTTTGGAGAAAAGAACTTCATATGGAGATTTGCCCTGTAAGACTGGAGAAGGATATATGTTAATAAGATAAGCAGCAACAAGTACTGAATCACCCCAGTATTCAATAGGTAAAGAAGCTTGGAACATAAGTGCTCGTGCAACTTCTAATAAATGCATGTGTTTCCTTTCTGCAACTCCATTTTGCTCAGGATAATATGCACAAGAAGTCTGATGCTGTATACCTTTCTCTAGAAAAAAAAATCAGAATTGGCTTTGATACTCCCAAGCTCATAAGCATTATCAGATCTCACAACTTTGACAGTGGCACCAAATTGAGTATGTACTAAAGTAATGAAAGACTTTAGAACTGAAAAAGCAGAAACTTTATCTCTTAACAAATGAATCCAAGTGATCCTTGAAAAATCATCAACAATTGTTAAGAAATACTTGTATCCATCATGAGTACAATGTTTAAAAGGACCCCAAATATCTATATGTATCATCTCAAAACAAGAAACATTTGTAATAGTGCTTTTGGTAAAAGGAAGTCTATGTTGCCTAGCTTGTGCACAAACATTACATGGAGGAATTTCATCCTTATTGAAAGATACATCACATATCAACTTCATTTTGTAATATGGTAAATGACCTAGTCTCTGGTGCAACATTTGAAACTCAGAGAGGTTCTTAGCAGCAAGCATAGCATGAGATATTTATTGGGGTTGAAAGTCATCCAATTGATGTAGGAGATACAATCCATTGGTCTCTTTACCAAGGACTAGAGTCCTGCTCATTTTGAGGCCCTGCAAAGCACAATACTCATCAGTGAACACTGCTTGACATCTGAACTGTTTAACTAACTTTTGTATAGACAACAAGTTATGTTTGAACACAGGAATGTATAAAACACCATCTATAGTTATCTCTGTAGTAATCTGAACCCTCCCAATAACAGAAACTGCTATGGACTGACCATTAGGAAGACTGACAGTGATAGGACAAGAGATAGTTCTATGATCTAGAAAATAACTCATGTCACTACACATATGATCTGAGGCTCCAGAATCTATAATCCACATTCTATTATGCAAAGATTTCCCAAAACCAGCAAAGGAGTAAGAATTTATACCAGCAGAAGCACTGAGTGATTGGCAAGCATTGGCAGAAGTAGATGCACCAGACAGCTGAAGTAAAGATCTCAATTGAGCAAACTCTGAGGCAGTAAAGCCAACAACGCCAGAAGAAGGAACTTGATCGATTGAAGCTTCATTAGATGAACTGGTTCTATTGGTGTTTGATGAAGAGACTCCATCTTTGTTAGGATAGCCAACAATTTTGTAGCATTTGTCAACTAAATGTCATGGTTTCTTGCACTGTGAGCAGATCTTGGGGTTCTTGCCTCTATAGTTGGATTTCTGAACATTGAATGCATTAGCATCTGGCGCCATAGTTTGCATAGGCTTGATATCCCTTTGTTGCTCTTCTTGGATCAACATAGAATAGGCTTGATCAACGTCAGGACAAGGTGTCTTGAGAAGAATGCTACCCCTGACATTAGCATATGACTCATGTAATCCCATCAAAAACTGATAGAGGCGTTGTTCCTCCTCATAAGCTCTTAAAGCAGGTGCAGACGAGCAAGAACAAGAAGGAATGCTCCTTATTGAGTCAAGTTCTTCCCAGAGCTTGGTAATCCTGGTGAAGTAGGTGGTAATGTCGTCATTACCTTGAGATGAAGAATTCAATTCCTTCTGAATTGTAAACTTCTGAATTCCATTAGTACGACCATTACGCGAAATCAATTGATTCCAGATAGTCGAAGCAGTAGAGCTGAAGATGACACTATCAGCAATGTTCTTCTCTAGCCAAGAAATTAGCCAAGAAATGACTAGATTATTGCATCGATCCCACAACGCAAGACGATTTGGATCAATGACAGAAGATCTTGGAAATGAGCCGTCCACGAAGGCGATCTTGTACTTCACACTGAGCGCGACCAAGACTGCCCGCTTACATGAAAGAAAACCTTTGCCACCGAATTTCTGTGTGACGAGACACATTACAGGACTGTCGGAGTGGTGAATCTGCAACGGATCACCTAGATCAACAACTGAAGGATCCGACATTGTTGCAGTAACCTAGATTTTGGGGAAAAAATCTGAGGAGATGAATTCAATCGATCAAGACTGTGATCGATCGAGAAACAGAAGCTGAAATCAATCAATAGAAGATTGAATTCATGTGCGCGGAAACGAAAGATCGATCGCCAAGGGCTCTGATACCATGTTTGTGTATGATGAAATTGAGCAGGAGAAGAGAAGAGAGGAAGAGAACTTTTGTATTACTCAACTAACTCAATCAGTTTACAACAGAATACATGAAGGCTTTATATAATGCCTTGATATGAACTTGACATATTTACAACTATACCCTTCATAATGAAACTATATCCTATATACTAACAAGTACGTACTTCTATTCGAGCTACTACTACTTCGTTGATTCAAATTCAACACATGAACCTGCACAATTATTAAATAACACTACATTCTATTGAAATCATATTTAGTACTTTTAATTGATTGTCAACATATATGTTTGGTTTTAAGTAGTTGACACATAATCATTGGATTAGGTAAAGTTTGAAAGTTGTTTTCAAACCAGGATTGAACTATGAATGAAATTAGTTTTATTTATGTAAATTTTCATTATCCTAATCAAGCTAAACACTATACATGCATCCAATTAAAAATTCCTTATAATATATCAAGAGCCTAAGATCAGGGGCGGACCCAGGAAGGGATCGGTGGAGGCCCAAGTGACCCAGAAAAAAAAAACGAAAAAAACTTTTATGTATTATAGATAATTCTCTGATTTGTTTATTATCTTCTACGCTTGGGTTATTGGATATTTGACTTTATAGTTCATAAACCAGATTAAACACTACACTAATGAAATACATTTAATTAGTTATTTCTTTTTAGTTCATTACATGTTTTCCTAGCTACATTTTCTCTTGTTTTCTTTAATTTTGTTGAGTTACAAGCTGTAAAAATATTTTTATTCAATCACTGACCCGAAGTTCAAGGGTTTTATCGTTGTTTGATTTGGCTCCAATTGGCCTATCATTCGACTTATCATTCTTTCATCTCATTCTAATTCTGCCTATCTTCTCTGTTCGAGTTTCTGTTCGAGGTTTGGTGTCTAGATCGGACTACTGCGGCTTATCCCCGCATCACATTAGCAACTATCTCTTAGAAAGCAACCTAGCCACTTTTTATGTTCATGACACTTGTCTTCGAACGTTCACGGTTATCTACACAAAATGTTCATTGATTTTGTAAGCATGCATTTTAATTTTAATTTTCTTTCATTTCGTTTTCGTTGTGAATATGTCATGTACATTTTGTGTTTAACAGAGTTAAAGTTTAAAGTCATGGACATGTCGTCATGAAACGAATATGAGTGTAGAACGTGTTCATTGCTTTTATTTTTGTGATCATGTTTATTACTTTGAATATATCGTGAACATTGTTTTTCAGAGACACGAACATTCGTGTTTGTTACAATGCACATTAAAAATCATGTTGATGAGATGTTACTTCCTAAGATATACTACTTGTTACTGTATTAATTAATATATTGGATTATTATTCTATTATCCTGAGTAAATATTTTGGTAGTAAAGTGTTATTTTCCTCCTAAAACCTGGTGTAGGGAGACAATAGAAGTAATTTCATATGAAAACTCATACAAATACGACTACAAGGCAGTGGCTATTTCCACTACATTTTGTAACTTTTGGCACTACATTTGTGTACGTTGAAAGCCAACGTACGTTGGAAACCGACGTACAGGCAAAACCAAAAAAATCATACGCGAAGCAAAATACGGAATACGTGAAGCGGAATAAAAAATACGTAAATTGTACACGTTAGGTTTCAATGTACGTTGGGTCTCAACGTCCAAGTATAATTTGAAAAAGTAGCCGTTGGGAAAAAATAGTTGTTGGGAAAATTTTAGCCTGTACGTTGGAAACCAACGTACAGTCTAAAATTTTCCCCAAAAAAGAGCTGTTGGGAGATTTGACACTGTACGTTGGAAACCAACGTACAGGCTAAAATTCCCCCAACAGCTCTTTAGGAGAATACGACCGTTGGAAAAAGCCTATTTATACCCCCAACTTTGTTGTGTTTTTCATTGGAGTCATCCGAAAATGTCAAATAATAGAGTTACAAACTTGAGTGATGGTGAGGAGATTGAATATGCGACGGAGATTGAATATGTGACGGAGATTGAATATGCGAGAGGCAAAGAGAACTATGTGGGTGGCGACGATGGTAAAGGCGACGACGGCAATGTCGATGCGATCGTGGACGAGAAAAAGTATTTCAGTGAACCCGAAGACGGGATGTGGGACGATAGCGACGAAGAAGAAGGAGACTTCGACGCCGGTGATTTTTCGGTTAGTGATTTATTCTGTATTAATTGTTTTCTCTCTATTTAGGTGCATAAATTCGTAGAATTGGTAGTTGTGATTCATGTGGATTAATAAGATATAGATGCGATTATTATTGTAGTTTGGATTAATTGGGGTTAGCCAAAATTAATTATAGGGTTTGGATTACTCGGATGCGTTTGAATCCGAAGAAACGTTTCATACTAAGGAACATTTGAGGCATTGGGTTCAGAGTACTGGTAGAGAGCTTATGATGGTATTAGTGACTAGTCATAGTAATATACGTCAGATGAACATTATGTGCGAGCATTCTGGAGTGTATAGATTACGGAAAAAGAAAGTGGAATTAGAAGATGGAACGGTGGTTGTTCAGACACAGCGGAAGACTAGGGATATGAGGGCAAACTGTAAGTTTGAGGTCAGAGGTTATAAGTTCAAGGATAGGGATGCCAGAGATGGATGGTATTTGAAGGTAAAGCACGGACACCACAATCATAAGATTTGCACTAGCTTCATTGGTCATCCGTACATGAGTCGAATGACGCCGGATGAGGTGCCTTGGTGACTTCGTTGGCGAATGTATTCACTCCGCCGTCTAGTATTAGTCTTGAGTTGAAAAAGAATTTTCCCGGGAATGTAACATCCACAAAACAAATCGCAAACTTTATTCAGAAGTTGCATTTTGAGGATCGTGGGGATTTGAGTGTTACATAGTGGACCTTGAAGTTTCTGAAGGAGCGCAGCTATGTAGTGCATCCCCTTTGCAGGAAGAAATCACATGAGGTGGACATCTTATTCTTTGCCCATCAAGACTCATTGCACTTGTTGAAGATGTTTCCGTACGTCGTAGTTATCGACGCCACCTACAAGACGAATAGGTATATAATAGCGTACGTATGTCTTATTGTTTAATGTCCCATTGCGTCCTTTTATAACAATATTATTCAGGTATAAGATGCCTCTTGTGGAGATTGTCGGGTTCACCTGCACGCATAAGACATTCAACATTGCGTATGCATTCACGCGTAAGGAGGAAACAATGCACTACTTGTGGATAATTCAGAGGCTTAAAAAGTTGTTTGAGGATGTTGGAGTAATGCCGACTGCAATAATGACCGATCGAGAACTAGCTCTCATCACTGCAATCAAGATAGTGTTCAAAGATCTTCCGGTTCAACACCTCTTGTGTTGGGTTCATATCAAGCACAACATCGAGGTAAATGCTACTAGAATTTTGAAAAACAAGGAATCGGTGAAAATGTTGTGCGGGCAAGTATGGAGACTTTTTCTATCAAGAACGGAGGAACAATACGAGGAGAGGCTGGTACGGTTGAGAACATCTTGGGGAAGCGGAATCGTTGGATACCTTGATAAGGTCTGGCTTATCCCTTACAAGACAAACATTGTTTGCGCGTGGACGGAACACAATCTTCACTTCTTCACGAGGACCTCAAACAAGTATGTTATACATAAACATTTCACATTTGTTTATTAGTTGATTAGTTACTTGTTGTCTTAAATAAACACGCCTTTGAATGAATAAACCATAGGGTTGAGGGAATGCATAAGGTGTTGAAGAAGATAGTGGGTTCAAGCATAGGCGGTTTTAACCGAATGGTTGTCAGGATCAATGCAGCCATCGAGGGCCAGATTGTGAAGGTGAGGGCCAGCATGGAAGAGGATCGGATCAAGACACCCGGGATTTTCAGAAATATGAATCCACACGCCAAATTGATCTTTCGACATCTATTCCATAATGTGTCGGATAGAGGGTTGAAGAAGTTGTTTGCGATATGGGAGGATATAAAGGTCAAGAATTTTGAGGTACATTGCGATGATTACTGGATGCGTGAATGCCAGGGCCTACCGTGCATCCACGAGATAGTCCAACATATTATTGAAGAAAAGCCAATCAAGCTGAACGAGATCCACAGATTCTTGAGGCAGCTACAATGGGATAGGATTGAACTTGATAGCGGAGACATAGAGATTGGTGTACCGAAGACCACTCGGGAGTTGAGATTCATTGAGATCAACGAGAGATGGCAAAGGGGGGAACTTCCGGAAAGTCAGTGGTCTCAAATAGCGGACTTGTACACAATGTTGGAGTATCTGCATCAAACTACTGCGGTGGAGCCAACGGGCATCCAGGATCCTGGCAGACCAAAAGGAGCCGTAGGAAAGAAATGGGGAACCGAGAGAGAGAAGAGCGGGTTTGAGTACGCAAGGGAGGAATTAGATAAAAACGATGAGGCAAAGGCGAAGGTGAAGAATAAGGAGGTTAGGGGAAAAGGAAAGAAAAAAGCAAAGGCGACACAACCTACTTCCACTGAGCCTACTATAATTGGGGAGTTTGAAGTTGTTGGGTGCACTGCGGGAGAGTCGTTCGGTTATTCAAGTAATCAAGTGGCACTGCTGGAGAGGGGTTCGGATTATCAGGTTGCACTCTTATAGATGAGTTCCCTCAACCAACAATGACGAAATGTGGGGTAACTTCGGGGTTGACAATGTTGATCTCTTCATGTTTCCATACATTGTAGATGCGGAAGACGTAAGGGCAGATGGACATTGTGGATATCGGTCACTAGCTGTGTTGTTGGGGTTTGACCAACAAGAGTATCCTCGCATTCGCATTGAAGTGGCTTCAGAGCTGTTACAGAACAGTGATATCTACAGACAGGTGATGACCAGACTACGCCCAGATTTGGCAAAGAACTTTGAAGCTCTTGTTCAAGAGGTCAACTATATCAGGTCACCTTGTCTCGAAAAATACTGGATGAGTATGCCCATGATTGGATTCGCATTTGCCACTCGGTTTCAGGTTGGTTTGATATACTTATCCAAAGCCCGATCCTATTTGTGCTTACCGACGAGGGTGTATCAACAAAGCTCCAGTCAGGGTTTGAAGATTTATGCAATGGCTCGTGTGGGCTTAGCAAACCACTACATACCGGTATGATTTTCACTAAAGTATTTGTGTTTTCACTCAATTTTCTTAATGCTTAACATAGTATTTATGTTTTAACATTTAGGTGTGTCTTAGAGAAGACTGTCTGGTACCATCTATACCTGGAGTTTGGCGCATGTTCAAGGATCCTAGTGCGAATGGATTGGATTGTGGGTTCACGTTGAGGATGCAGCATTGGAAGAACTATCGCATTAGTTATGGTAGTATAGATGTTGATCTCTAGTGAATTTTGATGTGTTGAATGTTTCACCTTTTGTAACTTTAAATGACTTGTCTTGTATGCTTTTGATATTGTAGTTGATGACTTATGTTGTATGTCTCTTATGCTTTTAATGACTTGTCTCCTTTCGACAAAGGTATTGTCTTGTCTGTTATTTTTTAATGTTTTAGATGGGTTAAATGAAACAGATTCTGATAAACTACAAGGGATTACTCGTTAAATTAAAACATATAATCCAGAAACTATGTGAACTCCTGGAATGTCCGGAGGAACAACGGCTCCAGCAGCTCTACTTCGAGATGAAGCGGTGATCCCCTGCACATCAACATTGCGGGGGGGCCTGTGTTTCTTTCTAATAGAACCAGAGGAAAAGGCCTTATCTAACGCCTATTTTCATAATTAATATTATTATTTATATATTTTAACTAATTATAATCTAAATATTTTATTATTTACAATTATTTATATAATAAAAAACAAATCAAACATTATTTTATTCGTTATTTCTCGAATAACGTATAACGTTATTGGAGAAATAACGAATAATTATATTTAATATATTATTATTAAATCATTCACGCTAATCGAGAAATAACGAATAATTAAAAACAATGCAATATTATTTTAATCGTTATTTCTCGAATAATTACGAGAAATAACGATTAATTCTATTTAATATATTATTTATTAAATCATTTTTTTTATTCGTTATTTCTCGATTAGTGTGAAACATTTTAATCGAGAAATAACGAATAATTAAAAACAATTCAGTATTATTTTAATCGTTATTTCTCGAATAATTACGAGAAATAACGAATAATTCTACTTAATATATTATTTATTAAATCATTTTCTAATTATTCGTTATTTCTCGATTAGCGTGAAACGTTAATCGAAAAATAACGAATAATAAAAATTAATTCAATATTATTTTAATCGTTATTTCTCGAATAATTACGAGAAATAAAGATTAATTCTATTTAATATATTATTTATTAAATCATTTTTTTTATTCGTTATTTCTCGATTAGCGTGACACGTTTTAATCGAGAAATAACGAATAATTAAAAATAAATTCAAGATTATTTTAATCGTTATTTCTCGAATAATTACGAGAAATAACGAATAATTTTATTTAATATTTTATTTATTAAATCATTTTCTAATTATTCGTTATTTTTCGATTAGCGTGTAACGTTAATCGAAAAATAACGAAGAATAAAAAACAATTCAATATTATTTTAATCGTTATTTCTCGAATAATTAAGAGAAATAACGATTAATTCTATTTGATATATTGTTTATTAAATCATTTTCTTTTATTCGTTATTTCTCGATTAGCCTGAAGCGTTAATCGTAAAAATACGAATAATTAAAAAACAATTCAAAAAGAATTAATCGTTATTTCTCGAATAACGTTACATGTTTTACGAGAAATAACAATTAATTATTTTTGAATTGTTTTTTAATAAAACTCTAAAATACGTACCTAGTAAATTGTGCTCGGTCGTTCCGGCTATTCCGACGGAGCCCGTTTTCGGGACCCGCTAGCATCACCCCGACCCGACAGAGTCCGTCGCCGACCTCCGGCCCGACCCCGACCCGCTTGCCCAACCGCCTCCTCGCCTCCAGCAGAGCCCCAACAGCTCCGGCCACCTCGACGCCAGCCCCTTCGACGACCTCCTCGACGGGATTTGAAGAGCCAACACCTCCGCTTGCACCGCCTCGGACTCGAACGACACCAGCCAGCCGCCGGACTGCCTCCTCCATCGTCGATTTGGTTTTTGTGGATTTAGGGTTTTTGATTTTTGGAGCCATTTTGATGCGGGATTCTTGAAATTGATAAGGGAATTCCGATTGGAATTGAAAAACGATGAAGATTGGATGTGGAACGAAGGGATTTGGTGAAGAAACGGAAAAGATGGACGGCGGCGATATTTTATCGCGATTTAGGGTTTCAGACCAGAGAAAAGAAGAGAGGAGAAAGAAGAAGAAAAGTGCGCGAGATTTATAAAATCCTACGCACGTTGGAACTCCAACGTACATCCTATTTTTTTTTTTAAAGAATTTGGGTTCCAACGTTCAGGTATTTTCAAATACGTATACGAATTGTTTGATACGTATACTTAATTTTTTGCCTGTATGTTGGGTTTCAACGTACGTTGGTTTTGAACATAAAAAATGTAGTGTGACTACTTGAATTTTGTGGTGGAATTAGCCGAAACGGTAATGTATTATCACCTCAAAATCAACTAGGTTCGTCTTTCACTTAAAAAAATACAGTAGATAAGACTTTAAAATAGATTCATTTTTTTATCTTTTAAATGACCGTCCTTTGGTCCCTATATAAACCCATTCCCGTCTCCCACAATCCTCATCTCAAACTAACCAAACAGTCAAAACAACCAAATCAAATCCCTCATCCATGGCGAAATCGCTACTCTCAGCTCTCATCCTTCTCTTCATCTTCACCCTCTCTTCTCTTCAATCTCAAGCTGCAATCGAAAGGAGTTCCGAGGAGGTCAAGGGGCTGTATGAATTGTGGTTAGCCAAGCACCATCGCCAACCCTCCAACTCCATTGACGACCAGGAGACTCGCTTCCAAATCTTCAGCGACAATCTCCGATTCATCGATGAACACAACTCCGTTTCCGGCCAGACATACAAGCTTGGACTCAACAAGTTCGCCGACCTCACTAATGAAGAGTATCGAACCCGTCATTTAGGGTTGAGGTTCAATCAGGAGAATTTGGTGCTCAAATCGAGAAACCCTAACCCTAGGTACGCACTCCGCCGTGGCGATAGGCTTCCCAAGTCTGTCGATTGGCGCGTATTGGGCGCTGTTAGCCCCGTTAAGGATCAAGGACAGTGCGGTGAGTTTCCCGATTGTTTCGTTAACGATTTGATTTTGGGCGAAATTTGAATATAAACTGCAACTGCATTTTGAATCAATTTAGAAAAAGAAGCTATCTTTTCCTTAGACATGGGGAAATCTAGTCCTCAAACTTGATGGACAGGGCATGGGTTACTTCGATTGGGGGTTTCTGACTTTTTCTAGAGTTATTTTTCTGACACATGATGGGCAAATATGCTAAACCACTACGATTTGAGGGGTTCTTTCTGTAGTTGAAAGGGGACTTGTTTCTTGTTAATCTAGAAACTTTAGGATGAATTATGCGGATTTTGTGGCCCAGCAATCTGTTTGAACATGGATGGTTCTCAGGCTCTTATCCACACTGATTTAACAGGGAGTTGCTGGGCGTTTTCAACCATATCAACTGTGGAATCCATCAACAAGATTGTTACTGGTAATTTGACCTTACTATCAGAGCAAGAGCTTGTAGATTGTGACCGAGCAGAAGATGCAGGCTGTAATGGCGGTCTCATGGACAGCGCCTTCCAGTTTATCATTCAGAATGGTGGAATTGACACCGAGGCCGATTACCCTTACAAGGGCGTTGACGCCCAGTGCGACCTATCCAGGGTCAGTTGCCTGTAATCTCACTTTTTTCCTGATATGATGTTGAATTTTGTTGCTGAATTTATTTGTTTGTGATCGTGATTACAGAAGAACAACAAGGTAGTGAGCATTGACGGATTTGAGGATGTTCCACAATTCAATGAGAGGGCGCTGAAGAAGGCAGTAGCACACCAGCCTGTTAGTGTGGCCATTGAAGCTAGTGGAAGAGCATTGCAGCTCTATCAATCGGTATGCAGACTACCTAAACTCGAAATTTTACAAAACCGAGGAAAAGATATCATTCAAATAGATGGTCTTAATAGTTGAGTTAAAATTTGGTTGTTCATTATGTTTCAGGGTGTATTCACCGGTGGATGTGGAACTGAGCTAGATCATGCTGTAGTTGCTGTTGGATATGGAACAGAGAATGGTGTGGACTACTGGATTGTGAGGAACTCATGGGGATCTGATTGGGGTGAGGATGGCTACATCAAGATTCAACGTAATACACGCATGTCTACTGGAAAGTGCGGAATTGCAATGCAGCCATCTTACCCCGTTAAGGATTCTCAGAACAACATCAAGCCTTACTGGTCAAAGACTGATGCGGATGGTGGTGAACACAGCAGTGCTTGATTGATTCTAGGGAATTTGGCTTGATTTGATTCGATTGTTGCCCCTGTCCAATTTAAAATGATATGACAGGGGGTTATTGTTGTAAATAGATTCCAATTTGTGTTCATCTTCTGCAAAGACAATTGCTAGGTTGATGTTGCAGAACTTGCATTTCAATTTCAGCTTGTTAATGAAATTTCCTGCTTTTTCCACTTCATTCTTTTGTGTACGCAGCTAATTGGATCTTGTTTTTTCACATTAATCACAATGTCTGTCTACCAGCACTTTTTACTTCATGTATATGGGCATTGTTCAATTCAGTCGTTCAAAACAGATCGTGGTCACAAAACTCGCATGAATATCTACTTTTTTGTTTCCAAACATATTAATTAATTTAGACTGAAATCTGCGTTGTCTTCTTCTGCTGTTAGGGCTCTCAGTTTGCCCTCTTAGTTAACTGCTTTCCGCCGGCGAGTCATCCATCTTCGCCCATCTCAATTTCCCCTGCCTGGTAATCCTCTTCACAGATTTGTACCCTTTGTTTTACTTATCGAATATGTAAATTGCTGCCTCGTGTATAAGTGAAATTGTCTTCAACGCTTTACAGCTTTGCAGTTCTTTTGTTGCGTGATTTGACTTAAGAGTTTCGTTCTCTTTCTCCAATTGCAAAAAATGTCGAGGAGAGGTAACCTCTCTTCATTTGTTCCTAAAGATGGCAACTTTACCGCACTTCAGAAATTCCTATTTACTGATTGTGAATCCGGCAAAATTGACATTAGTAGTAAAGCCCGCTACTTCTTCGACCATATGCGATGTATGACCCCTCCGCCCCCAATTTCATGGTTCGGTAAACTATTCGGTGCTCTTAACAAGTCTCAGCATTTCTCTGTCACCATTTCCATGTATAAGAAGCTTGATGTTTCTGGTAGATCCAATTTTGTCATCTTGAATGTGTTGGTAAATTGCTATTCTAGTCTCAAATTAGAGAGTGGTGGCTATTCTGCTTTTGGCCTCACTCTGAAGAATGGACATCGCCCAGATATCAGGATTTATACTGCATTGATCAAAGGATTATGTTTGAAGGAGAAACTGGTTGAAGCTGTTGGTTTGCTTTCAAAGATGTTGCCGTTGGGATGCGCTTATATTATAATACTGTGACCTACAATTAGACCTGGGAAACGGGTCGGACGAGTCGGGTTCGGGTCAGAGTACATCGGGTTTAGTATATTTCGGGTCGGGTCATTTCAGGTTTAAAATTTACCGGGTTAAAACAGGTCGGGTTACAATGGGTTTATCTCCGGTTCGGATCAACCCATCGGGTCTGATTGCGCAATTTTTTTATTCCTTTTTATACTTATTTATAAATAAGTTTGCAATAGATAAACAAACCGTTGAACATTTATCTCTTCTTTGCACTTTTTCAAGGAATATTTTGCCAAATTGGACTTTTAAGCCTATTGAAGGTCTTTTAGCGTTTACGCATAGTTTCGAGTCTCGTTTTGTGTGAGCGAGACTTTATTGTGACTTTATATGCCTAATAAGACTAAGTTGTATAATGTTTTCAACAATAATCAACATCGATGTTGTAGACCATACATATTGTAACAAGTTAGAGAGTTATCACTAGTTTGATTTTTACAAAGGAGGTGCAATTTGAAAAGTTAGAAGTTGTGATTAGAAGTTACCCACATGACCTTTTAGCGTTTACGCATAGTTTCGGTATAAAATAAAATGACTTATTTTCTTATATTTGAACTTTGTGTCATGTTGTTCAAACTAACAGACATATAACAAAGTATAATGTCAATCAATAACCATATAATTTCTTATGTAAGTAAATAAAAGTATATTATACATTATTAAATAATCATCCATAAATTATAGCCTCCAACATAAACTCTAGTTTATATAAATTCTTAATTATTAAAGAGTATTCCGTATAATAAAATTTATGTAAATACTAAACAATTATTAAACAATCCATACAAGCTAGAATTATAGCTCACAATATCATTTAATATTGGGCTAGAATGTGAATAGTGATGATGATTATACAAAACTTAAACATTTAAAAAATAACTAGAAGAAGTAATAAATCTCATTGTAATATTTCTCATGTTAATAAATCTCATTAAAAATTAAGTGGTTGGTGACTCTATTTAAATTTGTATGTATAAAACTTATCTACCCTCATTTCCCACACCGAGAACTTGCAAATGGATCATTGTCACAATCTTCTATATAACCTTGTATTTTTTGCTACATAAATTCAACCCGTCCCACATCGACCAAATGGAAAAACATGAAGCTCTAAATGTGTACTCCCTCCGTCCCTTAATGTTTGCAACATTTCCTTTTCGGGCGTCCCAAAATGTTTGCAACATTCCTTTTCTATCCATTAATTTTCCCCCATAATACCCTTACTTTATTTATTTTATTCATATTCTAACAACACTTTATCAATCAAATTGATACGCTGCACTTTGTATAGCGTAACTAGGGATTATTACATTGATTTAGGAGTATTATTATATGTGTTTCGAGTCATTATTATGTTCTGAGATATTAATTAAGAAGTGAAGAAATTGAGATCAGAACCGAAGAAGATTGAAGACTTGAAGAAAATCACCGACGGCGATCGCCATGGGTTAGCGGCGATCGCGGGTATTGCACTGATGCATATCTGGCCGTGCGGTGAATTGCGAGTGGGCCGCCCATTATATTAGCAAGCAGCCCACGTGAGGAGAAGAAAGGCTGGCCCACATATTATGCAGAGGAGCACACGAAGAATCAAGCTAGCTGCTTGATTGTTGGGCTGAAGTGATGGGCCGCTCGTGATGGGCTTTGCAAGAAATGATGTCGGATGAATTAAGGAAGCAGACACCTGCAACTTAATTATTCAACTCACAAGTTTTTCACCGAGTTTTGCCTTTTATTCCTTTTTGTTTTGTTTTATTTTATTTCCTTATTTATTATTTCCTTTTAGGATTTATCTTTTACCATATATTTTTAGGGTTAGTCTCTATTTAAGAACCCTAGTTCTATCATCTTTTCTATCATCTTTTCCATCAGACAATTTAGTTCTGCAACCATGAGCAGGAACTAATCTCCATTGTTTTACCTAGCGGTTGAAACCTTCAGTTATTAAGTTGTGAGATTTCTAAACTCTTGTTCTTTTCCTATGGTTTGTATTAATTCTCTTGTTCTTCATCTATTGATTTCTATTAGTTTTGCTAGCTTGATCACCTAGTTTGATTGATAGTTTTCTATTGCTAGACTAGGAATATACGGTGGAATTCCTTGTCATTGTAGCGCTCATATCTGCATGATCTGGTAGTTGATTGCTTTTACGAAAGAGAATTGATTGCATGTTAATACTTGACGGATGTAAGTTATTGCATGCATCCTTATGATTCTTGTGCCCTTTGCTGCTATTTCATCTAATCTTGAGAGGTTTCCCTGATTGTTGAATAGTAAGTATTATCAGGACCGGTTGGCCTGCTGATATATTAAAGATTGGAATAGGAACATTCCCTAGGATTGAATAGAACTTGAGATAAATCTATGATTAACTTGATTGACTGTTGTGTGGATACTTGCTAGGTGAAACCCCTTCTCATCATATTCTCACCCAAACTCCCTTTGTTTGATACTTGTTACTTTTGTGTTTCATACAATCAAAACCCCCCTGGTTACTTGTTACTTGTTCGTTAGTTGGTATTTCGCTTGACTGCATAGCGATTGGTGTTTTGATTCCCTTGGGTTCGACCTCTACTTACTTGCTATACTCTAGTTAGTGTTTAGAGTTTATTTCTTTGATTTGGCACTACGACTTTAGCCTCATCAAATTTGGCGCCGTTGCCGGGGAATTGAATTATTCCAATTCTGTGCTAATTGTGAAATTATCAACTGTTTGGTGTGAACCTTTATGGTTCAGACCCGTGCTACTGATTCATCTCTTGTTTCCTTTGACCCAGAGATTGAAAGGACGTTCCTTCGGAACCAAAGAGCAGCTCTGAACCAAGATAACGAGATGGGTGATCGACATGGACCGCCATTGCCTACTATGAGGCAACTCACTGCCCCAGACTTAAACCAACAACCTTTGGCAGTGAGGTTTCCTGATATTGAAGAAGGTGTGAACTTTGAATTAAAAGATGGTTTAATTCATGAGCTACCACACTTCCATGGCTTAGCAGGAGAAGACCCCAACAAACACTTGGCTCAATTCCATGCCATATGTTCTAGTATGAAGCCAAGAGGTATTACTGAGGGGCAGGTCATGCTGAGAGCTTTCGAATTTACTCTGAAAGACGCTGCGAATGATTGGCTTTATTATCAAGCTCCGGGGAGTATTGATACCTGGGCTAAGATGAAGAAAGTCTTCTTGGAGAAATATTTTCCAGCCACAAAACTGAGCAGCTTGAAGAAGGAGATCACGAATCTTCAACAACATTCAACTGAGAGTCTCTATGAGTATTATGAAAGATTCAAGAAGCTTTGCTCAAGCTTCCCATTTCATAGTTATACTGACCATGATCTTCTTATGTACTTATTCAGTGGACTGATTGATGAGGATCGTCGAATGGTAAACGCATCTTGTGGAGGTAATTTTCTGAAACTAACTATACCTCAGGCCACTGAAATGTTTGAAGAGCTGGCTGAAAGTTCAAGGCAGTTTAGATATAGACAGGGATCCCACTTAGTCAAAGCAATTAATTCAGATCAATTACAGACTGACATGAATGAGTTGAAAGAGATGGTCAAGGCTTTGATGCTGAAAAATGCTTCCCTTCATGATCCCAATGCTGAGGTAAATGTTGTTGGTGGATGGCAACCAAGGCCAAGGTATGATTCTCATAATATTAATTATCAACAGCCTAGACCTCAAAATTCCATGACTGTTGAAGATATGATCAAGTCCTTAGCTCAGACTGTGATGCAACAAAACGCTAAGACGGAATCAAGCATCCAAAATCTTGAAAATCAGTTAGGAAAGATTGCTCAAGCTGTGAGTAAATTAGAGGCCAGGGAACCGGTAAGAAACCCGAGGGAGAACGTCAGTGCAGTGTTCTTGAGGAGCGGAAAAACTTTAAATGACTGTTCTATGCCAAAACCGCGATCGCCAGATCTGAGTGGCGATCGCCATGAGATTACAGAGAGCAACACAGGGTCTGCACCGCGACCGCGATCGCCATATGGCGATGGCGATCGCCATGATATTCCAGAAGCTAAGGTGCAAAATCATCTGTGACCGCGATCGCCAGTTGTTGATGGCGATCGCCAGGAGCCCCCTGAGTACATTGACGATTATGTTCGCCCGAATTTTCCACCTCTATTCTCTCAGAAGCCTGTAGCCCCCTTTCCTGAGGCATTGAAGGATACTCGAAGGCTGGAGAACGACAACGAAATCTTTGAAACCTTTAGTAGGTGTGAGGTAAACATTCCTTTGCTCAAACTTGTTAAGAGTATTCCTAGATTTGCTAAGTTTTTGAAAGAAGTTTGCACTATCAAAAGAAATCAAAAACTGAAAGGAAAGAAGAAAGTTGAAGTAAGTGAACAAGTTTCTGCAGTGTTTCAAAAACGCATGCCTAAGAAATGTGGTGATCCAGGCATATTTAGCATTCCATGTGTGATTGGTGAAACTAAATTTGACAAAGCCATGCTAGATTTAGGTGCATCAAACAATGTTTTGCCTTACTCTTTGTATGAATCACTAGGCTTAGGACCTTTGCATAAAACATGAACTGTTATTCAACTTGCTGATAGGTCTACTGTGTACCCGAAAGGGGTTGTTGAGGATGTTCTTGTTATGGTTGGTGATCTGATTTTTCCTGCTGATTTCTTTGTGTTGGATATGGAGCATGCTAATAATGTCACACCTATACTGTTAGGTAGACCTTTCATGAAAACAGCACAAACGAAAATTGATGTTAATAGTGAGACTCTCTCTATGGAGTTTGATGGGGATAAGGTAGAATATAATATATATGATATGGATCCCATTGATAAGAATTCTCTATGTGTTATTGATGTGATTAAGCCTACTTGTAAGGATAAATTGCAACCTGTTTTAGAGAATCTCTTAGAGCCCCCAAAAGTAGATATTGTTTTGTCTACTAACATGCAGGAGTGTCATGCTAAGCCAGAGCCTAAAGGTAAGCTCTCTCCACATCCTTTGGGCAATCGCCCTCCATTACTGACCTCGCCAGGCGAGATACCATTGATGTCTAGTGTGCAGGCACTTGACATTGAGCTTAAACAGTCGCCTGATACGGTCAAGGAGGAGAAAGTGAATGAAACCACCTTCATTGCTAAAGACAAGGTGGTCAAGGTAAGTGGGGCGAGATTTAAGGCGTTCCATGAGTGGTTCAAGAGAGAATTCAGACAAGAGACGGTTTTCACAAAGCCAAATGGCGTTAGTTAAATCTCTTGAATTTCATGTCGAGCCACGACATAAAATAAGGCGCTACTCGGGAGGCAACCCGAGGTTTGAATTTGTTTTTGTTCGGTTTAATTTTTTTTTTAGTTTTTCTATGGACAGGAGGAAATCACCGAAGCTTAGGGTCAGCTACAGTCAGTAGCCAATCTCGCTGTAAGTCTTCTCTCCCGTTCTAAAAAAAAAATTCGAAAATCATTCCGAGAAAAAAATAATATATCGGATTAAAAAAATAGAGTGCAGAAAAAAATATGAGAGAAAAGAAAGTAAGGATTTGTAATACATCAAGTTTGGTTTCATTAGTACTATCATTCTAGATCTACATTCGCTGGAGCTTAGCTTGTTGGTGACCTTGTTCTTTGCAAGGAGTTGATTTGTTTGGGTCACTTTCTACATTGGAGGTATTCCTTCTTTTGCTTTAGATGAGCTATGCATTATTGGATTACATTTAGTGCTCATCTAGTTTCTCATTCTACCACACTTTGAGTTTTATTGGAGGAAGGTCATCCGACCTTGTATGTGAGTCTTCTGTCTCCTTCCCTGGGCTCGTTTTTATGTCTTCCATTTCATTGAGGACAATGCAATGTTTAAGTATGGGGGAGGAGAATGTATTCACATGTAATTATTTGGGTGTTGGTTGTATCTGCATGAGCTTATTGAATATATATTGTATGAAAAAGCCACAAAAATTGAAAAAAGGCATACAAAATCCTTGGATAGCAAGATCTATGCAATAAGAAGGTGGCTTGACCGGCATTAGGCTGGGGCAAAAATAAGTCTTGAGTGATGTGAGTTTTGTGAGCCTGGAACAATTATTGAGTGGTTGAGATGAAAACCCGAAAGGGCGCCCAAGCAAGATGAGTGTTATTAAAAAAAATTGAGTGTTTTAGGACCATTATCATCTTGGCGTATGGAGACATAAGAAGGAGGCGTATAGGAGGATTCGGGTAGGCCACTTAGAGGAATAAGGTGTAGTTCTGGGTATGTGTTTATTTTATCACATTATTTTTAATTATTGATGTTGGGTTTTGTGTGTTTTGGAGGAGCTTATTGGTTATGTAATCACTAGGAGATATTTTTGTACTTCCTGAGGCTTTGAGTATTTTATTGTATGGGTAGCTTTTCTGTAAGTTACTCGGGACGAGTAAAAGTCTAAGTATGGGGGTATTTGATACGCTGCACTTTGTATAGCGTAACTAGGGATTATTACATTGATTTAGGAGTATTATTATATGTGTTTCGAGTCATTATTATGTTCTGAGATATTTATTAAGAAGTGAAGAAATTGAGATCAGAACCGAAGAAGATTGAAGACTTGAAGAAAATCATCGACGGCGATCGCCATGGGTTAGCGGCGATCGCGGGTATTGCACTGATGCATATCTGGCCGTGCGGTGAATTGCAAGTGGGCCGCCCATTATATTAGCAAGCAGCCCACGTGAGGAGAAGAAAGGTTGGCCCACATATTATGCAAGAGGAGCACACGAAGAATCAAGCTAGATGCTTGATTGTTGGGCTGAAGTGATGGGCCGCTCGTGATGGGCTTTGCAAGAAGTGATGTCGGATGAATTAAGGAAGCAGACACCTGCAACTTAATTATTCAACTCACAAGTTTTTCACCGAGTTTTGCCTTTTATTCCTTTTTGTTTTGTTTTATTTTATTTCCTTATTTATTATTTCCTTTTAGGATTTATCTTTTACCATATATTTTTAGGGTTAGTCTCTATTTAAGAACCCTAGTTCTATCATCTTTTCTATCATCTTTTCCATCAGACAATTTAGTTCTGCAACCATGAGCAGGAACTAATCTCCATTGTTTTACCTAGCGGTTGAAACCTTCAGTTATTAAGTTGTGAGATTTCTAAACTCATGTTCTTTTCCTATGGGTTTGTATTAATTCTCTTGTTCTTCATCTATTGATTTCTATTAGTTTTGCTAGCTTGATCACCTAGTTTGATTGATAGTTTTCTATTGCTAGACTAGGAATATACGGTGGAATTCCTTGTCATTGTAGCGCTCATATCTGCATGATCTGGTAGTTGATTGCTTTTATGAAAGAGAATTGATTGCATGTTAATACTTGACGGTTGTAAGTTATTGCATGCATCCTTATGATTCTTGTGCCCTTTGCTTCTATTTCATCTAATCTTGAGAGGTTTCCCTGATTGTTGAATAGTAAGTATTATCAGGACCGGTTGGCCTGCTGATATATTAAAGATTGGAATAGGAACATTCCCTAGGATTGAATAGAACTTGAGATAAATCTATGATCAACTTGATTGACTGTTGTGTGGATACTTGCTAGGTGAAACCCCTTCTCATCATATTCTCACCCAAACTCCCTTAGTTTGATACTTGTTACTTTTGTGTTTCATACAATCAAAACCCCCCCTGGTTACTTGTTACTTGTTCGTTAGTTGGTATTTCGCTTGACTGCATAGCGATTGGTGTTTTGATTCCCTTGGGTTCGACCTCTACTTACTTGCTATACTCTAGTTAGTGTTTAGAGTTTATTTCTTTGATTTGGCACTACGACTTTAGCCTCATCACAAATCAACCATCTATATCATTTTTTCTATCTAATTTCCACCATTACTACCTTTACGCAATATTTTATTCTTCTTTTTTTATCTAAAAACACTTTATCAATCAAATCAACCATCTACTCAACTTCCTTTTTCTTCTTCTCTCCACTCATCTCACTTTTCTTAAATATTGTGTCATTCCCTTAATGTTGCAAACATTAAGGGACGGAGGGAGTATATAAGGTTGATACAAGTTGTTGACTCCTTACAATTCAATTTGGGTATGTTTTCTTGATTGAGCTTTTAAAATTAAAGCCCATAATAAGTAAAACAATATATTATTTAAGCCTAATCAACCTAATTTTTATTTGTAAGCTTGTTTTTATAAACAGAATTTATAACATAGCAACAAAATATCATTTTTTTTCCTATCATTTTTTCATATTTCTTTCCTATTTTTATTTTCTAGTTGTTTTTTTGGTAAGTGTAAGACCCAACGGGTTGACCCGACCCAACCCGTTTTTGACCCAGCAAAATGTCGGGTCATCAGGTCAGGTCAAAATCGGGTTTCGGGTTTAATTTAACGGGTTAAGAGCACAAAAAATCGGGCGGGTTCGGGTCGGGTTTGCGGGTCGGGTCATATTTTCCCAGGTCTACCTACAATACTATAATAGATGCTTTGTGTAAGACTGGGAATGTAGCCACAACCCTTCAGTTGCACAGAGAGATGGTTGCTGCTAAAGAGAGTTGTAACCTCAGCACAGTTTCTTATTCTCTGATTGATGGTGGTTGTATTGAGTGGCCTATGGTTGATGCTAAAGGAAAGGATGCAAGAATCTCTCCTGGTGTTATCTCTTACCATTGTTTGATCGATGGGTTGTGTCGTTCAGGGTTGGATGCAGATGTTATGACTCTCTTTGCAGAAATGATAGACCGTGGTGTTCACCCTGATACAGTAACTTACAACATTGTGGTAAATCTACTATGCAAAAAGGGCAAGATGGTTGAAGCTGTAAGTTTTCTTTCAAAGATGTTGCGGTTGGGATGCACTTATGATAATGTGACCTACAGTACTATAATAGATGCTTTGTGTAAGACGGTGAATGGCATCACTGCTCTTCAACTGCACAGAGAGATGGTTGCTGCTAAAGAGAGTTGTAAGCTTATCACAATTTCTTATTCTCTCATTGATGGTGACTGTATACACTGCCCAATGGTTGATGCTAATGGAAAGGATGCAAGAATCTCTCCTGATGTCTTCTCTTACAATTTTTTGATCGATGGGTTGTGTCGTTCAGGGTTAGATGAAGATGTTATGACTCTCTTTGCTGAAATGATAGACTGTGGTGCTCACCCTGATACAGTGACTTACAACATTGTGGTAAATCTACTGCAAAAAAGGCAAGGTGGAAGAAGCCAGGGAGGTTTTAGAAATGATGACCTTGAGAGGCAAGTTCCCTAACACTTTCACCTATAACACAATAGTGGATGGTTACTGCAGAATTGGGAAAATTGAAACTGCTCCGAGTATATACAAAGATATGATCTCTAGGGGAATGTTGGATGACACTGTGACTATCAATACCTTGCTGAAAGGTCTTTTTGATGTCAAGAAAGTTGGAGATGCTTTAAGTCTATTCGGAAACATGAAAAAGAAGGATTTGAATGGTGTTTGTGCACCTAATCAAGTTACTTATTCCACTATGATTAATGGACTTTGCAAAGAAGGAGATGTAGGAAAGGCTGAAGTGCTTTTTTTGGAAATGAAGCACAGTGGTATTGTTGCACATGACTATATTTACAACACTCTGATTGACGGGATGTGTAAAGAAGGGCATCTAATTAAGGCTCAGCAGATCTTCTTGGAAATGTTAGCTAATGGTGTTTCTCCGGATGAAGTTTCATATAACACTTTGATAAATGGATTCTGTAAAGGAGGATTCATAGACAAGGCTAAAGAGCTTTTTCTGCAAATGCAAAGCAGTGGAGTTTCTCCCGATGCTTACAGCTATAATATTTTACTTCACGCGCTATACAATTATGGAAAGTATGAAGAGGCAGACACATTTTTGGAAAAAATGATTGGAGATGGTATTTTGCCGAATGCCGTGACATTCAAAATTATTCTTAGGGATACTGACAAGAAAGGAGGTATGCAACAAGGCAGTATTTGTTAGAATAGGAGAGCCCGACTACAATATCACTCAGGTATATTGATGATTCTCTCAGGAAAACAAGATAACTCTCAAGGAAGACAACCCTTCCAATGAGCCCAAGGCTACTGCCCGAATTTCTTTCTAATTTCTGGATAACTCTCTCCCAACACCCTTCATTCCCTTATATACTCACTATTACATAGCCAGCATATCCCACTATCTTCCCTCTCTCCTCTAACTGAATCTGACAACTTTTATTGCATAATATATAAAATAAGAAAAGGCATCTTTCTGTTATCCTTCTTCTCTGCTGGTGTTATGCCAAGGGTGCAAGTGGACCCCTCTTCCTTCTGCCATATACTATATAACCGCCCACCTTAACAATACCACCTCCTTCAAAACAAACCTTGTCCACAAGGTTTGATCCAGGAAATTTCTTTTTGAACTCTTCGCAGCTCATCCATGAGGCTTCTTCCTTGGGCTTTCCTTTCCACTGAACCAGAGCTTTGTGGCATGCTCCACTAATCTGAGAATCCCTCTTCACCTCCACTATAGCTTCTGGAATGAATTCCTCCTCCATAATCAAATCCTCTGGCAGCTCCACTAAGGCCTTATGATCACCAATCACCTTCTTGAGGAGAGAAACATGAAACACTGGGTGGATTTTTGCATTGGCTGGCAACCTGAGTTCATAGGCCACTGCCCCAACCTTCCTGATTATCTGAAAAGGGCCAAAATACTTGGGTGCTAGTTTTTGGTTGATCCTGTTCAGGAGTGTGGACTGCCTATGAGGTCTTAGCTTTAAGAAGACCTAGTCTCCTTCTTTAAAAACAAGTTCCCTCCTTCTCTTGTTAGCATAGATCACCATTCTCTTCTGTGCTCTATCCAAGTTGAACTTCAACTGTCTCAGTATCTCATCTTTGTTCCAAAACTCTTCAGCCACAGCAGCTACTACAAACTCCCCGGGTAGGAATTGCTGAAGCAGTGGAGGTGTTCTGCCATATACACACTCAAATGGGGTTTTACCAGCTGCACCTTGATAGTTGGTATTGTACCAATACTCAGCCCATGGCACCCACTTAGCCCACTGTTTAGGTTGTTCTGAGGCATAACACCTTAAGTAAGTCTCAAGGAATCTATTGAGAACCTCTGTCTGTCCATCTGACTCTGGGTGATAAGCACTGCTCATCCTCAGTTTTGTCCCATTCTTCTCAAATAATTCTCTCCAAAAGCTGCTTAGAAAGATGGGATCTCTGTCACTTACGATGGATCTAGGAACCCCATGGAGTCGTATCACTTCCTTGCTGAACATTTCGGCTACTATGTTGGCAGTGTAGGGGTGATTAAGAAGCACAAAATGTGCATACTTGCTCAATCTGTCCACCACCACCATAATGCAATCCATGTTGAGTGACCTGGGCAGCCCTCCTATAAAGTCCATAGACACATCTTCCCACACTTGGTGTGGAATTGAGAGAGGTTGTAGGAGACCATCCGGGGAAAGAGTCTCGTACTTGCTCTTTTGGCACACCAAACATTCAGCCACAAAATTCTGCACTGTTTTGAACATTCTTGGCCAGTAAACATTTGCAGCCAATCTTTTGTAAGTTCTCAGAGCGCCAGAATGTCCTCCCACTGGAGAGGCATGATACTCTTCCAAGAGCTTCTTAACCCAAGCAGAATTCTCAGGAATGCAAATTCTGTTTTGATAGAAGAGCCTACCTCCAATCAATCTGTAGGGCTGCTTTAACTTCTCCCCTTTGTTCAGCTTTTCAGTAATGAGCTGCAACCCCGGGTCTAATGAAATTTCTTTCTGAATTTCCTCCCAACATGCCAAGTATGGTACATAGATGGCATTGATGTGCAGGTCCTCCTCCCTTCTAGACAATGCATCAGCTGCCCTATTGCTTATTCCAGCCTTGTACTCGATTTCAAAATCATACCCAATCAACTTAGCTACCCAATTCTGTTGTGCTGGTGAGGTTATGGGTTGGTTGAGAAGATGTTTGAGGCTCCTATGATCAGTCCTTACTGTAAATCTTCCCCCCAAAAGGTATGGCCTCCAGCGCTGCACTGCCATTACAAGAGCCATAAGCTCTTTCTCATAAGCTGACCTGGACAAGACTTGGACAGCTAGACCTTTGCTAAAATACGCAATAGGCCTTCCCTCCTGCATCAGCACGACTCCCACTCCTGAGCCTGAGGCATCACATTCGACGATGAACCTCTTGGAGAAGTCTGGAAGAGTAAGTACTGGCGCTGTACTCATAGCTTGCTGTAACTGTTCAAAGGCTCTCTGTGCAGACTCATGCCATTGAAACTTCTGCTTGTCCTTCTTCAACAGCTCAATGAGGAGTCTAGCTATTTTTCCATAATCTCTGACAAATTTCCCGTAATACCCAGTGAGTCCTAGAAATCCTCTCACCCCTTTTACAGACTTGGGACAAGGCCAAGCTAGGACACTTGCTACCTTGTTAGGATCCATTGCAACCACACCAGCAGACAAGATGTGTCCCAGATACTCTACAGAAGTTTTACCAAATGAACACTTCTTTTTGTTGGCCACAAAACTGTTCTCCTCCAGAATCTGCATAACTATGCCCAGCTGTTTCAGATGCTCTTTCCAGTTTTCACTATAAATAAGTATGTCATCAAAAAACACAAGTACAAACTTCCTCAAGTATGGCCTAAAGAGGTCATTCATAGTTGCTTGGAAAGTAGTCGGGCATTGGTTAATCCAAAAGGCATAACCAAGAATTCATAATGCCCCGTGTGAGTTCTAAAAGCTGTTTTGGGCACATCCTGAGCAGCCACTCTTATCTGATGGTAACCAGCCTTCAAATCGATCTTTGTGAAAATTTCTGCCTTGCCCAACTCATCCAACATTTCCTGTATCACTGGGATGGGGTACTTGTCAGGAATTGTGGCTTTGTTCAATTCTCTGTAATCCACGCAGAATCTCCAACTCCCATATTTTTCTTTACTAGAAGGACAGGGCTCGAGAAAGGGCTTTGAGATGGTTGGATGGTTCCTGACTTAAGCATCTCGGTGACTAATTTCTCAATTTCATCTTTCTGATGAAACCCATATCTGTAAGGCCTGACGTTCACTGCACTAACCCCCTCTTTTAAGGGAATTCTATGGTCTATAGTCCTTACTGGAGGTAACCCCTCTACTTCTTCAAACATCCTGGGAAACTGAGCTAGCAATCCCTCCAATGAGTCCATCTGCCCTCTATCAACCTCAGTCATCCTGAATTCCTTATCCTCACAGCTTACTTCCCAAACCAAGGCCTCATATTCTATCTCTGTGAGCTTGTGAAGGCCATTCATAGACACTTCAGTAACAACAAGAGTGGGGTCTCCCTGAATCGTGATTCTCTTTCCATTTCTATAATCAAACTCTATAGTCATATCCTCCCAATCAACTAGAGTTTTCTTCATAGCGTGCAGCCATGTGAATCGCAGTATGATATCTATACCTCCCAGGTCAAAGGGATAGCAGTCAATGTCCATACCACAACTGCCAAAATGCAAGGGAAGAGCTCTACATATTCCACTAGCTTCAACCCTACTGCCATTGCCCAATCTCACCCCAAACCTATCAGTTTTCTCCACCTGTAATTCTTCTACTTCCACAATCCTCGAATTAACAAAACAGTGGCTGGCTCGCTCCACTGTCTACTAGGGCTATCACCTTCCTCTCCCCTAGTTTGGCTCGAATTTTGAGAGCTCTCTTGGCTAGGCCACTTCCTAGGGCATGAAGAGGTAGTTCGAGCCATTGGAGGGCTGAGTCTCCAACGTTTTCCACCACTGGCCCCCTAATCTCCCCAATCTGAACCACCTCTAGGTCAACCTCAGTGGAAGCAATTTCTTCTTCCTCAATCTCCACCAGCTTGAAGACCCTTTCTGAGCACCGATGCATAGGTGAAATTGGTTGTTTACATTTGAAGCACAATCCCTTAGCCCTCAGGTCATTGTATTCAGCGTTTGAGATGGTCCTGGTGAACCTCGATCTTCCATTCGAGTTCTGGAATTGATTTCCAGCCATTGGAGATGGTGGGGTCCATCCAATCCGGGTTGGCTCTTTCTCTAACGGGTTTCGCCCAGATCCGTTAATAGAGCTAGGGTTAGGGTTATTCCAGGATTTTGAGGCCCAATCTTTAGACCCCGACTCGTTTCCCTGGCCCGTCTCGAAGTTAAGTTTCCTTTCAACTCTGCGAGCCCCATCCATGTCTGCCATGAATTCTGCCGCCTCAAACGACTGGAGTTCCACCCTAATCTCTGACTTCAACCCAGCTAAGAAGTATCCCAGCAGCTGGTCATTGCCCAACCCATGGGTATGAGAGGCACACACAATGAGTTCATTGACGAATTCATCAACAGAGGTAGTCTGTTTGAGAGAGCTGAGGTGTTCAAACCTGTTTGAGGCATCGATTCCCAGGAATCGCTTCACTAGCTCGGCCTTCAGATCTTCCCAGGAGAAATATGGCCGTTGCTGGCTCAACCATCGGATCCAGTTCAGAGCTGATCCGTTCAGACTCACCATGGCCGTAGTGACTCGGTCCACTGGTTTGGTTGCTTGGATGGAGAAATACTACTCAGCTTTGGAAACCCAGGTTAGCACATCCTCTCCATTAAATTCTGGGAACTCCACCTTCTTCACCATCAGGGGAGCGCCTTCGTTTCCAAAACGGCCTGGGTCTGGTGTTTGCCGCTCAAATCCTGGGGGATCGGTTCCTGCTGGGAACGCTCTCTGGTTCGACTGGTTACTCGCTGATGGGGAAGCTGCCTTGTTATTGGCTTCCATCATCGTGAGCATTCGGGCTAGATGATCCTCCATGATCGTGAACCCAGACTCTGCTCGCAAACTGGCTTCCTTGCTGGCTTCACTCAAGGCTGCCTGAGCCTTCTGGAGCTCCTCTTGATTCTTATGAATCTTGCTCAACTCCTCCTCTAAAGCATTCACTCTCGCATCTAACTTCATCTCTCACTATTCTCTCAATGAAAGCACCAAATTGTTAGAATAGGAGAGCCCAACCACAATATCACTCAGGTATATTGATGATTCTCTCAGGAAAACAAGATAACTCTCAAGGAAGACAACCCTTTCAATGAGCCCAAGGCTACTGCCCGAATTTCTTTCTAATTTCTGGATAACTCTCTCCCAACACCCTTCATTCCCTTATATACTCACTATTACATAGCCAACATATCCCATTATCTTCTCTCTCTCCTCTAACTGAATCTGACAACTTTTATTGCATAATATATAAAATAAGAAAAGGCATCTTTCTGTTATCCTTCTTCTCTGCTGGTGTTATGCCAAGGGTGTTGGTGGACCCCTCTTCCTTCTGCCATATACTATATAACCGCCCACCTTAATAGTATTGGTGTTGCACGTAATGTGATTTCTGTGATGGAAAGTTGTGGCTACGAGTGTGATGTGGAAACCTATAACTCATTGATACACAGGTATTGTGAAGCCGGGATGCTGGAGGATGCACACAAATTGCTTGGTGAAATGGAGGAAAAGGGTTGTTCCCCTGATGTCGGAACATTCAATACACTGTTACGCGGGTTTGCTAATCAGAAACAAAGTGCAAGAGTCGAGGAGCTTGTTCAGAAAATGCATGATATGAGGATTTCATCCAACTCAAACACAACATTGAGTTATTTGACTCCTTGTTCTTCTTCTTTTTTGGTGAAGTTTGTCTCCTTGTTCTTGATATGCTTTCCTAAATCATTATTTTTTGATCGAGTCTTTTGATAATGAATGAATGAATTCCATTGTTGGCTTGTGTTTAGGTTTAGCTTTTTCTATAAAGTGTCAAGAAAGGGGGTGCAAGAAATTTCTCTCCACCTTCAGAGCTGTCGAGGATTAGTTTAATCTGTACGAGCAACAAAATCAAGATCAGTCAATCGAACAATTGTTGAGCAGGGTGTGGATTGTTGGAATTTCGTAGATTGTTATTTGTTTTGTGCATATTACAGGTGACAGGTGGATTTGGATAAAAAAAATCTGGTAAAAACTTAGCAAGATGGATTTGTGAAGTGATTCTGTACTTATCCAATATATGCCTTACTTTTATCTAAATTGATGTTCAGATCCTTCTGCAATTTTAAGGTTGAGCTATTCCAGAAGTTTGTCCGTACGGTCAACTTTAGTCAAATACTTTAACCTTCCTGTTCCTATCCACTTTCGAAGGCACCAATTTCTTCTCATATCTGGTGGTGGGCTGATAGAGAGAGAAATGCAGTACCTGTGATACCATTAAGCTTTAATTTGATTCTTTTTTTTTTTTGCACTTAATAAGAGGCGAGATCTCAAAGAAGTTCCCCTACCCACGTAGCCAGCTACGACGGAATCAGTGACCCAGATGACCACATCACACTCTATTAGAACTTATGAGTATCTCAGTTGCTCGTGGTAGCCGGGTTCCGGTCCGGTCCAGGACCGGAAATCCGGATAATTTTTTTTTGAAAAAAATTGTTAAAGAATTTGGAAAATTTTATATTTTTTATATAGAAAAAACCCGTTCCGGTCCGGTCCCCGGTCCAAGAGTTTAAAAAATTCCGGTCCGGTCCGGTCCCCGGTCCAAGAGTTTAAAAAATTCCGGTCTGCCGGTCCGGTCCGGACCGGTTGTGCATCCCTACAACATTGACGTGGTTCATGTACCTGCCACACGGATCAGTCGCCTCTTTAGCCGACTTAGTCAATGCGTTTAAAATTCAATTTGCTAGTAGTCACAAACTAGAGAGATGATCTAGTGAATTATATCATATTATCCAAGAGTAACGAATTGTAATGCGAGCTGACGAAATATCCATGTCGAAGCTTCGAGGACGTACAAGCTAAGGCAATGGCGCATGCCAGACTGGAGGAGGATGATGATCTCGCACTCTAAAGCATACCACTTCAATAATAAATATACGTCTAACAAGCACAACACACTACCACTTCACTCAAACCATAAGACCCTCGCGTAGCGCAACATCAACATATTAAAAGATCGTTGATACTACAATGAAAGGAATTGTGAGTGGATTCACCTGAGATCCAATTAAAAGGTTGACCCACCCGAAAAAAGAAAGAAAGGGTGCACTATGACTTTGCCTAATCATATCTTAATTTTATCCAGTAATTAACTTGATTCTTCTAGAAGAGAATTATGCATTGGATGCTAAATTTCGTGAACTTTCTTACTGTACATTTTTTGGTTGAACCAAAAGTTATACATGGATTGAACAAGCTAGCTTTTTTTTCATCTCTGATCTGTTGATGGTGGAAAGCAGGAGGAGTGGCAATATGCTCTGTATTTATTGTTGCTTAAGGCAGGATTACATACCATATATATATATATAGTGTTGAGGGCTTTGTCTCTAGTGGACAGCTGTGATACAAAGGATAATTCTAGAAGAGGGCTAGATACAAGATATTTTCTATGTTATTACAATACTGTTACTATCCTCCCTCGATCCGAAGCGGGTGTAGGCTGAGCAAGGATCGCATTGCATTGAAGAGGGCTGTCGGCAGAGGCTTAGTTACCAAGTCCGCCTTTTGATCTTTAGACGAGATAAAAGCAACCACAAGAGATTTGTTCCGAACTCTCTCTCGGACAAAGTGGTAGTCAAGACATAGATGTTTTATCTTTTGATGTTGAACCGGATTAACCGCAAGGTAGGTGGCGCCGATGTTATCACGCCAAAGTGTTGGAGGCTGCGGTAACCGAATTCCAAGTTCAAACAACACACTTTGAAGCCATAGTGTCTCGCTTGTAGCATTTGCGAGAGCTCGATATTCGGCTTCGGTTGTAGATCGAGACACCGAGGGCTGCTTCTTGGAAGTCCAAGAGACTAGATTCTCGCCATGGAATATACAATAAGCGTTTGTGGAGCGACCGTCACTCTTATCACCTCCCCAGTCCGAATCCGTGTAAACTGCAAGGCTAGAGCTTGGAGTACAGGAGATGAAGAATTGAAGGTCTGGAGTTGCATTCAAATATCTGAGCACCCGCTTGGCGCCCTGCCAATCACGAGTCGTAGGATAATGCATAGCTTGGCACAGCCGGTTGATGGCGAAAGACACATCGGGGCGAGTAAACGATAGGTACTGAAGTCCACCGATGATGTTGCGGTAGAGTGTGGGGTCATTGAAGGGTGGCGATGTCTCAACAAGGGACAGTGCAACAAAGTTTGTAGCCATGGGAGTTGCCACTGGTTTTGACTTGTCCATTTTTGCTCGAATGACTAAGTCCTGGATGTATTTGGATTGACTTAGAAAGATCCCTTCCTTGCTACGCCTGACTTGAATTCCAAGAAAATAATAAAGTGGGCCAAGATCTTTCACCGAGAATTCTTCAGAAAGTTTCTGTACAAAAGCACTTTAAAAAGCATCATTGTTAGACATAACAAGCAAGTCATCAACATATACCAAAACAAAGACAAGATTGGTCCCTTGGCGATGTAAGAAAAGGGAGGCATCCGATTTTGAGGGTGAAAACCCCATGGTGATCAAGGAGTCACTTAGACGAGCAAACCAAGCACGAGGTGCTTGCTTGAGGCCGTAATGGGAGCGATTTAATTTGCAAATGTGAGATGGGAAAGATTTGTGGTGAAAACCGGGTGGTTGAATGGTGTAGACGTCCTCCGTCAAGGTCCCGTGTAGAAATGCATTTTGAATGTCGAGTTGTCGAACCGACCAATTGTGCATCGCCGCAAGTGAGAGGAGAAGACGGATAGTGGATGGCTTGACAACCGGGCTAAAAGTCTCCTCATAATCGAGACCATGAACTTGGGTGTAGCCTTTGGCAACGAGGCGAGCCTTCCGCCTTTCAATGGTCCCATTGGAGTGACGTTTTGTTTTAAATACCCACTTGACACCGACGACGTTGGTGGAGGAATGGGAAGGAATGAGGGACTAAGTATTGGTGGAGAGAAGGGCTTTGAATTCGGCATCCATAGCAGCCCGCCATTCCGGATATTTGGAGGCTTCGGTGTATGAGGTGGGTTCATCGGGAATATGTGTGGTGCTATTGCAATTAGGTGGCCAAGGGATGGTCCCGTCCGATCGAATAAGGGGTTTGGAGATATGGGATTTGGATCTCGTGGTCATGATGTGGAGTGGGCCAGCTGGGGGCACAACTGATGTGGACTCAGAAGAATCTGGGCCGGATGATGGCAATGCAGGAGAGCATGTTGGTGTGGAGGAATTAGAGGAGGGAGTTGTTTGTGGGCTGGGAGTTGTTTGTGGGCTAATCATTGTTTGTGGGCTGGTAGGAGAATGAGGACGAGATGGTAATGGGATGGAAGTGGGTGGTGATGAAAAATGTGAAATAGAATTGGCATCTGGGAGAGGATGTGGCAGAGAAGGCAATGAGGCTAAAGGTGGAGTGAGAAATTTTTGTGGATTTGATTTGGACGGGTAAGGAAAAGTTGTCTCATGAAAGATAACTTCTCTAGAAAAACAGGTTCGATGATTTTCCCAATCATAACAAATATAACCCCGGTAGTTGCTAGCATACCCAAGAAAAATATTAGGAGTGGAGCGGAAGGAGAGTTTGTGAGCTCGATAAGGGCGAACGTTAGGAAAGCATAAGCACCCGAAAACACGAAAGAAATTGTAGTCGGGAGGTTGATAAAATAAGAGATCAATGGGTGTTTTGTTGGCAATGATGGGTGTAGGGAGACGATTGATAATGTATGTGGCGGTCTCAAAAGAATAGTCCCAAAAGGTAAAGGGTAGGGAGGCTTGTTTGAGAAGCGTGAGTCCCATGTCGACAATGCGTCGATGACGGGATTCAATACTCCCATTTTGTTGGTGAGAGTGTGGGCAAGTGAGACGATGGGCTATCCCCAATTGTTGAAAGAGAGGTTTTAGAGGTTTAAACTCGGTTCCCCCATCCGTTTGAAAGTGGGATATCTTTGTGTCGAAAAATTTTGTAATGAAAGAGATAAAGGTAGACACAATTTTTGGGACAAGATTTTTAGTGGAAAAAGGAAACACCCAAAGAAACATAGAAAAATCATCCAAAATTGCCAAATAATATGAATTGCCTTTCATTGAAAGTTCATGGGCTGGGCCCCATACATCCATAAAAAGCAAAGAAAAGGCTGACTTGAGACGGATGGATTGGGCTTGTGTGGGAGCGCATGGGCCTTGGCCCATGAGCAGGATTGACAAAGTTTTGTTGGACCAAGTGAGCCTTGTTTAGGTAAGCTAGGGAAAGTCTGGAAAACAGCAGCAGCAACCAAGTGTGAGGTGTGACCTAAACGGAGATGCCAAAGATCAGTGGAGGCGACGGTGGTGTTGTGAGCTTGCGGCGAACTGGACGGTGGCGGAGAGGCGGCGCCGACAAACTCGTACAAACCATTTCTAGCTGGACCTTGAAGGAGGACGTGGAGTGTGCGGGAATCCTTCACAACAAAAAATGAAGAATGAAACTCAAAGAAGACATTATTGTCAGTGCAAAACCTATGAACAAATAACAAATTCTTAGAGATTTTAGGAGTGTGAAGAAGATTGGTAAGTTTAAATAAGCGATTGGAGGAAGAAATAGAACCAGTTCCCTGGGATTGAATTGGTATTTGGGACCCATCGCCAAGAGATACCGTATCTGTGCCTTCGTAGTGGTAGTTGTCGAGGCGCAAGTTTGCTAGGTCGGGTGTGAAGTGATGCGTGGCCGCCGTGGCCGGGTACCAACTGTTTGGGCCGCCAGAGTGGGGATGAGAGGCAATGTAGTTTGCTTGAAAAGAGGTTGGAGGTGGTTCTTGGCGAGCTTGATCATATCGATGCCAACATGTCATAGCTGTGTGTCCCGGCTTGGAACAAAGTTGACAAATCGGACGGGTGTCGGGAGCGCCAGAGAAAGTGGTCGGAGGAGCTCCCCTGCTTTTCCCTCTGTTGCCTCTGTTTTGACCTCGGTGAGGGCCTCTATTTCCTCGGTGCTGACCACGTCGTCTCGAGTGAGTGAAGTTCGCCTCAATCTGAGTATTGAGGGACTGAGTTTGTTGCATCAATCGGGACTCATGGACAAGAAGATGCGACAGAATCTGAGTCGGTGGTGGAAGGGTGGCCTGAGTTGAGAGGGTCGTCACCACTGTGTCGTAGCTACTGTCCAGCCCGGAGAGGACATAGGAAATAAACTCGACGTCGGCGATGCTCTGTCCAGCAGCACCCAACATCTGAGCCAAGGCTTTGGCCTTGTTAAAGAAGACCGTGATAGAATCGGCCCCCTTTCTGAGGTTAGCAAGTTGGCGGCGCGTGTGAATCACTTGGGCGCTGGATCGAGCGGCAAACAAGTCATGGAGACTTGTCCAGAGCTCCCTCCAGAACTTGTGCAAGTACAGTCTTTGTAAGAGAGGAGGCCAGGATGGCTTGAACGAGCTGATCCTTGGCGTTCCAGTTGATGAATGGAGCATTGGCTTCTGCAGTGAGCAACTCCGGTGGACATGGAAACGAACCGTCGACAAGACGATACAGATTGTGTGCCTTGAGATACGGTGTGACTTGTGCCTTCCATAGCGGGAAGTTCTCGTGGGAGAGCTTAACCATGATGAAGGAAGAGAATGAAGGTAGAGGTGGGTTGTTTTGTGGTTGAGAGGCAGGAACAACATCCAATGTTGGAGGCGTTGTGTTGTCGGAAAAAAAATCTGAGTTTTGTGTTTAGGTTAGGAGGAAGATGAAGAAAGGGCCGTTGGACTTTTGTCCTTTCTGGCTCTGGATACCATGGTGGAAAGCAGGAGGAGTGGCAATATGCTCTGTATTGATTGTTGCTCAAGGCAGGATTACATGCCATATATATATACAGTGCTGAGGGCTTTGTCTCTAGTGGACAACTGTGATACAAAGGATAATTCTAAAAGAGGGCTAGATACAAGATATTTTCTATGTTATTACAATACCGTTACTAGTTGATCCGTTTAGCGACTGTTTTTACCATTAGTATATGAAATTTATGAAATTCTAGCTTAATTTTTTTTTACCATCGACGGGAAATGCACCTTCTGGTAATATGTAAAATGATAAACTATTTTAATATTGGATTTTTCTGATATAAGCTAGTGTAGGAGACATGAGTAAAATATTCCTTCAGACACCTGAATAAGAATCACTCATTAGTCATTACCATATAATTCCTTTGTTCATCATCACAAGCTTACATAATCTATGCATAGCCATAAGTGAAAGCAGTAAAAGATCGAAGAGAATCCAATTCATCCTAAAGACGCTTGATCTTTAAAAAATACATAAGTATGTTATATGTACCTTGTGCCAAAGAACTGTTCTGGATGAAGAATTTCCGAGCTCCATTTACTTTGTCCAAACGAGAATTAAATTGTGTCCAAATGCTCTGAGCGGTTTAGAAGAAAAAAAAACACACATTGTCTGCAATGGCGCGATCTAGAGATCCAATAAGCCAAAACATCACGAGATTATTGTAGGATTTGTAGCGATCCCATAGACGAAGATGACTGGGATGGGAAAGTTCAGTAGATTGGGGATAAGAATCGTCGATGAAGGCCAATTTATTATTGACACTCCATGTCACCAAGACTGGGCTTCCCAGAACAAAAAAACTCATGCCGTTGAATGCCTTCGACACCATAATCATGTCAAGCCCATTAGATGGATATAGGTAAAGTGGATGACAGAGATCACTAGATCGGTGATTGCTTGGTTAGCGGCAGACGACATAGTTGATCATGAAGAAGCCCTGAAAATAGAGGCTTGATCGAAGCAAGTGGAATCGAAGATGATCTACAAGGAAGAAATCGAGAGATCAAATTTCAGAAATGCTCGGAAAGAAGGATCGAGTACTTTACTGATACCAAGTTAGGTAAGAATTGAGAGAGAAGAAGGGACTGAATCGCTTTGATTTCATTGATTGATCAAGCTAAAGCATTACATAATTACATCAGTTTATTTAAGCAACACTCCTTTGAAGAATTCCGAGATTGCTTGTCAAATCATGTATGTTTATATATAGACCTCCTCTGAAGAATTCTTTCTCTGAGTTTCAGGTGAACACACATGAAAACAATTTGATGAAGTTTAATTGAATTTGGGCTTATGATGTTTTTATGTTATGTTTGTTAGTTAAACTTCTTCTTGCATTATTTCAGTTATAATATCATGGTTGGAATCCTAATCTTCTCCTTGTATAATTGAGTTTACTGTTTTTTGTTCTTAGAGTGATATGGAGAATAGTGAAAGTTGCTCATGTATTTCAGGGATAACCTTTACAATATAGCACCAACCCTAGATACAAAGGATCACTAGAAAGGTGCCAAGTGTTACTATAGAATGTTCTTATACAAAAGAGACTAGGCAAAATATCTTCTTGTGCTATTACGCCCCCTCGATTTGAGCGGGTTGCAAACAAAGCTTGGATCGAAGCAGAACGAAGCGAGCACTTGATAGAGGCTTTGTAAGTAGGTATGCAATCTGGTCTTTGGAGGATAAGAATGTGACCCTTAATGTCTTGGCTTGCACTCGTTCTCTAACAAAGTGATAATCAAGGGCTATGTGTTTGATGCGATGGTAGAGCACGGGATTGACGGCGAGGTAAGTAGCTCCTAAGTTGTCACACCAAAGCAAAGGAGCATCAAGAAGTGTGACTCCAAATTCAGCAAGCAAAGTTTGAACCCAAAGCAATTCACAAGTGCCAGATGCGAGACAGAGGTACTCAGCTTTTGTTAACGAGGAAGAAATTGTTGCTTGTTTCCGAGAAGACCACGATACCAGGTTGGATCCCAGAAAGATGCAGTAGGTGCCGATTGAGCGTTTGTCTTGTTTCTCGCAGCCCAGTCAGAATCTATAAAGGCAGAGAGAATGACATCTGACTTGGAGGAAATGTGAAGCTGCAGAGTTGATGTTGCATTGAGGTAGCGGAGTATCCGCTTGACCGCTTGCCAAAGATGTTGCTGAGGAGATTGCATGAAACGACACACTTTGTTGACGGGAAAAGCGATGTCTGGCTGTGTGAATGACAAGTATTGCAAACTGCCAACAATACTCTGGTAGAGATGAGAGTCCGGAAAGGGAGCGGATTGCAGCGGAAAAGGAGTAGTGGACATTGGCGTCAGTACAGGCTTGGTCTTGTGCATATTCGCCTTCAGACAAAGGTCCTCAATGTATCTCTTTTGCCATAGATAAAACCCGTCGGATGTCCTAGCAACTTCAATGCCGAGAAAATAATGCAGTGGTCCAAGATCTTTAACGGGAAACTCAGCTGAAAGTGCATGGACAAACCGATCTGCAAGACAAGGGTTAGATGACACAACAAGCAAATCATCAACATACACCAAGATAAAAACAGATTGGTCCCCTTGGCGGAAGGTAAAGAGGGAGGAGTCGGCTCGAGAAGGGGAGAAACCGAGGGAGACAAGAGAATCACTAAGTTCAGAAAACCAACCCCGAGAGGCTTGCTTTAGGCCGTATAAGGACTTGCGTAATTTACAAATGAAGTTAGGAAAGGAAGGATGAGAAAAACCTGGGAGGTTGCTCGATGTACACACCCTCGCTAAAGTCACCGTGAAGGAAGGCGTTTTGGATGTCAAGTTGGCGAGCGGACCACCCTCTCATGCCGGCAAGGGATAAAAGGAGACAGATGGTTGTGGGTTTGGCTACGGGGCTAAAGGTTTCGGTGAAATCGACACCATGAAGTTGATGAAAGCCCTTAGCCACAAGTCTTGCTTTGCGGCGTTCAATTATACCATCGGAGTGATATTTAGTCTTGAAGACCCATTTGACTCCTAGAACGTTGGATGAAGTACTTGGTGAAACAAGAGTCCATGTGCCCGTTTTGATGAGAGCATTGTACTCGGAGGACTTGCTTGGCACCATTCTTGATGTTTGGATGCTTCAGAGTAGCAAGTAGGTTCATCCGGGATGATAGAGGTGGATGAGCATGAGGGTGTAGGCCATGGGATAGTTCCATCATGTCGAATTTTGGGTTTGGAGATGGCATTTTGTAGACGTGTGGCCATGGGATGTGATGATGTGGAAGGAAGTGTCTCAGGAATAGGCAATAAAGGGGAGGAGGATGGTTCATTTTGTAGCTCAGTTGAGGGAGCAGTGAAGGATTGGGTAGAATTAGGAGAGTTGGGTTGTTGGTGCAAAATTGTGTCAGTGTTTTGGGCCGGAGAGGAAGGGCCCGCTAGAGAAATAGAAGACGGTGGATCAATTTGTGGAGCAGGAGGAGGTGGATTGGGCCCACTGAGAATATGGGGAGATGGACTTCAGAGGAAGTGTTTTGTGAAGGCGAGGAAGGTGTGGATTTAGTGGCAAAGGGGAAAGTGTTCTCATGAAAGATGACGTTCCGGGATATGTAGATTTTGGAAGCAACCCAATCAAAGCAAATGTAACCCTTGTGAGATCCACTATAGCCAAGAAATATAGTGGGTGAGGAGCGGAAATTTAGTTTGTGGCGGTTATAGGGATGAAGATTTGGAAAGGCGAGACACCCAAATTCAATTAAACTTCATCAATTAAACCAGTGGTCCTTTGTATCTAGGGTTGGTGCTAAGTGTTACTCTAGAATGTTCCTATATATAAAGGAGACTAGGCAAAATATCTTCTTGTGTTATTAGTTCTTTATGTTTTTTCTTTTTATTGTGTCCTCTCGACTAGTTCGGTGTTGGGTGATACTTGATGCATTGTTGATGCATTGTTGTGTCTTTCTTTTGTTTTCTATAATATTTCTCTTTGTAGTATTTTTTTATATAAAATAAAAATACTTTAGACCCCATAGACGTGTTTAGGGTTACCTAGGCAATGAATGAGAATGAAAGATCAGTTGGAGAGAAGGAAGAATAACGGAAGATTGTTCATTAAATTACTTAGGAATTTAAGTAATATGTATTCTCTTTTTTAGGATAGTTATTATTTTTATATGCTGCAAACTGCTCGCGGGCTGATGATGACTACATGTGCCATCCAATTTGAGTTGGATACTGTTACTTGTACTACATACACATTCCTTGTTTAGGCAGTGGTGATATCATTGTAACGGTACAAAAAGATCTATTCAGGTGTGTTGCAAACTTTGCTTTGATGCAGACTAATGAGTATTAAGTAAAAATTATGTTGTAGAGATTCATTCCTTGGCAGTTTTTAGTAAGAAAATGTCATCACATGCCTTGATCTATACAAATATATGCATACCTTTTCTTCTTGCTCTAGTTACACCTGCTGTCAAATCCCTTGTAAAGGTATATTAATCTTTTCCTATTTTCCAGGCATTGGATGATCTTCTTCATGCTATGACTGGATTTAAAGGAAATGAAGATGTTGACGGTGACAAAGGAGTTGAAATCCCCTTTTATGATGATCTTAAAAGGGATAAGAGTCTGAAAAGATACTTCGGATGAGTCAAAATCATGCGCATCAAGGTTGTTATGTGTTATGAGAACTATGTTTAAGGGTAATGTAACTTGTATTCAGCATTTGACATTGTTTTGGGATTTATGTTTGTTTGTGTTAATTACATTGAATTTTGATTTAATATATAGAAATTATTTTTGGATTGTAATGTGTTGAAGGATATATGTACTGGCCAGGGCATTATGTATCGACCCCTAAATATAAAAGCAGGTATATATAGTACTACGTATATACCCCGGTTAACTAGAGGCCGGTGTAGATTAACAAATAAAATTGGTGTGTATAATCTAAGTAATATACCCAGGATTTTTAAAGGACCGGTATATAAAGTAAATAAAATACCCCCAGATTTACCCAATTTTACACCGGAGATTATGGAGGACCGTGGTATATTCTATTCAAATACCCCGGATAAGGAAATGAAGGAGGAATCTCAAAAAAAATTAGCAGAAAATACCCCGGGCGTGGTTTTAACATTATCCGGGATATATTGTTATTAACAATATACCCCGCCTACCATTACACCGGACGAGGATCCGGGGTATATTTGAAAAACGTCCGGGGTATATAGCTTGTTTTTTAGTAATTGGTTATTTATTATGAGAACTAGATTTAATCATTTTGTTTTCATGTTGATGTTGTTGGAGCCCAGAAATTGCGATCACGCGACACAACACTTCGCGTGACACAGGGCGTCTGGACAATCAACTTATATGTAACACACCACGTCGTCTTCTTCCTCAAGACCAACCTTATTCTCGACACCTATGACACCTGCGTAACCAAACCGAGAAGGAGAGTCCGGGTTCGGCACTTTTTCGCTCCAACAAGAAGGATTAACACAACCAGAGACGTCGAAACAACGCAAGTGTATATGAAGGTAGGGAGAAACAGAGTGAAGGAAAAAAAGAGTAATATGTCAATTAAAACGTTCCACGTTCCAAGCTTATAATAAACCGAATAGTTCAGAAAATGTACATAACAACATTAAAAGCTTGATAGCAAAACTACGAGTAGTAAAACAAGTGCTACACGTCCAAACTCTTCTAGGAAGTGAATGTTTCGTAAGATTGAAGCTTAGGCTCGCTCTTGTGTATTTCTCACTGCCAAGAGGAAGGTGAAGCGTTTTTCCCTTTGTAAAAGATCTGCCCTTTCTTATCCATTGGGTTGCGTTTTTATACTATCAGCAGGGACCCACGCGAGTCAATTACCGATTTGCCCCTCGACACTTAATCTCGTTGTATCCTCTTACTGGGCTTCACCTGTTTATGGGCCGCTTTATTCTTCTGGGCTGACTTCTTGGACCGACCCGGCTCGCGTTCCATGGGCCTGACCCAATTTCCTATGGGCCTCGCGAGCCCATCGAGAACCGGCTCCAACAGATTAACAAAAAGAGCAATATCGACCAAAGTTGCATGATGTACGTACATTTTTAATTCATTTACGAAGTATTATACAAACTTGCATAATGTATGTACTTTATTTTTTATATATTGGTTATATTTAATGAGGTAAGGCTCTGTTCGGGAGCTTATTTTTCCAAAAAGCTTGAAATCCTAGCTTATTGTTTTCATAAGCTAGCTTATTTTTCTTTAAAATTAAGTATAAAAATACATGTGCCTAACAGGCACTTAATTAACTTGAAAAGATTCACTGTATACAGCTGGCTCTCTCCTCTCTCTAGACTCTCTCTTGCCTTCTGTATTATTCTACGGATTTCTTCCCCTTTCTCCTCCGCCGCCATGTAAATAGCCACCGCCTCGTCTCCGCTGCGGCTCTTCAGCCCTCTGGCTTCGGCCATGGCTCAGGTAGGCTTTCTTCACCTTATACCACAACTTTATTCAAACTCAAGCCCAAAATTTTGACCATATCCATGTCTCTGCGGCGGATCTTCAGCCCTATGGTGTCGGCCAGGGCTCAGGTAGCTTTTCTTCCCCTTATACCACAACTCTATACCACAATTGTAGTCAATATTATGTCCAACGTTTAGACCACAATGGTGATGATTCATGTTTCTATTTTCACGGTAAAAAATGGATTGAAGTCTACTATTCGGTTCTGGCTAAATCAGGCTTGAATTCTCATCCCTTCCATGTCCACCGACACCTGTGTTTGTATAAAATGACCATTGTTGATGGATCCCAGCGCGTTGGTGTTGAAAGAAGCTCAGGTACTAATACTTTCTCCTCTATCTCAAATTCATACCATAAATTAGTTCAGAATCAAGTAAAAAACCCTGCTTATAACTATTCTGACTTCTGGTATTGCTATATGGATAAAGCCCGAATTCAGTATTCTCACAAAAAATTGATTGCTACCCTGGCTTGGGCTATGAATGATATATATTCTCATAAATCAGGAAGATTGAAAGTTGGTATGCCTATTTTGAGTCATTTCAAGTCATTATCAGATACGTTATTACTTTTGGTCCTGATTGAGGAAAAAAGATCAGCATCTCACCTTAGTTGCCTCTATGCTCAATCCTGTAATCATAATGGCAAATTTGTTTCTGTTTATAGTAATGTTGTCTCTAATCCTATATTTTATCTTCTCTGGTGAGATTACTCTGTTTATAGTATTGGGGGTCACAGTAGTAGCCATAAGATGACTTCTCAGAGGGCTGATGTTGAGTTCTTTCTGAACCTTTGGTTTAGTTTGTATGTGTATGATGTTTCATGTGCTGCTGATGATATTAATAATACATCCATAGTCTTAACACGAACCTTTTTTAAGTGGAATAGTCCTGCTAAGAGATTCTATAGGTTTTGGGAGAATATTGGGTTACTTATATACCACCAATTGTGCTGTTTGGTTCCAAATGAATATGTATCTATTTGAGAAAAGTCTTGTTTGTGGATGGATTGATGATTACTGGTGTTATATGCATTTTCTATTTACTCTGAGATGTGCCAATTGTTATAGGTGTATCTGGATAATTGTAGTTGTGAATTTACATTATAATAATTTTATTCTTGGGTATCTGTCTCATTACAAAGATAACTGTGATACTAAGACTATCACTTATATTTTGTGTAATTATATGACTTTCCTTATGATGAATTTTAATAACAATCCTAATATAATGTATTGGAACCTAAATGATACTGATCTTTTCTTATATGAGAATATTCTCAGATTTGTTGTTTTTGTAGCTTATATCTACTTTAACCTTGATAGTTTTGATGATTATAATTATAATAATTCCTGTTCTTTATCTGTTTGTTCTTCTATGTTTCTAAGTCTGTGGTGTTATTATTATTGGAACTCTTGGTACACCAGACATTTCTATTTCACATTTCATACCAAGGACTATGTTTCTGATGTCTTTAGGATCAATGATGTTCCTTTTTTCGTTGGTAGATTTGTTATGGATCTTCTAATTTGGCTTATTTACTGCCTGGATTTTAATATTTGCTTTAATACTAAGTTATACAATAATATCCATTTGGTTTATCTTATTGATAGTATGAGTGGCTTTTATAATAATATCCTTACAAAACTTCATTACAAGAGCAGTCATATACTTCAATCTGTTTATGGGTTGATTTACTATTATGATGATTATTTTCCTTTTACTATTACTAAGTTTTTCATTATCTATGTTGTTTTTACTCACAGCAATTTGGCTTATATCTGGTGTTTGAACTTGACTTTAATGGGTTCTTGTGGTTTCACTTTATGGTGTTCCTGCAAATGGATCTTGGTAGTATTTCACCGTCCATTGTAACCTATCTTCACTGTCTACGTGTCAATTGGAGGTTTCATCTGTCCAATTTCCCTGACAGTTGTGGTGGCGTGTGGAGAGCTCTCCAAGTCTCTTTTTGTAAGAATTATAAACATTTACCACATTACTCCGTATCTTCTAATCAATAGTGGTGAACAGATTCAGACAAAGACATGTAAATGTTCTTTTAGTACGATCGTGGATCAATACATGAATATGAATTTGATGTTAATTCCATTCAACAATATCAAAATTCTCTTTTCTCGAATTTGTTATATACGAGACTTATATCTTCCTAATGGGTATGACTATCTCCCTCCATTTTGGGTTAAAACTTTTTGGAATAGTAATTTGAATAAATTTATTAATAATAAATATGAATATAGCTTATTGGAATTGTAGAGGGTCAGGAGACCCCATTTCTGGACTGAGATTTCTTATATGAGGAAAAATCATGCTTTAGATATGTTATGTTTAGCTGAAACAAAATATAATGAAATTCCCAGCAATCAATTTCTAGCAAATATTGGCTTTAAAAAAGTTATCATTTCTCCGGCAGATGGGACAAAAGGGGGCCTTTGGCTTCTGTATACAAATTTTGTTAAAGTAAATTATTTCAACATTTTGTATAATGATAATAATGCCATTATATTACGATATAATGAGCCTTCTAAAGAATTTAATATCATTTTTATCTATGCCCCTAGTAGAGAAATTCAGAAACAAGACTACTGGAACTTTATATCTCAAATTATCAACGCCCACACTGAACCCTTTCTCATTATGGGAGATTTTAATGATATTTTAACCCCACAGGATAAATATGGGGGCATTCCGGTTAATGCTCTAAGACTGTCTAGATTAAATACTTTTGTTTCCACTCATGGTTTTATTGATATAAATGTATCTGACTCCCCATTCACATGGAAGAGATTTAATAGTATCAATGGAAATACAATCTTTGAAAGATTAGATTGAGTGCTTATCCAACCTTTCATTGTCAATTATTTCAATAATATCACGTTAAAACACTTACCTTTTACAACGTCGGACCATTGTTGTATTTTGTTGCAATTAGGACATAAATTTTTACCAAAAATTACCCTGTCAGATTTGAAAATAACTGGACCACGAATGAATCTTATAAATCCCTAGTTAATAAAATTTGGAAGTATCACTTTAATGGATCTCATACTTTTAAACTTTTCATGAAACAAAGACAACTAAAAATAGAAACTAAAAAATGGATTACAACAAATGATAATAATATCTTTCATCAACTTAAGAAGACTGAAGAAAGGTTAAAGAAGATTGAAACCGAATGTTTTCAGAATAAGAACACTGTAATGATTGAACACTATAACAGGATGCTAACAAAGTATAATAAGTTATTGGATTATCAACATGAATATTGAAAACAAAGAGCAAAAATTAAAAACTACACTGATAAGGATAAGAATACAAAATACTTCCAAACTTCTGCAAAAATTAGAACTTTTAAACAAATTTTTTTTTGCTATGAGTCTCTTGATGGTGTTAAGTACACTAAACAAGAAGATATTATGTTGTACATTACTAACGATCTACAAAAGAGATATCAACCTTTACATACAATAGAATTGAAAGACCGGGATTTTAAAATTATTCCTAGCCTAATATCAGCGGAGGAAAATATACAACTATGTTCGGCCCCTACCACCCTGGAAATTAAAGATGTTGTTTTTCAACTTCCACATAATAAGACGCCTGGACCAGATGGCTATAACGCAGAATTCTACCAATCATTTTGGACAACAGTTGGACCTTCTATTATTAGCTCAGTTAAATCGGTGTTTCATTCAGGTGTTACATTATGAGACTGCGCCCAATCTTTTATAGCTTTAATCCCAAAAGTTGATAACCCGGTCACCATAAACCACTTTAGACCTATCAGTCTATGCACAACCTTTTATAAAATAATAACAAAAATTTTAGCAAATCGTTTACAAGTACTACTCCCTAAACTGATACATCCATGTCAAGGAGCTTTTGTCCAAAACAGATCGATTTTTGATAATATTCTGGTGGCACACGAAGTTTTCCACTCATTCCATAATAGGAAGAAGGAAAAAAGAGGATGGATGGCGTTAAAATTGGATATGGAAAAAGCATATGATAAAATTCAATGGCCTTTTATAATTAAGGTTTTAGTATCATTTGGTTTTTGTCAAAAATGGATAAACCTTATTATGATGTGTATTAGGTCTGCTTCCTTCTCTGTACTGGTGAATAATGAACCAGGACCTATTTTTAAGCCAAAGTGTGCTCTTGGACAAGGAGACCCTATTGCTCCATTCATATTCATCTTAACCATGGAATATTTAACAAGATCACTACAAACAGAAACGGAAAAATCTAATCGTAGGGTTGGAATTCAATTAACTAGAAATGGTATGAGGATTCCATTTCTCTGTTTTGCAGATGACACTATAATATTAGCTAATGCAAATATGAAGAATATGATTTTCATTAAAAACTTATTACAAAAGTTTACGAATCTCTCGGGATTAGCTATTAATTTTAATAAAAGTTCATTTCAAACTTCAAAAAATATTTCAAATAATCAACGACAGGAGTTAGCATCTGTTATGAATCTACAACCCACAAATGCGATGGAGAAATACCTAGGAATTCCTATTGTTAGAGGACATGTTAAAAATGATACTTTCCAATATGCAATCCAAGGAATGCAAAATCAACTTTCAAAATGGAAAGCCAATACTATTTAACAAGCTGGTAGAACAGTCCCAAATCAATCAAATATTCAGTCCAAAGCTAATCATTTAATGCAGTGCTTTTATCTCCCTAAAGGCATCTGTAAAGAAATGGATAAAATTAATAAACAATTTTTTTGGAATAATTCAAATCCAGGTTTTAAACCTATTACAAATTGGAATAATATCTGCAAACCTAAGGATCTATGGGCAACTATAATCACTCAAAAGTATTTAAAAGAAAAATCAATATTTAATTATAAGAAGAAATCAAAACAATCCTGGCAATTCTCAAGTTTACTACATCTTCGTAAGGATTTTACTCAAGGCATAGGATGGAGACTAGGTGATGGAAAAAGTATTAAGTTCTGGACTGATAAATGGATCCCAAATATTGATATTACTTTGTATCTTGATACTAATAGGCATAATATAGATGAATTGGTTTGTGAATATATCACTAATGATAAAGAATGGAATATTATAAAATTAAATCAAGTGTTACCCCCTCAAATTACCTCTCATATTATTAAAATCCATATCCCTCAAATGGGTCTACAAGATAAAATAATTTGGAATAAATCCTCTGATGGAATTTTTAATACCGCTTCTGCAAGGAGATTATATAATAATAATAATATCTCCGAAAATGCTAATTTGTTCGATTGGATTTGGAAATTAGAAGTCCCACCAAAAATTCAGAATTTTCTTTGGAAAGCAATTTCAGACAATCTCCCAACAACTGATAGATTAAACAGATATTATAACAGAGTCCCACCATATTGTTCATTATGTAATTTCCATAATGAAACAAGAGAACATTTCTTCTTTGACTGTGTCTACACAAGAACTCAGATATAAAAACTTGAGGATATTACAGGACTAAAATTTGATTTTAATAAAGGAAATTCATTTGAATCAACACTTGAGAATCTTATAATTGAATTTCAAAATGATAGTCTTAAGGTGGAAAAATTAATATTCCTTTGGTATAATGTATGGTTACACAGAAATGCAATAATTTTTCGAGGAGAAACAATCTTTAAAAAAGATTTAGCTCAAACAACATTTTGTCATTTTAAACAGTGGGAAAATGCATCTCTAATTGCTAAAGGGCCAAAACAAAAAACGAGGAGAAATAAAAAGAAGGCAATTAATAGATGTTGGATTGCTCCTCCTACAAGCTGGATTAAAATAAACTTTGACGGATCTTTTAAACAAAATGGACAATCATTGGTTGCATGTATTGCTCGGGATAGCAAAGGGCGGATTATTGATATTTACACTAAAAATACCCAATCAAATTCTACACTACAGACTGAGGCTCAAGCTTTCCTTATTGCAACAAAATTGGCTATTAAACTAAAAGCTCATAACGTCATATTCGAGGGGGATAATCTAACTACAGTTAATACTGTAAACAAAATATGGAAAATACCGTGGGAAATAGAAAGTATTATTTTAGATGCTCAACATAACTTAAAATCTATAAATAATACTAAAATTGTGCATTGCTTTAGAGATGCGAATAGGGCAGCGAATATTCTTACCTGCCCGGATTTAAACTCTCACTTTATTAAAGCAGTGTTACACTGCAATCTTGATTCTAACATGTTTGTTGAGTACCTCAACAACATTAGGCCACATCTTCTGGCTTCTCCTATGTTCTCCCTTTACGAACCTTTCTTCCGGACCATCGCTGTCGATGGTCAGGGGTGGTCATCCCGACGTGGATGACATCCCGTTTATTACCTTTTACAAAAAAGAAAAAAAAACTTGAAAAGATTCAACATCGACCAAAGGTCCAAACTTGTTATATCGATCAAAATTTATACTACTCCCTCCGTCCCACTTTGTTTGTCCTGTTTGACTTTGGCACACTTGCCGATGCACGTTTTATATCGTCAATATATCAAATTATATGTTATTAAAAATTATAATTTTTTAATATTCTTAAAGTACTAATCGAAACGAATCAAACAAGACCACTCATGACTATGTTTTATCTTATATATTGAAAGATATTTAGAAGATTCTCTCGATTAGTGAATAATGTCAAAATTTGAAACAGGACGAACAAACAGGGACGGAGGGAGTACAAGACTATTGAGAACCTCTTTTCAATAGTTGATACCTAAGGAATATATGCATAATTAATGCATGAGTTGATCTTCTCACCTTCAATAATTAATTCGATTCGAATTGAGTCTAAATCCATCTCAAAACAAGGCTTATACTTTGATTTAACCCTGACCCACCGCTTGAAATGCAAATATCCCTTTCAGAAATAACGCCAAAAACATTCAACATGAATATAAAGTTCTCAACCCCTAGTCTAAAACTAGAAATGCAGAACAATAATTGTATAAAATGTAACCCTTACTGATATTTTGCGCAGCATTGTAGAGAAGAAAACAATTCTTAGCATGTTATGCTAGCTTTGATAGTACAATCACAGAATAAATTATTATTTGTATAAAGATTAGAAAATAATAAAAGAGCAGGGATATGTTTTACGTCGGAGATTATGCATCTTACTTGAACCAAATCCAAGCCCAACCCGTCTTTATCTGGTCGTCCTATACTCCTATCCTCGTGCAAAAAGATACTTATTTAATTGTAACTTAATTAATTTATGTATAAACATCTCGTTTTAATCTATTTTATATATTAAAGCTGAGCCTTTTAGAGCCTCTAGAGTGATTTTAGTCTAGGTTGTCAAGCTAGATTTATTTTATTTTTATTTTTAATTAATAATATAAATTAACTTTAATTTTAATTAACTCAACAAATAAATCTTATAAAACAATCACTTCTTTCAACAACAAAAAATACAAATTATCCAATCTATCTATATATATATATATATATATATATATATATATATATATAAATTCATGGGTTTGAGAAAGTAATGACAATTGAAACTCATTAATGTTTAAACTTAATTTTTTCTCTTTTTTTCTATTTCTCATTCCAATGATAATTGAGACTTATCAAATGTCTAATAAAACCATAATTATGTGCTTAATTGGTTAGTATTTCCACCATTTTAATCTTTTTTTTCTTCGCTCTTCACCTTCAATCCGTATGACGATGAAGAGCAATCCGAGCAACGTAAACGACTATGTGATTTTGGTACATATATAAGAGATATTCAATTCATTTTACAATAATTTACTAAAAAATACATATATGAAAAACATATATTAAGTATATGAATATAGACAAAAATAAAAAGTGTTTGGCTCGCGCAAAACGCGGGTAATGACAAAGAAAGTTGTCATTAAGTCGTCATTACTATGTGGTCTCTTGAATTCCTCATCTAATTTCAACTTTTGATTTTTCGACTTCTCCGAATGAGATTTCGTATTGAATTCTCCCATCAAGTCGTCGTTACTCTTCTGCATATTGTATTTCGTTGTTACTCATGGTTATTGTCAATTTGTAATTGAACCAATCAATTTGCTATTTTTATCACTTCTATTGTTCGTTTATTTTTTGGTTAATGTCTTGATCTGCAGGTTAGATTTGCTTTGGCCTGAATTGGATAAAATATGCCCTGAAAAAGATTGTAAATATATAATTAGCCCAATCCAGTTTTGAGACGAAAAACCGTAATTACCCCGCGCGTAGCGCGGGGTCCAATTCTAGTCTTATTAAGAATACAAATTAACTTTAAAGTTAATATGTATTTATGATACATATTGAGATATTTATATAATTAAATTACATATCATTTATGAATTGAATATGTATTAATTAATAGTATTTACAAGCAAAGAATTAAATTTATTTTGCTTATTTGGTGAGAGTTAAACGTAATTTTTCGACTAACTTGACTTAAACAATATGAATTCTTACTACAAACAATCTAGAATACCCGTGCATGACACGGGTCACTACACTATTATGTTTAATCCATTAATACATGAGCATTTTTTCATATTCATCATTTTTGCGCATCCTTTCGTTCACATGTAGACATACTAGCTTCATATTTGATTCACACGCAAAATACGCATGTATTATTTACGCATTTGTGTGCATGAATATATGAATAATTTATTTATATGTTCGTATTTTAATAATCATTCTCATATAAAAAAAATTAATAATTCTCCTCACAATTTTTTTTTCCTTTTTATGTAATCAATATCTCTTTCCCTTTTCCTTTTCATGTTGAGAAGAAAGTTCCGGTGAAAATAACCCTTAACGTAGGAAAAACGAACGGATCGCGTTCACAGATTACACGTCAATTTTTATATTCTGGATGATAATGTTAATAATTTGGGCTATAAAAACTTTTGAACGTTTTCAGGGAGGGACGCGGTGACATACTTGTAATTACTGCGAACTTTGGTTTTTTTTTTGTTTTTTCTCAAAATGGTCACAAAAGGTTTTATCGCCCAAATTATGAACTTTATCGCTCAAATTATAAACTTTATCGCTCAACGTAAACGCAAAAACTTCATTTTTCCTACGTTAAGTCTTGTTCTCGCCATAACTTTTCTCTTAATGTTTAACTACTAGTAATAATCTTCATAGGTCTAATGAGTGAACGATGATATAATACAATTCTACAAACTCGTAAAATGAAAATACAACTATTGCAACAGTTGCTTACAGCCGAAATCTACTCAGGCGAATGTTGTTTGGCGTGTTACATGTTTTGGCGCATATGAATCAATCTTAGGTGTTGTCAATATATAGATAAAACTATCTAATTAATCCAGATTGTTTTTTAATCGGGGTAAGGAGGGGGCGTCGCAATGAAACGAAAGAATTGATGAACGGGATAGAGATGCGAATGAGTTTGGAGATTGTGGTAGAGAAAAGAGGCGAAGATGGTGCGTTTTTAGTTGATGATGAAATTAACATTTAATATAATAGGTAATTAGAATAAAGATTTAAAATATTGGAGTAACATTTATTAGGTACATGTTGCTTTTACTTCTTCAAACCCATCAACTTTTATGTATAGATAGATTTTATATAAAGAATTTTAAATTTAAGTTCAATTCGTGCTCAAAACGTGTATAGATATACCAATGTTAAAAGAGTAAAATGACCGCAGAGAATCGAAGAAGTCCAAGAACCCCAAAAACTAGTTTGAATAAACGTTTGTAGGAGTAGAAGAATTGATCGAAAGGGAGAAATCAAGCATTAAAGATGAATCAATCAATTCCCATGAATAGTACAATTGGCTTTCAATCATGTTTCATATGCTAGGCTCAAAACATGAACAATCCAAGTTAAAACTCCACCACTTTTGTGGTCCAATTTACAACATACTTCATATTTACCTACGAAAATTATGGATATCTGTATATACATGTTGAAAATCATGAATATCAAGTAAATCGCGCCATATAATTAAATTCGTACTTATATACTTGATGGTAACGAGGAAAGTTCCGGTGAGAACAAAACTTAACGTAGGAAAAACGAAGTTTTTGCGTTCACAGATTACAAGTTAACGTTCATAATTTGAGCGAGTAACGTTCATAATTTAGACGATATATTTTTTGAGGTCATTTTGAGAAAATAATTTTAAAAAATCAAAGTTCGCAGTAATTACAAGTATGTCACCGCATCCCTCACTTAAAACGTTCAAAAAAAATTGTGGCCTATTATATGAACACTACCATCCAGAATATGAACATTGACGCGTAATCTGTGAACACGATCTGTTCGTTTTTCCTACGTTAAGAGTTATTTAGACCCGAACTTTTGTGTATAATTGATTCCATATAATTTTATTACTTGTTACAAAAAGCGTCTTATTTAGGAAGCTTAGAAACGGTGTAGAGGTCAGTTCTTTGGTGAGCTGTAACGAAAAACTTTGAATATTTTTCTCCACATGCACCCCCCTTTAGGGTGAATAAACAAGGCACTGATATAATTCCTTCTCCCCCACACGACACGACACGACGATGCAGACTCCACTATGAATCCAGCTCAAATCCCTCTCCCATGGCGGAGGACACTTGTCCCTCCTCTCCTCCTCCTCCTTCCTCTCTTCATCCCAACCAGCTCCCTCAACAGAGACGGCGTTCTCCTCCTCTCATTCCGGTACTCTGTAATCGGAGATCCCCTCAATCTCCTCTCCGGATGGACCTTCAACGACGACACTCCCTGCAACTGGCGAGGCGTCCTCTGCTCCTCCTCCTCCTCCAGGGTCATTTCCCTCTCCTTACCCCAATCCCAACTCAGAGGATCGATCTCCCCTGATCTCGGCCTCCTCGACCAACTCCACACACTCAATCTCTCCTCCAATTACTTCTACGGATCTCTCCCCCCTGACTTCTTCCGACTAAATCAGCTTCGCCACCTCGATTTCTCCTCCAATCTTCTCTCCGGAGACCTTCCTGCCTTAATCGGACAGTTACACAATCTCCACAATCTCAACCTCTCGGGGAACCACTTCAGCGGCCAGTTTCCGACTCAACTCGCTGGATTAGGGAACTTGACTGTGCTTTCGCTCAGTCGCAACAACTTCACTGGCTCCATTCCAACAACTCTGGACCGGGTTCGGGTCCTGGATCTGGCCTCCAACTCCTTCAACGGCTCGCTTACGCCTCATTTCGATGGACACAACATTCAATTTTTTAATGTCTCCAACAATCGAATCTCCGGCGCGATTCCGGCAGATTTCGGGAGTCAAATACCAGAAAACGCAACGCTTGATTTCTCATATAATAACCTCACAGGAAACATACCCGACTCTAAGCTCTTTCTCGACCAAAACACCACCTCGTTTTCCGGCAACCCGGGCCTTTGCGGCTACCCATCATCCAACCCCTGCCCGATTCCGTCGAGCCCAACCTCCCTTCCGACCGCCGCATTCGGGCCCAACTCCTCCCCGGCGATCGCCGCCATGCCTAATAACCTCAACTCCCAGCCGGCGGAGGGCGCTTCGGTGTCGCCTCCCTCGCCGGACGGAGGTGGATCAGGGCTTAAGCCTTCCACGATCGTTGTCATAGTCGCCGGAGACTTGGGCGGAATCGCAATCCTGGCACTGGTTCTGTTCCTGGTGTACCGTCACAAGAGATACAGAGGAGGCGAAAAACAGAGCACGGAGGAAGTGAACGCCACGCGAACTGAGCGCGCGTGGTCGTCCCCTTCTTCGTTTACCTCGTCGGAGTCCAAGGGGTTCACCAAGTGGTCGTGTCTCCGTACAAACAGAGGAGGTGGAGGAGGAGAGGCCCACGCCAACGCCGATGATCAATCGTCATTGTCATCCGGAGAAGAAAACTCAGAGACGAACATAAACGTACAAAACGCAGCGGTTTGCGCCAACGAGAGTCAAAACGAGGAGCAGAGAGGGAAGGCGCCAGTTGGGACGTTAGTAACGGTGGACGGCGAAAGTGAGCTGGAAGTAGAAACGCTGTTAAAAGCGTCGGCGTTCATATTGGGTGCAAGTGGGCCCAGCATAGTTTATAAAGCGGTTTTGGAAGACGGTTCGGCTTTGGCTGTGCGTCGTATAGGAGAAGGCTCGGTGGATCGGCTCAAGGATTTCGAGACTCAGGTTCGGTCCGTAGCTAAAGTGGCGGGTGCCCACCCCAATCTGGTTCGGATCCGAGCCTTCTATTGGGCAGCCGACGAGAAGCTCATTATTTACGAATATGTCCCTAATGGAAGTCTCGCCAACGCCCGCTACAGTAAGTCCTTTCTTTCCCATTCCTTTTCTTTTATTTTATTATTACTTTTCATACTGTCACATTTATTTGTCATGCAATTCTTGTTGCCATATTATTGCAAGTATTTATCCAAGTATAGATTACGTATGGTATGGTATATTTATGGTTCACTGTTGCATGATTAAGAAACCGTGCATTTTAGTCGAGTCATATGTGAATATGCTAACGTGAGCGGTTTGAGAAGGTCAACTTACATTGGTCGAAGTCGTCCTTGATTTCCCCTCATTTTACGATTTCAGCGTTCTAGGAAAAAGAGTAGTAAATGCCAGCGCTGATCACCGCTCACTTGTGTAGCCCAAAATTCAATTGGTTGTCTGATTTTGCATTCAATTTGTTACTATTTCAAGAAAAATAGCGCGTCCATATTAATATTTATATGTTTACTGACAAATTTCATCATCTCCAATCCTTACAATTTGGGACCGCCGTTGTACCAACGTTATTACGTTTACACTAGATAGATGAGTAAGAAAAAAAAAAAGATTAATGTGGGTGGAATTAAATTCAGGGAAAGGCGGGTCGTCGCCGTGTCATCTGGCGTGGGAGTACCGTCTAAAGATAGCAAAGGGGGTGGCACGTGGCTTAAGCTATTTACACGAGAAGAAGCACGTGCACGGCAATCTCAAACCAAGCAACATCCTTTTGGGCCTAGACATGGATCCCAAGATAGCTGACTTCGGGTTGGACAGGCTGGCGCCGGGCCTTGAGTCGGGCCACAAGACGGGCATCTCGACCCGCCACTTCGGCAGCAAGCGGTCCACGTGCTCGCGCGACAGCTTTCATGAGACGAGCTCGTTCGGGCCCAGTCCGAGCCCGAGCGCCAGCTCGATCGGGTGCGGGTCCCCGTATCTCCCGCCGGAGTCGCTACGGAGCCTCAAGCCGAACGCGAAGTGGGACGTGTACGCGTTCGGTGTGGTGCTGATCGAGCTGCTGACGGGGCGGGTGATGGGGCCGGATGACCTTGCCACGTGGATGGTGGGCCTTAATATAGGGGACGAGGAGGTGCATCAGAATAAGACTAGGGTTTTGAGAATGGCTGACCTGGCGATTAGGGCTGACCTGGAAGGAATGGAGGATGCATTGCTGACGTGTCTTAAGTTGGGGTGTGGATGTGCTGCCACGTCGCCGCATAAACGGCCTTCTATCAAGGAAGCTCTTCTCGTGCTTGACAAATTGCCCACTTCCTTTTCTTCGCCTTACTTTTGATTTTTTAGGAGACTGTAAAGAGGAGAAAATTAATGTATGGTTTTAGTAGTAATTGATCGAGTTAACCCCGTGATTTCATGTTGATTTAATTAATTAGTGTTTGGCAGGTGGAGTTGGTCTGTTGTTGTTGTCTTAATTATAGTTAGGAATTTTGGTGTCATGTTAAGGACGGTTGATGTCATGATGTGTGTCAGTCACCTGATTCCTTTCTTCTTCTTTCGGTTGTTGTCTTCATTTCAATGCATTTTTTTCAGGGTGGATCTGTCTTTTTATTCTTGTATATCTGACTAATCACAACCTTAGCTAGCTGGGTTATCTTTGCTTTTGTTAATTAATCCTAATGTTTAAATAATTGTAAGAACCATTGGGAAGAGGATGAGAGTATGTATTACGTTATGGTCGGCTGTAATAATGAATTTAAAACCTTATACTCAGTAAAATATTGAATTCGACTGTTTTGGCAGAAGTAGCAAACAGATACTCCCTTTGTCTCATATTGATAGTCTCATTTGCTTTTGACACATATGCCGAGACACGTTTTGTATCGTAAATATCTCTAATTATATGTTAATAAAAATTATAATTTTTTAATATTGTTAAAGTACTCATTAAGACGAATCAAATAAGACTCCATATGACTATGTTCTATTGTATATATTGGAAGAAATCTACAAGATTCTCTCGGTTCTTGAATTGTGTACAAAAATCAAATGGGACTATCAATATGGGACAGAGGGAGTACAAAACTACTCCCTCCTTTCCTTTAAGTTCTTTCCGTTTTCGTTTTGGGTGTCCTCTTAAGTCCTTTCTATTTTCATTTATATCCATTAATTTCTCCTCATAATACCCTTACTTTATTTATTTTATTCATATCTTAACAACACTTTATCAATCAAATCAACATTTTTCTCTCTAATAATTTTTCTATTGGTTGGATTTTACTCCGTATTATTTAACTTGTCATTACTTACACTCTTGTTTTGATTAGACATGTCTTAATCCAAGTGTAAAGTACAAAGTGAGAAGAACTTAAAGGGACGGTGGAGAGGGAGTATAAGTTTCGCTTAGTTGATCAATGTCAAACAAATTACTCCAAAGAAGTAAGGAATCAGCTCAACAGTCACACATCGTGTTTCAGTTAATACAGAGAATTAAATACGTAGTCAAATTTAAGATTGGAGAAATGTCAAACCAAATCAGCTCTAAATAATCAGGATTCTTGTTATATAGTGCTTGAATGCTTGTAGCATTTTGAGATATTAAAACGTACGCTACGGTTCAGAAAACGGAGAATAGGAATCGAAATTGGACTCGGGTGATTTCATTGAATTTTAAAAAAATTATATATATAGAGTCTTGCTCGGATACGAACTCGGCTTAAAATAGAAAATGTAAAATGAGCTGTGAACCGTCGAAAGGAAGTGATCTACGATTGTAATGAGGCGTGCAAGTTCACTTATTTTAATGAAGCAGGGGCATTTCAGTCAATTCCCCTTGACGATAGGGGAGTTGACTGAAATGTTGGTATGTCTAATGCAATTAGTGTTTCAAGTGTTGGTATGGTCAGAACTGATGATGTTGATGCTAATGTTAATATTGTTAGAACTAAAGAGCTTGATGTTAATGAATATTAGGAGGTTCAGTTATCACCAAATGGGACGACATACTATATCCATGTTTGCCTGGAAGCAATGAAGCCTTTAGTGGGGATGACCTTTCCGACATTGGAGGAGGCGTTTAAGATATATTCCCAGAAGTCATTTGTTTATAGTTTTGGAGTTCACCACGGGACTGTCTCTAGATCAAAAGACAAGTTGGCTATATTGAAGCAATATATGTTATGCACCACGGAAGGATATAAGAGTAGGAATCAGAATAATGGCCAAAGGATAGGGTTGGTTGTAAAACTAAAGTAAAGTTACAATATGTTGCAAATCTTGGTTATACAGTTTATGGGTTTGAAGAACGCCATACTCACGCTCTTGTTATGAAAAGTCATTGTTAGTTTATGAAGACCAACATAAAGCTTGATGTAGACCACAACAATTTATTTTGGATTGTTCAAAAGCGAAGATAGACCCCGCTCGTTCTTATCGACTTTTCAAGGAGATTGTGGGTGGTATGAAAATATTGGTTCTTTTGCTACTGATTTCAAAAATCATAGAAGAGATATGTTGGCATACTTTGAGGGTTCAGATGCGCTGACGGTTATCAATCATTTTATGAAAAAATGGGAGCTTTATCCTGCATTTTATTTCGACTATGGTGTGGATTCTACCGATCGTTTGAACCGTATCTTTTGGTGTGGTCCTATATGCTGAAAGAATTTCTCCTACTTCGGTGAAGTTGTGTCGTTTGGTGCAACGTACAAGACCAACGGGTATTCATATTTTCCATTACTACATTCTGCATTTTCAACTTCTTCTGTCCTTATTTTTGAACATTACGATATTCAAATGAACATTGTGCAGTTTCTCTTGAACATATTATTTTAACTATTCAACCCCTATACAGGTACAACTTAGTGTTTGTTCCTTTCACTGGTCTTGATCACCATAAGAAGTGTGTAACTTTTGGTGTTGGCTTGCTATTCAGAGAAGACAAAGGATCCTATGTGTGGCTGCTTGAAAACTTTAAGACGACAAAGGGACATGATCCGAAGATTATTGTTACAGATCAAGACGGTTCAATGAAGTCTGCTATTGAGATTGTGTTCCCTCAATCTGTCCACCGTCTCTGCATGTGGCATATCATGCAGAAAGTGTCAGGGAAGATGAAACATGATATCACTATTTTAGATGATTTTAGGATCAAGCTTAACAATATTGTTTGGAGTCATGAATTAGAGCCAGCTGAGTTTGAATTCGAGTGGAAGGCATTGTTCGAACAATACAACTTCCAGAATACAAAATGGTTTGATGACATGTTTGATATTACTCAATACTGGATCCCGACTTATTTTAGAGATGTCATGTTTCGCAGTCTTTTAAGGGAGACTTCAATTTCAGTCTGTGAACAATAACTTTGGGCATTTCAAAAAACAAATATTATAGTTTGTTGAGTTGGTTATGCACTTTGAATCTGCCTTGGATAGTCAAAGACACAGTCAAGCGAAGTTAAATCATGACGATGCTCTGATTTAAAGACTCCAGTGAAATTGGAAGAGGGTGCTTCCAAACAGTACACTTTATCTGTTTTCAAACTGGTTTAGAAACATATTTTTTCTGCTTGCTTCTTATGCAATATTGATTATATCGATAAGGAAACTGAGTTTACCATTTACACTATAAAGGAGGGAGACCTACATCCCGTCAAAGTCATGCACCAACACACGGAAGTTGAAGTTATCTGTAGTTGTAAAGTGTTCAAACGAATATGCTTGCCATATTGCCATATGATTCTAGTGTTAAAGTCGCTTGAGATGGATGATATTCCAAGGAAATATGTTGTCAGACGGTGGACCAAGGCAGTTACGATCAACCCAATATTCAGCATTGATGGCATTATTGTTGATCAATGTGCTGCTATGAACGAAGAGAAGACGTGAGGAGTGAGGCGATATCACATTTCTACAGTTGTCTGGCTATGTTAGAGGATAATTCTGCTTGTTTGAATCAATTTCAAGCCTTATTCAAAGTGCATAAGGAAATGCTTTCTAGCCTTGATGAGTTTGGTGACATCGAAGCATCAATTGTGAAGAATGCATTTGGCTGGAATAAGCATAACTACTGACGTCAGTGTCCCCCCCCCCCCCCCCCCCCCGAGAAAACTAAGAATAAAGGCAATGGCTCGCGTATCAAGTCTGATAAATAAGTCGCGACTGCCAAATCTTTACTTCCAAAAAGGCGTTGCGGTAAATGCAAACAACTCACCACACACAACATGCGCACTTGTAAGAAGGGATGAGATATCAATCACTCCGGTTGTTTCATCACGAGAGGACCATATGTCTTTTTAAGCTTTATTTCAATTGCTTATACCACAACTATTATATATGAACATAACTCTTCAAACAATGAACATATCTATTCAAACAATGAACATTATCTACAGTATATGAACCGTCTATTTTACACACGGTTTTACTTGGCATTCATGTAATGGATTTCATGTACCATGTATGAAATTTCGAAGTCACTCTATGAACCTTTTTTTACAAGATGGTTTTTTGTATTCCCAGTATGCATTTTCTTGTGGTTTTGGTTAGAAGAGTTTATTTCTTTCATTGCCATTTTAGTGAACATTTTAAGTCAATCTTTGAATATAAAAGCACAAAATATGAATCATAATAGAAATTCTAGTAGCAAATGTTTCCTTCATCATATTAGTTTGTTCCATGAACAAAAACATAGTTGTTCCATGAACAAAGACATAGTTTGTTGCATAAACAAAGACAAAACGTTCATGAACAAATTTAAACCTACCATCCAGAACATTACATCTTACCGTCCATCTAGATTCTAATATCCACAAAATACTTATCCACGAGAGTCAAGATTCTTTCAATATCTAGCACTAGTCTCCATTCACAATCACATGTGTTACCTTCTTTACCTCCTCCTTGTACTTCAATAGGTTCAGTTCCAATTTCCACTTGAGTTGATTTGTATCCGACATGATAATCTTGTGCAAATACTTGACCCTTAAGAACTTAGTTGCCTTCTTACATTTTTAAGCAAATAGTTGATCTTCCTATAATTGATGAGATGCACCCATGTAGGTCTCCATATGTCGCATGGTATATATCTTTGAAGCTTGCTTGCTTGCAGCACCCCACGATATATCGACAAGTACCGACTTTATCTTCAGGTCTCGTAACCTCTTGTTCTTGACATGCAACCTCCTTAGATCAAGATAAAAAGTGACAAGGTCCCTCTGTAACATATATGAACGTTAGAATGTAATTATTGAACATATGTGCTCTGTTAATGCACATTGCTAATTGTTAGGGATTACGTACCAATAACTCAATTGTCTCACCATATTTGTCTTCCAATGGGGCATCATCAATCAAGTTGTCAAGGATTTCTATAGTAGGGTATTTCAGATTGAAGGAAACAAGTATGTAATGACCACCATCCATGAGCACTAGGGTTGCACAACTGTTCCATATCTGACCCGAATTTCCCGGGTTGGTCCGGACCGGTGGACCAAAATTTTTGAAACACATGGACCGGGGACCGGACCGGTGGACCGGAATTTTCTAAGCTTATGGACCGGGGACCAGACCGGAAATTCCCAGACATTTTCGGACCGGACCTTTTATTAAAAATATTACATTTTTTTACTTATTTTTTAAAATTTATCCGAATTTCCGTTCTTGAACCGGACCGGATAATTAATAGACCGGACCGAAATCCAAAATTTCTAAAATACACGAACCGAGACCGGACCGGGTCAGTCCGGTCTTGGACCGACCCGGGAAATTCCGGCCCGGGTCATTTTTGTGCATCCCTAATAAGCAATGGGACCAAAATCTAAGTGAAAAACCATGATGTGATGTTAGTCTTTCCACCTCTAGTTACAACAACAATCTGCACTATTTTATTTTTAGACAACCTACCTTGTCAATATCTTTGCTCTCTCTCCCATCAAGTGACAAAGCTTCATTCAGCATCTCAACAAAACCTTGTCTTTCCTTTTCAAAATTAGCCTAAATTTGAAGTGAAATGACTTTAATCATGCAATTTTGCTAAAATTAACTTCGTAAATTATGAATATGAATGCTAATGACTTACATGGCTATAAACTTTTGCAATAAGCCTGCATGGTTTACTTCTACTTTTTTGCAATTCCCCCTTGTTTACTAGCAAATTCCATATGTCAATGACAATTGGATTGTACTACTTGCTTTCAAGCCCTCATATTCATACATTTCATTCACAAACCTGTCATCCATACAAGAATATGAGCATACAAGTATTCAGTCAACAAGAATATGAGCCCTTGTTTTTAACTTACTCGATAACAAGGTAATTTGTGAATACAAATGCCCACAGAAGGTTGTGCTCATCACTTAGCTTGCCTCCTATTGTAATAGTTCTCTTCGTCCATGGGCATGTTGTCCGCCAAGCTTTGCTTTTCTTTTTGGATGGGTAGTCTCTATCACTTCTTGTTGTTTTGTCACCTTCCTCTTGTTGTTTTCCTTTTGGTACACCATGAACAAGCAAAGATAAATTATGAACAAACTAGAAAATAATATGAACAAGAATAATTACTAGATATTAATCCCCCTTTTCTAGTTCTTCTGGCTTCCTCACTTCTGTTGTTGGCCATGTAAACTTTTCAATCAACCTTGGTTTCTTTTGTCTAGCAGTAGCTTCCTTTTCAACAATTTCTTTGTTTTTAGAAGCAACTTGTTCGTCTTCAGAAGCAACTTGTTCGTCTTCAGAAGCAACTTGTTCGTCTTCAAGAGCATCTTGTTCATCTTCAGAAGAACCTTGTTCATTATCAGCAATAACTTGTTCAACAACTGGATTTGTATCAGCTCCCTCTTCATCACCTTGTTCATAGACAATACCAGCTTATTCATTGCCAACAACACCTTGTTCTGTAGTAGCTTCCTCCAGCAGATTGATGTTTTCCTCAAGCACCATTTGCACATCCTTTACCACAATCCTAAGCCCATCATTCTTGAACTCACATGGTAAGTTCCGAATCTCATCCAGAAAGTCAACAAAAGATTTTTGACATTTTGATGCTTTACTTTCTATTAATTGCATGCAACCTTGTTATGAATAATAAAAACACAAAATTTGAACCTCAACATCCAGATTATTTACCTCTAAACTAGTTGGTTTTTCTTGTTGGGCTTGCATCTGGGATTGTTGGTTTGAAGTACCCTCTCCGTAAGCTAACTCCATAATGTTGTTGTTGACTTTTTTAAGAGCATGTCTGATTCCAAACCTCCCAAACTTGTCCTCAGATTTCTGCCTTTCCTTCAGATCCTTATCATGTCATGCTAGAAATATAGAGAAACCACTCTTTCTTGGCTTCCCTGCTAGAGTAACTCGATCAACATAGAATAACTGTGGTATTTAGAGAAAGAAACAAAAGCTATGATGAGTAAATTATAACAAGGAGAATTGATGTTTAAGTAGAAAAAGAAGTACATAGATTGAACATTTACTTACAATGAGTACCAAAATCAGCCCTTGAAAGAATCCCTTTCTTATTTTTATTCCACACAGTCTTTGACTCCACAAGTTCCCTAATGACATACCAACAACAATTCATGTTTGCAACATCACTGACATCATTAATGAACAATTTCCTCTTGCATGTGCCTTGTTGTTGCTTTGCACTAGCGTTGTGATGAACAAGGCAAGAAACTGCCTTTTGAACCAGCTCTCATTCTTCTCAGTTTTGAGCATTTCTTTTATCTTTTGAGGCCTAATATCTTCATCACCGTACTTATTAAACCATATGTTCAAAACAGTAGGATCGTTATTATTTTTCCTTAGAGGGACTTCTTTTTTTCCTTTTGGCAAACCAAAAATCCAGTGCACATCATCCTCACTTATGTGCAAGGCTTTCCCACCATCCATCCTAATTTCACAACTAGTCTCGTCAAAGTTCTCCACAACCCAATATGCTGGATACAATGGCACTTCAGTTATAGTGAGTGAACATAAATGGTCAAACCCCAGGCCCTTTACCCTTTTTTTTGCTCATCAGTCAAGCGACTCATAACTTCTACAAGTTTTTTGAGTTTCAGTCCATTGTGCCTTGATTTCATTGTGTTCCTTTTTTTCCTTGTGGTTAATTCAACTAGTTGACCCTTGACAACTGAGTTCTTTGTTAAGATAAGCTTCTTCTTTGAATTTGACTTCTCTTTACTTGCTTTGTAGACTTTTCTCTTCACATTGGTGGAGTGACAAACTCATCCATGCTATCAACCTCACATTCTTCCGTTGTTTTATCGCTACTGCCATGGTTAGCTTCTTCTGTTTGCACCACATTCAAGAATTTAAACATTAGGCACATCTAGGAATCAAAAGTATCAATGAACGTCATGCTTTAGTTGTTGAACATATATAATTACTTGATGAACATATATTATTGCTTGATGAACATATTTAAATAAAGCATATATAACAGTGAGGATACAAACCGTTGCATGTGTTCAACATTACTGTCCCTGGTGTTCAAACTAGCTACATATAATGTTTTGAATCATCACAAAAATCAAACTACCTACAAACAATCTTATACTACCTGTCAATAAATCAATAGAATCTACCTCAGTCACACACATGCACATACAATCGGAAGTCTATAGTAGTGAATTATCACAAACATCTTCAAATAGATGAAAAATGAACAATCGATCATCAATCACGGACAAAAAACCGTATAAAAGTGAATCAATACGAACTTGAAACCGTAGAAGAAGAAGAAACCCTAAAAAGTGAATCAATACGAAATTGATCTCATAACTATTTTAAACCTTGAAAGTCTATTTTATAAAATGCAAACCGGTTTAAACAATTGGTTTTATGATTCTTTGATACCATGAACCAAGTTCAAATGGTTTCGCCACCCAACCAGTGACGGACCCATGTTAGGACCAGTGGAGGCACATGCCCCCACTGAACCCAACATGTTGTAATGTATTAAAATATTTTAGGATACATATATACATACATAATGTTGCTGAAAGTAATAAATGAAACACCTTAGCTCTACCGAGCTCAAACTGACTATCTTTTCCACCCGGTTCGAACCCACACAATATCTCCACTGATTTCTTTTTTATAAACAATTTTTTCTATATTCTGCTTTCATCAATTTCATGAAATTACATTATTACTTCAACTTTATGCTATTCTTTTGTTAATCAAATATAAATAATCTATATTATAGTTTTGTGACCCTTTAAATGGTCCGCCACTGCTCTCAACGTTTTGAATTGTCAGTCCAACAGTTTCTTCAAATCGTTAAATGTCTCTAGCTTAACCTATGTTTAGATGCCTAATTCTGGCGCTCCACCATCCATTTAAGGGACCGCTCATTTTTTGGGGGCCGATGAGGAACTTTTAATTTAGGTAACGCCATGATCAAAATGGATGTGTGAAAATCATTCCCATTTTTGATGGGCTTTGTGCATAGAATTATCCGTAGAGATTTTTATCACCTCAGCATTAAAACACCAAAACCAAATCTACATCACTTTGTTTGAAAATCCTATTCTCTTGTTTAAAAAAATGGTAAAAATCGCTATATTGTTTTGCAACGTGTTCGAATTTTCATTTTGTAGCAGTTTTGAAATGAAGTTGTTTTGTTGGTTGAATATAATAGGATCCGGAAGCAATAAGAGCAGGAGTGGACGACCCATTAACAGAGGTCAAAGTTGAGTCAATAGATTCAGGCGACGGCCACCGCCAGGTATGTCACCAAGACGCCACCACAAATGCCACCTTGGCTAGAGCCGCTGCTGCAGCTTCTCACACCCTCCACTCCCTTCAAAATATAACCTCCCACCAGTACAAGTACGCCACCCTCTAGGAAAATTAAAAAAATTACTTCCTCGTTAAACCATTCTAAAAGCAAGATCATGCACTAAAAAAGAAGCAATATAAATCGTGACCATTGACCAAAAGAAAAGAAGCAACTGACTATGTGGATATTCAAAATTATTGACACGTGATCTCCAATCATGTGTTCTTCATAACTCGTAACTATTTTATGTTAACTTAGAATAATCACGATACGTTTACTAATATCAGAGATTTTCCGAATCATGTACATGAGCTTTTATAATCTCTACAACTTCCTACAAGGAGATAGTCTACGGTTGAATCTAGACCAAGAACACCAAAAAAGTCAACGAAATGAATAAACTTCTTGAGGCTCAAACTAGATAAAGATCGTGGCTTTATAATGCAAGCTCATTATCACTAGTTTGCTTCTAATCCAATCATCATTTTGTGTGGGTTTTGATTACAGTTTCCTTAAATCATACGGGAAAAAACAACCGGAATCATTGTTAGGCGAGTTCGACCCAGTGAGTTGGGTCGAACTCGTTGGAGTTCTCAACCGGAATCATTGTTAGGCGATCGTCACTTCACTGGGTCGAACTCGCCTAACAATGATTAGAAGAAGGTTTGATCACGCTGTATGCAAGTGTGGGCAATTCGCCGATTTCTCCAACGCAACCATTGGTACCTTCTTCTAATCCATCCAATCTTTTTATTTCGAGTTGTCGCATTAATCAGTACTGATCGTCACTTCACTTCAATGCATGAAAATGCTGAGAATGTGATTGAGGGTTTCCCCCAAATTTTTATCGAAATTTAGTTTATTCTGAAGATGAAATGGAAGTCAATAAAAATCACATTGCTCCCCTTTGTTAATCTCACTGGATCAGGTTTTCAAATTGATTCGTTGGAGTTCAACAACTTTGATCTCTGTGTGACTGATGTTGGTGGACAAACCCGGGTATATCTAGGATCATCTCCATTTCATTTCATTGTACACATCTTCAGATTTTGTGTCAAAAGAAAGGCTTTATTAATACATACTACTACCTATCTACTATCATTGCAGATTAGGGATTGTTATTTCCTATTATTGGTCCAGGGGTATGTGTTTGTGGTGGATAGTAATGACAGAGAAAGAATTATAGAGGCCAGAGAAACTCTTCATGGCTTTTTGAACAAGGTGGCACTTGGATATCCTTGATCTGATCATTTATGATATCACATTGTGCAAAATTCTTAGGATGGTTTTATATTGATTGATTTGTTTTCTTTACTTTTGACGGGTGTAGGATGAAGCGAAAGAAAAGCCTCTTCTTGTCTTTGCAAACAAGCAAGACCTTCCCGGTGCTATGAGTGTTTATGAGATAATGGAGAAGCTTGATCTCCATGCGCTCTCCGTGCACTGCTGGTAAAATCCTAGACTTAAGCTGTTTCATGAATACGAACATCTCCAAGCTGCATAAAAAGAGTACATCTGTGTTGATTAACTAGTATGAGTTCGGAACTACAGGCATGTTCAGCATACTTGTGCTGTCACAGGTGAAGGGATTTGTGAAGGTTTTGATTGGCTATGCAGGAATATGACTGGCAAGGCAAGTCTAATTTCTTCTAGTTACCACAACGGATGCAGGATAAACATATAGTTGCTTGAATTGATACATATCATTTTTTTTTGTCTCAGACTCGCGGCCCTCACAGGGAACTATCCGAGAAGAAGTGACTTATTGATTATAAAGAAAATGCACGTAGCTAGTCCAAATTTACCAGACTCAGCTTCTGGTTTCTTAGGCTCAAGGTTCGTCAAAGTGAGATGCTACATCAGCTGAACTAATCCATTTTTCACGCTTCACATAGAATTCACAGAAATAGCATAAATTGTCATATGATGTTGAATACTAGAATTGCTGTAATCTGATTGGATGTGCTGCAAATGGAGTTATATAGAATAATATGCTCTTCCTTCAGGGTCCCAGGCAGTTGATGTACTTTTACTCTTTATATTTAGAAGCGAACTGCTTATGTGAAATTAATAATCCATTTTGTTCCCTTGTCCTGAGTTGTAAACACTGAAGCTGCAGTCTGTGCTTGGCTTATACTCTCTTGGTGTATTTTCCACATGCACTCTAGTGACAGTTATCTACTGCAAATATATCATATCTGAGTTATCCTTTGCCCCCAGGATTTTGAAGTTTGTAAACATTTAAAATCATCCTTATGTGTTTAAAGTACTTTACATAAATTCCCCATGTTATCATATACTGAAATTTGCACAAATTCCCCATGTTATTATCTAGCCCTAACGCAAAATGCTGATCAGAATTGTATGGCATGTCATTTGCCACTCAGAATATGCAGGGGATTGCAGATTCTCATTGATTATTCTTTTAGCATTGTTTTTTTGGTAGCTTAAATTTTCAGCTATCTCTCCAAGTTGATCTGGAAGATATCAAAAGGAACAGTTCAAAAAAAAGAAGCTAATTTGATTAGTACATGATAGAATGGCTGAAAATGAAACCTAGCCTATCAGATTTGTTATTATTCTCAATCATATTCTTATTTTCTTCATTTTATATTCTCTGTTAGATTTTTATGGACAATTGCTTAGTCCTTTTCCCTTTTACCAAGTATACATGAATAAGTCTGAGATATCATTTTTTTACCACTTTGCTAACGTTCTCTTCTCGTTCTAAGGCCTTAACTTCATCTTGTACTGTATCTCATCTCTTCTCCTTGAACGTCCTCTTCATTAATCCAAAGGCGATCATCTATTTTGTATACATATTTTATTAAGTAGAACCGATATCCTTTTATATGAGTTAATTAGACTGTTTAATTTATGCAGTTGTATTGAGACCTCTTCTCTGAATTGCCTGTATTTGATGCAGATAGCAAAGGGCAGCTATGGGTATGGCAATTTCCCGGCTTCTGAAGACGCTGTTTGCAAAGAAAGAGATGAGAATTCTAATGGTGGGGCTTGACGCTGCTGGTAAAACGACCATCCTCTACAAACTCAAGCTTGGAGAAGTAGTCACAACTATTCCTACCATTGGTATCTACTGCTTTTCATTATCCCTCCTATTTGATTATTTTTCTAATTTATATTTTGTACAACTAAAAACAATTCACTAAAAAGAAGAAGCAAGAAAACTTTGCTGATTCTAAGTCATTAGAGAAAATACATTTCATGTTCATGTTGGTTAAACAAAGTGTTATATGCTGGAGAATTTCAGCAAAATCTTAATCCCAGATGACTGTCTGGAGAATTTCAGTAGTTATATATCACCATTGTACACATTAAACCATTTGAATTGCTAACCATCTCTCACCGTCTACCAATGATATTCCTGTTCTAAGCTAAATCATTATTTATTGGACAGGTTTTAATGTGGAAACTGTGGAGTACAAAAATGTGAGTTTCACTGTCTGGGATGTTGGAGGCCAAGACAAGGTACAGCTTCATTAAGTTTTTCATCGCAGCTTCAAAATCATCCAAAACATGAGAAGAAATTAGTGTATCAGATTACTATGTAACTCAACTTTAGAAGGGCTTATTAAATTTCCTTAAAAGTGTGAGAAAATAACTACGAAACAAAGTTATGAGGCCTTCACATGTCGCATGACCACTACCAAAAATTCATGATGCTCACTAAAAATATGTGATTCAATACAGATATAACACTAGTCTTCAACAACACCATTTATAGCTGAAAGGACCCATTATAAATATGTAGGGTAGAGGTTTTCCTCCTTTCACTTTCTCTATCAGAGTATTTTCTGTTCCATTCTGAGCGGTGGGCACCCTGCAGATCCGACCTCTGTGGAGACATTACTTCCAAAACACCCAGGGTCTAATCTATGTTGTTGATAGTAATGATAGAGACAGAGTTTTAGAGGCCAGAGAAGAGCTTCATAGGATGCTACATGAGGTTAGCACAGTAATTAGATTCTTTTTTCTACAATAATCAATCCGAAAGCGTCTTTTTTAGACAGTTTTTTCCTTACATTCAGGATGAGCTACGCAATGCAACACTACTCGCTTTTGCAAACAAGCAAGATCTTCCAAATGCTATGAGTGTTGCTGAAATCACAGATAAACTTGGTCTTCACTCACTCCGTCAGCGTAAATGGTAAATATTTGGTCTTTGATGTAAGTCTCGTATTATAATTTACAAGCTCTGAATTTGCTTTTTCCGGGCTTTAGGTATATACAGAGTGCTTGTGCCACATCTGGTGAAGGACTGTATGAAGGTCTTGATTGGCTTTCCAGCAATATTAATAGCAAGGTAGTAGCATAAGCCTAAATCCTGGTTATGTTGATGGCTTATATGCAGTTCTATCAAATACCAAATTACTCGGCATTTGGCGAAAAGTTGTGCTCTTGTTATATTAATAAAATGTATGCAGGATCTTCTTGTTGGATCTACTGGGAAGAAAAGAGGATAATGTGTTTTCAAAATTTGTGTTTCTATATGTTTACTTAACATATTTTGTGTAGTGTCAAAGATGTATGTACTTATACTCAGTTTGATCAGCTTGACTCATGAAATAAATAAACAATTAGATTCATCCTCATTCTCTTTGCCCTCTAAACCTTGTCTGTTGCTCTAAATAATCACAAAATTTTTATTGCCAATTTATGGCTGCAAAAAAAAGAAGCACCAAATAAAATGTCACTGCCATTTTCAACAGGGGCCAATCTCCGAGTCAGAAATCCTCCATTGACAGAAGTTTTTCAGCTTCTTCACCTCTAAGGAGATGCTGATGCTCACGTACTGGACGATGAGCATATGCGCCTTCTCTTGCATTTTTGGTCATTGCTTGATAGTTCTGACATGAATTTACAGCATTCTTCTACTTTCTCCTGTTGAAATTGACAAAGTAACAAGCATTAGTACCAAGCTTCTCAAGCACCATCATCCAGGAATTCAACATCATCTAATTATTGTAAAATAAAAAATGCTCAAAGAAAATAATTGTTAATATGTTGGAAAACCAAAGGTTTCTTATAATATTTTGGTAGGATAGTTTTTCTTTTTTGTTGGTTTCTAACTTTCTATGCGTTACTAATAGTTGGGCCCTATCATAATGAAGTGGTGTATACTTGAATTTGGAAGTGCTTCATTGGAAACTTCTATTGTATGCAGCAAATATAAATGCTGAAGATCAATTAGTACCAACTTGCTTGGATGTGTATTTATATTTTTTGCACTCTTATCAATTGGTCATATTCTATTTTTAAAATGCATTATGTTGTGAGGATGAACCTTGCTCATCTTATAGAAATCAATGAGGAGAATCTCATATTCCATTGGACTCCAAAGCTCAAGCTCATCCATGGCATGTAGCACCACTGCAGCTGCTATAATAGATGGAGGATAACACAAATACCCTGGATCTGCAAATCGGTAGGGAGAAAATGGGTAAGATCTCAACACTGCAAAGAAGGGAGAAAAAAATCTGATCTGTTAATTACCAGCAATAAGAGAAAGGAGTAAATTTTCACTCCTACAGAGAATCTCCTGCTGCCAAAAGCTATTCCACCTTAGCCTCTTTGTCAAATGCTTAAAGTAGGAAAATGGAGTTACTGAGTTCATCTTCCATTCTAGCGTCGACATGACTAACAACTCCATTTTCATTATGGTTTTTGGTTGGAACACGTATCTGCTGTTTATCTGCAAACACAAAGCAATCATCTTTAAGCAACTCACACATAAAGTGGAAAACATGTGCATATATACAAACATAAAACTACGCACATTTAGTATCCGCACGTTCGTATAACTTACTTGGAAATCCAAGAGAAGTGGGACATTGGTTTCTTGAATCTTGCTAGCTAGGGATAGACAAGCAACACAGACCAATTGGGGAAGCCAAGGCATACTTTTTGTTGAACTGCAATGCTCATCATCAACATCGACACCTTGGATTTTGAGGAAAGATCTGTCAAAATAATTGACAGCTAAAAATAGAGTTGGAATAGAGAATCCTAAGTGGGTATTGACTTCCGTCATCCATTCTACAGATTCTTTCCTAGAGTTTTCAAACACCGAAAATAGTGTTGGATCAATAGTGGGTTGCTCACTCTCCTCTTTCAAGGTAAGAAAAACATGTTCACTATAATCATCATCTTCATCATCATCTTCTTCTTGATGTATTTGGAATTTGGATTTGGTGAGTCTAAGATCAACCAAGATTTCTTCATGACAGTATAAGAAATCAATGCCACAAGTGGTGGTTTGTGGTTGAGTTTGCAAGGCCATGTTGTGTTTTGGTTAGGCTAAAAATGGAATGTATTGTGGAAGATAGGAGTGAAGAATGAAGATGAGTGTAGGCAAGCTAGTGAATGAGGTTCTACTATTTATCCTCTGCTACCCAAGTTCAAACAGGATGGGACCAGGTAAGTAAAAACACAGAGGGGCCAATCATATTTATGCATCTTTTTTCAAAATGGTAAATCTATCTCCGTGGTAAAAAATAAATCTTCAAATGACATTTTAGCAACCAAGATATTTGTTGTACAACGAATAACAGATACGTAATTAACAAGTTTTATAATAATGATGTTTCTAGCTTATGTCCTAATCCTATGAACATAAATTGTGAATTGTGGCTTAAGAAATTAATCCATAAATTGAAAATGGCGAATCTTTTTTAAAAAAATATGAAAATTGTGTAAGAATTGATGGTATTTTATTCATTTTGATTAACGAAAAATCGGTCATGAAAAGCGTTGTCAACTCCATTATGTAACTAATATTTTTGTGTCTCACATCTCTTGTAATGAGAAAGGTGTACAACATAAGATGAGCAAACTAATGAAATCATCTCACTAAACTCTATAAATTTCTAATGCAAACTAATGAACCTAGCTCCTTCTTTTAATTGAAAAGTAATACAATATCAATTTATCTATAGAGAAAGTATCGTAAAAGAATAAACTTTTAAAATGCGATCGTGAGAATAGTGAACATTACTCCTAATTTGATGAACATTAATTGACAAACTTAAAAACATACAAATATTGAAGAACATCGATCCATTTCTTAAAGTACATATATTGAGAAACTTAAGAACATTCAGACTGAAATCGTATATATGTATCATTTTTTCAGATGATGTACATTAAATTTTTTGATGAGCATTTATATATTTAAATGAACATTAGTCATTTTCACAATCTCTCCCTAAAAATAATTTCTCACCTAAACCAAACCCTTGTCTAATGTCTATATACATATTGTTTTTTTTCTATATGTACACGACTCTGTACGTGAACATTTATAGTATATATCGGCATGCTAACAGTAGTAATATTAACAGTGCCTAATGTAAACCTTTTAGTTCTATCATGGATTTTTTTTTTTTTTTTTGAAGTAAGCCTTTTTTTTAAACAAATTCTCAATCTACACTCGTTTTGAAACTATTTTCCGGTATAGGCACTCTTGGGAGAGTTGGATTTTTTTCACGTACGAACCCAGCGTCTCTCATCCGAAGCTGATTACTTTAAAAAAAAAACTTATGTATAAGAGACGTTGGGAAAACCAGCGTCTCTTATACATGTAATTTTTTTTTAACCCACACGTATAACTTTAAAAAAAAAAAAAGTTTGCATAAGGCGCTGGTGGCTTCAATTAATGGATTGAGGTGTACGTACGTATTGCCTTGCAATTGAATAATTATGTAAGGCTTTGCCAGCGCCTTATGCAAACTTTTTTTTAAAAAAATTATACATCCAGCGTCTCTTACACGTGAGAATTAAAAAAAAAAATCAAGTTCGGTTGAGAGACGCCAACGTGTTTATTTTCCGAACCAAAAATTTGTGCCTATGTTGGGAATATATTTCAAAACGAGTCTGTAACGGAATTTTTTTTGAAAAAAAAGCCCATTTCAAAAAACAATTCTCTATCATGTATGGGTAAGGTTTGATCACTGCTACCTTGTTATTGTGCGTTTTAAAAAAAAAACAGGAACAAGGTTGCTATAATGTCAAGAGGCAGGCAATACATGCAAGCTCGAGAAGGAAACACAACAACTTTACTTATACTCCGGGTACATGATAGACACAAGTTTAATTAGTCGAATGTGAAAGTAAAAGTTTTTCATGCACCATTGAGCGTGTCGTCATGCAATGTATAGATTTTGAAAATATGAAAATTACATTTGAATTAAAAGAAGTAGCTAGGTTCATTAGAAATTTATAGAGTTTAGTGAGATGATAAGATTTTGCAGGAGTGGATGGGGGTGAGAGGTAGAGATGAGTTGCATTAAAGAGAGGCACGCAGGGTGCATGGTTTGTAGCAAATAGTGTGTACGTACGTTGTATTCCTTTCAACTTAATAAGTTGGACCAGGTGTTCTGATCCATCTTCAGAACACACAACTTCAATTCCATCTAACACATTACCATATTTACACTATATATATATGAACCTTCTTGTCGTTTCCATTGTCAGAAGATAGCTTGTGTTTATTCAAGATTCTCTCCTTCCTTCACTCTTTACATGTGAACTCTATGAACAACTTAATTACCCTTTACAAACAGGGAACTTGTGCCTTATACACGTACGCTCCACTCCCTAAAAATCTACGATTATGTTCGATCTAATATATAGATACTCATTCATTAGCATACAAATACCTAAATTCGTATTTGTATAGGCTAAAAATCAAGTATACCAACATACGAGAAAATCGCTAAAAATCATGTATTTATGCTTGTAAGTACTAGCAAATAAATATATTGTAAATCATAGGTTATTATTCGTTTTTATCGTATCCGCGGCCATGAGAAAATAGCCATTTACAAAAGAACGCTTGACCAAATTAAGAATCAAGAGTAATATACAAGAAGATATGTTCCATAAAACATATATTTCATGATTGCATAGTAAAGTATTCGCATTCGAGTTAGAGTTTGGTTGGTTCTGTTTAATGGTTGCATGGTCTAATTAATAATAATGTAGTGAGTAGAATTATTAAAAGATGAAACCCAACATTGTGTGTTTGTAAGTTTCGAATTTGCATTTCATAATAAGGCAAATGATAACCAGAGTGAAAAGGAACACACACATGCAACTCCAAATGCCTTTTGAATTTTTCAGACAGCTTATAGGCCTGAAGATAGTTCCAATTGAAGGCGACAAGATGATTTCATAAGGGAACAAGAAGAAGAAGATACATTTTGCATTTCCCCGGTACCTAGATTTTGTCAAGAAAATATTAAAAACGGGAATATACAAACTCATGACAACGTAAAGAGTCTGTGTAAGATATGGTCAGTGAGTAAATAAGAACGGATTAAAATTAATAGACCAAGCCATTTGTATATCATATAATTCTTATCTTATACTGTATGTTTGATTGCATTAATAGACTAGGCCAGTCACTAGTGTCAAGCGCAGTAGGTAAATTGTTGACTTCTTTCTTGCCTCATAAAAAAAATTAAAAAATAAAAAATAATCTATTTTAATTTTAAACTTTTTTCGCTCATACAATCTCATATGTATAGCAAACCATAAAAGAGGCTTGCACACTCAACGCATATACCTGTAAAAGTGAATGGGTATCCTTTTTTTTTCCGCACCTGCAATGCGGGAGCGACACTACTAATTTGTCACACATCCGCATAAACATGACAATATTTACTTTAATAATAAAGTTTGAGAATGATGGATTGATTCATATAATATATCTATCTTATATATTAAAGTTGAGCCTTTTAGAGCTCTTAGAGTGATTTTAGCCTTAGTTTGTTACACAATTATTATTTTTTATCTTTAATTTCAATTATTAATAGATTGGATAATTATATTAACAAATAAATCTTAAAAAATTATCATCCCTTTGAACAACAAATATACAAGCTATTTTATTGAGAAATATTATGTTGAAGGTTAATATATATTCTTACGATAAAATTAGGATTATTTTCGATAATAAAAATTAATTCAAGCTACATACATAACCTTTATGAAATAAAATATATTTTTATAAATAGTCTTTACAAGAAAAAAGTTAATCTTAATTTTTTGACGAACTCGATTAAAAGGATATACAATTTTCATACGAATAATATGGAATTTCCCGTGCATGGCACGGGCCACTACACTAGTTTATGATTATATTTAAAATTATTGCTAATATTGAAACATAATTTTTTTTTATAAATTTATAAAAAAATCTAACTATATATTTTTTCAAATATATTTGTAATTTATGATTTTATTTGGAAAAAATGGAAAATCGAGTTAAATTCTAAACTGAATAAAAATCTGAACTGCCAACATAAGAAAATACAATTGTTAACAAAACAAAAAATATGTAAACAGAAGAAAAAAACATGTCAACAAGATAAAAAATTTGTCAAAGATATAATATGTGGAGAGGTGACAGGTTGCTTCCTCTTAACACCAACATTTTGAGCCTTCACCATCTTCTCTACTGGCTTCTTCACATTCTTCTTTGGGGCATTTTTCACTTGCTTATCCAAAGCCTTCTTGTCATTCTTATCTGGTCGCTCGGATATAATAATATCTGATATAGCTTGCTCTGAATTCTCCCGAGTAGTGACAAACATTTTTTTAGCATAAGCATCAAAAGAGGATCTTCAGCCTCATCTGCAAAGTTCAAGTGTTGAAACGAAGAATGTTCGGAGTATGGAGACGACCCGCACAACTAAGAAAATGAAACAAAAACAAGAGTTATAACATAAACAAAAAAACACAAGACTATTTTTAAAACACATAACACAAACATCTACTAGACTTTCAACACACACTGTACTCATATATTTCTGTTAACACATAAAAAAACATATTCTAAAAACATAAAAATATGTTCTCAACAAGAATCTTAAATACAAAATGACACGGACAAACAAAAAGAAGACAGTCAACAACGGTCACTCATTTATACCTATCAACATAATAAAAGATATGAAAATAGCACAAAAAAGACTGTCAAGATAGATATATAAAAAACAAAACAATGTCAACACAAATAAAAATAAAACAGACACACTGACAACAAAAACTAAAAAACACAGTCAAGCAAAAAAATGTGAATTAAGTTATAGAATAATACCAAAGCGTGTTGATCAAAATAATCCGAAACAGTATGATACCAAGCAGACTTGGTTTTTTGGGTGAACCAACGATCACCTTATGGGCTAGTCTTCAGTGTTGCAGTAGCAACTCATACAAATTGGCGAAACTGATGATTATGTTCAAGAACCCAAACCTACGAAAAAACAAAAAAAAACATTAAGAATATAGGAAAGGAATATAATGAAAACAAACAATTGAATTGAAAGAAAAGGATGATGAAATATATACATGAAAACAAAGAAGATAACCATACAAAGTATACCAAGCTCTATCATTTGCAACACCGCCTCCTGTACGTTTGGCACTTACTAAAACATCTTGTAACGCCCGAATAGTCTCAAGGTAGACTTCCCTACCCCAAGAGTAGTTCACAAACACTTCCAAGTTGCTAGAAAGCTTAAGATACTTTGATCTAACAACTGAACCTTTCCTCTGAGACATCAATACACCTTCGACAAGAATAAGGTGAGCAAGAACCATTTTCCGCTCACCAGTAGCAACTGCAAACTCCGCAATAATGTCATCCAAAGTTGGCTTGCCAGAACCAAATGAACAATCAATGGCGACATCAAGAATAAGGTTGTCCTCAAATTCAGTACACTTCAACCCCGTGATCGCAGCGAAATCTTGAAGCGAAAAGGGAAGAATGTTGCCTTTCAAATTGAACCACGTTTCATACCTCTTCTTCGTCTTCACCACACGCATTAAAGCATAATGTACTAAGATGGGAGAATGAGTAAGTTGGGATGTCAAATTAATGATGGTTGAAAAGACACTAGTAGAAAATTTCAGATTTGAAACACCGTCAAGTTGCCCCTCAATCAAATCAATAACAAAGAATATGCTATATGTTGTAACTTTGGGCACCACAAACACATCGTCAGAATCTAAGAAATCTAACTTTGACACATCCATGACCAATTGTCAACAAATAAAAGATACAGTGTGTCAAAATTATATCACAAAAAGAGATAAGCACACTGTCAACGCATCATAAAAAAACAAATCAAACGAAAACAAACTATCAACATGAAAAAGCAAAAGAAAAAATTGTCTCTCTACTTTTCAAGTGAATCTGTCAACAAAATAATAAGATTGAGACAACAACATATTGTCAAAAAGAAAAGTGAACATAAGCAAACGTCTCACATGTACAATTTGTCACCAAAAAGAAACATAGACAACAATAAACTGTCAACGATAAAAGTAAAACATCTAATATGTCAACATGTACAAATGTGCCACCAAATGAGAAGACTGGGACAACAACAAAATGTCAAAAATGAAAATAACAGTATACAAACGTGTTCAGACAACAACGAATTGTCAGCAATAAAAGGAAAAAAACTAAAAACACAAACAAGAACAAGATGTCAACAAATAAGATCATTCAGACAACAACAAGCTGTCAGCATTCCATATTCAATAACACTAAACTTAAAATTTGTAAACAATCAACAATAAAGCGGAATATGCACAATCAAACACATCAAACCTGTCAACAACAAAAATTAAACAGTTCCTAACAACAAAATATACCTAGATCGGTACTTAGAAACATGAAAAACAGAAATAAAACACAGATTAAGACGCATGCAACAAAACGAACACCTAAAATTCTAGGTTTCCAACCAAAACGAACTCGACTTTTTTACATGAAACACAAAAACAAACAGAGAATCAAACAAATCGCGATGAAAAGGTGATGAACTCAAGCTGGAGAGATCGAAGGCAGAGGATGGAGTGATCAGGGGAGAATGATGGTGAACTTGAACCGGAAGAAGATGTAGCGAGAGGAGGAAACGAGGAAAGACGCGAACGAGAGGAGGAGGAGGCTATGGCGATTCGGTGCTCAGGGAATTTTAACGGGTTTTTTTTTGAGTGAATGAGGGAAGAGGAAGGAGAAGAGTGGAGAAAGTGATACGCGCGAGTTTGATAATGAATAGAAAAAGTGAGCGCGTGTATTTTGGTTGGGGGTGCGGTAGGGTAGAAACTAACTACTTAGTTGAGGAGTGTAGTTAGTGTAACTATAGTGCCCAACTAGTTGATGTGCCCGAGCCCTGCACGGGATTGGGTTTATTTTATATTTTTAACAAAATATTACAAAATTTCAATATTTATAATATTTTGTTATTTTATTAATTTTGAAATTTTCTTGAAAAATATTATATTATCAAATGAAAGAAAATTTGATTTTAATGTGTTCTATATGTATAGAATCGTGTGCTGAGAAACACATAAAATTGATTATCTCATTTGTGATTGTATTTTGACAAACTTGATCATCAAGTAAGACCTTTAATCCATTTTCGCTCGCTACTCTAGAAAATACAATATATAGATATCAATGTTTTAGAAGAAACAAACCACTCGAGGGAGTGAAATTTAATGATTTTTGTTGATAGCAATGGTAAAACAAACAACCACCATAAATTACCCCCTTTAAAATACGATAAGAATTGTGTATCCTATGGTGTAAGTATCATATGTGGAATCCATTTTTGATATCTAATATTGCTTTCAGAAATTATTTCAATGGATTCTACTTGAAGATTATGAAAATGATTACTTGATTAAAAAGATTAATACAAATTAAATAAATATAAATCGGACTCGTAATATGAGTCGCTAATAGATCTAAATTTAGGAGCTTTGTTCTTAATTAGGCTTTATTTTATAAATAATTTTCTAAGGAGATGAGGTGGAAACCGTGAAATACATAATATATAAAAATTAAATAAAAAATATATGTAAATACTTTTTCCTATTAAGATAGAATGAGTTAAAGATTAGTTTATTCTCTAATTAAAATAAATCCCATTTTTTTTGAACGGAAAAGAATTTTTTTAATGGAGAGTAAATTAGTTATTATATAGAATAAGTTATCCACATACATCTTATCATAATATGTATAAATACTTTTTTCTTATTAAAGATAGAATGAGTTAAAGATCAATTTGTTCTCTAATTAACAGATATTTTTTTTAAAGAAGAGTAAATTAATTATTAGATGAAATAAGTTATCCACATACATATTATACGATGAACCATATAGTATATGAAGTACGTATTATTTAACATGAATATAGTAAAATTTAACCATATAATATACGAAGTACATATTATGTAATACAAATATAATGAAATTGAGATTATTTATCGTTAATTTATAGTACGTATGATTGAGAAATTGAACAATATAGTATGCCAAATACATATTATATAATACATATGTAACAATATAGATTCATGATCAAATATTGCATGAAATAAGTTGACTAAATTAATTATATTTGGCTAGTATATGGAAAGTAGATAAATTTTTGGTAAAGATAATTAATCAATCTAAGATTTTTTTGGAATTTTTAAAGCCATGATGATGTGGAATTTTTTTTCAAGTCACGGAGACGTCTCAGATGACATGACGAAGGAGGTGGCATAGCCGAGAGAGTGACACATAGGCTAATTGAACGTGAGGGCGATATGTGTCAAAACACGGCTCTGTTTTCCGAATAGTCTCAAGGTAGACTTCCCTACCCCAAGAGTAGTTCACAAACACTTTCAAGTTGCTAGAAAGCTTAAGATACTTTGATCTAACAACTGAACCTTTCCTCTGAGACATCAATACACCTTCGACAAGAATAAGGTGAGCAAGAACCATTTTCCGCTCACCAGTAGCAACTGCAAACTCCGCAATAATGTCATCCAAAGTTGGCTTGCCAGAACCAAATGAAAAATCAATGGCGACATCAAGAATAAGGTTGTCCTCAAATTCAGTACACTTCAACCCCGTGATCGCAGCGAAATCTTGAAGCGAAAAGGGAAGAATGTTGCCTTTCAAATTGAACCACGTTTCATACCTCTTCTTCGTCTTCACCACACGCATTAAAGCATAATGTACTAAGATGGGAGAATGAGTAAGTTGGGATGTCAAATTAATGATGGTTGAAAAGACACTATTAGAAAATTTCAGATTTGAAACACCGTCAAGTTGCCCCTCAATCAAATCAATAACAAAGAATATGCTATATGTTGTAACTTTGGGCACCACAAACACATCGTCAGAATCTAAGAAATCTAACTTTGACACATCCATGACCAATTGTCAACAAATAAAAGATACAGTGTGTCAAAATTATATCACAAAAAGAGATAAGCACACTGTCAACGCATCATAAAAAAACAAATCAAACGAAAACAAACTATCAACATGAAAAAGCAAAAGAAAAAATTGTCTCTCTACTTTTCAAGTGAATATGTCAACAAAATAATAAGATTGAGACAACAACATATTGTCAAAAAGAAAAGTGAACATAAGCAAACGTCTCACATGTACAATTTGTCACCAAAAAGAAACATAGACAACAATAAACTGTCAACGATAAAAGTAAAACATCTAATATGTCAACATGTACAAATGTGCCACCAAATGAGAAGACTGGGACAACAACAAAATGTCAAAAATGAAAATAACAGTATACAAACGTGTTCAGACAACAACGAATTGTCAGCAATAAAAGGAAAAAAACTAAAAACACAAACAAGAACAAGATGTCAACAAATAAGATCATTCAGACAACAACAAGCTGTCAGCATTCCATATTCAATAACACTAAACTTAAAATTTGTAAACAATCAACAATAAAGCGGAATATGCACAATCAAACACATCAAACCTGTCAACAACAAAAATTAAACAGTTCCTAACAACAAAATATACCTAGATCGGTACTTAGAAACATGAAAAACAGAAATAAAACACAGATTAAGACGCATGCAACAAAACGAACACCTAAAATTCTAGGTTTCCAACCAAAACGAACTCGACTTTTTTACATGAAACACAAAAACAAACAGAGAATCAAACAAATCGCGATGAAAAGGTGATGAACTCAAGCTGGAGAGATCGAAGGCAGAGGATGGAGTGATCGGGGGAGAATGATGGTGAACTTGAACCGGAAGAAGATGTAGCGAGAGGAGGAAACGAGGAAAGACGCGAACGAGAGGAGGAGGAGGCTATGGCGATTCGGTGCTCAGGGAATTTTAACGGGTTTTTTTTCGAGTGAATGAGGGAAGAGGAAGGAGAAGAGTGGAGAAAGTGATACGCGCGAGTTTGATAATGAATAGAAAAAGTGAGCGCGTGTATTTTGGTTGGGGGTGCGGTAGGGTAGAAACTAACTACTTAGTTGAGGAGTGTAGTTAGTGTAACTATAGTGCCCAACTAGTTGATGTGCCCGAGCCCTGCACGGGATTGGGTTTATTTTATATTTTTAACAAAATATTACAAAATTTCAATATTTATAATATTTTGTTATTTTATTAATTTTGAAATTTTCTTGAAAAATATTATATTATCAAATGATAGAAAATTTGATTTTAATGTGTTCTATATGTATAGAATCGTGTGCTGAGAAACACATAAAATTGATTATCTCATTTGTGATTGTATTTTGACAAACTTGATCATCAAGTAAGACCTTTAATCCATTTTCACTCGCTACTCTAGAAAATACAATATATAGATATCAATGTTTTAGAAGAAACAAACCACTCGAGGGAGTGAAATTTAATGATTTTTGTTGATAGCAATGGTAAAACAAACAACCACCATAAATTACCCCCTTTAAAATACGATAAGAATTGTGTATCCTATGGTGTAAGTATCATATGTGGAATCCATTTTTGATATCTAATATTGCTTTCAGAAATTATTTCAATGGATTCTACTTGAAGATTATGAAAATGATTACTTGATTAAAAAGATTAATACAAATTAAATAAATATAAATCAGACTCGTAATATGAGTCGCTAATAGATCTAAATTTAGGAGCTTTGTTCTTAATTAGGCTTTATTTTATAAATAATTTTCTAAGGAGATGAGGTGGAAACCGTGAAATACATAATATATAAAAATTAAATAAAAAATATATGTAAATACTTTTTCCTATTAAGATAGAATGAGTTAAAGATTAGTTCATTCTCTAATTAAAAGAAATCCCATTTTTTTTGAACGGAAAATAATTTTTTTAATGGAGAGTAAATTAGTTATTATATAGAATAAGTTATCCACATACATCTTATCATAATATGTATAAATACTTTTTTCTTATTAAAGATAGAATGAGTTAAAGATCAATTTGTTCTCTAATTAACAGATATTTTTTTTAAAGAAGAGTAAATTAATTATTAGATGAAATAAGTTATCCACATACATATTATACGATGAACCATATAGTATATGAAGTACGTATTATTTAACATGAATATAGTAAAATTTAACCATATAATATACGAAGTACATATTATGTAATACAAATATAATGAAATTGAGATTATTTATCGTTAATTTATAGTACGTATGATTGAGAAATTGAACAATATAGTATGTGAAATACATATTATATAATACATATGTAACAATATAGATTCCTGATCAAATATTGCATGAAATAAGTTGACTAAATTAATTATATTTGGCTAGTATATGGAAAGTAGATAAATTTTTGGTAAAGATAATTAATCAATCTAAGATTTTTTTGGAATTTTTAAACCCACGATGATGTGGAATTTTTTTTCAAGTCACGGAGACGTCTCAGATGACATGACGAAGGAGGTGGCATAGCCGAGAGAGTGACACATAGGCTAATTGAACGTGAGGGCGATATGTGTCAAAACACGGCTCTGTTTTCCGAATAGTCTCAAGGTAGACTTCCCTACCCCAAGAGTAGTTCACAAACACTTCCAAGTTGCTAGAAAGCTTAAGATACTTTGATCTAACAACTGAACCTTTCCTTTGAGACATCAATACACCTTCGACAAGAATAAGGTGAGCAAGAACCATTTTCCTCACCAGTAGCAACTGCAAACTCCGCAATAATGTCATCCAAAGTTGGCTTGCCAGAACCAAATGAACAATCAATGGCGACATCAAGAATAAGGTTGTCCTCAAATTCAGTACACTTCAACCCCGTGATCGCAACGAAATCTTGAAGCGAAAAGGGAAGAATGTTGCCTTTCAAATTGAACCACGTTTCATACCTCTTCTTCGTCTTCACCACGCGCATTAAAGCATAATGTACTAAGATGGGAGAATGAGTAAGTTGGGATGTCAAATTAATGATGGTTGAAAAGACACTAGTAGAAAATTTCAGATTTGAAACACCGTCAAGGTGCCCCTCAATCAAATCAATAACAAAGAATATGGTATATGTTGTAACTTTGGGCACCACAAACACATCGTCAGAATCTAAGAAATCTAACTTTGACACATCCATGACCAATTGTCAACAAATAAAAGATACAGTGTGTCAAAATTATATCACAAAAAGAGATAAGCACACAGTCAACGCATCATAAAAAAACAAATCAAACGAAAACAAACTATCAACATGAAAAAGCAAAAGAAAAAATTGTCTCTCTACTTTTCAAGTGAATCTGTCAACAAAATAATAAGATTGAGACAACAACATATTGTCAAAAAGAAAAGTGAACATAAGCAAACGTCTCACATGTACAATTTGTCACCAAAAAGAAAGATAGACAACAATAAACTTTCAACGATAAAAGTAAAACATCTAAAATGTCAACATGTACAAATGTGCCACCAAATGAGAAGACTGGGACAACAACAAACTGTCAAAAATGAAAATAACAATATACAAACGTGTTCAGAAAACAACAAATTGTCAACAATAAAAGGAAAAAAAACTAAAAACATAACAAAAACAAGTTGTCAACAAATAAGATCATTCAGACAACAACAAGCAGTCAGCATGCCATATTCAATAACACTAATCTTCAAATTTGTAAACAATCAACAATAAAGCGGAATCTGCACAATCAAACACAACAAACCTGTCAACAGCAAAAAAATAGTTCCTAACAACAAAATATACATAGATCGGTACTTAGAAACATGAAAAACAGAAGTAAAACACAGATTAAGACGCATGCAACAAAACGAAGACCTAAAATTCTAGGTTTCCAACCAAAACGAACTCGACTTTTACTTGAAACACAAAAACTAACAGAGAATCAAACAAATCGCGATGAAAATGTGGTGAACTCAAGCTGGAGAGATCGAAGGCAGAGGATGGAGTGATCGGGGGGAGAATGATGATGAACTCGAGCCGGAAGAAGATGTAGCGAGAGGAGGAAACAAGGAAAGACGCAGACGAGAGGAGCATGAGGCTATGGCGATTTGGTGCTCGGGGAATTTTAACGGGTTTTTTTCGAGTGAATGAGGGAAGAGGAAGGAGAAGAGTGGAGAAAGTTATACGCGCGAGTTGTATGATGAATAGAAAAAGTGAGCGCGTGTATTTTGGTTGCGCGGTAGGGTAGAAACTAACTACTTAGTTGAGGAGTGTAGTTAGTGTACCTATAGTGCCCAAGTAGTTGATGTGCTTGCTCCCTGCACGAGATTGAGTTTATTTTATATTTTTATCAAAATATTAAAAAATTTAATATTTAAAATATTTTGTTATTTTATTAATTTTGAAATTTTGAAATTTTCTTGAAAAATATTATATGATCAAATGAAAGGAAATTTGATTTTAATCTCTATATAACTACTAAAGCAAAACACTTTTCTCCAATTCTAGATATGCCACGTGGCATACTCTTCATTTAGGCCATCCACTTGTCGTCATTCCATTAGTCACGATTTTTTACTATTTATTGTAATTTTCTTTAAAAAAAATTGATTAAATTTGGAAAATCATGTGCAAAAATATCACAAAAAGATTTCTTAAGTTCTTTCAAATTACAAAAAAAAAATTATGTGTTAATTTGCTAGATTTTTTTTTTGAACATACAAGTAGTAGGGCCTTGAACAGGATCAAGGGTAACCTAAATCATCAACTCTGATGATTTTATAGAACTCTTTAAACAAGAGGTTACACGGCGCATTGTACCAGTAAGAATAGCGGATATCACTCAAAGAAGATTGGGCAGTTTCATCTTCAATCTTGGAGATGAATCTTCGGAGTTCTTGGATATCAATATCGTTAGAGGCAAGAAAGTCAGCAGCAACGTTACATTCCCTGAAACAATGTGAAATAGAGAAAGAGTCAAACCACTGGAGGTGGTTACGAATATCCTGGACAAGAGTCTTGATTTCCCAGGGGGTTTTCCAAATGTTTTTGATAGCATTAACGACAGTGAGATTATCACATTCAATAACAACACGTTTACAATTAAACTCGCTAGCAACCCAGACAGCTTCTAGAACAATGTAGGCCTCAGCTAGAAGAATAGAAGAAGTAGGGATAGTCTTTCTATCCATGTGAAGAATGTTGGAACCAGCGGTGCGAAGAATAAAGCTAATAGAGCTAGAATTATTATTACAGGAGGCATCAATATTAATTTTAACGAAATGATTAGAAGGTTTAGTCCAAGAATAATTCTTAGGACGCTTTTTAATCTTGGGAGTGTTGGTAGAAGGCTTTTTAAAATGACCAAGAGAAGAGGACCATTGGGAGAACTGGTAGAGAATGCTATTTGCAAGGTCCCAAGGGTCCAGGGGCTTAACTGAGTTGAAAATAGAGTTGTCCCGAATGCGCCAAATATTCCACCAAGCTAAGAAAGCAAGGCATGAATCTTTGGAGAAGCCAGAGGAGAAATTAGAAAAGTTGTTGAGGAAGGAGTTATGGTTGTTAATGTCATTATTACCACAAAGACTAATATCAAGAGATTTGAGGACATTAATAGTATAAGGGCAAAAGAAGAAGAGGTGGTTGGTGTCTTCATTACAGTTGTTACAGAGGGTGCAGGTGGCATAAACTCTATGATAGTAGTGATTTAGCCTTTCCGTGGTGAAGAGACAATCTGCTGTAGCTTTCCAAAGAAAGTTTTTAACCTTCGGGTAAATAGGTTTACTCCAGATAGAGGAGGAAGTAGAGATCCCAGGAGAAGAAGGGGGGAACAATATGTCTAAAGGCAGAGTTGGTAGAGAAAGTACCGTCCGAGGAGGGAGTCCAGATAATAGTATCAGGGATATCAGAGTGAGGTATACAGATACAACGAATATGGTTAATAACCGAGACTGGGAGAAATTGCATAAGAAGATCCAAGTTCTAGGATTTATCATGAGTAATAAAATTCGAGACTCTATGGTTTTGAGCACCTTGGTTATATGCTTGAAGGTTTTCATATTCAGGGATCCAGGAGTCTTGCCAGAAAGTGATATTATTACTATTTCCTAGTTGCCAGTAAAAGGCCAGAGCGAAACTGATCTTTGATTGAAAGAAGTGTGTTGAAATGCCAAGAGAAAGCAGGGTTGGGGTTGAGGTTAAAGAGGTTTTGGTTACGAATATATTTTTCTTTGACAATCTGAACCCATATACTAGGGGAGTTCGAAAGAATTCTCCAAAGGAGCTTCATTTGAAGGGTAGTATTGTTGTCTTTCGTTAACCTAAGACCAAGGCCTCCATCTTTCTTAGGTTTACAAATATCCTCCCATTTGAGAAGGGGATGATGATTGGGTTTAGAGTTGTTCCAGAAGAAGTTTTTATAAATGTCATCAATTTCCTCACAAACACCTTTGGGAAGAAGGAAACATTGCATAAGATAGTTAACTTTAGAAGTGAGGTTAGATTGGATAAGAAGAGTACGAGCTGCTTGGGATAGAGAAGAAGTTTTCCAAGTGGTAAGTTGTTTCCTAAGATCATTAAGAGCGTCTTTAAAAGCATCTTTGGTGATACGGCCTTTAAGAATGAGGATACCAAGATATTTTTCATAGCAGTCGTGAGGGGAATGTTTAAGATACTTGCAAGAGAAAGGGTTGTTTGCTTTGGGATATTATTGGAGACTTGTAGTGAGCTTTTATGGAAATTAATTTTGAGCCCACTGATCTGGGAGAAATTCTGAAGAAAGTTGAGGATAAAGTTCATATTAATCTGTGTGGCTTCGGCCAACGGAATAATGTCATCAGCAAAGGATAAGAAGGGAATGGGAATGCCGTTGGGAGTGAGGCGAATGCCGATTCTGCTATTAGGATTAATAGATTCCAGTGTAAGCTTACGGGCCAAGTATTCCATTGCAAGGATAAAGATAAAAGGGGCAATGGGGTCACCTTGTCTAATTCCACACTTTGGGACAAATTCAGGGCCAGGTTGGTTATTGATGAGAGTAGAGATTTTAGAGGTTGTGAGGCATTCCATAACAAGATTGACCCATTTGGGATAAAATCCAAATTTCAGAAGAATCTCCTTACTGAACTGCCAATTTATCTTATCAAAAGCTTTCTCCATATCAATTTTAAGAGTCATCCAACCAGATTTTCCTTTAGTGTTTTTGTGAAACGACTGGAATATTTCATGAGCTGCCAGGACATTATCTTGGATAAGTCTTCCTTCAACGAAGGCTCCTTGAAGAGGGGAGATTATTGAGGGAAGAAATTTCTTGAGGCGGTTGGACATAATTTTGGTGATAATTTTGTAGGTATTATTACAAAGGCTAATAGGACGATAATGATTGATATTAATAGGAGAGTCGTTTTTAGGAACTAGGGCTACAAAGGAGTGGTTCCACGATTTAAGAAGCTTGCCAGAGTGAAAGAACGATCTGATAGTCGGGCAAATGGTAGGAGCAATAGTGGTCCAATAAGTTTGGAAAAAGTCAATCGGAAAACCGTCAGGGCCAAGAGTCTTATCTTTGGGTAGTTCAAAAATAACAGTTTTTATCTCCTCGTAAGAGGGTTTTCGTAGGAGAAAGGCATTATTGTTATCCGTGACAAGAGAAGGGATAATGTCTAGATCATACTGGGGTCGAGTATAAGAGGGCTCCTGATATATGTCTGAGAGTTCCTGAGTAATAGAATTAGTGATAGAGGAGTGATCTGAATGGTAAAACCCATCTTTATCACAAAACTTATTAATATTCTGACGATAAGTACGAATTTTGGCAATATTATGAAAGTATTTAGTATTTTTATCGTTGAGAGAAACGTGTTTGGTTTTTGCTCCCTGTTTCCAATACGAATCTTGGAATTCCATAATTTTATTGAATTTCCGAGTGACATTAAGAATTTTATTACGGATAGCAGGGTCATTAGGTCAGTTAAGGAATTCTTCATGGAGTCTTTCAAGCATAATTTTAGTATTTTGGAGTTGTTGGAAGGAGCGGCTATTATTATTGCGAGCCCAGGTTTTAGCATAAATTTTGAGCAACTTAAGTTTATAAGAAAGTTTATACATATAGGAGCCATTGACTTTAAATTTCCAGACTTTCGCAACCAACTTGGAGAAGGAGGGGTAATTGGACCAGGCATTTTCATAGCGGAAGAGAATCTTGACATTACGAATGGAGTCACCAATAGTGAGAGTGATCAAGGAGTGGTCTGAGGAAGTGAATGGGTGGTGGTGGACACGAGGGTTAAGAGAGGAAATAAGATTGTCGTGAATGAGGACGCGAGAGTTAATTTTTTAGATTTTGACCTCTCAATATCCTATTATGTTATTTTACAAATATATAATTTTATTTTTATGATGTGACATATGAAAAAAAGATTGATTTCTATTATATTTTTGTATTATGGTAGTGTTTTAAATTATATATTATATATGTTGAAATCAATTTATTTAAATTTTAAAAAAATTTGATCTATGATAATTTGATTAAATAAGATTTTTGGTATAAAAGTTCATTTACATTCATTGTTTATTATATTTAAAATTTTAAAACTTAATTATATATCAATATCATTTTAAGATATCAACTTATTTTCATATAAAATTATATATTACATAAGAATCCGGATCAAGTGCGAAGGGATATTGTACGAATATCCCATTCGCATGCAGTAATGACATGCACACGCAAGTGTGTGCATGTACTTTTCACATATTACCAATGACATGCAAATCTGTCTAATGTGCATGTTGGTAGCTTAAATGTGCATGTCAATCGCTTAAATGTGCATGAGAATTTTTTCATTCACATATTCACACGTTAATAATTATTTGCACGTGTATTTTTTCCATTACATAATACTCCGTACTACTTATTAACTATATCGAGTTGTATAAACCTGCGCATGGCGCGAGAACTAGGCTAGTATGTTCTATATGTATAGAATCGTGAGCTGAGAAACACATAAAATTGATTATCTCATTTGTGATTGTATTTTGACAAACTTGATTATCATCAATTAAGACCTTTAATCCATTTTTGCTCGTTACTCTAGAAAATACAATATATAGATATCAATGTTTTAGAAGAAACAAATCACTCGAGGGAGTGAAATTTTAATGATTTTTGTTGATAGCAATGGCAAAACAAACAACCACCATAAATTACCCCCTTTAAAATTCGATAAGAATTATGTATCCGATGGTGTAAGTATCATATGTGAAATCCATTTTTGATATCTTATATTGCTTTCAGAAATTATTTCAATGGATTCTACTTGAAGATTATGAAAATGATTACTTGATTAAAAAAGTTAATACAAATTATATAAATATAAATCGGACTCGTAATATGAGTCGCTATTAGATCTAAATTTAAGAACTTTGTTCTTAATTAGGCTTTATTTTATAAATAATTTTCTAAGGAGATTATGTGGAAACCGTGAAATATATAATATATAAAAATTAGATAAAAAAATATATATCCTATTAAGATAGAATGAGTTAAAGATCAATTTATTCTCTAATTAAAAGAAAATCTTTTTTTTGAACGGAAAAGATTTTTTTTTAATGGAGAGTAAATTAGTTTATTAAATAGAATAAGTTATTCACATACATCTTTTCATAATATGTACAAATACTTTTCTCTTATTAAAGATGGAATGAGTTAAAGATCAATTTGTTCTCTAATTAAAAGATATGTTTTTAAAGAAGAGTAAATTAATTATTAGATGAAATAAGTTATCCACATACATATTATACGATGAATCATATAGTATATGAAGTACGTATTGTTTAATATGAATATAGTGAAATTGAACCATATAATATACGAAGTACATATTATGTAATACATATATAATGAAATTGAGATTTTTTATCATTAATTTATAGTACGTAGGATTGAGAAATTGAACAATATAGTATACGAAATCTATATTATACAATACATATGTAACAATATAGATTCAAGATCAAATGCTGCATGAAATAAGTTGACTAAATTAATTATATTTGGCTAGTATATGGAAAGTAGATAAATTTTTGGTGTAAATAATTAATCAATCTAAGATTTTTTTGGAATTGTTAAAGCCATGATGAAGTGGATTTTTTTTCAAGTCACGACGACGTCTCAGATGACATTATGAAGGAGGTGGCATAGCCGAGAGACTGACACATAAACTAATTGAACGTGATGGCGATATGTGTTAAAACACGTATATTTTTTATTTTTTTTGATAAGGAAAGCATTTCAACGTACCAGACAAACTAATCTGGTAGGCTGAGAGGTCGAGAAAAACTCGACGACGGATAAACCATCAAACAGACACAAACTACAAGCAACTAAGGAGAATTCAACAAAGCAATAAGAAGCATAAATGACTGAGGAAGAGGGCTCAGCGAGCACAAGCAAAGGAGGCTCCATTGGCAAACGGGTCAATCAGGACTAAACCCGGAGAAGTGTTGAATGGACCACCATGACGTTGCCCCCACCTAAAATGAGGGATATTCAGGAGTCGCGACTATCATGACATCTTCATGGGCGTCAATACAACCATGACCAAAACCGAAACAACTCAATCTCCACCAAGAGTCAGCTCCACAATTGCAACGTAGTACACAAATCCATACTTGAATAACGAGTATGTGACAAACAATGAAAATGACGTAAAGAACACCTTGGATAAATAAAATCCGAAGCTTGACCCAACGATAAAGCGGTGGTGATAATACATCAAATATGATATTGGTAATTTGATTATACATCAAACACATAATGATATTAGGGTGTTTAAGATGAAATAATTAAATTACATTTATTTAAAGCTAGTATGTTAGCAAACCTTGATTTAGTGTCGAATAGCTAAAAAAAGTTCCAAGCTTTTTTGATTTGTTTTGTGCCTTCTCTCAATAAAGCAGACACATGCTATCGGGAGTGAATAAAAATAAGGAGTAGAGGATAAAACATTTGATTAGTTCGAATGAAAAATCAGTAAAAGGGGCGTTGGGCCCAGAACTATATAGACAAGAGCCCAAACCACTATAAGGATTTGGCCCATCCAAATTATACAGCTCAAGGCTGATCCTAGATTTGTGCCCAATGCCCTATTGGACATTATATTCTCAACAAATGCACCACTAAACTAAGTCTTTAATTTCTACCCCTACTCCCACCACCCCAATTTCACGCGCTCCACTTTCCCGATCATTTTTCAAATCACGCGCACTTTCATTCTCTTCTTCCTCTCCCCCTCATTTTCACTCCCAAAATCAAAAACTGAAACCGTTCAACTTCCTCCTCCTTCCTCTTCTGCTGCCTCACTCGATTCCACAGTCGATTTCGTCTTCGCTCAGATTTCGCCTGCTCAAGTTGTGATCAGTACATTTTCATTTTCCAGATTTTGGGGCTCTTTCTCATATAAAATCAGGTATTTAGCCCTCTTGCTTTCCTATTTGTTGTTTCGGTTGTTTATTTTGGAAGATTTTTGTGATTGCGTCTTTGTTCCTCTGTTTCAAGTCAAAATTGAGTTCGTGTTTGTTCGAAACCTAGATTTTGAAGGTTGTTTTTAGTTGCATGCGTCTTTATCTGTTTGATTTTTAGGTTTTTAAGTTTTCTGACAGATTCAGAGCATCTGGACTGTTCAAATGTGTGTTGAACATGTCATGTTGTGTTTTATTTTGAATTTTTCACTTTATTTGTTGATTCTTCTCTGTATTTTAGCTTCTGTTGTTGAATTTTTCATGGTTGACAACTTGTTGTGTCTGTATATGTAATTGTTGAGTGCTTGTTTATGTCTATGTTTTTGAATATAGGATGCTGACAGGTTTTTGTGGTTGGAGATTCTATTTGTTTGGCATTTTCCATGTTTATGTTGTGTAATATGTCATGCTGACAACTGATTTTGTCTTGAGATCATATTTGTTGTCAGCTTGTTAATGTTGACATCTTCAATATGGCGTGCTGACAACTTTATGTGTCTCTAGAGCTTATTGTTGACAACTTCTTCATATTTACATCTTTTGAATATGAATGCTGACAGGTTTTGGTCTTTGACATCTTATTGATGTTGACATCTTATTCTTGTTGTCATCTTGTTCATGTTTACAACTTTTTCATATATTACATTTTTGAATATGGATGCTGACAGCTTTTTGTGTTTGACATCTTATTCATGTTGACATCTTATTCTTTGTTGACATCTTATTCATGTTGACATCTTATTCATGTTGACACCTTATTTTTTGTTGACATCTTATTCATGTTGACAACTTGTTTAGATTTCCAACATTTTTTTTTATGGGTGACACCTTGCTCTGCTTTTATATCTTTTTGTGATAATTTTTTGACACTCTGTATTTGGTTTTTGTTGACAGGTGTCATGGATGTTTCTAAGCTTCAGTTTTTGGCTTCCCAAGATTTATTTGTAGCTCCTAAGGTTACAACATACCACATATTTGCTGTGATTGATCAGATCGAGGGTCAGTTAGACGAAGTCAGTAATTTGTTGTTTGCTACTGGTGTATTCAAAGCTATTTTAAGCATGACATCGCATCTCAACTACTCGCACGTCATAGTTCGCTATGCTTTAATGCGTGCAGTTAAGACACAGAAAAAGTACGAGATGTGGTTTAACATGCAAGGCAATGTGCTGTCCTTTTCACTTCAAGACTTTGCTGCGATCACGGGTTTGAAGTGCACTGATTTCGAAGGTCATGTCATCCCAGATCAAGTCTTTGAGTGTACTCTGGGAACCAAAAACAAGATCACTCTTGATGACATAATTGCAGAGTTTGCTATCTCGTCAGGGGAGCGGAAGATGGTTCTAGCACACCTTATTATTGTTGAAGGTGTGCTGATGCCTCAGAGGAAAGGCTCTGCTGTTAGATTAAAATTTCTAAAGCTCGCTAGAAATTATCAAGCTTTTTTGAATTATCCCTGGGGTAGGGAAGTATACTTAGAGACTCTCCGGGCTTTTCAAGATGCTCCAGCCCATGCAAAACGCACAGGAGGTGGTTCTTCTAATGATAGAGTTTGGTATACTCTCCATGGCTATCCTCTTGCTTTTCAGGTATTTAGTTTTTCATTTCTCTTTTTCAGTTAGTTGCTCAAATACATTTTCATATTCTCCTTTTTAATCCTTAATTTTTTTTTTGTAGGTTTGGGTGCTTGAACATTTTCATCAGTTTCGCGAGTTTGTTGGAGCTGCTACTGCCTGTCTTAAGACCATTCCATATGGCGAACGCTGGTTCTCATTGGATAATAACAAGCTCGCTTGGTATCATTTTGTGTCAGATCATTTCGATGCTCATCCTTTGGTATTATTCTTTATCTTATTATACATTTATATTTTTCTTGTCTGTTTTATTTTTGTATTTAACTCTTTTTGTTGACAGCACATTGTTATAACTCTTTTGCTGTTTTTTCATTATTTTAGTTGTGCAGACCGTCTCCATATGAGAAACACTCTACATTTTGTCACCTTAATTTTCTCGACGAGGTTGAAGATCCTTTGTTTGATGCATTCGCTGAACAAGTTCAGAAAGTAAAGGAACCTGTTCAGAAAGTGGCGAAGGTTGTCACCAAAGAAAAGGAACCAGTTCAGAAAGTTGCTAAGGTTGTCAAGGTTTTCAACAAAGAAATGGAAGATGTCAACAAGGATAAGGAACCTGTTAACCAAGAGAAGGAAGTTGTCAGCACTTCAGTTCAAAATGCTGCAGAGATGGGCAAAGGTGATTGTAAAGACAAGCAAGCTGTCAGCAATCTAATTTCTAATGTGTCAAAGGTTGCAAAAGCTGTTACTAAGAGAAATCAACCTGTCAGCACTCCAGGTATGATATGTTTTGCATTTTTATACACTGTTGACAACTTCTTCTTTTTTCCTATTTCGCCATGTTTTGTTTTGTTGACATTTGTTTTTTCTGTTTTTGACAGTTCTCTATACTTTGTTTTCAGATTCCCCTCTAGTTGTCAGAACTTATAAACGTAGGCTCACCTTACAAGATCGAAAAGTCTTAGTTTTTGAACAAACTCCAAGGAAATCACCAAGACTAAGCAAATCAGAGAGCAATCAGCCCGGCAAGCACAAGGTTTATGTTGGTGCTTCGTCTGCCCCTGCATATAATTCTCGTAAAAGACCATCAAAGTCTCCAGAGAAGGTTGGAGATGTAAAAGATTCTGCTGGTGTTTCTGCTGTCGCTTCAAAAAAATATCCCAGTAGAGCAACAAGATCAGCTGGTAAGGTTGAAGATGATCAACATTCTGCTAATCTCGACGTTGTAAATAAGAAGAGGAAGTCTCCTCCTTCTCCTTGCCCCAAAGTGATATTTAAACTTAGTGGTTCTGAGCCAGAACTTAAGAAGGCAAAGCAGGACTCTGTGCAGGACGTTGTTGTGTACGAATCTGTCCAAGTTCATGTTGACAACATTCTCAGAAAGCTATGGTCTGACATCCCAGAGCTAGCCGCCCAAGATGCTGCACCTATTGTTCAGTTCCCTTCCTCATCTGAGAGTGGTAAACAATCTTCAGTTAAGCAACAATCTTCTTCCATTCATGTTCCCATGGAAACAAATGCAGCTGGCCTTGCATTTGATTCTGCTGACAGTGAGAGGACAACGTCTGTTCGTCCCTCAGTTGACATAGTAGGAAATGTTGCTGCAGCTTGGGGTGGACAGTTTGATGTGTTGAGCCGAAAAATTGAATTTTTGTGCGATGCCATGTCTGATGTTCAATCTTCCACCAAAGAACATGGCATGTCGTTAGTTGATGTCGCAAAGAAGTTGCACGATCTATCTAGTTTGATGCAGAGCAACGTCAAGGCCTCGTTCCAAGATAAGAGCACACAATATGAATCTGAAGATTTTGTAGATGTCAGCACACATGAAAATGTTGACAGCTTTGTGACTTCTTCAGAAATTGATGGAACTAAATGTTCTGAGAAGGAAGAAAAAACTTCAGAAAGGGAAGGGGACCTGGGTGAAGCTGGAGGTGATGAAATTCCATCAATGGCTGATGTTGGTGGAAGTGGTGTAGAGGGCAAAGAAGACATTGCTGACACTCCTCCAAATGCCAAGGATGTTGACAGCATTCAAGTTGACAACATCAAAGTTGACAACATCCAAGAAGACATTGTTGACACTCCTCCAAAAGGCAAGGATGTTGACAGCAGAGCATTGGGTCAACATGTTGACAGCAAAGCATTTGCTCCAGGTGTTGACAGCGAAGTCTTGGGTCCAGATGTTGACAGCTTGACAGTGGGTAAAGATGATGACAGCCTGAAAGTTGTTCAAGATGCTGACAACATTACACTTGTGCCAGAAGTTGACAGCTTCCAAGATCCACAAGGTATTGACAATGCTGATGTTGGTGATTCCAGTCAATTTCTCGATGACAACGGGTGTATTGATCAATATCTTTGTAGCAACCCAGATTTTTTAGAGAAAGACTGTGTTCTCATATCTTCTGGAATCAGTCTCACTCAAGATAGCTTGGATACTCTTCCTGCTTCACAGAACCTCATTGACTCAGAGGAGCAAGTGAATAAGTATCCTAAGAAAGCTCTTGATGTTGGAACACAAGTGAGGAAGTCTTCCAGGCTCACAACCCCAAGTGCTCTTGTTCAAAGCCCTTTCACTGAGGAGAAGAAGAAGAAGATTTCAATGCCTAGTTGTCCACCTTACTCATTCTATGGAGATGATGATCGCAGAAAGTTCTTTGAATGGTTTTATTGGACGTATGTTTTATATTTATAATTTAAATTATTTTCTTTAATTTCTGAATATATGTGTTTACTAATTTTGTGTTTTTGTTGCAGTGGTAAGAAAGAGGTTATTAAGCGCAAGGAACATGATTTTAATTTCACCAAGGACTTTTTTAACAATTTATTGTTGAAAAGCACAAAATGTATTGGACAAGCCAAGTGGTTAAATGATTGTGTAAGTTAATTACTTTTTACATGTCCTGTCAACATTTTTAAAAGTTTTTGATATTTTGTTGTCTTGTCAACGCATGCTTCATATTTGTGTTGTCAGTGAGGCTTTTATTATTTCTTCTACTGTCAGTTTGAAACCCTAGCCGCCGGCCCCCTCTCTTCTTTCCTAGGTTTAGCCGTTTCTCCCTTATGCTTTCCTTTATATTGGCTTCGCCTCCATTGTTGTAAGGCACGTTTAGCTTTGAATTCAAGAACCTTTGTTGAGACGAGATTTCCTCCATCTTCTTGAACTAGGCGTCAAATCCCTTCGGGCTCTACCTTCTAGTCTCCTTCACCATAGGCTTCTAATCCCTTCGTCTACATCCCGAACCCAAAGTTCACATAGCTTCTAATCCCTCTCTTCTACATCCCGGACCCCAGAATTTCCCTTGTTCGAGCAACCCTCGATCACCACTCACGAACCCCCTCAAAAACCCTAGCTTGCCGAGTTGCCCTCTCGACATTCATATCCAATTCGTCAAGTCATTCTTGACGTCTATATCCAAACAATTCCGCTGCCAAACCTCCATATTCGACCTACCTTCATCAAAAGCCATCCCCAAGACACTCCCGAGATAAGTTGATTAAAGATCATTCGAGCGCAATTGGCTCCCCGGAGACAGGCGCGCATCAACTGGCATCAGAGCAAGGTTATCTTGTATGTGTTTATTGTCTTTACAATCTATCTTTTCATTTCACTCGTCTTCCATCATCGACTTCGATCCATTTGTGCAGATTTTTTTTTTCTCACACCCATTTGCTCACGGCTTTTTGGCCAATTAATTCAAAAATTCACAAAAAAAATTATTATCAAACCCTAGGCTGATTCTAAGGTTTCCTTGCAAAGAATCTTACCATATTTATCTAGATCATACTAGCCTTGACCATAGGATTGCCGAATTATTTGCTTGATTTTATAGTTAGGATCTTGCATATCTTGTCTTTCCTTTTGTTAAGATTTAGTATCTTGTTAGAATATTTGGTATCTTTCAAGTTGGCCGAAAATATAGTCATATCTTGCATATCTTTCAAGTCGGCCAAGGCACAGCCCAAATAAGGTAACCCTTGAGCCTACACCGATTTGGTTCGATCCATATTCGCTTCTCATCACCGTCTAGAGTCGCTTGTTTGTTTGCCTTCGTCTTGCATGCTACTTATCTTGCAATCGTGTTTGATTTGATTGCTTGTAGACTTGCTACATTATCTCGCATCTATTTCGGTATATCTTAGAAACACAAGCTTGCCTAACCGCCATATGGCCAGCCAAAGTAGTCACCCAACGAGTGCTTTGACTAGATTTTGTATAGGCGATTACACTTGCTTGATTTCTTTGTTTTGAGTTCGTTTTTGTACACTGTTACTCGCCGGAATGTCTAATTGTGCAGGAGAGGATCTCGGCTTCCCTACATGCCTAACTCAGCCACCTTCTCAAACTCTAGTAGCCCGACGCATTTTGTCAATAAAAGAAGCACCTATCCAGGATCAACGTGACAATCTTTTCCACACGAGATGTTTATTCAAGCAATCAACATTGAGTGTGATCATCGACGAAGGAAGTTGCTGCAATCTCATTAATGAGAAAGTGGTGAAGCATTACAACTTGCCTACAACTCCACACCCGGAACCATATGGGCTACAATGGCTCAAATCAAGTAAAGGTGAACAAGTAACAAGGCAATGTTTAATTTCTTTCTCTATTGGATTATATTGTGATTCAGTGCTATGTGACATAGTACCCATGGACGCCACTCATCTCCTACTTGGACGTCCATGGCAATTTGATAGACGAGTTATCCATGATGGGTATTTAAATACATATTTATTTACCTATAATGGAAAACGAGTCACACTCTTACCAATGTCGCCACATGAGATCTTACAGGACATGGCAGAACGAGAAAGAAACAAGGTTGTCCAACAGGAACAATGAGAATCAAAGCCAAGTGTCGGAGTCATAGAGAGTGTCAACGGCACAATCCTAGGTGATCCACAAGATTCAAAGGAGCTAAGTGTGCCGCACCTCTCCCTGGACAAGTTGCAAACCAAGGAAGATGGCACTTCTCCGCGCGCCACCTCCACAGCTCCAAGTGCAAACCAAGGAGAAGGGCCTTCGCAGCCTCCGCGCGCGCCCGACAATGGCGACAAGGCGCCACAAGGCAACAAGGCCCAAGCCACCGAGCGCAAACCACCAGACCCACATTCTGGTCCGAGCGCTGCATCCACTGGCCAAAATGAGGATGATCTGGCCAAGGAGCGCCGAGAGAAGTCAGAAAACGCTCGGATAACCAAACAGCCAGGCGCAATCCAAGGCACCTGCGAGCAACGAGTGTTTCTGGCTCATCCAACTGACTTGGATGACGTTATTCAGGGAAGGCTTCCATGTTTCCTTTTATGTCCTAAATTGTGCATTTCAACTGAAAAGGAACAAATTACCCTCCCTAGCTGCATACAATCTGTTTTGCAGGATTACAAAGATGTGTTCCCCGAGGAACTACCAGACGGACTTCCCCCGGTAAGAGGCATTGAGCATCAAATAGACTTTGCGCCCGGAGCCTCTCTACCAAACAGGGCCACCTACAGAGCCAGTCCAGAAGAAACACATGAGCTTCAACGACAAGTGCAAGAGCTCATTGACAGAGGCTATGTTCGAGAAAGTTTGAGCCCTTGTGCAGTACCAGTGATTTTGGTTCCAAAGAAGGATGGAACATGGCGGATGTGTGTGGATTGCAGAGCAATCAACCAAATCACAGTCAAGTACAGACATCCCATTCCACGACTGGATGATATGCTAGATGAGCTGCATGGTGCCACCATATTTTCAAAGATTGACTTGAAGAGTGGCTACCATCAAATAAGGATGAAGGCTGGCGACGAGTAGAAGACGGCCTTCAAGACAAAATATGGCCTCTATGAGTGGTTGGTTATGCCCTTTGGACTCACCAACGCACCATCCACTTTCATGCGCCTAATGAACCATGTTCTGCGCCAATTCCTTGGTAAGTTTGTCGTCGTTTATTTTGATGACATTTTGGTATACAGCCGCAGCCTAGAAGAGCACACAGAACATCTGAAACAAGTGCTTGAATGCCTTCGCAAACAACAATTATTTGCAAATTTGAAGAAGTGCAGTTTTGTGGCCGAGAGCACAATTTTCTTGGGATTTGTGGTCTCCAAAGACGGCCTCACGGTGGATGAAGAGAAGATCCGAGCAATCAAAGAATGGCCACAGCCTACTACAAGTACAATGGTACAATCCTTCTTGGGCTTAGCCGGGTTCTACAGACGATTTGTTCGTGACTTCAGAACCATTGCTATTCCTCTCCACGAGCTGACAAAGAAGGGCTGCACATTTGAGTGGCTCGAAACACATGAAGCTACGTTTCAGAAGCTCAAGACCTGTTTGTGTGAGGCTCCCTTACTACAACTCCCCGACTTCGACAAAACTTTCGAAGTCGAATGTGATGCTTCAAACTTTGGCATTGGTGGTGTTTTGCTCCAAGAAAAGCGCCCCATTGCCTACTTCAGTGAGAAATTAAGTGGGGCAACGCTGAACTACCCCACTTATGACAAAGAACTTTATGCCCTTATTAGAGTTCTGAAGACTTGGCAACATTATTTGTGGCCAAAACAGTTTGTCATCCACTCTGATCATCCTGCATTACAATATTTAAAGAGTCGGGCAACTTTAGGATGACGACATGCTCGGTGGGTAGAATTCATGGAGACATTCCCCTATGTTGTTGTCCACAAAAAAGGTAAGGAGAATGTGGTAGCCGACGCCCTTTCTAGCAGGTATATTCTCTTAACTCAACTTCAAGATAAGATCTTAGGGTTTTCATTGCTAAAAGAATTGTATGTCGGAGATCCATACTTCAAACCAATTCTTGATTCTTGCTTAGCTAAACAAGTTGTGGAAAATTTTTGCCTCATTGATGGTTTTCTATATAAAATGGGACGCCTGTGTATTCCTTTGTCCTCGATTAGGATACTTCTTATGCAGGAAGCACACGAAGGGCGTGGACATTTTGGGTCTACCAAGACATTGGCCGCACTCAAAGAACATTTCTTCTGGCCTAAAATGAGAAAACAGGTTGAAAATTTTTGCAACAGCTGTGTTGCTTGTCACGAGGCAAAGTCGAGAACAAACCCCCATGGTCTCTACACACCATTGCCCATTCTGAGCATTCCTTGGGAAGATATCTCCATGGACTTCATTACAGGTTTGCCTCGTTCACAAAAAGGTAATGACTCAATCTTTGTGGTTGTTGATAGGTTTTCAAAGATGTCTCACTTCATACCATGTAAGACGGCGAATGATGCAACAGATATTGCAAATCTATTCTTTGATAATATTGTTAGACTGCATGGTATTCCTCGGACAATTGTGAGTGACCGTGATACAAAATTTGTAAGTCATTTTTGGCGCGTCTTATGGGGAAAACTAGGAACCAAATTGTTGTTTTCTACAAGTTATCATCCTCAAACAGACGGCCAAACTGAGGTGACTAATCGTACCCTAGGGTCATTGCTAAGGACTATGTTGCGCACCAACGCCAAGCGTTGGGAAGACTTACTTTGCATTGTCGAGTTCTCTTATAACAGGTCCAGGCACTCAGCAACAAAGTTAACACCTTTCAAGGTAGTTTATGGGGTGAATCCCTTAACTCCCTTGGACATGGTGCCCCGACCACTCGGCAAGCAAGAGAGTATGCCAGCCACAAAGAGGGCCAAGTTTGTGCAAGAGCTACATCGGCGCACGAAGCTCCAGCTAGAACGCCGGGCTGAGCAATACTAAAAACAACACAACAAGGGCCGAAAAGAGATGATCTTCCAACCGAGAGATCTTATTTGGTTACATCTCCGAAAGGAAAGGTTCCCATCCCTGAGGAAAACCAAGTTACATGCAAGGGGAGCCGAACCTTTCAAGATTCTGGAGGCTTTTGGAGACAATGCTTACAAGGTTGATCTGCCACTAGAGTTTGGTGGACCTTCGAATTTTAATGTCGCAGACTTGTCACCATATGTAGAGCCAGAGTTCGATTACGGTGAGACGGGGACGTCTCACTACCAAGTGGGGGAGGGTGAGGCGCCCCTGTCCTCGCTCACATCTACAGAAGAAGAGGAGGCTTTCACTCTGCCTTCCAGCGCCCCAATGACTAGGCAACGCGCCAGGGCTATCGCTGAGGCGGTGCAATCCTTCGTGACCAAGGCGTTGGCAAGTAACTACACAAGCCAAGAGGCGCCAAGGTCCTTCCTCCTCTCAACTCTTGAAGATGGCGCCTCCAACCTCCTATGCCTACGCCACCCTATCACATGCAAGAGTAAGCGGAGGTTCACGCCCCAGAAATTCAGGATCAAGACTCCATCTCCCAAGCGCAAGCGCCAGAAATCACCCACCGGCGTCCAACGTCACCGGCACACTTTCCACCGGCGTTCTTGGGCCCAGATGGAGCGCCACCCATGGTTTGCCGGAGAAGACCCCATCAGCGCCGGCACAAACCTCCACCAAGGGCTCAGACGCCGGAGACCACCAAGACTAGGCGCGCCGCTCCTATATTAAGAGAAGGCCAATCTATTTGGTATTTATTGTCTCTATCTTATCTTGTTGTCTCAAACTAGGTTGTCTTTATTTGGACTTGTTGTCCCTATTTGCTTTTGTTGTCTCTATTTGGGATTTGTTGTCTCGGTCCCATGTTCGGAGACTTTCCGTTTTTAGAAAGTTGTTCGTCTCGGGTTTTACTAGCGTTTTAGAACTTTCTATTTTTAGAAAGTTTCTAAATATGGAGTGGTCCAGCCTTGCATGGTTTGGGCCGTCCTATTGGGCTCTTGGCACTCAAGCCCAAGCTCGCCCAAGCCTAGTCCAAACCCTAGCCGCTGACCCCCTCTCTTCTTTCCTAGGTTTAGCTGTTTCTCCCTTATGCTTTCCTTTATATTGGCTTCGCCTCCATTGTTGTAAGGCACGTTTAGCTTTGAATTCAAGAACCTTTGTTGAGACGAGATTTCCTCCATCTTCTTGAACTAGGCGTCAAATCCCTTCGGGCTCTACCTTCTAGTCTCCTTTACCATAGGCTTCTAATCCCTTCGTCTACATCCCAAACCCAAAGTTCCCATAGCTTCTAATCCCTCTCTTCTACATCCCGGACCCCAAAATTTCCCTTGTTCGAGCAACCCTCGATCACCACTCACGAACCCCCTCAAAAACCCTAGCGTGTCGAGTTGCCCTCTCGACATTCATATCCAATTCGTCAAGTCATTCTTGACGTCTATATCCAAACAATTCCGCTGCCAAACCTCCATATTCGACCTACCTTCATCAAAAGACATCCCCAAGACACTCCCGAGATAAGTTGATTAAAGATCCTTCGAGCGCAATTGGCTCCCCGGAGACATGCGCGCATCACTGATCTTGTCTAGTGCTCTCACTGTGCTAGCCGGTAGCAGAACTGATCCCATCAAGTGAATAGGAATAGCCGTGAGCACCGATTTAGTAAGGGTGATTCTACCGGCTAAACTAAGGCACCTACTCTTCCATTCTGCAAGACGCGCAGAAACTTTCTCAACCACTTCAAGAAAGGTATTTGTGTTCATCCTTTTCTGTAAAATCGGCATCTCGAGATATCTCCCAAAGTCCCTTGTAAAAAGAATACCCGCCTCCTCACTAATTCTAGTGCATATATCTCGATCCACATTCTCATAGAAGAATATTTTAGATTTTTCCAAACTCACCTTTTGTCCAGAGGCTTTACAGAAATCAGCAAGGACCCCCGTACAACGCGAATCTGAGAAACAGAAGCCTCAGCAAATAATATCAAATCATCCGCAAAACAGATATGGAACAGAGAAGGCCCCGAACGTGACAGTTTAATGGGCTTCTAGTCCTTCTTATCTATCGAGCTCTCGATCAAGTGACACAGTCTTTCCATACACAAGACAAATAAATAAGGCGAGAGTGGATCCCCTTGTCTCAAACCTTTATGAGGAATAAACTCCTATGTACACTCACCATTCCATATTATGCGCATACCCGGTGATCTCACACAGCTCATAATCCAGTTAATCCAAACTTGTGAGAACCCCGCAGCAAGTAACGTATCCTCCAAGAAATCCCATCTGATTCTATCATATGCTTTCTCGAAATCATGCTTAAGCAGCATCCACCCCCGCTTCCCCTTCTTCTTGCACATGGAATGAACCGCTTCCTGAACAATCACAATATTATCTGTGCTGAGTCTACCAGGGATGAAACTACTCTGAGCAGGGCCGATCAACTTAGCAATAATCTTCTTCATTCGGTTCACCAAAGTTTTCGTAATGGTCTTAAACAGAACATTACAAAGACTAATCGGGCAAAATTGCTCAATTCTTTCCGGATTGTTAATTTTCGGAATCAGCACTAGAAGTGCGTCATTAGCAGTAGGCGGGAGTGTGTCATGCTCAAAAAAATCTCTGATGAATTTCAAAGCCGATTTCCCTACCATATCCCAGCATTTCTGATAAAACACTGGCTGAAAATCGTCCGGCCCCGGAGCTTTGTAGGAACCCATATCCATAACAGCCTTACGAAATTCATCATCCTTGAAGGATTTCTCCAACTCTCGTCTCTCCGAGTCAGACAGAACCTGAAAGCCTTCCCGGGGAATCAAAAAACGATTTCTTGTATCATCCTCCAGAGAGAACAATGACTTGTAATAATGGACAACCAACTCCTCAAGTATGTCCGGTTCTGTCTCCCAGTTCCCATCATCACGCCGGAGAGCTTCAATGCAGTTTCTCCTCCTTCTAATAATAGTCGAAGTATGAAAGAACGTAGTGTTTCGGTCCCCCATCCCGATCCACTTCTCCCTCGACTTTTGGTACCACAACATCTCTTCTTGTTCCAAAGTCACTTCTAACTCCTTTTGAATTTTTTCTTCCTCCTCAAACAAATCTCTGTTGCTGACATTAGTGATGCGAATCACTTGGAGTTGGTTCACAATGTCGTCTTTCTGAGCCTGGATATTCCCTAAAGTTTTTCTATTCCATTTCTTCAATTCAGAACTCAAATTTCTCAAGGCTTCGGGTGTGGATAGAGACTGATCCCACAAAGCTCTACTAGTTCCTTAAACTCCGGATGTGTAAGCCAACTGGCCATAAATCTGAAAGGTCTCCTAGACGGATCACAACTTCTACCCGGTTTCAACTGTAAGTAGAGAGGCGCATGATCAGAGCACATGAACGGGAGATGCGTGACGCGCGCTTCCTGCCATTCAATACGTCCCTGAGCATTGCTAAGAACTCGATCCAGCCTTTTCTGTATCCTGTTCGGAGCAGAGCTTCCACGAATCCACGTGAACCTGTTTCCCATGAAACTCAGATCCACTAGTCCCAGCTCATTAATCTAATTACCAAATACACGGAATCATCCGAGAGCCGCCCATTACCTCCTTCTCTCTCGTCCAACCTAACAGTCGTATTAAAATCACCTACTATAAAAATAGCTTCCGATATAGAATTCATTGTAGCTCTCAGATTATCCCAAAGATTACTCCTACGAGTCGGAGTAGGCGCAGCATAAAAAATAATCAAGTGAAACCTGTCCTCATCTGATTCAAATAGGGCATGAATGAACTGAACATCCGACTTAACTATAGTGACTGTAAAAGCACCATCTTTCCATAGCAACCAAACTCCCCCACTCTGACCAACCGCATCAACTCGAAAGTTGTTCGAGAAGCCTAAGTTTCTGCAAATATTGTCTGCATTACTCCCTACAACATGTGTTTCAAAAAGCCCCAACACATCCGACTCAAACTTCCTTGCTAAATAACGAATCGATCGACGAAAATTTGGTTTATTTCCCCCTAACAATTCCAGAGTGTGCAATTCCTGAGGAAACTATAAGAGATTTGAATAACCGGGGACAACTGCTAGCAACCCAGTCTTCGTCTGCCTTCCACCACATCCTCCCTCGGATCCCTGCTACCATCCAGTCTACCTTGTTCGTATGCTTCCATCAGTCTATCCTGCATGGATTCCTCTAAATTTCTTAGGTGATCCAGAACTGGCTTCGAGAGGCCCGTACTGTTCTCAGCCTCGTTCAGGAGAATATCACTCTCCCTTGTGAAATTAGCCCCATCAATCCTCGGCCTTTTTCCTGTGAGTTTCACGTCCAAGTTCTCTTTTCCTATCACCACTTCCTGTTTTCTAGACCCGGGTCGACAAGACTGGATTAAACTTAACAATCTCTTCTTGGGCCAAATCAACCCCTGCCTTGAACAACACTATATCCCGATTACTGTTAGCATTCAAACTGGGACCCAATATCTTTCTGTTATTCTGTTGGGATGAGTCGGCTCCCATATTTTTCTTCTCCCCAGTTTTGGTAACAAGATCAGTACTTCCCTCAGAAACCGCAGCCGAATTTTCCTTTACTTGGATACTCTTCCCCTCCGTATCCTTCTCCTTTCCATTCTTAATCTTCTCCAATTCAACAAATCTATTCTTTATCAAAATATTAGCGTTATTCTTGGGAACAAATTTCTGCGTAATCTTCGGGACAATCTTTTTGGAATCCTTCGTGATCTTGGCTTTCCCTTTTCCTTTCTTCGTCTGCCATTGGTGGCCCATCCAGCTACCGATAGTTTCTTTGTCGGTGACCATCTGCGTACTGTTATCAGTTGGAGTAGAGCTCTTCTCCTCCTCCGTTTGATTCTAATCCACTGTTGAACCATCAACCATTTTCTCAGTTCTGCACTCTAACACTTTTTCAGTGGCCTCCCCTGATTAATCTTTTGAAACATTCGAATTCTCAGATGGCTTCACCTCTCCCTGCACACGATGAGGACATTGAGCGAGGAAGAGGAAATGGCGGAAATTGTAAGGGATGAGGAGAAGAAGACGAGCGAAAGAGCAAAGAGGTGGCTTGAAGCGACAATTTCACATGTGGATCCATGAAATTGTTGCTCGTCTCCCTCAATCTCTCTATTTATCTATCATCAGTTACCAAACGAGCCCTAATTACAGTTGAAATTGTTGTTCGTCTTCTTCAATCTCTCTTCTTCTTTTCGCCTCCTCTCATCGCTTTGCTCCCTCTAAACCTCATGATGAATTTGCTTTCTGAAGGTTCCATCTGTTTTTAAAAGGGTGTTTAACCCGCACTCGAAAAATTATAACCCGCACCTATTTTGGGTGCATCCGTAATGCGCCCAAAAAACTCAAGTCAGTTATGGGCGCATCCAGGAAGAGCCCAAGAATTTTTTTTTTGCTGTCAAAATACTCAAAAATCCAGTTATGGGCGCATCCAGGAAGAGCCCAAGAATTTTTTTTTTGCTGTCAAAATACTCAAAAATCCGGTTTAAGTTGGGCGCACCCAGGATGCGCCCAAAACTGAACCGGTTTTTTAAAAAATGTTTTGGACGCACTCGGGATGCGCCCAAAGTTGGTGCCAGTTATAAAAAATCGGGTGCAGGGTTTTTCTCCGTTTTAAAATCATCTCTGAAACAATTCGATGCTTTCTATGCTTAATTTGAATCGCAGTGAAGTTTATTGAGGTTGATGTCAGATGTGCCTAACCCTAATTCCCAAATCTTTATCATTTCAAGCTTAATTTTATAAATTATTTCATGATTGCAGCAGAAGCTCAGCTGGGTTCAAGTGTTTTATAGTAGTGCTTAGCAATGTGATTTATCCACCATCAATGGTGTGCATGTATATATGGTGTATCTATTGATCACATACATGATACGTGGAGCTGAGCAAATTTTGATACATATAGGCTTAATTGATTCATTGATCAAGGGATGTATTTGCAGCTATCCAACTCATGGTGAATTGGATGTATATGTTCACATTCATGTAACTCTGATATTTTTACTATATAAATATTGATTTATTCATTGTCAGATAAAAACTTCATTAATCTATACATTGTAGCTATGCAATTTTGATTTCAGTTACATGTATGAGAATATATGCATGAAACTATACAATTTCTAATAGTTGATGAGATACATTGTAAAAATCTAAACATTAATATAGGATTTTTTGAAACAAATACAAAAACATGAATATAGGTTTATACAACTTTATGCATTTAATTAAATCATTTGTATTTTGACAAGTCTTATAAAGGAATTATCACATATAACATTATGTACATATACTCTTCCATATAAGTATAGTTTTATCCATCTCTAGCTTTCACCATAAAACAAAGTTTAGTAGAGAAAAAACAAAGTTGTGTTGTTAATATATTATTTAGTTAAGCTCAACAATGGCATCAAGTTCAAAACATAATTCTCTGGCTTCGAGTTTGAACCCTAATGCGAAGTCATGGAATCCCGAACTAATGCGAGGTTTGAACCCTAATGCGAAGTCATGGAATCCCGAATTAATGCGAGGAAGCGAAGCAGATCGGTCAATTTTTATCACTTTTTCTATAGGTTATCCCATTGGTCAAGAGAAAATTTCAACATTCTTCAGAAGGTAACACTTTATATCTAAATTATTATATTTTCCTTCACTATTGAAAATATCAATTAAATTCTAAATTTCGCTTGTAGATATGATATATTAACAACAATTTTATTTTACTCGTAGGAAATACGGAAAATGTATCAAGAAGATTTATTTCTATAAAAAATATGACCGTTATTATCATCCGTTATCGGGAAGGATTATCTTTACTAAGCTCAGTATACCATGGATGATACTGCAAAACAAGGATGAAGTTCAGTTTGAGATTCATGGGAAGAAATTATTTTGTAAGCAATACAAGAGACACATAAAAAAGACCAGTGCTCAAAATTGATCAAAGTTCCTAATGTCTTTCTCTTACATGCTATCATTTTCGAGCATGTATTATATTGCTATTATTGTTATCATTATGAATTAGATCTCATATTTTTAATTTATCAAGTTGTGATCATTTTACATTTGTTGTCCAAAAACGTTATTTAATTTGCTCATAACATAATCACTTTATATGCATCATTCTAGAGCATCATTTCAATTACACACAACATAACTACTGTAAACTACTCTTAGATAATAATAGAATTCTGATTTTATGGACTTACAGAATACAGAACTTTCAAGCATGAAGTGCTCCTTTTCTGTCTCAGTCTGAAACTTAGTAGATTGCAGAACTTGGACAACAGCTTGATTTCAGTTCCATATGAAAAAGCTGAATGTTGATTTTAACTACAGAATTGATGATTCATTCAAGCAGAATCAATCACTATTCAAGACAGAACATTTGTGAATTGTGATTCAAGCTTGCAATGAAAACGCTAATGCCAATGGTTTTAGATCCATCAAATACAGATTTATAAAACCATCAAATACAGATGCAGATAAAAAAAGATTTGTTGTTCACAGTGGTAAATAGAGAATCTATCTAATTGCGGATATGAGACTCTAGATGCAGAATATAGGTAACAGTTAGATTTTTATGAATATGCTAATGCCACTGGTAACACACTGTGATTTGTAATGACTTGATGTAACTCAACCTGAATAATGATCTGTCAGGTAAGGACATAGGATCTTCACTACACAAAGCTAAGAGAGTGTGGTTTGATGAAATTACGAATACAATTTTTGGCATCATAAAAATGGACGGCTTTTTAAAATATAAATATTTGCTAGACTCCAATAAAAAAACAAAAAACTACCCAAAGTCAATTTTTTTTGAAAATGATCTGGTACGTGACAGAACTTTCTTAGTAGGGATTGGGTAGTCCGTGTTACTCATGTGTATCGTGAGGCTAATCGCCTGGCGGATGGTTTAGCAAATCATGCATTTTCATTTTCTATTGGCTTTCATTTTTTGCACAATCCTCCTAACATCTTTAACGTTATTATTAGTGATGATGTAAGGGGTTTGACGTTTGACGTCTTATTTCAAGATAGCCTATTTATTTATGAATAAAGTATAGAGAGTGTCACCTCTCCTTTACAAATTAAAAAAAACATTAATAATAGATTTGATGAGGGAGTCTCCGGTGAAAACCTGTCTTACGGTGTAAATGTGAAATCACCTTATTTGTAAGCATTACTATCTTATATGTAATTGTGAACATTACTATCTTATATGTGACTTTTACTTATGATCACTTAATGTTCACATATAAGGTTAACTAGTGTAGTCACCCACGCAATGCACGAGAAATTTTATATTATTCGTCTGAATTATTTTTATCTTTTGATATGAATTCGTCCAAAAATTTAGTTTAACTTATGATATGAATTGTGAACATTACTATCTTATATGTGAACTTTAATTATTAGCAGTTTATGTTCACATATAAGGTTAACTAGTGTAGTGACCCGCGCCATGCACGAGAAATTTTATATTATTCGACTGAATTTTTTTAAAATTTTGATATGAATTCGTCCAAAAATTTAGTTTAACTTTCACCGGATAAGCGAATTAAGTTTAACTTCTTGCTTGTAAAAATTATTAATAAAATATATTTTATTTCAAAAAGATTATGTATCTTATTTGATTTAAATTTTATTATCGAAAATCATCCTAATTTTGTCCTAAAATATATTTGTTAACTTTCAAAATAATTTTTATTCTTAATGGAATAGCTTGTATTTTTTTCTTATGAAAGAAATGATAACTTTTTAAGATTTGTTTGTTAATGTAGTTATATAATATATTAATAATCAAAATTAAAGATAAAAAATAGTAATTACTTAATTAACAACCTAAGCCTAAAATCACTCTAAACTAGAGACTCTAAAAGTGTTAGCTTTAATATATAAAATAGATTAAAAATTATCATATCGGAATAAACTTATGTAAACAACACAAAAGTAAAAAACAAATAAAAAACGAGAAGAAGAGATGATACACAAAAAGGGAATTAATCACGCTGAAATAAGTGCCTATGTTGGGAAATTGTTTTGAAAAGAGCCTACGTCGGGAATTTTTTCGGGTAAAATGCTTATTTCAGAAAAAAATTCCTTAAAATTAGCTCGTTACATAAACGACAACTAATGATATATGCATGCTTTTAGTTCAACCACTTTTAATAATTTTTCTTAAGAAATTAAGTACACTTTACTATATACTACAATTTCATTCTTACATAATACTACGTGTATCAACATCTTTTTCCTGCATGTAGAAGTATACTTTATTTCATGATCTTACTTTGAAAAACTTTATAACAAGATCGTATATTATATAAAATCTTCAGAAAAAGTACAACTGATTTCATTCTAAAGATTAGTAGCTATTAAAGCAGAAATTTTTTCTCAAATAAGCATTTTACCCGAAAAAATTCCCGACGTAGGCTCTTTTCAAAACAATTTCCCAACATAGGCACTTATTTCACCTTCGGAATTTTTTTACGTGTGAGAGACGTTGGTTGAACCAGCGTCTCTCCTCCGAAGCTGAAGCTATTTTTTTTTGATTTTTTTATGTATAAGAGACGTTGGCCGAACCAGCGTCTCTTATACATATTTTTTTTTAATTCCCCGTGTAAGAGACGCTGGTTGAACCAGCGTCTTATACAAACTTTTCATTTCCTTCAACAAAAATTTCGGCTCTGCAGCTCCTCCTTTGAGCAATCGGACTGCACATCTTGCCAAGTGAATAAGAGTCACAAACTCCCCTTCAAAAATTCAACTCTACGTTCAACTTATTTCCTTGAATTATTTTTTCTGATTGGTGGACAATATTTTGAGTGGGTGGGTTGAGAAATAATTATGGTGAGAAAGGTTCTGGATGAGAACAAGTTTTACGGTACGAAATGCGAAATATTCGAATTCACAATTAAAAAAATAATGTTTATAATTTGGACGATAATATTCATAATCCAGTGATTATATTCGTTCGGGATATATTCAAAAAAATAAATTAAACAAACAAAGTTCATAACAATTACAAAATTATCAAAAATAACCCACTCGATAAATTTAAATTTATCACTATCCATAATATTATTATGAACATTAATATATAATTTATAAACGCGAACATTTCTTACCTTGTTACCGTAACTTTATCGAATATCATATCTCATATTCTTATTCTCTTGCCATTTTTCATGACTTTCGAATTAACCGTATCTTCCGAGGATCAAGCAATGAATCTTACCCACTTAAAATCACTTTATAGAACTCGAAATTACAGCCAGGGTGAGTTTTCAAAACTCCTCGTTTGTCCATCAAAATGGAAGCAGTGCGAAGGACGCGTTCGTTCCCAGATGAAGCTCTTGAGCTCGTACTTCCCTTCATCTCCTCCAACGCCGATCTAAACTCGATCTCATTAGTCTGCAAATTCTGGTACGACACTGAACGGTGGATCCGGCGCCACGTCGTCATCGGTAACTGCTACGCCGTCACCCCATCGACCTTGATTCGTCGCTTCACAGTCATCCGATCCATCACCATAAAGGGGAAGCCTTACATCGTAGATGACGGTATCGTACCAGATGGATGGGGAGCCCACGCCCTCCCATGGATTTCGGCGCTGCTGGAGGCCTATCCGGCCATGGAGGAGATCAGCCTCGAGAGGATGGAGGTCACTGATAAGGATTTAGAGTTAATTGGAGGCAATTATCCAAGTTTGAAGGTTTTGGTTCTTTTCAGGTGTCAAGGGTTTACGACTCATGGACTCTCCTCCATCGCTGCCAATTGCAGGTCATCATCAAACCCTAGCTCTACTCACTAGCATTTTATTATATTATTCCAACATAGCTTGAATTAGTTTCTTTCTTGCCATGGATGGAATTACGTTGGATACCATAGATGAATTATTTTCTCCGTGATGCCAATTTGTAGAGTTGTTGTTATTGCTATTGGGGTTCATACAATTCCTATTTGAATTATAGGTTGGCAGTACATCAGAAAATGATAGAAAATGATAGAGAGAGGAACAAGAGCATATCTTGATTATGCACTTTATTTACATTGAATGTTGGGGGAAGAGAGGGGGCTTTTTTGGTGGTGTTGGTGTAAGAATAGATTTGATGCAGACAAAAATAGAGAATGAAGATGAGGGGCGTAAAAATATGGATTTAGTGATACATCGATTACTCCATTGAATACCCATTATGATTCTGATAGCTTAAACTCAGAGGCGGAGATAGGAACTTTAAAATTGGTGACATTTTGTTTGTGGTGATGTGTAGCAGCACTCTAATACATTGATATTTGGAGCCATTTAATTCGGTATATTTGAGTGATGAATAACATTTTGTATATAACATTCCGTCCTATTAATTTGGTTGTGTTTCTCATTTGTGTATTATAATGCTCTAGGAACTTGAGAATGCTGGACATTAAGAGTGATGTATCTGGTGTGCAAGAAGACTGGATCTCTAGTTTTCCAGATTATCACACAAAACTCGAATTCCTTGATCTTAGCTTCCTTAAATCCAAGTTAACCCTCTTAAATCTGGAGCGCTTAGTGCACAGAAGTTTAAACTTAAAAACGCTTCTCCTAAATCATGACTTCCCCCTTGAGAATCTCATTGAACTTCTACCGAATCTGCCTCAGCTAGTTGATCTCGGCACTGGACTTTTTACAATGGAGTCCTGTCCAGAAGCCTATAGAAAACTTGCTACGGCTTTTGAAGCTTGCAAAGGACTTAAGAGCCTATCTGGGTTATTGGAAGTTAACCCATATTACTTACCAGCAATCTATCCTGTATGTTCAAGACTCACCTTCTTAAACGTGAGTGACAGCAAAATATTCCGCCGTGACCTCATAAAACTACTCCGTCATTGTCCAAATCTGCAGCGTCTCTGGGTAAGTCTGATTAGCATTTAGCATCTACCCGACTTGAATTTAAATCTATACTATATCAAGGTGTGGTTGACTGGTTGTTTATCTTTAGAGCTCTGAAATGATATTTGCATGGAAAAAGGTTGAAGGTACTGATTAATAGACGGTCTTACTAATGTTTATTACTAGATTTATATAAAAGATAGTGTGAGAGAGAATTAAAGATAATGACTAATTGTTTAGTTTTTTATCACTATGATCTATTTTCATGCTATTTTAGTTGCTGAATTCTCAAGTTTACCTATATTAGTTTCTTTTTGACTCACAATCGAGCAGTACTAATAAATCTCAACTCAGATGAGATCTATATACTCAGTTTGTATTAAATCTTATACACACACAAAATCAATAATTTTTTCTTATTTCAGTTTGTTATTACAATTCAGTCATATATGATTGGTTTTAATATAAATACGGTTGTTGTTAGTGGCTTAGTGCATAGGTGAGACAGGCTTGATTGGGAAACTATAACCCTAAGTACGAAAGTCCAAACCTGTCATAGAAATATTATATAGATATTATCTAATGTTAAAAAAAGGAAAAATATTCATATGAGTTCATTAATGTAACTTTTTAGACAAAATTGTACAGTCATTAGGGTTGATCTCGTCTCCCAACCAAAAAAATACTTGATGCTAAACTTGAAAAGACTCGCAGGTACGATTGCACCTTGATGATCGTGTGCTTGAGGAGGCAGCTGCGTCATGCAAGGAGCTGCAAGAGCTGAAGGTGTTCCATTCCTTCCTAGATGACTTAGAATTTGACGACTCTGACTATGATTTTGACTCAGACTCAGACGATGATATAGAAGTCTTAGATAACCTGAACCCGGAACTAACTGAACGGGGCCTCGTCTCTATTGCACTGAGTTGTCCTAAGCTTCACGATATTTCATATCTCTGCACCCAGATGACAAATGCAGCTTTATTTACAATCGCCAAGCACCTGCCAAATCTTACATGCTTGATGATTAACATCCGTCAGTGCGACTCTTCTGACTACCTAAACAAACAACCATTTGACAGTGGATTTAGTGCCATCATTGAAAACTGCAAGAACCTAAAACGCCTCCTCGTTTGTGGTTCTTGTACAGACGGACTGCTTAATCAAATTGCGACACACGGTAAGAAACTGGAGATGCTTGAACTCATTTATGGCAGTGAAACTAATACTGACTCTGGGCTAAATCAGATTCTCTTCGGATGCACTAATCTCATGACGCTGTCTGTGATAAATTGCCCGTTTGACTGTTTAGCTTTGATTGTAAATGCAAATAGGCTAGAGAGAATGCAATCGGTTTGGATGTCGTCTGCCACGCTGACCTTTCTGGCATGTAAGATGCTTTGTGATAAGAATCCGAGATTGAATGTTGAGGTCTTTTTTGAAGGTGACAGTGATGTGAAGAGCCTCTATGTTTATAGGACAATTGCAGGACCCAGGTTGGATAAGCCAAAATTTGTTATCGGTATAAACGAAAAGAAGTTACCAGAGCAATAATCATGAACCAGGGGTCGATCTCAAACATTTTGGTCAGGTTGAAGATGGTCTTATGTCTTTGTTGAATTGAAGAATAACATAATTTTCATTTAGAAATGCCTTTAGTTCTCCTGTTCTTGTTTCCAAGGTTATGCGTTGATATTAGACACAATGTGTGAGCAAGCTAGTTTATATAAGACTAGTTTTTGAAGTTTTTGAGTTAGTACAGGAAGGCTGTGCAAAAATTGTTATACTGCTGATTCTGATTGACATTGAGTTTTTTTTTGCATAGTCTACATCCAAAATTATACGAGTTTTGGGTAAATGCCACAAAACACCATTGTTTTGTTTGTTTTACCCTAGAAAATCAAGCTTTAATTGTTGCTCCCAAATTGAATTATTGTGGCTCCCAAATTAAATTATTGTGGAATTAATTAGTTTGGGTTTGGTTCTTAATTTTTTTCACATGAACCCGACAATACCCGAACCGATATTTTCTCGGTTCCTGTATTCGGTTTTTCGGTTAATTTATAAATCTTAGAAAGTGCATAAAATTGAACCTCTAAGCCATGTTTCAGGCTCAATCATAAGCATATTCTTAAGACTTTGTTCAAACTACACACACATTGACACACATTAATACATCCACTAAAAGTCTAAAACAATCCAAAATCACAATACATAATTCATATGAAGCAGAAAAAAATCCAACAACAGCACACCAACACTTGATAGTTGATTCACTTGCCTCAGTTCAACAACAATAAAAGTCTTACAAAACAATAAAACTTCATCTCAAAATAAGACTGGACAACTGTTTGTGTATTGAGATCAAGATGAGAAAGGGAGGAAGAAGAGAAGAGAATATCAGAAAAGTTGTTGTATTGAATGAATGATCTGTTACAAGGGAAGGCTATTTATATTAACACCAGCTAACTAACTAATCCTAATATACTAACACCCCCTCAAATTGGAGGTTCCGGTAGGAGACCCAATTTGGGCATTACATTACAATGATTAGGACCACTAAGTGGCTTAGTCAAAATATTAGCTAGCTGAGATGTAGTAGGAACATGTGTTAATGTTATCATCCCTTGAGTAAGTCTTGATCTAATGTAGTGACAATCTATCTCAATGTGTTTAGTGCGCTCATGATAAACCGGATTCCTTGCTATATGTATTGCAGCTTGGCTATCACATTTGATAGACAAGGGATTTATATCCGGGACCTCCATTTCTGTCAACAATCTGGTGAGCCAAGCTAGTTCAGCTGTCAATCTCTTTAGTGACTAGTATTCTGCTTCAGCACTGGATAAGGAGATTGTACACTGCTTTTTGGACTTCCATGAGATAGGTGATGATCCTAGGAGAACAAGATAGCCACTCACAGATTTCCTTCTGCAAGTACATGATGCCCAATCTGAATCACAGTAAGCTTGAAGCTTGAAGCTTGAAGTCTCATGAGTTAGACAAAAGCAAACCAAAATGCAGAGTGCCTTTCAGGAATCTGAGTTTATGGATGGCTGCTTTGAAATGTTGATGAGTAGGACTGTGCATGAATTGACTGAGATGTTGTACTGAGAAACAAATATCTGGTCTTGAGTGTGTGAAAAAATTGAGTTTGCCAACAAGTCTTCTATAAGGAGTGGGATCTGCTAGGAAATCAGTTGAAGGAGTGATGAGCTTGATGCTTGGATCCAGTGGACTAGATACTGGGGTGGCATCTTCAGTATCAAAATCTTTTAGCACTTCTTTAATGAATTTTCTCTGAGATAAAATGATTCCTTGAGGTGAATGAAGAAATTCAATACCTAGGAAATAGCTCAATGTCCCTAGATATTTGATCTTGAAGACTTCATCTAAATAGCTCTTGATTTTCTCAATGGCAGACTTGTCATTCCCTGTGACTAAAATGTCATCAACATATACAGCTAAAAAAATGATTGAATCACCTTCTCGTTTATGGAAGAGAGAGTGATCATTCTCTGACTGTATGAACCTTTAGGAGAGCAATGCCTCTGATAATTTAGAATGTCATTGTCTTGAGGCTTGTTTGAGTCCATATAAGGACTTGTTGAGTCTGCAAGCTTTGCCTTGAATAGGAGAGATTCCTAATGGAATCTTCATGTAGACTTCTTCAAGTAATCTCCATGCAGAAATGCATTGTTGACATCAAGTTTACAAAGTTGCCATCCTTTCTTCAAAGCCACTGCAATTAAACTTCTTATTGTTGTCATTTTTACCACTGGAGAATATGTCTCTGTGTAATCTATCCCTTCTTTCTGAGTACAGCCTTTGATTACCAATCTTGCTTTGTATCTCTCCAATGTGCCATCAGCTTTACATTTGACTTTGTAGACCCATTTAGAACTGATAGGTTTCTTTCGTGGAGGCAAATCAACTATGTCCCATGTATGGTTTGCATCCAAGGTTGCAAGTTCTCTGTGCATTGCTTCCTGCCACTCTGGTGAAGAATTGGCTTGTTCAAATCATGTTGGCTCCTCCAGAAGACTAACATTAGCCACCAACCTCTGACTGTCAGAAAATATAGTGTTGAAATCTACTACCTGAGAAGTATAAGTAGTTAGAACACTATTACAAGAAACATTTGTACAAACAAAATCCTGTAAGTAAGAAGGTGGATTAGATGTTCTGTAAGATCTTCTTGGTAGATTGTCTGAAATAGGAATTTCTTCAGTGGGCAAGATACTATCTGCAGGAGAAGATTGAGAAGATATATTATCATCAGTGAAAGGAGATGGAGTTGGAAAAATGCCATGATCAACATCTCTCTTTTCTGTGAAAGGCCTGACTCCTTCATGAAAAATAACATCTCTGGAATAAAGAACCTCATTTGTACTGAGATTCATCAACTTATATGCCTTCTTTGTAGCAGGGTATCCCAGAAAGATGCACTGTGATGCTCTAGGCATGAACTTATCTCGACCAACTGCAATAGTAGAAGCATAGGCAAGGCATCTAAAAATTCTCAGCAAACTAATATCTGGTGGTTTGGAGAATAAAACTTCATAAGGAGACCTATTTATCAGGAAACATGCTGTCAAAACTGAATCTCCCCAAAACTGCAAAGGAAGAGAGGCATCAAACAAAAGTGCTCTAGCAACTTCTAGCAAGTGTCTATGTTTTCTCTCCACTACTCCATTCTGTTGTGGAGTATAAACACAAGTAGTTTGATGTATTATGCCTTTGGCCTTAAAGAAATCAGTAGCTGAATTACTGGACCCATAGGCATTATCAGACCTTACTACCTTGACATTTTTCTGAACTGAGTAGAAACCATAGCAATAAAAGACTGTAAGACAGTAAATGAGCTCGATTTATCTTTGAGTAAATGGATCCAAGTAACTCTGGAAAAATCATCTACAATAGTCAAGAAGTACTTATAGCCATCATAAGTGGCAATACTGAAAGGACCCCATGTATCAACATGTATAGTCTCAAAAACATCAACTGTAGAAATGGAACTACTAGGAAAAGAAAGTCTAGCTTGTCTAGCTTTGGCACAAACCAGACAGGGCAGTATACAATCCTTTAAATCCCTAGTACAATCTCATCGAATCAAGATACTCCCTCTTACTGATGTGTAATATTCGTTAAGCCCCATCAAAAACTGATACAGACGCTGCTCTTCTTCATGAGCAGCCATAGCAGGGCCAGAAGAACATAAGCAAGGTGGAATTGATCTCATCGAATCCTCGTTCATCCCATAGGACCTTTATCCTGGTAAAATACGATGAGATTCCATCAGAACCTTGAGTAATTGAGGTTATCTCCTTCTGAATTGTGAACTTCTGTGCTCCATTGGTTCTTCCAAACCTAGAACCAAGTTGCAACCAAATCGCTTGTGCAGTAGATGCAAACAAGACACTGTCTGCAATGTTCTTCTCTAAAGAACCAATCAACCAAGAAATTACAAGATTGTTACAACGATCCCAAAGGCGGAGACGAATCTGATCATCACCAATTGAAGAACGGGGGAAAGAACCATCGACGAAAGCGACTTTGTTCTTTGCACTCAAAGAAACTAGGATTGCGCGAAGCCATGACAGAAAGCTCTTCCCGTCGAATTTGAAAGCTAAAGAAGCTCCCGGATTGTCCGAAGGATGGACATACAAAGGATCACTACTGTCGATCGGAGCTGGATTCACCATTGTCGCCGGCGAATGTCAAGAAATTCCGATCAAAAATTGAGTGAAGCTAGAAAGGGGAAATGATGAAATTGATCTCAGAATGCGGAAAAGAAACTTTGCAAAATCGAATTTCTCTGCTCTGATACCATGTTTGTGTATTGAGATCAAGGTGAAAAAGGGAGGAAGAAGAGAAGAGAATAACAGAAAAGTTGTTGTATTGAATGAATGGTCTGTTACAAGGGAAGGCTATTTATAATAACACCAGCTAACTAGCTAATCCTAATATACTAACAGCAACAACTCAATAAGATTGCCTTAACAATATCAAAATTTCAACAATAAATCCAACTGTAACTCAATAATGAAGAATTGGACTTCTAAATGAAGAATTGGAGATTTATGGACTTCTAAATTAGGGGTTGATGTAGACGCCATTAGGGTTGAGAATTCGATTTAGGGCTTTCAAATTATGTCTTGAAATAACTATGAATGAAAACGAGGCTCAGATCTACACTACAAGAAAACTTGTTTTTTGCAACGACCAAAGTCGTTGCAAAATAAGCAAAGTCGTTGCTAAAACTGTTTTTCGCAACGACCCGGGTCGTTGCCCGTAAGCCCGTAGTGAAAGCCTATTGCAACGACAAAAGTCGTTGCGAAAAATCTATTTTTAGCAACGACAAAGGTTGTTGCCATAGTTTTGTCGTTGCAAAATATATTGTAATATAGTAAAGTTTCCCCCGTTTTGGTAACAACATTTGTCGTTGCAATAGGTAAGTATTTTTGGCAACGACATTGTTGTTGCATTACATTACGAAGTATTTAATTCAATTTATATAAAATATTTCTCTTCAAAATCATGGCACAATTTTCTACGAGCTCTAGAAATTTGTTCAAAATACAAAATAATTTCATTATGCTGGAACATATTACATAACTAACATCGTCATTCAATAAAAATTATACATCATTTTCTTGAATTCTTGCATATAACCAAAAAATTACATCAAATAGTGTCCTAAACCCATACGAAAAATTCCACCGACCTTGATTCCAGAACCTTGACCTCCAAGCTCAAAATTCCATTTAACATCTTGTACCTTGTATACACAAAAACATGTGTAAGCCATTATATATACCTTAGACATTATCGACAGCAAAAACAATACTACAACTCTCTTTCACAAGTATATTACTTTTAAGAAAAATAAACAATACAAAGCATTGAATAATGGTAGAATCCAACAATTCTAAACTGGCATTACACAATGTATCTATCGAGACCACTTGCAAGACAGGTTCAAATCTTACATCTTAAACATTTATAATGTAAAAATCATATATGAAATGATCGAGATGTCTTTGTGTGGAAGCAAAAAAGAAAAGAGTGTGTGATTAGATGGAAAATTACACCTGAGATCAATAAGTTATCACCTATTTATTCGAGGATTGTATTTAAGTCATTAGGATAAACATTATAATAAATGTTAACTACAATAGATCAGAAACACTACCTGGATGAAACAAAAGTGACAAAAGGAAGGATATATGTGGTTGTTGGATACAAAAAAGAAGAAGCCTGAATGTGGAGTCATAGAACTACAACTTACCCACCTCAAGTCAACCCTTCATCAAAATCCTTTATCGTCTTTGCATTGGCTACCATTGATATGTTATATTCATCTCCTATTTCTTCAAAGAGGATAATATGTCTGCACAAAGCAAAAAACAGTGAAGTCTCTATTCGTTCATATAATATCAAACTAGTTCGTTGAGCCCCTTCTATTAATTTTGACTTATGATGATATCTTGTGGGTAACTCAAAGAAAATGTTGTATGCTTGTGAAACTGTCACTTATTTGACAGCAGAAGAAAATATTCGATTTTAAGACAAAAAACCCATGCAGTATTCTGTTAAGCGACATCTGTTTTATTGGCATCAATGTATATGAGTCAGGATTCCAGCAGAGAAGAAGCTATTTTCTTTCCATTAAAGTGAACCAAGAAATACAACAGAATACAATATTAGAGAAAACAATTACTTCATCTAGCCTTTCCAAGGAGGTCATGCCAATAAACATATATCAAAAAATTTGCCAACCATTTTAGTCTAAGAAGTTAGTGGTCCAAGCAGATAGTGGTCCAAGCAGTTAGTGGTCCGAGCATTGATACTAACAAATAGCTATATGCAGTAGTGCAGGGAGGTAGATGGTAACTCACCAGATCGAACATCTTCACCAATAAATGTATAGAGAAAGCAAGCAATACAAGAGAGTGTTGAAAACATAATAGTATATCTGTCCATCCACAGGGTGTTTTTCCTTATCCAGAGTCAAGCCAACTTCATGGCTGCAACAAGAGGAAGCATAAATGACAGGAAGACTAAGTGCTCAGACAGGAAGGAAATTCATTATTCATATATTGAACATTGTAAATGGCGTGTAATAGACCAGCATAAAATTGGCATCTATGAGATAAGGTACACATTGACTTGCTTCAACCAAAGATAGATGAACATAAAAACGCATAAAGACCCGAGAGAAACCCCCAATGCACGAATGAAAGATGTTATATGCAATATCAGGTTTTCAGTGAATGCTTGAAAAAAGAAGATACATGCGTGATACCAGCATTAGAACACCAAAAAAGAAGAAGTAAGCACTGCCAACGGATTCTTTCTCAAAGAAGAAAGAATTTAGTATGACACTGTGACGCCAAAATCAGAATAGAATATCATATTATCACAAAAACATACTATATCATGTATAGAAAGAATTCAGTTTGATATTATCAGTATTGGCATCAATGAAGCATATTCAAAAGCAGATTATATCATGTTCATAGAATTCATCAAACCTTAATTAATCAAACTCCTACCATCTTATCCATCTCAAATTCACCCTCAACATCAATAAAGTAACAACAATAATTCATATTAAAACCAAAATAACAAGCACTCTGAAACTAAGAGTATTAATTGGATAATACCAGTCAAGACTAGTCAATCATAGAGTGAGAGGCCTTATTCATTAACTATAACATCCAAAGCAATTAAATTCCAGCCAAGACTAGTCAATCTTATATTCTAAAAAAACCACACCCAAATAGCTATACTAAAATTTGTACTACCATATATAAACTTACAGTTCAGCAATAGGTGTAGAAAACGCACAACTTCTTTTTGCAAAAAAAAAGTCAGCTTTGCAAATTTGCTACAACTTTAAACACTATTGGATCTCCATACCTAAACCAAACATGGACCATTTTCAGAAATTGGACAAAGGACAAGTTAAAAGAATTCAAGCTAAATGTCACCTGTTTTAACATCATGTAAAAAGAGTCCATACCTAACCTAAACATGGATACCTAAACCCAAAGGACAAAAGATGTCTTTAGGTAAATAAATGAACAATAATGACACCAGCAAAATCCCATTACATAGCTACATAATTCAGCAAAGGACAAATTAAAATAATTCCTCTACATAGAAAATTCCTAAATGATATTTATCTCTACTATTCTCAGTATCCTTTTATCCAAGTGAAAACTCTACCATATCTACATTAGATAGATAAATAATTCATAACAATGATTGAGTGATCCATTCTATTTGGTTTACTAATAAATTTTGGCACTCTCGTTCTACCAAAAAAATATCATATGCCACATTCATGTTCAGAATGATATATAATATTGATTGAACGAAATAACCTGCTCTTCTTACTGATGAAATGCATACACGCTCAAAGAGATATATAGGAACAATTAGGTGAGGTTGAAGATGACAATCTTCTTCTCCTGAAAACAACCAAATTGCAACAACGCATTAAGCAAATCCAGAATAAGATATAAACCTTAAAGATGTATGATAAAGGGGTAATGGAGGAATTAGAGGAGACTCCCTCCTCCCAGCTCTGAGCCTTATTCGGTGCAGCCAATCTCGCCGCCATCGATGAGTAAGACCTAGCCGTCGTAGCTCGAGTTGCGAGCCTCTTCGAGGATATTTAGGGATTCGATTCAAGCGAAGATGATGGCGGCGAGGGACTCGAGGTGGGAGATGAAGCGCTGGAGGGTGTGGATGAGGAGGCGGAGAGAGAGGAGAAAGAACAAGTGAGGGAGAAGAGGAGGAAGATGGAGACGAATGAAATCGATTCGGAAGGATATATTGAGCCGCTAGGGCTTGTAGATATATTATTTAGGATTTTAGTTTTTGTTCAGAAGGTTTCGCAACGACAAAATATTTTCCAAAATAACAAACATTTTTTCGCAACGATAGTTGTCGTTACTTTATTTATTTAATATTTATTGCAACGAAAAATTTCGTTACCTTATTTATATAATACTTATAGCAACGACTTTTTTGTTGCAAAAAATATAGACCAATTTTCACACTTTTCCCGACCGAATTTCGGAGGGAGGGAAAAGAAATTTGTATCTATTGCAACAACTATAGCAACGATAAATACAAGTCGTTGCTAATAAACTGTTTTGCAACGACAAAATCTTAGTCGTTGCCAAAACTCGTTGCAATAAATAGTTTTTCTTGTAGTGCTAGGTTTAGAATGAACAAATAGAGTTTTTCAGACTCAAAATTGGGAGAGATAGAGAGAGAGAGATTAGGGTTAGGGTCGAGAGAGAAATCGAGGATAACGGTAGGTTTAGAATTTGACTTAAATATAAATTAGAATACATATTAATTTTTTTTTATTGGTTTTTCGGTTCTTTGCTCAATGACAATTTAAGAACCGTATCCGAACCGCGATTCTGGCCTAGGAACCGACCCGCGATAAATATATGATTTAAATTCTAATATCCGAACCGAACCGCACCAAAATCCACGATTCGGGTCGATTCTTCGGTTCCTCGGGTACAAAGTCCCGGCCGTAAAGGACACCACTTATCTTGTCGAAATATCCGTATATACGACATATGTAATGTATATATACTCTGAATATATATTCAGATGAAACAAGTTACCAAATGCAAGACTGTTGACATCAGCTTATCTCATTTGTGCGGATTGCAACACTGTTGACTGATTTCTTGGAAGGTTCGGGAAAATTCAGAGCGGCTAGAGAAAATGGGATACCTTTGGATGTCTTCTTCCACGCTAAGTGATGAAGCATGTGACCTGCTCCGTATTAAGCATCCGAGACTGAATGTTGAGGTCATGGGCATTGATGGTGAAGAAGAGTGTATTGTGAAGTTCAAGAAACTGAACGTTTATAGGACGATTGCAGGACCCAGGTTGGATATGCCTCAGTTTGTACGCGGTTTAAAATTAAATGAAGAGGAGTCTTTGAAACTGTATTTACAGTTGGAGTCGTCATTCAAGCTTCAAGATTGAATTTGTTATTCCTTGAAGAATAGTCTTTGAAATCAAATTCTTATGAGAATCTAAGTATAAATATAGGTTTTATGTTCTGAACTAATTCTGCCTGGCATGTTCTGCAAGTGCAATAGCTGAACCTTTCGAGGGAGCTGTCTTCTTAACTAATGTACTAGCTATGGCACCGAAAATATCATATTATTTGTTTGAAATTTTTATGTTTTTGACCCGTATTCGTCCAAAGTTTAAGTTAAAAGAAGGCAATTAAGTTTAACTTTTTCCTTTTAAAGACTATTTATAAAAATATATTTTTCATGAAAGTTATGTATCTACAGAGTAGCCTAACTTAATTTTTATTATCGAAAAATCATTCTAATTGTATCTTAAAAATATATATATTAACATTCAACGTAACTTTTATTCTCAATGGAAACGTTTGTATTTTTGTTGTTCAAAAGAATGATATATCTAATTTTTTAAGATATTTTTTAATGTAATTATGCAATCTATTAATAATTAAAAACAAAAATATAATATTTAACGAACTAAGCCTAAAATAACTCTAACATCTCTAAAACTAGTGTAGTGACCCGTGCCATGCACGGGTATTTCATATTGATCGTCCTAAAAATTCATATGGTTTAAGCCAAGTTTGTCTATAAATTAAGTTAACTCTCACCAAAAATAAATTTAACTTTTTGTTTGTGAATACTAATTATTACATATTCATTTCATGGACGATATATAATTTAATTATATATATATAAATATCATATATATATCATAATTAAATTTAAAATTTATTCTTAATAGGATAGGGTAATTTGTATTGTTTTATAAGATTTACTAGCGTGTGTTCCCGTACTATGTACGGGGTCGCATGTAATAAATATTTTAATAATATATTTATATTTTATACTATTAATTAGTTTATAGATTGTAGTTTATACTTTATGGTTTATAATTTATAGATTATAGTTTATAGTTTACGATTTATGTTTTATAGTTTAAGCTCATTAATAACTCAATTTAATTAGATTGATAACATAATAATAGATAAAGATATATATATATATATACGATAAAGATATAATATGATAAAAGATAAAAATTGATATTTTTTTTGTAATATAACCTATTAGATATCTTTTTAATTTTTTTTACTTATTTAATTCATAGATATATATCGAAATATAAAGTCGGATGATGTGGAGAATGACATGGTGGGTGATGTAGCATAGCTTAGAAGTCGACACATAGGCGAATTGAATATAAGGGCGACATGTGGCAAAACAACGTTCTGTTTTAGTATATAGATAGATTTGTTGAGTTAATTATTCAATATATTTTTAATTAAAGTTAAAAATAAAAAATAAAAAAATAAAAAAAGCTTAACAAACTTGCCTAGAATCACTCTAGAGGCTCTAAAAGTCTTAGCTTTAATATATAAGATAGATGATTGATTTTAATAGAGGTTTTTGCATCGAAGCACCCTTTATATAGGCTAATTTGCATTGAACCACCCTTTATATTCTTATTGATTTAAAACCACCCATTATGTCAATTTTTCTTACAAAAGACCACCCCTAAACAGATTCCGTCAAATATGTTAAAAGACCATTTTACCCTTGACTTTTTAAACAAATTACAAATGTTTACCAAGTCTCCTACCTCCATTATTAGGTTAACGAAACTACAAATTAAGGTTTACAATTACAACCTAATACTGCATAAACGACTATTATGTTATGGCTAGTACCGCAATTGATATGAAAATGCATTCTCCCATATAAATTTGACTATGAATTTGCTTGAATTGAGCCTTCAATTGAGGTAATTGGGGAAAGATATGAATTTCCTACCTCGTGGTCGACCTATAGGTACGAAAGTTGAATGGAAATGAAGCATATCAACAAATCATCGTGCTTAACCCAACTATTGGGATTTTCATCAACCTCGCTATCAAATTTGATACTATTTCTCAAAGTGAAACCGAACAATAGTCAAATTCGAAATAAACAATGGTTAAATTTGTTCAGAGTCAAAATCTAATGAGAAACCCTAGATCCAAAAGGATTTAGAGGGGAAAATTGAAGTTATAGGAAGAGGGAAAATGACCCACATCTCAAATACAACGGCGAAGATGAGCATCGGAAAGGGTGGCGACGCCAACAATGGAAAGACACCGGCCGTCGAAGGAGAAGAGCGTTGGATAGTAGCCCTCGCCAGAGGAGAAAAAGGGGTTCCAATTTCCTAAACTTACCAAGCCTAATGGGCAAAACCCCTTTTGTGCTCATATTGAATCTCACCCCTCTTTTGAAACCCTACTTCCTCCTCCTCCTCATGAAACTCATCATATTCAAAAACTGGATCCTCCAAGGGGAAGAGGGTGTCCCTGCAAAGCGGGCAAGTGAATTAGAGAGGAGCCAAGTGTCGATACAGGTGATATGGAAGGCGTGACTGCAAATAGGGAGAAGCCTTAGCTTGTCGTTGTTGGCGAATTCAGAGAGACAAACAGCGCAATCGAAGGGCTCGTTGGGGCCGACGACTTGGGCGTAGAGGAAGACCGGAAGGGCGTCGATGAAGGACTGGTCTAGGCCGGAGTCGTGGAGGTTGAAGAGCTGCTGGAGCTGCCTTTGGAGAGCTTCTGAAGTTGAGATTTCAGAGTAGCCGCCATTAGAGGAGGAGGAAGTTGGGTGTTTTGCGAGGAAGCGAAGGAGTAAGTGACGAGGGTTTCAGAGAAGAAGATCCTGCCGCCGGCAACGGGCTTCAAACGGAGAGACGGTGAATTGGCGGCGAGTAAGGTGATGAACGGGGAAAATCCGAACAAAATTGCAGGGTTTAAACATGGCCCTCTTAAGATTTCTTCTATGGACTAACCAAAGAGATGAGGGTAAATTGGTAAAATATGTATGGTATTCATTGTAATTATTTAAAAAGTGAAGGGTAACATAGTAATTTTCAGTAAACAAACAGATTATTTGACGAAAAACGTTTAGGGGTGGTATTTTGTAAGAAAATTTGACATAATGGGTGGTTTTAAATCAATAAGCATATAAAGAGTGGTTTCATGCAAATTAGCCTATATAAAGGGTGGTTCGATGTAAAAATCTCGTTTTAATATATAAGATAGATAATGTTAAATGCTCTGCCAACTTCAATGAATCATGATTTGCTTGTTTTTTAACCACTTAAAGATTGTGATTTTTAGTGGAATTTCCTAAATATAATGCTATGGAGGTTATATTTTCTTTTCTTTTTGGTGAAAAAGAAGTTTTATTTTCTAGTATGCATTTTTTTTCTTCCTACAATTATAAATTGGACCAAAAGTAGTATCTATGAAGAGATGTATATGTCCAGTGACGGAGCCAAGATTTTTACGAATGAGGGGCGAGAATGCTTAACAAAATCCAAATTCATAATCAACTTCCAAAGTTTACGCTCAAAGTTTACACTCAATAACCAAACATTAGAAAAACATGTCACCTCCTCACAAATTAAATTAATGCGTGTAATATTAGAAAAAAATGTTGTCAAATAAAATAAGGATCTGAATCTGGTAATAAAGGGGCCTTTAGAGATAAATGAGAATGAACGGGAACCGTTCATTCGAATTGATCGGACGGTCCAGATCAATCCTACTCGCTACTGGCTACTCACTCTCGCTACTGGCTACTCGCTTGATTTTGTGTGAAACATACGCGCTCGCTTCTATCGTGATTCAAAATTAGAGCGAAAACCGTCTCTTCACATTCTTCTCAAAACTTCCATAGAAAACCTCTCTCGCAAAAGGCGATCAAACCCTAACCTCCCTACTCGCTTGCTTTTTCTTCGATTTCTCAACGAAATCACTTCGTTTTCTCTCGTCGATCATCAAAAACAACCTACTCCTACAATTTCGCGATGGCTGGCTCACAGAAGAACAACGAAGGAAGAGGTATGGTGTATAATCCCTAATTTTAGTGTATACGATGCTTTTTCCTGTGATTTCTCACTGATTTCTCTTCATTTCACTCCGTCGTTCACCAAAATCCATCAACTCGCTACTAAAAATGGCAGGATCTCAGAAAAGCCAAGAACCAAAAGGTATGGAGTATAATCTGGTATTTAGAGTTAGGTTTTTGCTTCGACATGTTAGATTTCGCTACATGCATGTTTGATTTGAATGTACTGAGTGTGAAAAGTGTATTTGTATGAGTAGATCTACTATATTCGGTGTGAAATGTTCATTTGTATGTACTGAGTGGTCATTATTTGATCATGACTGTGTTTTTACTCTGTGTTCACCAGATCTTTTATATATGTTCATCACCGTTCCTAACAAAGTTCATCAAAATACATGTTCATCACAGTTCTTCTAAATGTTCATCAAATATCTTGTATTTGTTCATCAGATCTTGTATAAACGTTCACCAGATTTCTTTTCAATGTTCACCAAAAATTTTGTGATTGTTCATCTCATTGCCTATATAAGTTCATCATATGTCTTAAGATTGTTCATCAGATTTCTCTTATATGTTCATCATAAAGCTTGTGATTGTTCATCACAAGTTTCTATAAATGTTCATCACAATATCTATAAATGTTCATCAAATAACTTTTAAATATGTCTTATGTTTGCAATTATTCCATTTCAAGATGCAACATTAAGTGTGGAGAATATTGAAGTTATCGAATGTCCAAGAGGTATGAATATTATACTACCTATAAACTTTGAATTTTTGAACAATATATAACTTGTATGTTCAATATTACAGAGATAAGAAGCAAAAAAACAAATGACAGATCACAAACGAATGTGTCATCCCAAGAACAACATCAACAGGAGGAAGAAACAGTTGATGGTAATTAATGTTCATCAACTCTTTTTGCTTTGTTCATCACAAATCTTCATAATGTTCATCAGAATGTTTAATAAAGTTCATCATTCCTTTCATATATAGTTCATCTGTATGTTTGTTAATGTTCATCATTGTATTTCAATATGTTCATCATCTGGTTTGATATTGTTCACCATGATCCTTAATTTTGTTCATCAACTTTTTTGCTAATGTTCACCATGAGTTTTTAAAATGTTCAATATCTAGTGTTTCATTACTTTACTTTTACATGTCTTTATACTAATAAGTTACTTTTAATGTTATAGCATCCCCTAAACCTAAGAAGGCAAAATCCCGAAAAGTAGTTGCTACAACAAGCAAGGGAAAAAGAAGTAGCCAAAGGATACACTGTTCTCAGACCAAGGGAAAAGAGATTCAGTTGTACAGCCCAGAAATTCCTGTAACACAAATAATGAAGAACCTGAAAAGGCCTAGGGGGAATAGTGATAAGAGATCTTGAAGACCAACCAGAACAAGCATCCAGGACAAACAAGTATGAAATTGTGCAGTCAAGGAAAGGGAAGGAAAAAGTGACTGAAAGCAACAAGAAGCAGCTCCCTGCTCAAAAATGTAGAAGTTCTCCAGCGCTTCTGGTTGCAACTTTGGCTAGAATGAGTCCAATTTAGAAAAGCTGCATAGTAGAGATGGGATTTGGATGTTTGCTACAATGGAAAGTGGACAAACTTCCAGCTAAAATCAGTCACTGGTTGTCAACTCCAGTGAAAGGAACAAACACCATATCATACCTGAAAACAAAAAGCAAAAACACATAATGTTCATCAAAACTGTATTGTTTGTTCATCAAATGATTTAACAATGTTCATCATTATTGATAACAAAGTTCATCAAAGCTGGGGTATTCATCAACTGGAATGAATGTTCATCACTAAATCTAACAGTGTTCATCAATAAATTCAACATTGTTCATCACAAGTATTAAGAAAGTTCACCAAAACAGGTAAGAATGTTCATCAACACTGATGTTAATTTAAAATAGAAACATACCTATTTGATTTGTATGTTGCATCAGCAGTCACTACATCACCAAAGAATGAAAAACTCTTGCGTGCAATCGGATCAGCCCAGAATAAACGAGTTAGTTGATTATGCTCATTGACATAGTATTCAAAATAGAGAGCCTCACATCTCTCTTTCTTGCGAAAAAGGCTATCAATTACCATTTGAGCATCACAACCAACCATATACGCATTGAGATCTCGGTTAAAATTATTGAAGTCAACCAGCGAGGCACCGACATTTTCGTAAGATCCAACAGAATTCTTGAACATCTTAAATGCTTTGCTAGTCCCAATATTGGACTTGATACAATTCATAATAAAGTCTTCATGGAATGGAGTCAATTTCCGGTTACTCCTGGCAAGATGTTGTTGTGATTCATCAACCATATAATGTGTATGACGCTCCTCAAAAATCTTAACAGAATAGCCATCATGACTAAGATAGCGAAGCGCTAATTTAGCAACACAACCACATCTATCTGAATTCCTCTTCCTTTTTGATGAAGTGGAGTCATCTGCAGTATTTCCATCTACTTTCATATATCCCTGCCTACTGCAACAAAGATACTTCCAAATTGGAACTTTGGTCACATCTTTATTGCTAGTCCCTGACATGATACGTACACTAAAGCCTGCCCTGATGGCATATTTTTTATAAAATTCGATACCATCTTCAATTGAAGCAAACACTTGACCTACATATGGCTTGTAAGAATCTTCACATAATGGTAAAAAGTATTTCGTATTTCCAGGAGAAATAGAAACTACACCATTGGCATTGGATTGATCAACACCTAGAAAAATGCTCATCAGATATTAAACATATGTTCATCAAACAACTTATCAATGTTCATCACAAATCCTGTGAATGTTCATTACACTTTAAAATGTTGTGAATGATCATCACATCTATAACAAAGTTCATCAAATGAGTTCTAAAAGTTCATTAAAACTGCATTCAACGTTCATCACATGTTTTATAAAAGTTCATCACAAATCCTGGCTATGTTCATAATATGTCCAATAGAATGTTCATCACTTCTACTACTGATGTTCATCAAATCCATTATAAATGTTCATCAGACATATTACAAATGTTCATCACATCACTAAAGATTCATCTTCAGTTTTTTAAATGTCCAATATATGTTCACTAACAGTCTTATTAACGTTCATCATATGTCTTGTACATGTTCATTAATTACCTCAGAAGTATGATAATAAGCTTTTTCAAAGCTTAAACATAATCAATAATAGTTCATCGATGATGTTTATCAAATTTGAGATCAAAACTGCTTCTAATATAGACGAATCATCGTAATACTTCAACAAATAAGCTCAAATTTGAGAGAAACACGGGGATGAACTGGTGAAACAAAGAAAATAGAAGCAAAACCTGGATCCATAGGTAGAATGAAGGAGAAACAAGTTAACGAATGATAATCGATGTGTTGGATTAGCGAAGAGAGCAATCAAGAGAACAAGGACACCTGAATACAAAAAATCAACAAAATCAGCTCGCGCAAAAACACTGGATATAGAAACATACACAAGATGAGGAAAACAAAATTAAAAACAATCAGAAACTAATAGAATGGAGGTAATCAACTAAAGAATTACGCAACAGAGAAGAGAAGGCAAGATCCGAAGAAGATTTGTTGAACAACTTAGGGGGAAAGAAAACGAAGGCGAGAAGAAGAAGAAGGAAATTTGCGAGATCTGTTGAACGCGCTTGTACACGCGCCCAAAAGTGAATTAACCTCATCCGTCCGATCTGGCGAAATCCAACGGCCCACAATCATTCTCATTTATTACTGTAGCAACTATTATCACCGGACACTTTTCCATAAAATAAAGTATTGAGTAAGCTTCTCTCATGACAGCTTTATTTCATTATTATGTTTTTTAATTACTTCAAATATATATATAAGAAAATTGAATATACTTATAATCTATTATATGAATATTAAACAATCCTTCATTTTCGCCACATGTCACATCCTTACTAAAACCGCAACATGTCATTTTAATGTTCATTTTGTCACATGTCATTTTTCAATAATTTTCCTTTTTGATAAAAAAAAATCATGTAATAGAAATATTATAAATATGTGTATATGTTTATTTTAGGATAATTAAGATTTGCAAGATACCATGCTTATTTATTTATATTTTTAAGCTTCTCCAAAGTCCAAACCATATTTTATGTACTTTAATATACAAAGAGTTATTCAATAATTATAAAGAAAGATTTAATCTCATAATTTATAAATTTTAAATACATTAAACTAAATATATTTAAATATTTAAATAATGCTTGATTAGCACTCTTAAAATGATTATCATACTAATTCAAAAACTTTATATTAATAACTCAAATTAAGTAATTATTTTTAAAAATTAAACTAAATATATATGTGGTAAATGAACTATTGAAAAATATTTTATCCAGACTTATTTTTTATTAGAATTAAATTTATTATTTCATAAAATCCATACGAAAAACTGAACTAGTTACAAATATTAACAAATTTGATAACAACAACAAAAATATTTACAAATAATAAATCACATACAAAACACGTAATTTTCTTGCGCGAATCCCGTATCTAAATATATAAAAATGGAAGGAGTATCTCATATTCTTGTTCTCTTACCATTTTTCATTACTTTCGAATTAACCATATCTTTCGAGGATAAAGAAATGAATTCTATTACCCACTTAATTTCGAATGAAAATCCTCAGTATCTCAATTGTGTAATTAATTTGTGTTTCCTTGTTTTTTTTTGGTAAAAGATCTTTAGCATTTTATTAAATGAAGAAGAGGCTAATTTAGAATTGAACCGGAAATAGCAAAATCCTTACATCATCAAGTAAAATATATCTAATAGTATTAGGAATGTCATTAAAGAAATGAAAACCTAGACTAAGCAAATAAGCATAGTTTGTCAATCCATCAGCTAAGCGATTGGCCTTCCTATACACATGAGTCACCGAACTATCCAGTCCCTTGTCAAAAAGTCTTGGCACATACGTATTAGGAAAGAAAGAGGGTGAGAATCCACCGTCCCATGCTTAAGTAATCCGACCACAATTTCATAATCCACCCCAACACAAATCCGACAAAAACCGAACTCCCATGCTATGTGGAAGCCATAGTAAACACCCCATAGTCGAGCCATGGATGTTGTGCATATACCAATATTCATAGCAAAGCCACATTTTCACTCACCATCTTCTCCTCAAAGGCCCCACCAGCCCCTGCACGACCTGGGATCCCCTTCGACGCCTCGTCCGTGTTGAGCGTTACCCAATTTGCTTTTGGTCTAGCCCAGCTGATATTCCTTTCAATCCTTTCCTGTCTACGGTTTCCCCCTTTCACTTTCAGATTACCTTTCCAATATTCCATCGCCATACGCCTAACAAAATCCATCTTGTCACGCGTGTAGCTGCTTTCTCTCTGAATACTTTCTCATTTCTCCATTTCCATGCCCACCATATTACGGTGGCAAAAGTCGTCGGCCATCTGCCTTCCGCGCCGAAATCTTGTTCATCATTCAGGTTCACAAAAATCCATTCATGTAGTGGAAGCGAAAGAAATTCAGTAACCTTTGAAGGCGTCACCAAATCCAGCCAAACCCATTTAATCTCCCTACAGTCACGCAACAAGTGCAGCAAACATTCACCCAACTGGTTGCAGATTTCACAAACATTGGAGTCACTCAAATGCCTTCGGAACCTCTCCTTATTCGTAAGAACCCTCTCATGCACAATCAGCCAAATGAATACTCATATTCGTTCACGCGCACACAAACTCCATATTATGTCAAAAATCCGGCTCCATTGCTGCCCTGTATTAATTTCAGTGTTGATAAGCTTGTATGCAGATTTTACTGTATAAGTACTATTCGGCGTCATAGCCCATGAGATCCTATTGACAGAGCCCATGACACCATCTGGGGCCACAAAAGCAAGTCGTAGTTTATGCTCCTCGTCTAAAAACCCCAGCATCTCGTCAAATTTCAAGCCAACACCCGGATTCTAGAAATCCACAACCAAACCCTCCATGTTGCAGTTCAACAGATTGTTCAACTTAACAGTCTCAATAGGATAATTAACAAGCCACCTATCCTTCCAAAATCGAATATTCTGACCATTGCCGAGGACCCACGCAATCCCTTTGGCGATAACTTCCCGAAGTCCCATTGTCACTGCTCTCCAGAAAGCAGAACATCATTGCTTACTTTTTTACCTTCTCAAGTTCATGGGATGGGTGACCTCCTGAAAAGTTCTTACATGGGGATAACGCTTCTAAAACTTGGGGCCTTACATCCATCCATGCTTACTACGCAAGACCCGAGCCCACATACTCTTGTCATCAGCAACAATCTCCAACTTAATTTACCATGATACCACATGAGCTCTCCTTTGTATTTCCTTGTAAAAAGCAAGGAATATGGTAATTTTTAGTTTTTATTTATAAAACTAAAAAGCCAATGTGAGATCCATTTTCATTACTTTTACTAGTTGAGTACCCATGCCTTGCACATAGGCTCTAATCAAACTTCAATATTAAAACTTCGTTAACATATTAATTTCAATAAAAACTCCCAATACAATACAAACATATAAAGCATGTAAAAATAATTAAATAGCTTTGGACGAACATGGATGATAACACAATATTGCATGTGCTCCTTGAGTTTAGGCTTACACAAAAAAACAAAAGTCTTCAATGAGATTCATAAAAATAAATAATGAAAAAACCGTTTTAGGAAGGTCAAAATTTACACAAATAAATAGGAGATTATACATACTCTGTGTTCAAGCTTTTCAGCAGTGTTGTTGAAGTTATTCAGCCATCATATCTCTTGTTAAAAGCCTCATTTATTCTCTCTAAAAATGCCATGTAAATCTGTGTGCCAACAGATTTAAGAACGACCACACAATACGCTGCAACATCCAAGATTAACTTTAAATCTACACATAATTTACATCAATAGATGCTAAGAATCCTAAGATATATATTAAGCAATGCTTACGTTTTTAAAATTGTTTTGGGAGATTTGGGAGTATTAGCCAACTCACTTAATCCAATTTATATAATTAAATAAAACATCGGACATATGTATAATTAATTTAAAATATACCAAATGCCGGTTGACACAAAAAAAAAAAGAATTGAATAACCATACTTCTAATAGTGTAATCGAAATATATAAAAACTCATACACATTTAACGTACCTTTTCTTGAATTCAAGTAGTTGAGGAATTGTATGATTCGCACGGGGTTTACAAACTTTTTTTTATGTATAAAAGTATGTATTAAAATGGAGGTTGTATTAAGTCTTCGGTAGTTGCACGACAAACATAACAATTATATTTACATAATACACACAAAGACATAACGCATCAACGGGATAGAAAAATAATAATTTGTGTTATAAAAATATCTTAAGTTAAACCTTTTTAAAAACATGTTTCAAAACAAGAATTAGTACGATTTTTATATTCATATTTTCTTATTCCAATAAAAGACTCACAAAATGAATAAGATGCAAAAATCAGAAACGTAATTATTCAAAAACCATGCTTATTATATCTCATTTTTGTATATTAGAAACCCATAGTCACTTCTCTACATTTTAGGTAACAAAATATAAAGAAGTTGAGAGACCTTGACTAATTTGGAATGATATTACCCTATATATTGTTCAAGATATCTACGGATGCACTTTACAACAGTGACGATGATGAAGATATATTAAAGGAGCGGTCGTAGTATTGTTTGTGTTTTCTACAATGTCTTCCATCTTTTAATCTTTACAACCATAAATAAACTTGTCAGAACTATGTGATAATCCGGTTAGCATGCAAAAATAGATATTGAAACAAGGAGTTTATTGTTGTTGCTAAATACACAAAATTTGGAACATTTTAAAATAAAACATTCAAATGAATCGAGAAACTTTATTGACATAGAAATTGTTATAAAACTAACGACATAACCAAACTTTGGCCTTTAGGATGGTCACTACTAATAGGCTTTCTGCTAGAGAGAAGCTCAAAAAGCACAACGCCCTATGCATAGACGTCGATTTTCCGTGTTACTTTGCAAAAATGAAATACTTTATTGTCAAGTAACTGCAAAGAGAAAGTAAATAAAGAAACTAAATAACTATGGATGTAAGAAAAAGGTAACAAAATACTGAACTGAAATCATCCACTAAAAAATTCATACAACTTTTTTTTCATGTAGAAAATTCAAAACCTGCCTTCAGATGGAGTTCTGTAGATAAGAATCTAGTTTATTATCTAGTTTCCACCCCATTACGCACAAACTGAAAGAAAAAGTTGGACCATCAATTAAAACTAATTTTAAAGATTATATTCCAATTTTGTTTTATAGAAGAGAACAACAAATTAAATAATTAACATTGTCATTTGTTGATTGGTCCTTACTTCATTATCTCTATATCATCTCATTGAACTTTGTTAGAAGGTATCCTCCCTCCATCAACAACAACACATGAAATGAGCCATCGAACATTAGTATGTGGCCACATACTTATCAACTTCAAATTTCTGTATATAGTTGTATTTGCACGTTTCAGATGAAACCGGAAAAGAAAAGATCGACGTCAATGGAAAAGATTATGAAGAAGTTGAGATCATTTGAGAAGAAAGCACAGGAAATGTGAGGCTCACCCAATCAAGCAAAGAAATCGCCAAAAATCTCTTTCAAGGTTGTATCTTTACACCGGACTCGGCAGATGAGCTCACTGAGTGGTTGTTTCACCTGCCAAGCATTCGAAGATACCAGCATTGTCAAAAACATCTGCGAGGTGAGTGTTCTTACTTCTTTCATCACCAGTATCATATTTGATTTTGAGACTCAGATGCATGAAGCTAATAACCGCTGCAGTAGATAATAAACTGCTGCTAATATGTCAAATGCAGCGGTTTTAAATAAAGATTACTGCAGCGGTAGATTCCTCTATTGCAGCGGTTTTTATTAAACATTTTTTACCCTTTTATGAGCTATTGCAGCGGTTGTCTCATGGCCCTTTTTTGTATAATTATTGTAAAAATACACTTAACTAATATTATCAATCATAATAAAACAATATTATTAAATTGTGAAGAAAAGTTACATAGTCCATACATCCACATCAAACTACAAAACATCTGGTCAACCACTTAGTCCTAAAACATCTAGATAATAAATTTAGACAACCCAAACAAACGAAAATTGAAATAATTAACAAATTCAAGGACCGAGATAGTTAGTATAGCCTTATCCGGGTATCAATCTGCCATGTCTCCAGATCTTGCCCACATTCATAGCACGTCTGCCAAAAACAAAAACAAAAACAAAAACAAATTAGAATCATACCTCTTTCATTTAACAAATTGGGCATGAGTGTCCAATTTGTTATACCTGGTGTCCACAACCAAAGGCCATATCCTTTTCTATTTTCAAGGCAAATGGGACATGTCTGTATTCAAGATCAAGCAGAAAATGAAAACATCAGTTTAGCTGAATGATTGTAGTTTAGCTTGCACTGAAAAAACGTTCGTTTATAAGTTTAAAGTTTTTTTTTAATATACCTCTCAAACCAATTCTTAATTGTCAATGTATAGAATTTGTACAGTTATAAGTTACTTGTAGAGTATGTATATATAAAAATATATATTAAAAATATATATTAAAAGGTACATCTGCTTCTAGATTTATATCAGTGATGGCATTACTTGACTCTACAAGCCAAAAAAAAAAAATAGTTACCTGGTTATCATAAGTAGAAGAGCTTGGAGCAGCAACAGGAGGAACAGGAAGAGCTGCAACAGGTGTAGGTTCACGACGGTAAGAAGATGGAGTCTTCTAAAAGCTTGGAGTGTGTGAAAAGCTTGTGGAATGCGAGGTTTTGGAAGATGGTGCATTATACAATGGTGTAGGAAGAGCTACTTGTTCAGCAGAATTTCCTCTACGTGTACTGCACAAAATTAGTATTTTAATGAGTGGATGGTCAGACTTTAATGAACTAAAAATGAAAGTAATAAAGACAAAATAACCAACTTTCCCCAACTTCCAAATGTGCAGCAACAAAAGGAGAGCCTTTATTATGTTCCACAACTCTGTATTTATTTGTTTTAGAAGATCCTAAAATGGTTCTCTTATGAATCCCTACATAAACCATACTCATTTTCTCCTGAAAATTAATTCCACCTCCACCATTTATGAATCTTGTTCTTATCCTACTATGTCCATGTATATCTGAAAGAATACAGAAAATAGTTGCAAATGTCCCTCCCCCTCCTATCTCTTTCCAGATACTGAACATCTTCAGAGAGCCCCAACTAACTCTGTCAAAGATGACAGCTTAAAAAAATCAATAAACCTGAGTATATCATGTAATCCTCTCAACAACTGTTTTTACATAAGGTTGAAGCATTACTAATAAAATCTGGAGTGACAAGAGCCCCAAGGCCAAGAAATGCACATAAACATGTACATACTATAAGCACGTACCTAACTTCCTGCTGATGCATGAAAACAACTACCTGACCACTCTCAATATCTTTTGGCAAGCGGTACGCGACAAGGCAGTCACTGTCCCTTATCAGGGATATTGAACAAGAGAGATCATCTCAGAATTGAAGAATGCGGTTATTGTATATCTGGAAAGTGAGAAACAGAGGCATGTAAGTCTATGTCTCCTTCAAACAATATCTTTGCAGAGACAGAGGCATGCCGAAAAGGAAATATTTAACAGTGAGCTTTTAGTTATAGGTCACATTCTATTTTTCAACACACGATATTTATCATCTATATCATGGTAAAACAACCATAGTTTTCACTTAAACAAGCATCTAACGAAAGGAAGCTTACTCTTAGAACGAGGTTTCACATACATCATTAACCTTCTTGGCATCGACGCAAAAAATCAAGGTTCATTGTCCTAAAATGCACATGATCTAGCAAAGCATTATAACTGGTGACAGTAGAGGGCCTAGAGGCAGTGCAAATAAATCAACAAAACTAAAATCGAGAGAAAGATATAAGCAAACCACCTCAACTGGAATAGTACGATTCCCAACTACCCTTTCAGGTAGTTTACAAATCTTACCAATCCATTGACTGAGTGAAGGATGTATGAGAGTTACACCAACTCCTGCCCCAATGGACGCAAAGACTAGTGACGAACCGCACCTCAAAGTGATATAAAAAACTTTCTCCCTAGAATATGAAGCTCTTTCACGAGATCGACATATTCTACCCTTTTTCCAGAGTCAAACAAGTGGGAAAGGCTTCTATAGATCTCTATTCCAAATTGAACGATCCATGTTGCTGCAATACCGAGACAATGAGCTGAGCAAACATCAAAAGCAAATTTCTTTATGATCAAGGAACAGTTGTATGCTAATACAAGTATAACTCTAGAAAGGGGTTGAATATGAGTGTAAATGAACAAGTCACCTCTTAAAGTCATCCTACTTATAGAAAAGAAGTAAACTGGTGTTGACATTCCCTGTTGCACTTTACGCATTGCAGATCTGGGAGCATCTGCCAAGAAAATATTAATTTTTCATTAAGATTACTAAAAAGAACAAAAAGTTAAAGAGTTTTAACTGTATCCATTATACAATACCTTTAAGAATCTTCCATGCAATCCGCTCTAATGCGAAGGAAATAGCCATCTTCTCCAAGACTTGCCTAGTTGTCACAACTGTACTCTGACATCAAGGATTGTATTGCAGTGCTCATTAAAGAAGACACTAAATCAAAGCTTTTGTGGAGTTTCAGAGATAATCCTTACCAATCACTACATAAAAGACAATTTCCCTTCAAGATTAAAAGGATTCTTGGACGTATTAGGACTTGTTGCCAACACATTATAATTTTTATTTTGCATTAGCAGCCAGATTTTGCTCTTCCTTACCACTATTACTCCTCTATTTCTTTTTTCCATCCCAATTTCCCTATTTTGTTTCATGATTTGGTAAAACTCTAGAAGCTTCCGGTGAAGTTTTGTTGTTCAAAACCTTCTCATACCGGCTAGAGCTATCCACCACATTTACCCTTTCATTGGCAAATTGGCATGCAATCAGAAAAGAAGTAACATGAGCCTATAATGACATCTAATATAGAGGCGAATAATGGAGCATTCTACAATAAAAATCCGTTCTCCTCTTGGAAGCTATCATCGGCAAATTGGCAATGGCCTGATTGCTTAAAGTTTCCATTTGCATCAAAATATCTTTCTTATTCCTTCCCAATCCAACAATTTAACAAGAACTGGGAACATCAAGACCACAGAAAACGAACCTCACCTCTTTCTGATCGATTCCAGGAGAAGCCAAAGTAGAACTGCCGGCATTATAAGCAGCACCAACCATCTCGATTTCCATCCCCTTTCCATCCTCGTGGAAACCCCTGACCTTGTCGACCGCATCTTCCAAGTCCGACCTCAAGAGCATATCCTCACCAGCGAGCGACTAACTTCTCGCAACCCTAATTCTGTGCACTTAATTAGAGATAAAGAGGCATGGGTGTTTTAAGGTGTTGAATCACCCAACCGCTGCAATAAATACATGAACCGCTTCCATATCCGCTGCATTTGAGAAATCCGCTTCAAATAACCGCTTCATTAGGCTTTTTTTTAACAACCGCTGCAATTCCGCTGCACATAACCGTTGCCTTAGCTTAAAACCGCTTGACCGCTGCATCTGCTCGTTATTGTAGTAGTGATGAATTGTCTCCAGGTTGAAATATGAAAGAACTACAACTACAAGATATAGGTGAAGGTATGAATATATGGGTGTATAATATCATATAACATGGCGCCTTCAAAAAATGCAAAGGTGTCTTCTCAACACCATGCGGTTATTCGAATCACTAATTCATGCGTGTAGACTGGAAAAACCATAAAGGTGTATGTGTATCTTCCTGTTCATCATCAAGATCAACCTGTCAAGAAAATGAACCTCTAAATAATAATTCAATTTAGTGACTATGTATAAATCAATTTTCATGCTCTCAGACGAATTATATGCTAATCCCTTATCTCTTATCTTAATGTGGAACAATGATATTCTAATCCCTCATGTGTGTAAGTTTTCTTGTCTGGCTTCTTGCTTCCCCATTAATATGCTATTGAATTTTATCAGAGGATAGAACATTCCTCAAAACCTTGTTTTGGTATTATCAATTGTCATAACAATAATGTGACAATTTTGCTAAGCTACTGGTGCCAATCTCATGGGACATCAGAATAAAATCCCTCCAATAACTAAACATTACAAAGAACTTAAGATGAAGTCTTATAATCCTAAGACACATAATAATAATGATCAATAATCCTCTTCCTTAAACCTAACACTCATAATCTCCAAGCTCCCAATAAAAAACAATGAAATCTCCACCATTTCTAAACTACTGGTGCAAACCAGGAAATCACATGTCTACTGCATGATATTCACAGCTACCAGATTACTCCCTGACTCCTTTGTTTTCACCATGGATTGGTCAGTGTCCTCGTCAGACGTCGTTTCTTGCCTCCATCTTGTGCTTCCATCATCTCCAAAACATGTTAATAAAACCAAAAATACATGTCAAAACGTGATACTCAACACACCAAGCCATGAAAAGGAGTATCAAATCAAATGGTACCTGATTTTTTGCCTTTCAATGAATTTTGCATGCAGTAGGAAAAAAAAGGCATTAAATTACTTGATAGTTGATAAGCCAACTGAACAACAGAAACACAGGATACTTGTTTCTTCTTTAACTCTTCGTTTTCATCTTTAAGTGTTGCTAATTCATGTTCCAACCTCATGTTGTAGGCGTAACATACAAAGAAAGTTTCAAAAATCTACAAGAATTATGGATAATAATGAATATGTTAATAACCTGTTTCCTTGCTCGTAATCTTGCAGCAGATTCTCGATTTTTTACCATGTGTCTGTGTCATCTCTCGATAGCCTTCGACACAGTATTTTTACTCGTTCTACCTCAAACATCTCCATTAAACGTGTAAGGATCCGGAGAAATAGATGGCGCATCGTCACTATTCTTTAGCCCATCGAAGATAAAGAACTCGACGATTTTGTAGCAGTAGCATTTGACTGAGTTGATCTCAAAATCTGAGTTTTATTACTATTAAGCTTCTCTTGTTTTACTACACAAGCTCTCACCAAAAATTCCTCAAATGTAACTTCACCAAGAGTTGGCTCCCTCTGATTAATCTGTGCCACAATTGTATACAAGACAATGATATACAAGACAACAAACATAAAATTCAAAGGCACTTCGATGGTAAAATTTGATAACAAAAGCCAGAAAATACCTCTGAAGAATTCCCTTTAGGATCATCTGGTTGCTCTGCAGCCTGCAAATTTCACATCAACGACGGATTTCCTTGTAGCCTTCAACAACAAATTATGATTAAGAGATCGAAGTCAATTAATTCAAGGCATCAAAGCATTTAAACAATCGAAGGTAGATGGTACACCAACAAAAAAGCCTTGCTCAACAAGCCTTTAAAGCAATTAATTTATATAAGAAGGACCGAGGAGATTAAGTGTCACATGCTATCTGGCCATTTCATCATATTTTATATCCTTTGCTCCATTCTCAAAATACCCAGAATCAGAATTTTCCAAAGATGATCAAAAGATCTCAATACTCATTACACAAACAAAAGATGATTACTCTTATGATATACCTGGGAGACTGATCTGATGAATCTAATGCCACTTTCAGGATAGATCTTTGACCTGCTGAATCTACATAGATAAATACTAAATGATATAAAGAAGAACAGAATGAGGCATAGTGTGAAGTAATAATCCCATTTTACACAAGACTCTGAAAATAGATATGCAAAGACAACAACGTATGATTTTCTTTTTGAATTACCTTTCTTTTTTAATTACCTTTTTTTTCACCAACACACATTTTCTTTAGACAAACTTCACAGCTTTGTGAAACTATAGGGTTTGGATCCTTTGTGCATTGTTCAAGTAGAGCTATATGGGAAAGATGCAAGATATATGAATACAGTCTGATCAAACAATTTCAATACCTTAATTTTTGGAGAAAGATTACAATGGTAATAAAAAACCTTGAAAAATAATAGTGAGACATTTCATCGAACACCTAAAGTGCACTATCCATAAAACCAAATGCTCACAAACAAATGATACTAAAGCACAAATCCGTTTGAGTTTAGCAGCATTTGAGGAGTAGGCAGTGGAATTTCAGTTGCTATGATTGCAAATCAAATAACTAAAGCATGTAAATGAAACAAACACATTCCAGTAGTAAACTTCAGTTCAACAGAACTTCATGAGGAAGCAGTAACAAAAACAAATTACTCAGTTCTTACTTAAAAAGGACCCATCGTACACAGTACCTACACAAATGATTATCTTATAAATTAAGGAAGAAGCATCTAAATCGTTCAACAAAAGGAGTAGAAGGGATAGTAAGTTATGTCCAGTCTGGGGCTTGCGGTTTTAATTTTCTGCACAAAAATATTGAAAACATGGGTTGCTATTACAAAGTAGCAATCCGGAGACCATAAGAGCCTTTTCCGGCAAGCTCAGGCATAGAAGGAAGAACAATCGGGAACGACTGTGAATCCGTCATAGGGGGAAATCGGCGAATCCCAAATTCGTAACCCTAGCGCAACCATTAGGGCCTTATCGAGATTCCATACGAGCTGCGAGAATGTTTCGAGCCCTCACATGGCCCCCTAGACGGTGGAGGAGGAGAGATGGGCGGTGGAGTTGAGGATTGTGAGGGTGGAGTTGAGGACTCGTCAGAGGCGTGTTGGAGAGGAGGGAGGGAGGGAGTCTTCAGAAAACGCGTTAAAACAGAAAACACATGTGTAAAGTCGTGATTACCCTTTTGTGAATTTTTGAATTCAAAGAATGTCAATGACATTTTATGTAATTCCTACGGAAATCCAAGCTAAATTACAAAAGCAAAAACTTGCCCTTCATTGTTTTTTTAGCACATGTGGCATATTTTACAGCCATTGATAAAAGTATTTCTTGCACAAATGCATTCTCACATTTATTGTAGTTAGGATAAAGTCGAGTACCGCTCACATCGAAATTATAGATACTAGTTCTGTCTCGCTCGTGCGTAGTAATCAAAATATATCACATTTTTAAAATTAAATTAATAAATATAATATTATTGGTATATTTTTTATTTTATAACTTAGACCTTATTGTCTTCGTTAATAATACACTAATACGTAAATTAGTTTTTCTTATAAATAAAATGTTTTATTATCGAACTATTATTATTGACGTCGTATGCAAATCTCACACATGCAAAAACTATCATAGTCTTATTATAATATAAAGAAATCCGCTTTTTTTACAAATTAACAAAATTAGTTATCTGTTCATGGTCTTTGATTCGATTATTAATCTTTTTATAGTGTTTGACACATGCCTTTAATATAAGATTGAATAGAAATTTAAAAAGAAAGTAACTAAATTAAAAGATGAATAATAATTGTATACACAAAGCCAATCAGCTCCAAGATGAATAATAATTTGTTTTGCAGTATTCCTCATCAATATGGCAATCCTCCCCTGGCAACATCAGCAAAGTCTATGTTCATAAAGGCTTCAGCTTGGTCCCAAGAGAAATTTGTGGTGAAGAAGCATGGTTCATTTCATTCTGTAATTTTGTACGATGGGGCTTTGACACCAGGTTGTGCTCTTGAAACCTCTTCTTCATTATTAAGGTCTTCATTATCAAGGTCTCCCGTGACTGCAAATCCACCATTACTTATGAGACTTTTTGTGTGTATACACATCAAAGGCCAACACTAATCTCTCACTACAACAACATAATTACTTTCCATTTTCATATTCTTTAAGCCTACAACAGATAACCCGAACGCAACACAAAAAAGTGAGACGAAAAACTGATAAACCATTCTACTGTCAGAATTCAAATTGGAGTCATATTCATTAGTAAGGAAACTATGCCTGATTTCAAAAGTGTATCTAATACGATGAGAGCTTGATCGTTGAGCCCCAGTTGATTGATAGTAGCTGAATTCAAGAGAGCTTTCAAAGCTAATCCGTTTTTTTATGAATCAAAGGGTTAGAGTACTTGTTGAATTTGAATCCAAATGAAAGATGTTGGGAGGGTGAGAACGAAAAACCTTTCATACAACTGACGTGAAGCAATAGATGAACATGTTAGCAGTAGTGAAAGTTCGTTCAATATCCATTTGTCTTTAATATTTCAAACACTCAAAATAATTATGGAGTACAATAAAATTCAGAATAAATTGCCAACACAACATTCCATTACAGCAAGAATACAAAATGTGATATAAACTTCTGACTGGGTCATAACAATATCAATTTGGTGCCTATCTAATCTAAAATATTTATTTTCACATAAAAATGTTTATCACAAATGGAAGGGAGAATCAATGGTTACTGTATTACTGGTAATAGTATAAAAATATTTGAGACATTGGAATGATTATTGTATTAATGGTAATAGTATAAAAAGATAGCGGAACCATTACCCAATATTGTAAATATCAAATTTCACCATTGCACCAAAAATTCAATCTTTCATTAAACAGTAAAACTAATCTCAACAAAATTCAAATATAGAAATCAATTAAAAAACAGAAGTTGTATAAAAAGCAAATAAAGAGTGAGATACCTACTGGGTCCAAGCCTTTGCAACCAAATAGATTTATACTCTGCATTTGCAGCCCAAAGGTTTACATATTAGATTGAAAATCCTCCATATATGATAAAATTTAAAAATAACAAGATCAAATAAATTTGCTAACAACATTAATGTCTCATCATCAATTTCGGTGAACCAAGGCTTCATAAAACAATACAACCAAGACACTATAACTGCAGCACAACCCAAAAAAAAAATCAGATTTTATCCACAAAATAAAAAAGAGGGGAGTGTGGGTCGATTCAATTTCGGTGAGGAAGAAGAAGTTGCACCTTTACCTCAAAGTTGTTACCAACTAATTAGAAATCCATGAGAAGTTGATAACAGTGTCGTGGTCTTTGATGATAAGCAAGTTTTCCGAGTCCGTCGACAATGGATACATTGCTGCAACATAAGTACAATGCTTAGATATCTACTCATTCCCATTACGTTCTAGTTTATGTATAATAATACTTGGTAAACGTGTTTAAAGACAATCGATAATATGCTTAACATGTTTTATAATCAGGATATGAATATACACACCATAGTAAGGTTAATTTAGATAGAATAAACTAAACTACTTTTTTTAACAACTTTTTTTTTTTTTTGAAAGATTTACTCACCATACGGAGAACACTTGATGGATTTCTGTACATATTTTCTCAGCCCACATATCTAAAGATAGACCTTATGTTGGTACCTGGAAAGCCACCTTTTGCAGGTTATTTCTACATCAGGAACAAAAAGTACAGGGGAAATTCACAAACCACAAAAGCCATCTACTATCTAACAAATTTTAGCATATTAAGTCAAAAGACAGTAGTCACAAACCACAAAATCACATCGTTTGCATAAATTTCATTTGTTTTTGTAGCTCTAGTCTGCTCTTAGATGCTTCAGCCTTACAAAGGTCAGTAGTTGCAGTAAGTATATGAGATGTTTTTGAAGAAAACACATCCGAATATCAAGCAAGTGTAGTCAAGATTATACCGGAGAGCAGCCTCTCTTGCAGCGTCACGAACTTCTGACTTTTCACGAACTCAATGAATGAAGATTCTGGTACGTGAGAGGCATGAGGAACGCGCGTAAATGCAAAGGAGGGGAACAGGCTAAGGGGAAAGAAGATGCGAAGTGGCGGATGAAAACCCTAGATGAATGAGATGTCAGATAGCAGGATAGAGGACCTGCTATTCTTTGGGCCGAAATAAGTCCGAATCACACCATTGGCATGGGCCATATGTATCCAGTCCATTAACGGGCCCATAACGATAAACAAAATACAAAAAACAATTTTCAGCTTAATTAGGTTGGACATTAATGGTAGAGTATGGATTTATGACCCCAAACATCCGATTTTTTATTAGGATTATGATAGGATATGATTTTTCTCTATAGCCATAGCTTGGGAGTCTGAAACAAGAGGAAAGGCCATGCGCAAAAACAGTGACCTTTACTTTTTTCATACGGTAAGTTTGCTGAAATTATAGATACTTTTCTCATAGTCATATCTTAGAATAAAAGAAAAGGAAATAGCTAATGAAAATTATGTATAAAATTCCATACTAGAAGAAAAAGTGTCTTTAAATACTGAGCTTTCTTTGAATACCGATGAAGGCTTTTTGAAATTGCTGTTGAAATTATGAGGAAAAGCAGTGCTTTGATTATTATATTTATAGGTTGATGTTCATTTATCAATTTACTAATACATAATATTTATTTAATTAAAAGAATATCATGTTAAAAAATCTTTGAGTTAACAAATCTTTTATCAACATCAATCTAACAAACTAATCATTATTTAATAATTAGAATATGTTAGCAAATAATCACGTAGAAATTGATTTTGTTCTCTCGATAAGATAAAAGATAAAACAATTTTGATTAAAATTGTTAGAGTATATAAAATGGAGTAGGTTGGCTGACTTTTGTTGATAAAATCCAAACAAACTCTATAAATATATTGATAAATAAATAAATTTGATAAATCTAATTAAAAATGAATTTGTGTGAAATTTAAAAAATTGCAACCAATCATTGTTTTAATATGGGTGAAATGGACCAATAATGATTGAACATTTGGCTATAATGTTACGACTTCAGTAGTTAGTAATTGATAAGGGAATATATATTGTGAGGAATATTCCGGTGTAAATAACCCTTAACGTAGGAAAAATGAACAGATCACGTTCACATATTACACGTTAATGTTCATATTTTAGGTGGTAGTGTTCATAATCAGGGTCAAAAAAAAATTTTTGATCGTATTCAGAGAGGGACGTGGTGACATATTTATATTTACTGCGAACTTTTATTTTTTTCTCGAATTGACCTCAAAAAAATTTATCGTCTAGATTATGAACACCGCTCAAATTATGAACATTAGTTGTTATATGGAACGCAAAAAAAGTCTTTTTTCCTACGTTAAGCCTTCTCAGCGGAACTTTGAATATAGAGGAATTGGATTGCTTAAATTCACTTTATAATAGAGGTGTTAAAAGGTTAACCGGCCCGGAACCGGCTTGGAACCGGGATCGGACCGGCCAAACCGCCTTCCTAACGGTTTAGGTTTAGGTTCAGGTTCATGAGATTACGTAACCTTGAACCGACGGTTTTAACGAAGGTTAACCGGACAAAACGGTCTGGAACCTAAACCGTCCGGTTAGCTGTCAGTTCACACCATCAAATATAAAAATATATACATAAAAAATTGAGTGGATGATGAAGAATTTCATTTTTTAATTTAATATATAGATTTCAACCTCTCAGGTAGTATTAAATATGAGAAGTTTTTAAATGTTTTTATGTTGGTAATAAAACAGTTTTCAAAATTGGAATTTAGAAGAAAAAAAACACATGCCTATAAGAGCATTCACAATGGAGAAATTCAATTTGAGTTTCTTAAATTAATTTTCATCTTTCTCTCTCCGCCACATCAGCATAAGAAACTCAATCTTATTTTATCCCACAACCCAAATACCTAATTTAAGGTTTCTTAATTTGTCATGTTTACATCATTTTTATGAACTCAAATCATCTGTACCTACGGTGAAACAAATTTGTGTGTCTTTGCATTTGCTTTTCAAAATAAAGAGAAATTAAGTTTATATTTATTTTTTAACTTCAATAAATTACCATCTTCTGCTATTTTTTCAAAGACACATAATTTGGTTACAACAAGGATACAGAGGATTTGTGCTCCATTTTTATGGTAGAAAAATTGGATAGAGAAAGTGGGTGGATTAATTAATTATAGTGTTTTTTTCCCTCTCCTTTTTGTCAGAGAACCAAGTTTCTTAGTAGAGAAGCCCCAGCGGAATCAAGGAGAGTTTCTCTTGACATTTTCTGCCACAAATTTAAATGTTCTTTTATATTTTAGCTTTAGGAAACCATGAGATCTCGATTGTGGATGTCCTAATGACTCAATTTCTTCATTAAATTTAAATATTTGAGCTCATTAAAAAATATAGTAAAATTTTACAATATAAATTTCATATATATTTTTTTATCTTTGAAAAAATTATTCCGGTTCAGGGTCGAACCGGAGCCGAAACTGACTAAAAAACCGGCGGTTTTCCGGTCAAACCCGATCCAGAACCGGAACCGATCCGGCTGAACCATTCCCTTGCCGGTTTATATTCAGGTTGCATATGTTGAACCTTGAACCTGGTTGATGAACCGGAACGGGCGATTTTGGAACCAGCAACACCTCTCCTTTATAGTAGGCATGGCCAGACCGGACCGGGACCGCCGGTTCGAACCGGAACCGGATCGGGTCAAAACCGGGACCGGACCGGAACCGTTAGGAACCGGTTTGGTCACAGTCCGGTTCAGGTTCACGAAATAGGAATTTCAAAACCGGCAGTTCGAACCGACGGTTCTTTTTTGTTATTTTGTTTTTAAAATATTTCAACCGGCGGTTAACCGGAACCGCCGGTTTTGTAAAAAAAAAATAAAAAAAAAGAACCGGCGGTTAACCGGGAAAACGGCTAGAAAACTAGTCGTTGGCCGGTTAACCGGCGGTCCTAACGGCTATTTAGCCAAATAGACGTTAGGAAATTAAAAAAAAATAATTAATTTTTTAATATTAAAATAACCCATATCAAACCCCTATAAATACCATACCATACAATCTTCAAATCACACATCCAACAACAACAATCTCTCTTCTCTTTCTCAAATCTCAATCTTATAATCTCTCAAATTCCATCAACAATCTCTCTTAATCTCTTCCTTTTAATTAGCTTTTGTCTTTCAATATTTTATTGCTTTTACATTTTTAATCACATTATTATATTGTTCTAAGTTTTATTGTTTTATTGTTTTAATTGCTTTTAATCATATTATTTAATTGTTCTTAATCATATTATGGCGGGACATTTTGACACCCAAGAAGAGAGTGATAATGTCACTTCTTATCCCTTGGTTCCCACTCCCACCTCCCAAGTTAGGTCCAGTAGGGGTAGGACCGCTAGGCCTCAAGGGCAAGCTAGCGGTTCAAGGCCGGCTAGGGGTAGGGGGGGAGGTCCGGGTCCTCCGGGAACCAATTCCGGAAACTAACATCTCCTATTTTTGTAAAGTGGTTTACTAAATTAGAACCCGATCTCGAGGAACTCGAGGCCGAGGATTATGATCCCGATCTAATTATTGTTTCTTGTAACTTTTGCGAGGCGACATTCCAATGGAAGAAAAGTGGAGGGTATGGAACCCTTCAACGACACATGAAGCACAAACACGTCGCCGAGATGGGAATGCTAGGGGGACAAACACAAATTTCCGGCGGATTTGCATCTTCTACTAGCGGTAACCCTTTATTTCGTTTTGATCATGAAGCTAATAGTGTAGCATTAGCCGAAGCTATTTGTGTTGATCATTTAGCATTTCGATTTAGTGAAAATGTAGGATTTAATGAGTATATTAAAGATCATACACAACCCGCTTTTAAATCCGTATCTAGGAAAGTGATTAAGAAAAACGTAATTAAGGCTTATAAAAGACGCAAGGCCGAATTAGTTTATTATTTTTCGCAAAATGATATGCATGTTTCTATTTGTAGTGATATATGGAGTGATAATACTCAAACCCATTCTTACATGGGTGTTACATGTCATTTTGTAGATCATCATTTTACAATGCAAAAACGTTTATTGGCATTTAGAGTCTTTGATGATTCACATACCGCACAAAATATTGCTATGATGATTCGTGCAATTTTAGAAGAATATAGACTACTTAATAGAGTTTTTTCAATTGGATTCGACAATGCATCTGCTAAAACCGCATCTATTAGAGATTTACAAGAAATGTGTCAACCTATATTTGGTGGGAAATTTTTTCATATTCGATGTGCTTGTCATATTTTAAACTTATGTGTTCAAGATGGTTTACGTGCTATGAGTTTTCATTTTGAGCCAATTAAGAACGTTATTAAGTATATTTGGGGGCATCCTAAAGTTACAAGAGATTGGATGACCTTTTGTAAAACTAACGGGGTGCACCCAAAACGTTTTTCAAAAGATGTGGGTACCCGATGGAACTCTACTTACATATTACTATGTGAATGTATACAATATAAACAAGTTTTAACGTCTTTTGTTTCTCAAAACCTTTCTGGCTCTCCTTTCTATTTTAGCGAATCAGGTTGGGATATATGTCAAAGTATTGCAACGTTTTTAAAATGTTTTAATGATGCAACAAAAAGATTTAGTCATGTTTATACACCAAGTAGTAATGTTTTTGTCTTGGAAGCTTGTAATGTTATGTGTGGTTTAAGTGAGGGAGCTAAAATTCCCGACATTGAGGAATCCGTTGCAAGCATGAGGAGTAAGTGGTTGCTCTACTATAGATATATTCCCGATTGTTTTCTTGTTGCTTGTGTTTTAGATCCTAGACTTAAATTATCCGGTTTACACGCTCTTTTAAATGACTATTATGCATATATTTTAGCCGAAGGTGAACTAGAGGATATTTTAGGTATGGTTTCTAGAACTAGAACAAACATTGAAACTTTATTTACTCATTTTTGTGATTCTCCGACTACTTCACAATTACCTCCGACTTCTTCGAGCTCTACTAGCTTGGGGGCCTTTGGAGCTAAGTATTTTAGTAAAAGACCAAGAGTTACAAACACGAATGCGGAAATTGATAACTATCTTAACACCAACTTTGAGTTTGTTAGTTGTGAAACTTTAGATGTTTTGAAGTGGTGGGAGGATCATAGGAGCATGTTTCCAACGCTTGCGAAGATTGCGGCTCAAGTTCTTGCCGTCCCCGCTTCAACCGTGGCGGTGGAACAAACTTTTAGTGCAGGAGGCAACACTTTAACGAGGAAGAGATCAAATTTGACACCGGAGTCATTGGAGGCGCAATGTTGTGTATGTGATTGGAAGAGAGCCGCCATTAGGCAATAAGAGGGTGAGTTTTGCCACTTAAATTCTGGTACGACACTGAACGGTGGATCCACCCACTTACTATATACTACAATTTCATTCTTACATAATACTACGTGTATCAACATCTTTTTCCTGCATGTAGAAGTATACTTTATTTCATGATCTTACTTTGAAAAACTTTATAACAAGATCGTATATTATATAAAATCTTCAGAAAAAGTACAACTGATTTCATTCTAAAGATTAGTAGCTATTAAAGCAGAAATTTTTTCTCAAATAAGCATTTTACCCGAAAAAATTCCCGACGTAGGCTCTTTTCAAAACAATTTCCCAACATAGGCACTTATTTCACCTTCGGAATTTTTTTACGTGTGAGAGACGTTGGTTGAACCAGCGTCTCTCCTCCGAAGCTGAAGCTATTTTTTTTTGATTTTTTTATGTATAAGAGACGTTGGCCGAACCAGCGTCTCTTATACATATTTTTTTTTTAATTCCCCGTGTAAGAGACGCTGGTTGAACCAGCGTCTTATACAAACTTTTCATTTCCTTCAACAAAAATTTCGGCTCTGCAGCTCCTCCTTTGAGCAATCGGACTGCACATCTTGCCAAGTGAATAAGAGTCACAAACTCCCCTTCAAAAATTCAACTCTACGTTCAACTTATTTCCTTGAATTATTTTTTCTGATTGGTGGACAATATTTTGAGTGGGTGGGTTGAGAAATAATTATGGTGAGAAAGGTTCTGGATGAGAACAAGTTTTACGGTACGAAATGCGAAATATTCGAATTCACAATTAAAAAAATAATGTTTATAATTTGGACGATAATATTCATAATCCAGTGATTATATTCGTTCGGGATATATTCAAAAAAATAAATTAAACAAACAAAGTTCATAACAATTACAAAATTATCAAAAATAACCCACTCGATAAATTTAAATTTATCACTATCCATAATATTATTATGAACATTAATATATAATTTATAAACGCGAACATTTCTTACCTTGTTACCGTAACTTTATCGAATATCATATCTCATATTCTTATTCTCTTGCCATTTTTCATGACTTTCGAATTAACCGTATCTTCCGAGGATCAAGCAATGAATCTTACCCACTTAAAATCACTTTATAGAACTCGAAATTACAGCCAGGGTGAGTTTTCAAAACTCCTCGTTTGTCCATCAAAATGGAAGCAGTGCGAAGGACGCGTTCGTTCCCAGATGAAGCTCTTGAGCTCGTACTTCCCTTCATCTCCTCCAACGCCGATCTAAACTCGATCTCATTAGTCTGCAAATTCTGGTACGACACTGAACGGTGGATCCGGCGCCACGTCGTCATCGGTAACTGCTACGCCGTCACCCCATCGACCTTGATTCGTCGCTTCACAGTCATCCGATCCATCACCATAAAGGGGAAGCCTTACATCGTAGATGACGGTATCGTACCAGATGGATGGGGAGCCCACGCCCTCCCATGGATTTCGGCGCTGCTGGAGGCCTATCCGGCCATGGAGGAGATCAGCCTCGAGAGGATGGAGGTCACTGATAAGGATTTAGAGTTAATTGGAGGCAATTATCCAAGTTTGAAGGTTTTGGTTCTTTTCAGGTGTCAAGGGTTTACGACTCATGGACTCTCCTCCATCGCTGCCAATTGCAGGTCATCATCAAACCCTAGCTCTACTCACTAGCATTTTATTATATTATTCCAACATAGCTTGAATTAGTTTCTTTCTTGCCATGGATGGAATTACGTTGGATACCATAGATGAATTATTTTCTCCGTGATGCCAATTTGTAGAGTTGTTGTTATTGCTATTGGGGTTCATACAATTCCTATTTGAATTATAGGTTGGCAGTACATCAGAAAATGATAGAAAATGATAGAGAGAGGAACAAGAGCATATCTTGATTATGCACTTTATTTACATTGAATGTTGGGGGAAGAGAGGGGGCTTTTTTGGTGGTGTTGGTGTAAGAATAGATTTGATGCAGACAAAAATAGAGAATGAAGATGAGGGGCGTAAAAATATGGATTTAGTGATACATCGATTACTCCATTGAATACCCATTATGATTCTGATAGCTTAAACTCAGAGGCGGAGATAGGAACTTTAAAATTGGTGACATTTTGTTTGTGGTGATGTGTAGCAGCACTCTAATACATTGATATTTGGAGCCATTTAATTCGGTATATTTGAGTGATGAATAACATTTTGTATATAACATTCCGTCCTATTAATTTGGTTGTGTTTCTCATTTGTGTATTATAATGCTCTAGGAACTTGAGAATGCTGGACATTAAGAGTGATGTATCTGGTGTGCAAGAAGACTGGATCTCTAGTTTTCCAGATTATCACACAAAACTCGAATTCCTTGATCTTAGCTTCCTTAAATCCAAGTTAACCCTCTTAAATCTGGAGCGCTTAGTGCACAGAAGTTTAAACTTAAAAACGCTTCTCCTAAATCATGACTTCCCCCTTGAGAATCTCATTGAACTTCTACCGAATCTGCCTCAGCTAGTTGATCTCGGCACTGGACTTTTTACAATGGAGTCCTGTCCAGAAGCCTATAGAAAACTTGCTACGGCTTTTGAAGCTTGCAAGGGACTTAAGAGCCTATCTGGGTTATTGGAAGTTAACCCGTATTACTTACCAGCAATCTATCCTGTATGTTCAAGACTCACCTTCTTAAACGTGAGTGACAGCAAAATATTCCGCCGTGACCTCATAAAACTACTGCGTCATTGTCCAAATCTGCAGCATCTCTGGGCAAGTGATTAGCATTTAGCATCTACCCGACTTGAATATATATATATACTATTAAGGTGTGTTTGTTTATAGTTAGAGCTCTGAAATGATATTTGCATGGAAAAAGGTTGAAGGTACTAATTAATAGACGAGCTTACAAATGTTTATTACTAGATTTATATAAAAAGATACTGTGAAAGAATTAAAAATAAAAGACTAATTTGTTTAGTTTGTTATCATTGTGATCTATTTTTATGCTAACTTAGTTGCTGAATTCTCAAGTTTAGCTGGATTAGTTTCCTTTTTACTCACTTTCGAGCAGTACTAGTAAATCTCAGCCACTCAGATAGATTTATATACTCAGTGTGTATTAAATCTTATATACACACACTAAATCAATAAAAATTTCTTATTATATTTTGCAATTGTTATTACAATTTAGTCATATTTGGTTGGATTTAATATATATAGGCAATGGCTATATGCACGCGAATCGATGCATATATGCACGCGATTCTGTGCGCATAATAAATGCGCACGCATCTGTGCGCAGTTCTTATGCGCATACGTGTTTTACGGGGTATTACCGGTACTTTTCGTAAATTTTCAGAGTCTGTAACACCTTGTGCGCCTAACTACTGCACACAGGTTGAGAATCTGTGCGCCGTGTTTCTGCGCACTCTTCAAACATAGTAGCCGTTGAAATTTTTGAAAAAAGTAGCCGTTAAATGTAAAATTGTGCGCTGAGGTTCTGCGCACAGGTGCTTTAGGGTTTGGGTGTGTGCGCGGATGGTTAGCGCACGGGTCTTTACAGTTTCATTTGGACCACAACGGTCATAAATGTGCCTATATAAAGCCACAATCTCTTCGTTTCCAACAAATTCATTCAACACCTCTTCGTTTTCCAACAAATTCATTCAAAATGTATCGTCGTAATCAAAACTCTCGTATGTTAGAGTTGATTAATCAAAGTTGTGAAGATAGTGATGAAGAACACGATTGGGATAGCGGATCACAAGAAGAGGAAGACGACCCGAACGACGACGAATGGTTGGATGGTTTCTTAGAAGACGAAGAGTTCGGCGACTGGGATCCGAGTGGTGAATTTGTGGTTAGTATAATATGTTATAATTTGAAACATATGGTAGCGTAATTAGTTTCAAATTATTTTCATATGCTAGAATAATTAGTTTCATATGCTAGAATAATTAGTTTCATATGCTAGCCTAATTAGTTTCATATGATAGCCTAATTAGTTTCATATGATATCCTAATTAGTTTAAAGTAATGATTCGTATTTTGCCTTGTTATTTTGGTAGTAGTGTAATTGTCGCTCTACAATTACGTATAGGGGAAAGATTATTCGGATTATTTTAGAACCGCACAATATTGGGATACTCCGCAAGAATTGTACGAGTGGGCGAGAGATAGAGGAAAGGAGTTAGTGATAGCTTTGGTAACGCGTAATTCAAGTCCGTACCAAATAAGTATTGTGTGCGATAGATTTGGAAAACCAAGATCTGGGAGGCCAAAGGTGAACAAAGAGAATCCAGAGTTGGCTGTTCCTAGGCTTAGAAAGTCGAAGTCGAAGAAGTGTGAGTGTAGATTTCAGCTACTAGCAGTGCGAAAGAAAAACATTCCCGGGGTCGCAGGAGAAAAATGGATTTTAGGTGTGATAGAAGGTCGGCATAACCATGTGCTACTTGCTAGTTTTCATGGGAATGCATTCATGGGTCGAATGACGGAGGAGCAAGAGCTTTGTGCTAGGCGGTGGGGAGATGGAACTGGACGCAAGACGCCAAAAGAAATTATCTCTAAATTGAGGGAGAAGTACCCTGGTAATGTTACTTCAAGGAGTCAAGTTGCAAACTTTTTGCAGAAGGTGAATTACGAAGATCGCGGAGAGCTAAACGTGACACAGTGGTCGCTTAAGTTTTTGCGAGACCACGACTACGTAGTTCACCCACATAGAGACACGACAAACGGAGAGGTTGCAATATTATTCTTTGCTAACCAAGAGTCGTTGCGTTTGTTGAAGAAGTACCCGTACGTGGTAATTATCGATGCGACGTACAAGACAAACAAGTAAGTCTCTACAATACCTTGGTCGATATTTAGTTCGGATAATGATATATGTTCTGTAGTGATATATGTTAATGTTTCAATAGATATGAAATGCCGCTCGTAGAGATCGTTGGATTCACCAGTACACACAAGACGTTCAACATCGCGTATGCATTCACTAAAGCGGAAAGGATTTATCATTACACATGGATAATGATTCAATTGAAGTCATTATTCATAGATTTGGGAGTGATGCCAACGGCTATAATGACAGATTGCGAAGACGCGCTGATAAAAGGGATAAAGACTGTTTTCGGGAGCGAAGTTCAACATCTGTTGTGTTGGGTGCATATCAAACACAACATTGAGGCACATGCTTCGACCATCCTAAAGAGACAAATTAAAGTGGAAGCCTTTGCAGGACAATGTTGGGGACTATTTTGCTCAGCTACTGAAGAGACCTATGAACTGTGGCTCGAACAGTTGAAGAGATCTTGGAAGAGCGGCCTTGTGGGATACGTCGAGAGAACATGGTTTAATCCTCACAAGACAAGTATAGTGAGGGCTTGGACAGATCATAAGCTTCATTTCCTTACGAGGACTTCAAACAGGTAAATATTGATATTTTTTAGTTAAAGACGATTATATCATAACGGCGTACTTTCTTAACTTACCAACTTAACTGTTTTTTAGAGTTGAAGGGATGCACAAGGTTTTGAAAGATATTATTGGTTCCAGCAGAGGGGGCTTTAACAGAGTGATCGTACGGATCCATCATTCAGTACTCCTTCAGATTGATGCAATTAGGGCGAGCATGAACATGTCTCTCTCCAAACGACCAACTGATTTTGATGATCCAAACATGCATCCGCTTGGAAGGGCTATTTTTTCCCGACTATTCTACAAAGTGTCAGACAAGTGTTTTGATCATTTGTTGGCTACTTATGAGATCATGTTGACGGGGAAATTTCCTGAACAATGCACCGACCATTGGGTGAGGAACTGTCTTGGGTTGCCGTGCGTCCATCAAATTGCACACGCTATCATTTCAAACACACCCCTGATTGAGGATGACATTCACCCGTTCTGGAGGGATTTGCATTGGGATGACACTCCTGAAACAGAAGACGACCCAAATCTGAAGGTCCGAATGAACATTATAGAGTTGCGACTCCATGAAATGTTCACCAAGTTGGAACTTGGAACCTTGAAGAAAAGCACGACATACCAGCTAGGTGAGTTGTATCAGGACTTAGAGCATCCTGAACTAACTACCTTGAAAGAACCGACAAATGTGAGAAGAAAAGGCAGGCCAAAGGGTGCAAAGAACAAGGATAAGGAGGAGGTTGGCAGTGAAAATGACAAGGAGGATGACATAAAACAAGAACATATGGAGCAGTATGAGATGGAGGAGGCAAACCAGAAATCTAAAGGAAAGAAGAGTACAGGAGCAAGACGGCCAGGTCGTCCTAAAAAGGAGGAGGATGACAGTGAAAATGACAAGGAGGAATCGAGAGAGAAGAGTTATTTTGAGCACAAACAAGAAGAGCTGAAGAAGTATGAGAAGGAGGAGGCAAAGCAGAAATCAAAAGGAAAGAAGAAGGCAAACAATACAGGAGCAAAACGACCAGGTCGTCCTAGAGAGCAAACAACGACATCACTTCCCGTGGTCATTGAGGCCGAGGAGTTGCATTCTCAACCCATGCCCGACCTATCACAGCCTGAAGGATCAAACTACACTGACTTCGATCAGTGCCCTGAAGAACTTGGTGTTCCTATCATTCATAGGGGGGTTGACTTCGGCATTGACAATTTGGATGATTTTTGGCTTCCATACATCACAGATGTTAGACAGGTACGTTCTGACGGACATTGTGGTTATAGGTCGATGGCCTTACTTCTGGGAAGAAAAGAACAAGAGTACGGAAACATTCGGCGTGAGCTGGTAACGGAGCTGCTTCAGAACCGAGAATTGTACGAGCCTATTCGTCGTCGTCTTCGTCCGGGTACTTGGGAGGATCTTATTCTCCAAGTTAACCATTGCAGAAGCCCTTGTTCAGAACTGTACTGGTTGCACTTTCCACTGATGGGCTTAGTGTTTGCCACCCTATACCAAGTTGGTCTCGTGTTACTGTGTTGGGATGCTCCGACCTTTTGCTTACCGCTAAGGTGTAGAACAGAAAACGCTGATCCTCCACGACAGATTTTCGGCATGGCACACGTAGGCAACCGTGACCACTTCATACCGGTAAAGTAGACAATTGTACTTGATACTTGTGTAATCATAGTTTTTTGTTTAATGTCTTAAGTCGATTGTGTTTATATAGGTGGCGTTGATGGTTGGTTCGCCACTACCGCATACTCCCGGTTCGTGGAAGAAACACGTAGATCCAAACATTCAATGGTGGGAAGAAACATTTGGGGACAATTTGAGGATGTATCGAGAGTACCGCATTTCAAATGGCCGGGCACCAGATCCATTCATGTATAAAGGAGGGACCGAACCCGTTCACATATCTGACTGAGTGAGATTGTCATGTAATAATTAGAAGACGCATTGGAATTTCTTAGTTTGTAATGCCTTGGTTTTTAATGTTTCGTATTTGTTATTTTGGTAGTAGTGTAATTGTGCTTTATATAACAATGAATGAGTCAGATTGCATTGTTATTTTCCTTGAATACATAATGAAAGTACATAATGAAAGTACGTAATGAAAGTACACAATGCTCATAACATTAGATGTCTACGATTTAGGCGTCGTCGGCAGAAGAGGAAGAGCAGTCGGAAGCATAGACGATACTACAAACCATCAACCGCAATTTTTTTTCTTTAATCTTAAACCTTTCCATCAGGACCTTCACTCTATTGTCACTCTTCTTTTTCTTGATGATTAATTTCGTGATAGCACGTAAAGCAGTAGGGGTATGCTCTGGATCAATAAACCTGATTCCGAAGAAACAATTGCATGCATAATGCCTTCGTCCATACTGGTCAGGCATGTCTTCGTCATTGTTAACGTAAACATTACACATTTGGCGACACCTTTTTGTACCAGTACACATTATCTGTGGAGGGTCAGGCTTCACACGTCTTGGGGATGATGATGATGCCATATTCGTAGTTATGTTCTTCGAAATAAGTAAATAATAAAACTTTAGTTATAAACATGAAAGCATATACAAAAAACAAAGCATGTACAAAAATGAACAAAAGAAAAATTTACCGGTTAGTAGGGAAACTTTGATTTTTGCTCTAGTTGAGATGGATGAACTAGTTGAGATGGATGAAGAAATCACCACCTTCAAACCGTTGGTTTTATAGGAATTTATGTATATGGTGCGCGTTGCTTCTGCGCACAAGGAGTTACCGATTCAAAATAACGGTAACTAAAAGTGCGCTATGTAGCTGCGCACAAATTTTTAACGGTAATTTTCTGTGCGCGTTACACCTGCGCACCAAAAGTTACAGATTCAAAAAGTTACAGAATAGGTGCGCTTTACCTTAGCGCATGGCTGAAATTTCTGTGCGTTCTACCACTGCGCACTATACTCTTCATTCTTCGAAATAGTTGCGATATGAAGGGTCTAGCACATCGATGTGGATTATGTTTGAAAAACTTATACAAAATAGTGTTATTAGGCATATAAAGAGTGTATACGGTCTCCCCTTCACAAAAAGTTGATCGAAAATACTCGAAAACGCAAAAACGCCTTATCGGTCCTGATGGCCTGTTAAGGTCGAGAATAGGCGGTTCGATGCCCAAACGACGTCGGAATGCAATGAAACTTGTTTTCAATGCATATTATAGCTATTTAACCTTGTCGGTAAGTTCGAGTCGAAAACTCGAGCTCTTCGAGTAACACCTCCTTTGTAAACCTTCACTAGTCTTTCATTCTTCGAAATAGTCGAAGTAGTTGAGATATGAAGGGTCTAGCACATCGATGTGGATTATGTTTTTAAAACTTATACAATTATGTGTTATTAGGCATATAAAGAGTGTATACGGTCTCCCCTTCACAAAAAGTTGATCGAAAATACTCGAAAACGCAAAAACGCCTTATCGGTCCTGATGGCCTGTTAAGGTCGAGAATAGGCGGTTCGATGCCCAAACGACGTCGGAATGCAATGAAACTTGTTTTCAATGCATATTATAGCTATTTAACCTTGTCGGTAAGTTCGAGTCAAAAACTCGAGCTCTTCGAGTAACACCTCCTTTGTAAACCTTCACTAGTCTTTCATTCTTCGAAATAGTCGAAGTAGTTGAGATATGAAGGGTCTAGCACATCGATGTGGATTATGTTTTTAAAACTTATACAATTATGTGTTATTAGGCATATAAAGAGTGTATACGGTCTCCCCTTCACAAAAAGTTGATCGAAAATACTCGAAAACGCAAAAACGCCTTATCGGTCCTGATGGCCTGTTAAGGTCGAGAATAGGCGGTTCGATGCCCAAACGACGTCGGAATGCAATGAAACTTGTTTTCAATGCATATTATAGCTATTTAACCTTGTCGGTAAGTTCGAGTCGAAAACTCGAGCTCTTCGAGTAACACCTCCTTTGTAAACCTTCACTAGTCTTTCATTCTTCGAAATAGTCGAAGTAGTTGAGATATGAAGGGTCTAGCACATCGATGTGGATTATGTTTTTAAAACTTATACAATTATGTGTTATTAGGCATATAAAGAGTGTATACGGTCTCCCCTTCACAAAAAGTTGATCGAAAATACTCGAAAACGCAAAAACGCCTTATCGGTCCTGATGGCCTGTTAAGGTCGAGAATAGGCGGTTCGATGCCCAAACGACGTCGGAATGCAATGAAACTTGTTTTCAATGCATATTATAGCTATTTAACCTTGTTGGTAAGTTCGAGTCAAAAACTCGAGCTCTTCGAGTAACACCTCCTTTGTAAACCTTCACTAGTCTTTCATTCTTCGAAATAGTCGAAGTAGTTGAGATATGAAGGGTCTAGCACATCGATGTGGATTATGTTTTTAAAACTTATACAATTATGTGTTATTAGGCATATAAAGAGTGTATACGGTCTCCCCTTCACAAAAAGTTGATCGAAAATACTCGAAAACGCAAAAACGCCTTATCGGTCCTGATGGCCTGTTAAGGTCGAGAATAGGCGGTTCGATGCCCAAACGACGTCGGAATGCAATGAAACTTGTTTTCAATGCATATTATAGCTATTTAACCTTGTCGGTAAGTTCGAGTCGAAAACTCGAGCTCTTCGAGTAACACCTCCTTTGTAAACCTTCACTAGTCTTTCATTCTTCGAAATAGTCGAAGTAGTTGAGATATGAAGGGTCTAGCACATCGATGTGGATTATGTTTTTAAAACTTATACAATTATGTGTTATTAGGCATATAAAGAGTGTATACGGTCTCCCCTTCACAAAAAGTTGATCGAAAATACTCGAAAACGCAAAAACGCCTTATCGGTCCTGATGGCCTGTTAAGGTCGAGAATAGGCGGTTCGATGCCCAAACGACGTCGGAATGCAATGAAACTTGTTTTCAATGCATATTATAGCTATTTAACCTTGTCGGTAAGTTCGAGTCAAAAACTCGAGCTCTTCGAGTAACACCTCCTTTGTAAACCTTCACTAGTCTTTCATTCTTCGAAATAGTCGAAGTAGTTGAGATATGAAGGGTCTAGCACATCGATGTGGATTATGTTTTTAAAACTTATACAATTATGTGTTATTAGGCATATAAAGAGTGTATACGGTCTCCCCTTCACAAAAAGTTGATCGAAAATACTCGAAAACGCAAAAACGCCTTATCGGTCCTGATGGCCTGTTAAGGTCGAGAATAGGCGTTTCGATGCCCAAACGACGTCGGAATGCAATGAAACTTGTTTTCAATGCATATTATAGCTATTTAACCTTGTCGGTAAGTTCGAGTCGAAAACTCGAGCTCTTCGAGTAACACCTCCTTTGTAAAACTTATACATATGACCGTTTTGTGCGCCTAACATCTGCGCACATGATTCTTTGCGCATTATATCTGCGCACGGTTGAAGACCGTTAAAATATGACCGTTGCGTACGCATAACATCTGCGCACATGATTCTTTGCGCATTTTATCTGCGCACGGTTGAAGACCGTTAACATCACCAATCTCACCATCTCTCTCTTAACCTCACCAATCTCACCATTTGTCTCTTAACACTCGCTATGTCGCACAGTTCATCATCAAGCAACGCTGCCCTTTTTTATTGTAAATGTGATCGACCAGCGGTAATGAGGAGTTCAGAATCTCGAAGAAACCTCGCTCGAAGGTTCTGGACATGCGCTGGTACTGGTGGTTACATTTGTGAATTCCGCGAGTGGATCGATCCACCACACCCTTGTATTTGCATTATTGTTCGGAGTCGTTTTGAATATTCAAACAAGCAAAACATAAAATTTAAAACCATCACACAAGAAAAAGGCATACATAAAACATCAATCATACATAAAACATCCATCAAACAAAAACAGACGTCAAGCGTCTAATCCTGAGTCTCCTGAGTATAAGGCGGAGCATCTTCCCGAGGCACATCACCCTGAGTCATATCATCTTGGTGCGCATCCTCCTGAGTGCCGCATCCACTCCCCTGGCCACTCTCATGAACAGAATCTCGGAAAACAGGAGGTGGTGGTGGTGGTGGCATCCGCGATGCACGTGGGGGAGATGGTGCCAAAGGTGCCTGAGGTGCCTCTAAGATTGCAAGCCAACCACGAATCACATCTTCAGTGGCCCAAGGTCGATCCGAGATAGGGGTGTCTAGAAAAGAGTGCATCATGGCTTGAAGGATCTGACAACGCTGCAAACGAAACATAAATTTAATCGTTAGTTAAGGTCTAAAGCTAAGTTTTGTACAAACTTTATAAAATTTTACATACCGCTAATGCATCGATAGGCACCGGGGTATATCCATAGCGAGGCGGGCGATCATGTCTCTCAGAGGATGGATCGACGACGGGATGTGAGAACTCGTCCAGCCAATCCATATAGTCATCAGACATCTTCCATGCTGGCTCTGCAACCGGCCCATCCAGATCGATCAGAGGCCTCGGCTCTGCGTCCCATGCAAGAAGAAGCTCAGGTGCATAAACGACGTCATACCTCGTGCAACCCATGGGCCGATGAAATGACAACGGCTGAATGGGTGGGTCGGGAACGGGCTGAGCCCGCCCAAACTGCCGCAGGACTCTCCTAGGGTTGTAGGCCTCATGAAATTTCCAGATGCTCAATACGCCCTCAAATCTCGTAGGAGAAACCTCTGGTGAGTTGAAGTCCAAATCTCTCCATGGCTGCCAGTTAACCTGAAACAAATAACAAGCCAAATTAGACACGTATTGCGGTAATGAAATAAAAAATATAAGAAATTAAATCCAAACCTGCTCATATCTCATGCTGTCGAGCATGCGACGGATGGCAACCAAACGCCCAGTATCCGAGGTAAGTGGTGTATACAATCCTACAGCAGCATCTCCATGGGCGAATGCAGGGTTCGTGACAAAGTGATCACGAAAATGAGGAAAGTATGCCCAGATCCAACACTACATATAAACAATTACAAATTATTAGTAAAACTACGTGAATAGTTAAGAGTTATTCACCAAGACGTTAACGCCAAGATCTTACCCTCAGAAGAATCCCACATGAACCAATGGTTGCCGTCTCGACTCTAGATGCAGACCCTAAATTGCGATACACTAACGCAAGTATGTCGGCTCCCCATGCAATGTCCCCTGTACGATCATGGTTGAGAACAAGCGCCGCGTACTGGACCTTGACACCCTTTGTCGACCTGTCCACCAAGACAGTCGAGCCCAGAAGCAAAAGGAGATACAGAGTGGCAATGTGACTCTCATTCCTGACTGGCGCATCAAACAAAACTTCCAACCAAGCATTGAGGGCACCGAAATGAATGCCACCTGAGCTATAACATGCCTTCATGTCATCAGCCTCCTGACCCATAGCGTCCGCAAGCGCCGCATAGATCTGGTCATCTGTCATAGGTGAATTGCAGCTACGACCATGTATACGGACTCTGAGGATCTGCATCACGTCATGTAGGCAGATGGTCATCTCAGCAAATGGCATGTGGAAAGTGTTGGTCTCTGGATGCCACCTCTCCACAAAAGCAGAAATCAATGCAGCATCGATCTGAGACGCTATGCCCACTCGGCGCAGCTCTGTCAGCCCAGAACGCTCAGCAAGCCTGAACCATGTACCCTCCTCAGCTGAAATATGATGCTCATAATCATGAACCTGTGCAGATCTGTACATCACCCTCAGGAGCTTCCTAGCCTAAATAAGTACAGAAAAAAATTTGCGTCCGGTTAGTAAATAAGAAACGTATAACTTATTATAAGCATTCAGATCAATGTTATTGAACATACCGGATCTAACGGAGCCGCCTCAGCCTCGGCCTCATCCCCGTCCCCATCCTCTGGCTCATCCTCTGCCTGAATATCTCCTACTCGTCGTCTCTGCCTGGGACGACGACCACCTCTAACTGGAGCCGCAACCTCCTCACCAACAACCTCCTCAACTGCAGCCCCCTCAGCGACTCCCTCAGCAGCAACACCCTCACCACCAACTCCCTCAGCACCCTCCTGACCTCTCCCTGTCCCTCTCCCTCTACCTCTCCCTCTCCCTCTCCCACCACCTCGGCCTCTGCCTCGGCCTACAGCTTCCCCCGCACGGGCACGCTTCCTAACCTGCACCGGGGGCACCAATGGTACATCGGGAGCGGGCCCTGGAAGAGGACCACGCGACCATATCCATCTCGCTATATGCGTCTCATAAGAACACAATAGGTGAGGCGCACGTGGACGACAAATGTCCTGCATCGACTCCTCGAGCCAAGGAAAATATGTCTGTGGGGCATGGTCATCGTCGTCTAAATCTCCCGACACTGGCTCTGAAGATGCGACTGGCTCTGCAGATGCGACCGTAGGAGGAGAAGATGTCGACGTTTCTGCATCTGTCACTGCAGGTAAATCCTGCTCTGTATGCTCTGAACTGCGAGGTAAAGCATCCTAAAACAGAGGTGCGTCCTGGATATCATAGTCATCCGTGGTCACCTGCGCCTGAACTGGTGTGGGCTCGATAGGGTCGAACGCAGTAACATATCGACCAGGATAATCTACGTCGTCATGGAAATCTGCTCTCTGTCCATCCATCTCCATGTGCGAACCATCTATCTCCTGCTGCTGCAGCTGTGCCTCCTCGTACTCATTCCCTGGCTCACGGCGCTCAGGTGATCCGGTGCCGAAAAATCGTTCGAGGGCCTCGAACGATAATCGCACACCGGCTGCCACATCATGTCGACGTGGAAGCCGTTCCGCTACTGGTGCGGGCATCGTGTTGCCCGTCTGATCCATGACGGCTTGTATAGTCTACATGTTTTTACATTTTTAGTATGACTAATTCATACTAAAATATTCGGAAATAATTTGCAACTTCGTAATCAAATTCGAGTCTTTATATCTACGAAAACTAATTCGAATTTTTTAATAGAAATTGTTAGAAATTTAACAATTAAGTCATAACTATTTATGACTGTTAAGTTTCTAATATTTAATTCATAATTACTAAAAAATAAACATCTCAACTAATACGAAATAATAATCACTACTATTACTAAAAAATTACAATTAATACGAATTCATAATAATTCGATTAGGCATTCGATTAATGCATAATAATCTGAAACTTAATCGTAATTATAAAAAAATACGATTAATAAGAATTCTAATATTTAATTCATACAAAACTGAAATTTAATCGTAATTATGAAAAATTACGATTAAATTACAATTAATACGAATTCTAATATTTAATTCATAAAAAACTGAAATTTATTCGTAATTATTACAAAAAACAATTACGAATAAATTTCCACAATTAAATACGATAAATATTTGAAAAAAGCGGGTTTAGAAATTTTATACCGAATAAAGATCGTGCGGTGTCTCCGGAACCCGAGTCGCCGGAATAGTCGCCGGAATAGTTGCCGGAATAGTCGCCGGAGGAGCATTTGCCGCTGCCAACGCGGCTCGAGTCGCATACCGCCGGCCACCTCCATCCACCAACGCTTCATCGTCGGACAAGGTCGCCGGAGGTGGCTCCGTTCGGACGGAAGTCGCCGGAGGTGTTGGGATTGGGACGAAAGTGGTGTGGTCGGGACCGGAAGAATGAGGGGGTTCAGAATCCATTGACGGAATTGTGTTTAGACGAGGGAAACGGTCGGAAATGGAAATTGTTTGATCGGCGCCGTCGAGCTACAGCAGAAAAGAAGAAAGAAAGAAGGAGGAAGAAGAAGAAGTTGCGGCGAGGGTTTAATAGAATGTGTGCGCAGTGCTTCTGCGCACTAATTCTGTGCGCAAAAGTTCAGCGCACACATTCGGGAATCCGAAACGTTGTGCGCTGAACTTTTGCGCATTATATATTATGTGCGCTGTTTTAATGCGCACACATTTGACAGACATCGTCAGAATTTTCACAATTATCCCGAAAATACCCTTGTGTGCAAGAAAACTGCGCACCAACCTATGCGCATAACATCTGCGCACCAAATCGCGTGCATATAGAGAAAAAGTCGCGTGCATATAGGCGTTTCGTATATATATATATGGCTGTTGCTAGTGGCTTAGCCGCTTAGAGCATAGGTTAGGCAGGCTTGATCCGGAACTTATAACTCAAGTACGAAAGTCCTAACACGTCATAGAAAAGATTATATAGATATTATCTAATGTTAAAAAAGGAAAATATTTATATGATTTCATTGATGTAACTTTTTTTTAGACAAAATTGTACAGTCATTAGGGTTGATCTTGTCTCCCAACCGGAAAAATACTTGACGCTAAACTCGAAAAGACTCGCAGGTACGATTGCACACTGATGATCGTGTGCTTGAGGAGGCAGCTGCATCATGCAAGGAGCTACAAGAACTGAAGGTGTTTCATTCCTTTCTAGATGACTTAGAATTAGACGACTCTGACTATGACTTTGACTTTGACTCAGACTCAGACGAGGATATAGAGGTCTTAGATAACCTGAACCCGGAACTAACTGAACGTGGCCTCGTCTCTATTGCACTGAGTTGTCCTAAGCTTCACGATATTTCATATCTCTGCACCCAGATGACAAATGCAGCTTTATTTACAATCGCCAAGCACCTGCCAAATCTTACATGCTTGATGATTAACATCCGTCAGTGCGACTCTTCTGACTACCTAAACAAACAACCATTTGACAGTGGATTTAGTGCCATCATTGAAAACTGCAAGAACCTAAAACGCCTCCTCGTTTGTGGTTCTTTTACAGACGGACTGCTTAATCAAATTGCGACACACGGTAAGAAACTGGAGATGCTTGAACTCATTTATGGCGGGGAAACTAATACTGATTCTGGGCTAAATCATATTCTCTTCGGATGCACTAATCTCACGAAGCTGTCTATGATAAATTGCCCGTTTGACTGTTTAGCTTTGGTTGAAAATTCAAATAGGCTAGAGAGAATGCAATCGGTTTGGATGTCGTCTGCCACGCTGACCTTTCTGGCATGTAAGTCGCTTTGTGATGAGAATCTGAGACTGAATGTTGAGGTCATGTTTGAAGGTGACAGTGATGTGAAGAGACTCTATGTTTACAGGACAATTGCAGGACCCAGGTTGGATAAGCCAAAATTTGTTATCGGTATAAACGAAAAGAAATCACCAGAGCAATGATCATGAACCAGGGTCTCAAACATTTTGGTTAGGTTACGTTTATAGTCTTTGTTGAATTGAAGAATAACATTATTATTTTCATTTAGGAATGCCTTTAGTTATCCTGTTCTTGTTTCCAAGGTTATGCGTTGATATTGAACACAATGTGTGAGCAAGCTAGTTTGTATAGGACAGATTTTGAGTTAGTACAGGAAGGCTGGACAAAAATTGTTTTACTGATTCCAGTTTTTGGGTAAATACCCACTGTTTTGTTTTTGTTGGCTTTTGCTACTATTGAGTATCCACGCCGGAAGCCTCTCTCCCAGCTCTTCATTCTCCTTTCCCGACAATTCAGCCTCTCTTCCAACTTTTCAGCCTCCCTGCGCATCTCTCTACGGTCGAATGTGTAGCCGTCTCTTCCGCCGCCAACTCCATCAAGCTCTACGACCTCTCCACCTGCTCGGAGATCGGCTCCCTCATCCCCCACTCGTCTGCCTCCGTCACTTCCCTCGTCTGCTTCTCTCCCCTTCCTGCAGAATCTCATCATTGCTTCAGAGGATGGCTCAGTCTCCTTCCTCCATCCTTCTTTAAGGTTGTGCCTGTCCACAAGAAGGCCGTCAATGATATCGATGGTCAATGATATCGATGGTCAATGATATCGATGTCTTAATCATGAAAATGGAATCGGTTGTGCAGGTGAACTCTTAGAACTTGAGAGAAGAAGGATTTCACTATTTGAGATATTAGGAAGCCAGGAGTGGTACTTAAATTCTGAATTTTGTTCTACAAAATCCTTTAATTCTTTGGGCAACTTTCGATTGTTAGGTATTGTATTGTATTGTATTGTATTGTCATCTCTGCTATAGGTAAATCAATATGTCAAGAATGAATTCCATGTATTTAATTAATGCTGAGTGTTTTTGTTTTGCAATTTGATCTTGTAGACGGTTTATTGTAGAATATATGTCACAGTTTATCAATATTGTTATGAAATGAGTTGTCAACGCAATTAATTCAACGGTTAACGCCCCTAGTTAAACTGTCAACATGATTAGTATACTGTCAACATGACTAATTAACTGTCAACACAATAAATAAAAATAAATTGTCAACAAGACATTAAATAAAAGTGTCAACAAAACACTCAATAAAATTGTCAACAAACTAAATAAAAGTGTCAACAAGACACTTAATAAAATTGTGAACACACCAAGTAAACTCTCAACAAGATACTAAATAAACTGTCAACAAGACATCAAATTAAAGTGTCAACAAGACACTTAATAAAATGTTCAACACACGAAATGAATCTCTCAACGCAAAATAAAATTGTCAACACACTAAATTATAAGTCAACACAACACATAAAAAATGTCAACACAACACACAAAAATGTCAACACACTATATGAAATGTCAACACTACTAATAATTTGTCAACATCATTAAATTAAATTGTCAACACCGCCAATAATTTGTCAACAAAAGACAAATAAATCGTCAAAACCATTAATAATCTGTCAACAACACTCAATACAACTAATAACTTATCAAAAACATTAAATACCACTAGTAATCTACACTATAAAAATCCAACATCGATAATGATGAACTTAAGAAGTCCATGCTCAGGACAGAACAAAGATCATGCACAGTGGTCACAAATTTTAGGACCTTGTGCATGCGATCATTTTGTCACACCAATATAAATAAGTCAGCAAGGTACGTGAAAGATAATGGTGGGCTTTTCACTACAATTATGTTTTATACCTTTTCTTTCTGAAGTTCTTGAAACTGAGCCTTTATATTCTTCTACTGGCGCCTGATCATTCAAACTTTCCTGTAAGTTCACCACAAATTCTACATCGATAGTAATCTACACTAAATACCACTAGTTTCGACTTTCCTGTAATGTCTCCTTTACCATTCTCTGATCATAGTTTCGACTGCACCGTGCTGGTACAACGACGATCAAAGCTTCGAGGAGGAGGAGGTGGACGACAAAGGAGAAGGAGGGAGCGAGGCAGCGGGGAAGAACGAGGGAGTGACGCGGCGGCGGCGAAGGAGGGAGTTAGGCGCCAGATTGGAGAATAGAGATGGCGACTTGTACCGTGCTGCCAGAGAAGAGGGGAGAACGAAGGAAGCGGAGTTGTACGAAGAGGAGGCCGGCGAGGGATTGGTGGCCCAGCGACGCCGGAGAGAAGGTCGTCGAACCTTGGAGCGAAGACCGGGGAGCCTTGGAGCGGAGGCCCAACCATATTGTTTACTGTGTATATATATATATATATAGAGCTTGTTATATATACATAGGAGGATTTAGAAACATACACTTTAATGGAATTAGAGGTATTGGGCACAAATTCTCTCTATGGGAACCCTTCTTTTCTCAACTTACAAACTTGCATGAATAGATTCAAATCTGCTCCTTTTCTGTCTAAGTCTCTTCCTTTTTTTGCGGCCTCCTCTCATAGCTTTGGTCCCCTCTCAACCTTGCGATGATTCTTTATCTGAAGGTTCTTTTTTTCCAAATCATCTTCCTATAAAGGCTTTCTTGAAATGTTCTACGGTTGTCGCCTATATGTGCTTCTCTATGCCTAACTGAAGTGTGTTACACTTTTGCCTAGATGTGCTTCTCTATGCTAGGTGAAGTGTGCTACATTAATGCAATACCAACCCATATGTATTAGGGGCCCATGGCAAAATTAAATTTTTGGGGTCCAAGCCCACTATTAAATTTGGCTGAATTTTATTTTTGGGCCTTTTTCTCTATACTGGGCCAAAAAAAAATCTGGGGGCCTTGTGTCGTCGCCCATGCTGCCCTTGCTTCTGGGCCGGCCCTGCGCTATTGCATATATGTGCTTTTCTATGCTAGGTGAAATATGACATGCTTTTTGCCTAGATGTACTTTATACTTATATAATATATTTATTTAAATTATATTTATAAGATATTTATTATATATAATAAGGGTCGGATAGAGCCAACCCTAAGGGCAATACTCTGAAACCATATCCTTCCATTTATAAAATGGGTCGGACAGAGCCGACCTTGATGGGTTAAACCGGTTGACCATATTCTCTCATTTTCTAGGGCAGGTTAGGAGGCCCAGGCCCATTTTGATAAGGTCTAATGTGCTTCTCTATGGATGAAATGTGCTACGCTTTCGCCTATATGTGCTTCTCTATGACTAGCTGAAGTGTGCTACACTTTTACCTATATGTGTTTCTCTATGCTAGGTGAAAGGTGCTACTTTTTTTCCTAGATGTGTTTCTCTATGGTTGAAATATGCTACACTTTTCGCCTATATGTGATTCTCTATGACTAGGTGAAAGGTGCTACGCCTTTCCCTGGATGTGCTTCTCTATGGCTGAAATGTTCTACACTTTTCGCTTATATGTGCTACACTTTTCGCTTATATGTGCTTCTCTATGGCTAACTGAAGTGTGTTACGCCTTTGCCTATATGTGTTTTTCTATGCTAGGTGAAATGTGTTACACTTTTCCCTAGAAAGAATATAGCACTTTTACTTCCAAACCATATGATGAGGCTAAAGTCGTAGTGCCAAATCAAAGAAAATAAACTCTAAACACTAACTAGAGTATAGCAAGTAAGTAGAGGTCGAACCCAAGGGAATCAAAACACCAAATCAATGCAGTCAAGTGAAATATCAACTAACGAACAAGTAACAAGTAACCAGGGGGGTTTTTGATTGTATGGAACACAAAAGTAACAAGTATCAAGCAAAGAAGGTTTGGTTGTGAATATGATGAGAAGGGGTTTCACCTAGCAAGTATCCACACAACAGTCAATCAAGTTGATCATAGATTTATCTCAAGTTCTATTCAATCCTAGGGAATGTTCCTATTCCAATCTTTAATATATCAGCAGGCCAACCGGTCCTGATAATACTTACTATTCAACAATCAGGGAAACCTCTCAAGATTAGATGAAATAGCAGCAAAGGGCACAGGAATTATAAGGATGCATGCAATAACTTACAACCGTCAAGTATTAACATGCAATCAATTCTCTTTCATAAAAGCAATCAACTACCAGATCATGCAGATATGAGCGCTATAATGACAAGGAATTCCACCGTATATTCCTAGTCTAGCAATAGAAAACTATCAATCAAACTAGGTGATCAAGCTAGCAAAACTAATAGAAATCAATAGATGAAGTGCAAGAGAATTAATACAAATCCATAGGAAAAGAACAAGAGTTTAGAAATCTCACAACTTAATAACTGAAGGTTTCAACCGCTAGGTAAAACAATGGAGATTAGTTCCTGCTCATGGTTGCAGAACTAAATTGTCTGATGGAAAAGATGATAGAACTAGTTGATAAAGAACTAGGGTATATAAAGAGTCTAACCCTAAAAATATATGGTAAAAGATATATCCTAGAACTAAAATAAGGAAAATAAGAAAATAATAAAAGAAATAAAAACAAAGGAAAATAAGGAAAGTCCGGAATATCTTCGGCCTTGTTGTGGCGATCGCCATAATAAAAGAAATAAAAACAAAGGAAAATAAGGAAAGTCCGGAATATCTTCGGCCTTGTTGTGGCGATCGCCATAGATTCCTGGCGATCGCCATCTTCATATAAATCTTTTCCGTAGCCTCTGTCGCCCCATGGCGATCGCCGTAGATTCATGGCGATCGCCATGTTCTCTTGAACTTATGAAATACTTCTGTTGTAGAATGACGATCGCCTGGATGGTAGTGGCGATCGCCGCTGCTCCGCAGAATGTCTTCGTCTTCATGTCTTCAATCTTTGATCCTCTTCTTCTTCGGTTCTGATCTTCATTTCTTTACTTCTTAATAAATATCTCAGAACATAATAATGACTCGAAACACATATGATAATACTCCTAAACTGATGTAATAATCCCTAGTTACGCTATACAAAGTGCAGCGTATCACCATACACTTTTGCTTACAAACCATAGCTCAAAAAATTAGTAGAAAAAAGCATAACACTTTTGTTTATAAATCGTAGCAAAAAATAATTGGTTGAAAAAAAAAACAAAGCATTTTTGCTTACAAAGAATAGCACTAAACTGATTAAAAAAATTAAACAAAATTTAAAAAGTCAACGGACGGTCAACAGTTGGTCAATGAGTGGTCAACGGGTGGCCAACGGACAGTCACCTCCAAGGAGGAAGGGGTTACTTCCTTCTTATTTGTTATTTTAAGGACATTTCTCATGCGATTTGGACTTTTTTTATTTATATTAGATATTCTAACATTGTAGATGTATTTGTGTTCTACATTGCATATGATTTGATGATGTGTGTTTGTAGCTCGCTTAGAGTCTGTTCGGGTAAGTGTTTAATAAGCTAGCTTATTTTTGCAAAAAGCTTGAAATCCTAGCTTATTGAATCAATAAGCTAGCTTATTTTTCAATGAAAACATAGTTAAAAATGTTTTTTCAGAACAGCCACTTAATGTGCAATTTAGTGGGAACAAAGCTATCAAAACAGAGCTATGCTAGAGTTTGAATTGTCTCCTCACAATTTAGTTTGTATCAAAGAAGATTTCTTGAGATCTTAATTATGAGACAAATTCATACAACACCTAGATTAGGTTGAGATATTTGCTTGACTTTTTCAATTATATGCTATCTAGATAATAGACTAACGATACTTTTTCTTTTCTACTCTCTTAAGAAGCTCTCATGAAAAATAAAAGATTAATTTGAAGAAATTTCCACCATAAACTCTACAACCAAAGCCGGTATGAGAAACTTTTTGAGACGTTAACAACTCTTTTTTACTCTTGGTATCTAAATTAGAGTTTTATTCTTTTAGTTTTCATATGTTACTTGCACAATTTAATATGGATTTTATGTAAAATTCTGATATACGGTGTTTGAATTTTGCAGGTCATATTAGGTATCATTCTTGAAATACGCAATTCTGATGTATTTTTTTTTAATAAGGCAAGACACGGGGCTCCCTTGTAACAGGCGCGCCCCTACCCCCACTCAATTAAATTGAGGGGTCATGCCGCTCCGGGGTTCGAACCCCTAACTTGTGAATAAGAAGCTAGTGCCTCTTCCACAAGGCTACAAGAGCTTTGGCTACGCAAGTCTGATGTAGTTAATTGTTACTATGCTTCTCTTCTTTATTTTCAGCAAAAAGTATAAGATTGAAGATTTTGGTTATGCCCAAATTTTCACTAATGGTTTGTCAATCAATAACCCTGCTAACATAAAATACAAATCCATAATGATCATCAAAGTTAAAAAGGAGATTTATGTAACTTGGTAGCCATTGAGTTGGAGAGGCAACTATAATATTTGTATATGAGCAATTGAGCATGAGAAAATTGTATTCACAAGGATGGATGCTCCATCTGTGCTTTATTAACGAATATTGAGCGCTTAAAGTTATAACACATGATCTTGAGTTTCATATGACTTTGGAGTTGGATCCGATGAGAATGATCTTATCCTATGAATATACGAATACATGTACACCCTTCAATACTCACATGCACATTCATTCACATTTACATGTATATGTATTTTATATATATTGTCAAAGACATGCACACATCTGTTAATGTGCATGTGAATATAGAAGGGTATACATGTATTCGTAATTCGTTGGATAAACATCATTCTCACATTAATTTTTTCCCATGACTTTTAACCTTTCCCTATGACTTTTAACCTTTTCTACCAATATAACTTTCAACTAATATGAGCTATATTACTATTTTAAATATAGATCGTATTTTAATTTGGCAATACCTCTTATTCCATTCAACCATTTTTCTTTATGATCCCTTTAGTTACAATAAAAAAATTGGATGGGGTATAGAGAGTATCTAAGATCTAATATGATTTTATTATCCTCCATAACCTATGGTACGTTAAACTGTAAAATTACTACATACTCCGTATATGATATTTTATGATTACGTCTCTCCTTTGTTAATCTAAATCATGTCAGTGCTGAAATATTTATTGTGATATATATCCCTTGCGATTTAATGTAACATAAATTCCTCCCTCAATAATTTATTGTTGACGGCGATTAATTTCTCAAATACTCAAATATTTAAAGATAATAGAAGCGAGAGTAACTTAGAGCCGGTTGCGGAAACTGCAATATTATGAATTTTATTACTGAAATAGTGTTGTAGTTTAATGGAGCAAGATATTTCTTTTGGAAAAGACATTTATTTCCTAATCAACAGAGGATTTTACAATGTCTTTTAATATAATTTATCGTTTTTTAATCAACCATGTACGAAACTTTTAGTCGTAGGTATGACTTTTAACCTTTTCTACCAATATAACTTTCAACTAATATGAGCTATATTACTATTTTAAATATAGATCGTATTTTAATTTGGCAATACCTCCTATTCCATTCAACCGTTTTCTTTATGATCCCTTTAGTTACAATAATAAAATTGGATGAGGTATAGAGAGTATCTAAGATCTAATATGATTTTATTATCCTTCATAACCTATTGTACGTTAAACTGTAAAATTACTACATACTCCGTATATGATATTTTATGATTACGTCTCTCCTTTGTTAATCTAAATCATGTCAGTGCTGAAATATTTATTGTGATATATATCCCTTGCGATTTAATGCAACATAAATTCCTACCTCAATAATTTATTGTTGACGGCGATTAATTTCTCAAATACTCGAATATTTAAAGATAATAAAAGCGAGAGTAAATTAGAGCCGGTTGCGAAAACTGCAATATTATGAATTTTATTACTGAAATAGTGTTGTAGTTTAATGAAGTAAGTTATTTATTTTGGAAAAGACATTTATTTCCTAATCAACTGAGGATTTTACAATGTCTTTTAATATAATTTATCGTTTTTTAATCAACAACGTACGAAACTTTTAGTCGTAGGTGGTGCGGGTTTAGTACTAGTTAAATTTTAACGTTGCAAACTACTAATTTAGAAAAATCTGGATATCCAATACGAATTCATATGGCTGAACGCACATATTAAAGTTTGTATCTTATTGAAATTGGAAGGGAAGATACCAAAAAAAAAACAATCATAGAATACAAGCAAATTAATAAATGATGCGCTCTCATACATATGAATTCAACTATTTAGACATTGTAAAAAATATAAACATCAATATAAGATCTTTTTTAAATAAATAAAAAACATGAATATGGAATTATTCAATTTTATGCCTTTAATTTAATCAGTTGTATTTGACAAGCCTTATCGGGAAGATTTCATATACATTGTACACACATATACTCGTGTTGAGTTGCATGTATGTGCTCACATTCATGTAACTATGCTATTATATACATATTGATTTGTTCATTGCTCGTAGAAGTTGATTAATTTATGCATTGTAACTATGCAACTTTGATTTATATTACACGTATGTGAACGCATCCATGCTACTACAAGTTTTAATGGTGAATGAAATACATTGTAAAATATTTAAACATTAATATAGAATCTTTTGAATAAAATACAATTACATGAATATAGGTTTGTTCAAATTACTGAATTTAATCAAATCAGTTGTATTTTGACAAATCACTAAACGAGAATGATTTCAAAAAACAATACTTTATATACTCTTTGATATAAATATAAGATTATCCATCCCTAACTTTCACCATATCACAAAGTTTACTGGAGAAAAAGAAACTTGTGTTCTTAATATTTTGATTTGCTCAACAATGGCGTCAAGTTCGAAACATGCTTCGGTGACTTCAAATTTGAACCCTAATGCAAAGCCATGGGACCCTGAACTAATGCGATGAAGTGAAGTAGAACGGTCGATCTTCATCACCTTTTCGGTTGGATTTCCTCTTGGTAAAGGGGAAATTCGTACTTTCTTTACAAGATAACGCTTTATATACAAATACTATTCAAAATATTGGTTATGATTTTAATCTTTACTTGTGAATATTCTAACAACAACTTCTTTTATAAGTGTAGGAAATATGGAGAATGCACTGAGAAGATTTATTTCTATCAAAAATACAATCGTTATTATCATCCATTTTCAGGAAGGGTTATCTTTACCAAGCATAGCATACCGTGGATGATCCTGCAAAACAAGGAAGAAGCTCGATTCAAAATCAATGGGAAGAACTTATGTTGCAAGCAGTATAAGAAAAGCGTAGAAAGAGCCACTATTCAAAATTGATCAATCTTGTTTATCTTCTTTAACGTTTAAGCCATCTTTTTCTAATGCTTTTTCTTTTATTTTTATAATCATTAAAATAAATTCGGTCATCTACTCTGGAGTACTAGTTTCTTGTATTGTGAATTGTGATACATTTGTCTATGCATACATAATTCATTTTTCTTTCAAAAGATGTGCTTCTCTATGGTTGAAATGTACTACGCTTTCGCCTATATGTGGTTTTCTATGACTAGCTTAAGTGTGTTACGCTTTTTCCTAAATGTGCTTCTCTATGGCTAGCTGAAGTGTGCTACACTTTTGCCTATATGTGCTTCTGTAACGCCCCGAAATACAAGGGTGCTACAGTGCCAGGGATCCCCGAGATGGAAATCCCCTCAGGCGGTTAGTGAACAAGAAATAGGATACAGGAGATCAATATGAAGGCGAAAGCGGATACAAAAGGGTTCAAAGAGTCTGTAAAGATAAACGAACTAGAATACAAACACAACCATATGATCAAGTATCAAGGTAAAACCTAAAATCTGACGTATTCCGGAGAGGTCGCTAGCATAGGCTAGTATCAAAAGAAAGGACAAAAGGGACTAGCTCGACAAGAGCATCAGTTTACAAAAAAAAAAATCAAGTCTGCAAAAGACCCATCCTAGAATGCATCAAGTCGCCCTATCTCCTCCGTGCTTTGGAACTGAACGTATACCTGACCATGCACAAACACAGCCAGTCCCCCACCGAAATGGGGGTTAGTCTCCAACCAGACTAGCAAATTATATGAGCAATAATACATGTAATAGAAAAAGTCACAGAGTCACGAATATGCAAACCTATAAGTGTGCAGACCTGCAGACATGATTATATTGGAAAAATAGCAAGTCAAAGACACTACTCTAATACTGACGGATATGCGAGAAGGTTTACAGATGAAGAAGAAGGTTAAGAGATGAACCAGTCGTAACATAAGATCAACATGAGTAAGTACCTAAGGACGCTTGGTATAATCAATACGCTTATCCATATCAAACTACAATATAAATATCATCACTAGACGACCCTTACCTACAGTTATCAGATTGATCAATCAAATTATAGTGAAGTCGTAGATTTCAAAACAGGAAGGCAATCATTCACAAGCACACGCACAAATAGCATAAAAGCACATACAAGCAAGCAATGCAAAAGAAAACTAATGAAAAACATAAAGTACGAAAAACCGTTTCGAAAACAAGTCCAAGTCTGTCTTGGACCCGAAGGTATACCCTCTAACCCGTACCTTGGGCTGAACCCGTATCTTGGGTACCAATGTCTTACCAAGAGTCGGAGAACGAACACTAGCTAGGTGAACGGCCGACCCAGATTGATAAGACGGTCCCTACGACCACTCTTCAAATTGAGCAATCGAGGGCACCATGCTGACCAAAAACATTATAAAACCAAATAGGGATCGGAACCATCCTTACCCCGAATTTATCGTGTTTTATAACTCAACCTCTGAAATCCAAGAGTATGTAACTCGATGCCTCAACATTATTATATGTAAAGCAATAACGCAATCGCTAATCATATCTCAACCATTCGTATCACCATGAGCGTAGTTAACTCATAAAAATCACCATATAATAAGACATCTCTACACAACTACACACAATGGAACAAGTGACATTAACCAACTAACAATTAAAAGACATCACCAAGGAACCAACAATAGCAACAAGAGACAACTTATATGATTAGACGTATGTACAACTAAATGTTTGAGATTCGTTCATCCTAACTCTTTACTACGACATGGAAAACGCTCACAAATAACTTGCCTCAATTGACGATCACCTCAAGTAATCCGTTTGTCGTAGAAAGATGTCGCAAGATTCACGAAACGGTCGCCTAAGTCGAACCTTCAAACGCCAGCCACAACTTTCTAGAAATTACGGATTTTTCCCAGAATTTTCAGATTCACACAAAAGAGCCCAAAACTCAAATCATTTACTTGTTCCTCTAATTATCAACTTCAAACAACAAGGAGTAATTGGCAAGGGTTGGTGGTTCCAATGAGATGGTGTGGCTGAGCTAAGGTGGTGCTCAGCTTGTCGACGAACTGGGTGGTGGCTGCTGCTGCTACTACGCCGGAGACGACCCCCAGAGCTGCTGCGCTGCTGTATGGAGAAGGAGGAGCTGCGACGATGCTGCGAGGAGGAGCTGCGACAGCTGCGAGGAGGAGCTGCGACAGCTGCGAGGAGGAGCTGCGAGGAGGAGCTGCGCCGCTGTATGGAGAAGGAAGAGCTGCAAGGAGGAGCTGCGACAGCTGCGAGGAGGAGCTGCGCCGCTGCGAGGAGGAGCTGCGCCGCTGCGAGGAGGAAGGAAGTGCTGCGAGGAGGAGCAGCGATGGCGGGCTTGGTGGCTGGACGAAGGAGAAGGCGGAGCTGCAAGGAGGAGCAGCGAAGGTGTACGGGAGAAAAAAAAAATGAAGGTGGAAGAGTTGAGAGAGGTGAAGGACAATAAAGCTACGTATAAGGGGTTGGGTTTTAATGTATAGGAAGATGTAATTTGTAAAGGAGGGAAGTATATTAAAATAAGGATAAGGTTTATTTAGCTTAGGGTTAAATTCTCACTATACGATACGGGGAAATAAATTAAAACCAACCCAAACGTATCCTAATAAATCACGGAAGCATGAAAAATAATTTCTACAACTAGATAGTAAAACGCACGTCATCATACATCATACGGGCAAAACCCGACACATCCAACTCAGAGCACATAAACATTTATTAAAACATTCCAAAGAATTCAAATCCAACACATAAGCATGAACCGCTAATTAAAATTATTAATCGTTGCCAAAAAAAAATTTAACACGAAACTAGAAAATTACCGGGTATTACAGCTTCTCTATGCTAGGCGAAATGTGCTACGTTTTTGCTTAGATATTCTTCTCTATGACTGAAATGTGCCACACTTTTGGGCCAAAAAATATTTTTTTAGGCCGGATTATGTACTTACAAGTTTAAGTGCTTCACAATGCCTGTATATGGTTGAAATGTGTTATGGTATTTTAGCCAAAAATTTGAACTTGCAAAGCATGTGATACCACAAGTGTTACTCTATGGCTGAAATTTGGTTCTATGTGACTGAAATATGCTACGCTTTTACCTATATGTGATTCTTTATTGCAGAAATGTGTTACGTTTTTTGCATATATGTGTTTCTCTATGGCTAACTGAAGTGTGCTACGCTTTTACCTAGATGTGCTCTCTATGCTAGGTGAAGTCTGCTACGTTATTGTCTATATGTGCTTCTCTATGCTAGGTGAAATGTGTCACGCTTTTTGCCTAGATGTGTTTCTCTATGGCTGAAATATGGTACGTTTTTTGCCTAGATGTGCTTTAGACCTGATTAAAGTAGGGCTAGGGTCGAACCTGAGCCGGACCAAAATCAAAATTCTTCCCATTTAACAGGGCCAGGCCAAGCCCTCCCATTTTAAATGAGACAATTTTCTTGTTCATATCCTCCCACAAGGGCCAACAGGGTGGCCCTCAGGGCGGTCCTCTACACCTATTATAATAATTAAAAACTCTTTAAAATTCAAAACTTGTTTAGTATTTACATAGTTCAAAGTTTATACTCCAAAAACGCATACAAAATCATTCAAAACCTGCTTACATAACAATTCAAAGTTCAAAATACATAATTAAAGGGTTTTTCACTTCTAGTAAATTTATGTCGCGGTAATTCACTAAAATCCTAATACTAATTTATACTTATATAATATATTTATTTAAATTATATTTATAAGATATTTATTATATATAATAAGGGCCGGATAGAGCCAACCCTAAGGGCAATACTCTGAAACCATATCCTTCCATTTATAAAATGGGTCGGACAAAGCCGACCTTGATGGGTTAAACCGGTTGACCATATTCTCTCATTTTCTAGGGCAGGTTAGGAGGGCCAGGCCCATTTTGATAAGGTCTAATGTGCTTCTCTATGGATGAAATGTGCTACGCTTTCGCCTATATGTGCTTCTCTATGACTAGCTGAAGTGTGCTACACTTTTACCTATATGTGTTTCTCTATGCTAGGTGAAAGGTGCTACTTTTTTTCCTAGATGTGTTTCTCTATGGTTGAAATATGCTACACTTTTCGCCTATATGTGATTCTCTATGACTAGGTGAAAGGTGCTACGCCTTTCCCTTGATGTGCTTCTCTATGGCTGAAATGTTCTACACTTTTCGCTTATATGTGCTACACTTTTCGCTTATATGTGCTTCTCTATGGCTAACTGAAGTGTGTTACGCCTTTGCCTATATGTGTTTTTCTATGCTAGGTGAAATGTGTTACACTTTTCCCTAGAAAGAATATAGCACTTTTACTTCCAAACCATACACTTTTGCTTACAAACCATAGCTCAAAAAATTAGTAGAAAAAAGCATAACACTTTTGTTTGGCAATGGCTATATGCACGCGAATCGATGCATATATGCACGCGATTCTGTGCGCGCAACTTATGCGCACGCATCTGTGCGCAGTTCTTATGCGCATACGTGTTTTACGGGGTATTACGGGTACTTTTCGTAAATTTTCAGAGTCTGTAACACCTTGTGCGCCTAACTACTGCGCACAGGTTGAGAATCTGTGCGCCGTGTTTCTGCGCACTGTTCAAACATAGTAGCCGTTGAAATTTTTGAAAAAAGTAGCCGTTAAATGTAAAACTGTGCGCTTAGGTTCTGCGCACAGGTGCTTTAGGGTTTGGGTTTGTGTGCGGATGGTTAGAGCACGGGTCTTTACAGTTTCATTTGGACCACAACGGTCATAAATGTGCCTATATAAAGCCACAATCTCTTCGTTTCCAACAAATTCATTCAACACCTCTTCGTTTTCCAACAAATTCATTCAAAATGTATCGTCGTAATCAAAACTCTCGTATGTTAGAGTTGATTAATCAAAGTTGTGAAGATAGTGATGAAGAACACGATTGGGATAGCGGATCACAAGAAGAGGAAGACGACCCGAACGACGACGAATGGTTGGATGGTTTCTTAGAAGACGAAGAGTTCGGCGACTGGGATCCGAGTGGTGAATTTGTGGTTAGTATAATATGTTATAATTTGAAACATATGGTAGCGTAATTAGTTTCAAATTAGTTTCATATGCTAGAATAATTAGTTTCATATGCTAGCCTAATTAGTTTCATATGATAGCCTAATTAGTTTCATATGATATCCTAATTAGTTTAAAGTAATGATTCGTATTTTGCCTTGTTATTTTGGTAGTAGTGTAATTGTCGCTCTACAATTACGTATAGGGGAAAGATTATTCGGATTATTTTAGAACCGCACAATATTGGGATACTCCGCAAGAATTGTACGAGTGGGCGAGAGATAGAGGAAAGGAGTTAGTGATAGCTTTGGTAACGCGTAATTCAAGTCCGTACCAAATAAGTATTGTGTGCGATAGATTTGGAAAACCAAGATCTGGGAGGCCAAAGGTGAACAAAGAGAATCCAGAGTTGGCTGTTCCTAGGCTTAGAAAGTCAAAGTCGAAGAAGTGTGAGTGTAGATTTCAGCTACTGGCAGTGCGAAAGAAAAACATTCCCGGGGTCGCAGGAGAAAAATGGATTTTAGGTGTGATAGAAGGTCGGCATAACCATGTGCTACTTGCTAGTTTTCATGGGAATGCATTCATGGGTCGAATGACGGAGGAGCAAGAGCTTTGTGCTAGGCGGTGGGGAGATGGAACTGGACGCAAGACGCCAAAAGAAATTATCTCTAAATTGAGGGAGAAGTACCCTGGTAATGTTACTTCAAGGAGACAAGTTGCAAACTTTTTGCAGAAGGTGAATTACGAAGATCGCGGAGAGCTAAACGTGACACAGTGGTCGCTTAAGTTTTTGCGAGACCACGACTACGTAGTTCACCCACATAGAGACACGACAAACGGAGAGGTTGCAATATTATTCTTTGCTAACCAAGAGTCGTTGCGTTTGTTGAAGAAGTACCCGTACGTGGTAATTATCGATGCGACGTACAAGACAAACAAGTAAGTCTCTACAATACCTTGGTCGATATTTAGTTCGGATAATGATATGTGTTCTGTAGTGATATATGTTAATGTTTCAATAGATATGAAATGCCGCTCGTAGAGATCGTTGGATTCACCAGTACACACAAGACGTTCAACATCGCGTATGCATTCACTTAAGCGGAAAGGATTTATCATTACACATGGATAATGATTCAATTGAAGTCATTATTCATAGATTTGGGAGTGATGCCAACGGCTATAATGACAGATTGCGAAGACGCGCTGATAAAAGGGATAAAGACTGTTTTCGGGAGCGAAGTTCAACATCTGTTGTGTTGGGTGCATATCAAACACAACATTGAGGCACATGCTTCGACCATCCTAAAGAGACAAATTAAAGTGGAAGCCTTTGCAGGACAATGTTGGGGACTATTTTGCTCAGCTACTGAAGAGACCTATGAACTGCGGCTCGAACAGTTGAAGAGATCTTGGAAGAGCGGCCTTGTGGGATACGTCGAGAGAACATGGTTTAATCCTCACAAGACAAGTATAGTGAGGGCTTGGACAGATCATAAGCTTCATTTCCTTACGAGGACTTCAAATAGGTAAATATTGATATTTTTTAGTTAAAGACGATTATATCATAACGGCGTACTTTCTTAACTTACCAACTTAACTGTTTTTTAGAGTTGAAGGGATGCACAAGGTTTTGAAAGATATTATTGGTTCCAGCAGAGGGGGCTTTAACAGAGTGATCGTACGGATCCATCATTCAGTACTCCTTCAGATTGATTCAATTAGGGCGAGCATGAACATGTCTCTCTCCAAACGACCAACTGATTTTGATGATCCAAACATGCATCCGCTTGGAAGGGCTATTTTTTCCCGACTATTCTACAAAGTGTCAGACAGGTGTTTTGATCATTTGTTGGCTACTTATGAGATCATGTTGACGGGGAAATTTCCTGAACAATGCACCGACCATTGGGTGAGGAACTGTCTTGGGTTGCCGTGCGTCCATCAAATTGCACACGCTATCATTTCAAACACACCCCTGATTGAGGATGACATTCACCCGTTCTGGAGGGATTTGCATTGGGATGACACTCCTGAAACAGAAGACGACCCAAATCTGAAAGTCCGAATGAACATTATAGAGTTGCGACTCCATGAAATGTTCACCAAGTTGGAACTTGGAACCTTGAAGAAAAGCACGGCATACCAGCTAGGTGAGTTGTATCAGGACTTGGAGCATCCTGAACTAACTACCTTGAAAGAACCGACAAATGTGAGAAGAAAAGGCAGGCCAAAGGGTGCAAAGAACAAGGATAAGGAGGAGGTTGGCAGTGAAAATGACAAGGAGGATGACATAAAACAAGAAGATATGGAGCAGTATGAGATGGAGGAGGCAAAGCATAAATCAAAAGGAAAGAAGAGTACAGGAGCAAGACGGCCAGGTCGTCCTAAAAAGGAGGAGGATGACAGTGAAAATGACAAGGAGGAATCGAGAGAGAAGAGTTATTTTGAGCACAAACAAGAAGAGCTGAAGAAGTATGAGAAGGAGGAGGCAAAGCAGAAATCAAAAGGAAAGAAGAAGGCAAACAATACAGGAGCAAAACGACCAGGTCGTCCTAGAGAGCAAACAACGACATCACTTCCCGTGGTCATTGAGGCCGAGGAGTTGCATTCTCAACCCATGCCCGACCTATCACAGCCTGAAGGATCAAACTACACTGACTTCGATCAGTGCCCTGAAGAACTTGGTGTTCCTATCATTCATAGGGGGGTTGACTTCGGCATTGACAATTTGGATGATTTTTGGCTTCCATACATCACAGATGTTAGACAGGTACGTTCTGACGGACATTGTGGTTATAGGTCGATGGCCTTACTTCTGGGAAGAAAAGAACAAGAGTACGGAAACATTCGGCGTGAGCTGGTAACGGAGCTGCTTCAGAACCGAGAATTGTACGAGCCTATTCGTCGTCGTCTTCGTCCGGGTACTTGGGAGGATCTTATTCTCCAAGTTAACCATTGCAGAAGCCCTTGTTCAGAACTGTACTGGTTGCACTTTCCACTGATGGGCTTAGTGTTTGCCACCCTATACCAAGTTGGTCTCGTGTTATTGTGTTGGGATGCTCCGACCTTTTGCTTACCGCTAAGGTGTAGAACAGAAAACGTTGATCCTCCACGACAGATTTTCGGCATGGCACACGTAGGCAACCGTGACCACTTCATACCGGTAAAGTAGACAATTATACTTGATACTTGTGTAATCATAGTTTTTTGTTTAATGTCTTAAGTCGATTGTGTTTATATAGGTGGCGTTGATGGTTGGTTCGCCACTACCGCATACTCCCGGTTCGTGGAAGAAACACGTAGATCCAAACATTCAATGGTGGGAAGAAACATTTGGGGACAATTTGAGGATGTATCGAGAGTACCGCATTTCAAATGGCCGGGCACCAGATCCATTCATGTATAAAGGAGGGACCGAACCCGTTCACATATCTGACTGAGTGAGATTGTCATGTAATAATTAGAAGACGCATTGGAATTTCTTAGTTTGTAATGCCTTGGTTTTTAATGTTTCGTATTTGTTATTTTGGTAGTAGTGTAATTGTGCTTTATATAACAATGAATAGATCAGATTGCATTGGAATTTCTTAACACGTTCGAGAGACAAAGAAGCGACAATGAAAATACATAATGAAAGTACATAATGAAAGTACGTAATGAAAGTACACAATGCTCATAACATTAGATGTCTACGATTTAGGCGTCGTCGGCAGAAGAGGAAGAGCAGTCGGAAGCATAGACGATACTACAAACCATCAACCGCAATTCTTTTTCTTTAATCTTAAACCTTTCCATCAGGACCTTCACTCTATTGTCACTCTTCTTTTTCTTGATGATTAATTTCGTGATAGCACGTAAAGCAGTAGGGGTATGCTCTGGATCAATAAACCTGATTCCGAAGAAACAATTGCATGCATAATGCCTTCGTCCATACTGGTCAGGCATGTCTTCGTCATTGTTAACGTAAACATTACACATTTGGCGACACCTTTTTTGTACCAGTACACATTATCTGTGGAGGGTCAGGCTTCACACGTCTTGGGGATGATGATGATGCCATATTCGTAGTTATGTTCTTCGAAATAAGTAAATAATAAAACTTTAGTTATAAACATGAAAGCATATACAAAAAACAAAGCATGTACAAAAATGAACAAAAGAAAAATTTACCGATTAAGTAGGGAAACTTCGATTTTTGCTGTAGTTGAGATGCATGAACTAGTTGAGATGGATGAAGAAATCACCACCTTCAAACCGTTGGTTTTATAGGAATTTATGTATATGGTGCGCGTTGATTCTGCGCACAAGGAGTTACCGATTCAAAATAACGGTAACTAAAAGTGCGCTATGTAGCTGCGCACAAATTTTTAACGGTAATTTTCTGTGCGCGTTACACCTGCGCACCAAAAGTTACAGATTCAAAAAGTTACAGAATAGATGCGCTTTACCTTAGCGCATGGCTGAAATTTCTGTGCGTTCTACCACTGCGCACTATACTCTTCATTCTTCGAAATAGTTGCGATATGAAGGGTCTAGTACATGGGTGTTGATTATGTTTTTAAAACTTATACAATTATGTGTTATTAGGCATATAAAGAGTGTATAAGGTCTCCCCTTCACAAAAAGTTGATCGAAAATACGCGAAAACGCAAAAACGCCTTATCGGTCCTGATGGCCTGTTAAGGTCGAGAATAGGCGGTTCGATGCCCAAACGACGTCGGAATGCAATGAAACTTGTTTTCAATGCATATTATAGCTATTTAACCTTGTCGGTAAGTTCGAGTCGAAAACTCGAGCTCTTCGAGTAACACCTCCTTTGTAAACCTTCACTAGTCTTTCATTCTTCGAAATAGTCGAAGTAGTTGAGATATGAAGGGTCTAGTACATGGGTGTTGATTATGTTTTTAAAACTTATACAATTATGTGTTATTAGGCATATAAAGAGTGTATAAGGTCTCCCCTTCACAAAAAGTTGATCGAAAATACGCGAAAACGCAAAAACGCCTTATCGGTCCTGATGGCCTGTTAAGGTCGAGAATAGGCGGTTCGATGCCCAAACGACGTCGGAATGCAATGAAACTTGTTTTCAATGCATATTATAGCTATTTAACCTTGTCGGTAAGTTCGAGTCGAAAACTCGAGCTCTTCGAGTAACACCTCCTTTGTAAACCTTTAAAATATGACTGTTGCGTGCGCATAACATCTGCGCACATGATTCTTTGCGCATTAGATCTGCGCACGGTTGAAGACCGTTAAAATATGACCGTTGCGTGCGCATAACATCTGCGCACGAAACGGTCATATTTCAACAGCAAAAACCGAAGCTATAAAAGGGGGGTTGCACTCACCTCAATTCACCAATCTCACCATCTCTCTCTTAACCTCACCAATCTCACCATTTGTCTCTTAACACTCGCTATGTCGCACAGTTCATCATCAAGAAACGCTGCCCTTTTTATTGTAAATGTGATCGACCAGCGGTAATGAGGAGTTCAGAATCTCGAAGAAACCTCGCTCGAAGGTTCTGGACATGCGCTGGTACTGGTGGTTACATTTGTGAATTCCGCGAGTGGATCGATCCACCACACCCTTGTTACTCCTTAGGTGCAATAAGAGATCTATTCTCGAAGATACGTACGTTGGAGGAGGAAAACGCCGATCTTAAGGCGACCCTGGCTTCCAATCGTTAGTTAAGTGGTTGTTTTAATCGTTAGTTCGTTGTTGTAATTGTTAGTTAAGTGGTTGTTGTAATTTTTAGTAAACAAGCATAGCACTGGACAAAGAGAAGTTGAGGAGGGACAACCTATAAAGATCCCCAACCGATATTGGTTTCGATGTTCGGATTTAGCAAAATGTACGAACTAATAAGAGTTTGGAAACTGGTTATTAGTTGGTACATATTGCCGACTCCGAACATCGAAACCAATCATCGGTTTGGGGATCTTCATAGGTTGGTCTTCCTCACCATCTCTTTGTGTAGTGTTGTTGTTGAAATTTGTATTTCGTTTTCAAATCAATATAGTTTTTCACGTCTTGTTGTTCAGATTTGTATTTGCATTATTGTTCGGAGTCGTTTTGAATATTCAAACAAGAAAAACATAAAATTTAAAACCATCACACAAGAAAAAGGCATACATAAAACATCAATCGTACATAAAACATTCATCAAACAAATACAGACGTCAAGCGTCTAATCCTGAGTCTCCTGAGTATAAGGCGGAGCATCTTCCCGAGGCACATCACCCTGAGTCATATCATCTTGGTGCGCATCCTCCTGAGTGCCGCATCCACTCCCCTGGCCACTCTCATGAACAGAATCTCGGAAAACAGGAGGTGGTGGTGGTGGTGGCATCCGCGATGCACGTGGGGGAGATGGTGCCAAAGGTGCCTGAGGTGCCTCTAAGATTGCAAGCCAACCATGAATCACATCTTCAGTGGCCCAAGGTCGATCCGAGATAGGGGTGTCTAGAAAAGAGTGCATCATGGCTTGAAGGATCTGACAACGCTGCAAACGAAACATAAATTTAATCGTTAGTTAAGGTCTAAAGCTAAGTTTTGTACAAACTTTATAAAATTTTACATACCGCTAATGCATCGATAGGCACCGGGGTATATCCATAGCGAGGCGGGCGATCATGTCTCTCAGAGGATGGATCGACGACGGGATGTGAGAACTCGTCCAGCCAATCCATATAGTCATCAGACATCTTCCATGCTGGCTCTGCAACCGGCCCATCCAGATCGATCAGAGGCCTCGGCTCTGCGTCCCATGCAAGAAGAAGCTCAGGTGCATAAACGACGTCATACCTCGTGCAACCCATGGGCCGATGAAATGACAACGGCTGAATGGGTGGGTCGGGAACGGGCTGAGCCCGCCCAAACTGCCGCAGGACTCTCCTAGGGTTGTAGGCCTCATGAAATTTCCAGATGCTCAATACGCCCTCAAATCTCGTAGGAGAAACCTCTGGTGAGTTGAAGTCCAAATCTCTCCATGGCTGCCAGTTAACCTGAAACAAATAACAAGCCAAATTAGACACGTATTGCGGTAATGAAATAAAAAATATAAGAAATTAAATCCAAACCTGCTCATATCTCATGCTGTCGAGCATGCGACGGATGGCAACCAAACGCCCAGTATCCGAGGTAAGTGGTGTATACAATCCTACAGCAGCATCTCCATGGGCGAATGCAGGGTTCGTGACAAAGTGATCACGAAAATGAGGAAAGTATGCCCAGATCGAACACTACATATAAACAATTACAAATTATTAGTAAAACTACGTGAATAGTTAAGAGTTATTCACCAAGACGTTAACGCCAAGATCTTACCCTCAGAAGAATCCCACATGAACCAATGGTTGCCGTCTCGACTCTAGATGCAGACCCTAAATTGCGATACACTAACGCAAGTATGCCGGCTCCCCATGCAATGTCCCCTGTACGATCATGGTTGAGAACAAGCGCCGCGTACTGGACCTTGACACCCTTTGTCGACCTGTCCACCAAGACAGTCGAGCCCAGAAGCAAAAGGAGATACAGAGTGGCAATGTGACTCTCATTCCTGACTGGCGCATCAAACAAAACTTCCAACCGAGCATTGAGGGCACCGAAATGAATGCCACCTGAGCTATAACATGCCTTCATGTCATCAGCCTCCTGACCCATAGCGTCCGCAAGCGCCGCATAGATCTGGTCATCTGTCATAGGTGAATTGCAGCTACGACCATGTATACGGACTCTGAGGATCTGCATCACGTCATGTAGGCAGATGGTCATCTCAGCAAATGGCATGTGGAAAGTGTTGGTCTCTGGATGCCACCTCTCCACAAAAGCAGAAATCAATGCAGCATCGATCTGAGACGCTATGCCCACTCGGCGCAGCTCTGTCAGCCCAGAACGCTCAGCAAGCCTGAACCATGTACCCTCCTCAGCTGAAATATGATGCTCATAATCATGAACCTGTGCAGATCTGTACATCACCCTCAGGAGCTTCCTAGCCTAAATAAGTACAGAAAAAAATTTGCGTCCGGTTAGTAAATATGAAACGTATAACTTATTATAAGTATTCAGATCAATGTTATTGAACATACCGGATCTAACGGAGCCGCCTCAGCCTCGGCCTCATCCCCGTCCCCATCCTCTGGCTCATCCTCTGCCTGAATATCTCCTACTCGTCGTCTCTGCCTGGGACGACGACCACCTCTAACTGGAGCCGCAACCTCCTCACCAACAACCTCCTCAACTGCAGCCCCCTCAGCGACTCCCTCAGCAGCAACACCCTCACCACCAACTCCCTCAGCACCCTCCTGACCTCTCCCTCTCCCTCTACCTCTCCCTCTCCCTCTCCCACCACCTCGGCCTCTGCCTACAGCACCCTCACCACCACCTCGGCCTCTGCCTCGGCCTACAGCTTCCCCCGCACGGGCACGCTTCCTAACCTGCACCGGGGGCACCAATGGTACATCGGGAGCGGGCCCTGGAAGAGGACCACGCGACCATATCCATCTCGCTATATGCGTCTCATAAGAACACAATAGGTGAGGCGCATGTGGACGACAAATGTCCTGCATCGACTCCCCGAGCCAAGGAAAATATGTCTGTGGGGCATGGTCATCGTCGTCTAAATCTCCCGACACTGGCTCTGAAGATGCGACTGGCTCTGCAGATGCGACCGTAGGAGGAGAAGATGTCGACGTTTCTGCATCTGTCACTGCAGGTAAATCCTGCTCTGTATGCTCTGAACTGCGAGGTAAAGCATCCTGAAACAGAGGTGCGTCCTGGATATCATAGTCATCCGTGGTCACCTGCGCCTGTACTGGTGTGGGCTCGATAGGGTCGAACGCAGTAACATATCGACCAGGATAATCTACGTCGTCATGGAAATCTCCTCTCTGTCCATCCATCTCCATATGCGAACCATCTATCTCCTGCTGCTGCAGCTGTGCCTCCTCGTACTCATTCCCTGGCTCACGACGCTCAGGTGATCCGGTGCCGAAAAATCGTTCGAGGGCCTCGAACGATAATCGCACACCGGCTGCCACATCATGTCGACGTGGAAGCCGTTCCGCTACTGGTGCGGGCATCGTGTTGCCCGTCTGATCCATGACGGCTTGTATAGTCTACATGTTTTTACATTTTTAGTATGACTAATTCATACTAAAATATTCGGAAATAATTTGCAACTTCGTAATCAAATTCGAGTCTTTATATCTACGAAAACTAAATTTTTTAATAGAAATTGTTAGAAATTTAACAATTAAGCCATAACTAGTTATGACTGTTAAGTTTCTAATATTTAATTCATAATTACTAAAAAATAAACATCTCAACTAATACGAAATAATAATCACTACTATTACTAAAAAATTACAATTAATACGAATTCATAATAATTCGATTAGGCATTCGATTAATCCATAATAATCTGAAACTTAATAGTAATTATAAAAAAATACGATTAATAAGAATTCTAATATTTAATTCATACAAAACTGAAATTTAATCGTAATTATGAAAAATTACGATTAAATTACAATTAATACGAATTCTAATATTTAATTCATAAAAAACTGAAATTTATTCGTAATTATTACAAAAAACAATTACGAATAAATTTCCACAATTAAATACGATAAATATTTGAAAAAAGCGGGTTTAGAAATTTTATACCGAATAAAGATCGTGCGGTGTCTCCGGAACCCGAGTCGCCGGAATAGTCGCCGGAATAGTTGCCGGAGGAGCATTTGCCGCTGCCAACGCGGCTCGAGTCGCATACCGCCGGCCACCTCCATCCACCAACGCTTCATCGTCGGACAAGGTCGCCGGAGGTGGCTCCGTTGGGACGGAAGTCGCCGGAGGTGTTGGGATTGGGACGAAAGTGGTGTGGTCGGGACCGGAAGAATGAGGGGGTTCAGAATCCATTGACGGAATTGTGTTTAGACGAGGGAAACGCTCGGAAATGGAAAATTTATGATCGGCGTCGTCGAGCTCTACAGCAGAAAAGAAAGAAAGAAGGAGGAAGAAGAAGAAGCTGCGGCGCAGGGTTTAATAAACCCTGTGCGCAGTTCTTCTGCGCACTAATATGTGCGCACAAGTTCAGCGCACACATTCGGGAATCCGAAACGTCGTGCGCTGAACTTTTGCGCATTATATCTTCTGTGCGCTGTTTTAATGCGCACACATTTGACAGACATCGTCAGAATTTTCACAATTATCCCGAAAATACCCTTGTGCGCAAGAAAACTGCGCACCAACCTATGCGCATAACATCTGCGCACCAAATCGCGTGCATATAGAGAAAAAGTCGCGTGCATATAGGCGTTTCGTTTTGTTTATAAATCGTAGCAAAAAATAATTGGTTGAAAAAAAAAACAAAGCATTTTTGCTTACAAAGAATAGCACTAAACTGATTAAAAAACTTAAACAAAATTTAAAAAGTCAACGGCCGGTCAACAGTTGGTCAATGAGTGGTCAACGGGTGGCCAACGGACAGTCACCTCCAAGGAGGAAGGGGTTACTTCCTTCTTATTTGTTATTTTAAGGACATTTCTCATGCGATTTGGACTTTTTTATTTATATTAGATATTCTAACATTGTAGATGTATTTGTGTTCTACATTGCATATGATTTGATGATGTGTGTTTGTAGCTCGCTTAGAGTCTGTTCGGGTAAGTGTTTAATAAGCTAGCTTATTTTTGCAAAAAGCTTGAAATCCTAGCTTATTGAATCAATAAGCTAGCTTATTTTTCAATGAAAACATAGTTAAAAATGTTTTTTCGGAACAGCCACTTAATGTGCAATTTAGTGGGAACAAAGCTATCAAAACAGAGCTATGCTAGAGTTTGAATTGTCTCCTCACAATTTAGTTTGTATCAAAGAAGATTTCTTGAGATCTTAATTATGAGACAAATTCATACAACACCTAGATTAGGTTGAGATATTTGCTTGACTTTTTCAATTATATGCTATCTAGATAATAGACTAACGATACTTTTTCTTTTCTACTCTCTTAAGAAGCTCTCATGAAAAATAAAAGATTAATTTGAAAAAATTTCCACCATAAACTCTACAACCAAAGCCGGTATGAGAAACTTTTTGAGACGTTAACAACTCTTTTTTACTCTTGGTATCTAAATTAGAGTTTTATTCTTTTAGTTTTCATATGTTACTTGCACAATTTAATATGGATTTTATGTAAAATTCTGATATACGGTGTTTGAATTTTGCAGGTCATATTAGGTATCATTCTTGAAATACGCAATTCTGATGTATTTTTTTTTAATAAGGCAAGACACGGGGCTCCCTTGTAACAGGCGCGCCCCTACCCCCGCTCAATTAAATTGAGGGGTCATGCCGCTCCGGGGTTCGAACCCCTAACTTGTGAATAAGAAGCTAGTGCCTCTTCCACAAGGCTACAAGAGCTTTGGCTACGCAAGTCTGATGTAGTTAATTGTTACTATGCTTCTCTTCTTTATTTTCAGCAAAAAGTATAAGATTGAAGATTTTGGTTATGCCCAAATTTTCACTAATGGTTTGTCAATCAATAACCCTGCTAACATAAAATACAAATCCATAATGATCATCAAAGTTAAAAAGGAGATTTATGTAACTTGGTAGCCATTGAGCTGGAGAGGCAACTATAATATTTGTATATGAGCAATTGAGCATGAGAAAATTGTATTCACAAGGATGGATGCTCCATCTGTGCTTTATTAACGAATATTGAGCGCTTAAAGTTATAACACATGATCTTGAGTTTCATATGACTTTGGAGTTGGATCCGATGAGAATGATCTTATCCTATGAATATACGAATACATGTACACCCTTCAATACTCACATGCACATTCATTCACATTTACATGCACGTATAGGGATGTATATGTATTTTATATATATTGTCAAAGACATGCACACATCTGTTAATGTGCATGTGAATATAGAAGGGTATACATGTATTCGTAATTCGTTGGATAAACATCATTCTCACATTAATTTTTTCCCATGACTTTTAACCTTTCCCTATGACTTTTAACCTTTTCTATAACTTTCAACTAATATGAGCTATATTACTATTTTAAATATAGATCGTATTTTAATTTGGCAATACCTCTTATTCCATTCAACCATTTTTCTTTATGATCCCTTTAGTTACAATAAAAAAATTGGATGGGGTATAGAGAGTATCTAAGATCTAATATGATTTTATTATCCTCCATAACCTATGGTACGTTAAACTGTAAAATTACTACATACTCCGTATATGATATTTTATGATTACGTCTCTCCTTTGTTAATCTAAATCATGTCAGTGCTGAAATATTTATTGTGATATATATCCCTTGCGATTTAATGTAACATAAATTCCTCCCTCAATAATTTATTGTTGACGGCGATTAATTTCTCAAATACTCAAATATTTAAAGATAATAGAAGCGAGAGTAACTTAGAGCCGGTTGCGGAAACTGCAATATTATGAATTTTATTACTGAAATAGTGTTGTAGTTTAATGGAGCAAGATATTTCTTTTGGAAAAGACATTTATTTCCTAATCAACAGAGGATTTTACAATGTCTTTTAATATAATTTATCGTTTTTTAATCAACCATGTACGAAACTTTTAGTCGTAGGTATGACTTTTAACCTTTTCTACCAATATAACTTTCAACTAATATGAGCTATATTACTATTTTAAATATAGATCGTATTTTAATTTGGCAATACCTCCTATTCCATTCAACCGTTTTCTTTATGATCCCTTTAGTTACAATAATAAAATTGGATGAGGTATAGAGAGTATCTAAGATCTAATATGATTTTATTATCCTTCATAACCTATTGTACGTTAAACTGTAAAATTACTACATACTCCGTATATGATATTTTATGATTACGTCTCTCCTTTGTTAATCTAAATCATGTCAGTGCTGAAATATTTATTGTGATATATATCCCTTGCGATTTAATGCAACATAAATTCCTACCTCAATAATTTATTGTTGACGGCGATTAATTTCTCAAATACTCGAATATTTAAAGATAATAAAAGCGAGAGTAAATTAGAGCCGGTTGCGAAACTGCAATATTATGAATTTTATTACTGAAATAGTGTTGTAGTTTAATGAAGTAAGTTATTTATTTTGGAAAAGACATTTATTTCCTAATTAACTGAGGATTTTACAATGTCTTTTAATATAATTTATCGTTTTTTAATCAACAACGTACGAAACTTTTAGTCGTAGGTGGTGCGGGTTTAGTACTAGTTAAATTTTAACGTTGCAAACTACTAATTTAGAAAAATCTGGATATCCAATACGAATTCATATGGCTGAACGCACATATTAAAGTTTGTATCTTATAGAAATTGGAATGGAAGATACCAAAAAAAAAAAACAATCATAGAATACAAGCAAATTAATAAATGATGCGCTCTCATACATATGAATTCAACTATTTAGACATTGTAAAAAATATAAACATCAATATAAGATCTTTTTTAAATAAATAAAAAACATGAATATGGAATTATTCAATTTTATGCCTTTCATTTAATCAGTTGTATTTGACAAGCCTTATCGGGAAGATTTCATATACATTGTACACACATATACTCGTGTTGAGTTGCATGTATGTGCTCACATTCATGTAACTATGCTATTATATACATATTGATTTGTTCATTGCTCGTAGAAGTTGATTAATTTATGCATTGTAACTATGCAACTTTGATTTATATTACACGTATGTGAACGCATCCATGCTACTACAAGTTTTAATGGTGAATGAAATACATTGTAAAATATTTAAACATTAATATAGAATCTTTTGAATCAAATACAATTACATGAATATAGGATTGTTCAAATTTCTGAATTTAATCAAATCAGTTGTATTTTGTCAAATCACTAAACGGGAATGATTTCAAAAAACAATACTTTATATACTCTTTGATATAAATATAAGATTATTCATTCCTAACTTTCACCATATCACAAAGTTTTCTAGAGACTTGTTCTTAATATATTGATTTAGTTAAGCTCAACAATGGCGTCAAGTTCGAAACATACTTCGATGGCTTCAAATTTGAACCCGAATGCAAAGCCATGGGACCCCGAACTAATGCGAGGAAGTGAAGTAGAACGGTCGATCTTCATCACCTTTTCGGTTGGATTTCCTCTCGGTAAAGGGGAAATTCGTACTTTCTTCACGAGGTAACACTTTATATACAACTACTATTCAAAATATTGGTTATGATTTTAATCTTTACACTTGTGAATATTTTAACAACAACTTCTTTTATAATTGTAGGAACTATGGAGAATGCATCGAGAAGATTTATTTCTATCAAAAATACAATCGTTATTATCATCCATTTTCAGGAAGGGTTATCTTCACCAAGCGTAGCATACCGTGGATGATCCTGCAAAACAAGGAAGAAGCTCGATTCAAAATCAATGGGAAGAACTTATGTTGCAAGCAGTATAAGAAACACGTGGAAAGAGCCACTATTCAAAATTGATCGATCTTGTTTATCTTCTTTAACGTATAAGCCGTCTTTTTCTAATGCTTTTTCTTTTATTATTATCATCATTAAAATAAATTCGGTCATCTACTCTGTTTACTAGTTTCTTGTGGTGTGAATATTAGTTTGTTATTCGTGAACGCAGAAATTTCGTTTTTCCTGCATTAAGCCTTGTATTCACCCCAAATTTTTTCTGATAAACAAAGAAACCTTCTGTATAAAGCACCACAACTGAATCAAATTTTATTTTGGGACATGAAATTACTCTTTAATTTATCATTCAATTTTTTTTTGGACTTGCATCAAACAAAGCCCAAACAAGAAAATGATCATTGGGCTATCAGTACGACAAAACGGTGTCGTTCTGAAGCCGTCTTCTTCAACATGAACTGTAACGCAGAAAATGAGAAAATAAACTTGCAGAGCGAAGATGAGGAAATGGCGGAAAATGTTGGGAGAGAGGAGACGAAGAAGAATGGAGCAATAGAGGGGGAGGCTGGAAGCGCCAATTTCACATGAATTTGATGCTCGTCTCCCTCAAGTTCTTTCTCTACCAGAACCTTAACCCCCTTTGTATATATATAGATAGATAGGTTGATCAATTAACACAGATGGAATTTGTTGTTCATCTGTCCCTCTTCTGTCTCGCTCTATTCCTCTTTTCGCGGCCTCCTCTCATCGCTTTGCTCCCCTCTCAACCTTGTGATGATTACTAATCTGAAGGTTCCATTTTCTCAAAATCATCTGCCGTATCTGCCGCTTGTCTAGTTTGTGATTTTGTAAAATATTACGATCTTATTCAAAAATCAATTTGGGGAAAAACTTAGGGTTTTTAGTTTAAAATCCATTTTCGAATTTCCATTCAGTTGCTCAGATATCACATTTTGGAAAGTTGAGAATCTATGTAAATACTGACATATGCATCAGCTCTTGATGATTGCTGAATTACTGCAGAACATTGGCATCAGTTTGATTTGAGCTCATCAATCTGTTTATTCTTTTTGGGGTTTTGAACTTTAGCAAGCTTGATTTTAAGCTTTAACAGCAAAACTCATGGATCATCCAGCAGAGTCAATCACTGTTGGAGACTGAATATTGATACTGAAGCAGAAGTTTGTATGAATATGCCAGGGAGTCCCTTCGTCCCCAAACTTCTTCCCATTCCAAATGTTGACACTATTTACGTATTAATCGAATTTGTTAGATATCTTACAATATATAAGAACAAATATAGTGATGTGGGGTCTTGTTTGATTCGTCTCATCGTGAACTTTAAGAATATCACAATTTTATAATTTTTATTAACGTATATTTAGAGATATTAACGATACAAAACGCATATCGACATACGTGCCTAAATGTGCCTAAAAGATATGAGAATAACATTTGAGGACGGAGGACTAATATTTCTGATGCTAATCACAAGTCAAGATTCTGACATATATACATTGTACAGTTTCTCTAACAGGTATCCTTACACTATGAAATGACATACTCTATCAAAATATCAAAGGACGCTCTTCTCACACCCTCTATATTTCCAACACAAAAGTCAGTTATTCATGATCACGAGAGGATAAACATTAAAAAACTTCACTCACAATTATCTTAGCTCCAGCAGTATCAATCTCCTTAACCAAACTATTGGAATTATCTTTATCTTCCAAAATCCCTGCAACATCAGTTAATAATACGGAGAAAAACCCCGCACCCATTTTTTTATAACTGACACCTGCTTTGGGCGCATCCCGGATGCGTCCAAATCATTTTAAAAAAAACCCGGTTCAGTTTTGAGCGCATCCAGGATGCGCCCAAGTTAAACCGGATTTTTTTAAATTTTGACGGCAAATTTTTTTTTTTTTTTTTAGATTGACCCGGTTTAAAAAAAAAAAATTGGACGCACTCGGGATGCGCCCAAAGTGGGTGCCAGTTATAAAAAATCGGGTGCGGGGTTAAACGGCCTTAATAATATCATCTCACCAGTAACTATCTGCATTTATTCAACCTATATCAATACAATTATACAAACATTATTGCCGTTTGCTAAAAAAACTGTATCTGCATTAAAATTACGAAACACCTATATGCACGCGACTTTTTCACTATATGCACACGATTTGGTGCGCATAGGTTGGTGCGCTGTTGTATTGCGCACAGGGGTATTTTCGGGATAAATTTGAAAATTCTGGCAATGGCTGACAAACTCGTGCGCAGGACACCAGCGCACATAAAAGGTAATGCGCAAACGTCCAGCGCACAACTTCAGGAATCCGAAACGTCGTGCGCTGAAAGATGTGCGCATTTGGCCTGCGCACAGAAAGATGTGCGCATATCCAATGCGCATATAAGGCCTTTTAGCGTTTTTGCGTATTTTCGAGCCACTTTTTATGACGGGGAGACCTTACACTCACTTTATATGCCTAATAACACTAAATTGTATAAGTTTTTCAAACATAATCAACATCGATGTGCTAGACCCTTCATATCGCAACTATTTCAACTATTTCGAAGATTGAAAGACTAGTAAAGGTTTATAAAGGAGGTGTTATTTGAAGAGTACGAGATTTCGACTGGAAGTTACCGACAAGGTTAAATAGCTATAATATTCATTGAAAACAAGTTTCATTGCATTCCGACGTCGTTTGGGCATCGTTCCGCCTTATTGGACCTTAAAAGGCCTTAAGGCCTTTTAGCGTTTTTGCGTATTTTCGAGCCACTTTTTGTGACGGGGTGACCTTATACGCACTTTATATGCTTAATAACACTAATTTGTATAAGTTTTTCAAACATAATCAAATATTGAAAATAACACAACCTTGTGCGCTGACCTAATGCGCACAAAGTAAGCAAATTTAAAAAATTCAACGGCTACTTCTTTAACCTGTGCGCAGAATCTAGGCGCACATATGTTCAACCTGTGCGCAGTCGTTCCGCACACCAGTTGTTACATATTCTGAAAATTTACGAAAAATACCCGTAATACCTAAGTGCGCAGAACACCAGCGCACAGAGTGGTGCGCATAAGATGCGCGCACGAAATCGCGTACATATAGACCTCGATTCGCGTGCATATAGCCAAAGCCTAAAATTATAAGGGGGAAAAGGGTAAAATGATGTTTCTCGAAATGGTTTGAAAATTTATCGGATAATGAAACAGATGTTGGGAATCCAAGACTTTTGACTGTAAGCATTTTCCCTGTTCTGTGAATGAAAATGTTTGTAGATAAGTAGCAAGAAAATGACAACTGTATATACTACTCGTAGTATGTATCCAAATACCTAGAATATTCTAATCTTTTAGGGAGTACTTCGGATTACATTAGCGTGTGTTCCCGTATCATGTACGGGGTCGTATTTATTAAATATTTCAATAATATTTTTATATTTTATATTATTAATTAGTCTATAGCTTATAGTTTATAGATTATGGTTTATACTTTTTTATTTATAATTTATGGATTATAGTTTACGATTTATGTTTTATAGTTTAAATTCATTAATAACTCAAGTTAATTAGATCGATAACACAATAAATAGATAAAGATATACTTATATGAGAGATAAGATATAGTATGTTAAAAGAGAAAAATTGATATTTCTTTCTGTTAGTATAATTTATTATATGTCATTTTGATTTTTTTCTTATTTAATTCAAAAATATATATCAAAATATAGTCAGATGATGTGGAGGATAACATGGTGGATGAAGTGACATAGCTTAGAGGCCGACATATAGGCGAACTGAACGTAAGGACGACATGTGGCAAAACAACGTTCTGTTTTAGTATATGTATAGATACAGAGTACTCTCTTAGTCCCAATATATAGACTCTCTATCTCATTTTAACATGAATGTCGATTTGTTGTTTTGTTTCGTCAATATCTCTAATTATGCGTCAGTAAAAATATAAAATTTTGATATTTTTAAAGTAATCATTGAGACGGATCAAACAGGACCTCACATACTATGTTTTTCTTTATATATTGATAAGAATCTACAAAATTTTCTCAAATTGTGAATAGTGTAAAAAACAAGACGAGATCTATGATTTGGACGGAAAGAATAGCACATATCCAAAGGGTCCGTTTAAATTCTTCAATAATGCAGGGCCGTTCCTACACATTTGTAGGCCCTAGGGCAAAATAAAAATTGAGGCCCCAATATATATAATATTAAAAATTAATTAAAAATTAAATAAATTATTGAAATATATATAATTCGATTAAAATAATTAAGATAATGTTTGTTGTATTTTGTAGGTATTTTTTTCTATATAAGCTTAGTATATTTTTAAACTGAAAAATTTAATATAAAAAAAATTTAAGATAAAAATTACGTTTTAAAAAAATCTTATGTATTTCAGTAAAGTAAAAAGTTTCAACCTTTGAAAGTAAAGGTAAAAAGTTTCAATATTTAAAAGCAATATACAAAATATACCACTATAAAACTAATTTTGGCATTTGTATTTGTTAAATAAACACATTAGCAAATTAGTTAAAATAAATATTTTAAAAATCAAAATGGTACTAGATTAGCGAAATTTCGGAAAAGACATAAAAGAGGCCCATTAAATGCAACATAAATTACGTCTCTCCTTTGTCAATCTAAATAATGTTATTGTGATATATATCCTTGCGATTTAATGCAACATAAATTCCTACCTCAATAATTTATTGTTGACGGCGATTAATCTCTCAAATACTCGATTATTTAAAGATAATAAAACCGAGAGTAACTTACAACAGGTTGCGAAAACTGCAATATTAGGTTATTACTGAAATAGTGTTGTAGTTTAATGGAGTAAGTTATTTCTTTTGGAAAAGACAATTATTTCTTAATCAACAAAGGATTTTACAATGTCTTTTAATGTAACTTACGACACTTACGAAACTTTTAGTCGTAGGTGGTGCGGGTTTTATACTAGTTAAATTTTAACGTTGCAAACAACTAATTTAGAAAAATCTGGATATCCAGTACGAATTCATATGGCTGAACACACATATGAAAGTTTGTTGTATCTTATAGAAATTGGAATGGAAGATACAAAAAAAAACAATCATAGAATACAAGAAAATTAATAAATGATGCGCTCTCATACATATGAATTCAACCTTTTATACATTGTAAAAAATCTAAACATCAATATAAGATCTTTTTAAAATAAGTAAAAAACATGAATATAGAATTGTTCAATTTTATGCCTTTAAGGGTCCGTTTGGATTCCGTTGTATTAAATGCATAATGCATTATTTTGCTTTAAATTGTAATTTGCATTATATGAAATTTAAGGTTCATGTCTTATATATAACCTGTGTTTGATTAATAACCGATAAAATACTTTTTGTAGGTTCTCTCATTAAATCTCACCCTCACATGCCTCTCATATTTCTTCTTTCTCGATATTTCTTGTATATGTAATACATTAAACTTTTGTTCAATCAAACACCGTTTAAATATTTAATGCATTATTTTTAACATAATACATTTTAATGCATTTTTCAAGACAATCCAAACACACCCTAAATTAAAAGGTTGTATTTGACAAGCCTTATCGGAATGATTTCATATACATTGTATATACTCGTGTTGAGTTGCATGTATGTGCTCACATTCATGTAACTATGCTATTTTATACATATTGATTTGTTCATTGTTCGATCAGAAGTTGATTAATTTATGCATTTTAACTATGCAACTACAAGTTTTAATGGTGAATGAAATACATTGTAAAATATTTAAACATTAATATAGAATCTTTTGAATCAAATACAATTACATGAATATAGGTTTGTTCAAATTACTGAATTTAATCAAATCAGTTGTATTTTGACAAATCACTAAACGGGAATGATTTCAAAAAACAATACTTTATATACTCTTTGATATAAATATAAGATTATCCATCCCTAACTTTCACCATATCACAAAGTTTACTGGAGAAAAAGAAACTTGTGTTCTTAATATTTTGATTTGCTCAACAATGGCGTCAAGTTCGAAACATACTTCGGTGACTTCAAATTTGAACCCTAATGCAAAGCCATGGGACCCTGAACTAATGCGATGAAGTGAAGTAGAACGGTCGATCTTCATCACCTTTTCGGTTGGATTTCCTCTTGGTAAAGGGGAAATTCGTACTTTGTTTACAAGATAACGCTTTATATACAAATACTATTCAAAATATTGGTTATGATTTTAATCTTTACTTGTGAATATTCTAACAACAACTTCTTTTATAAGTGTAGGAAATATGGAGAATGCACTGAGAAGATTTATTTCTATCAAAAATACAATCGTTATTATCATCCATTTTCAGGAAGGGTTATCTTTACCAAGCGTAGCATACCGTGGATGATCCTGCAAAACAAGGAAGAAGCTCGATTCAAAATCAATGGGAAGAACTTATGTTGCAAGCAGTATAAGAAAAGCATAGAAAGAGCCACTATTCAAAATTGATCAATCTTGTTTATCTTCTTTAACGTTTAAGCCATCTTTTTCTAATGCTTTTTCTTTTATTTTTATAATCATTAAAATAAATTCGGTCATCTACTCTGGAGTACTAGTTTCTTGTATTGTGAATTGTGATACATTTGTCTATGCATACATAATTCATTTTTCTTTCAAAAGATGTGCTTCTCTATGGTTGAAATGTACTACGCTTTCGCCTATATGTGGTTTTCTATGACTAGCTTAAGTGTGTTACGCTTTTTCCTAAATGTGCTTCTCTATGGCTAGCTGAAGTGTGCTACACTTTTGCCTATATGTGCTTCTCTATGTTAGGTGAAATGTGCTACGGTTTTGCTTAGATATTCTTCTCTATGACTGAAATGTGCCACACTTTTGGGCCAAAAAATGTTTTTTTAGGCCGGATTATGTACTTTCAAGTTTAAGTGCTTCACAATGCCTGAAATGTTCTATTATATGGTTGAAATGTGTTATGCTATTTTAGCCAAAAATTTGAACTTGCAAAGCATGTGATACCACAAGTGTTACTCTATGGCTGAAATTTGGTTCTTTGTGACTGAAATATGCTACGCTTTTACCTATATGTGATTCTTTATTGCAGAAATGTGTTACGTTTTTTGCATATATGTGTTTCTCTATGGCTAACTGAAGTGTGCTACGCTTTTACCTAGATGTGCTCTCTATGCTAGGTGAAGTCTGCTACGTTATTGTCTATATGTGCTTCTCTATGCTAGGTGAAATGTGTCACGCTTTTTGCCTAGATGTGTTTCTCTATGACTGAAATATGGTACGTTTTTTGCCTAGATGTGCTTTAGACCTGATTAAAGTAGGGCTAGGGTCGAACCTGAGCCGGACCAAAATCAAAATTCTTCCCATTTAACAGGGCCAGGCCAAGCCCTCCCATTTTAAATGAGACAATTTTCTTGTTCATATCCTCCCACAAGGGCCAACAGGGTGGCCCTCAGGGCGGTCCTCTACACCTATTATAATAATTAAAAACTCTTTAAAGTTCAAAACTTGTTTAGTATTTACATAGTTCAAAGTTTATACTCCAAAAACGCATACAAAATCATTCAAAACCTTCTTACATAACAATTCAAAGTTCAAAATACATAATTAAAGGGTTTTTCACTTCTAGTAAATTTATGTCGCGGTAATTCACTAAAATCCTAATACTAATTTATACTTATATAATATATTTATTTAAATTATATTTATAAGATATTTATTATATATAATAAGGGCCGGATAGAGCTAACCCTAAGGGCAATACTCTGAAACCATATCCTTCCATTTATAAAATGGGTCGGACAGAGCCGACCTTGATAGGTTAAACCGGTTGACCATATTCTCTCATTTTCTAGGGCAGGTTTGGAGGGCCAGGCCCATTTTGATAAGGTCTAATGTGCTTCTCTATGGATGAAATGTGCTACGCTTTCGCCTATATGTGCTTCTCTATGACTAGCTGAAGTGTGCTACACTTTTACCTATATGTGTTTCTCTATGTTAGGTGAAAGGTGCTACTTTTTTTCCTAGATGTGTTTCTCTATGGTTGAAATATGCTACACTTTTCGCCTATATGTGATTCTCTATGACTAGGTGAAAGGTGCTACGCCTTTCCCTGGATGTGCTTCTCTATGGCTGAAATGTTCTACACTTTTCGCTTATATGTGCTACACTTTTCGCTTATATGTGCTTCTCTATGGCTAACTGAAGTGTGTTACGCCTTTGCCTATATGTGTTTTTCTATGCTAGGTGAAATGTGTTTACACTTTTCCCTAGAAAGAATATAGCACTTTTACTTCCAAACCATACACTTTTGCTTACAAACCATAGCTCAAAAAATTAGTAGAAAAAAGCATAACACTTTTGTTTATAAATCGTAGCAAAAAATAATTGGTTGAAAAAAAAAACAAAGCATTTTTGCTTACAAAGAATAGCACTAAACTGATTAAAAAAATTAAACAAAATTTAAAAAGTCAACGGCCGGTCAACAGTTGGTCAATGAGTGGTCAACGGGTGGCCAACGGACAGTCACCTCCAAGGAGGAAGGGGTTACTTCCTTCTTATTTCTTATTTTAAGGACATTTCTCATGCGATTTGGACTTTTTTATTTATATTAGATATTCTAACATTGTAGATGTATTTGTGTTCTACATTGCATATGATTTGATGATGTGTGTTTGTAGCTCGCTTAGAGTCTGTTCGGGTAAGTGTTTAATAAACTAGCTTATTTTTGCAAAAAGCTTGAAATCCTAGCTTATTGAATCAATAAGCTAGCTTATTTTTCAATGAAAACATAGTTAAAAATGTTTTTTCAGAACAACCACTTAATGTGCAATTTAGTGGGAACAAAGCTATCAAAACAGAGCTATGCTAGAGTTTGAATTGTCTCCTCACAATTTAGTTTGTATCAAAGAAGATTTCTTGAGATCTTAATTATGAGACAAATTCATACAACACCTAGATTAGGTTGAGATATTTGCTTGACTTTTTCAATTATATGCTATCTAGATAATAGACTAACGATACTTTTTCTTTTCTACTCTCTTAAGAAGCTCTCATGAAAAATAAAAGATTAATTTGAAGAAATTTCCACCATAAACTCTACAACCAAAGCCGGTATGAGAAACTTTTTGAGACGTTAACAACTCTTTTTTACTCTTGGTATCTAAATTAGAGTTTTATTCTTTTAGTTTTCATATGTTACTTGCACAATTTAATATGGATTTTATGTAAAATTCTGATATACGGTGTTTGAATTTTGCAGGTCATATTAGGTATCATTCTTGAAATACGCAATTCTGATGTATTTTTTTTTAATAAGGCAAGACACGGGGCTCCCTTGTAACAGGCGCGTCCCTACCCCCGCTCAATTAAATTGAGGGGTCATGCCGCTCCGGGGTTCGAACCCCTAACTTGTGAATAAGAAGCTAGTGCCTCTTCCACAAGGCTACAAGAGCTTTGGCTACGCAAGTCTGATGTAGTTAATTGTTACTATGCTTCTCTTCTTTATTTTCAGCAAAAAGTATAAGATTGAAGATTTTGGTTATGCCCAAATTTTCACTAATGGTTTGTCAATCAATAACCCTGCTAACATAAAATACAAATCCATAATGATCATCAAAGTTAAAAAGGAGATTTATGTAACTTGGTAGCCATTGAGCTGGAGAGGCAACTATAATATTTGTATATGAGCAATTGAGCATGAGAAAATTGTATTCACAATGATGGATGCTCCATCTGTGCTTTATTAACGAATATTGAGCGCTTAAAGTTATAACACATGATCTTGAGTTTCATATGACTTTGGAGTTGGATCCGATGAGAATGATCTTATCCTATGAATATACGAATACATGTACACCCTTCAATACTCACATGCACATTCATTCACATTTACATGCACGTATAGGGATGTATATGTATTTTATATATATTGTCAAAGACATGCACACATCTGTTAATGTGCATGTGAATATAGAAGGGTATGCATGTATTCGTAATTCGTTGGATAAACATCATTCTCACATTAATTTTTTCCCATGACTTTTAACCTTTCCCTATGACTTTTAACCTTTTCTACCAATATAACTTTCAACTAATATGAGCTATATTACTATTTTAAATATAGATCGTATTTTAATTTGGCAATACCTCTTATTCCATTCAACCATTTTTCTTTATGATCCCTTTAGTTACAATAAAAAAATTGGATGGGGGTATAGAGAGTATCTAAGATCTAATATGATTTTATTATCCTCCATAACCTATGGTACGTTAAACTGTAAAATTACTACATACTACGTATATGATATTTTATGATTACGTCTCTCCTTTGTTAATCTAAATCATGTCAGTGCTGAAATATTTATTGTGATATATATCCCTTGCGATTTAATGTAACATAAATTCCTCCCTCAATAATTTATTGTTGACGACGATTAATTTCTCAAATACTCAAATATTTAAAGATAATAGAAGCGAGAGTAACTTAGAGCCGGTTGCGGAAACTGCAATATTATGAATTTTATTACTGAAATAGTGATGTAGTTTAATGGAGCAAGATATTTCTTTTGGAAAAGACATTTATTTCCTAATCAACAGAGGATTTTACAATGTCTTTTAATATAATTTATCGTTTTTTAATCAACCATGTACGAAACTTTTAGTCGTAGGTATGACTTTTAACCTTTTCTACCAATATAACTTTCAACTAATATGAGCTATATTACTATTTTAAATATAGATCGTATTTTAATTTGGCAATACCTCCTATTCTATTCAACCGTTTTCTTTATGATCCCTTTAGTTACAATAATAAAATTGGATGAGGTATAGAGAGTATCTAAGATCTAATATGATTTTATTATCCTTCATAACCTATTGTACGTTAAACTGTAAAATTACTACATACTCCGTATATGATATTTTATGATTACGTCTCTCCTTTGTTAATCTAAATCATGTCAGTGCTGAAATATTTATTGTGATATATATCCCTTGCGATTTAATGCAACATAAATTCCTACCTCAATAATTTATTGTTGACGGCGATTAATTTCTCAAATACTCGAATATTTAAAGATAATAAAAGCGAGAGTAAATTAGAGCCGGTTGCGAAAACTGCAATATTATGAATTTTATTACTGAAATAGTGTTGTAGTTTAATGAAGTAAGTTATTTATTTTGGAAAAGACATTTATTTCCTAATCAACTGAGGATTTTACAATGTCTTTTAATATAATTTATCGTTTTTTAATCAACAACGTACGAAACTTTTAGTCGTAGGTGGTGCGGGTTTAGTACTAGTTAAATTTTAACGTTGCAAACTACTAATTTAGAAAAATCTGGATATCCAATACGAATTCATATGGCTGAACGCACATATTAAAGTTTGTATCTTATAGAAATTGGAATGGAAGATACCAAAAAAAAAAAACAATCATAGAATACAAGCAAATTAATAAATGATGCGCTCTCGTACATATGAATTCAACTATTTAGACATTGTAAAAAATATAAACATCAATATAAGATCTTTTTTAAATAAATAAAAAACATGAATATGGAATTATTCAATTTTATGCCTTTAATTTAATCAGTTGTATTTGACAAGCCTTATCGGGAAGATTTCATATACATTGTACACACATATACTCGTGTTGAGTTGCATGTATGTGCTCACATTCATGTAACTATGCTATTATATACATATTGATTTGTTCATTGCTCGTAGAAGTTGATTAATTTATGCATTGTAACTATGCAACTTTGATTTATATTACACGTATGTGAACGCATCCATGCTACTACAAGTTTTAATGGTGAATGAAATACATTGTAAAATATTTAAACATTAATATAGAATCTTTTGAATCAAATACAATTACATGAATATAGGATTGTTCAAATTTCTGAATTTAATCAAATCAGTTGTATTTTGTCAAATCACTAAACGGGAATGATTTCAAAAAACAATACTTTATATACTCTTTGATATAAATATAAGATTATTCATTCCTAACTTTCACCATATCACAAAGTTTTCTAGAGACTTGTTCTTAATATATTGATTTAGTTAAGCTCAACAATGGCGTCAAGTTCGAAACATACTTCGATGGCTTCAAATTTGAACCCGAATGCAAAGCCATGGGACCCCGAACTAATGCGAGGAAGTGAAGTAGAACGGTCGATCTTCATCACCTTTTCGGTTGGATTTCCTCTCGGTAAAGGGGAAATTCGTACTTTCTTCACGAGGTAACACTTTATATACAACTACTATTCAAAATATTGGTTATGATTTTAATCTTTACACTTGTGAATATTTTAACAACAACTTCTTTTATAATTGTAGGAACTATGGAGAATGCATCGAGAAGATTTATTTCTATCAAAAATACAATCGTTATTATCATCCATTTTCAGGAAGGGTTATCTTCACCAAGCGTAGCATACCGTGGATGATCCTGCAAAACAAGGAAGAAGCTCGATTCAAAATCAATGGGAAGAACTTATGTTGCAAGCAGTATAAGAAACACGTGGAAAGAGCCACTATTCAAAATTGATCGATCTTGTTTATCTTCTTTAACGTATAAGCCGTCTTTTTCTAATGCTTTTTCTTTTATTATTATCATCATTAAAATAAATTCGGTCATCTACTCTGTTTACTAGTTTCTTGTGGTGTGAATATTAGTTTGTTATTCGTGAACGCAGAAATTTCGTTTTTCCTGCATTAAGCCTTGTATTCACCCCAAATTTTTTCTGATAAACAAAGAAACCTTCTGTATAAAGCACCACAACTGAATCAAATTTTATTTTGGGACATGAAATTACTCTTTAATTTATCATTCAATTTTTTTTTGGACTTGCATCAAACAAAGCCCAAACAAGAAAATGATCATTGGGCTATCAGTACGACAAAACGGTGTCGTTCTGAAGCCGTCTTCTTCAACATGAACTGTAACGCAGAAAATGAGAAAATAAACTTGCAGAGCGAAGATGAGGAAATGGCGGAAAATGTTGGGAGAGAGGAGACGAAGAAGAATGGAGCAATAGAGGGGGAGGCTGGAAGCGCCAATTTCACATGAATTTGATGCTCGTCTCCCTCAAGTTCTTTCTCTACCAGAACCTTAACCCCCTTTGTATATATATAGATAGATAGGTTGATCAATTAACACAGATGGAATTTGTTGTTCATCTGTCCCTCTTCTGTCTCGCTCTATTCCTCTTTTCGCGGCCTCCTCTCATCGCTTTGCTCCCCTCTCAACCTTGTGATGATTACTAATCTGAAGGTTCCATTTTCTCAAAATCATCTGCCGTATCTGCCGCTTGTCTAGTTTGTGATTTTGTAAAATATTACGATCTTATTCAAAAATCAATTTGGGGAAAAACTTAGGGTTTTTAGTTTAAAATCCATTTTCGAATTTCCATTCAGTTGCTCAGATATCACATTTTGGAAAGTTGAGAATCTATGTAAATACTGACATATGCATCAGCTCTTGATGATTGCTGAATTACTGCAGAACATTGGCATCAGTTTGATTTGAGCTCATCAATCTGTTTATTCTTTTTGGGGTTTTGAACTTTAGCAAGCTTGATTTTAAGCTTTAACAGCAAAACTCATGGATCATCCAGCAGAGTCAATCACTGTTGGAGACTGAATATTGATACTGAAGCAGAAGTTTGTATGAATATGCCAGGGAGTCCCTTCGTCCCCAAACTTCTTCCCATTCCAAATGTTGACACTATTTACGTATTAATCGAATTTGTTAGATATCTTACAATATATAAGAATAAATATAGTGATGTGGGGTCTTGTTTGATTCGTCTCATCGTGAACTTTAAGAATATCACAATTTTATAATTTTTATTAACGTATATTTAGAGATATTAACGATACAAAACGCATATCGACATACGTGCCTAAATGTGCCTAAAAGATATGAGAATAACATTTGAGGACGGAGGACTAATATTTCTGATGCTAATCACAAGTCAAGATTCTGACATATATACATTGTACAGTTTCTCTAACAGGTATCCTTACACTATGAAATGACATACTCTATCAAAATATCAAAGGACGCTCTTCTCACACCCTCTATATTTCCAACACAAAAGTCAGTTATTCATGATCACGAGAGGATAAACATTAAAAAACTTCACTCACAATTATCTTAGCTCCAGCAGTATCAATCTCCTTAACCAAACTATTGGAATTATCTTTATCTTCCAAAATCCCTGCAACATCAGTTAATAATACGGAGAAAAACCCCGCACCCATTTTTTTATAACTGACATCTGCTTTGGGCGCATCCCGGATGCGTCCAAATCATTTTTAAAAAAACCCGGTTCAGTTTTGGGCGCATTCAGGATGCGCCCAAGTTAAACCGGATTTTTTTAAATTTTGACGGCAAATTTTTTTTTTTTTTTAGATTGACCCGGTTTAAAAAAAAAAAATTGGACGCACCCGGGATGCGCCCAAAGCGGTTGCCAGTTATAAAAAATCGGGTGCGGGGTTAAACGGCCTTAATAATATCATCTCACCAGTAACTATCTGCATTTATTCAACCTATATCAATACAATTATACAAACATTATTGCCGTTTGCTAAAAAAACTGTATCTGCATTAAAATTACGAAACACCTATATGCACGCGACTTTTTCACTATATGCACACGATTTGGTGCGCATAGGTTGGTGCGCTGTTGTATTGCGCACAGGGGTATTTTCGGGATAAATTTGAAAATTCTGGCAATGGCTGGCAAACTCGTGCGCAGGACACCAGCGCACATAAAAGGTAATGCGCAAACGTCCAGCGCACAACTTCAGGAATCCGAAATGTCGTGCGCTGAAAGATGTGCGCATTTGGCCTGCGCACAGAAAGATGTGCGCATATCCAATGCGCATATAAGGCCTTTTAGCGTTTTTGCGTATTTTCGAGCCACTTTTTATGACGGGGAGACCTTACACTCACTTTATATGCCTAATAACACTAAATTGTATAAGTTTTTCAAACATAATCAACATCGATGTGCTAGACCCTTCATATCGCAACTATTTCAACTATTTCGAAGATTGAAAGACTAGTAAAGGTTTATAAAGGAGGTGTTATTTGAAGAGTACGAGATTTCGACTGGAAGTTACCGACAAGGTTAAATAGCTATAATATTCATTGAAAACAAGTTTCATTGCATTCCGACGTCGTTTGGGCATCGTTCCGCCTTATCTCTAAATAGCTATAATATCTCTAAATAGCTATAATATTCATTGAAAACAAGGCCTTAAGGCCTTTTAGCGTTTTTGCGTATTTTCGAGCCACTTTTTGTGACGGGGAGACCTTATACGCACTTTATATGCTTAATAACACTAATTTGTATAAGTTTTTCAAACATAATCAAATATTGAAAATAACACAACCTTGTGCGCTGACCTAATGCGCACAAAGTAAGCAAATTTAAAAAATTTCAACGGCTACTTCTTTAACCTGTGCGCAGAATCTAGGCGCATATGTTCAACCTGTGCGCAGTCGTTCCGCGCACCAGTTGTTACATAATCTGAAAATTTACGAAAAATACCCGTAATACCTAAGTGCGCAGAACACCAGCGCACAGAGTGGTGCGCATAAGATGCGCGCACGAAATCGCGTACATATAGACCTCGATTCGCGTGCATATAGCCAAAGCCTAAAATTATAAGGGGGAAAAGGGTAAAATGATGTTTCTCGAAATGGTTTGAAAATTTATCGGATAATGAAACAGATGTTGGGAATCCAAGACTTTTGACTGTAAGCATTTTCCCTGTTCTGTGAATGAAAATGTTTGTAGATAAGTAGCAAGAAAATGACAACTGTATATACTACTCATAGTATGTATCCAAATACCTAGAATATTCTAATCTTTTATGGAGTACTTCGAATTACATTAGCGTGTGTTCCCGTATCATGTACGGGGTCGTATTTATTAAATATTTCAATAATATTTTTATATTTTATATTATTAATTAGTCTATAGCTTATAGTTTATAGATTATGGTTTATACTTTTTTATTTATAATTTATGGATTATAGTTTACGATTTATGTTTTATAGTTTAAATTCATTAATAACTCAAGTTAATTAGATCGATAACACAATAAATAGATAAAGATATACTTATATGAGAGATAAGATATAGTATGTTAAAAGAGAAAAATTGATATTTCTTTCTGTTAGTATAATTTATTAGATGTCTTTTTGATTTTTTCCTTATTTAATTCAAAAATATATATCAAAATATAGTCAGATGATGTGGAGGATGACATGGTGGATGAAGTGACATAGCTTAGAGGCCGACATATAGGCGAACTGAACGTAAGGACGACATGTGGCAAAACAACGTTCTGTTTTAGTATATGTATAGATACAGAGTACTCTCTTAGTCCCAATATATAGACTCTCTATCTCATTTTAACATGAATGTCGATTTGTTGTTTTGTTTCGTCAATATCTCTAATTATGCGTCAGTAAAAATATAAAATTTTGATATTTTTAAAGTAATCATTGAGACGGATCAAACAGGACCTCACATACTATGTTTTTCTTTATATATTGATAAGAATCTACAAAATTTTCTCGAATTGTGAATAGTGTAAAAAACAAGACGAGATCTATGATTTGGACGGAAAGAATAGCACATATCCAAAGGGTCCGTTTAAATTCTTCAATAATGCAGGGCCGTTCCTACACATTTGTAGGCCCTAGGGCAAAATAAAAATTGAGGCCCCAATATATATAATATTAAAAATTAATTAAAAATTAAATAAATTATTGAAATATATATAATTCGATTAAAATAATTAAGATAATGTTTGTTGTATTTTGTAGGTATTTTTTTCTATATAAGCTTAGTATATTTTTAAACTGAAAAATTTAATATAAAAAAAATTTAAGATAAAAATTACGTTTTAAAAAAATCTTATGTATTTCAGTAAAGTAAAAAGTTTCAACCTTTGAAAGTAAAGGTAAAAAGTTTCAATATTTAAAAGCAATATACAAAATATACCACTATAAAACTAATTTTGGCATTTGTATTTGTTAAATAAACACATTAGCAAATTAGTTAAAATAAATATTTTAAAAATCAAAATGGTACTAGATTAGCGAAATTTCGGAAAAGACATAAAAGAGGCCCATTAAATGCAAATGTGATAAGAAATTAAAAGAAAAGGTGGTAAGATGTACGAATCGAACCTAGAACCTTTCTCTAGAAATCAGAAGTATGAACGCTTAACTACCATTGAACCAGATGTGTCTTTGTGCACAATGCTTAAAAGTTACATATATTACTAATTTTAAACTCCGATTGGGTCCCTATTTTTAATTGGGCCCTAGGCGGTCGCCCCTCTCGCCTACCCCATTGGGCCGGCCCTGCAATAATGTCATTATTCATAGAATCTAAACGGACCATAAATAGCTCACACCAGCAATTAATTAACCTAAATTTTAGTTCCATAGACTTACACTCAGACTCAGTAAGAACACTGGTTTCGGAAGTGGAAAAAATGGAAATTGGTTAAACCATACCATTAGAATATAAGGTCATAGGCCATAGGAGCTCTATCTTAACATGCGGTTCTCTTTCTTTCACTTTTTTTCCCTTTTAATTCATTAAATAATTTTAAACACACATATATAATGGTTCTAGTGTCCAATCCATAAATGCATCTGTCCTAAAATATAAATTTCATCTCATTCAAGCATGTATGTCGATGCGTGTATTATTTCGCCAATATCTCTAATTACACGTAGTGAAAGATATAAAATTTTGATACTAGTAAAGTACTCATCGACACGAATCAAACAAAACCGCACACGATTATGTTTTTCTTTATGTATCAAAAAACACATATACTGAGACAGAGGGAGTAAAAGAAATCTATAAAATTAAATTGCATTATGTTTTTCATGTGTTATATATTAAAAGAAATCTATAAAATTCTCTCAAAATTGTGAATAATGTAACAAAACAACATGAAATCTATATATACTGGGACGGAGGGAGTAAAAGAAAGTACAAGTTGAGGAAGGAGTAAAAGAAAGTACAAATTGACACATGAAACTTGCTCCAGTAACAATTATAAATTCTATCAAAGGAATTATGTATCAGAAAATACATTTAGTTATTTAGAACATACAATAGATCTTAAAAGAGTATATTGCTTTAGAAAAGCTAATAAATCAGCTAATAACTTAAATTCATAACATGCAAACATTAATTTTCTAAAAGAATATCCATGAGATATTTTTTGTTTACATGGCTTGAAGAATACGGAATGAGATCCCATTACTTATCGTTTGTTATGCTAATTTTAGAATAGGAAATTAATTTTCCAAATCGGATGGGTATGGGGTTCTCATACCTTTTCCTCACCTCGGGTATGAGATTTTCATACCTTCCTCTCACATAATTTCAATACTCAAACTTATGTTAAACATCATATTTGAGGAATGAGATACCAACCCCATATTGAGCTCATTCCAAACTCATATCCAAACTCTTACCAAACGGCCCCTGAGAGAACTATGATACATGATGTTCATATGAGGACTTTTAGAACTATGATACAATTGATTGGTTGTTATACCAAAATATACAATTTTTTAAGGATGATTTGTGATTCTCAGTCGTTTCGGATGAAATCCCGATTCTTACATGGACAAAAACAATGAAAAAATAAAATTAAATATAGATGCATATACATGAAATAATTATATAGGATTTACATGAAATAATTATAAAGTTAAATAAAGATGCGTATACCAAAATAATTATATATCAACCATCTCTTTCCAAATCGGAGTATATTTTTTTATATCCTTTTACTTTTTTTTATAGGATTTGTTCAAAGATATTGGACAATAATTTTTTAGGTTTCAACAAAAGACATTTTTAGCTTGAACAACACAAGTTGTTGGAATGAACAACATAATTGTTCTGTTTGAACACCACAAAAATTTCAATTGAACAACACAAGTTGTCTGAATGAACAAAAGTAGTTGTTCATTTCAATAAACAAGCAAATACAACAGCGAAAACTAATTGACCATGTATTAAAGAGTAGGGAGGAGGAGGAGGCGAATATGGAGACGATGGAGAACAATTCACAAGAAGAGAAGATCTTAAATGAACAACTTGGTCAATAAAGAGGAGAGATTTTATGAAACAGTATAATACTCGATCTCTCGGTTTCTTTTTAGGTCCCGTTCGGGAAGATTGAAAATGTGGTTGAAGGAGGTTGAAGTTGAAGAAACCAGCATAAATCAACCAGATTGAAGCAATTTTGTGGTGTTCGGCAATGATTAAGGGAAAAAGTGGATTGGGTTGAATGGAGTTGAAGGAAACTTGCATTTTGAATCAAATAGTGTCAATTAACTTGTTCTGTGCTTAAGGATTTTTCTCGTTTCTTTGTTTGCAGCGTCGATCTCTCGTATTCGTTCGCCTTCTGTCTCTGCTACTGAACTTGTGATGTCGAAGAAGAAGCGTCTGGCTTTGCAGGGGTGTTCGTCCGGTGCTCCTGTGAACGTGGAGCTTATGACGAGTTTGGAGTCTTCTCCGTCTCCACCACTCGTCAGGGTGACGCGTTCCACAAAGGGGAAGGAGAAGGTAGATGATGTTTCTGGGGAGCCGTTCGTCTCGGTTGACGGCTTTCCTGGTGTAGTTTCAGCTGCTTTTGCTCCTGGACGAGACCTTTTGAAGGCTTTAATGGGTCTTCATTCTTCTTCTTCTCTCGAACATTATACATCGAAGGATCCTGCTGACGTTATGGGGGAAGCTTTCGCTGCTCAGTGGCAGGTAAGGTTATGCTTGTTTGCTTTACTTTTGACTTTGTAGTTTTAGTACGTGTCCTTTATCTTTCTTTTGTTCTTCTCTCTAGGGGATTCAAGCCTCTCTGTGTGCTTGGACGTTGCTATCGAAGTATCCAGAGCAGTTGGAGGCGTTGGAGAAGAAGATGGCTAACGCTACTTCTAAGATTGCTCATTTACAGAGTGCTTTGGATGAGTCTCGTAATGCAAAAGCGGCGGCGAAGAAGAAGGCGGACGACACCGCCTCCCTTAATGAGAAGTTTACTGAACGCGTCCAAAGGTTGGAGCATGAGCTTCGTACTTTGGAGATGGATGTAACGGCGAAGACGATGCAACACGAGAGGGATTTGTCTGAGGCGATGATTTATTGGTCTTGGATGTCTCGGGTTGAGGTCTACGAGGAGTATGCTGCTGGCAAACATAAAGACTGGGATCCTGTTGGCGAACGTGCTGAGTTCCATAACGTTTATCCTGAGCTCCCTGCAGGTGTTGAAGCTGGTTCTTGTCCTACGCGTCCGGAATCTCGTCCTGAAGATATGGATGTCGATGGAGAAGATCATCCAGAGGAAGGAGAGGAGGATGCGAATGGTGCTTCCGGGTCGTCCGAAGGAGATCCAGATCTTTGTAACTTTATGTATTTGTTTTTCTTTTGGTGACGTGTATATCTACGTGTAGACGTTGTTACCCCTCTTTTTCTTGGGTTTTATTATCTTGCCTTTTGCTTTCTTTGAATGAAACTTCAATCTTATTTGTTCCTTCGCCGTCTTTCTTCTTGCATTTGTTTTTTGTCTGCAGACTCGTGCTTTCTTATATCTCTATCTCTACCCCTTTTGGTAGGTTTGATCCAAGCCTTTTTCATGCGCTTGGTTTGAAGCTACCAAAGAAATTTGTGCTAATGTTCTTTTGGTCTTTCGCGTCTTTATCTTATGAATGCGTAGGATTCACTTTTCTTTATGGGTTGTGACTTTTTAACCCCTTAGTTCGATACTCTTTTGTTCGTAACTCATGTGCTCGAGGTGTGCTTTGTTGACTTGATCAAGGAGTGTGGTCAATGCGACTTACTTTAGCTTATTTGCCGACTTACATGAGGTTTGGGTCCAGCATTTCCTTCGAACCCAGAAGCGAGTGGCGGACGTAGGTCAGCGTGTGATTTTGATCAGCTTGTGACGTTACCCCTTACTTTAAAGGTGGATCCTTTGCCTCACGCTAGCGTTTAGGTCGACGTCGAACTCTTTTAATCGATGGGCCTATTCATCGTGTATGGCGTCCGATTTCTTGATTCTTAGGACTTACGATGCCGGTGGACGCGTCCCTGCCGGTTTGGCGAATTGCCCATGGATTCATGACTCTCAGAGGGGCGGGAAGGCGTTAAGACGCGTTCCTGGAGAATGATCGTGTCAAATAGGTTTCCCTTGTTTGCTCAGAGGATCCGACCGGCTTCGTGAGGTACCGGGCTTCATTCCCCATGACCATTGCCACACGTCGCTAACAATCATGGGAAGCGTCGACTTAGGGTCGGCGGTTCGGCTAACGTTTCCTACGCGTAGATGTGGCCTTGAACGCGTAAACTAACGGAATTCTCCCCCGACGCGGATTTTCACCGCGACCTTCTTGCTTCTTATTTGGTACACCATACTCGAGAGGCACGTTCTCTTAATAGACATGGAGCAAGTAATTGGAAACGAAACATCTCAGCATGCTTGACAAGTCGGAAAGAAAGGTCTACTTGTATATAAAATAGAAGATGCATCATACTTGAACTAAACGTGACATTGACGCCTACCCCTAGTCTCTATGAGCCCCTGTCGTATTGACCTAATCGAGAACGACATGTTTTTATTGAAAACTTAAAAACTACTCATGCAAAGGAAATAGAAGGGTAGTTTAATGGACGCATAAAAAGCATCTTGATTACTCTCTCGACCATGACTTATCACGGCGGATGGTGTTTCAGGAACATGTAGCTTAGATCGGGGTTCTCCGCCATAATTTTTTTCCATCTTTGGACTCAGAGACTCTGCTTGTACTTCCTTACGGATACGTTGTTCTTATCAACGTCTTTGCTCAGCGTAGGGGATGAATCTTTTCTTAACCATGGCCTTCCCAGTATCATGTTATAGGGCGACTCGGCTTCCATTACTACGAACTTGGTTTGCATGTTTACCCCTTCCGCTAGGGTGGTTAGAGTGATTTCTCCAAGCATGTCGGCCACTTCGCCGCTGAATCCTACTAGAGGGATGTATTTCTTCACTACGTCGTCGCTGGAGAGCCCGAGTTCCTTGATTGCGGATAAGGTGACGATGTTTGCTGAACTTCCGTTATCTATAAGGATCCTCTTCACCCTGCAGTTTCTAATGGTTAGGGAATAACTAAGACGTCGTGATGATCCACCGAACCGTTTGGCTCATCGAACGTGATGGGATAGCCCTTCTTAACGGTCCTCACGTGATACACCGGTAAGACGCTTCCTTCTCTGCGTAGTGTTTTGGCGTTCTTCTTGGCGGCTGAGACTGTATAGCCGCTAACCGGAGATCCTCCAAAGATTGTGTTAACTGCCCTTGACCGGCTTGATGGAGGCGGTGGCGAGGCGGATCTATTTCTTTCTCTACCTCTTTCGAACGCGTCACGACTTTCTTTGGAGAGTAGGTCTAGCAGGTCGCCTCTTTTCAAAAGACTGAGGAGAGTCTTTTCGCGATGGAGAGTGCCTTCGTGGAGATCGACGCCTTTCTTCGAGGTGATTTCGAAGATCTTCCTCTAAGCGTATTGCTTCCATTTCTCTTGCTCTCGTTATCTCGAACGACTCGGTACATGTCCTTGTCAGTTCTTTATATAAATCGCTATCTTTGGGGAGGGCGCGTCTGAATGCGTCGGAGGCGGTAGCTTCCGTGCAACTTGGGATCGTGACTTTTTCGTCGTTGAAACGCTTAAGAAACTCCCTTATGGTTTCACCCCTGTTCATACGCATGTTGTGGAGATCTGACGGTTGTTTCGCAAAGAGCTTGCTACTGGCGAATTGTAGCCTGAATTGGTTGGATAGTTCAGCGTAGGACGAGATGCTTTCTTGAGGCAAGTGGATGAACCATGTCAAGGTGGGACCTTTCAATGTCGAGCTAAAGAATTTGCACATCATTGCTTCTTTAAATCTTGGGTCGATAGGACTTGTGGACAGCTTGGCTTTGTACAGTAAGATATGTTCTTCGGGGTCGCTTGATCCATCGTAGACAGGGAGATCCGCAACGGTGAATTTCTTTGCGATCTTCTGGATGGCGATACTCCTAATAAAAGGGCTTTCCTCGAACGCATGCTCTTCTTCGGGTATTATGGAATTTGGAGCTCCTGGCCTAAGCATCATCTCCTTTCTTAAGGCTCTGACTTGTTGGGCTACGATACTCGCGACCGCGTTGGGAGTTAGGGCTTACTTTTTGGATGGCTCTCCTCGGCCCGCTCTCGTCGATGTGATTGGTCTTGGGCGTCTTGAGAGCTCAAGGTCTTCTTCCTCGTCGGCTACGGCATCCATGTCCAGACGACGAACGACACTCCGATCGCGAACGTAAGTGGGAGGCTTAGCGGACTCTGTCCTGAGTTCTTTTATAACAGAGCGTAGTCGCTCATTTTCTTTGGCGAGTCCCATCGTTTTTTCTTCACTGGCGCTTTTGGCCTCTTCCCAGGATTTTTGGACGCTGTAGAAGTGATTCTTGACGGAGGCCGTGTTGGTGACGTCATCGTCGGCTTTCTTTTTGGTTGCGGGATCCTCGTCTCTGGCGATGTCGGAAACGTTCTCGAATTCTTCTTCCGAATCTCCCTGCATTGGATCGTTGGGGTTTGTAACTCGTTCTTTGTTCTTGAGACTGAGGGAGTCCTTTACGCGTTCTTCGGTCTCTGAATCCCTGTTGTTGCGAGGGCTATTGGTTGGAGACGTCATGGATTCCTGCAAAAAAAAAGAGGTTCCCTTTGTGTGGAAAGATGACACCTTTTTGATCAAGCCCCACGGTGGGCGCCAATTGTTTGTAGCGAAATTATCAACGAGATGATAACTAAGCAATTGTAGGGCAAAGATCAAAGAGAACAGTATAATCTTAACACTAAGAGAACGAGACGAGAGAATAAGGTTGAAACTTGAACTTTCTTGTGGTATTGATATTACGGCGTAGCGTCAGATGATTACAAAAGGTTGGCGTTAACCTTTATATAGGTTAACCCTAGGATCCTACTAAGGAAATAAGATCTTTTTCTTTTCCTTCTACCTTCTAACGATATAATAAATATGGTAAAAGATATTCTTTTATCTTACCTTTTACCATTTACATGAATATAATACAGAACAAGGTAACTAAGTGGCGGCTGACCTAATTCCCATAGCTGAACGGCGTGCTCTTCCTTATAACGTCACGTCGACGCCATCCTTCGTTCTTCACGTCGCGTCGCTTCTATGCTTCTACGCGTAGCTCCTTAGCGTTCCATAGTCGTCGTATTTTTAGGCACAAACAGAGACCTTTTCTAAAAACTGCAAATACAAATATTAATGTGAGTACAAGTGCTTTGACGATGGAGTTTGATGGGGATACGGTTCAATACAATATATATGATATGAACCCCATTGAGAAAAATTCTCTAAATGTTATCGATGTGATTAATCCTACTGTAGAGAATGTCATAGGAGATGCACCTGTAGATGTTGTTGTATCTACTAATTTGCAGGAAGTTCAGGCTATTTTAGACCCCGATGGTAAGTTTCCTTCTCATCCATTGGGCATTCGCCCCACTGTGCTAAACTTGTCAGACGAGAAACCATTGTCTTCTCGTGTGCATGCACTTAAGATTGAGCTTCAACAACCGCCCGGTAAGATCAACAAAGGGAAAGAGAAAGACATTACTTTCATTGCTAAGGATAAAGTGGTTAAAGTGAATGGAAAAAGGTTTAGATCCTTCCATGTGTGGTTCAACAAAGAGTTCAAGAAAGGATCAGTTATCTCGAAACCGAATGGTGTCAGCTGAATCATCTGAGTATGATGTCGAGCCACGACATTAACTCTCTCACATAAATCTCTCTCACATTAATTCTCTTTCGTACGCTTTTGTTTGGAACTAAGTTGTGCATGGAAACAATTGGATGACGCCACGAAGTGAAGGCGGCGACCAGGCAGCAACCGAGCAGCGACCGCCGCCAAATCTACGGCGACCGCCGCCCCAAAAGCAGCCCCCGCCGCGAATTCCTTTTTGCTACGACTTTTTGACATCTAATTGCGGCGACCGCCAGCTTGCCTCCGGCGACCGCTGCCCCAAAAAGCAGCGATCGCCGCCAATTCAACTTGGCTACGACTTTTGTCAATTAATTGCAGCGATCACCGCCCAACCTACGACAATCGCCGCCTCTCAGGTATGGTTTCTAAACCCGAGCGGAAAAAAAGAATATGTGAGATTAAAAAAAAAACATAATAATAAAAAAAAAGAGAAATAAGAAAAAAATAAAAGAAAATGAAAAAAAAATAGAGTGAAAATCTGATATCGGTATTATACCTCTTCTCTTCACCCTCACTTTACCAAACTCAAACTCAAACACAAACCCCTCCCTTACCTTTTCTCTCCCACACAAACCCTCAAAAAAAAAAAAAAACCCTACCCTCTCTTCTACTTGCCGCCGTCGGCCAGATCCCCCCCCTCAACACCCGCCGGCGACCAACATCTGTTCTCGTTCGGACCACAACAAAGGGCAGCGACCTCCGCCATCTCCACCACGATGTTTCAGATGATGCAGAGGATGGATACGAGGCAGGAGGCAATGGAGGTTGATTTTAGGGAGTTCAGGCAGCAACAACAGTTTTTCAGTGACGAGCAGAGCTTCATGAGAGGTCAACTTACTCAGCTTGTTGACAATCAACTTGATTTCCGTACCATTCAGCAGCGGCAGACCGAGAACATACAGAGCTTAGAAGATCAGATGCGATCCTGGGACATTTTCATGACCCAACATTATCCACCACCTCAGTAGCGGTACTCTCTTTACCTCCCCTTATCATTCAGTCTTTAATTCATTGAGGACAATGTCAGCTTTAAGTGTGGGGGAGTAGATATTGTATTTGTTATTGTTATTTTGATATTATGATTCTGAAAAATACAAAATAAAAAAAAAAAAAAAAAATAGAAAGAGCCACAAAAATATGAAAAAAGGCAGAAAAATCCTGGGATAGCAAGATCTATGCAATAAGCAGGTGGCTTGGACCGGCTCTAGGCTGGGGTAATATGAAGTCTTGAGAGATGTGAGTTTTTGTGAGCCCTGGAACAATTAATGAGTGGTCATGATGAAAACCCGAGAGGGCGCTGATACGCTGCACTTTATATAGCGTAACTAGGGATTATTACATTAGTTTAGGAGTATTATCATATGTGTTTCGAGTCATTATTATGTTCTGAGATATTTATTAAGAAGTGAAGAAATGAAGATCAGAACCGAAGAAGAAGAGTCGAAGACGAAAAGACGAGCTCAGAATCAGGAGCGACAGCGATCGCCATGGTTTGATGGCGATCGCTATATGGTGATGGCAAAGTGCAGCCAGGTATAATATATATTGAAGAGTTGGGCCCATTATTGAATAAGCCGGCCCGTTAGAAGAATTGTGACTATGAGGCTGTTGCTGCTTTGTTGGACTGGGTTTGCCATGGAGCCGATTTGCTGGCCCATTTAATGAAGAAGCAAGGTGGAGCCCGCGTGGAGGAAGCTGCACAAATTGGAAGCAAATACTCCGTACAAGCCATGCTTCCCTTTTATTCCTTTTTGCTTTATTTCTTTCCTTTTTCCTTTTTCCTTAATTAGTTTTAGGATATTTCTTTTACCATATATTTTTAGGGTTAGTCTCTATATATACCCTAGTTATTATCATCTTTTCCATCAGACAATTTAGTTCTGCAACCATGAGCTGGAACTAATCTCCATTGTTTTACTTAGCGGTTGAAGCCTTCAGTTATTAAGTTGTGAGATTTCTAAACTCTTGTTCTTTTCCTACGGGTTTGTATTAATTCTCTTGTTCTTCATCTATTGATTTCTATTAGTTTTGCTAGCTTGATCACCTAGTTTGATTGATAGTTTTCTATTGCTAGACTAGGAATATACGGTGGAATTCCTTGTCATTGTAGCGCTCATATCTGCATGATCTGGTAGTTGATTGCTTTTATGAAAGAGAATTGATTGCATGTTAATACTTGACGGTTGTAAGTTATTGCATGCATCCTTATAATTTCTGTGCCCTTTGCTGCTATTTCATCTAATCTTGAGAGGTTTCCCTGATTGTTGAATAGTAAGTATTATCAGGACCGGTTGGCCTGCTGATATATTAAAGATTGGAATAGGAACATTCCCTAGGATTGATAAGAACTTGAGATAAATCTATGATCAACTTGATTGACTGTTGTGTGGATACTTGCTAGGTAAAACTCATTCTCATCATATTCACAACCAAACCTTCTTTGCTTGATACTTGTTACTTTTGTGTTCCATACAATCAAAACCCCCCCTGATTACTTGTTACTTGTTCACTAGTTGATATTTCACTTGACTGCATTGATTTGGTGTTTTGATTCCCTTGGGTTCGACCTCTACTTACTTGCTATACTCTAGTTAGTGTTTAGAGTTTATTTCTTTGATTTGGCACTACGACTTTAGCCTCATCAGGCGCCTAAGCAAAATGAGTGCTAAGAAAAGAGAGATTTTTAGGATTCATTATTGTTTTGGCGAGGTGACATAAGTTGGAGGTGATATAAGGAGGAATTTGGGTAGGACATTTTGGAGCTATAAGGCGTTAGTTTTGGTCATAATTTCTTTGATCACATTTGTTAGTGTTGTTGGAGGATGAGACTATTTAGTGTTGATTGAGTTGGGTGTTGGTTGTTGGTTGTTAGCTAGGACGTTGGTGATTTCACTTGTTTAGAGTTATGAGGTTACATGTTTAGGTGCTACATTCTTAGTATTGAGTTCTCTTGTGTACTTGGGTGTCTATGAACTATATTGATGATGAGTAGTAGTTTTCTATCTACTCGGGACGAGTAGAGATTCAAGTGTGGGGGAGTTTGATACACACGGTATCATAGTGTGTAAGTATGGTGTTTTAGGGTGAGATTATTGACTTTTAGGAGCGTCTTGGAGCTTATTCATGCATTTGGAGTGAAGACGACGTATGGAGCTTTATGTTGATATTAGAGACTTATTACAAAAGAAGAAGAGAATCCAGCAGAAGACCGACGAGAAGACAGAAGAAGATGAAGACTATTGCTGGCGGCGACAGCCGCCAAACCTACGGCGATCGCCGCCCATTCCACGTGAAGAAGTTGAGTTATTACTGGCGGAGACCGCTGCCCAAAAGGCAGTGACTGCTGCCTCTGTCAGATCCAAATTACTATCTCTATTTTCTATTGTTTTTGTTATTTTTCCTTATTTGTTTAAACTCGTTTTATGCTTTATTTTTAGGATATTATTTCTATATAATTAGGTTAGAGGAGAGCCTGTTCTTCTCTAACCCCGTTTACACTTTTCTATTCATCAACAGACAGTTTGTTATGAAGAACTAAGACCTTTGCTTAGTCAGACAATTGAAGCATTCGTTTTGATTAAGTTGTGAGATTTCTCGTTCCTTATCAATTGTTTGGAATTAATCTATTCTCTTGCTTGAATCTTTCATGATTAATATTCATTGTTTCTAGCCTGATCATCTAGGTATCGTCTTTATTGATCTATTGCAAAATTAGATTGTTACTGGTTGAGCATATCTAATTCGTAGTAGCAACTGCATCGTGCTAGTATCTGGTTGTGCTAGTCTTATGTGGAGAGAATTGATTTACATCTAGGATAAAAGCTGGTTGTTTTATGCTGATGTATCCTGATTATATCCCTGATCTTAATGCTGCTATTAAACTGAATCTTGATAGTTTCATGGTTGTTAAATTAGTTAGAGCTATTAGTATCTGTTTGTGCTAATAGCTAATTCAGAAAAGGAATAGGAATTTCCATTGCATGAGATATTGAATGAGTTATCTAAGATCAACTTGTCATACGAAGTGTGGATATTTGTTTGGCTGAGCTATTTCCCAATTACTGATTCCATCATCTTTTACTTGTTACTATTTGCATGCTTGGTTACTTAAGACAAACAAAACCCCCCTTTGGTAACTTGATTGATACATATATTTCATACAGAACTAGAATCTGTCTCCCTGAGGACTCGACCCTTACTTGCCTAGGACTGCATATTAGGTTTGTTTGGATTACTTGCATAGGAGCAATTAGCACGACAAATTGTTGTTATCACTCTCCCTTCTATCTAAATAACGACATAATAAATAAGGTAAAAGATATTCTCTACCGTATCTTTTACCAATTACAAGAGTATTATAAGGAATAGGATGAAATATGCTCGGCCGACCTAATCATCAAGATAAACGAGACCTTTACCACGTCTTGTCACGTCGACAACGTTCTTCATTCCTCTCGTCGCGTCGAGACAATTCTTCTACGCGTATCTTACCATGCGTTCCATACTCGTCGTATTTTTAGGCACAAACAATACCCCTAAGGCGTCTTACAGGGCTTAACGTCTAGTAGAGCTGGGAGACGCCTTCTTTCTTCAAGGAATACGTCTTCATTGCATTAGGAACGCGTTGATGATTACGTGACTTGAATTTTTAATATCGTCGCAAAGTTTTGATCATCATTCTCCTTCAATCATTTCCATACGACAGATGGGGGGCTTCGTTACTTGTGTCGGTAACGTTCAATCATAACGGCTAGTTTCTCAACGGCTATAATGCCGTTGGACTTTCTCCCGTTTTCTTCGCCATTTCTTTGGCTATATAAGGAGAAGATCTTCATTTTTCTCCTACTTCTTCTGCTATTCGTCTACTCTGAACATCTCTTTCTTTCTCGCTTGCTTACGTTCAAAAAAGATCATTTGCTTCTCATTTCTTCAGATTTCTTCTCCACTCTTTCTTTTAGCCTCCTAAAATGGCTTCTTTCTACGTACCAAAATTCATCTTGAAGGATTCTGATTGCAAATCGACAGAGGCACGGGACGTCGAGAGACTGAGATCGTTGGCGAATCTTGGTCCCGAGGTGGAGATTGAGATACCTCCACAAGGGGTATTTGCCGACGCACATCGCCCAGGGTGGATTGTGGTATACGAGTACCCTTTCCTTACTGGTCATCGGTTTCCTTTCTCGCTTTGACAAAGGCGTTCATACTTACGCTAGGAGTTGTCGTAGGTCAACTTCTGCCGAGTGTTTGGAGAATCTTTGGTGCTCTAGACGATGTAAAAGAGAAACATGGCATCGAGATTGTTGTCGACGACCTTGCTTATTCTCTAAACGTTCAAACTAAAACGGTTGGAAGAGTAGGTCTTAAATCAAGACCTAAGGCGGCTAGGATCGCCATCGAGGGAAGTCAGGCTGATCGTCACTGGGTCGACTTCTTCTATTTTGTCAAAAAATCGACTCTTGGTGAGGAGTGTTCTTGGTTGATCGAGTGCTGGAATCCTACGAGTGAGTTTGCTTTTTCCTTCGGATCTTTGTTTCACATGTCGTTACTCGTTGATGTCTTACTTTATATTGTTCTTCCTTGTAGTTAACACGGATGCTATCGTGGTGAGGCGGGAGACTAAGAAGGTTATTGACAGACTTCTCGAGATCCCTGAGAGTGATCGAACTTTTCATGGGCACGACGGGAAGGGTCATTGTATTGCCTCTACGACCTTGACTGGTAATGTATCCACGCTCTTTTACCTTGTTTTTCTTTTTCTTTTTCTTTGAGGGTCCTAACCTTTTTCCTTGTTGATCTTTTAGTATCCGCAGATCTTTCTCGCATTCGTAGCAGAGGACAGTCTGCGTCTGCTTTCATCGCGTCGCGGAAGAGGAGTCGTATTGGAGATGGGACTGCTTCCGAGGTTCCTATCCATATCACGCCAATGATTTCTCTCGTCTCGTCTCCATCTCCCTCTTCAATTCCGGCGAAGAAGTCGCGTAAGGGTAAGGAGAAGGTTGTTGAGAGGTTGAACTTCAACTTTGAGACCGTGGGCGACTTTCCGGGTGTTATCTCTCGTGTTGTTGCGCTTGGAAGATCATTTTTGCCCGCCATGAAGGGGCTTCAAAATCCTCTGTCGCTCGACTACTATTTGCCGATGGAGACGGAAGATGTGATAGGAGAAGCTCTTGCTACGCAATGGCAGGTAGGTTTTTCTTGGTTTTTACGCCGAGTCTCTTGTCTTCGATTCTATTCTGACCTCTTTATCTTCTCTTTTTTAGGCTTTTCAATCTTCGTTGTGCATCTATGGGCATTTCTCTGATTTTGTCGATCGGATGAAAGCTATGGAGGCCAAGCAATCGGCCAAGGAGGCGAAGATTAAGGAGCTTAATGCGACGGTTGAGGCGTCGCGTAAGGCGGAGAATGAAGCTCAAGAAAAGGTTGCGGCGGCGCTTAAACTTCACGTCGATCTTGCCAAACAGGGTGAAGATTCAAAGGCGAGGATTGCTGCCCTGGAGGACGAGAAGGCTAAGGTGGAGAAGAAGCTTGCTTCCGAGCTCAAGGAGGTGAAGCTTTATTGGTCTTGGCTTTCTCGTGTGGAGGTCATTGAACAGTATGCTGCTGGTCAACACCACGGTTGGGATCCAGTGAAGGAGCGGAGGGAGTTTTAGGAAGCATTCGCGGAGCTCCCTGAAGGCGTCGAGGAAGGACCTACGCCTATGAATCCTCCGACGAATCCTCACGTCATGGAGGATGATGTCCCTCATCTTAACGAGGTTGATCCTAATGACGACGTCGAAGATAACGAGAATGTTGGTGAAGAAGCTGTCGTGGAAGACTATGAAGACGAGGGCGTGGATGAGCATGAGTATGAGGACGCGGATGGCTCTTCATCGAGCTCTTCTGAGTCTGGCAGCGACTCTTTGTGATTTTTCTGGGGTCATTCTTCCCTTGGACTTCTTGTAAATTTCTTTTTCTTTCTGTTTATGCGTCGCCGGCCTTCAGGGCGTTTTCTTGTAAATACTTTCGTTCTTGCCCTTCATGATGGGCCTCTATAATATAACTTTTTTTTGGAAATGCTTACTTGTTGATGAAGATGTCTCCGAGATCTTTCATGTTTGGAGTATGTCGTTGCGTCCAGGTATGCTTTTGATGGCGTATTTGTCCATGAGTTACGCGAGTAACTTTTGGATCCCTTTGAGTCAACCTTTGTCATTCCAATTTCTTCGCCTCGGGGGTGCTCCTTGACTACCTTATCTTTTACAGGCAGGTGGTCTCGGTCTTATTTTGACGCGTATCCTATATATTCCTCGGCTTTGGGTGTGTTTTCATGTTTCCTCGAGTGGTCCTACCCCTTTTGGTAGGTTTGACTTAGGCTCTTTGTAGACTAGGTTAGAGCTACAAAAGACTCTTCTTTATTTGTTGCATTTCGTACTTCGTTCCTTGCATCTTATGCGTCGTTCTTTGTGTCGGAGGCGTTTTGGGAGCTTACTCTTTATCTGGCTTTGATATCTTATGTACTTCGCTTTGGCACGCGTATTTTGCTCTGCGTACGTACAAAACCGTTTTCTTATTGACTTTCAACTTCCGCGACCCCTTACGCGTAGCTCGTTTGTGAGTACGTAGGTTTGGTCCTTTGGCTTTCACTACTTTATCTTTTAGGGTGTGGTTTTCTACCCCTAGTATGATACTTTGTTCGTGGTGAACGCGTTAGAGGGTTTTTTACTCACTTGATAAGGTGATATGGTCATTGTGGCTGCTTTAGTTACGTTGCCGGCTTACATGAAGGTTGGGTCCAACATTTCCTCCGAACCCTGAAGCGAGTGGCGGACATAGATCAGCGTGTGATTTTATCAGCTTGTGACGTTACCCCTTACTTTTAAGGTGGGTCCATTTCCTCACTCTAGCGTTAGATCAACGTCGAACTCTTTTAATTGACGAGCCTATTCATCGTGTGGCGTCCGATTTCTAGATTATTAGGACTTACGATGTCGGTGGGCGCATCCCTGCCGGTTTGGCGTTTTGCCCGTGGATTCATGACTCTCAGAGGGGCCGTGGAAGGCGCGAGTACGCGTTCCTGGAGAGTGGTCGTGGCAATAGGTTTCCCTTCTTTGCTCAGAGGGCCATGCCGGTTTCGTGAGGTGCCGGACTTCATTCCCCATGACCATTGCCACACGTCGCTAACAATCATGGGAAGCGTCGACTCGGAGTCGGCGGTTTGGCTAACGTTGTCTACGCGTAGGCTAACGAAACTCCTCCCCGGCGCGGATTTTCGCCGCGGCCTTATTAAGCTTGATGTTACGTCATAGACAGAGAGCAAGTAATTTGGAAATAGAACAACTCGGCATACTTTGGCACGTTGGAGGAAAAAGAGTGTACTCATGTATTAATAAAGGAATGCATCATGAATTAACAAACTTCGACGCTGACGCTTACCCCTAATCGTCACGACCCCTTGTCGCTTCGATGCTAAGATAACGACGCTGACTTTATTGAAATTCTTGGAAGAAACTAATCCTACTCATGCAAGAAAGAACACAAAGAAAATAATACTAGGGAATTTCGAAATTCTTATCACTCCGTTCGACTTATGGTGGGTGGTGCTTCAGGAACATGTGGCTTAAATTGTTGCTCTTTGCTTGGACTTTTCGCTCGTACTTACTTGGCGGATTGGCATCCTCCCGCTTGTCAAACTTTGCTTTTCTTATCGTGTCAGGGACCAACTCTCCACCCCTAGCTTTTCCTTCGTGATTCCTTGATTGCTACGCCTTATTTTCTTTACCTAACGATGACTTAGTGGCTTTTTTCATTCCAATGCTATAGCACTCTCTCACGACTTGAAGCTCGCCTTTGATCTCTTGGATCCCCCATGGAGATGGAAATTTCAAGGATTGATGATACGTCGAGGGTACAACTTTCATGTCGTGTAGCCAAGGTCTTCCTAGGATAATGTTGTATGGTGATTCGATATCCATCACCGCGAACTTTGCTTGTGTATTGATACCCCTTGCATAGGTTGCCAATGTGATTTCTCCCAACATGCTCGCTACTTCACCACTGAATCCTACTAGAGGAACGTACTTCTTTACGACGTCGTCGTTGGATAGTCCGAGTTCTTTTATAGCAGATGTAGTAATTATGTTGGCGGAACTCCCGTTGTCTATGAGGATTCTCTTGACCAAGCAATTGCTGACGGTGAGGGAGATAACTAAACCGTCGTGATGCTCCACCATCTCGTTTGGCTCCTCGAACGTGACCGGGAAGTTTCTTCTGGTAGGACGAATTTGATAAACTCGCGTCATATCACTATCGTCGCGTAGAATCTTAATGTTCCTTCTAGCGGCGGATACGGTGTAGCCGCTCGCGGAAGAGCCTCCGAGGACGGTGTGTATAGTCCGGGTATGACTTGACGGAGGTGGAGGAGGAGTAGGGGACTTCTTTTCTCTCTTCGCCCCTTCGAACACGTTCCTTCCTTCTTTGGAGAGTAGATCTTTCAAATCTCCTCTTTTTAGCAACCTTAACACCTCTTTTTTCAGGGTGTAACAACCATCTGTCGTATGACCCGTGTCGTTATGGAATTCGCAGTACCCCTTCCCTGTTCCGGGCCTTCTTCCAGGATTTGGTTTTCTAGGCCACTGCACGTCACGTAGTTCTTCCATTGCGCTCATGACTCGCAACGCGTCGGTCTTCATAGAGATACCTTTGTCCACCATATAGACGCTATCAACTTCGCTCACAACATGCACCGTTTGTGGTTCCCTTTGGAACGGCTTGTTTCTCCTATCATGGCGTTCCCCTCGCTCTTGATGTCGATCGTTGTGTCGACGTGGAGGAGAGTTCCTACGCGGGAGAGTTCGCCTACGTGGAGATCGAGAACTTTCTTCATTGTATATTAGAAGATCCTCCTCTAAGCGTATGGCTTCCATGGATCTTTCCCTAGTTGAGACGAATGATTCGGGGCGAGTCTTCGTCAATTCCTTGTACAGATCACTATCTCGGGGAAGTGCGCGTCTGAACGTGTCGGCCACGGTAGCCTCGCTACAATCTGGGATTGTAATCTTCTCGTCATTGAAACGCTTCATAAAGGCTCTTATGGTCTCGCCCCTGTTCATACGCATGTTATGGAGATCCGAGGGTTGCTTTGCAAACAACTTACTGCTGGTGAATTGTAATCGGAACAAGTTGGAGAGTTCGGCATAGGAGGAGATACTTCCCTTGGGTAAGTGGATGAACCACGTCAAGGCTGGACCTTTCAGCGTCGAGTTAAAGAACTTGCACATCATTGCTTCCTTTAATTCTGGCTCAATTGGACTTGTGGAGAGTTTGGCCTTGTAGAGTAAGACATGTTCTTCCGGGTCATCTGATCCATCGTAGACGGGGAGATCGGCGACGATGAAATTTTTGGCGATCTTCTTGGCGGCGATAGCGGCAACAAAAGGACTCTCTTGAAATCCGAACTCGTGCTTAGGGATTATGGATTTGGGAGCCCCGGGCATCTGCATCATCTCTTTTCTTAGGGCTCCGACCTGTTGCGCTACGAGCGCAGCGACGGTGTCCGACGTCATCTTTTCCTCGGATATGTTTTTCTGAATCGTTTCTGTTGGGAGGACATGACCATGGTGTCCTTGAGGCTGGTATACGTCGTCTTCTTAGACGACCGCATCCATATCAAGGCGTCGGACGAAACTCTGACCGCGAACGTAGGTATGTGGCCCTGTGGAACCCGCTTTGAGTTCCCTGATTATGGAGTTCAGTCTCTCGTTTATCCTTAGTGAGCTCCGACGCCGTTTTCTCGCTCGCGTACATGGCTTCAACCTGGGCTTTTTCGAAGGACTCGAAATGCGCTCGAACGGCGGCCACGTCGGTTACTTCATCGTCTGCCCCTCGTTTCTCCACGGGAGCACTTCTTTTTGGAGTGCCAGGGGTGTTTTCGAGACTTTTTCTTGCGTCTTCATTCACAGGGACGGGAGGAATTGTTGCAGGGCCTTATTCTTCGGATTTCCCTTCATCATTACGCGGACTGTTGGTTGGACTTGTCATGATTTCCTGCAAAAAAGAAGTTCTTTTCGTATGGAAAGACGATACCTTTTTGATCCAGCCCCACGGTGGGCGCCAATTTTTTGTAGCGAAATTACCTACGAGAAGATAACTAAGCAATTGTAGGGCAAAGATCAAAGAATACGGTATAATCTCAACACTCAAGAACAAAGTAGGAAATTAGGGTTGAAGCTTGAACTTGGTATTATTCGAATGGAGGCTGGATGCTTACAAAGCAGGCATTAGCCTCTATATATAGGCTAACCCTAATAATATCTTTAAGGAAAACGAGATCTTATCTCTTCCTTCTATCTAAATAACGACATAATAAATAAGGTAAAAGATATTCTCTACCGTATCCTTTACCAATTACAAGAGGATTATAAGGAATAGGATGAAATATGCTCGGCCGACCTAATCTTCAAGATAAACGAGACCTTTACCACGTCTCGTCACGTCGACGACGTTCTTCATTCCTCTCGTCGCGTCGAGACAATTCTTCTACGCGTAGCTTACCACGCGTTCCATACTCGTCGTATTTTTAGGCACAAACAAGGGGTATCTAACAAAACTAGTTAAATTCAAATGGATATTACTAGCTAACACAGATCAGCCACAAAAAATCTGACAGGCCGTACAATTCACTATTCACTCATACCAGATTAATTCCCAGCCACACAATTCAACTTTGGTGGTACACTTTCCCGCCAAATTTGATGTAAGCTCACTTAGAGCAAATTTTTGCTCCAAAATTATTGTAATTTCTCTTATCTTAACTTCATCTTCCTCATTGATTCCGTTTTTTCTCTTCTCCTCATTAAATCTGCTTCATATCCTGCCAGCCAACTGTTTCCATCTCTTTACATCCTTGGTGGTTTTGATATCTCTCCACCATACACAAGAAGGAATGGGTAAGTTGACATATTAAATGCAAACGTTTTTTTGTGTATTGGTAGCAGTAAATGACTATGTTTTCTTGTTTTGGCTTGTTTAGGTCAAACATATATGCTCTCCTGAATATGTGGAGGCAAGTGGAAGGTGGAGAATGAACTTTGGGTGTATGAAGACCCTAAAAAGGCAAAGGGTTTGATGGTCAGTGATGAGATCGGTTATGAAGGGCTGCTGAAAATGGTTGAACAAAAACTTGTCATTGATCTTAACAGGTTTGACTTAAAGCTCAGCTACATGCCTCCACAAAATGTTCATCTTCCTCCTTTCTATATTTCTGATAATGATGATGAAGACGCATTCTTCTTCTTGAACATGTCAAACTGCAAAGATAGAATATGGTCAAGAACAATCACAGCAGGCATGCCAATTCATCGTTCATTTCCAAGAGTATTCTTGATAGGTATGTATTGTTTCTATCTTGTTGAAATATTTAACCTGGCGGGATAGAGTATGAAGGGTGACCGAATGTTTTTGAACACATGTAACAGGTTCAAAGGTCGCAAGGACGCACCAAGGGCAAAAGAGATACAAGTTATCATGAAAGATCTAGGAGTCCATACCAGTTATTCCAAAGCAAACAGAGCAAGACAAAAGGCAGAGGACATTATTCGAGGGTTTCCCGAGGAAGGTTATAGTCAACTTTACTCATGGCTTCATATGTTGAAAGAAGTCAATCCTGGATCACATACAACCTTAATATTGGATTCTCAAAACCGATTTAAGTACTGTTTCTGGGCATTGGGTGCTTGTATCAGGGTTGTTCCTCATTTGAGAAAGGTAACTTTTAAAACTATATCTTTTTCCTGTCCAGATAATAGGTAGTGGGTGGAGAGATAATAACTGATGGGCGAAGGGATATGATTTCAGAAGAATAGATATAATTACCTGGCGGGATATATTATAGAGTGTGACAGGTTATATGATGTATCAGGTGATTTGTGTTGATGGAGCACACTTAGGAGGGAGATTCAATGGCCATCTTCTTCTAGCTACTGCCCAAGATGGAAACAAACAGATCTATCCCTTGGCTTTTGCTGTAGTAGACAGTGAGAATAAGGATTCTTGGTCCTTCTTCTTTGAAGAGTTGAAGACGGCTGTTGTACCAGATAGTGTGGATGTGGTTTTTGTGTCTGATCGTCATTTGGCTATTAAAGCCGCTTTGAGACAAGTTTACATTCTTGCACAACATGGATATTGCATTTATCATATGCTGCAAAACTTCAAGCAAAAGTGCACTTGGGGAGGTTTGCAAGACCAGTGGTTTAAGGTTGTAAAGGCGTACACTGTAGAAGAGTATAGGACTGAGCTTGAGATCCTACAAAACAGAACTTCGGTTGTGGCAAATATGGCTCTCAAAGTGTCTCTTGAAAAGTGTTCTAGGGCATATTTCACACCTGAGAGGTACAACATCATGACGACAAACAATGCAGAATGTCTGAACAAGGTGTTTAAACAGGAGCGTATGTGGCCTATTGTAGCATTATTTGATGTTATATTACTTACCTTTTCCACCTGGTTCTGTTAAAGGAGGGAGTCGGCTACTACATGGTGTGAGGTGACTACTAGGGCAGTGACCAAGACCATTGATAATAGGTATGCGGCATCTGTGAGCATGAGCATCAATAGGTTTAGTGATATTGAAGCAGAGGTGATTGATGAAAGGAACAAGTATGAGGTGAATCTTCGCCAACAAACTTGCCAATGCAACGTGGTTCAGAGAGATCGGATTCCTTGTAAGCATGCTTTGGCATTAGGAAAGGACAGGGGAGTTGATATTTCTACTGTTGTTAGTCACTTTTATACCAACAACATCTTGAAAGAAGTTTACAAGGAAACCATCCATTTGATCCCTCCACCCAACCAATGGGATGTTCCACAATCAATCTCCTCTCTTCCGTGTTTGCCACCACCATAGAAAAGGGGACCTGGAAGACCAAGGTTGAATAGATATAAGGCTAGGTGGGAGAGGCCCTACAAACGAGTGTCCACGAGATGTGCAAGATGTGGTATGTCTGGCCATACTCACAACACGTGCTCCCGGGCTGCAAGGGGAGGACAGTCAAGGCGAAGACCATAAGGTAAAAGGGTAAGACAACAAGGTTCTAACTTTTTGGTATATGAACAATGCTAACTTTTTGGTATGGCTTTGGTAAGATTATCCCGCCATGTTTGATGTTTTATCCCGCCAAAATACAGGTGTTATCCCGTCACATTTACTTTTACCTTTACTTTTCTAAGTCGTATTATTTTGGGATGGATGTTGAAATGCTTTTAGTATTGATGCTGCTGACATGCTTTTAGTATGCTTTGTTAAGTTGTATGGTATTATCCCGCCACACATGCTGTTTTATCCTGTCACACATATTTTGTAACATCCATCCGGCTTCTATTTTGAATATCCCGCCACCTAACTCCACTACATAAATGCAGTCAAAGCACACATTTACTCCCTGCAATCTATCCTGCTCATTTACTCATAAAAGTAGTCAAACACGTTTACCAACCCAACACGTTAACCAACCCAACCTAACACATTTACTCATTTTTGGTCAAATTTGGAAACATAAATAGGCCATTGTTGTATACACCGAGCACAATCTATCCTGCTCATTCCTTTCTTTCTCAACAACCATACCTTTCTTTCTCTCTTTCTCTCAACTCCTTCATGGCTGGTTATCACGTTTCTCTCAAAAGTTTCTTCGTTGAAATGAAACGCTCATATGTAGAGGGGGACTGTCGTCTATGTATCCCCATCGGCCATGGAGACAAGTATTTGAAAGACTACAAGAACTGTGAAATAACACTTAAAGTTGGACTTCAGACTTCGGAAGTTCTTCTCACACACACAAAAAAAGGCTACCGCTTGGGCAGGGGTTGGAGAGCTTTTGTTCAGCACAATAAGCTCAAGTATAAGGATGAGTGCCTCTTCGACCTTGAAAGTGCAGATTCAAATGGTGTCGTGTACGATATTCAAGTGTACAACTATGAAGGAATGCAGTGACCAACAATGCCAACAAGCTTTATCATTTCATGTTATTTCAATCTTTTCAGTTTCCTTGTGTCGTTTTTTCCTTCATGTACTTGTATTATGTTTCTGTTTGGTATGGATTTGGTAAGATTATCCCGTCACACATTCTGTTTTATCCTGGCACCCATTCACTTACATCTTGACGCCTTTCAATGCTACCACAAATTAAATCTTTGATATGATAAGTCACACTAAAGAGAGATAATTTTTCATTATAAGAGAAGATTAAAGCATAGAAACTGAAAAAGCCGACATCATTGCACTTAGATCACAAACTAAAACATATCCCTCCACCCTTGCACACACATCCTGTCGAACTACATAGATTACACAACATTAGAGTCTCCATAGCATGGTATGTCGAGACGATAGTCCATGTCCCTGGTTGGGGGTTTGAAGTTACGCCTCCACCTCTTTTTCAGCTTCAAGGGGTGTTGATCGGTGACAATGAAGATTTTGATTAGAGCAACGGACCTTCCTAGATCGGCAAGGGCATGAGCATCACGTGAGTGCTGCAAGGCTCTTATTGTGTTCCTTCCTCCATGAGCATGAACCATCTCAAAGAAATAATGTGTGTTGTTCTGGCGGTTGTTTAGGGTCCATAGCTCTCCTCTTAGCCAATTGATGTCCCTAACACTATCTGCCGCTGGAGCCCAATCTTCGCAAAGACCACATTCGTAAGTGTGGCTCGTGACACTGACCATTCTTCCGCTGCTGGGGACAAGGGAACCACCATAGTGAACTTCAGTATAGACTCTTGTCAAATCCATAACGCGATCCATTTTTTTGATAATTTATAGACTGAGAGCATGAACAATGGGGTAGGAAACTTTGTTATTTATAGACTTCAAGGCTAACACAAATTAAAGGCGGGGTTTTTTAAAATTTTAGGCGGGTTTTTTCAATTTTGAAAATTTTATCCTGACAATATGCCCTTTTCATCCTGTCAATATGTCTTATTTATCCTGCACAAGGACAACTGCTTTACTTTGGCAATTGTCACATCCTACCATTTTGAGTTGTCATAGGTGGTAAGGGTAAGACAATAAACTTGCATTCATACTAGAAATCTGTATGACAATAAAACAGAAATCAAACCATTGTTCAACTTTCAATCATGGCTAGACCAACATAGGTCAACAAAACAAATATTCACACAAACACACCTTAAAACTGTTCTGAAACATAACACATAACAATCAGAGATACAAATTATTCCTACTGTGTAACATCATCAACATTATTTAACCTAGTGACCCATTTCTCGTCAAACAGGCTGTTAGCAAGGTCAAATCTGTGCAAGTCGATCGTCTTGTCCGAAATGAGGGAGAGATCATTATTTCCAAAACACAACCACTCAATGTATTTCACAGTGTATACACCACAATCACCACTGCAAACAAAAAAACATTACGCACAGATTTATAAAGGGTGGCGGGTAAAAAATAGAGTAGTGGAGGGATATATTACCTTCTTCTATTCTGTGGTAAACCATCAACCCTTCCATCGTAAGTCAGGTCCTCCTGAAGCCTATGTGCATACTTTGTGGACAGATCCTCGTGTTTGCTCAAAAACTTTGGCACATACTTCAGGATTGGGGCCACATCATTTTCTATGACCCGCTCTGACTTCAAATCAGTGTTGCAGTCATACACATTGAGCTTCCAATTCTGGAGGTCTATTTCAATGGCCATCCAATGGTTGCCTCCAACAAAAAGTGGTGCATAAATGAAGTCCACATCGTCCCAATTTTTTCCAAATAGAAATGGAAGACTTCCCTTGAAGTACCTCACAACACGATCTGGAATAACTCGTAACTTCAACTCCACCTGCTTCACTCCTATGTTGGTCCTTGTAATCCTCAGACCATAGACAATCCACTATGGCAGCCTTGTGATTATCAGCTGGTTTTTTCCTGAGCTCAGACCTCACGTGGCAAAGAACCTCATCGATGTGCTGCCAATACAAGTACAAGTACACATTAATTACACTTAAGACTGAAAAAATAAAAAATGAAAATTTTATCCTGTCACCCTTAATGTATTATCCCACCAGTGTCGTGGTTCAATAATTGACTCAAAGAAAGCATTGTCAATAGCAACTCCACTCAGACCATCAAACTCCTCAGGGCTGAATCATAAAACACAATATAGGAGTATAAAATTTCATTGTAATCAGCATAAAATATATTTAGTATATTAATACACCAATTTTTTCAAGTACCTTTCCCTTTGTACCATTTTATTGCCTCTGTCATTTCTTTTACAACTGGATTGTTGGTTATCCCACCAGTGTCGTGGTTCAATAATTGTCCTTGTTGTCCTTGGTGTTGTCCTTCTTGGTGTTTTTCTTCTTGGTGGTCTTGGATGTGTAAGGAGAGTTGAGAGAAGTGGAAGGCTTTGTATTACGCTTGGGAAGGATCCTTCAAAACCACAGTGAACTCAAAAAATATCATATCCTGCCATTCAACACAAACTATCCTGTCATACTCCAAAAACTATCTTGTAATTTCAGAAGTTACATCTGTTTCTGTGGAGACACCTTGTTTGGAGAACGGTCACTAACATGCTTCACCCTTTTGCCAAACACAAGTTTGGGTTTGGCAAAATCACCTGCCTTGTCCTCCTCGCCTTTCTCCACCTCAGTCATTTCCACATCAGCCTTGTCCTCCTCAGTCTTTTGCTCCTCTGCCTTTCCCACCTCAGCCTTGGCCACCTCTGCCTTTGTCACCTCAGCCTTGGTCTCCTTAGTCTTTTTCTCCTCAGCCTTTGCCACCTCAGCCTTTTTCTCCTCCTCAGCCTTTGCTTCCTCAGCCTTTTTCTCCTCCTCAGCCTTTTTCTCCTCCTCAGCCTTTGCTTCCTCATCCTTTTCTCCTTCTCAGCCTTTTTCTCCTCCTTGGCCTTTGCCTCCTCAGTTGTAGCCTGCTGAGTGAGCTCTTCTCTTGGTGCATCTTCAAGTTCATTATCTTTCAACTCATCTTGCACCTTAGGGTCGCTCTCATCCTTATCAGATGCCTTCTCATCTAGCTCAGCAACAACATCCATTACCACATCTCCTTCTCTTCTACCAACACTAATTAATTGAAAATCTTGGACCCCCTGCAAACAATCCTGTCATACTTCAATATATATCCTGTCATTCAACAAACACTTTCTAGACACCAATAAACTAAATCATACCTCATTGTCACTAGAGTCTTTGGAGCTTACAAACTCCTCATTCAAGTTTACACAAGGAGCAACAACATTATCCACTGGCTCCAGAACTTCCTCACCATTCTCAACAACAACTTCATCAACATTGTCAACCCCACAAGGAGCAACAACATTGTCAACCCCAGCCTGAACAACAACTTCATCAACAACATGTACTTCATCCCCAACAGCATTATCATGTGGAAAAAGATGGTCCTCCAACTCCTCATTATTACCAAAATCAAATACTGGTTCATGGTAAATAACAAGTCCTCTTTCCTGCAATAAAAGTTTCTTAAATCCTATATTTCAAGCTTCACAAACTATCCTGTCATACTTGAAACAAAATCCTGACATGCTACAGAACCTATCCTGTCATACTTCACATTCTATCCTAGTATGATTTAATATTATCCTGTCATGAAGCCCAAATTATCCTGTCATACTCAAATAATATCCTGTCATACTTTAATAAAAAACTAAATGAACAAAACAAAGTATACATACCTCATTCTCAGTTGTCACTGCCTTGTCCTCTGCTTTCTCACATCCATCATCTCCATCTCCACCATCATCATTTCCTCCATTGTCATCTTCACCACTGTCACTGCTTTCCACCTCAGATTCTCCACTTTCCTCAGCATCCTGATGTGTTGTCTCCACCTTATCTTCCCCACTGTCACCGCCTTCACTAACACTCTCTTCACTCTCAGACTCATCTTCATACTCTTCACTAGAAGATTCTACTGGTTGCTTACGCTTCCCGGCTGGTCTCTTGGCACTCTTCCTTGCCATCCTCTTCCTAGGGACCTCCTCCTCCTCAGAAACTACATGGTTCTTCACTCTCTTCTTTCCCATCCTTTTCTTGGGGACCTCCTCCTCCTCACAAACAAAGTTCCTTCTCTCCAGCCTTTCAATCCTCTAACAAAGACCAGCCTCCAACTTGTCAATCTTCATGAACAAAGCCTTTATGACCCTCATTAGCTGACCTTGTTCCCCACTATATTGTCCTTGGGATTGGTCTTCTTCTTGTCTAGGCTCACTGTCCTTTGTCTTTGACACAAACTCAGATGTAATCTGGTCAAAGAAGAGGTCCTCTACTTCATCTGAGAATTTGCAACCATTAAGCAAGGCCTTCTCGGATTCATCTGCAACCAGTAGAGGCAAGACTTCTAGACCTTCTCCTTTAAAAGACAGCCTTAGTGATCCATGCTCAGGGCATTGGGTTGCAGACCAACGCACTCCTCTGGGGATTTGGGTCTCACTAATCCTTGAGGCATACTGGACTCCAACAATCTGTACACACTCCCAAATCCACACCTACACATAAACAAACAAAACCATTAGTAATCCTGTCACACTTCAATATATATCCTGTCAGAGATGTACTACTATACCTGAAATACCACTGGCATCCCTTGAAGGCTGTATGGTATCCTTCCATCATCTGAGAGTTTGACAGACGTCTCCAAGTATATCATTCTTCTTGCCATTGATCTTGTCAGTGCCCTGTGCAACTCCATGTAGGCAACTCTTCCCCATGGATAACTCCAAAACTTGTCAATGGTTTCCACTAACCTCACATGTTCAACTTTGACAAGCCTCTTCTTATCACTTCCAAGAAGAATCCCTTCCACAATCAACAATAATGCTAACTTGAACTTGTGGTTGTCCAAGACTTTGTGCTTCATGAACCTTTTTATAAAGGTCTTGCACTGAAGTTTTAGAACCATCCGGACCACCAAAAAACTTGTCCATCACTTGGTTCTCTTGCTTCCTAGATGATTTAATCTCCTTGGGAAGAGGGCCACAGTTCAAGCCAGTTATCAAAGCAAACTCTTCCAACGAAAATCTCAATGGCTGACCAACAATCTCATACCATGTCTCCCACTTCTTTTCACTCTTCAACTGCTTGAAGAGAACTGAGTGCACGGTTTGAGAAGAGAAGGTCACTTGATTGACCATTTTCACAACATCCCCAAAAGAGATGCCACATATTCTTCTCCAATCTTGGCATCTTAGCTTAGACTCTATGTCTTTGAGATATTGCCTCCTACAGTTAATATTCACACGACCATGCAATGCATCTCCCTTGAAGTAAGCATACATCACCTACAGAAACATAACATGGCAGGAAAATATTAGTAATATGTCAGGATGCACACTTCATATGACAGGAAACATTATTCAGAGGTGGAGAGATATGCAAACTACACAAAACCAAAGTTCAAGTGTCGGGATACAGATAAGAGGATGTCAGGACACAGTGAGGAGGCTGTCAGGATAACCCTAAACAATCTAGACACAGTGAGGAGAAGAGGATGTACATGCATTTCCGTAAAAACTAACAATATTCAGAAACTCAAATCCAAATACTTCCACTACATGTTCACAATGCATATGACAGGAAGTATTTTTAGATGTGTCAGGATTCATAATACACATGAAGAAATGAAATTCCTTAAAAACTAACAATATTCAGAAACTCAAATCCAAATACTTCCACTACATAAACTCCTAAATGCAAATAGGCTACACAAAAACAAAATTCAAGTGTCGGGACACAGACAAGAGGATGGCAGGACACAGAGAAGAGGATGTCCGGACACAGAAAGGAGGATGTCAGGATAACCCTAAACAATAATCAAATTATTCACAACTTTGTTCTCAACTCCAATTACAGGTGCAAATGTACATATTATCTCAAATTTACATGCATTGGCTTCAGTCATGAACCCTAAATTCACCAATTTAACTCATATACTCAAATTGAATAACATAATTTCAGAAATTTCACTTACATTGTCGTTAAAAGCCAGAGGCTCGATGCTTCTCCATTTTTCCAAGAGATTCAAGACCTCCTTCTTCCTCTGGGAGACTGTGGCTTCCCCTTTGGGCTTCGACTTCGCCGACGAACCCTTAGTAGATTTGGGGGTTTTCTCGGTTTGCCTCTTCTTTCTTCCTTTAGAGTCTTCATCTGCGTCTCTCTTTCTTTTTTGGGGTGCGGAAGCTCGGGTGACGGCCAAAACTGGAGCGATTGGGAGAGAAAGAGTTGCCTGAGAGAGAGTTGGGAGAGAAAGACAGAGAGTTGCCGGAGGTTACAAGCGGTTGCCGGAGAGGTTGAGAGAGGTTGTGGGCGGTTGAGAGCTGGGGTCGGGAAGAATGAAAATGGTGAAAGTGGAGAAGACGAATGGGTGAATTGGTTTTGAACGAGAGAGAGAAAGTGGGTGAATTGGTTTTGAACGAGAGAGAGAAAGTGGGTGAATGGAGAAGCTGAGTAATTGAGTAACTGACATTAATTAAGCATAATGCTACTTAAGTGGGATTAAGTAGCAGTTATTTTTTAAATTATTCATAAACCGTCTTTTCAAAACTTCCCAATTTTCCTTTTTTTTTTTTTTATTTTTTTTTTTATTTTAATTTTCTTTTATTTTTTATTTTTTATTTTTATTTTCCTTTTTCTTAATTTCTGAATATATTAAAATAATCATTTGAGTTAAAAAAATAAAGATAAATTAAATTATAATAAATCTTTTCTTTTTAATAGCAAAAATATTTTTTTAGACTATTATAACCCTCAAATGGATATAATAGTCATATTCGTTTGAAATTGGGCAGTTGTGTAATTTAGGTACGAAAAGGGAGGTATTTGGGACAATATTTTCTTTCAACATAATATAATTTATTGAGGTTTTTACTTTAAACTATCCGTTTTTTACCAATATTTGCAAGGAACCACCCTTATTCAACGTATTGATTTTAAACCACCCAAAAGTGTCTCTCCGTTAACAAAGTCACACCCAGTCTCTTGTTTTGTTAGATTTTCCGTTAATTTATACGAAATTACTATTATACCCTTATCTTTTTCACAAATCTGACAATTATACCCTCATCTCTTCCAAGGAATTTCACCCTAAAAGAAAAGGGATATTCTGTATGAAAATGACCATTTCTTAATAGATTTTCACACAACCTACGCTTCACAAATTGAGAGCATTGAGTCCCATATTCACCATGCCCATCAAAGACACCAAAGAAATGATCATTCCCATTTGTCCCAAAAGGTGTACGTAAACCATGTCAACCACAGCTTGGCTCGATAGGAACCCCCATCAGTGGCAATATTCTCTGCAATTTTAAAAAGAAAAGCAAAAAACGATAGCTTCAAAATTAGGATTCATAGGGATAAATTTTAGGGCTCGAATTCGATGGATTTGGGCAACGGATTGCTGCAATTGAAGTGGGTATTGGTGAGTCCTTGGCGTTAATCGATCAATCCGGTCAAGATCCTTGAGAATTTGGTTCGAATTTGAAGACTTCGCAAATTAGGGTTTTCGAAAGGTTGATTTTGGTATCGGGTCTATAAAATTGGGGGTGAAAAACATGTGCTTATGCGGGATTTAGTCTTGGCTTGGTGTGAATCGGCCTCGAGTAATTGAATTTGGTACAAATCGGTAGAAATCGGGGTCAAATTGTACATAGCTTTGAATATACATTGAAGAGAAAGAAGAACAATGGCATTGTTTTGAAAATTCGATTTGCTATCAAGGGTATAATGGAAAATTCACACTAATTAACAGAAAATATGACGAAAACCGTCGATGGGTGTTCATTTATAAGAACTAGTGTCCAGGGCTCGTGCTTGGAATACAATTTTTTTTTATATACAAGAGTTTATATTAGAAATGGAGATTGTATTTAGACTTCGATAGTTACATGACAAACACAACAATTTTATTTCACATATAAAACAAGAACACACGAACGAGATAAAAAAAAAGTACAAAAAAATATATTACAGATATAGGCCAGAGAAGAATTATGCGTTTGTACAAATTCAATGGTGCTAGGGAGAAATATGCTATGTCAAAGCTGGTCATTCTTTCCACTGGTTAAAATACGTTGGGGCATCCTAATTGGTTGCAATGTTCTAAGGGGTGTATCCGTGTATGTTAATTGTGAACGACCTTTATCCACATCCAATGAAGCTCGAATACCATATGACTCTTTTGCAGATTCATTCACTTCGTCTTCTTTCTTCGTGTTTGGCTGGAGAATCAAAATATGCGACTCAAATTTAGTCTTCTTTAAGAAATATTTAAGGCAATGTGGAGTAGCACAAATGAATATGGATCTTCTGAATACGACCATCACATCTGCAACAATTTCAGAGATTATTCACATGTGCATGTAATGAGAACCTAGTTTACAATATAGTACGAGCAAAAATATCTATACTTGATCAGATACACAAAAAATCTGATAAACTTACAAATAGATAATAAACAATCATTCTCATATACCAAAGAACACATAATCATATGAACAAACGATTACAATATTAGAAACCAAGCTTCAGATGCTATGGAAAAATTTTCATAGGAAGATGAACATCTAAACTATAATTAATGGTTATTAATTCCATATATAGCTCAATCAAGTCAGCACATGGTGACAACAAATTCTACTCACATGTTAAAAAGACAAGGCAAGCCAAAAAACTTGAACTACTAAGCTTGAAATAAGTCACATCAAGCATAATTTTGGGTCAGTGTAATTAAATGTTTAACATGACAAGAAACAGGAGAGGAATAAAAAGTTCATGATGAATTTCAACCAAGCATAGCCATTAGTTGTAGTCATTTGAACTGATTTATATAAAATAAAAAAAATAGTCAATCGTAGTCTTTAACAGATGAATGCACAAGTCAGGTCGAAATGATTCTAACAGAGTAGGAACGGTCTGAAATCAAAGCAGTGTTAAATTCTAAAGGAACACAAATGGGTCACGTGGCAGAAAGTTAAGTAAAATAGATGCCTTTAACCATTTTCACAAATAGATGCCTTTAACAATGTCGTTCATGCTCTCGTATCTCGCTTCTACCAAAGCATGAACGACTGCAGCAATCTTGTCAGCAGAAGGATCCATTCTAAACTTTGTTGTTCTTCAATTGATTGACCTAATTAAATTGATTTCATGAATTCTCATCTTGTATACTTGATAGAAAAAACCTTTTCCGGATTAATATGAACAAATTTAGCAAAAAAATCACATACATAATCGAAATCGTGCAAAAAAAGACAAATCCATAAATCGTCATGATTGATTTAGAGAAGAGGCCTTTTAGCGCCAAAAAGAGAGAGAGAAAGCTCAATCATGAATCGACATAACAAACAACAACAATTGCATTTTTAATTAGCAAAGAGGCAAACTTTACCCTACCAAGGTAGTTCAGATGATCAAAAGATATCAATACTCATTACACAAACAAAAGATGATTACTCTTATGATATACATGGGAATCTGATCTGATGAATCTAATGCCCCTTTCAGGATAGATCTTTGACCTGCTGAATCGACATGAATAAATACTAAATGAAATAAAGAAGAACAAAATGAGGCATAGTGTGAAGTAATAAGCCCATTTTACACAAGACTTTGAGAATAGATATGCAAAGAATCTACCTATAAAAACAACTTATGATTTTCTTTTTGAATTACCTTTCTTTTCAACAACACACACATTTTCTTTAGACAAACTTCACAGCTTTGTGAAACTATAGGGTTTGGATCCTCATTGTTCAAGTAGAGCTATATGGGAAAGATGCAAGATATATGAATACAGGCTGATTAAACAATTTCAATACCTTAATTTTTGGAGAAAGATTACAATGGTAATAGAAAACCTTAAAAAATAATAATGAGACATTTCATCGAACACCTAAAGTGCACAATCCATAAAACCAAATGCTCACAAACAAATGATACTAAAGCACAAATCAGTTTGAGTTTAGCTGAATTTAAGGAGTAGGCAGTGGAATTTTAGTTGCTATGATTGCAAATCAAATAACTAAAGCATGTAAATGAAACAAACACATTCCAACATTAAATTTCAGTTCAACAGAACTTCATGAGGAAGTAGTAACAAAAACAAATTACCCAGTTCTTACTTAAACAAGGACCCATCGTACACAATACCTACACAAAAGATTATCTTACAAATTAAGGAAGAAGCATCTAAATTGTTCAACAAAAGGAGTAGAAGTGAGAGTAATCTATGTCCAGTCTGGGGCTTGCGGTTTTAATTTTCTGCACAAAAATATTGAAAACATTGGTTGCTATTACAAAGTAGCAATATCTCAATGGAAATTCTCTTGGCACAACTTACTGACACTGAATTTCACTGTGATGGGAACTTATACCATTTCAAAAAGAACACCATGGTTAATACTGACCCCCTAAATACATCAAGACTCATCAAACAATAAATGAAAATTGTTTGATATAAATAAGATTAAAATAAATCCAGAACCAATAGACGGGAATTTAGAGGATTTTTGCGTGTCCTCGTGAATTGGCGGGAAAAGTCCAGCTACAAAAGAGCATTTAGAAGCACCCAACAAATTCTGATGTTCAGGAACAACATAGTCTTTGTTTTTGTCTAGGAAATGATCAGACTGATATTGAACTTCTCGAGCATAATGAGCAATTGTGAAATCGATACGAGATAGTTTGGGCTTGATGAATCTCTTGTGTTTTTGGAATGTCTGATATAGCTTGTTTGAGAATGTTTCATGAGTAGACTTTGGGAACATACTGAAAAAAATAATATTTACATGAAATAAAAATCAGTCATCAAACTGAAGATGAATCTGAAATGTTGTTTGAAATTCACTAACCAAGCTTCATCAAGCAGTGCAATTATTCCTCTTGGTTTCTACATCAATGACAAAAATTGAGTTGAGTTAATGTCTTAACATCCTAATTTTTCCCGCATTCTTAACATGAGTAAAATAAAATCATAAACTATAACATAAAGAAAATACCTTCTCAATCAGATCCAAGACATCTTGGTTGTCGAGGAATTCGATATAGCTCCAATCGATTTTCTCTTTCGTGTACTCCTCCTGCTCCATCTTGAAAACATGATGTAGTTGACATAACAAAACTTATATTATTAATCAGAAAATTTTAAGTTTTTTGAATACAAAATCTTAGAAGCTTGTTTGATTGAAATGTTGTTGCAGCTTTTCATTGGTGAAATTGATACAGAACTGCTCAAAACTACAAGATAAAATCAGTAGTAAAAAACCTAAATTTTTGCATGAAGCTAAACAGTAAAAATTTCTAATTTTTTGAAAAATTTACCTATTTGTTTTGAAGCTTTCAAAACCATAGATATCAAGAACCCCAATCAAACATTTTGAGTTAGGATCTTGCCCAATTGAAACATTAATCTTCTCCACCATAGTACCATACACATTGCCGAAATGTACAACACTAAGAAATCAATGCAATTAGAGATATAAAAAAATCATGGATACACCACAAGATTGATGAAACATGCTCACATGGATACATATAATCAGGTATACTCCTCGAGTATTAATTTTCTTAATAAATACAAAATCTCTGAGAAAGCCTTAAGCTGTAATTTGACTTGCCACATAATGCTTGCTTATACTGGTTGCTAGTATTTCTTCATCTAAAGTTGTATCAGTGTTTAATTTATTGTTTATTATCTTGGAGATCAGTCATATTGATTTCTTAATAATTTTGTTGTTTTTTATTATACTGATGGACTTCCTAAGCAGGGTGAATTATATTCACTTGCAACATTTTACATGCAAAATTTGCTCAACTTTTTCTTCTGCAACTCATAAAATGTGTTGGTGATTTTATTTCCAAGTACCAATCAACTTTGACAGGAATATAATCAAAGACCTAATTTGATTGCAACCTTCATGAACTACCAGGTAATTATATTTTTTCTGTTTCACTTGCAACATTTTACTCAACTTTTTCTTCTGCAACTCATATAATGTGCTGGTGGATTTTTTTTCCAAGTACCAATCCACTTTGAAATGAATATAATCAGAGACCTAATTCGATTGCAACCTTCATGAACTACCAGGTAATTATATTTTTTTGTCATATCAAGTTTCTTTGATTCTGATTTGATTGTACCGTATGTTGGTTTTTATAGATAAATATAAGGGTCAATTACCAGCTGATGCAAACACAGCTCACACATTGTACTTAAGATAGCAGAAATTAAATATAACTAACCATTTCAGTCACTCGTTTCAGTTGCTCATCATGAGATTTCTGAATTTTCTTTGTCACCTCTGTTAATTTTTCTTTAGTATATCCCTTTGAGGTATTCATCTCTTCTTTTTTCTGTGCAACATTGTTGCTTCCTGCCAAACAAATTGGAAATCAATCAACCCAGACATTTATTTCACTTCTAAAAACACCACCCCAATTCATACCTTATACGCAGAAAAGAAGTTGTTTGTATAAATATATCCCTCGTTTTCTCTATCACATTTTCTACAAGACTCAACAACTGTTGGAGCTGAATTTTTTTGTTCTTCTCATCCTTTGTAATTTTGTCAAAGAGAACACTTCTATTTTTGCAAACTTGAAGAACATTATGCAAAATTGTAAATAACAAGATCATAAGTGTAGAATGATCCGGGGAATAGCAAATCAACACAAACCAAAGAGATAAATGAATTTATAAATACCATAGTTGATTGATGCAAACACAGCTACATTACAAAGGCAAAAACTTGAGATGAGATCTCAGCCCTTCAATGTTTTTTAAGCATATGTGACATATTTTACAGTCATTGATAAATGTATTTCTTACACAAGTGCATTCTTACATTTATTGTAGTTAGGGCATCCACAATGGAGGTTTTATGAGTTTCTAAAACTTGAAAAATAAAAGAAAATAAAAAGAAATGTCAGAAAATTGCAGTAGAAACCCACCTTGAATCTAGAGTGGTTTCTCTACTAAGAAACTCATTTCTTAATAGGAAACCCATAAAAACAATAAAAAAAGCTAAAAAATAAGTTAAGAAACCCATTGTGGGTTTCTCCATTGTGGATACTCTTAGGATTGAGTAGCATAGCCCATTTTTTTAATATTAAATGAGTTTTCATCCACATTCATGTTACTCATGTCAAATAACATGTATTTTATCTTTATTTTTATTATAAATTTAAATAATATATTACATAATCAATATAGATATCAATATGTAGATACAAATAAATGAAAAATATTTGAAAAAGAATTACAATAAAATTTTATGTATTGTGAGTGTTATAAGATATTTACCAAAACCTAAGTAATATAATTTTATTATTGGTTCACATGTTGATAAATGATTGGACATATGAAGTGATTTGTGTAAGAATGAGTAACACTTCTTTGTTACTCCTTTTCACTTATTACATTGGTTCTATCACAAAAATTGTCATGTCATTTTTATTTTCAATATTTAAATAGAGTTTGTTATTCTAAGTAAGACCAATGTAGATACTCTTACAAATAACACGGTTCAAGCCTTATCACATGCTTTTCAATGCTGCAACTTGGGTATTTAAACAAGCAACATGATACATGTTACTTCTAATCTTGAATCTTTCCATTTGGTTGCGGAAAAGAGAATCGAAAAATCCAGAAACTGCAATTTTTTTCTAGGGAAAAATTATAATTCTCACCCTCTCTTGGGCACAATAAGGATGTGCCCAAATCTTTTTTTTAAAACCCAGTTCAGTCCGGATTTTCGAACATTTTAAAGGCAAAAAAAAAATAGTCCGGGTTATAATTTTTCGGGTGCGGGGTTAAACGCCCTTTTTTTTCCCTCGTGTCCAAAATTTATCAAATCCCATCCATGTATAGTCATCTCTAAATGCTAATCAAAGCACTATCTGAGACTCAAAACTTCTTGATAACATGTAAATAAATTATTCCAATAGAAAAACTGAATGCTTCCTAATATGAAGCATCAATATTCAGTAGCAATGTAACATCCAACACTGTCTTTTTATAACCAAGAAAGATAAATAACAAAGGAGATGCTTCATTAAAATGTTAACCTTGCCAAGTTTAGCCTTTCTCCTTTCATCTTCAAGATGTCTAGAGTCCAAACCCAAAGATGGCCCGAATCTTATGGAATATAAGACCCCGCCACCCTCTCTCTGTGTTCTCTGCAACAGTCTCGTTCCCATATCTACAATCATACACAAAATAATCAATTACATGCTCCACCACAACAAAACAAGGATAGACAATTATATTTCACAAGCTTAGAGACAAATCTCCTCAACTAACTAACCTTTCCTCTGGCACATTAGTTTGGATCAACTTAATAACGGTGATACCAGGTTCTGGCGCCTCGAATGTAAGCTTCACCTGAGACATTAACCAATCTAATGTTTCAATACTTTGATTCCATTATACAACATTCAATTACAAATAAGCTGCAGATATTTCAATATGCAACTTCTCACACACCACTAACTACCCATCACAGTTCAGCAAACAATTCACAATCTATAAGGAACAAAATTTGGTCTAGAAAAGTTTAGAGTATTACCGTGGAGTAGATACCATCAGGCCAGCTACCAAATCTCCACTTCTGCACAATCAGCTTGCCCTCTTGAAGCTCCACATTAGTCCCAGTATCCGAGCCATCAAAGATGCTGAACTCACCTCCAACCTCTTTACTGATCTTCGCATTACTCTAAGTAAAGCCTTTCCACCAATTCTCATCCATTAAGATCTCGTGTAAATTCATAGCCCTGCAACTGAACTTCTCGGTAACCGAGCTATCAAATAATGTTTTTTAATTGTTCATAATACGTATCTTAAGCAAAGGAACTGAATATTTTATGTTCACAAAATCACACAACACTCAAATTCTATTCCGACACAACAAAAATGAATCAAAATCAAACCATACTTACATTGAGAGAGGGAAGAAGAGATGTATATATTACTATTAGCAGAGTTCAAACTCAGAAGCTCATCACTGGGCAAAACCTCCACAGAGTAAGGCTCAATCTCAATCTTGCTTCCAGCAAACACAGTCTCAACCGTGTACCAACTCTTAAACTTCATCATCGGACGACCAGAAATCGCTGCATCAACAAGATCTCCTCATCCCCAAATTTCATTATCAGCACAACAAAAGAAACTGACAGTAAAGAGAGATCTATACCAGTTTTAGTGGTGGTTTTGAGAGACCAAGCCCATATTATCAGATTAATAGCAACATTAGACATCAACCCATTAAACTTCTGTAAAAGAAAAACAAGAAACCTACATATTAGAAGGAAGCTCAAACAAGAGAGGTTCCTTGAATGGTCTGAAGTGACAACATAGAAGTACATAAGATAACATGTGATGGAAAAATCTAGGATAGATTAACAAAGGTATTGCAAATAAGGGAATTTTGATTTTTACAAAAGTGCTTTTGTCAGCAGAGCATGTTCCTCTTTTAGGCAAAAACTGAAAACCACAATCCATTATTGATGGATTTAATGATGAAATACAAATCCTTTAGAGACGTGGTCGTACCTGAATAAAAATTTACAAAAATACTTATGGGTCGGTACTCCTATGATCTTAGAGATGGTTCTGCCAAACGCAATGCAGTTTCAGCCTAAGAAAATATGTTACCATAGACAATGAAAGAATTCTTAGTATTAAACATTACTCTTTGCTACAGAGCAATGAAGGTATATCCGTAGACCATCTACAACATCCATTTGTATAGCTAATAAGCTAACCTGAAGCAGCAGAACAACTTCTGAAATATGTCACCCATGGGGAGAAGTTGTTTTACAACATCCTTACTGATGTTGAAAGGAATATTGGCTACCACCTGCAAACAAAAACATGCAGTGATTTTTAAACTCGTAACAAAATCTCAATACATGAAGTCAAGCCTTCCTGAGACAACAATATCAACAAGGTCCAAGTTGGTCCAATTTCATCTTTCAAACGGAATGGAAAATATTAATTTATCAATGACAAGGCATATGGCAGCCTGACTATCTTATATCCTGCTATCCTTGTTCGAATTAAATTAGATCAAGTGAGTATACTTGGTACTTATGCTGTTAATCACATCTAAGATCTATGCAATACAGGACCAAATTTATTATGATCTGAAGTTCAGTGAACATATGAGATTAATGACATGGAAACAATCCAAAAACACATGCCTTTGCAGGTCAATCCAGTTTAAACTACGATTCTCTATGCAATTCAATGAATTCAGAAAAAAAACTTCTAAAGATCAACACCAAAAGCAACCAAACCTAGATGAAAATTGAAGTACAAAAAACCCTAGGAAATTGAATAATGAGGAAGTACGTTAGCTAAATTGCAACTGGGTTTAGTGATTCGATTTGGGAACATAAATACAACCGAATCCATAACTCGAAACCAAATTAGACGATTAATCTCTTTCACCTCCTCCTTCTTCGCCGAAACCGGAGCTTTCACCGCCACAGATGCCGCCTGGGAAGCGGAGCTAGCCTTTGGTGCAACCTTCTTGACCTCCAAATCCTCCTTGCACGGCCCGCTCTTAACCATACTCTCCACATAAACCCTAATTTTCTCCAAAATCAAGGGTTTCCCCTTTGTGAACATCGCATCTTTCAGCCTCTTCCCAACGGGGCCTTCATCCTTGACCGTAACCCTAAGATCCGGATCCTCATCAGCGTTCTCATCGGCGAGATAGGGGATTTTGACAGCTCCTTCGACCTTGAGCAGAGAGGTCGAAGTCGGTGAGCTTGACGCCTACATCGCCGTCGAGGAGGATAGGGTCAGGGAGATCTTGGAGCAGGATGATGAGGCTAAAGTCGTAGTGCCAAATCAAAGAAATAAACTCTAAACACTAACTAGAGTATAGCAAGTAAGTAGAGGTCGAACCCAAGGGAATCAAAACACCAAATCAATGCAGTCAAGTGAAATATCAACTAACGAACAAGTAACAAGTAACCAGGGGGGGTTTTGATTGTATGGAACACAAAAGTAACAAGTATCAAGCAAAGAAGGTTTGGTTGTGAATATGATGAGAAGGGGTTTCACCTAGCAAGTATCCACACAACAATCAATCAAGTTGATCATAGATTTATCTCAAGTTCTATTCAATCCTAGGGAATGTTCCTATTCCAATCTTTAATATATCAGCAGGCCAACCGGTCCTGATAATACTTACTATTCAACAATCAGGGAAACCTCTCAAGATTAGATGAAATAGCAGCAAAGGGCACATGAATTATAAAGATGCATGCAATAACTTACAACCGTCAAGTATTAACATGCAATCAATTCTCTTTCATAAAACCAATCAACTACCAGATCATGCAGATATGAATGCTACAATGACAAGGAATTCCACCGTATATTCCTAGTCTAGCAATAGAAAACTATCAATCAAACTAGGTGATCAAGCTAGCAAAACTAATAGAAATCAATAGATGAAGAACAAGAGAATTAATACAAACCCATAGGAAAAGAACAAGAGTTTAGAAATCTCACAACTTAATAACTGAAGGCTTCAACCGCTAAGTAAAACAATGGAGATTAGTTCCTGCTCATGGTTGCAGAACTAAATTGTCTGATGGAAAGATGATGATAGAAAAGAAAGAAACTGGGGCTCTTAAATAGAGAACTAACCCCAAAATATATGGTAAACGAAAGATCCTAAACGAAATAAAATAAAGTAAAAGAAATAAAATAAAATAAGGAAAATAAGGAAAGTCCGGAATATCTTCGGCCTTGATGTGGCGATCGCCATGGATGACTGGCGATCGCGGTCTTCATGTAAAACTTTGCCTCGTCTCTGTCGCCCCATGGCGATCGCCATAGAGTCATGGCGATCGCCATGCTCTCTCGAACTCCTGGAATGCTCCTGTTGTAGAATGGCGATCGCCATAGTGATGGTGGCGATCGCCGCTGCTCCGCAGGATGTCTTCGTCTTCATGTCTTCAATCTTTGATCCTCTTCTTCTTCGGTTCTGGTCTTCATTTCTTCATAAACAACTCAGAATATAACAATCGCTCCAAATACTTGTGATAACACTCCTAAACTAATGTAATAACCTCTAGTTACGCCATACAAAGTGTAGCGTATCAAATACCCCCATACTTAGACTTTTACTCGTCTCGAGTAACTTACAGAAAAGCTACCCTTACAATGAAAAGCTCAAAGCCTCAGGAAGTACAAGAATATCTCCTAGTGATTACATACTCAATAAGCCCAAAGCATACAAAATGCAACAACAACAATCAAGAACAAATGTGATACAATAAGCACAAACTCAGAACTACACCTTATTCCTCCAAGTGGCCTACCCGAATCCTCCTATACGCCTCCTTCTTATGTCTCCATACGCCAAGATGATAATGGTCCTAAAACACTCAATTTTTATATAACACTCATCTTGCTTGGGCGCCCTTTCGGGTTTTCATCCCAACCACTCAATAATTGTTCCAGGCTCACAAAACTCACATCACTCAAGACTTATTTTTGCCCCAGCCTAATGCCGGTCAAGCCACCTTCTTATTGCATAGATCTTGCTATCCAAGGATTTTGTATGCCTTTTTTCAATTTTTGTGGCTTTTTCATACAATATATAATCAATAAGCTCATGCAGATACAACCAACACCCAAATAAATACATGTGAATACATTCTCCTCCCCCATACTTAAACATTGCATTGTCCTCAATGAAATGGAAGACATAAAAACGAACCCAGGGAAGGAGACAAAAGACTCACATACAAGGTCGGATGACCTTCCTCCAATAAAACTCAAAGTGTGGTAGAATGAGAAACTAGATGAGCACTAAATGTAATCCAATAATGCATAACTCATCTAAAGCAAAAGAAAGAATACCTCCAATGTAGAAAGTGACTCAAACAAATCAACTCCTTGCAAAGAACATGATCACCAACAAGCTAAGCTCCAGCGAATGTAGATCTATAATGATAGTACTAATGAAACCAAACTTGATGTAATACAACTCCTTACTTTTTTCTCTCATATTTTTTTTTCTGCACTCTATATTTTTTTTTTTTTAATCCGATATATTATTTTTTTCTCGGAATGATTTTCGGATATTTTTTTTTTTTTTTTTTTTAAGACGGGAGAGAAGACTTACAGCGAGATTGGCTACTGACTGTAGCGGACCCTAAGCTTCGGTGATTTCCTCCTGTCCATAGAAAAACTAAAAAGAAAATTAAACCGAACAAAAACAAATAAAAACAAACTCGAACCTCGGGTTGCCTCCCGAGTAGCGCCGTATTTTATGTCGTGGCTCGACATGAAACTCAAGAGTTTTAACTAACGCCATTTGGCTTTGTAAAAACAGTCTCTTGTCTGAATTCCCTCTTGAACCATTCATGGAACGCCTTGAATCTCGTCCCTGTTACCTTAACCACCTTGTCTTTAGCAATGAAGGTGGTTTCATTCACGTTCTCCTCCTTGACCGTATCAAGCGGCTGTTTAAGCTCAATGTCAAGTGCCTGCACACTAGACATCAATGGTATCTCGCCTGGCGAGGTCAGTAATGGAGGGCGATTGCCCAAAGGATGTGGAGAGAGCTTACCTTTAGGCTCTGGCTTAGCATGACACTCCTGCATGTTAGTAGACAAAACAATATCTACTTTTGGGGGTTCTAAGCGATTCTCTAAAACAGGTTGCAATTTATCCTTACAAGTAGGCTTAATCACATCAATAGCAAATAGAGAATTCTTATCAATGGGATCCATGTCATAAATATTATATTCTACCTTATCTCCATCAAACTCCATAGAGAGAGTCCCACTATTAACATCAATTTTCGTTTGTGCTGTTTTCATGAAAGGTCTACCTAACAGTATAGGTGTAACATTATTAGCATGCTCCATATCTAACACAAAGAAATCAGCAGGAAAAATCAGATCACCAACCATAACAAGGACATCCTCAACAACCCCTTTCGGGTACACAGTAGACCTGTCAGCAAGTTGAATAACGTTTCCTGTTTTATGCAAAGGTCCTAAGCCTAGTGATTCATACAAAGAGTAAGGCAAAACATTGATTTATGCACCTAAATCTAGCATTGCTTTGTCAAATTTAGTTTCACCAATCACACATGGAATGCTAAATATGCCTGGATCACCACATTTCTTAGGCATGCGTTTGAAACACAACAGAAACTTGTTCACTTATTTCTACTTTCTTCTTTCCTTTCAGTTTTTGATTTCTTTTGATAGTGCAAACTTCTTTCAAAAACTTAGCAAATCTAGGAATACTCTTAACAAGTTTGAGCAAAGGAATGTTTACCTCACACCTACTAAAGGTTTCGAAGATTTCGTTGTCGTTCTCCAGCCTTCGAGTATCCTTCAATGCCTCAGAAAAGGAGGCAACAGGCTTCTGAGTGAACAGAGGTGGAAAATTCGGGCGAACATAATCGTCAATGTACTCAGGGGGCTCCTGGCGATCGCCATCAACAACTGGCGATCGCGGTCGCGGATGATTTTGCACCTCAGCTTCTGGAATGGAATGGCGATCGCGGTCGGGATGCAGAACCTATTTTGCTCTCTGTAATCTCAGTGGCGATCACCACTCAGATCTGGCGATCGCGGTTTTGGCACAGAACAGTCATTTAAAGTTTTTCCGCTCCTCAAGAACACTGCACTGACGTTCTCTCTCGGGTTTCTTACCGGTTCCCTGGCCTCTAATTTACTCACAGCTTGAGCAATCTGTCCTAACTGATTTTCAAGATTTTGGATACTCGATTCCGTTTTAGCATTTTGTTGCATCACAGTTTGAGCTAAGGACTTGATCATATCTTCAACAGTCATGGAATTATGAGGTCTAGGTTGTTGATAATTAATATTATGAGAATCATACCTTGGCCTTGGTTGCCATCCACCAACAACGTTTACCTCAGCATTCGGCTCTTGGAGTTGTTGACCACCACTTTGCAGCATAAAAGACTTCATCATATCTTTCAGTTCATTCATGTCAGTCTGAATTTTAGCGGGATCAAGTGAACTTACTGACTGTGTTCTTTGCCTGCTACCAAACTGCCTTGAGCTCTCAGCTAATTCCTCAAACATTTCAGTAGCCTGAGGTATAGTCAATCTTAAAAAGTTACCTCCACAGGATGCATTCACCATTCGACGATCCTCATCAATCAGCCCGCTGAATAAGTACATAAGAAGATCATGGTCAGTATAACTATGGAATGGGCAGCTTGAGCAAAGCTTCTTGAATCTCTCATAATATTCATAGAGACTCTCAGTTGAATATTGTTGAAGATTTGTGATCTCCTTCTTCAAGCTGCTCAGCTTTGTGGCTGGAAAATATTTCTCTAAAAAGACCTTTTTCATCTTAGCCCATGTATCAATACTCCCTAGAGCTTGATAATAGAGCCAATCATTCGCAGAGTCTTTCAGAGTAAATCCGAAAGCTCTCAGCATGACCTGCTCCTCAGTAACACCTCTTGGCTTCATACTAGAACATATGGCATGGAATTGAGCCAAGTGTTTGTTGGGATCTTCTCCTGCTAAGCCATGGAAGTGTGGTAGCTCATGAATTAAACCAACTTTTAATTCAAAATTCACACCTTCTTCAATCTCAGGAAACCTCACTGCTAAAGGTTGTTGGTTTAAGTCTGGGGCAGTGAGTTGCCTCATAGTAGGCAATAGCGGTCCATGTCGATCACCCATCTCGTTATCTTGGTTCAGAGCTGCTCTTTGGTTCCGAAGGAACGTCCTTTCAATCTCTGGGTCAAAGGAAACAAGAGATGAATCAATAGCACGGGTCTGAACCATAAAGGTTCACACCAAACAGTTGATAATTTCACAATTAACACAGAATTAGAAAAATTTCAATTCCCCGGCAACGGCGCCAAAATTGATAGGGCTAAAGTCGTAGTGCCAAATCAAAGAAATAAACTCTAAACACTAACTAGAGTATAGCAAGTAAGTAGAGGTCGAACCCAAGGGAATCAAAACACCAAATCAATGCAGTCAAGTGAAATATCAACTAACGAACAAGTAACAAGTAACCAGGGGGGGTTTTGATTGTATGGAACACAAAAGTAACAAGTATCAAGCAAAGAAGGTTTGGTTGTGAATATGATGAGAAGGGGTTTCACCTAGCAAGTATCCACACAACCTTCAATCAAGTTGATCATAGATTTATCTCAAGTTCTATTCAATCCTAGGGAATGTTCCTATTCCAATCTTTAATATATCAGCAGGCCAACCGGTCCTGATAATACTTACTATTCAACAATCAGGGAAACCTCTCAAGATTAGATGAAATAGCAGCAAAGGGCACAGGAATTATAAGGATGCATGCAATAACTTACAACCGTCAAGTATTAACATGCAATCAATTCTCTTTCATAAATGCAATCAACTACCAGATCATGCAGATATGAATGCTACAATGACAAGGAATTCCACCGTATATTCCTAGTCTAGCAATAGAAAACTATCAATCAAACTAGGTGATCAAGCTAGCAAAACTAATAGAAATCAATAGATGAAGAACAAGAGAATTAATACAAACCCATAGGAAAAGAACAAGAGTTTAGAAATCTCACAACTTAATAACTGAAGGCTTCAACCGCTAAGTAAAACAATGGAGATTAGTTTCTGCTCATGGTTACAGAACTAAATTGTCTGATGGAAAGATGATGATAGAAAAGAAAGAAACTGGGGTTCTTAAATAGAGAACTAACCCCAAAATATATGGTAAACGAAAGATCCTAAACGAAATAAAATAAGGTAAAAGAAATAAAATAAAATAAGGAAAGTCCGGAATATCTTCGGCCTTGATGTGGCGATCGCCATGGATGACTTGCGATCGCGGTCTTCATGTAAAACTTTGCCTCGTCTCTGTCGCCCCATGGCGATCGCCATAGAGTCATGGCGATCGCCATGCTCTCTCGAACTCCTGGAATGCTCCTGTTGTAGAATGGCGATCGCCATAGTGATGGTGGCGATCGTCGCTGCTCCGCAGGATGTCTTCGTCTTCATGTCTTCAATCTTTGATCCTCTTCTTCTTCGGTTCTGGTCTTCATTTCTTCACTTCTTCATAAACAACTCAAAATATAACAATAGCTCCAAATACTTGTGATAACACTCCTAAACTAATGTAATAACCTCTAGTTACGCCATACAAAGTGTAGCGTATCACAGGATCTCCGAGGGAGGGATCTCTGTCGCCTGGCGATGAATTTCCTGGCGAAGGACAAGGAGGAGGGAAGGGGTGACAAGCGGAGGAGAAAGCACCAGGTCCATCGGGGATGACTGATGCGGGGAAGCGAGAAGGGAGAAGGGAGAAGAGGGAAAAGTCAGATTTGCCCTTTCTAATTTTCAAGAAGCTAAAGAAGAGTAGTGACATTCTTCGTAATTCCTACGGAAATCCAAGCTACCTTACAAAGGGAAAAACTTGATATCTAATCTCAGTCATTCATTGTTTTTTTTAGCTTATGTGGCAAATTTACAGTCATTGATAAAAATATTTCTTAGTCAATTGCATTCTCTCATTTATTGTAGTTTTGATTTTGGCTCTTTTGAGTGGTTTAAAATCAATACGTTAAATACGGGTGGTTCCTTGCAATTTTTGGTAAATAACGGGTGGTTTATAGTAAAAATCTCTAATTTATTTTGAGTGCGTTGCAATATATGAAATTGTATTAAATTTATATTGTTTTTCTTTTATGTATATGGTTATTTTTAATATTCAATTATCTAGAATAAAATGTTAATTGAATTTAATAAATTATGTATTTTATTTATAATCTAAAATATAATTTATATGAATTGTTAAATTTTAATATATTATTTTAAATATATACTTTGAATTATTAAATTAAATAACTACATTTCAATTTCATACAAACAAAACACAAATATAACAAATAAACACTTTAATCTAAAATTCATTTACTAAATTATATCCATACCCCTTTTGGTAATTTCACTTCACAATCACTCAACTTCAACTACCGTTTTTTAAACCTTACCGAACACTACCTTTTCCAATTTCAACCCAAAAATCAACTCCAGCTACTAATTTCAGTTTCAGCTTCCTTAAACTACTTACTTCAGCTTCAACCCCGAAAAACTTCAGTTTTACCGAACGGAGCCTTAATCATCATTAAGAATTTTTCAGATAAATTATAGAATTCATTTTTCTTTAAATTATCCTTAATTAATTTTCATAATTAGTAATATCTAAGATACCTCCTAAAGAGTAACGGAGGTGTGCGAACGTGGGCTCAAGCGTCTAAATTTAAGATCTCAATTAAAAAGGAATAAGAAAAACACTCTAAAACGACAACTATAGAAAAAAACAGAGGTAGTTTTTTTTTGTCTTTTTTAGGATATGAATTTATCATTAAAAAATTAATCTATTATTAATTGTATATCGTATAATTTAATGATTGAACCTTCTATATCAACTCCCTATGTTTATATAGTTTACTAGGTTTTTCGGATCCGCGCTACTCGTGGGTTTGCGCCATGTAAATTTCACAATAGGTTGTTGAGAAATCGAATGAAAATTTTACAATAGGGCGTTGAGGAACAGAAGATTTAGAAAATAATGATATGTTTTAAATCTACTCTAAACATGTGTTGTTGGGTAAAAAAATCTTCATATTGTCAAATGTAGGAAAAATCAAAAGTTAAACAAATAAATATATTAAAAACAAAATATTAAATACACCGTGAAATTAGATTAGATGGTACTGGATTATCAACCAGTTAATGATTATGAGTCTTGTTATTCTGGATACTAAACCCAAATTTTAGTACATCACGGATTCTCATCTTCAAATATCCCAAAAATGTCGTAAAATCCACGTAAAATCCCTCTAGAGTTGGTAATAAATTTCCTTACATATCAAGTTAGAAAATTGAAATGGTAAAGCGCCGCTCCATGATTACCGCTTCTCTTCTGTTTGCCTCCCATTCTCCAAATCCCTATCTTCTTCCCCAAATCCCTCCCCCCCCTTCGCTTTCTCCGTCGGAACCCTAATCTCAACCGCCGACACGGTTGCACTTCTGGCGCATGTATAACACCGCCTTTGGATGGGCCAATCAGCTTCCTCCCATGGAGGACTCTTGCCGGAGCTCAGTCGCCTCTCCAGCACCCGCTCCTTCCGCTCCTCCTCCAAATCCACCGCCAGGACCCCGCCTCCCCCTAAAGCCCCATCCAAAACCACCGAAGAAGCTGACTCTTCTTCTGTAATGCCGGATTACACCTCAGATCTTCCGGACGAGTGTTTGGCTTTGATTTTCCAGTGCCTATCTGGTGGAGATAGGAAGCGGTGTTCACTGGTCTGTAAGCGGTGGCTGATGGTGGAAGGACAGAGCCGCCACCGCCTCTCTCTCAACGCGCAATCGGAGCTGGTGTCTCAAATCCCGGCGATCTTCTTCCGGTTCGACTCCGTCACGAAGATCGCGCTTCGATGCGACCGAAGATCCATTAGCATCAACGACGACGGACTCCTCTCCGTCTGCCTCCACTGCCCTAATCTCACTCGCGTGAAGCTGCGCGGTTGTCGTGAGGTCTCCGACTTAGGCATCGCCTCCCTCGCCCGTAACTGTAAGAATCTCAGGAAACTCTCTTGTGGCTCTTGTGTGTTTGGGAGTAAGGGATTGAATGCTGTGTTTCAACATTGCTCTTTGCTTGAGGAATTGTCTATAAAGAGGCTTCGTGGGATTAACGATAACGGTAGTGAACCAGCTGAGCCGATAGGGGCTGGATTGGCTTCCAAGTCGTTGAAGAGTATAACTCTTAAAGAGCTCTATAACGGTCAACTGTTTGCTCCTTTGATAACTGGAGCTAAGAATCTGAGAACACTGAAGTTGATTAGGTGTTTGGGTGATTGGGATAGGGTTTTGGAATCCATGGCCACTTCAAATGATGGCCTGGTTGAGATTCATCTGGAGAGACTGCAGGTGAGTGATACTGGCTTATCTGCCATTTCCAACTGTGCTAAGTTAGAGATTCTGCATATTGTGAAGACTCCTGATTGTACAAACCTCGGGATTGTCTCGGTTGCAGAGAGATGTAAGCTTTTGAGGAAGGTGCACATTGATGGGTGGAGAACAAACAGGATTGGGGATGAGGGATTGACTTGCTTGGGCAAGAATTGTAGTAATCTGCAGGAATTGGTGTTGATTGGTATTAATCCCACTACTGTTAGCTTGGAAGTGATTGCTTCAAACTGTAAAAATTTGGAGAGGCTAGCATTGTGCAGTAGTGAGACCATCCATGATGCAGAGCTCTCCTGCCTCGCCATGAAATGCACGGCATTAAAGAAATTGTGTATCAAAAGCTGTCCAATTTCAAATAGCGGGTTGGAGGCTCTTGCTTGGGGCTGCCCAAATCTGGTGAAGGTGAAGGTCAAGAAGTGCAGGGAAGTGAGCCGGGATATTATCGATTGGTTGAAGATGAGAAGAGAATCTCTTGTTGTTAATCTTGACTCTGATGAAGTCGAGGTTGAGGTTGAGCACGTGGATGCTAGTGCTAGTGATGGAGGTGGAGCTCAAGAAGAGGTTTTGGTTGATACACAGCCGATCGTCGAGGAAGATACTTCTATCCATGGCCCATTCCCTGCAAATGCAAGCAGCAGCACTCGTCATTCAGTTTTCAGGTCTAAGTTTGGATTCCTTGTTCCTTGTGCTTTGAGGAGATGGTCAATGGGTAACGGTAACAACACTAGTAGTAATCCATGACTGGTTCCTCTGTTATGTTCTATGAATTGTATCGTCTTCTGTTTCAGTAATTGTTAATGGAAGTGTCAACAACTGCTCTGTTTCAGTTCGGTGTTTGTTTGTTTGTTTGTTCGTTCGTTTGTGCATCGAGTGCATCTCCCACTGTAACTTAGTTTGTTATCGTATTTGTTTTGTCCATTCAAATCAGCTGTTGCAGTTTGTCAAGAATGTCACTATTACTAGTTTTGCATCTGGATTCAAACATGTAAGACCTTATCATCTATTGTGGTAAGAACTCTGTCCAGCATTATTTGCTGTCTACGACCACCTTTGTTTCAACCCTGCATTATTGTCCATCTTTCTTATCTGTCTGTACTTTTTTCATGTGAACTGTTCATCCTTCTTCATAACTGCTGCTCCCTCAGTCCCCTAATATAGATCCCGTTTGTTGTTATCGAGGTAAATTAAAGAAGAGAGAAAGAAAAGTGGAGGGGAGAGAGGTAAATTAAAGAAGAGAGAAAGAAAAGTGGAGGGGAGAGAGATTGTGAGTGAGTGTGGATTTTTATGTAAGAAAGAGAAGATAAAAAAGTGAATTGGTGTGAGTTTTTGATGTAAAAAGGAGGAAAGAGAGTGTAAATTGATGTGATATTGATAATAAGACAAGATAAAAAAGGAAAGCAGGATCTATATTTTGAGACGCATAAAATGAAAAACGTGATCTATAATAGGGGACGGAGGGCGTAAAAATTTACTTTGAATCTTTCCAGTGTGACCATGGTGGACCTCTCTCACGCGCTTATGGTCTGGTCCACCATAAATCGAGTTGAATGCGGGTTCAGTCGCTTTGAAAGCTTTATAGTCCTACCTAACCCTGATAATTAAGGTTGTTCTTTCTTCTCCCTCTAGTATTGTTTGGACAAATTCTGCTTGCGCTTGTGGTTTCTGGATGGTGTCAGATTGTGTTCGGTTGTTTGTTCATGTAAAATGTGGTTTAGATCTCTGATTGATTCCTAACTGTATTTGATCATTTAAGTCTAGTTTCCCCACGAGTACAGCCTAACATTCATAATTAGGCAAAAGTCACTGGTTAATTCAAATAATTGAGAATGCAAGACAAATCTGATTAAACGATGCAGCTGATTTTGATTTTTGTTTTAAGAAAGTACGCAGTATTAACTACAACTTGCAATTACACAAGATTCTAATACTAACAAATGGGTAACTTCAAAAGATTGAGACTTGTAGGTGCCAATTTGTTCATATTCCAATTGACTGGCATCATTTGCGTCCAATAATCAGACTCTACAGTTGTTTAATCAACTCATCCCAGAATATAATATAGTTGCTTCATCCTCACAACTTAAATTATGACAGATTCCAATACTTGACATTAATTCAGTCTTGTATTAAATTTAGTTGCTTGCTGAGTGGCTCGACTCCTAATTTGTACTCATTGTATTTCCATGGAAACAAGCTTTAGATTCAAGTAAGAACATGTAATCAGATACAGAATGCTACTACAGAGAAAGTAATTGGTGATGTTCATAGTTCTAACTTATAAGAGATGCACTGCTACTCTACTGTCTGGATTGCTTAAATTCTCATCACATGTAGAAATGATCTTTCATTACTTCCAAACTGCATTTAGACAAAAAAGAAATCAATTTAATTCACACTGCAAATATGATTCTTGTTCATAGATATTTTACTCACATTATTAACTAGATGGAAGTGTGGAAGGATGAGGGCCTAAAATTCCTGGTGCAGATGAGATGCCTGCAATTAAGATGCAATTAACATAACAACGGAAGAAGAAGCATAAGCAGAAACAAGAACACAAACCAGGGTTTAAAGATCGTGAGGAAGGCAGCTTACGACGACCACGACCGTTACCACGACGAGGTCGACGAGGTCGACGAAGACGTCGTTCACCGGCACCAAGAATACCTCGAGATTGTGGCGGAATGTACAAGTCTGGTTTAGACGATACCGGAGTCTGAATTGGAGGAGAAAACGTCCAGTATAAAGTTGGCGGAGGAAAAGAGTCGAGAAGGTGTTGTGGAATGACGAAGGACGGTTGATGCAGTAGTGTTCGAACCAGAAGAGGTGCCGGCGACGGTCGAATTCGGTGATGCAGGAAGCGATGGAGCAGAGAGGTAGTCAATGTCGCTGTATTCGTAGTCGGACGCCATGGGAGGTCGAAATTAGAGGTCAAATTGGTAGATATTCGGGAGAGACTGAAATTTGGGAATTAGGGTTATCGATGGCTTTGGTTATCAACATTGAACAGATCCGTGTCACATATTATAGTGTATAGTGTATACATGGAAAATATTTTTTATAAATAAAACTAGACGAGACTTCTATCTTTTGGAAAATTGATATTGTACTCTGTTGTTAATATTTTATTTTTTATATTCATTATTATTATTTGCTCACTCGCCTGAACCTGCTTCTTCACCTTATGTTTTTTATTGATAGTGCATAGTGCATGGCGCATGGCGCTGTGCGCCAACGGAGAACCCTCACCAACGGAGAATGAGGTAGTTCAGATGGTGGTTTCAAAACTGAAGCTGAGAAGGGATCAACGCGCTGGGAACCTTCACCAATGGAGAATGGGGTAGTTCAGATGGTGGTTCCAAAACTGAAGCCAGATGGAAATCATCGCATTAAGTGCTTCATTCGCCTTCTAAAGAGCCTAGAGGCCAACTACAAGTTAGACCAAATCATTGAGGCATGAAACCAAGTTCTGAACATCGAGCTTGAGGAGAAGCTCAACTGTCTATCATATCACCGCGCTATCAAAATCAACGCGATACCCATTAAACACTGGCCCCTTATCACTATTCACCAAAGCCACCACATGCCAACCCAAGATCGAATGAGACGGGTGTGCTATAGAAGAGTTCAAGTTCCGAGAAACATATGCCTATAAATACCCCTCTACTTCCATTTGAGAAGGGGACTTTTACTTTTTGGAAGCTCTAAAAGGCCGAGAAAGTGTAATCTGTGTGAGGAATCATTTATAAGTTAGTGTTGCAAAACATCAACCACACACTTCTTTTATCGAGTTCATCTTGTAGCTAGAATGTCTTTCATATTCTCTATCCAAGCACCTTAAATAAACGCGATTCCCTCACCCCTCACTTGCTAAACGTCTCAAAGAGGTCATTGTCGTCAATGATCCTCTTTTCCTTAAGCGTCTTTGAAAATGAGGCGGGTGACTTTTCAGATCCGAGAGGTGAAAAATACCTATGAAAATAGGTGTCGACGTAAGGTGACGAAATGGAATAGGGCCTTACCTTTTTTACGTGTTATCGTGAATGAGATCGTTTTAAAGTATAGCATGCCTCAGCCACCAGCTGACAACATAATCTTTTGTTTTACATCCCGTAAATCTTCCTCAACCAGACCTAGGCAGAATAGGAGAGCAAGTACAAGTATTAATAGCATAGCAAAAAAGCATTACTCGTCATTAATATGTTTTCTGTGGTAATTGTAGTCTCTCGGGAGAATCGATGACTCCATCTTTAATGCACTCCTAGTATTAGTACCTTCCAGAATTTTTAAGTGACTAGTTGTAAATAGCCCCAATACTATGGGATTCTCAAATCTCGCACAACAGTATGGCATATGAATTTATATAAATCAACAGTTTGGTAAATGTAACAAATTAATATTAAGAATTCATACATGAATTCTAACTTGACGACACATATGTTACCCGGAGACTAGCTTGTTATGATAACCAGCTTATTCTATTTCTTAAATTTTTTTAACACAAACTGACACAAAACACTTATTAAGGCATTCACGGGTGTCGCTAAATTTGGACCATCAATCCACGTTCGAGACCTATCTGCAAATCATGAGATGATGATCTTGGAAGCTTTGGAGATGTTTGTAAGGAGAAATGATAAACATTTATTATTGCTTCTTCTTCAGCCCTATAGGCTTATACAAGAACAACTCCGGAGACGACAAAAAAATAAAATAATAAGCATACCTAGTAGCAGCCACCTACCCACCTAGCTACTGTTTTTGCCTAAAAGTACGACGAGTGTGGAACGCGTAAAGAGCTATGCGTAGGAAGTCTGTGTCGACGCGACTAGAGGAATGAAGGATGTCGCCGACGTGACGAGACGTGGCAAAAGTCTCGTTTATCTTGAAGATTAGGTCGGCCGAGCATATTTTATCTTATTCCTTATTATATTATTGTAATTGGTAAAAGATACGGTAAAAAATATCTTTTACCTTGTTTGTTATATCGTTATTTAGATAAAAGGAAGAGATAAGATCTCATTTCCTTAAAGATATTATTAGGGTTAACCTATAAATAAAGGCTAACGTTTGCTTTGTAATCATCCAGCCACCATTACGAGTAATACTAAGTTCAAGCTTCAACCCTAAATTCTTCTCTCGTTCCATATTGTTCTTCAGTGTTGAGATTATACCGTACTCTTTGATCTTTGCCCTACAATTGCTTAGTTATCTTCTCGTAGGTAATTTCGCTACAAACAACTACCCTGACTTATGTTTCATGCTCTCCATTTTAGATTCTTGCTTAATTTCTTTATAGATCTTCTTGGAATAAGTTGATACAACTTCTTGTTCTTGTTGCGCCAAATCAATATTGTTCTAGCCTTTGTCATACACACTGCACTAGACAATCCTGGAGGAAGTAAAATAATACTTAATCTCAACCTGAAAGGAAGACAAACTAACAAACTCAGCCATAGTCATCATAAGACATGGGGAAAAGAAAAGGGCATGGCGCATCAAAGGAATAAGAAAAAAATGTTACCAGGAGTCACCTAATGATTCAGGACTTGTCACTTGCTGAGTCGTCTTCATCCATGTTCATGCATTCAAAATAACTGGAAGTTGTGTTTGAGTTGGATGAAATCCTTACCTCATGCATTTTTCTAAACAAGCTCTTCAACTCTTAGAGTTTGTTTATGTAGGATATGAGTGTTAATACGAAGGGAACTGTGACACAGAGATGTCCAGTTCCTAGGCACAGCGGAAGTAGTAAACAAGTTATCAACGCAATTACTTAAGGTGAAAACCCTAGATAACCAACTAGTTATCTTTGGATGAAAATCACCCCTCTTTCGAGGATTGAAAGGTCTACTTGTATATATTCAATCAACGAGTTTAGAGAAGAACGAGATTACAAGCTTATTGCTAAGTAATAACCTAGTTCCTATCAGAAACTCTTAGATGAAAATACCAGTGAACTTACTTGATGTTCTTTTTCAAGAACAATTCTTTCTCTTCTCAACCAGATGCAATTCAAACTGAGCAAGAACGCCTCTTTCTCTTCTCAAAGATGCAATTGGAACTCTCCAAAAAGCATAGTGATTAAGGTCGTCCGAATAGATATTTATATGCAAGAAGATCTCGTGTAAAGATATCGGTTAAGATAATTACACAAAATATCTTCATTCCATATTAATATCTATCCTTACGTGGTTTGGTTGACTAAATAAACAAAAGATCTACTAATGTTCATTTACAACCGATTATAACTTCACACGTCTTCTTATGGAACCAAATTATCAAGTAAGATCTTGCTTGAGATATACTTGAATAATCCTTAATTCCATAAATGCAAGATTATGTTATTTACCAAAGATAAACAACATAATCTTTCCTTAATCAATTTCCACAAATTTCTAACAATCAGATATTATAAATTAGGAACAAAATCTTCATGATATCTTCTTCTCCTTGCTGCCCACGTTTGACCTAATCTCAGCAACGTCAGAGACGCGATTCCCCTTCCAGTTCCCTTGATCTTGATCTTTGCTCACTTGGACTTGGTTTCCTTATCTTTTCATCTGGAACTCAAATACTAATATGACCATTAAAGTATAAGTGTTTGTCATCGTCAAAACCGAAGACGGGAACTCCATGGAAACTGAAGTTCCAGAAGTTCCATTCTAACAGTTTATGAGTAGCAAAACCACGAATTAGTGCATTAAACGTCTCGGCATCAGGAGAACAACCCTTACCTTCCATTTTAAACGTCTCGGCATCAGGAGAAATTCCACTACTTTGCATTTGCAGAAGATAAGAGATATTTTAATGGAGCAGAGATAGTTAGGGAAATAGCTTCAAAGTTCCCCCTTAACTTATGAACACAGTAATCAGTTCCCCCTTAGAATGATACCAATCCTATTGGTTCCAAGATTTCAGAATATATTCCCCCTTTTGACATCATCGAAAAGATTGGAAGGGAATCAATGTAATCAAGCATGGAAGAGAGAACATAGAGTCACAAGGCATTGCAGGTCAAAATATTTATATTATATCAAGATAGACCAAAGACAACGCAAGCAAGACACAAAAAGCAGTAAAGAAGAACATGAACATGAAGAACAGTAACCAACAAAGAACATAAGGCTTGATGTGCTGGGGAACCCTAAGGGAAAGCTAAGCCAGAATTACCAAAGCGAAATCAAGAGGAACTCGACTTCTTCTGCTCAATCAAACTTCAGCAAAGCGGTTGATAGAAACACTTATCCTTCAAAACAAGAGAGATCACTTTTATTTCCTCAGCAACATCATCTTCCTTAGGAAGTTCACAAAACCTTTTGAGGAACTCAATGCCCATAGGGATCATATAGTGGAATAATAAACCATCGGTGTCGGAGAAGAGGAGTCCAGAGGGGCAACACTAATCGAAACGTCGTCCGTGACAAGGATGGAGATGTTTTGGGAATTTAGCCAACTTTTCTACAACAACGACCAAGGAAACAACTTCTTGGCATTGTCGTTCAGCAAGGAACTCAAGGTCGGTCTTCGAGATAATTCGAGAGACCTTGAAGCAGCTAGGGGAGCAATTTTTTCTCCTTCTTCTTTTTTTTTTTTTTTGTTGAGCTTGAACTAGAGCGGCTTTTTCCGGAATGAGGGTAGATATAACCCATATGTAACAGAGATCCTTCCACAGAAAATATATTTCACAATTGTCACAAGATCTTGCCAACATCTCCTTAATAACTCACGCCGAGAAGATCTTTCAATGAGCAAAAGTGATCCATATTATCTGACTATCATGAATAGAAATCCTTATCATGGATTCAACTACAACCAAATAGAAAAGAACATAGATAAATAATCACTGGCCGACATGAGAAAAACGCAAAAAATTCACAGTTCCCCCGGAGTTCCTTTGAAGTAACTGGCAATGGAAGGCTTTGGATGCATTTATGTGATAGGCATAAAATTCAAGAAGGTACACATCCAAAAGCAATAAAATACCAGGTAGGTCAATTACGACGCTAAGCTAGAAGTTCCCAATTGTGGACTAATCATAAAATGCTCATAGGGAACTCTAGAGAAGCCAGGTTAGGGTCGGCCTATAATCAATCATCTTTTCGGCTTATAATGAGGGTTCAGTAGATCAGATTGATTATTTTGTGTTGAAAGAAGTACGATCATGCCAATTAAACAGATTAAGTGTCATGCTTGGAATATTATGCGAAAACAAGACACATACTCATAGTTTGAAACGAATGACAATAGACTCAAGTAGCAAACAACCAAGCCAATTTGCAGAGATAAACCAAACAATCACAAACTAAACAATTTGCAGACGCTCGGAGAAGTCTTCGAGCTCCACTTTGATCGGCGCCGTTGGCCGAGCGCAAGGGGCCATTGTCCGGGCGCTAGGTGCCTTGGCGCGAGCATGAGAGGGAGCTTGGCTTGGCGAACCTCGGCGTGGCCTAAGTATCAGGGAATGACATGGCTTCCTCTTGTGCTTGGTCTTCTTCCGAGCACCTAACCTCAACTTAGGTTGCGCTTGGGTGTGTCGAAGGAACACCCTATCCATTTCAGCCAGGATTCGTCGGGTTTCTCTTGAGAGCTTGGGAGGAGCTAGGAGTCGAGTGATTGAGCTAGGCAGGGGCACATCAGATGAGGGCAACTGTGTCGTCCTCTTTAATTTCATGGTCTTCCATCTGGGATAGATCAAAAGCCTTTTCCACCTTTAAAGCAATTGATTTTCCTTTGTCCGTATCTTTCCTTGTCAAGAGCTTCCTCTCAAGAATTCCAGAGTGACTCTTGAGACGGCACACTAGGTCTTCCAAGGAAATTTCTTTGATATCGCTTTGAGCTTGAAGAGCATTGATGAACTCGTCCCACTGGGCGTTCAGTGCTTGCATGAATTGATAGGTGACTTTCCACTGAGGGAGCTCTTCACCTAGAAATTCAATTTGACTCACATAGCCTTCAAACCTTGCATGGAAGTCTTCCAAGGATTCACCTTTCTCCTGCACAGCTTGCTCATAGTCCTTTTGAGCAGCAAGAAGTCTGTTCCTTTTGACATCATTACTTCCAGAGTATGTCCTCTTTAGTGCATCCCAGATTTCCTTGGCGGTCTTGTACTTCAGAATCTTTCGAAGATCGCCCGGACTTAGAGCCATGTGAAGGATCTTTTTAGCCCTGGCGTTCTTCTCAAGGACTTTGTAGTCTGCATCACTATAGTCAGATCTCTTTTTCTCTTTGGTTTTGTCATCATCATTTAAGTCAAGAATGATGACATCGCCAAATTCAATAACTCTCCACATCTGGGCGTTAAGAGACTGAGTATGTGACTCAAACTGAATGGACCACCAATCATACTCTCCTGGCTTCAGCATTGGGGATTTCCATAATGAATTGTTGATTGCATTGTTGGATGACATCTTTTCCTGCAAAGCTAATTGAAACAATCTAAAGACCAGGCTCTGATACCAATTGTTGGATCGATTAGCGTATAAAAACTCAAGGAACAAAAACTATTGTTCCTTGATAAGTAGAGAATGCAGAAAAACAAACAATAATGTAAATCAAACCTGGACACGATGATATATAGTGGAAACACCCCAAGTACCAAAAAGTCCTCGAGGCGAAAAACCACTCCTCTCTAGCTTTCACTAGAGAGAGTTTGAACGAGTCTACTTGTTGTATTGATATCTTGATTACAATAGAACTTGGATCACTCACCTAGACGTCCTAGCTAGATCTTGGATCACTCTTCTCACTTGAATCTCAATCTCACACTCGTAGAACAACTCTAAACCGAGTATTAGGTTTTCGCTCTTCAAAGTCTTACTAAGCTATGCAATTCCCATGCAATAGCACACTAAGTAGCTTAAACCTAACTACCAATCTAGCCGTTCTAATATTACCATAAATCTCACAATATCTTTCTAAAAGGAGATCGCTTCCTAATATTTCATTCACAAAGAAATCTCTTCCTAAGAAATCTTTTCTTCCGTGTGACATTCCAACTTGTTCTCCAAGTAGTCACCTTGGGCCTTATACTTCGGCGCGCCGCCTAGATCAAATAAGGAAACAAAGCGCATAAGGAAATATTCCTTGCGCATAATATTTCCTTATTCCTTTGGCAACAATCACATGCGCGTCCAATGCCCATCCTTACCGAGTTCTCACTTTCCTTATTTGCTGAGATCTTCTTTTCCTTCTTTGACAAGATCTTCTTTCCTTCTTTGAAATGCAACTCTTCTATAATTCTTCAAGTCCATTCTTCAAGATATCTTCGACCAATAATCTTCTTCGGATGAACTTATTCTTCACAGCTGTCTTCCATTCGTCGTAACCTTACGCCTCATGGATTCCAGCAAGACTTCCTTCGTACCTGCTTGAACTTCCTTTGTTCCTGTCTACGCACAAGTAGACCTCCTTCGTTCCTGCCTACACACAAGTAGACTTCCTTCGTTCTTGCACACACACTAGTAACAATACCTACGCACTCAAGTAAACCATTAGTGGATGTTTGTCATTCAATCAAAACCTCATCATATCTCAACACAATCAGTTAAATCATCAAGTTTTTCCATGATAGACATAAGCATTTTCCCAGAGGAACTAGGAGAGGAACTATTGCCTAGATTCAATTTTTCATGCCAATCACAAGTAGGGCAAACAACATGAGAGACATTTTCAGATTTAGAAGCATCTTCATACTTCTTACACCAAGCAACACTTTCATCAGTTAATATAGAGATTTCTTCCTCATTTTCAGAAAGTTTCTCTTGAAGATTATTATTCTCTTTACTCAGGGATTTGATGATTTTGATCAATTGTTTCTTATCATATTTAATAAGAATTTCAATGAGATCAGAATAAGAAGTTACCTTTGGAGTAGAAGTTTCAATCTCAGTTTGATCCATGAGACATAAGTCATCCATTTCCCCCTCAGAGTCACTATCTCCCCAAATGGCAGAGACCACATCAAGATTTGAGGAAGTAGTCTTCATTGTGGACACGAGACATATTTGTGAGGAACTCCGATCCAGTTCCTTATCAAAATCAGTTACCTCTGTTTTGGTAGATTCTGAATCTACTTTTGCCAAGAGGCATGATTCATGGGAACTGTCGTCTAGTTCTTGTTCAGACACTTCTTGAGTAATAAAGCATTTACCTCCCATGAGATCGTCCAATTTCCTTTCAGATTCTTCATCATTGTCTCCACGGAAAGAGGTTGCACCAAGATCCATTTTCTTCTGGGGAACTCCTTCCTTTTCCTTTTCTCCATTTGTAGGACATTCTTTAGCACGATGTCCTACTTGATCACAATGATAACAACGAAATTCCTTGCGATCTCTTCTGTTTTCGTTCCTAGGAAACTTTCCTTTATGAAAGCTTCTCACAAAAGTTTGAAGAGCATTGATGTCGTCATCATTCTCTTCATCTGAGTTCTCATCGATGTGAAATCTCTCCATCCGTTTGGAGAGGATCAAGGAACTGTCTTGATCAGTCTTGGCTTGCTCAATGCCCTTGTGTTTGTTCTTTTGTTGCTCAAATTGACCAATGAGCTCTTGGAGAGAGAGATCTGTAATAGATGGAGTTTCCAACACGATACCTTGAGTGAGTTCGGTGTTATGAGACATCTTGATAACCTGCAAGTATCACACAATCTAGAGCCTTGGCTCTGATACCCATTGTAGGATCTGAGTGTTAATACGAAGGGAACTGTGACACAGAGATGTCCAGTTCCTAGGCACATCGGAAGTAGTAAACAAGTTATCAACGCAATTACTTATGGTGGAAACCCTAGATAACCAACTAGTTATCTTTGGATGAAAATCACCCCTCTTTCGAGGATTGAAAGGTCTACTTGTATATTCAATTAACGAGATTAGAGATGAACGAGATTACAAACTTATTGCTAAGTACTAACCTAGTTCCTCTCAGAAACTCTTAGATGAAAATACTAGTGAACTTACTTGATGTTCTTTTTCAAGAACAACTCTTTCTCTTCTCAACCAGATGCAATTCGAACTGAGCAAGAACGCCTCTTTCTCTTCTCAAAGATGCAATTGGAACTCTCCAAAAAGCATAGTGATTAAGGTCGTCCGAATAGATATTTATATGCAAGAAGATCTCGTGTAAAGATATCGGTTAAGATAATTACACAAAATATCTTCATTCCATATTAATATCTATCCTTACGTGTTTTGGTTGACTAAATAAACAAAAGATCTACTAATGTTCATTTACAACCGATTATAACTTCACACGTCTTCTTATGGAACCGAATTATCAAGTAAGATCTTGCTTGAGATATACTTGAATAATCCTTAATTCCATAAATGCAAGATTATGTTATTTACCAAAGATAAACAACATAATCTTTCCTTAATCAATTTCCACAAATTTCTAACAATCAGATATTATAAATTAGGAACAAAATCTTCATGATATCTTCTTCTCCTTGCTGCCCACGTTTGACCTAATCTCAGCAGCGTCAGAGACGCGATTCCCCTTCCAGTTCCCTTGATCTTGATCTTTGCTCACTTGGACTTGGTTTCCTTATCTTTTCATCTGGAACTCAAATACTAATATGACCATTAAAGTATAAGTGTTTGTCATCGTCAAAACCGAAGAAGGGAACTCCATGCTGAAGTTCCAGAAGTTCCATTCCAACAGTTTATGAGTAGCAAACCCACGAATTAGTGCATTAAACATCTCGGGATCAGGAGAACAACCCTTACCTTCCATTTTAAACGTCTCGGCATCAGGAGAAATTCCACTACTTTGCATTTGCAGAAGATAAGAGATATTTTAATGGAGCAGAGATAGTTAGGGAAATAGCTTCAAAGTTCCCCCTTAACTTATGAACACAGTAATCAGTTCCCCCTTAGAATGATACCAATCCTATTGGTTCCAAGATTTCATAATATATTCCCCCTTTTGACATCATCGAAAAGATTGGAAGGGAATCAATGTAATCAAGCATGGAAGAGAGAACATAGAGTCAAAAGGCATTGCAGGTCACAATAGTTATATTATATCAAGATAGACCAAAGACAACGCAAGCAAGACACAAAAAGCAGTAAAGAAGAACATGAACATGAAGAACAGTAACCAACAAAGAACATAAGGCTTGATGTGCTGGGGAACCCTAAGGGAAAGCTAAGCCAGAATTACCAAAGCGAAATCAAGAGGAACTCGACTTCTTCTGCTCAATCAAACTTCAGCAAAGCGGTTGATAGAAACACTTATCCTTCAAAACAACAGAGATCACTTTTATTTCCTCAGCAACATCATCTTCCTTAGGAAGTTCACAAAACCTTTTGAGGAACTCAATGCCCATAGGGATCATATAGTGGATAATAAACCATCGGTGTCGGAGAAGAGGAGTCCAGAGGGGCAACACTAATCGAAACGTCGTCCGTGACAAGGATGGAGATGTTTTGGGAATTTAGCCAACTTTTCTACAACAACGACCAAGGAAACAACTTCTTGGCATTGTCGTTCAACAAGGAACTCAAGGTCGGTCTTCGAGATAATTCGAGAGACCTTGAAGCAGCTAGGGGAGCAATATTTTCTCCTTCTTCTTCTTTTTTTTTTTTTGTTGAGATTGAACTAGAGCGGCTTTTTCCGGAATGAGGGTAGATATAACCCATATGTAACAAAGATCCTTCCACAGAAAATATATTTCACAATTGTCACAAGATCTTGCCAACATCTCCTTAATAACTCACGCCGAGAAGATCTTTCAATGAGCAAAAGTGATCCAGATTATCTGACTATCATGAATAGAAATCCTTATCATGGATTCAACTACAACCAAATAGCAAAGAACATAGATAAATAATCACTGGCCGACATGAGCAAAACGCAGAAAATTCACTGTTCCCCCGGAGTTCCTTTGAAGTAACTGGCAATGGAAGGCTTTGGATGCATTTATGTGATAGGCATAAAATTCAAGAAAGTACACATCCAAAAGCAATAAAATACTAGGTAGGTCAATTATGACGCTAAGCTAGAAGTTCCCAGTTGTGGACTAATCATAAAATGCTCATAGGGAACTCTAGAGAAGCCAGGTTGGGGTCGGCCTATAATCAATCATCTTTTCGGCTTATAATGAGGGTTCAGTAGATCAGATTGATTATTTTGTGTTGAAAGAAGTACGATCATGCCAATTAAACAGATTAAGTGTCATGCTTGGAATATTATGCGAAAACAAGACACATACTCATAGTTTGAAACGAATGACAATAGACTCAAGTAGCAAACAACCAAGCCAATTTGCAGAGATAAACCAAACAATCACAAACTAGTCACGACCAGGGAAATAGGCAAAGGAACTCAGAACCTCTAATCAATGGTAATCAAACCCAGAGGCAATCTTAAGTACTCAAATGGTTCTCGATTAATCAGCTATTTGGTCCACAGTACAACAATGTTCCATTATAATCAACCATTTTTCCACATTATCTCTTAAGAAGTGGTGCCTTATGTCAATATGCTTAGACTTAGAATGAAAAGCATGCTTCTTAGAGATGCTAATGGCACAAGTATTTTCACATAAGATCTTAAGGGGACCAAAGGACTTACCTTGGTCGGCCAGATGTAGCTTGAGCCAGAGTAGTTGAGCACACCATGCAACATCAACCATGAATTCTCCTCAATGGACGATAGGGAACCGAAAGACAAATTTTTGGATCCCCACGATTCAAGACACAAACCAAGGAACTTCGTCATACCATAGATGCTCTATTGATTTCCCAAGAATCCAACATAAACCACATTAGTGTAGGAAATGATCTCGAAGTCCTCGCTCTTGGGAATCCATAGGAACAAGTTGTCAGTTCCCTTGAGATAGAGAAGAATACTCTTGACAACAACAAGGTACTTCAATCTTGGATCATCCTGAAAGTGAGCACACAAACACACAACATACATAATATATGGTCTACTAGTAGATAAGTAGAGAAGGGAACCAATCATTTGCATGTACAAAGATTGGTCAACTTTCGGATCATAGGCCGCCATTGTGAGTTTTGTGGCAAGGGAAATGGGGGTAGCAAAAGTTTGCATGAATCCATCTTGAGTTTTTCGAGCAGTTCCTTCACATACTTTTGTTGATGGATTTGAGTTCCCTCGGGGAGTTGGTTGATCTGGAGACCTAGAAGAAGGTCAGTTCCTTTATCATGCTCATCTTGAATTCACTACTCATCAAATTTTTGAATTTCTCTACAAGAGACAGATTAGTGGATCCAAAAACAATATCATCGACATAAACTTGAACATCCAGAATGTCTTCTTTAACCTCAAGAAGAAAAAGTATTTTGTCGATCAAACCTCTTCTGTATCTATTGGATATCAGGAACTGAGCCAATCGATCGTACCATGCATGAGGAACTTGCTTCAAGCCATAGAGGGCCTTGTTGCTTGACATACACCTCCTCTTACAAAATGCTATTGAGAAAGACATTTTTATCATCCATCTTGAAAGATCTTGAATCCTTTGTGAGAGCAAAGGCAAACATCAAGGGAGTTGCCTTCAATCTAGCAACATGAGCAACTGTTTAGTCATAACCAATTCCTCTTTGTTGATTTATCCTTGATCCATGAGACGAGCTTTGTTTCTTGTGACTACACCAGAGTCACCAAGCTTGTTGCACAAGATCTACTTAGTGCCAATGATGGTCCTATCTGGAGGACGGGGAACTAGGCGCCAAACCTTGTTTCATTCGAAATGGTGTAGTTCCTCATGCATTGCATGAACCCAGTGGGGATCATTTAACACTTCTTATAGTTCTTTGGGATCTGCAAGAGACATGAAAGCACAGAAAGTACAAAGGTTATGGAAAGAGGATCTAGTAGACGGACCTGTTCTACTTGAAGTTGGGCATAAGAGAATTTGACGAGTCAAATGGTTGAATATTGTATTGTTTGCAACATCATTCTCAGCAGAGTTCCTTGTGAAGGCAGTCTGGTTCCCAACAACATGGGAACTTGGCGTAGAGATATCAATGATATTGTCTTGAGCCAGGAAGGAGATTGGAACAGGAGTTCCCTCAATGGTAGGATTCTTACTTGAAAAGCTTCATTTTGAATCTTTAGATTTTCTCTTCAGTTTCAGGTGAGTTCCCATAAAAGTCACTAGTTCAGTTCATGGGGGAACTCAGGCGGTGAGGCTACATGAAGGAAGAACACTTTGTTCTGATTTATCCTCATCATATTGAGAATTCGCTGGTTTCTGAGGAAGAGATATGTTGGGAACTCTTCCTTTGTTGTGCAAAACACATGGTGGTCTCCCTGATCACACAAGCTGGGAAACACTCATTTGATCAATATCCAAATTTTTCTTCTTTTCTCTAAACACTGACGAAAATCTTTCCTTCGTCGAGTTTCTGAAGTGAGTACTTATCTCGCTCCCTTACTCACTTCATCCTGCATAGAAAAACATTAAAACTTAGGAACCTAGTCCAGCAAAGCTTTTCTGGGTTTGTTAGTTTGAGAGTTCCTATTCTGAGCAAAATACTTAGTTCCCTGTGGAGAAGATGAACTAGCCGTTCCCTGTGGAGAAGACGAATAAAAGTGAGGATCATTCAAGTCATGAATATGAGTTTCTCCCTTTCTATTAGCATGTCTCCAGCTATAGGCTTCTTCGTCCTGTCTTCTTTTCTTCTCATATTCATTGATATAGTGACCTTGGTTCCCACACTGCCAACATACACGGTTTGCGGAAATCCATTGGTACTTATCTTTGGTTCTACAGTGAGACTTACTTTTCTTACCTTCACCTAGGTCAATCTTATGTTTGGGTGTCTTACGAGGAGCACCGCGTCCCATGTTCTTATACATTTCATGAATTTTGGGATCATAGGGAGCACAAGTATGGTTGACCTTAGAGGTATTTTCAAGCACTTCGATTCTTTGGGTCAAACATTCATTTTTGCAATTAGAAGTCTATAAAGCCAATTTAAGTCTTTCATTTTTAGCAGGAAGTTCATTAGACACTTGTTCTAGGTCATTGTGACTATTGCAGAGAGAGTCATCTAGGTTCCTAGGAAGATAGCCTAATCCTTTATTAGGCTTCACAAAAACAGTTTGAGTCACAGTCTTTTCATGAATACAATCTGTTGGATCGATTAGCGTATAAAAACTCAAGGAACAAAAGCTATTGTTCCTTGATAAGTAGAGAATGCAGAAAAACAAACAATAATGTAAATCAAACTTGGACACGATGATATATAGTGGAAACACCCCAAGGACCAAAAAGTCCTCGAGGCGAAAAACCACTCCTCTCTAGCTTTCACTAGAGAGAGTTTGAACGAGTCTACTTGTTGTATTGATATCTTGATTACAATAGAACTTGGATCACTCACCTAGACGTCCTAGCTAGATCTTGGATCACTCTTCTCACTTGAATCTCAATCTCACACACCTAGAACAACTCTAAACCGAGTATTAGGTTTTCGCTCTTCAAAGTCTTACTAAGCTATGCAATTCTCATGCAATATATAGCACACTAAATAGATCAAACCTAACTACCAATGTAGCCGTTCTAATATTACCATAAATCTCACAATAGCTTTCTAAAAGGAGATCGCTTCCTAATATTTCATTCACAAGGAAATCTCTTCCTAAGAAATCTTTCACAAGGAAATCTCTTCCTAAGAAATATTTCCTTCCGTGTGATATTCCAACTTGTTCTCCAAATAGTCACCTTGGGCCTTACACTTCGGCGCGCCGCCTAGATCAAATAAGGAAACAAAGCGCATAAGGAAATATTCCTTGCGCATAATATTTCCTTATTCCTTTGGCAACAATCACATGCGCGTCCAATGCCCATCCTTGCCGAGTTGCCACTTTCCTTATTTGCCGAGATCTTCTTTTCCTTCTTTGACAAGATCTTCTTTCCTTCTTTGAAATGCAACTCTTCCATAATTCTTCAAGTTCATTCTTCAACAATAAGAGTACAAACCTGAGACATATATACTAGCTAAGGAACAAAGACTAACAAAGCTCTAAAAATTCCCCCTCAGAAAAACAACGAACTACAACTAAGTCATGAATTCCCCCTCAAGTCCTGCTATCCTCTAATTTCCCCCTTATGGCATCATCAAAAAGAATGAAACCAGAATTCATAGATAGGAAGTATACAAAACACAAGAAGGTAACCGAGGTAATAACTTATAAGAACCTCAATGCTCAAGAAATCACAATATCAAAAAAAATATGAGAATCGGCATGCTAGCAACCAAGAGTAATAAATCATGAGAAAGTGTACAATAAGATCAAAGAGAAGAGGGATAATGTGGCTGGGAAAGAAGAGTGGGGTTGGAGAAATTGGAAAGTAGTCAGAGATGTTCTGTTCCCTTTGAAGAATGAGGCCAAATTACTCTGAAGTGGCGACTTTTCAAATTTTCTGAACCAAGAGATCGAATCCCAGTAGTCTTGTTAACTTTTTCACCTTCTTCTTCATGTTGTTTCTTTAGAAGCTTCTGTAACTGAGGCCATTGAACCGACCCAACTTTTTACTGTGCACGACCTTCTTGAGTGTCTTTGTTGCTTGTTTGAGGGTATCAAACCTACCCGATTTCTTGTACGCTGAAGGCTTCCTTCTATAATCTTCATCCTTAGTCATCACAATCTCGGAAACATCATGGAGCAGTCCTTTAGCAACCTCGCTTGTTGGGTTAGTGTCTGCAGCGGAATAGATTGATGGATGTTGTTGAAGAGAGGGTGATGAGGACGGTTGTAGGGTTGAGGATGGAGGAGGGCGGTGATGAGTGACACTTACGGAGTTGAGATGCGTGGGAGAGGGTCAATAATATTGAGGAGGTGGTTTGAGGGAGGGGTATGTATAATGGACGAAAATCGTTTCAATTTGGAAAGAAAAAGATCTTTTTCCAAATTGCTAAGATCTTAGGGTTTTGGGTACCGCTTCACCTTTTTCAAGACAACACCGCTTACTTGAGTAACTTACCGGAAACTTCTTTTCATGCCATCCTGAGACCTCGCCTCCTTTCCTTCTTGAGGACCAGAACATCCATTCCACTTTCACAATTTTTCCAAAAAGAATAGAATAGTATAATGCGGGGGTGAGTTACCAAAGATGGTACAATAGAACATTATACAAAAATCATAGATGAAAAAGTGAATTTATTAAGTCATGATGAGAGGTTCCAGATGTAGATGAATACAAGGGGCTCATAGGAATGAGCAATCATGACAAGGCTTTAGGGACGGCGGTAGATATCCTCTATCCTTTGGGCTTATAATGAGGGTTCAAATCATCAAGAGGACTCTTTTGGGCAACAATTAAGACCTTCTCATGTAAAGAAATTATGGTGCTAGCATTTCGAATTCAAATAGATTTCAAGTCTATAGAGATTAATCAAGACAAGAAGAAACAAATAACTTACACCAACGAGATACTATCACATGTTCATATAATCCTATAGATAACGACCAATTATCACTCAGACTTCAACCAGTCATGGGAGGTTCTTAGGAATAGACAGAATTATTCGAGAGAAATCATACCAAGTTCTAGACGCAGCCTTTCAAAAGGTTCCTTGTTTAGTGCCTTGGTGAAGATGTCCGCGATTTGTTCCTCAGGGCGAACGAATTCCATTGTTACTAGTCCTTTTTCAACGCAGTCTCTTAGAAAGTGGTGTCTAATCTCAATATGTTTGGTTCTAGAATGTTGCACAGGATTCTTAGCAATATTTATAGCACTAGTATTATCACAAAGAATATGTACTGAATTGAGATTGATACCGAAATCACTTAGCCGTTGTTTGAGCCATAGGAGTTATGAGCAACAGGTTGCGGCTGATATGTATTCAGCTTCAGCTGTGGAGAGGGCCACCGTGGTCTGCTTCTTTGATCCCCATGAGACAAGACATGGTCCTAAGAACTGAGCCATGCCAGATGTAGACTTGCGATCTACTCTATTCCATGCGAAGTCCGCATCCGTATATCCTATGAGGCTCATGCTTCCTCCCCTGGGATACCATAGGCACATATCATTTGTTCCCCTTAGGTACCTCAGAATCCTCTTGACTGCAACGGTGTGTGATTCTCTTGGATCAGCTTGAAATCTTGCACATAGACACACACTGTACATTATGTCAGGTCGGCTGGCAGTCAGGTAGAGTAAGGATCCAATCATTCCTCTGTAGAGAGATTGATCTTCTTTGTTGCCGCTCTCATCCTTGCCCAGAGAGTCATTCGGAGAAATTGGGGTTGCATATGGCTTGAAATTTGCTATTCCAAACTTCTTGATTACTTCTCTGAGGTACTTCTGTTGATGGACTCTAGTTCCGTCATCTTCTTGTATTACTTGTAGTCCGAGAAAGAATTTGAGTTCACCTACCATGCTCATCTCGAATTCACTTTCCATGAGTTTGACAAATCTCTCCACCAGCTTATTGTTTGTGGATCCAAAGATGATGTCGTCCACATAGACTTGCACAACTAGGGTGTCCTTTCCTTCCCTCAAGAGAAACAAGGTTATGTCTACCTCTCCAAGAACATACCCATTGGACAACAGATGGCGAGATAGTCTCTCGTGCCATGCTCGAGGGGCTTGTTTGAGACCGTAAAGAGCTTTGTCCAGTACATAGACGTGGTCTGGATGAGCTGAATCAACAAACCCAGGAGTTTGTTCCACAAAGACCTCTTCCTTGAGTTCCCCGTTGAGGAAGGCAGTCTTTACGGCCATCTGTTGAAGCTAGAAACCATGATGTGCTGAGTAAGCGATTAGTAGTCTTATAGCTTCCAATCTGGCCACTGGAGCAAAGGTTTCATCGTATTCTATCCCCTCTTGTTGGTTGTATCCTTAGACCACCAGTCTTGCTTTGTTTCTTGTTACATGTCCTTTGTCATCTAGCTTGTTTCTGAAGACCCATTTTGTTCCTATTATGGTTTTGTTCCCTGGGTTAGGAACAAGTCTCCATACCTTGTTTCTTTCAAACTGGTGAAGCTCGTCTTGCATAGCCTTGACCCATTCTGGGTTTTTTAGGGCTTCATCTACAGTTTTTGGTTCTGCTAGGGAGACAAAGGAAGTGAAAGCACAAAATTCATTAGAGGGTAAGAGAGATGACGTACCTTCGTTGGGATTGTTTGTGATTGTGTTTGAAGGTAATGTAATATCCCTAATTTAATAAAGGGCATTTTCGTAATTTGACATTTTAGGTCATCTTAATCCAAATAAAGGGTTTACGCTTTCTATAATTACTTTGTTAATTATATTTCCAGCCTAAATGATATTTACATGTCGTTAATATTATTCGGGCATTTTTCGTAATTGCTTAGAAAATGATAAGGGCAGTTTTGCCACAAATCAAAATAAAAGGGTAATTTCCGTAATTATCCATAAAGCAATTAAAAGAAAAAGAAGAAAATGAAAGTAAATTAATTCCTCAGCACAATATCAGTAACAGTTCGGATTTGATTATTGAAGTCGGTTTAAACGATCTCCCTCGTATCAAATCCCTCGTAACAAATTCTTGAATCAAGCTATCTTTCAGTTGAGATAAGATTTGGTTTTGACCGTATACATATACCTCGCCCTCCGTTCGTTCACTTCATCCAAAACAAACCAAAACCTCTGTTTTTACTCCGTAGAAATCGAGAGAACCAACTGAGTCCTTCCTCCATTCATTCTTCCTTTTTTTTCGATCTCAATCTTCGTCTGCAAGGAGGAATTCGTACGCATAATCACCTCTCGTCTCCAGATCCAAAGACAAAGGTAAGCGCTCAGATATTCCTCTGTTTTCCTTGAGTGTTTCTTGTGAATTCGGAGGTTTATACAGTGATCTTGTTCCAACTCGCAGCAGGGTGTTCGTCCCTAACCTTCAGACTATATTCGTATCTCATTCCCGAGCCGAATCGAAAAGCTTTCGGTAAGTTTTCGATACCGTTACGATATCGTTTTCGATATTTTTTCAAGGTCGTTTAATACGAGTTTACTCGATCCTTTGATTCCAGGAGCATCGTCAGGTCGACCTCGTTAACGATGTATCAATACCGACCCGAATCGTCTAATTTTCGGTAGGTTTCGGTTTCGTTTTTCAAAAATCGTTTCGGTATTCGTAAAGGATGTTAAACCTTAATTTCTTGTGCGTGTTTCTGTCCAGTGGAACCATCCTGAGTCATCGTCGATCTTTCTGTCGAGTCGCCGTCCTCCATTGTTGAGCCAAGGTGAGAATTCTCACCATTGTTGCACCTTTTGGTGCTTTGCAACAAAGCAGAGAAGGAGAAGAAGGCCACGTTGGCCTCCGTTCCGAATCCAAACTTCGTTCGTCGATAAGGCAAGTGGTGGTTCGCTCTTGCTCTTTATTCCATATTTTTCTTACTTAAAAATTAATTCGAATTGTTAATAAGTTGGGATAAATATTCTTTTGTTGCATGGGAACTTATATGTTAATGATGTGAATAAAATGAATCTTTATTGTAGGTTGTATATTCTGCTAGAATGACCTATATATTATTACCGTAGGGTGATACATGCAATTTGTGTGGTTTTGTGAATGACTCGTATGAGTTGTTTAGCACGAGAATATGTGTAGGAGCGCTACATGCCCTGCGGGAGGGTAGTTGCTTCTTGATAACATAAGGGGTAGGTGATACGCTGCACTTTGTATAGCTTAACTAGGGATTATTACATTGATTTAGGAGTATTATTATATGTGTTTCGAGTCATTGTTATGTTCTGAGATATTTATTAAGAAGTGAAGAATTGAAGATCAGAACCGAAGAAGATTGAAGACTTGAAGAAATCACCGACGACGATCGCCATGGATAAGAGGCGATCGCGGTGGAGCAACAGAGAGGAGCCGAGAATATTTAATAAATCCACGACCGCGGGTATTATGTTGGATTCCCCTTCGTGCGCGAGACGGGCCATGGATTTAAAGTGGAAGCTGCAGCCGTAATCAAATAAATTGGAAGCAAGCAACTCACTTTGGAAGCTAGCTGCTGGTCTAAATGAAGAAGCAGGTAGCTGGACGTAAATTAATTCACGTGGTTTCACCGAGAGCAAAGCCTGCTCGTTTTGGCTTTTGTTCTATTACCTTATTTTCCTTTTTTGTTTTATTTCTTTCTTTTTTCCTTTTTCCTTAATTAGTTTTAGGATATATCTTTTACCATATATTTTTAGGGTTAGTTCTCTATTTAAGAACCATAGTATCATCATCTTTATCATGATCTTTTCCATCAGACAATTTAGTTCTGCAACCATGAGCAGGAACTAATCTCCATTGTTTTACCTAGCGGTTGAAACCTTCAGTTATTAAGTTGTGAGATTTCTTAACTCTTGTTCTTTTCCTTTGGGTTTGTATTAATTCTCTTGCACTTCATCTATTGATTTCTATTAGTTTTGCTAGCTTGATCACCTAGTTTGATTGATAGTTTTCTATTGCTAGACTAGGAATATACGGTGGAATTCCTTGTCATTGTAGCGCTCATATCTGCATGATCTGGTAGTTGATTGCTTTTATGAAAGAGAATTGATTGCATGTTAATACTTGACGGTTGTAAGTTATTGCATGCATCCTTATAATTCCTGTGCCCTTTGCTGCTATTTCATCTAATCTTGATAGGTTTCCCTGATTGTTGAATAGTAAGTATTATCAGGACCGGTTGGCCTGCTGATATATTAAAGATTGGAATAGGAACATTCCCTAGGATTGATAAGAACTTGAGATAAATCTATGATCAACTTGATTGACTGTTGTGTGGATACTTGCTAGGTAAAACCCCTTCTCATCATATTCACAACCAAACCTTCTTTGCTTGATACTTGTTACTTTTGTGTTCCATACAATCAAAACCCCCCCTGGTTACTTGTTACTTGTTACTAATTGATATTTCACTTGACTGCATTGATTTGGTGTTTTGATTCCCTTGGGTTCGACCTCTACTTACTTGCTATACTCTAGTTAGTGTTTAGAGTTTATTTCTTTGATTTGGCACTACGACTTTAGCCTCATCAAATTTGGCGCCGTTGCCGGGGAATTGAAATTTTTCTGATTCTGTGCTAATTGTGAAATTATCAACTGTTTGGTGTGAACCTTTATGGTTCAGACCCGTGCTACTGATTCATCTCTTGTTGCCTTTGACCCAGAGATTGAAAGGACGTTCCTTCGGAACCAAAGAGCAGCTCTGAACCAAGATAAAGAGATGGGTGATCGACATGGACCGCCATTGCCTACTATGAGGCAACTCACTGCCCCAGACTTAAACCAACAACCTTTAGCAGTGAGGTTTCCTGAGATTGAAGAAGGTGTGAATTTTGAATTAAAAGCTGGTTTAATTCATGAGCTACAACATTTCCATGGCTTAGCAGGAGAAGATCCCAACAAACACTTGGCTCAATTCCATGCCATATGTTCTAGTATGAAGCCAAGAGGTGTTAGTGAGGAGCAGGTCATGCTGAGAGCTTTCGGAATTACTCTGAAAGACGCTGCGAATGATTGGCTCTATTATCAAGCTCCAGGGAGTATTGATACATGGGCTAAGATGAAAAAGGTCTTTTTAGAAAAATATTTTCCAGCTACAAAACTGAGCAGCTTGAAGAAGGAGATCACGAATCTTCAACAACACTCAACTGAGAGTCTCTATGAATATTATGAGAGATTCAAGAAGCTTTGCTCAAGCTGCCCATTCCATAGTTATACTGACCAAGATCTCCTTATGTACTTATTTAGTGGCCTGATTGATGAGGATCGTCGAATGGTGAATGCATCATGTGGAGGTAACTTTTTAAGATTGACTATACCTCAGGCTACTGAAATGTTTGAGGAATTAGCTGAGAGCTCAAGGCAGTTTGGTAGCAGGCAAAGAACACAGTCAGTAAGTTCACTTGATCCCGCTAAAATTCAAAGTGATATGAACGAACTGAAAGATATGATGAAGTCTTTTATGCTGCAAAGTGGTGGTCAACAACTCCAAGAGCCGAATGCTGAGGTAAACGTTGTTGGTGGATGGCAACCAAGGCCAAGGTATGATTCTCATAATTTTAATTATCAGCAACCTAGACCTCAGAATTCTATGACTGTTGAAGATATGATCAAGTCCTTAGCTCAAACTGTGATGCAACAAAATGCTAAAACGGAATCGAGTATCCAAAATCTTGAAAATCAGTTAGGACAGATTGCTCAAGCTGTGAGTAAATTAGAGGCCAGGGAACCGGTAAGAAACCCGAGAGAGAACGTCAGTGCAGTGTTCTTGAGAAGCGGAAAAACTCTAAATGACGATTCTGTGCCGCAACCGCAATCGCCAGATATGAGTGGCGATCGCCATGAGATTACTGAGAGCAAAACAGGTTCTGCACTCCGACCGCGATCGCCATATGGCGATGGCGATCGCCATTCCATTCTAGAAGCTGAGGTGAAAGATTCTTCGCGACCGCGATCGCCAGTTGTTGATGGCGATCGCCAGGAGACCCCCGAGTATATTGATAATTATGTTCGCCCGAATTTCCCCCCTCTGTTCTCTCAGAAGCCTGTAGCCCCCTTTCCTGAGGCATTGAAGGATACTCGAAGGCTGGAGGACGACAAAGAAATCTTCGAAACCTTTAGTAGGTGTGAGGTAAACATTCCTTTGCTTAAACTTGTCAAGAGTATTCCTAGATTTGCTAAGTTTTTGAAAGAAGTTTGTACTATCAAAAGAAATCAAAAACTGAAAGGAAAGAAGAAAGTTGAAATAAGTGAACAAGTTTCTGCTGTGTTTCAAAAACGCATGCCTAAGAAATGTGGTGATCCAGGCATATTTAGCATTCCATGTGTGATTGGTGAACCTAAATTTGACAAAGCCATGCTAGATTTAGGTGCATCAATCAATGTTTTGCCTTACTCTTTAGGACCTTTGCATAAAACAGGAACTGTTATTCAACTTGCTGATAGGTCTACTGTGTACCCGAAAGGGGTTGTTGAAGATGTTCTTGTTATGGTTGGTGATCTGATTTTTCCTGCTGATTTCTTTGTGTTAGATATGGAGCATGCTAATAATGTCACACCTATACTGTTAGGTAGACCTTTCATGAAAAATGCACAAACGAAAATTGATGTTAATAGTGGGACTCTCTCTATGGAGTTTGATGGGGATAAGGTGGAGTATAATATTTATGACATGGATCCCATTGATAAGAATTCTCTATGTGCTATTGATGTGATTAAGCCTACTTGTAAGGATAAATTGCAACCTGTTTTAGAGAATCTCTTAGAACCCCCAAAAGTAGATATTGTTTTGTCTACTAACATGCAAGAGTGTCATGCTAAGCCAGAGCCTAACGGTAAGCTCTCTCCACATCCTTTGGGCAATCGCCCTCCATTACTGACCTCGCTAGGCGAGATACCATTGATGTCTAGTGTGCAGGCACTTGACATTGAGCTTAAACAGCCGCCTGATACGGTCAAGGAGGAGAGAGTAAATGAAACCACCTTCATTGCTAAAGACAAGGTGGTCAAGGTAAGTTGGACGAGATTTAAGGCGTTCCATGAGTGGTTCAAGAGAGAATTCAGACAAGAGACGGTTTTCACAAAGCCAAATGGCGTTAGTTAAATCTCTTGAATTTCATGTCGAGCCACGACATAAAATAAGGCGCTACTCGGGAGGCAACCCGAGGTTTGAATTTGTTTTTGTTCGGTTTAATTTTCTTTTTTAGTTTTTCTATGGACAGGAGGAAATCACCGAAGCTTAGGGTCAGCTACAGTCAGTAGCCAATCTCGCTGTAAGTCTTCTCTCCCGTCAAAAAAAAAAAAAAAAAAAAAATCCGAAAAATCCGAAAATCATTCCGAGAAAAAAATAATATATCGGATTAAAAAAATAGAGTGCAGAAAAAAAAACAAAATAAGAGAGAAAAGAATGTAAGGAGTTGTATTACATCAAGTTTGGTTTCATTAGTACTATCCTTTTAGATCTACATTCGTTGGAGCTTAGCTTGTTGGTGACCATGTTCTTTGCAAGGAGTTGATTTATTTGGGTCACCTTCTACATTGGAGGTATTCTTTCTTTTGCTTTAGATGAGCTATGCATTATTGGATTACATTTAGTGCTCATCTAGTTTCTCATTCTACCACACTTTGAGTTTTATTGGAGGAAAGTCATCCGACTTTGTATGTGAGTCTTCTGTCTCTTTCCCTGGGTTCGTTTTTATGTCTTCCATTTCATTGAGGACAATGCAATGTTTAAGTATGGGGGAGGAGAATGTATTCAAATGTATTTATTTAGGTGTTGGTTGTATCTGCATGAACTTATTGAATATATATTGTATGAAAAAGCCACAAAAATTGAAAAAAGGCATACAAAATCCTTGGATAGCAAGATCTATGCAATAAGAAGGTGGCTTGACCGGCATTAGGCTGGGGCAAAAATAAGTCTTGAGTGATGTGAGTTTTGTGAGCCTGGAACAATTATTGAGTGGTTGGGATGAAAACCCGAAAGGGCGCCCAAGCAAGATGAGTGTTATTATTAAAAAAAAATAAAAAAATTGAGTGTTTTAGGATCATTATCATCTTGGCGTATGGAGACATAAGAAGGAGGCGTATAGGAGGATTCGGGTAGGCCACTTGGAGGAATAAGGTGTAGTTCTGGGTATGTGCTTATTTTATCACATTGTTCTTGATTATTGTTGTTGTGTTTTGTGTGTTTTGGAGGAGCTTATTGGCTATATAATCACTAGGAGATATTTTTGTACTTCCTGAGGCTTTGAGCTTTTTATTGTATGGGTAGCTTTTCTGTAAGTTACTCGGGACGAGTAAAAGTCTAAGTATGGGGGTATTTGATACGCTGCACTTTGTATAGCTTAACTAGGGATTATTACATTGATTTAGGAGTATTATTATATGTGTTTCGAGTCATTGTTATGTTCTGAGATATTTATTAAGAAGTGAAGAAGTGAAGAATTGAAGATCAGAACCGAAGAAGATTGAAGACTTGAAGAAATCACCGACGGCGATCGCCATGGATAAGAGGCGATCGCGGTGGAGCAACAGAGAGGAGCCGAGAATATTTAATAAATCCGCGACCGCGGGTATTATGTTGGATTCCCCTTCGTGCGCGAGACGGGCCATGGATTTAAAGTGGAAGCTGCAGCCGTAATCAAATAAATTGGAAGCAAGCAACTCACTTTGGAAGCTAGCTGCTGGTCTAAATGAAGAAGCAGGTAGCTGGACGTGAATTAATTCACGTGGTTTCACCGAGAGCAAAGCCTGCTCGTTTTGGCTTTTGTTCTATTACCTTATTTTCCTTTTTTGTTTTATTTCTTTCTTTTTTCCTTTTTCCTTAATTAGTTTTAGGATATATCTTTTACCATATATTTTTAGGGTTAGTTCTCTATTTAAGAACCCTAGTATCATCATCTTTATCATGATCTTTTCCATCAGACAATTTAGTTCTGCAACCATGAGCAGGAACTAATCTCCATTGTTTTACCTAGCGGTTGAAACCTTCAGTTATTAAGTTGTGAGATTTCTAAACTCCTGTTCTTTTCCTTTGGGTTTGTATTAATTCTCTTGCACTTCATCTATTGATTTCTATTAGTTTTGCTAGCTTGATCACCTAGTTTGATTGATAGTTTTCTATTGCTAGACTAGGAATATACGGTGGAATTCCTTGTCATTGTAGCGCTCATATCTGCATGATCTGGTAGTTGATTGCTTTTATGAAAGAGAATTGATTGCATGTTAATACTTGACGGTTGTAAGTTATTGCATGCATCCTTATAATTCTTGTGCCCTTTGCTGCTATTTCATCTAATCTTGATAGGTTTCCCTGATTGTTGAATAGTAAGTATTATCAGGACCGGTTGGCCTGCTGATATATTAAAGATTGGAATAGGAACATTCCCTAGGATTGATAAGAACTTGAGATAAATCTATGATCAACTTGATTGACTGTTGTGTGGATACTTGCTAGGTAAAACCCCTTCTCATCATATTCACAACCAAACCTTCTTTGCTTGATACTTGTTACTTTTGTGTTCCATACAATCAAAACCCCCCCTGGTTACTTGTTACTTGTTACTAATTGATATTTCACTTGACTGCATTGATTTGGTGTTTTGATTCCCTTGGGTTCGACCTCTACTTACTTGCTATACTCTAGTTAGTGTTTAGAGTTTATTTCTTTGATTTGGCACTACGACTTTAGCCTCATCAGTAGGATGTAACATGGCCTTTCGCCTTCTTTGGTCATGATCGTTCTGCTTATTCAGATATAAGCGGAGGTGCACTTAGCCAGTGCCATTATTCCGAAAATTTGTCCACGATATATTTATCTCGAGGGGATGATATGTGGTTTAAAAGCTTATAACGTGAATGTATACGTTTTGAAAGAAATTAAGATAAGTGCGGGTTTATGCACATAATTAATATACCTCGGGCGAGGAGTACAACGTGGAAACCGCCCGGTCCCTTGCTTTATGACTTTCTTTTCAATCTGGATTCACATGTGTGGTGATTCACACAATATATGTGGTGAGGTTGATTGTTAGCTCATTATTTCAAGTGGGTTGTTTTCAAAGCTTTGTGTGAAAATTAACTATAATGTTCCCAAATCATATTCTTCCCATAAGACTCATTTCTTTTGGAGTCTTCTCTTGTTGCATATCCTAAACACATAAACTATTCAGTAGGAGTATCGAAAGCTCTTTCATTTCTCGGTTATCACTCGAGGATGATAGGGACAATTAGATATGAATACAAGAACCTCACATAAATACCACTTGTGTAGTCTTTCATTAGAATAACCAACCGTTTTCTTTCCTTGCATGGTTGGCTGGTGTCATCCGTCCCATTACGGCACATCAGGCGGACCTCAGGCGTGAAGTCGGACGTTGAAGAAAGACGGGATTGTTTATCGTTTTTATTATTTGAATAAGGTTGTCTTAGGATTTGAAATAAGACATTTTATATAATCTTTGATTCAAGTTAAGTCTTCCATTATTTTATTTGAGACTATATATTTACGCTTCCGCATTGTAAACGTTAAGTTATGATATTAGTATTTCGAATCGTTTTGCATTTATGGTATTGTGATAAGCCTTGGGTGGCTTTAGACGGTTAAGTCTGGGGTCACTGGCGGTAATATTCCCAAGTGATTTTGGGGTGTTACAATTATGGTATGAGAGCCGAAAGTTTTTTTTAAACGTTTTAAAATAATTTAAAAAATAATTGATTTCGAACATGTTTTGAAACATGAGCTTTAAAACGATCTTTATAATTGGCTAAGTTAGCTTAATATATAAAGATAGATTCATAAAGAGAATTTTGGAAAATGGAAGACAAGTTAAGATATCTTATGGATTTCAAAAATTCTCGTTAACGTCTCGTGTCTATAATTCGTTCTTCCTAGTTATAGGAAGTACTATAATTAGAAAGAATCTAAGGAAAAACCCTTGTTCTCTTTCAGAGATGGAGCCAACTTTTGGACAAGTGGTAAAGACCGTCGATGAGGAACTCGCACCACAACCCGAGATGGAAGTGGTGATACCGCACCCTAAGGAGGAGATGGCGATTGTTCCACATCGAGAGGGCAAGGCTCCCATGGAAGAGGACCCAGAAGAGGGAGTGGATCCAAAGGAGGACTCAGGGGAAGAACTGGACCCAGAAGAGGACCCAGAAGAGGACCCAGAAGAGGACCCAGAAGAGGAAGTGAATCCAAAGGAGGACTCGGAGGAAGAAGAGGACCCAGAAGAGGATCCGGAAGAATTTCTGAGGAAGAGGTTCAATCCCAGTGGAATTTCCGTGAGGAAGAAAGAGAATCTTCCTACTCTTCTGAGTCCTACAACACTCGAGAAACAATGAAAGAGTACTCACTTGAGTCTTATAGCACTCGAGAATCGATGTATGAGTACACTCCAGAGACTCCTCCTTCCCCAAGATCAGAGCCCCTAGAGCTATACCTGAAGCCCACTGAAGCCGAGAGGGCACAACTGTATGCTGAAATCCGAGAGCATGCCGAAAGACAGGGCCATCGCTTTGGAGCTGAACCAGAGGCTATGAATGGTGCCTTTATGGAAAGGGGGGGGAAGGAGAATTGAGTTGTCCGATGACTTACAACTGTGGCGTGACCGCTTAGCTGAGAGTATCCAAGAAACTATCCGCTTAGAAAGAGACTTGCGTCGTGAGCAAGCGCGCCAAAGTTTCTTTCATAGACAAATTACTCGAGCTAGAAGGGAATTAGAGCAACAAGAAGACCAGGCTAGGGAGAGGGCACGATGTGAATCCTCCGTCAGACCACGGGGGTATGGTAATGCTACTATGTATCGGGCACGTTACAGGGCACCTCCCAGACGTCATTCTCCTTAGAGGAACTAGATTTTCCCTTCTAAGTTTTCCCTTTTTAATAATGGAGCTGCGACTCCTACTCGTTTTTCTTTTCCCTACGTCAGATTTATCAGGATATTTGGGTGTACGCCAATGTTGAACCATATTGTTTTCTTATAAGATTAGTTGATTCATGTTTAATTACTACGCCTCAAGTATGTTCTTAAATATATAGCGAATTGCAACTAATAAATTTGAAACAAACAGATGTCAAACGTTAGGAGAAGCGTACGCCGAGGTGCGGGAACCAGAGGAGGTCGTCACAACCTACAGAGGGGTACAGGGAACCTTGGAGCTGATGCGAGATCTGAAATCCGCAACGAACCAAGAATTGGGGTTAACAATGCACCAGCAGCTCCGGTCCTTGACGTTGTAACCCTTGAGGCAATCAGACTGATTGTAGACCAGGCACTGAATGCAAGGGGTACCGGAGTTCCGCCAACTCAAGCGGCTCCCGTTTCCCAAGATATGCCAGGTCAAGAGGAAGAAAGAGCTCCTGAGACTCATGTGCAGAGGGACAGAAACAGTTATGAGAGAGCTTTGATAGCCATCAATGCTATGAGGCCAGACAGTTATGACGGTACTGGAGAGCCCGTCAAAGTTTCGTTTTGGTTCTCCCACATGGAACGTCTGTTCCGTAAGATTGAGTGCACTGAAGCTGAGAAGGTGCAGATTGCTTCATTACATCTGAAAGATGGGGCAAGTGAATGGTGGGAGGGCACTGGACTAGCTGAACTACCTGAACTACCTGAGCTGAGCTGGGAGTTGTTCAAAACCAAGATGACAGATCGATTCTTTTCCCGTGCTATGAGGGAAGAGAAACGTAAGGAATTCCGTCACCCCAAGACTGAGGGGTTGAAGGTAATTGAGCTGGCAGCAAAGTTCAATCATCTGAAACAGTATGCTGGAGATGATGTAAGCACTGAAGAGGATAAAATCTGGCACTTCCATGAGTGGATGAGCCCCGACATAAAGCCGTTGATGGTGAGGCATGGTTGTGTTACGTTGGAGTAGTACGTTGATGCTGCATACCAAGTGGAGGTGACCCTAGAGGAGTCATCTCAGAAGAGAAAGCAACAGAAGGCTGCTAGTAATGGTCCAGGGAATGGTGGATTCAAGCGTCCTGCACCACCATCCAACTTTTCCAAGGCTAGTCGACATAAGTCAGGATCAGCTCAATCCAGTTCGACTCAACAGACTGGTGAGAGTCAACAGGGAATTCAATGTTTCAACTGTGCAAGGTTTGGGCACAGGAGTAACGTCTGTAGGCAGGAGAAGAAGACTTGTTTTGTGTGCAACAAGGTGGGACACATCAAAACTTTATGTCCTAAGAACCGTAGTGAGTCACAACAGGGGTCGGTGAATCAGAATAACCGATCTTAGCAGAGGCATGTTAGGACTGCAGATACTGTTGCTCAGTCAAATGCTCGGAATAAGGGAAAGACTCCAGTGGCTTCTACAAGTCAGAATCAGGGGCAGAGACTGTATGAGATGCGCGTGACTGATGGACCGAACGCGCCAGTTGCTCAAGGTACTTTATACCTTCATTCCACTTCTGTTTGCATCTTGTTTGACTCTGGTGCTACGCACTCTTTTATTTCGGAGAATTGTTTAGTGAAGTTAGGATTAAGATGCAACGATATATGTGAACCATTTGTTGTGAACCTTCCTAATGGGGAGCAACTAGTGGGAACCAAGCGATTGTCGGACTTCCCATTTATCATTCAGGGTGGGAAGTTTGAGGCTGATCTGATCTGTATAGCCATGGCTCCATACGACATTATTCTCGGGATGGACTGGCTGACACGTCACGGGGCGGTGATCGATTTCCACACGAGGACAGTGACAGTTTCATCTGGGGGGGCAGTTCGTATGCAAGTTCAAGGGTCGTAATGACACTGATAATGGCAAGTTGATAAACGCAATGGTTGAGTCTAAGTTACTTCGGCAAGGATGTGTCGGGTACTTGTGCTATCTGGATAAACCCAAGGATAGAACTGCATTGCACGATATTCCTGTGATTGGGGAATTTCCTGACGTTTTTCCGGATGAAATTCCAGGTTTACCCCCTAATCGTGACGTGGAGTTTACTATAGAGCTGGAACCTGGTACGACGCCGATTTCTAAGGCTCCGTACCGGATGGCTCCAGTGGAGATGAAAGAGTTGAAGAATCAGCTCGAGGAATTGCTAGAGAAGGGTTATATAAGACCAAGTGCATCGTCGTGGGGTGCCCCAGTTCTATTTGTCAAGAAGAAGGATGGGACATTCAGGCTTTGCATTGATTATCGGGAATTGAATAAGGTCACCATCAAGAACAAGTATTCGTTGCCACGGATAGACGATCTGCTTGATCAGTTGCAGGGAGCTAAAGTCTTTTCCAAGATCGACCTGAGGTCTGAATACCATCAGCTCAGAATTCGTGAGGAGGATATTCCGAGGACTGCATTCTGGACTAGATATGGCCACTACGAGTTTGTAGTCATGCCTTTTGGACTTACGAACGCTCCTTCTGTTTTCATGGACTTGATGCACCGATGTTTTCATTAGTATCTGGACAAGTTTGTGGTTGTGTTCATTGATGACATATTGATCTATTCCCCGAATAAAGAGGTTCATGAGGAACATCTTCGGATTGTGTGGGAGATTCTTAGACAGAATCAGTTGTATGCCAAACTGTCAAAGTGTGATTTCTGGTTGAAGGAAGTTGCATTCTTAGGTCATGTAATAAATGACAAAGGGGTGATGGTCGACCCCCAGAAGATTGAGGCGGTAGCTAATTGGACGCCACCGCAGAATGTGAAAGAAGTTCGAAGTTTCTTGGGACTTGCTGGAAATTATCGTCGGTTCGTAGAAGGCTTCTCCAAGATCGCCTTGCCTATGACCAATCTACTCCGCAAAGTCCACAAGAAGTTCATCTGGGATGAGAAGTGCGAGGCTAGTTTCCAAGAGTTGAAGAAGCGCCTCACAACAGCACCAGTGTTAGCATTGCCAGAAGGGTCAGAAGGTTATGTGGTGTACAGTGATGCTTCTAAACAGGGTTTGGGGTGTGTGCTCATGCAGAACGGGAAAGTGATAGCATATGCATCCCGACAGTTGAAGAATTATGAAGTTAACTATCCGACCCATGATCTAGAGTTGGCCGTTGTGGTATTTGCCTTAAAGATTTGGAGACACTATCTCTATGGTGTTAGATGTCAAATCTTTGCCGACCATAAAAGCCTGAAATATGTGTTTACTCAGAAGGAGTTGAACATGAGGCAACGTCGCTGGTTGGAACTGCTCAAGGATTATGATCTAGAATTGTTGTATCATCCCGGAAAGGCTAATGTGGTAGCTGATGCCTTGAGTCGCAAGACGACACATGAGAGAGTTGTTGCCACACTCACCGCTCAGCCAGAACTGCAACGAGAACTGTTGAGGAGCGAGACTGAAGTCTGGTTTGGTTGTCAGGAAGGACATCTGAGTATGCTAGAGATTCAAGCTACCCTGCTTGATCAGATAAAGGAAGGACAAGTTGATGATACTGTCCTAGTAAAGTTAAGCAGTGAGGTGCATGATGGGAAGGCACCTGGATTTGTGATTCAGGATGATGGGTCACTTTGGTTCCAGAATCGGGACTGTGTCCCGAATATCGCTGAAATCCACCAACTGATCATGAGAGAGGCTCACTCGACTGCATACTCTATACATCCAGGATCGAGTAAGATGTATAAGGACTTAAGGCAGAAGTTTTGGTGGCCTAACATGAAGTGGGATGTTGCTGAGTTTGTGTCGAAGTGCTTGACATGTCAGAAGGTGAAGATTGAGCATCGAAGACCTGGTGGGGAGTTGCAACCTCTTCCTGTGCCTGAATGGAAGTGGGAAGACATTGTTATGGACTTTGTCACTGGGTTGCCAAGGACACAAGGTCAGAAGGATGCAATATGGGTGATTATTGATCGGCTTACGAAGAGTGCTCACTTTGTAGCCATCAAATCGACCTGGGGAGCATGTCGATTTGATGCAATCGGCTTACGAAGGATGCAATATGGGTGTTCTTACGGGAGATAGTACGTCTTCATGGGACTCCTAAGACCATTGTATCTGATCGTGATGGTAGATTCATGTCAAATTTCTGGAAGGAGTTACACAAAGCCATGGGGACCGAGCTGAGATTCAGTACTGCTTTTCATCCTCAGACAGATGGTCAATCTGAGAGAACGATTCAGACACTCGAGGATATGCTGAGAGCGTGCGTTCTGGATCGTTCAACAAGTTGGGAGGACAACTTGAGTTTGATAGAGTTCACTTACAATAACACTGGCATTCGACCATTAAGATGGCCCCATTTGAAGCTTTGTATGGACGGAAATGCAGGTCCCCGATTTGTTGGGACGAGGACGCCGACAAGATTCTGTTAGGACCTGAGTTGGTAGAGAGGACCGCTTCTGACATAGCATTAATCAGACAGAGGATGCTTACAGCTCAGAGTAGACAGAAGTCGTATGCAGATTTGAAGCGCAGAAATGTTGAGTTTGAAGTGGGTGACAAGGTGTTTGTCCGAGTTTCTCCATCAAAGGTGTGTTCAGATTCGGGAAGCGTGCGAAGTTGAATCCTCGCTATGTTGGACCTTTTGAGATCCTTGATCGAGTAGGATCATTGGCTTATCGTCTAGCATTACCACCGTCAGCACACCCGGTGCGTAATGTTTTTCATGTATCGCTTCTGAGGAAGTACGTGCCCGACGAGTCTCATGTGCTCAGTTATGATGATATCGAGATTCAGTCCAACAGAACCTATGAGGAGAAACCTGTTCGTATCTTGGAACGTATGGAGAAGCAACTACGTCACAAGGTCATCCCACTCGTAAGAGTTTTGTGGTCGAAGTCTGGAACTGAGGATGTGACGTGGGAAACATGGGAGACAGAGACTGATATGCACGGTCGTTTCCCTGAGTTGTTTTCAGCCTAGTTTCGGGGTCGAAACTATTTATTAAGGGGGTGGTGATGTGATAACCTCCATTCTTCCGGTTCCTTTCTTGTGTTTTCTTTCTTGTTGGCCATGTTTCGGGGTCAAAACTTTTCTTAAGGGGGTAGTATTGTAATATCCCTAAATTAATAAAGGGCATTTTCGTAATTTGACATTTTAGGTCATCTTAATCCAAATAAAGGGTTTACTCTTTCTATAATTACTTTGTTAATTATATTTCCAGCCTAAATGATATTTACAAGTCGTTAATCTTATTCGGGCATTTTTCGTAATTGCTTAGAAAATGATAAGGGCAGTTTTGCCACAAATCAAAATAGAAGGGTAATTTCCGTAATTATCCATAAAGCAATTAAAAGAAAAAGAAGAAAAAGAAAGTAAATTAATTCCTCAGCACAATATTAGTAACAGTTCGGATTTGATTGTTGAAGTCGGTTTAAACGATCTCCCTCGTAACAAATTCTTGAATCAAGCTATCTTTCAGTTAAAATAAGATTTGGTTTTGACCGTATACATATACCTCGCCCTCCGTTCGTTCACTTCATCCAAAACAAACCAAAACCTCTGTTTTTACTCCGTAGAAATCGAGAGAACCAACTCAGTCCTTCCTCCATTCATTCTTCCTTTTTTTTCGATCTCAATCTTCGTCTGCAAGGAGGAATTCGTACGCATAATCACCTCTCGTCTCCAGATCCAAAGACGAAGGTAAGCGCTCAGATATTCCTCTGTTTTCCTTGAGTGTTTCTTGTGAATTCGGAGGTTTATACAGTGATCTTGTTCCAACTCGCAGCAGGGTGTTCGTCCCTAACCTTCAGACTATATTTGTATCTCATTCCCGAGCCGAATCGAAAAGCTTTCGGTAAGTTTTCGATACTGTTACGATATCGTTTTCGATATTTTTTCAAGGTCGTTTAATACGAGTTTACTCGATCCTTTGATTCCAGGAGCATCGTCAGGTCGACCTCGTTAACGACGTATCAATACCGACCCGAATCGTCTAAGTTTCGGTAGGTTTCGGTTTCGTTTTTCAAAAATTGTTTCGGTATTCGTAAGGGACGTTAAACCTTAATTTCGTGTGCCTGTTTCTGTCCAGTGGAACCATCCCAAGTCGTCGTCGATCTTTTTGTCGAGTCGCCGTCCTCCATTGTTGCACCTTTTGGTGCTTTGCAACAAAGCAGAGAAGGAGAAGAAGGCCACGTTGGCCTTCTGTTGGACTTGTACCCATGTGGGCCAGCTGTTGTCCTCTGTTGGACTGCTGCCCATGTGGGCCGAGTTCTTCAATGGGTTTTTAAGCCCAATTCCTTTTATCTATTATCAATTTAATTCAAAGTCTATCCGAGATCTTATAATGCATTATTTAAACAAAGCCTTTATTTAGCACACCTTCAAATTTTATTTAGCACACCCATACCTTCGTCACGAATGTATTTTACCATACCTTCGTCACGAATGTATTTCACCATACCTTCGTCACGAATGTATTTTATGAAACCTTCGTCACGTATATATTGTGAACCTTCGTGACGAAGATCTTAAAAACATTCGTGGCGAAGAACCATAAAAGATACGTGACGAAGGTAGCTATATCTGCAAAAGTAAAGCTATTATGTCTAATCCACACCAACTGCATTTAATTACCATAAGTTTTATCCGAACCACCTTCTTCTTCTACCTTTTCACTTCATATATTTCACTTCATTTCAACTATTTCACTTCATTTCACCCTAAACACTTTCATTCAAACACATTGTTCAATTGAAAATGTCAAATTGGGATGATTACATACACCAAAATATTGATGAAGATGGTCCATCGTGGGGGAACTACAATGAGGTATGTTATAGTTGTTTTTAATAATGTTAATGTTAGGGTTTGTAGGTAAAATATATGTTTTTTTATGAAATTGAATAGTTTGAAGTTAGTTGTTTGTGTTGAATGTGTGAAAATCAAGTTGTAATATGTTTATTTTAGTTGTTACATACTAGGAGCATGATTTGTGTTTGTGTGGAAATTTGAATATGATGTTGAATCCAATGAAAAGACAACCTTCACATTGGGAGCACACTGATGCAACACTTGAAGAAACGCCTCCAAAGAAGCAAAAACCGACTTCATACGGGAAGGGTAAGAGTGGTCAGTGGGCTTTGCAGAAGCTTACAAAGTATAATGCTCTCGTACCTCCATGCATGCGTCCCTACGTGCAAGGTTGGTATCCCATTGTCGCTGATGGAAATTGTGGATACAGAGCTATAGCACAACAATTAGGGTGGGACCAAGATAATTGGAGGAGAGTTAGATCTGAAATGGCTCAAACGACATTTGCACATTGGAATAATGGGTTGCAAGCTTGTTGGGTATTGCCAGTTGAAACGCCTGATGTTTTGATAGCAGTTACAAACCTAGCTTGGACTGGACCAGGAGAGATGGCACCCGAAGAGACATGGTTACAAGTCCCGGCGATGGGGTGTGTAGTAGCTACGACTTTCAATTGTGCATTGGTTGTGCTTGCGAAATCAATTTGGCAAACATATTTGCCTATAGTATTGGACGACAACATCGCTCCAGGAGAGAAATTGCCCATATGTTGCATTGCCCTTGTTGAAGATGAAAGACACTTCATTTCGGTAATTTCTAACTCACTCTATCAATTTGGTGTTTATATTTTTAAATCAATACCTCGTACATTTGTCTTGTAATTCATTTGCCTTATTGTAGATGCCAATTGCCGATGACTCTCCATTACCTGAAGTTTATCATATGTGGCATCGTCACTGTTCACCGGCAGCTCGCTCCTTGATAGACCCTTTTACTGAGCAACTAGTGGCGTACAGAAGGCCTAGAGCCCCAGCAAGAATCAAGAAAGGCAACAACGTAATTAATCTTAGCGTTTAAGATTCAGTCGAAATGGATTGTTTAGGATTTGTAATGACTAAGATTTTTAATGTTTGCATGTATTTGGACTCACTTAGAGAAGTAGTTGGATACAAGAAACTGGAAAGTGATCGAACTTAAACAAACAACAACTTAAACAGACAACAACTGAAGCGAACAAGAACTTAAACAAACACAAACTTAAACAAACATTAAACTACTTAGTTAGTCCCACTGGAACTTGCTCCAAACTTCTCATCAACTAAGGCCTGCTTCTCCGCGGCAAGTGCAGCATTTTCATCCATGAGCTCAGCATTTTTCTCCTGAAGTTCAGTTACCTCGTCGTTTAGGCTTTTTGACATTGCCCTCAGCATTTCAGTTAGCTCTTGCAGTCCACCGGCCTCTGTAGAGTGAAACAAATTATCCTCATTCAGTTGTTCTATAACCACCCTTGCTCGACCTGAGTATGGACGGTCGATCCAATGCCTGTATTTGCACCCACCATCTTCATCAATCGAGTTCCACGTCCTATCAGGGCATCCCCAATATCTTCTCCCGTAGTTCACCTTATCATGATTGAATTGCTCAGTACAAGTCTGTTCAGTTGGCACTTTGTTGCACCAACAAAGCTTCCCTCCTGGATCCATATTTTTTTTTCTTTATGAAGTTGAAATGTGTTGCTTATTCCATGCTGAAACGTCTTGTATATAGAGTTGAAGGTAAATGGGTTACAGCTTGCAACAGCTGTAACTCACTTACTCTGTTTAAGTGAGTTACAGCTAGCAACAGCTGTAACACACTTACTTGTCCTGAGTGTGTTACAGCTGTAACCCACCATCTTCTGATCCACATTTGATGGGCCGGATATTGATTTGGATTAGGTAATGGCGTTTCGGGCCGGACATTGATTGGGATCAGACAATTGCAAACAAACCAAATAACAAGTAATTCGTTCAAACACTACAAAGCATGTTCTTAAAACTCAAGCACAAACTAAATCCAACACCAACATCAATCCAACCTACTCAAGGAAAGGATAGAACCCATCCAAAGTGTGACAAACAACGTCTTTCATACGGGAATACTTCTCCTCATTATCTGCATCCCGATACGGCTCCAGATTGTACACAGAAGTCCGAATTGCCTACAGTGAAGTGCAACATAAATTAAGTCAAACATTGATTATGTTATAGATTTATAGAATTTGAAGATTAATTACAAACCTGCAGGAGTTGCTCCTTAGTATAAGGAGAGATTATTGGATGAGTATGAGCCAAGTACCACTCCAAGTAATCATCAGTGCAGAGAGATGGAGGATCTGCTTCTACACCCATTTCCCATAAGCTTACAGAGTTGTTCTCCCTTTGCTCCCAACTCCAGTTGGTGGGATCATACTCCACTACGTACTTACGATTGTTTCCACACCTTCTAGCTTTAATTGGTTGAATGGGAGGGATTGGCACACCTTGAACTCGACCAAATGTTCTGCAAACTCGAAGTGGCATGTGAGGCTCGGTCTTGTCCAAAACATGCAGGATCCCATGAAAGAAAGCCGGCCGAAGTTCTTCCCTACGAAAATCTAGGCGTCCATATGGTTGCCACTCAACCTGTTGTACATAAATCATTAAAACAAGTTGAAAACTACAATAACAAATTAACAGCTAATGAAAAAATAATCATACCCCTTCTACGCTCATATTGTCTAGCTCCTCTCTGTAGTTGCGACGATTGTCCGGTCTTTCAGACAAATCAAATTTGGCTGCATATGGCATTGTCTCATCCCACTCATAGTTTTGTGGAGGGGCAAAAGCAGGAAAGTACAAATAGATCCAACCCTACATCATCAAACAAAACTAAGGAAAACAAAAGAAACAGTATTCAAATCAAAACAATTAATTAAAGACAAACATACCATCAACAAGGTGTAACAGAAAGACATCGTTGCACAATCTCTGCGGGAGTATTTACCCAGTTGTCCATACAAAGCACACAACGCACCCGAACCCCAAGACACACCATGGATATTTGCCATATCATTAAGCCATTCATGGTGAATCAACTTGATCATGTACGACGACTTGTCAGGAAACAATGTCATTCCCAACAAGTATGTCAACCAACCCTTAGCAATTGAGACTTGATCCATTTCAAAGTTCCCCTCATTATCCACTGCCATGCATTGTTCCCTCAAAAGCTCCGGTGAAACTTCATTACCAGCTTTGACTCTTGCGTCAAGTAAATCTATACCAAAAGCCTTCTTTGCTCTGTTGACCATTACAGCCTTCGTGTCAGCTTTGCCAACTCCATCAGCAGATGTGCGAAATCCCATGCCCTTTCCGTTTATAGGGATACCCAAAATCTTGTGCACATCTAATAGGGTGATTGTCATTTCAGCAAATGGCAAGTGAAAAGAATTTGTTTCTGGCTGCCAGCGCTCAACAAATGCATTGATCAACCCTTGGTCGTGGTTGGGATACATGAGGGTCTGCAAATGTGACAAACCAGAAGCCCTGGCCAACGAAACCCAAGGATAGTCGCCCTCTAACTTCCATTTTTTCAAACCTTCTTTTCTGACCGTATTTCTCAATTGCGGTCTCTCCTATTTATCATATTTCAATTTTTTTTAAGTACATTTAAATCAATTAACAAATCATGTCTAAATTAACGAAGCAAGGAAATTACGCAATTAACAATTCAACCAAAGGTGATAGATTTACTTACATGTCCTTGCCAAACCATATAAGCAGTGTGCCCGCTGAAGCTATGCAGCAAGTCTATCTCCTTAGGACCTCCAGGCACAGCCCACTGTAACTTCGGGTAAATTTCGTCTTTTTCATCGCCATGTTCATTAAGATCGACCCCCCGTAATGGCCCTCAAACTGTCCTTCAGCCCAGGAAGCAGTTGGACCAGATTGCCATTCTGGTGCTTCTGGCTGAAAGGCCTGTTGACGGCCTACTGCTTCATCCCATGCGACTTGTGGAGAAGAGGGGGGAACCCATGTAGGGATCTATTACAAAAAAAAAAATTGGTTATTAGTAAAATGTACAACTTTCACTCATAATCGACTATATATTAAATTTTAAACTAATACTTACAGCACTCTGCGGACTCCAAGTTGGATAATGTGCCTCATAGGTTGGAGTCATCGGGATTTGCTGTTGTAATAAAATAAATTTCATAAATTATTAATTTAATAAAAACAAAAAACAGTAATATAATGTGAATTTCAGATTAACTAACCATGTTCTCGTAAAGGTTCGAATAGGCACTAGGGTCAGCTAGCTGTTGTTGTTCATGCCAAGAAGGTTGTGGGACCTCTTCACTTGCACTTGTACCCTCGTCAGCTCTTCCACGCCTCTTCCTCGGCTCCGGCTGATAAGCGGGCCTTCCTCCAGCCTCGATTTCTTCTCGAATTTGATTACGGGCATTCTTTCGGGCACTTCTAGAAGACGGATGCATCTACACTAACATAATATTTTGTAAATTTACGCATGCATACCAAACTAACAACAAAACAAAAAAACACCACAGAAATGCAAAAACATCCGTCACGAAGGTCCAGTATACTTCCGTCACGGAACTTTACTAAACCTTCGTGACGGATCTCAGCATAACTTCCGTCACGAAGAACCAGTAAACATCCGTGACGAATGTTCAAAGAAGCTTCGTCACGTATCTTCTGAAAACCTTCGTGACGAAGGTTTTTGCACAAATGCAGAAACGCAGAAGTGCCAACATATCCGCTGACGAATGAATTTGCACAAAATTTGCACAATTTTAAGCAGAAAAACAGTTTATGAAGCTATCCAAACACATTAGTCCCTAAATCATTTCATTCCATAAGTTTCTTAATCAAAATGTCAAACCCTAATTCACATGAGTTCATCAATTTTGGGGATTATATCTAAAATTTGAAACAACTCTCAATTAAACATAAACAAACACCAATTGAACTAAAAAAACATGCTTAATACACATATCAATCTAATTTAATCACACCATTTCAATGGTTTTGACATAACTTCATCAAACATGGAAAATTAATGCAAAAGAGAGTTAGAAATTACCTTATTGCTTGATTTGTTGATTATTGTAGTGAAAGAGATGAAGAAATGTAGAGAATGGTGTTGTGCTTTGTTGTTGTTGCGCCGAATACGAGTATAATGGAGAAGAAGAAGTTACATTAGGGTTGGGTAAAAAATCTCTTTTATATCTGCAAAATTGAGACATTCGTCACGGATGTCTGAGCAACCTTCGTCACGTAGGTTTGGGAAACCTTCGTCACGTATGTTTTACATACCTTCGTGACGGATATTTATAGAACCTTCGTGACGGATGTATGCAATAGTTACGTGACGAATGTTTGGGTGTGCTAAATAAAATTTTAGGGTGTGCCAAATAGTAAGCGCCTATTTAAATTAATGCATTATAATTTTTAGAAAATGCATTATGTTATAAAATATAATATTTTTATAACATATGTATTTGTCTTTCCGGAAAATAATTTAATTTAATTAATTGGATTAATATTTAATTTATGAGATTTAATGAGAAAATCACATTTCTAGATATAATTTAGAGAGAAAATTATATCAAATAAATATTGACTATATTTCATTTATGTGTTTATGAAATCAGGATTCGAGAAGATCGAGCAAAGTAGACGAGGTTCTTACGCTCCGTTCCGAATCCAAACTCCGTTCGTCGATAAGGCAAGTGGCGGTTCACTCTTGCTCTTTATTCCATATTTGTCTTACTTAACAATTAATTCGAATTGTTAATAAGTTGGTATAAATATTCTTTTGTTGCATGGGAACTTATATGTTAATGATGTGAATAAAATGAATCTTTATTGTAGGTTGTATATTCTGATAGAATGACCTATATATTATTACCGTAGGGTGATACATGCACTTTGTGTGATTTTGTGAATGACTCGTATGAGTTGTTTAACACGAGTATATGTGTAGGAGCGCTACATGCCCTGCGGGAGGGTAGTTGCTTCTAAATAACATAAGGGGTAGGATGTAACATGCCCATCACCTTCTTTGGTCATGACCGTTTTGCTTATTCGGATATAAGCGGAGGTGCACTTAGCCAGTGCCATTATTCCGGAAATTTGTCCACGATATATCCCGAGGGGATGATATGTGGTTTAAAAGCTTATAACGTGAATGTATACGTTTTGAAAGAAATTAAGATAAGTGCGGGTTTATGCACATAATTAATATACCTCGGGCGAGGAGTACAACGTGGAAACCGCCCGGTCCCTTGCTTTATGACTTTCTTTTCAATCTGGATTCACATGTGTGGTGATTCACACAATATATGTGGTGAGGTTGATTGTTAGCTCATTATTTCAAGTGGGTTGTTTTCAAAGCTTTGTGTGAAAATTAACTATAATGTTCCCAAATCATATTCTTCCCATAAGACTCATTTCTTTTGGAGTCTTCTCTTGTTGCATATCCTAAACACATAAACTATTCAGTAGGAGTATCAAAAGCTCTTTCATTTCTCGGTTATCACTCGAGGATGATAGGGACAATTAGATATGAATACAAGAACCTCACATAAATACCACTTGTGTAGTCTTTCATTAGAATAACCAACCGTTTTCTTTCCTTGCATGGTTGGCTGGTGTCATCCGTCCCATTACGGCACATCAGGCGGACCTCAGGCGTGAAGTCGGACGTTGAAGAAAGACGGGATTGTTTATCGTTTTTATTATTTGAATAAGGTTGTCTTAGGATTTGAAATAAGACATTTTATATAATCTTTGATTCAAGTTAAGTCTTCCATTATTTTATTTGAGACTATATATTTACGCTTCCACATTGTCAACGTTAAGTTATGATATGAGTATTTCGAATCGTTTTGCATTTATGGTATTGTGATAAGCCTTGGGTGGCTTTAGACGGTTAAGTCTGAGGTCACTGGCGGTAATATTCCCAAGTGATTTTGGGGGTGTTACAGGTAATGGGTCTTGTATGACTGCATTGCATATGTAGTCATCCAACCATCCTGGTGGTCCAGTACTTCGAGAGGTGCGTCTGATTTCTGTGGCAGGTTCTTCGTTGATGCATTCTTCTGCTGTGTTCCGTGGGGAGGGACTTGCATCCGGACTGTCAGGATTGTTGTTGATTTCCTCATCGCTTTCTTCCTCTGTTTCCTCTGAGTTGCTTTCTCCTGATTTTTCAGACTCTGAGGCTTGATCTGGATCATCACTATTCGGGCTTTGTTCCCCGAGATTGGCAACTTCGACTAGATCAAAGTTATCTTCCTGAGTATAGGGTGTGCTATCTCCTTCTTGTATGGCTTTGCCAGCCATAGTGGACTCATCGAAGATGACGTGAATACTTTCTTCAATTTTTCCTGTTCGCCTATTGAAGACCTTGTAAGCTTTGCTTTGAAGAGAGTATCCCACGAATGTACCTTCATCGCTTCTTGGATCAAATTTTCCGGAGTTTTCCTTCCCATTGTTGTGAACAAAGCATCTACATCCAAATACTTTAAGATGAGATACACTTGGCTTTCTTCCATTTAAGAGCTCATAGGCGGTTTTGTTGATGATAGGTCTGAGAGTGGCTCTGTTTAGCACGTAGCATGAGGCGTTGAGTGCCTCAGCCTAGAAGTTATTTGGAATATTGCTGGAGATTAGGAGAGTTCTTGTCATGTCTTCCAAAGTCCTATTCTTTCTTTCCACGACTCTGTTTTGCTGAGGAGTTCTTGGGGCTGAGAAGTTGTGGTTTATCCCTTTGTTCCTACACAGATCATAGAACTGAGAGTTTTTAAACTCAGTTCCGTGGTCGGAGCGTATAGAGACTAAGGAGACTCCCAATTTGTTCTCCACGGTTTTTAACCATGCTTCAAACTCCTCAAAGACTTCATCTTTTGAATACAAGAATATGGTCCAGGTGTACCTAGAATAGTCATCCACAATAACAAAAACATATCTATTTCCTCCATGGCTCTGTGTACGCATAGGTCCACATAGATCCATGTGGATCATCTCTAAGGGACGAGAAGTGCTTACCTCCCTTTTGGATTTGAAGGAGGGCCTTACTTGCTTGCCTCTTATGCATGACGAGCACACCATGTCTTGGATGGCTTCTACTTTGGGGAGCCCAGTTACCAGGTCCTTTTGGTAGAGCTTTTGAAGGTGTGACAAACCTGCATGACAAAATCTTTTGTGCCAAAGGAGAGAGTCCTCTTTAACAGAGGTAAAGCACAGATCCTCCTCGGGAATAAATGTTGAGTCTACTTTGTAGATGTTGTTAATACATATTCCTTTTAGGAGAATCTTCCCTGAACTTAAACTCTCAACTTGACAGTCATTAGTAGTAAAGACAACCCTATTCTTCCCTTTTTGACACAGTTGAGCCACGCTTAACAAGTCAAAACCAAGATTTTCTACTAGATTCACATTATTGACAGGGAGTTTGTCGGAGATACTTACCTTGCCTGTTCCTTGAACTTCTCCTTTTCTTTTGTTCCCGAAAGTGATGGAGCCTCCGCCTTGGAAATTTAGTGATAGAAACCATTCTTTGTTCCCTCTCATGTGACATGAGCAAGCACTATCTATATACCAAGAATGAATAGGTACCTGGTTGGCGTCATCTTGATTACTCCCGCTTGCCATGAGACATAGATTGTCTTTTGTTCCTTCCCAGGTTGCCATCATTGCGGATTTCTCTGGTGGTTCCTCTACTCTTTTCTTGAAGCAGTTCTTGGCGAAGTGACCTGCTTTTTGGCAATTATAGCAAATAATTTCTTTTGGACTTTGGTTACCTTCGGTGTGACGTGTCTCTCATCCTCTCCATGCTTTCGTGAAGGCTCTTGTGATGATGATGCGCGCCTGTCTCCGGGGAGCCAATTGCGCTCGAAGGATCTTTAATCAACTTATCTCGGGAGTGTCTTGGGGATGTCTTTTGATGAAGGTAGGTCGAATATGGAGGTTTGGCAGCGGAATTGTTTGGATATAGACGTCAAGAATGACTTGACGAATTGGATATGAATGTCGAGAGGGCAACTCGGCAAGCTAGGGTTTTTGAGGGGGTTCGTGAGTGGTGATCGAGGGTTGCTCGAACAAGGGAAATTCTGGGGTTCGGGATGTAGAAGAGAGGGATTAGAAGCTATGGGAACTTTGGGTTCGGGATGTAGACGAAGGCATTAGAAGCCTATGGTGAAGGAGACTAGAAGGTAGAGCGCGAAGGGATTTGACGCCTAGTTCAAGAAGATGGAGGAAATCTCGTCTCAACAAAGGTTCTTGAATTCAAAGCTAAATGTGCCATTCAAAGTAGGAGGCGGAAGCCTTATAAAGGGAATACAAGCATAAAATGACGGCTAAACCTAGGAAAAAGAGGAGAAGTGTGACGGCTAGGATTGGGCTAGTGCTTGGGCGAACTTGGGCTTCATAGCCAAGAGCCCAATAGGACGGCCCAACCATGCAAGGCTGGACTACTTCCATATTTAGAAACTTTCTAAAAATAGAAAGTTCTAAAACGCTAGCAAATCCCGAGACGAACAACTTTCTAAAAATGGAAAGTCTCCTAACATGGGACCGAGACAACAAATCCCAAATAGAGACAACAAAACCAAATAGAAAGACAACCTAATGTTTGAGACAACAAAACAAGATAAAGACAACAAAACCAAATAGAGACAACAATTCCAAATAGGCGCGCCTTGTCATGATTTTCACCCTCGAGCAATCTCGGTGCGGAGGAGGGCTACCAAGGCCTTCTGCCCGGACTCGTCGGCAACTTGGGGGTTGCGCTCAATGTGGGCTCGGGTCCGCCGGAGTTGGAACTGTAGGTGGTTCCTCCACATGACTTGGAAATGAGGCCGCCGGCGTGGTCTTAGGCTTCTCGGCGTCGGGGGCCTTAACGGAGGTTTGCTCGGGCGCTCAGTGGTGCGATCGAACACTGGAGGTGGTCCATAATCATAGCCAGAAGATGGATCGGGCAAAGTGGACAGACGCTCGGAGAAGTCTTCGAGCTCTACTTTGATCGGCGCCATTGGTCGGGCGCAAGGGGCCATTGTCCGGGCGCTAGGTGCCTTGGCGCGAGCATGAGAGGGAGCTTGGCTTGGCGAACCTCGGCGTGGCCTAAGTATCATGGAATGACATGGCTTCCTCTTGTGCTTGGTCTTCTTCCGAGCACCTAACCTCAACTTAGGTTGCGCTTGGGTGTGTCGAAGGAACACCCTATCCATTTCAGCCGGGTTTCGCCGGGTTTCTCTTGAGAGCTTGGGAGGAGCTAGGAGTCGAGTGATTGAGCTAGGAAGGGGCGTATCACCCTCCCCCACTTGGCTGTGAAACGTCCCCGTTTCACGCAATTCGAGACTTGCTCCTCTAAAGTTTGGAGTCGAACCTAGCTGCATGAAAACACCATTTCCCATTTCAATATTCAATGTAAAAGTAGGGAAAGAGTGCTTACCAAAACCAAAGAAGTGGAATGGAGGTTCCGGGGGCACTCGGAGCTCGACTAAGCTTGGCCAGAATGTCTGGGCGCCTTGAAGAATTCCCTGGGCAAGATTGGGCACGCAGCATGTGTCCAATGATTTATGAAGAGTGCTCGAAACAAAATTCGAGTTGCCTGGGTGGATAATGAGAACGCCTTGTGGATCCGGAGGTGTACGCAGCTGGGGCGTTTGTGGCCTGGTTTTCCGGGCGCTTGTGACAATTTCCCGAGCAATATTTGGCACGCAGCATGTTCCAATTAAATCATGAGGAACGCTCGAGACAGAATGCAAAACGCCTGGGTGGTTTGGAAGAACGTCTTCGATCTCTAGGCTTGGAGGCGGCATTGGTGTTGTAGTTCCAAACTCGGCAGCTTCCAACCTTCTTTGTGCAGCTTCTTCCTTCCACACACTATCAACCATTTTAATGGGCTCGAATGACAAATTGTGCTTCTTGACCAATTCCTGAAATTTCTCGGTTCTTTGGTGTCTTCGCACCATTGCTTGCACCTGTGCTTGTGGCTTCGGCTGTTCTCTCCTAGTCTTAGAGTCCTGCAAAATTTGGTTAGGAGAAATAGGCAAAAGCCTTACACGAATGTCATTATGAGTAAAGGTATACTCATTCTCGAAGCCATTATGAAACACTTTTCTATCAAATTGCCACGGCCTACCTAACAAGATATGCGTAGCATCCATTTTAACCACATCACACAGTACTTCATCATGATAGTTCTCAATAGAAAAAGCAATCAAGCATTGCTTATCAACATTGCCACTCCCTTGTGACGAAATCCATTGCAAACCATAGGGAGTAGGGTGAGGAGAAGTGGGAAGAGAAAAGTAATCTACGACTTTGTCACTCAAAATATTTGAGCAACTTCCACCATCAATTATCAAACTGAGATTAGCTTTCTTACCATTAACATTCACTACGCAAGTAGATTGGAATAGATTAGACCTTTGATCCCGTTGTGGGGCATCCTTGACATGCAGGGTGCGTCTTGTCACTAGGGCAAGAGCCATGCCATCATTGGTTGCTTGTGGATGACAAGCATAAGCATCATAGTCCTCGGATTCAGCCACCAAGGTTAAAGCCGTGGCTGTTTCTTCTTGGTCCTCTTCTTCACATGACTCATACTCACCATTTTGAGTCATGAGGACCTTCCTAGGATTAGGGCAGTTGCGACCTATGTGTCCTCTTCCACCACATTTGTAACATTCAATGTCACTTATCTTTGGTGGAGGCATTGCCGCCTTGTCCTTCTCTTTTGAGCTCGATCCTGATTTCAAAACACTAGAAGAAGATGGATTAGTAGTAACCGAAGGTAAGGGATTAGATTCATACCTTTTTTGTTGGGACACTGGCCATGCTCTCTTTCGAACCAATTGATTGTGCAATTTCATGGCTGCGTGTGTCAAGCTATTAATGTCCTTGATGGGAAGGACTTCGAGTTGATCTCTCAAAGTGGTGTTGAGACCACTTAGAAATTTTGTCCTTAAAGTTGAAGGAGTAGCACTTACACCAGCTTTGAAGTGCATGTCTTCCAACTTTGCAAAGAACTCCAATGGTGTCATTGTTCCTTGTTTACACATGGAAATCTCCAACTTCATCTTGTTCTTGAAGTCGTCCGGGACATATTTCCTTGTCATAGCAAAGACAAGTTGATGCCATTGTCGAATAGGTGGGAGATTGCGTCGCTGTCTATCTTGGACAAGCCTATGGTACCAAGTTCTCGCAGCCCCGGTGAAATGAAGTGTTGCCACTTCGACCTTCTCATACTCGTCGTAGTGACAATGATTGAGGACATACTCGGTTGCCTGCGTCCATTCAGGAAAGAAAGAGGGGTCGTAATCACCAGGAAAGGGTTCGCTTTTTACCTTAATATCACGACGTCCTTGGACATTAGGGCGTCACTCATCATCTCTGGCTTGCCGTTCTCCTTAGAGTCTAGGAATATCATCGTCATTCGCAGCATGGTGACGTTCTCTTCTATGCCTTTCTCCTCGGCGACGGTGGTCTCTAGGATCTCCATCCTCGGAACTTGTAGGAGGTGATCTATCTCCATGTGGCTGGCGCCTATGCTCATAGGGATGGTGTCCCGCGCGCGCGCTCCCTTGGCTCAATGTCATGTCTTGCGCCTCGGCGCTCGTCCTCGTGGCGCCTAAAGCCAATGCCCGGGCGTCTAGCTTCCATTCCCGGACGCGTCAAATTGTTGCATTCAGGGGGAATGTAGTCACTAGTCACCTGCAAATTCTCAATGGGTTCCAATAATGGAGGATGAAATTGACGGGGATTGTACTTACCTGCGTCGTCAAAGCCGTCGGAGTCAAATTCTTTGAAGCCGTCTCGGGAATGAGTTCCTTGGGAGTCTTCGGCATTAGGTGGTTCCCATGGACTCCTTGGACTTTGAAAGTGAGCATATTGCTCGACATCAAAATCAGATGCACGCCTGGACCTATGGCGCCGGGAGGGCCCGGAGCCGTCTTGGTTGTGCTCGGGCGAGCGCTCGGTGACTCGGCGTTGTGCACTTCTGAGGACTTTTGCAGGGCGCTCTCTATCTTTTCTTGGAGCATTTTCAGGCTCCCTTTGATGTGCTTTGAGGCGCTCTGCAGATCGCTCTTCTTGTGATCGACGACCGTCTTCACTTGTGTGCCCTTCGCTTTCTGTTGGGAGTGGGGAGGGCAAAGGTCTGAAGCGATCATCTTCTCCTTCTTGGTGACTCTCAATGATAGAGTTGAGACGCCTTAGGGGTTGTTGTTGAGATCTAGAAGGCATGACAGATTTGCCTTTATCATGAGAAGACCGAGCTGGGTGCACTTGATGGGAGCTTTGAGTAACAAGCCCCGGAAGTTGTTGTTGTGCATCTCAGCTCTGGTTGTTTGCTTGAGGTGGGGCAAGGGTGACCGAAAGAGCTCGATGTTCTTGCTCCAAATAGGCCATCCTTGACCTCAAGGATCGGATCTCATCAAGAGCCTCCGCCAAGTCCCTCGCAGTTCTAGCATTGGCGTCATCTACTTGGGCAGTCTCTTGAAGTGGGTTCGGTAGGAGTGGTTGTTGGTCGTTGTTGTTGCCTGAGTTGGTTTGAGCTTCCGGGTCTGTGAAGGTACCTATATAGATAGCCATGGCGAGAGATCAAGTGCACAAAAGCAAGAACAAAGCAATGAAACCAAGCAAGTGTTACCGTCAAAACAAGTAACCAAACAAAGCACTCGAAGGTGTCTAATTTGGCTGGCCGTTTGGCGGTGTTGGCTGGCTTATGGTCTCAAGATACAACCGAAAACAAAGCAAGAAAATCCAGCAAGGCACTATGCAAACTAATCAATCACAAATGCAAGAAAGTAGCATGCAAAGACAAGATGAATTATCAAGCGACTCTAGACGATGGAGAGGTATGGAATGGATGAACCAAACACAGTGTAGACTCAAGGGTTACCTTATTTGGGCTGTGCCTTGGCCGAACTAGAAGGTCTTCTTTTAAGACTTAACTCTTTTTTCTTTTCTTTTTTTGATTTAAGATCTCGACTTTGTTTTTGGAGATTTTTTGTTATGGTTCGAGATTAATGCAGAAAGAAAGCAAGATATGCTCAAGATAGGAGAGAGAGTAATCGGCCAAACAAGATAAGAAATCAAATCTTAACAACCAACAATCTTAACAAAAGGATATTCAAAGATATGCAAAAATTCTAACAAGAAAATCAAGCAATATTTTCGGCAATCTTCTAGGTCAAGGGCTGATTATTTATGGCAAATATCTTTCAATATCTTCGAGTATTTCACAAGAAGATCTCCTAAGGCAAGTGAATAATTTTTTTGAATTTTATTGGTAATTATGGAGCAAAAAGCCGTGAGCAATTCTAGAGTGCAGGAAAAAAAAATTCAGCAATGGTCGAACGGATTAGGGCTTAAACTCGAGTGAATTGAAAGGATAGATTGTAAAAGACAATAAACACTTACAAGATAACCTTGCTCTGATACCAGTTGATGCGCACCTGTCTCCGGGGAGCCAATTGCGCTAGAAGGATCTTTAATCAACTTATCTCGGGAGTGTCTTGGGGATGTCTTTTGATGAAGGTAGGTCGAATATGGAGGTTTGGCAGCGGAATTGTTTGGATATAGATGTCAAGAATGACTTGACAAATTGGATATGAATGTCGAGAGGGCAACTCGGCAAGCTAGGGTTTTTGAGGGGGTTCGTGAGTGGTGATCGAGGGTTGCTCGAACAAGGGAAATTCTGGGGTCCGGGATGTAGAAGAGAGGGATTAGAAGTTATGGAAACTTTGGGTTCGGGATGTAGAGGAAGGGATTAGAAGCCTATGGTGAAGGAGACTAGAAGGTAGAGCCCGAAGGGATTTGACGCCTAGTTCAAGAAGATGGAGGAAATCTCGTCTCAACAAAGGTTCTTGAATTCAAAGCTAAACGTGTCATTCAAAGTAGGAGGCGGAAGCCTTATAAAGGGAATACAAGCATAAAATGACGGCTAAACCTAGGAAAAAGAGGAGAAGTGTGACGGCTAGGGTTGGGCTAGTGCTTGGGCGAACTTGGGCTTCATAGCCAAGAGCCCAATAGGACGGCCCAACCATGCAAGGCTGGACCACTTCCATATTTAGAAACTTTCTAAAAATAGAAAGTTCTAAAACGCTAGCAAATCCCGAGACGAACAACTTTCTAAAAATGGAAAGTCTCCTAACATGGGACCGAGAAAACAAATCCCAAATAGAGACAACAAAACCAAATAGAAAGACAACCTAATGTTTGAGACAACAAAACAAGATAAAGACAACAAAACCAAATAGAGACAACAATTCCAAATAGGCGCGCCTTGTCATGATTTTCACCCTCGAGCAATCTCGGCGCGGAGGAGGGCTACCAAGGCATTATGCCCGGACTCGTCGGCAACTTGGGGGTTGCGCTCAATGTGGGCTCGGGTCCGCCGGAGTTGGAACTGTAGGTGGTTCCTCCACAGGACTTGGAAATGAGGCCGCCGGCGCGGTCTTAGGCTTCTCGGCGTCGGGGGCCTTAATGGAGGTTCGCTCGGGCGCTCAGTGGTGCGCTCGAACCATGGAGGTGGTCCATAGTCATATCCAGAAGATGGATCGGGCAAAGTGGACAGACGCTCGGAGAAGTCTTCGAGCTCCACTTTGATCGGCGTCGTTGGCCGAGCGCAAGGGGCCATTGTCCGGGCGCTAGGTGCCTTGGCGCGAGCATGAGAGGGAGCTTGGCTTGGCGAACCTTGGCGTGGCCTAAATATCAGGGAATGACATGGCTTCCTCTTGTGCTTGGTCTTCTTCCGAGCACCTAACCTCAACTTAGGTTGCGCTTGGGTGTGTCGAAGGAACACCCTATCCATTTCAGCCAGGATTCGTCGGGTTTCTCTTGAGAGCTTGGGAGAATCTAGGAGTCGAGTGATTGAGCTAGGCAGGGGCACATCAGATGAGGGCAACTGTGTCGTCCTCTTTAATTTCATGGTCTTCCATCTGGGATAGATCAAAAGCCTTTTCCACCTTTAAAGCAATTGATTTTCCTTTGTCCGTATCTTTCCTTGTCAAGAGCTTCCTCTCAAGAATTCCAGAGTGACTCTTGAGACGGCACACTAGGTCTTCCAAGGAAATTTCTTTGATATCGCTTTGAGCTTGAAGAGCATTGATGAACTCGTCCCACTGGGCGTTCAGTGCTTGCATGAATTGATAGGTGACTTTCCACTGAGGGAGCTCTTCACCTAGAAATTCAATTTGACTCACATAGCCTTCAAACCTTGCATGGAAGTCTTCCAAGGATTCACCTTTCTCCTGCACAGCTTGCTCATAGTCCTTTTGAGCAGCAAGAAGTCTGTTCCTTTTGACATCATTACTTCCAGAGTATGTCCTCTTTAGTGCATCCCAGATTTCCTTGGCGGTCTTGTACTTCAGAATCTTTCGAAGATCGCCCGGACTTAGAGCCATGTGAAGGATCTTTTTAGCCCTGGCGTTCTTCTCAAGGACTTTGTAGTCTGCATCACTATAGTCAGATCTCTTTTTCTCTTTGGTTTTGTCATCATCATTTAAGTCAAGAATGATGACATCGCCAAATTCAATAACTCTCCACATCTGGGCGTTAAGAGACTGAGTATGTGACTCAAACTGAATGGACCACCAATCATACTCTCCTGGCTTCAGCATTGGGGATTTCCATAATGAATTGTTGATTGCATTGTTGGATGACATCTTTTCCTGCAAAGCTAATTGAAACAATCTAAAGACCAGGCTCTGATACCAATTGTTGGATCGATTAGCGTATAAAAACTCAAGGAACAAAAACTATTGTTCCTTGATAAGTAGAGAATGCAGAAAAACAAACAATAATGTAAATCAAACCTGGACACGATGATATATAGTGGAAACACCCCAAGTACCAAAAAGTCCTCGAGGCGAAAAACCACTCCTCTCTAGCTTTCACTAGAGAGAGTTTGAACGAGTCTACTTGTTGTATTGATATCTTGATTACAATAGAACTTGGATCACTCACCTAGACGTCCTAGCTAGATCTTGGATCACTCTTCTCACTTGAATCTCAATCTCACACTCGTAGAACAACTCTAAACCGAGTATTAGGTTTTCGCTCTTCAAAGTCTTACTAAGCTATGCAATTCCCATGCAATAGCACACTAAATAGCTTAAACCTAACTACCAATCTAGCCGTTCTAATATTACCATAAATCTCACAATATCTTTCTAAAAGGAGATCGCTTCCTAATATTTCATTCACAAAGAAATCTCTTCCTAAGAAATATTTTCTTCCGTGTGACATTCCAACTTGTTCTCCAAGTAGTCACCTTGGGCCTTATACTTCGGCGCGCCGCCTAGATCAAATAAGGAAACAAAGCGCATAAGGAAATATTCCTTGCGCATAATATTTCCTTATTCCTTTGGCAACAATCACATGCGCGTCCAATGCCCATCCTTGCCGAGTTGTCACTTTCCTTATTTGCCGAGATCTTCTTTTCCTTCTTTGACAAGATCTTCTTTCCTTCTTTGAAATGCAATTCTTCCATAATTCTTCAAGTCCATTCTTCAAGATATCTTCGACCAATAATCTTCTTCGGATGAACTTATTCTTCACAGCTGTCTTCCATTCGTCGTAACCTTACGCCTCATGGATTCCAGCAAGACTTCCTTCGTACCTGCTTGAACTTCCTTTGTTCCTGTCTACGCACAAGTAGACCTCCTTCGTTCCTGCCTACACACAAGTAGACTTCCTTCGTTCTTGCACACACACTAGTAACAATACCTACGCACTCAAGTAAACCATTAGTGGATGTTTGTCATTCAATCAAAACCTCATCATATCTCAACACAATCAGTTAAATCATCAAGTTTTTCCATGATAGACATAAGCATTTTCCCAGAGGAACTAGGAGAGGAACTATTGCCTAGATTCAATTTTTCATGCCAATCACAAGTAGGGCAAACAACATGAGAGACATTTTCAGATTTAGAAGCATCTTCATACTTCTTACACCAAGCAACACTTTCATCAGTTAAGATAGAGATTTCTCCCTCATTTTCAGAAAGTTTCTCTTGAAGATTATTATTCTCTTTACTCAGGGATTTGATGATTTTGATCAATTGTTTCTTATCATATTTAATAAGAATTTCAATGAGATCAGAATAAGAAGTTACCTTTGGAGTAGAAGTTTCAATCTCAGTTTGAGCCATGAGACATAAGTCATCCATTTCCCCATCAGAGTCACTATCTCCCCAAATGGCAGAGACCACATCAAGATTTGAGGAAGTAGTCTTCATTGTGGACACGAGACATATTTGTGAGGAACTCCGATCCAGTTCCTTATCAAAATCAGTTACCTCTGTTTTGGTAGATTCTGAATCTACTTTTGCCAAGAGGCATGATTCATGGGAAATGTCGTCTAGTTCTTGTTCAGACACTTCTTGAGTAATAAAGCATTTACCTCCCATGAGATCGTCCAATTTCCTTTCAGATTCTTCATCATTGTCTCCACGGAAAGAGGTTGCACCAAGATCCATTTTCTTCTGGGGAACTCCTTCCTTTTCCTTTTCTCCATTTGTAGGACATTCTTTAGCACGATGTCCTACTTGATCACAATGATAACAACGAAATTCCTTGCGATCTCTTCTGTTTTCGTTCCTAGGAAACTTTCCTTTATGAAAGCTTCTCACAAAAGTTTGAAGAGCATTGATGTCGTCATCATTCTCTTCATCTGAGTTCTCATCGATGTGAAATCTCTCCATCCGTTTGGAGAGGATCAAGGAACTGTCTTGATCAGTCTTGGCTTGCTCAATGCCCTTGTGTTTGTTCTTTTGTAGCTCAAATTGACCAATGAGCTCTTGGAGAGAGAGATCTGTAATAGATGGAGTTTCCAACAAGATACCTTGAGTGAGTTCGGTGTTATGAGACATCTTGATAACCTGCAAGTATCACACAATCTAGAGCCTTGGCTCTGATACCCATTGTAGGATCTGAGTGTTAATACGAAGGGAACTGTGACACAGAGATGTCCAGTTCCTAGGCACATCGGAAGTAGTAAACAAGTTATCAACGCAATTACTTATGGTGGAAACCCTAGATAACCAACTAGTTATCTTTGGATGAAAATCACCCCTCTTTCGAGGATTGAAAGGTCTACTTGTATATTCAATTAACGAGTTTAGAGATGAACGAGATTACAAACTTATTGCTAAGTACTAACCTAGTTCCTATCAGAAACTCTTAGATGAAAATACTAGTGAACTTACTTGATGTTCTTTTTCAAGAACAACTCTTTCTCTTCTCAACCAGATGCAATTCGAACTGAGCAAGAACGCCTCTTTCTCTTCTCAAAGATGCAATTGGAACTCTCCAAAAAGCATAGTGATTAAGGTCGTCCGAATAGATATTTATATGCAAGAAGATCTCGTGTAAAGATATCGGTTAAGATAATTACACAAAATATCTTCATTCCATATTAATATCTATCCTTATGTGGTTTGGTTGACTAAATAAACAAAAGATCTACTAATGTTCATTTACAACCGATTATAACTTCACACGTCTTCTTATGGAACCGAATTATCAAGTAAGATTTCGCTTGAGATATACTTGAATAATCCTTAATTCCATAAATGCAAGATTATGTTATTTACCAAAGATAAACAACATAATCTTTCCTTAAATCAATTTCCACAAATTTCTAGCAATCAGATATTATAAATTAGGAAAAAAATCTTCATGATATCTTCTCCTTGCTGCCCACGTTTGATCTAATCTCAGTAGCGTCAGAGACGCGGTTCCCCTTCCAGTTCCCTTGATTTTGATCTTTGCTCACTTGGACTTGGTTTCCTTATCTTTTCATATGAAACTCAAATACTAATATGACCATTAAAGTATAAGTGTTTGTCATCGTCAAAACCGAAGAAACAGAGGAAGGGAACTCCATGGAAACTGAAGTTCCAGAAGTTCCATTCCAACAGTTTATGAGTAGCAAACCCACGAATTAGTGCATTAAACGTCTCGGCATCAGGAGAACAACCCTTACCTTCCATTTTAAACGTCTCGGCATCAGGAGAAATTCCACTACTTTGCATTTGCAGAAGAAGTTGTTTCGCTTTATCCATGAATCTTCCTTTGCATACCCCATTGATCAAAGAACTATATGCAACTTCATCAGGGGAAACACCATTAGCTAACATTTCCAAGAAGATCTTTTGGGCCTTGCCTATTTGGCCTTGTTTACACACCCCGTCAATCAGAGTGTTGTAAACATAGTCATTTGGAGCAAAGCCACTATCCTTCATTTTTCAAAAAAAGTTCTGTAGCCTTGCCTACATCCCCTTCTTTACACAGTCCATTGATCATAGAGGTAACTTGATCTGGGCAGCAAACTCCCCTCACATCCATCTTTTTCATGTTTCTGAGTAGACTTAAAGCGAGATTCGTAACTATTGAACACACAAGAAAGCATTTACAAAACCGAATGATAAAGCTTACATGAAATTCCGATTCGTTGAATATATGATTTAAGTTGTATACTCTGGTTGCAGTTTGAACACCTGTTCCGATTTAAGTTGTACTATCTATCTATTTGTAACTACTGAACGCAAGAACGTAAATCTATAACTCTATAACTACTATTTGGCGAATAGCAGTTCATTTTGATTACTATCTATCTATTTGTTTTTAGGGCTTTTGGAAGGGCAAACGATGTCCGTTTTGGACGTATTTTATATGCACGGACTCGTATTGAAATTCTCTACAACATTCTGAATTTTTTATTTTTTTCAAAAAAAGTTTCGTGACGGAACTCCCCAATACCTTCGTGACGGAACTCCTGAAAACCTTCGTGACGGAAGTCCTCCTTTTCTCCGTGACGAATCTCTTGTGAAATACCTTCGTAACGAAAGTCTGACCAAATACATTCGTGACGAAAGTAAGGGTGTGCCAAATAGAATTTTAGGGTGTGCCAAATAGAATTTTAGGGTGTGCCAAATAGTAAGCCCCTATTTATATGAAGGATACTTTATCATCCTCCCCTTTAATATCGGAAGTCTTAGGTGCATTATATGCAGTAAAATTAGCACTTAAAATGAGAGTCAAAAACATTATCATCGAAGGTGATAATCTTACAGTAATTAACTCTATCAAAAATATTTGGAAAATTCCTTGGGAAATTAGGAATATCATTACTGATATTCAGAACATTTTAAAGCTATTTGATAGCTATAAAAAATTTCACTGCTTCTCGTGCGGCTGATTTCTTGTCTAAAACAAAAATCAGTTCACATATGATTAAAATGGTCCTTAATTGTGACCAAAATGACATTGTATCTGATGAATATATCAGAACAATAAGACCAGCTCTTATTCAGTCAGGTTTGGTTCGATCATGTTCTGACTTTTTACGGATCATTCGTCAGGATGATCAGGAGTTGTCACCTATCTTACGGTGAAACTCCGGTTTTTGCCTAAAAAAAAAAAGAAAAAAAAGAAAATATTGTCCCAAATACCCCCATTTTCGTACCTTAATGATACAACTGCCCATTTTCAAATGAATACTAGGGAGAATGCGCCCGCGCATCCATGCGCGGGCTTCATTGCGTCGACGAAACATAATTAATAGAATGGAGAATCAATTAATACTTTTTATTTCAACGCAGACGTTAAAGAGTTGAACCGTCGTAGACGACCTTCAAGTACTCTTCTACTATGTGAAAATATGTTATAGATTGTCAATGACAATTTGGTTTGTGTTGTGATTGTATGTATTAGTTTGATATTGAGCTTATATATTAATGGGTCACAAATTGACTCATAGATTAGGTCTCACAAATAGTAAGAAGAGACAATAAATAAGATGAATATTAACCAATCAAAACAAAATAATAAATGCATTGAGTGAAATTTGAAAGAACCTATAATTTTATATTAGATTAGATGACTGTCATATCCATTTGAGAGTTATAATAATCCAAAAAAATATTTTTGCTATTAAAAAGAAAAAATTTATTATAATTTAATTTATCTCTATATTTTTAACTGAAATTATTATTTTAATATATTTAGAAAATAAGAAAAAGAAAACTGAAAATGAAAAATAAGAAATAAAAGACAATTAAAATAATTAAAATAATTAAAAAATAAAACAAAAAAAAATTAAAGAAAAAAAAATAAAAAAACGCTGGCGTTTGAAAAATTAATCCAATTTTACTCGATTTTCGCATCATTAGTCGTTTTAAGTCGGTTTTACTCGATTTTCGCGTCATTAGTCGTTTTAAGTCGATTTTCGCGCCATTAGTGTTTTAATTCGGTTTTACTCCATTTTCGCGCAATTAGTCGTTTTAAGTCGGTTTTACTCGATTTTCGCATCATTAGTCGTTTTAAGTCGGTTTTACTCGATTTTCGCATCATTAGTTGGTTTCACTCGATTTTCGCGCCATTAGTTATTTTACGCCGATTTTACTCGATTTTTGCGCCATTAGTCGTTTTAAGCCGGTTTTACTTGATTTTCGCGCCATTAGTCGTTTTAAGTCGGTTTTACTCGATTTTCGCGTCATTAGTCGTTTTAAGTGGGTTTTACTCGATTTTTGCATCATTAGTCGTTTTAAGTCGGTTTACGCATCATTAGTCGTTTTAAATCGGTTTCACTCGATTTTCGCGCCATTAGTCGTTTCACGCCGATTTTACTCGATTTTCGCGCCATTAGTCATTTTAATCCGGTTTAACTTGATTTCCGCACCATTAGTCGTTTTAAGTCGGTTTTACTCGATTTTTGTGCCATTAGTCGTTTTAAGCCGGTTTTACTCGATTTTTGCGCCATTAGTCGTTTTAAGCCGGTTTTACTCGATTTTTGCGCCATTAGTCGTTTTAAGCCGGTTTTACTCGATTTTTGCGCCATTAGTCGTTTTAAGTCGGTTTTACTCGATTTTTGCATCATTAGTTGTTTTAAGTCGGTTTTACTCGATTTTCGCGTCATTAGTTGGTTTCACTCGATTTTCGCGTCATTAGTTGGTTTCACTCGATTTTCGCGTCATTAGTTGGTTTCACTTGATTTTCGCGTCATTAGTTGTTTTACGCCGGTTTTACTCAATTTTCGCGCCATTAGTCGTTTTAAGCCGGTTTTACTTGATTTTCGCGCCATTAGTCGTTTTAAGTGGTTTTACTCGATTTTTGCATCATTAGTCGTTTTAAGTCGGTTTTAAGTCGGTTTACGCATCATTAGTCGTTTTAAGTCGATTTTACTCAATTTTCGCGCCATTAGTCGTTTTACGCCGGTTTTACTCTATTTTCGCGCCATTAGTCGTTTTAAGCCGGTTTTACTTGATTTTCGCGTCATTAGTCGGTTTTACTCCATTTTCCACATCATTAGTCGTGTTAAGTGGGGTTTACTCGATTTTCGCGTCATTAGTCGTTTTAAGTCGGTTTTGCACGATTTTTGCGTCATTAGTTGTTTTAAGTCGGTTTTACTCAATTTTCACATCATTAGTCGTTTTAAGTTGGTTTTACTTGATTTTCGCGCCATTCGTCGTTTTAATCCCGTTTTAATTAGATTTTGCTCTATTTTTGCACCATTAGTCGTTTTAAGTCGGTTTACTCGATTTTTGCACCATTAGTCATATTAAGTCGGTTTTACTAGATTTTCACGCCATTAGTCATCTTAAGCCGGTTTTACTCAATTTTCACGTCATTAGTCGTACTTTTTCTGGGCCTTGGTTGCTTGTTTCAGGGTTGTTCCTCATTTGAGAAAGTTAACTTTATAAACTATATCTTTTTTATGGAAAGATATGTGGAAGTGGGTGAATAGATTATTAATCATAGGTGAAGAGTTTATTAGTGATGGGTGGAGAGATAAGTTTTGACCAGAATAGATAGTATTACCTGGCGGGATATATTATAGAGGGTGACAGGTTTTGTGATTGTATCAGGTGATTTGTGTTGATGGAGCACACTTTGGAGGGAGATTCAATTACCAACTTCTTCTAGCTACCTTTTGACTTTTGTTGTAGTAGACAGTGAGAATAAGGATTATTGGTCCTTCTTCTTTGAAGAGTTGAAGAGGGCTGTAATATCTCGCCACACTTGATTGTTCATCCTGTCACCCTTATTGTTATGAACCAAACTTCTTTTTGGTATGGTTTGGTATGCTTGCTCGTTAGTAAACTTCAATATTTATGAGGTAATCTTCAATGAAGGAATATATGAAACATCTTATGCATATTTTGATGAGTACAATTGTGAATCTTTGTTAACTTGGTATATATCTCAACACCCTTTACTGTACATCCTGTCGCATATCAAGTTATGAACAATGCCTCTTTGGTATGGTATATCACACTAAATAGAGCTAATTTTTCATTATCAAAGAAGCTTAAAGCATACAAACTAAAAAATCGACACCCTTGCACTTATATTTGATGCGGGGATAAGTTGTTGTTGCCTGATCTAGACATCAAACCTCGAACAGAAACTCGAACAGAGAAGATAGGTGGATTAGAATGAGATGAAAGAAGGATAAGTCGAATGATAGGCCAATTGAAACCAAATCAAACAACGATAAAACCCTTGAACTTAAGAACAAGAACCTTACTGAATGATGAAGAAGCCCCAATGGAGGAATGCTGGCATATCTCTGAATTCACAAGTAGCAAATAATTAGTGAGATCTGACAAACTTGACTGCAAGCCATGCATAATACTGCCATAGCAGGTGTCTTGACTTGGCTTAGGAGTGAAAGGAAGAATGTTGGGCCAAGAAACCCAATTGGTTGCATTCTCTGCATAATAATCAACATAATTGAGTGCCTTTCTGACTGTAACAGATAAGATATTTCTATGTTCATATAATTTTATAAAATATATCTTCATTTACACATTTTAATTAAGAAAAGAGTTGACAACCCGAAATTGTTTTAGCAGACTTAAAATGTTCTACTATTTAAGTCAACCAGAAGTCACCTTGCGAACAGATGTTATAGAAAGACCTCTGCTAATGAGTGTATCTGCAATCCACCCTCCTATGTTTGCAAACACAGCCATGGTCAACCATGGTACACAAAGCAATCCAGACTCCATAAGGTTGAATTTCAAAACCTGCATGAGGACAGATGTCAGACAAGGAAACTCGAAAGACTTATTAAAGTAGCATAATCCTACAGCAGATGCCTCTTCAGAATAATGGTGCGAAAATCGAGTAAAACCGACTTAAAACGACTAATGGCGTGAAAATCGAGTAAAACGAGCTTAAAACGACTAATGGCGCGAAAATCGAGTAAAAACGACTTAAAACGACTAATGACGTGAAAATCGAGTAAAACCGGCTTAAAACGAAATATGGCGCAAAAATCGAGTAAAACCGACTCAAAACGACTAATGATTCGAAAATCGAGTAAAACCGACTTAAAACAACTAATGATGCGAAAATCGAGTAAAACCGGCTTAAAACGACTAATGAGGCGAAAATCGAGTAAAACCGACTTAAAACGACTAATGATACGAAAATCGAGTAAAACCGGCTTAAAACGACTAATGGCGTGAAAATCGAGTAAAACCGACTTAAAACGACTAATGATACGAAAATCGAGTAAAACCGGCTTAAAACGACTAATGGCGTGAAAATCGAGTAAAACCGGCTTATAACGGGAATTATTTTCTTTTTTCTTTTTTTCTCTTCTAATATTCATTATTTTATTATAAAATTAATTTTTATTTATCTTTATTTATATATCAATTTTAATTTTTCAACTCAAAAAGAAAAGACAAAATAAAATCAAATATGGATATTACAATAATATCCATTTGATTTTAGCTACTTTTGTTAGATAGCCCCCCAAGTGGGGTATTTTTGCAAATCAGTCATACGTGAAAAATCAGCTTCGGATGAATACGTGAAAAAAATCAACGACCCTGTTCAGAGCGCCTATAACGGGAATTATTTTAAAAACCAGCCTATATTGAGAACTTATTTTAAAAAATAGCCCACTTAAGAAAAAAATTCTCTATAGGAAGCTAAATAATAACAACCAACTACAACATTTTGACATTCAATTTATTAAAAATATTAAAATGCTTAGGACAAATTCAAGAAATCCACAAAATGATAATATGATTAATGAACCTAGAATGAAGGAGAGAGCTCTAAATAGCTTTTTTTTTTTTTATATATATATACATTGATTGGGTAAATTTTATGATTTCACTGAAATAAAATATAGAAAAGTAAGAAAAGTCAATGATAAATTAACATTATAAATGTCATATCTTAAGTTCAAAAATAAATATCAAACCTAACTATTATACATTAACCAAATCGTAATTTTTTCTATATACAATATTAGAAGCATAGTAAATTGATATTTTTGTGTGTAAAGTTGCTAAATAATATAAAGAGTATATAGTACTAGATGATATTGTAACGATACATACTCTATATATAATATTAGAAACATAGCAAACAAAAAGAAATAAAGTAGATCGATGTTGTAACCTTTTAGTTTTGCGGTAGAAAATTAGTATTATAATAACATATCATATTGTTTATGTTTCTAATATGTACAATCTAGTTACAATAAATTTTATTTTCAAGTTTATAACTAATTTCCTAGGTTTTTTATTTAAAAAATATTGAAAATTACAAAAAGTTTCATATTTGAAAATAAAATAAATTTACAAACTTGTTGGATATTTTATAGGTTAATAAAAAAAGACTCATAAATGGATTTAGTTTAATTAGGAAGATTTATTTTAAAATACATAAGTGGAGGAGGTAAAAACAAACCATAATCTGAATTGGAGAATTTAAAGGAGGTAGTTCCATTTTTATGATTAATTTAATTAGGGAGATTTATTTTCTTTATTTTTGATAAATAAGATGAGTAGGCGATGAAGTGACGGTGAGGTGGCGCAATTTTTTGCAAAGGGATGACTTCTCCCTTATATTGTAGTTAGGTAGATATTTTGTATACGTATTATCCTCAGGGTATACGTATATAATTTTAAAAAAATACAAAGTACACATGTACGTCACGTACGTTGGTTTTCCACGTACACATATAATTTGAAAATTTTAGCCGTTGGAAAAATAATTGAAAAATAAATAAAAATATAATCTCGTACGTTGATAACCCACGTACGTTGGTTACCAACGGACGAGATTAATTTTTTTTTTCAACATACAAAACGTTTTTTTTTAAAAAACAAAATAGTTACTTTTAGTATAATATACCAATAATAGGTTATATATTAAATCTGTCTCTTTGCTCTAGTGTTAAAGTGCACAACTTGTGTGTGTGAGGTCTTGAGTTCAAATCTCAACACTAACACCACACTATTTTTATTTTATTTTTGGTGAAAAATGATGGAAAAAGGAGAGTGAGAGAGTCGAACTTGAGACCATGGAGGTATAATGGAAGTGAACCACTACGCTGATGTGTCTTATTGGTTTATATGTAATATTAATAGTACAAGATAACAAGAGAACTTACTTTCACCTCACCCTTTTATCAGAAAAACAATTTTTTAAAATATTTAACATTTCATAATTATTTGTACTATTTTTTCGTTTAAAAATAATAATAATATTATAAAAACATTTAAAAACTAAATAAATAGTTTAAATAATTATAACATTTTAAAAATATTATTTTAACATTTTAAAAATATACTAAAATTTCAAAAATATAATAAAATTTTAATTTTAATATATTATTTTACTTGTTTTTAGTAAAACTTATATTTTTTTAAGATACAAAACAATGATAATCAATATTATTCCCAATATATTTTCTCCATATTTTTTAATTCTTTTTTGAAATAATATATATTGATAATAAAACCAAAAAATACAAAGAGAATATATTGATAATAAAAACCAAAAAATATAAAGAGAATATAGTGTATACTCAAACCAAAAAATATATTATTTAAACTTTGTTTACATATCAATTGTCATACATTGTATAAATCGAGGAAAATCGAGCAAAACGGACTTAGAACGAGTAATGACGCGAAAATCGAGCAAAACGGACTTAACACGAGTAATGGCGCGAAAATTGAGCAAGACGGACTTAGAACGAGTAATGACGCGAAAATCGAGAAAAACAGACTTAAAACGAGTAATGGAGCGAAAAATCGAGTAAAACCGACTTAAAACGAGTAATTACGCGAACATTGAGTAAAACCGACTTAAAACGAGTAATAGCCCGAAAATCGAGCAAAACGAACTTAAAACGAGTAATGGCGCGAACATCGAGAAAATCAGACTTAAAACGAGTAACGGTGCGAACATCGAGAAAAACGGACTTAAAACGAGTAATGACGCAAAAATCGAGAAAAAACGGACGTAAAACCAGTAATGGCGCGAAAATCGAGAAAAGCAGGGTATAGGGTATAAGGTATAGGGTTTAGGGTATAGGGTTTGGAATAGGGATGGAAATGGATCGAGTGGTGGGTGGATTTACCCATACCACCATCCAACCCGTATAATTTTTTTCCATCCAATCCATCCGTCATCCGCGAAACCCTCAATCCACATGCAATTCATCTTAATCCATCGGGTTCACGGGTGGATCGGGTGAGATATGCGGGCTGTCTTATTTTGTATTCTAAAATGTATATAGCATATAAAAAACAAAAATATAAGCATACGAAAGAGGCACAGTGAATTGAACAGAGAGTCGAGGACTAGAGGAGAAGAATGGAGCAAGAGAGGAGAGCAGAGGACTCAAAAATAAAATCACCTAGTGTTTATGGCGTTGGAGAGAACTAAGAGAACATGTGATAAAACATTAATGTTACAATAAAGTTACAACTTAGAAGAGTTTTTTTTTTTTTTTTTATCATATAAATTCTATATTATAAAATTTATAGAAATATAAAATATTTTATATATGTTAAAAATTATATGGATTATGCGGGTAGGATCGGGTCGCGGGTCATGGATCGGATCGTGGGTTGGATTGGATGAACCTCAATCCATATCCGCTCAATGATCCATCCATCAATCCGTTGATCCATCAACATCAGTTTATCTTAAGATTTCAATCATTATATTCGGATCGGGTTCGTGGATGGAACGGACATCCGCGGACAATTTCCATCCCTAGTTTGGATAGTGGATAGTGGATATTGTTACTCAAATAAAGTTTATATAACACTTTCATTAAATGTTATGAAATACTCAAATCATCCTAAATAACGACATTTCACATCTTCGTAATGTGTATATCATTTAATTAATCACATATATACGAGTATTTCATAACATTACTATAGTATTTGTATTAATATTGAGTAATCAAACAATAATCACGTTACGAAGACGTGAAATGTCGTTATTTACGATGATTTGAGTATTTCATAACATTTAATGAAAGTTTTATATAAACTTTATTTGAGTATTAAGTCTTATCGCAAATATATGAGCATAACTATACGACTTATATACTTGAGATTAACTCGTTACTAGGTGAAAGTGTTCGTTTAGATATTTCAAAGTGTTAATTTCTTATAAAAACGAAAGTTTCATATTGGTAATGCTTAAATACTACTTTTACATTTCAAGTTTTTTGCGGTTTAAGGTCTTATTAAGCCGTTTTATATCGTTTTTTCATAATGGGCCTCATTAAATTTTCATTCGGCCTTATTAGGCCCGTTAACGTTTTCGATGATTATTTTCCGATTCCAACAAATGAAAACGACTATGGGCATTATTTGGTGTCATGTTACAATTTCGAAATTTTGATTTTTATCGTTTTAAGGCGTTTAAACGAATTGGACCCAAACTATCCACTTATGTCTGACATTCTGAATGACTTTTGATTTCTTGAAAGAAAGTGATTTGAATCAGCATAGTAAAGTTTAGTTAGTATAGCATATCTATGTCTTGGTTCACTGTCTAGCATTCATTGCTGACATTTGGAGCGGGTTTTGATTTTCGTTAATTCTTTCAGTGAGGTTTCTCATCATAGTATCTTTGACATATACATCTACCAGGGTTTTATGCAGTGGGTTGGGTTCTTACTCTACCCAATCTGATTTGAATCAGTATAAAAAATTGCAGTTGGTATAGAATTTTTATGTTCACTGTTTGCAATTGGTGGCTGGCATTTTGAATGGCTTTTGGTTTCTTGAATGAATATGATTTGAATCGGTATAAAAACTGCAGTTAGTATTTTTCATATCTATGCCTTGGTTCAGTCTGTGCAATACATTTGTTGAAATTTGGCCTTTGATTTTGTTTAATGTGATTCTCATCAAAATATATCTGTCATATATTCTATAAGCAATCAACAAATCGTGTAGAGAGCGATGTTGCATCAAGGCCAGCAAGAAGCCAGTAATCCGCTCTTATTCCTCCATTAGATCCTCCTCAAATATTCTCAACACGAGCTCAGCGTCTGTATCATCTTACATTAGACCATCTTCCCCAATCACTCGTCCTTCATCAACATCAAGACCCTCTACGCCTTCTCGTATCACTCCATCAAGACCCTTCACTCCTTCTAAAGCCCGCTCTACCCCCACTCCTACACTTGGCTCAAGACCTTCTACCCCTAATTCTAGGCCTAACATTTCTGCTAATTCAGCCTCTCCTGCCACTCTATCAACCTCACGTTCTTCAACTCCCACACGTCGAAGCACTATATCTTCATCTTATGGGAGAAGTCAAACATCAGTGTCTCGCCCTAGCTCTCCTAGTCCTAAGATTCGTCAGCAGCATTCGGTTGTTTGTTCCGACTTGCCACATGATACTCCACCAAATCTGAGGACAAGTTTGCCCGATAGGCCTGTTTCTGCTGGACGGTCACCATCTCCTGCAAATGCAATGACAGCAAGTCAAGGTCATGGAAGTTCTTCTAGACGAGCTTCATCGCCAGTAGTCACAAGAGGTAGATCAGTAGAACCGAAGGGAAGGAGACATGGTTACTCAAATGGACATAGTAGTGAAGCTCAAGAACCGAAAAAGTTGGCATATGTTCCTGACTCACCCATCTCGGAGAAACATAAGAGGCTCTACAGGCACTGAAAGCAATGGCTTTGGGCGGTCTATCTCAAAGAAGTCCCTTGATATGGCAATAAAACATATGGTATGCACTTACTCTTCATTTCTCCAATACCACTCACCCTTTTTTAAAACTTGCAAGAATATATTTGATCATAGTTTGTCCTTAACCTTTTAAAAATATATGTTATTTTCTTCTGGAAACATGACATGGGCAAGTATTAGTCTGTAAGAAATATTAGACTTATTAACTTTGTGGATCATAATAAGAAATTTCTTTAGCTTGAAAATGGGAGGGCCACAGAATTTACAAGTCTTACCTAAAATGAATTTTTTCAATGATGTTATTGGGTAGTTGTTGACTTCGACATGATATTATGGTAACATGTATATGAACGATATGTGAAGAATTAAGATCACCTGCTTTGTTTTATAATTTCTTAGCAGTAAAATTGCTCAGATAACCATTCCATTCTCCTTGATCCCTTGTAAACTGAGGCTCTAAATCTTAGACTGATCAAGTAAGTTTTTGGATCATACTAAGGTATTGTTTTAGCTTGAAATCTGGAGGGTTCAGTTCAGTAAATATTCTCTACATAATTTATTTTTCGAAGTTTTATGTGATAGTTGATAGCTTGATACACAGTATTATGGTACATGCATACAAGAGTAGATCATTTGTTTTGTACTATAGCTTCTTAGTAGTAAAATTTACTTATAATTTTCCTGTTGCTGTAGGATATAAGAAATGGGTCAGGAAATACACGTCCACATGCAGGAACCGTGCTCTACCCACAAAGCATACGATCAACCACTTCTAAAATCCATGCCTATCCTACATTGTCCACCCCTGCATCAACCGATTCAAATGGACGTCTTTCAGGCTTTACTCCAGAGAGGCCCAAGTACGCTATCATTGGCGCATTGGAAAATAAGAAAAAACAAGAAAACGGTCGACTTTTTGGGAGAGTAAACGAGGTCAACATTTTTGAAAGCTCCCGTTATGATGCAATTCTTTTGAAAGAGGATCTGAAAAACACAAACTGGCTTCTTAGCAGCGATGAGAAGTCGGATCACGGTTTGTTATTTGATCATGGCTTTGAATCTCTGCGTGAACCCTTTGGCCTCTAAAAGTAAGTTATATGTGATCAATTGGAGCGAGACTGCAGTTCAAGACTTGAAGTCATGCTCAGAAATTATTTAGAAAGGTCAATTACTCAATTGTGTTACTGAACATGTAATTAATGATTTGAAAGAAAGTAGTCATTGTTAAACTAGAATTGCTACCGAAATGAATTGTTTGAGTTGGGTTAGTTTGGTTTGATGAGTTAACGTATCACAATTATGTAGTAGCTAATTTAAATTCTCAAATATGTAATATCTATACCTATATATATATATTATCTATATAAAGATTAGCTATCCAATGCCAAAATTGAATGAAATTGGTACCTCATAAATGTTGCTCCCTCCATTGATAAATTTAGAATTTCACTAAATAAATTTACATCAACCATTTTTTCTAATTTAAAAAGATGTCCAAAAGATCAAAACGAAGCGTTTTGCTAAAAAATTAAACACCCTCCTTTTTTTTTCTTTCATTAGATCTGTGGTAAAACTGTACAACGGTTAAAAATTTTCAAACTAGAGATTCAATTGTTTTAAATTTTAAGTAAAAATGTGATATACTGATTATACACCTCTGGTTTAGTATCATATAAGTAGTTAGCTTTTTAAAATATTTTTTTAAAATTCAATTTCCACAACGATAATTAATTATTAAGTAATTAATAGAATTACATGAAGTTGGTTTGATTTTATTTTTCATGTAATATAACGTAAGTCATTTTAGCCTTTTAATTTTATACACAAACTAGACTAGGTCTCGCGCCATGCGCGGGTTTATATAACTCGATATAGTGAATTAGTAGTAAGGAGTATTATGTAATATAAAATTTTATATGAAAATAAGTTTATATCTTAAAATGATATTGATATATAATTAAGTTTTTACATTTTAAATATAATAAACAACGAATATACATGAATTTTTAATACCAAAAATCTTATTTGATCAAATTATCATGGGTCAATTTTTAACAAATTTAAATAAATTGATTTCAACATATATAAAAATATATAATTGAAAACACTACAATAACACAAAAATATAATTATTTCTCTTATTTATTAAGAAATCAATCTTTTTTTGATACGTCATATCATAAAAATAAAATATATATTTGTAAAATAAAATAATAGGATATTGGGAGGTCAAAATCTAGAAAAGTAACACATAAAAATCTTTTTGTAATATGAAAGATCTTAAGCAATCTTTTTGTAATATTTTTGCACACGATTTTCCAAAATTAATTAATTTTTTTTGAGAAAATTACAATAAATTATAAAAAATCGTGACCAATGAAATGACGACAGGTGGATGGCCTGAATGAAGAGTATGCCACGTGACATAGCTAGAATTGAAGAAATGTAATTTGCTTTAGTAGTTATATAGAGATTTTTTCTATTTTATTCTTGAATTTTGGTAAGAAAAGTAAGAGGTGTGTTAAACAGAGAAACATGATTATTAAAAATGTAAGGAAACTAAATGTAATTTTTACATACAGAGTTTTTATATTTTTAATATCTATCAAACCCACTAAATATCGGTAATATTAGAGAAAAAGAATAACTTTTATATGATATTTCTATGTACAAGATATTTATTTGATACAAGAATAAAAAGTAGAAGAATATTTATTATTGATTTTACCACAAATAAATTAAATTAATTTAAAATTTAAATGTGGGTTAATATTATATTAAATATGTTTAAATCAAATTGATAATACTCAAGAAAAAGAGAACATAATTTATAATCTTAATTCTAATACGAGCCCCCACGGTAGAAATTTTCTAGATCCGTCACTGCCGATAACCCCCAATTCCTCGATCCCCACTCTCCCTTTCAAATTCACCGATCAACCTCAATTTTGATTGTGGTAATTTTCTTCTTACATAGATGACAGTGAATGATGTCTACTTGTCTTTTCTCCCCCTCGCGCACATACTTGACCGTATGATTGTGGGGAAAAATCCCGCACTCGGAAAATTTTAACTGGCACCCAAACCTTTTTTTTAAAACTCGGTTCAGTTTTGGGCGCAACTAGAATGCGCCTAAAACTAGATCGAATTTTTGAGCATTTTGAAGGCAATAATAAAAAGAAATTCCATGACAATCACTCTTGTCTATATAAAAGTTGGTTGTCCATTGCCAAAATTGAATGAAATTGGTACCAATTTAATGCATTACTCATTTCTTAATCACCTCCTATTGGACTTTTGGACATGTATTTAAATATCTTTCTTATATCCATATGTTATATTTATTTATAGTCTACTTGATTAAGTCACAAATTAAATTAATGTGTGAGCTTCTCTTATGACAATGCAAACTTATTCTAATATTATGTTTTAAAACTACTTCAAACATAAATATAAGGAAATAAAAAATACTTATATTTACAAATATTAATAAATTTGATAACAACAACAACATATTAACAAATAATGTATAACTATATTAAATCACATACGAAAATCCGTAATTTTCTCGCGTGGAGCGCGAGGCCCGTATCTAGTATATATAAAAGTTGATCGGTCCTGGTTCATTTACCTCTTCTTTTGGGTATGTTTTCAATGTGCCTCATTTGTTTTGTTTGCCAAACCACTTTCGTTCTCGCTCTCCTTTTCCGATCCCGCTCCCCGCCTCCTACATCTCTGCCTCATCGCTCCCTTCATCTCCGTCTCCTCCATATCCTCCTCCATCTGCGCCTCACCTTCTCCTACATTTCCGCCTCACCTTTTCCTCCATCTCCGCCTCACCTTCTCCTCCATCTCCGCCTCACCTTCTCCTCTCTACATGTTTTGGATTTATTCAATCTTCAAAAGTTGTGAGACGAAAGCTTGCAAATGGCTGTAATCCTTTTAATCTTTCACCACCAGCATATTGGAATCCTTTCAATCCTTTTCATGAAATAGGGAAATTAGGTTTACAATTTGGAAGAAATTGGGGCTTGAGATTGTACGCTGACCTTAATCTGATCGAGTTTTGAATCTCTCAGCAGCAACAGCTCTTTCGGTGTCCTTCCTTCGTCGCCTTTCTTTCTGCGTTTCAAGCCAGGTGTGTATTGACTACTGAAATTATGGAGTAAATGGCCCAATACCAAAGTCCATGAAACATGCAAGTAATCTGGTAGGTAACAGAGGCTCAGACTGTTACCTACCAGATTCAAAGGCCTTCCTTCGAAAGCCATCATCTAGAGTAGTTGCGGTCTCTTCAAAAAACAAAAGGAAAAGCCTAATCCTTTCTCCAATTTATGACGATTCCATGTTGTTAATCCGATCGTCCTCTGTGTTAATTTTCATTGTTATTCATTTCATGTCTTTATGAGCATTCATTTTTCCCTTTTCGTTCGTCTTAATGGAGACCCTAATAATGGAGAGCCTAATTAATTGGCCTAGGTCGGTCCTTCTTCCCTTCAGGTTTGTAATGATGGTGTTGCTGAGAGAGTTGAGCTTACCTACTGAGAGCCACGACAACAATGAGATATATGAGAAGGTTGTGAAGATTATGGAAACTTACTAGATAGACGAAGATGACAATGAGGTATTACCCACTGATGATGGCGGTCAATCTGGGTGTTCCACCACTGATGATGACAATGAGATTGAAATGGAAGATCACAGGTTTTGCTGGAGATATTTTAGGGGTTGTTGAGTGGTTCAACGATTGAGGTTGAGGAAGGAGGATGTCTTTAGGATATACAATAATCACCCACGGTTCTGAGATTTTATGTTCTTAGGTGAATGATAGATTTGGTGTCTTCTAAGTATAGCCTTATGTATATCCTTATTCTTAGCTTAGCTAATCCAGAGTTGGCTCAGACTTTGATTGTGTAACCAATTGGCCGATTATGTGCTTTTAACTTTAGGCGGCAAACGATGCTGGTGTTACTGTTATTCTGGATGCTGGGGGAATGGATGCTTCTATACCACCCAAGTTGTTGAGTTAGGTTGATATATTTAGCCCAAATGAAAGCGAGCTTTCTCGATTGACAGCAATCCCAACTGAAACATTTCAGCAGATCAGTCAAACAGTTGAGAAATGCTATGAAATGGTGAGATTTCTGCAATTTCTGAACAATGTGAATTTGGTCTGGTTAGTGGTTAATATCAAATACACAACTATGAACTATATTGTTTTTCCAAATAGAATTATCTTCAGTAAAGGAACAGGTAATTGTGAAGGATGCAGTTCTTCGGAAGATCTGAGATCAACCCGTCGCTCCCTGCGACGGTTCCGCCTTCAACAAGAATGGAGTTTGCTTGCTTTACAGGGAATGGAACCGCCTCTCGAACTCTGGATCCTAATCAAGATCAGAAGCATATGTTTGGCCTTTGAAATCACTCACTACTAAGATGGATCCAACTAGGTCACCTTTGATTACTGCATTTTATTTGTGAAAAATTGAATGGCGAGATCTGATTGTGAATTGTGAATGCAGTGTTGAGAAAGTGAACCTTGGGGTGCCTCTGTTACCGGGCGAGGGTTGTTCGTTCCATAGTTTTCGTATGAATACTTGCAAGCTCAGTTTCATGGAAACTCCGTCAGGAATAAAGGTAGTTTAAGCTACATTGTTTATTTTCATGTGTGTTGAAAGAATTTTGTGACTATATACATGGTTTTTTGCATATTTCCTGGTTTTTCATATTTCCTTTACGGAACACAAGTATTCATAATTGCGATTTAGTTAGAATTTTCTATTCCTAATTGCCTGACTTTGTTTGCAGTTCTATTGCTTATTTCTACCTGTTGTTTAATGTTCCGAAATATTGGTGTGTTGATGTTTTCTGTATCATACCCCTTCATTTGTGATTTGGCTGGGATGATATTGAGGTGTAGCCGTGTAGATAGTACATTTATGTGGATTATTTCGGATAAAACTGGGGTTACTATAGCAAATTGCATTTGAGGTAGTATATATTGTATTGTAACTACTTTTTCCTACTCGATTTTAGTCTGGGAAGTTGGGGATGGACAAATTAATAAATAAAGTCGATAGAAACAAACAATATCCATACTTAATACTCCCTCTGTCCCACTATGTTAGTTTCATTGTCAAAAAATATCTTGGATTAAGGCAAGAGAAAAGTACAAGTGAGCATTGGAAATGATCAAAATGAAATAATAAATTAATCCATTAGCCAATAAGAGAAGGATTTACAATTTACATCAGCCAATCAAAATGCAGTATTAAGAGCACACGGATCACCATCTTTTTACCCCAATAATTTCCTAAACTACCCCTGAACTCTAAACCAATAAGAATGTTGTAATTTACAAACAAAGCACTTGTTCACTGCCACTTAAAACCACCATTACAGCTCAAAACAGAGCATTACAAAGAGAGAAAAAAAGAGAGAAATACAGAGAGAATAACAGAGCATCACTGCTCAGTGGACATGCCTTTAGCTTTTGACTTAAATGATGTGTCATTCCTGGATGATGAGGGCTTCAGTGATGCAGAAATGGGAGAAAACGACACCCAGTCAGAGGAGTCATTTGGGGACATGAAAGGTAACATACCTTTTGATCTGAACTTCGAGCCAAGCCATCATCATCAGCCAGAAAATGAGCCTCCAACAGAGAACAATTTGCATCCCCGGGCATTGCCCACCAAGCTCAACACAAAGAGAAAAATGGAGATCTTGAATGCTATGCTTCAGAAATCAGCAGCGGGAAAGCTTCCATATGGCACCATCAATGAAACTGCACTACAATTTAATCTGTCAAGGAGAACAATTGGAAGGATATGGAAAGAAGCACGAAGGGAACTACTCAACCATGGAAAATACAATGTGAGTACAAAATACCATAATTGTGGCAGGAAAAGAATTCAAGTAGAGCAAGAAGATATTGAAGCACTGAATATGGGTGACAGAACATGCATTAGAGATTTGGCAAGCAAGCTTGAAATTTCTAAGTCCACATGTCACAGATTGGTTAAGAAGGGGATCATGAGGCCACATTCAAATGCACTAAAGCCAGGTCTAAGTGAATACCATAAGGTGACCAGAATGCAGTGGGCATTAAAGCTCCTAATAGGGGACACAACACATCAAAAGACAACATACTATCCTATGTTTGACTTTGTTCACATAGATGAGAAGTGGTTTTATCAGTCAAGGAAGGAACAAAGGTATTACTTGGGCAAGAATGAAAAAGGAAAATACAGAAGTGCAAGCTCAAGCAAATTCATCCCTAAGGTTATGTTCACAGCAGCAGTAGCAAGACCAAGATTCAATGATCAAGGGGAATGCACATTTGATGGAAAGATTGGCATCTTTCCATTTACTTATACGGAGCCAGCAAAGAGGCATTCAAAAAACAGAGGCAAGGGGACACTTATCACAAAGCTCATACAGTCAGTCAACAAGACAGTGACAAGAAACATGTTGATTAATGACATTGTTCCAGCAATAATGTCAAACTGGCCAGATGATGAAGGTCACAAAACCATATTCATACAACAAGATAATGCCAGACCTCACATCACTCAACAAGACACAGAATGACAGCAGGTATACCAGCAAGAAGGATTCACATTTATTTTAATACAACAACCAGCCAACAGTCCAGACCTTAACATTTTGGACCTAGGCTTCTTTAGGAGCATTCAGTCACTTATGCACAAGAAGATGCCCAAAAATACAGATGAAATGTTGAATGCAGTCAATGAAGCATTTTATGAGTTGGATCCACACACTCTAGGTAGTGTGTGGATGACTTTACAGTATGTGATGAATGAGATTTTACAGTGTAGGGAGGTAATGATTATTACATTCCACATGTCAACAAAAAGAAGTTATTTCAGGCAGGAGTTCTACCAAGAGAAATCAGAGCACCAAGGCATGCAGTTTTACAAGCTTGGACATTAACTCATGCAACTCCAACAAATGAAGGGACAACAACTCAAGGAAATGCAACTCAAGGGACAGAATTAGGACACTGAATAAGACACACTTGTTTAAGTTACAATCTTAAGTAATGATATAAGATTGTAAACTAAACATATTTTGTAAGCCTATTAAGAGCACACTGAATATTTTGTGTTTTGGTTATCATATTTTGTCTACAAATTGTCTCAGGTGTCCCCATCCCATCACTGATAGACATGCAAGTTCATAACTTAAACATTCCAGATATGATCAAACAACATATATTAAAATCTGTGTTCCTATGGCAATCTTAAGTCAGTGATAAATAAGGGCTTGCATCTCAGCTCGTGCCTTAAAATAATCATCATAGATATCACAGATGTCCCCATTCCCTCATTGACACAAGCCCCTAAACACTAACCTAAACGTTCCAGATAGGCATCAATCAGACTTAATTAGTTGTGTTCCTATGGCAATTTTAAGTCAATCAAATGCACTCACATCTCAAGAATGTAAAAACAGACTTCATCCTTGACAGACAAATACCATGACATAACCCAAACAACTCTACAGATCACACATGAGCAACTCAATAGAGAGTTACTCAACTCAACTCAACAGATACTCAACTCAACAGAGCAACTGAGCAACTCAACAGAGAGTTACTCAACTCAACTCAACAGAGCAACTGAGCAACTCAACAGAGAGTTACTCAACTCAACTCAACTCAACAGATACTCAACTCAACAGATCAATTGATCAACTCAACAGAGAGTTACTCAACTCAACTCAACAGATTTCTCATGAACTCAACAGAGTTCTCAACAACTCAGCAGAATTCTCAACAACTCAGCAGAATTCTCAACAACTGAACACAGAATTAAATAGCAATATCCAAGTACCAATATCCAAATATCCAAATACCAATACTTAAATACCAGTACTTAAAACATAATGTCCACAATACCAACAGTCCAAAAAATGTCCAAAACAATCCAAAATATTTCCAAATTTACATAATCAGAGTCTTAATTCCACGAATGGATAGAGAAACTTAGCTACATAGTGGTGGAGTGAGAAGGGCTGTCAGGGATGATCACAAGCTCCGGGGCTTCCATCTCCGGCATTCCTAAGGACTCTACCATCTCAGCATCATCATCATCATCATCAGGGAGCACATGGACTGGCACGGGCTCAGGTGAAGGCGTGTCAGGGATCACAATGATCTCCTGGGGACGAGAGATAGCCTCATTATCCGACAGCGACTCCGACTGCACCGACGACCTTTGCAAATCCACTGAAACTTTCTCCGGCTCCCACCATTTGTCAACTGTGCGAGTTCTTTGTCGGCGTATGGGACTGAATGTGTGCCTCCCGTCGCAAAAACCACCCCTTTCGCAAGGAGGGGAAAGTGAGCACCCGGGGACAGGTGTAGATAAGCTAGCGTCGCCGGTCACCGTCTTCGCCGCCGACTCAACCTCCTCCTCGGTCTCCTCCTCCGTCGGGTTCGGATCGTCTTTGAAGAAACTGGGGGTAGACGATGGCTCCTCTTCCGATGGGAGTTTGAAATTCCTCTCATACGAAGGAGGAGAAATGCTCTGAGTGAAGGACTGGGAGGGACGAGAATCAGTCAACATCACCGGAGGAGTGAAAGAGGAGGAGAGGGAGTCAGCGAGAATAGGTTTAGGGTTGAGAGAAAGAGGAGGGGAGCGGCGAGAGAGTGAATTAGATGGGAGAGTGAGGGATTAGGTTTAGGGAATGAATGGATATATAGGGGGGAGTTTGGGCTGGGCTCTGGTTTTGGGCTGAGTAAGGGTTAATTTGGTTTAATTAGGAAAACATGATTAAGAGCGTTAATCTGGGTTTAAAAAATATTTATGGGTTGTTTAAGAATTTTTTATGTTAAGTTTAGATGTAGATTAGGTGAAAACTTGAAGAAATTTAATGGGTTTGAAGGTAGTTGATGATAGTAATGGTGAAAATGTAGTTGGAGAAGATGATGTAGATGGTTGATTTGATTGATAAAGTAGTGTTAGGATATGAATAAAATAATATGAGTAAGGGTATAATAGGAAGAAGTTTATGTCCAAAAATGGAAATGAGACTAACATTTCGGGACGCTCGAAATAGAAAATGGGACTAACAAAATGGGACGGAGGGAGTACTTTCTTTGGAGGCACATAAAAATAATCTTTTCCTTATTTCTTGCAAGCATCTTCTCCTTTATCATATTCACATATATATCTACTTTCCTGAATAGTTTAAGGCAACAGCTCCTAATATATACATTCATGCTTGAGGCAATATAATAATAAATACTTTGTGCTTTCTCTCAAGGTTTTTTCTCTTACTCAGTTTAATTTGGTCAATGACGTATCTGTTTTTGTAATTGCTTTTTTTTTCCTCATAATTTTTTCATTCAAACCATCCCATTAATGAGCCATTCAATTCCTCCTTTATGCTGACATTGATTTCTGTATTTCCTATTTCGTCTATTCCATTTATTTTTGGGCCTATAAAGTCAGTCTCATCCTTTCATTTTCCATTCCACTTTTCACGCTTTGTCTGTAGTTTTCCAATTCTCCTCCATTCCTCATCTCGCTTTATCTGTTGTTTTCATTTTCCATTCCTCATTGAATCAGTTTTCCTTGGAAGTTCAGTTTTTCTCAACCTTCTCCTCCTCCTCCTCCTTATTTTCGGAGTAACTTTCTGCTCATCCAAAAGGAAACCAAAAACCCAGGATGACATAGATATTGTAGGAACAATATGAGGAACTTTAGTTACAAGGAACTAAAAGAAGCTACAAATGGATTCAAGGAAGTAGTGGGTCAAGTCTATAATCTTGGTTTGTCTGAATTTCCTAGGTGATGCTTTATCTGCAATTATGACCCGTAAATCTCATGGTTGTTTTGAAAATTTCAGGAACAAGTACGAAAAAAAAGATCTCACATCTTTAGATGGATTGAGTGAAGTGTGGATTTCTAGTTGTATATAAAGAATTAAGTCCAACGAAAGGGATCAACAAGAAATACTGGTAAACTGAGAGTGCTTACTATCAAGGCTGATGGCAGTACTATTAACAGGGTTGAGCAGCTCCTTAATCTGGATGTCACTCCTTACACTGACAAGATCATTGTTGAATATGTTTGGTTTGTTAATCTACCTTTTGCATTATTGACAAGATTAACTTTGTTGAAATCATATAATGACATATGCTGATTAATCTATTTTATCAACAGGATAGGGGGAACTAGAATTGATGTCCGTAGTAAATCTAGGGTATGATAACAAAATGATCTTATTCACTAGGAAATTGATCATTTTCTGAACTTTTTTTTCTTCTCCTAAATCTTTGTAATCATTTTTTTTCAGACAATCTCAAAACCTGTCGAGCATCCATCCGAGCTTCCTAAGTGGAACTATGATGGATCAAGCACCGGGAGAAGACAATGTAGTGATTCTATAGTAAGTCATTGCTATAATAATATGGACAATTATTATGTTCTTAAATCTGCACTACTAATTAAATTTTATTACTGTTGAATCTTTTCTTCAGTCCTCAAGCTATCTTCAAGGACCCGTTTCGTGGAGGAAACAAGATCCTGGTAAGCTTGCTGGAATATGATCTAATCGACACATTACCAATAAAATTGAGGTCAATGTAGTTAAGTTATCTGTGAATGTGGGTCAGGTGATGTGTGATACTTACACACCAGCAGGTGAGCCAATTCCAACAAACAAGAGACATAAAGCTGCTGAGATTTTCAACGATCAAAAGGTGGCCCAACAAGTTCCATGGTAATTTCATCTGATACTGCAAAATTTGCAAGATTGTTCCCCACTGTTTTATCGAAATCAACTGGGATTGAGCAAGAATACACTTTGATGCAGCCGAATGTCAAGTGGCCTTTGGGTTGGCCAGTTGGAGCATACCCTAGTCCTCAGGTATATATAATCCTTAATTCCACTCCTAGATACACATTTTTTCTTAATCCACGCTTAATATTATCCTACAATTCATTTAACTTTGTCAACTCTGTGTTTCTAGGGTCCTTACTACTGTGCTACTGGTGCTGATAAATCCTTCGGTCGTGACATATCTGACGCTCACTACAAAGCCTGTTTGTATTCTGGAATCAACATCAGTGGAACAAATGGCGAGGTTATGCATGACCAAGTTCGACATTTCGGTTCTCGCTTATCTATAGAAATAAATATGATTGGAAAATATAACTTTCCTTACTAATTTTGAATAATTGTTTGTGCTGTAAATTTTCAGTGGGAGTATCAAGTTGGTCCAAGCGTGGGAATCGAAGCTGGAGATCACATTTGGATTTCTCGATACATCCTCGAGGTAAACTATTCCTTTTCCTCAATTTTAATATATTTTGCATGATTTTGAAATTTGAATAACTTTCTTCTCTTTTCCAGAGAATTACTGAACAAGCTGGTGTTGTTCTCACACTGGACCCTAAGTGGACATCTGAAAGGGAAATGGAAGGTCTCCAATCTATCTTAGTCAAGATTCTGACCGATCTAAGCTTGGAAGATGCATTAAAAATGGTAATTTAGATTTATTAGTCTATGCGTTGTGTTAATTGAAAAATTATAAAGATAAAATAATAGCGACTTCTTTGTTGATGGTCTGATTTGACCCTGATGTTGCGCAGGTTTTCACTAAAAATAATAGCGACTTCTTTGTTGATGGTCTTTTTCAATCAACAATGGTGTCCCTCCTTCATGGTAATAGAACCTATCATTATTCTCTCATTAAATTTTCTGTTCATTGTGGTTATTGTCGACTTCATTGTGGTTGACTGTTTAAATTTTCATTCATCAATGTCAATTATGTATTTACAAATTTAAGAATCTGAAAGTAAATCAGAATTTAGATGCAGCAGTGAGCAACTCAGTCCAGAGATACTGACCATTTAGTTTGTTTCTTTGCACTAATATGTATAGCCCGCTTTGACCACTCATATTCATCCCATTTAGTTGTTGGTCCATCATAGTGAAAGAGCAAGATTTGAAATTTTCTGAGAACTATAAGACAAATATTGAGAATTCACTAAGAACAGAGACTCTATTCTCATGGAGGGGGAACACTACATAATGGTCCAATCTTAAACCTCTGTTTATCTGTATATGATTTTGAATCTTTAAAATTCAAAATTCCACTTGAAGCCATATTCTAGAGCTTACATATCTTCTTGCTATAGATACCTTAAGCTGGTAAAAAAACACAATCTGGAGATCTCACAGCCATGTCTAGAACCAAACAAACGTTTAACATGGCAGATGACAAAAAAGAAGAGGTGAAAGTGAGGTTCACAAGTAAGATAAAAAAACTCATTAGTTTTCTTTCGGCTGTTTGCATGTTGCTTTTATTTTGCCCTTTGTTCTTCTGTGACAGGCTTTATTTTCTTTATTTCTTTTTCTAATTGGCAGGCTAACAGAAGAAAAACCTGGATGGTGTGGTGATCCACGTTTTCCACCATGTGCAGTGTATGTGAACCACCTTTCAGCTTAATTCTGCATTTTATTTCCAGTGTATCTTTTAAAAAAAAATTGCACATACTTCTGTAGGATTGTGGATCAACTGATGTATATAATGGACACAAATGCACAATTTTGTCTTCGATACTTGACAGTTTCCAGTCTCTTACTGGTAAGTTTATATGTTTTCAGTATCAATTATTTGGAAACTTTCTATTCAATTCACCAGATTCAAGTATTTTTCGACTGGTTTTGTTGTGGTGTGACGAGTGAGGCTTCAACAACATGTGATTGATGAATTCATTCTTATTGTTTGTGTCTTATCAGGTATTGAATTGATCTGATATTTCCCGATTTCATTTTCTTGCATATGTATGGATGTAGATGACAGAAACATAAGTGGACTTTTGATCCTGTTTTCAGTAATTAATGTATCTTTTTATTGAAGATTAGGCACAAGATTTTGTCATCTACTTATGTGTGCTTTCTTGGATTCATATTTAGCCCAATTGATACTGAAAACATATAAACAGGAGCAGTGGGTTTTATCATGATCAATGAAGCCCAATTGCAATCAAAATCCGAAGTAATCAACTAAGAATTAGAGTAGATAGTAAGATTATTATTAACTTGATTATTAAGAATACCTACTTTAATACTAATAAAGCCGAGACAAGAATAGAATAAGATTAATAATTTGTGTTATACATGCTTCATTTAAGTTGTCTTTTATACATAGTCCGAACTTGAGACCACCAGGTACCACTGCACTGTCATCGAAATCGATGCCCTCAGACATCGTGATTTCATCAAGACTATTGTTGTTGGTTTTATTAAGAGTGTTGACAAGAAAGAAGGACCCATTTGGTGCTAAGGTGACCAAATTTGCATCCAAGAAGGGTGCTAAGTTAGGAGGTTTTGTTATACTTCATGATTTAAGTTGTGGACTTCAGCTCTCTTTGATTTCAATTTTTTGTCATCGTTAGGACATTTTTTACGATTTTGCAATTGGCTTACTGGATGCTCGGTGTTGGGCATCTTGCATGAATATATGATGTTTCTCTGGTTTGTTAATTTAAGTTTTGTCTATACCCATGACATCTTATGGTAAGCATGGTCTGATTCCTGGTTTGATGAAAGATGGGTCAAAATTTTTCTCTATCTAATTGTTTTCCCTTCATTGAATTTGAAGGTGATCTATGGACTGGTTTGATGGAAGATGGTCCGCAAATGTTTCTTTGATTCGTTTCGTTGTGACCCTGCAGGTTCAACTATGGCCTTTCTCCTCGTCGATTCAAATCCCGGTGAGTTGATCTTACTCAATTATCCCTAAATTCGATTTGCATATAGAATTAGATTGTAACAGTCTGTTATGCACATTTTAATTGCAGGAACTCTGATTAGGAACAAGAGTTTCACTTGCAATCCTTCATATCACATCAGGCATATAGCAACGCCATGTGAATTGAAGTCATTCCCCTCTGTTTGCCCATTAGAATTTGGTATGATTTGCTCCCGACTTTTGTTTTACTTTGATAGATAAAACCTACCCCGAATTTTGCTACTGTAATGGTTATATTGGAGTAATAAAGCACACAAATGAGGAGATTATGAAGCGCCATATTGTTCTTCATGGTTTCAGCTATACCCAGCACAAGCAATCACAATAGTAGTTGAAGAATGGGAATATGGCATGAGAGTCGTAAAACCACCGGGAAATCTCCATTTGCATTTCCGAACCCTCCTTCCTTAACCAATCAAGTTCTAAGGGTTGGGCTGTTATTTTATTCAGATGTATGAAATTGGCATGACAAAATACATTTATTGTGGATTCTATTAAGAGGCATGCCCGTTGATGCAATTTTCGAGGGACCAAACTTCGAATTTGCCACCAAGACTCCTGAGGTTTGTTGCATTCCTAACTGAAAACAGAGAATTCTCATCTCAAAATTTCTATTAATTTCGATAATGTTTTACAAATTGGCCCATTACAAACCTCTTTCGGAAGAGTTTCCATATGACAAGGAGATGTTGCTGAAGAGCGGGGACGTGCATGAAACCAAAACTTTAGAGAATCTGATATTTGAAAGCCTTTACTTTTGATTAAGGATTTAAACTTTACTGTTATGAGTGCCTATTTAAACTTCGAAAAGGCTTTACCGATGAGCGGAGACAGATACAACCTTGCTAATGTGAGTACCTATTTTTAACATTGCTGTCTAAATAAGATCAAACAGATCAGTTTCTTTCTTTTGATGAGAATCAGTCGAATTTAGTCTGCATTCGCTGATGAATAAGTGCTTTGTGGGATGCGAATTTGAAATTAAGTTATTTAGACAGGTTTTTGCTTAAATTGTATAGGTGCTGCATACTGAATTTTGATATAGAGAAACTTAAATAGATTATTTGCTAAGGTAAAATCCTTCTTTTTCCGTTATCAAATATCTTTTCTGTGCTGAAAGTTGTGTTGTGTGGAGTGCAAGTGACGCATGATATATTTACAAAAGAGGATGGAGAGTACTTGATAAAGCATGGAGGTTTGATAGAAGAAAGGATATGTGGGTCCAATGGTATAATGAATTGTGCATACGAGTGATGGACCTGGGTGAGGAGGGAACATTATTCCAAGAAAGTTTTACTCATGCTGCTGTGATGAATTCCTACTCGAGGAACATGTTGATTATTAGCAACACTTTCCTCTCGATCTTCGCCTTTGTTGAGCATGTAAGTTTGTTTCCCCTAATTTGTAGAATTTATGTTGAATCTTGGCAAATTGGGATGGAATTGAGAATTAGGGATTTATTCAATTCGGATTTGCACGGAAGAAAGGGAAGGTGTCGTCACCGCTTTGACAACCATTATTTGTATCGTTGTTAACACGTTTTCTGCGATTTGATCATTCCAAGATGAATTTGGCGTACTTAATTTCTCCCATTAGCGTTGTTGAGGTGTGTGAGCAAGTTGATTGGATTGCAAATACAGTAGATTCTTGATGTGGCTAAAACGTACCCGCAAGTGTACGGGGTCAGTTGTAGTAGTCAAGTGTCGATCCCACAGAGACCAATGTAATATTAATTGAAACGCTATCAGTGAATTAGGTCGAATGGATATAAATAAGAACGAACCAAGCTAACTAGGAATAACAAATAAAACAGATAAATATATATGGATAAATGTGTCTAAGGTTAAGGATCGCCGCAACAATGCTTCTGTAAATAAAATCACACTCTGCCTGAATCTAGTCCAATTATTTGAAGGTAAGACATCTAGGGTAATCTACTAACTTCTTTCAGACGATAGTAAACGTGTTTGAACTACCTAACAATCGTTGTCGCGCATAGCTAATCCCATTCAAACCCATTAACGCTCTTAGAGTCTATGAATAAACTGAAATAACATTCGCTGTCGCGCTCCGCTAAATCAATCTAAACCTAGAACATCTATGATGACTTAGTATCCTCAAGAGTAATTAAGTCGCTTTTGCACAAATAACACTCGTGTTCAATTCCTAGGATTCCGATAAAAGTTATCACCTTTCAGTCTCAAACTCTACCTTATTACCTATTAGTGTTTTCACCTTTCAGTCTCAAACCCTAATAAGATCCAATCAGTCTAAGCTAGAACGGGCATAAAGTATCTAGGAATGAATCAAATACTATTTCAATTCAGGCAAACATATATGTCTATTTACATACGCGTTGTTTGGATCACCATAACCTTAGAACTAGGAATTTAGCCAAGCATGATCGAAGATACAAAACAGATTATACTAGCCAACGACATATATGAATTATTCAATAAAAACAAGAGATAAGAAAACTTAGTCTCAATGACGAAATAATCCAAACGAAAGCTAGAACAATAAACACCGTCTTCGAATCAAACAAAGGGAAAGAATTCCCTCTTGAAGATCTTGGTCTGCGGTGCCACTCTCATTCTCACAATCAGACAAGAACAAAAACTAAGATAAAAACCTCCTCCAAAAACGTGTCACACCTCTCAAAATATAACTCCCCAAATTCTAACCCCCAAACCTCATCAAGTTCACGTAACTCCTCCCGTTTTCAAAGTCCACGTGGGCCCCTTGAAGTCTTCTCCTCCTTCCTTGCATTAAGTCCACCTTGATTGTGTGGCCCATTTAATTTCTTGTCCAGCCGGCCCATTAGCTAATCTCAAGGTCCAATCAGCTAGCTTAAGTGCTACTCCCATCACTATTACGTAGATAAGCTTGTACACCATTGATCAATAACCTTCGTGTATGATCCAAAATCCAGCAACTCAAAGACCCGTATTTACCCGCATTAGAAATACCTGAAACACATATAAATACGAGTGTAGGCTCCGAATACAAAACAATGCAAAATTACCTATAAAATATATCAAATATGTATGAGAATGACCTAATCTAATATGCAACTAGACACCTAAAATATGTATAAATTAGGTGTTATCAAATTCCCCCAAGCTTAACCCTTGTTTGTCCTCAAGCAAATACACAATCAAGAAATCCACAAAATATGATAAGGTTGAAAACATTCATGAAGGACTAAACATTAGACAAAACCATCATAACATGACTCACAACCAATACATTAAATCAAGTTAGTTCTTCCACTCTAGTCCTCACAAGGATAAAGAAATGAGATCACTTCACTCATGTGTTTGGGTATGTGTTTCACTCAATATAAATCCTCAACTTTGAATGTTAAACTACCATAAGCTTGCAACAGTGTTTTTAATCTCCACTACTATAGACTATGCACATAACAAAAATCATGAGGTCTTTTCCAAGGTTGTAATGAGGCCAAGGTATAACACAAGGCATATGGATATTTAGGCCATGTGGTGCTAAATCCGGGGAAGAGGATCTTACCAAGACAACACCGAACCAAAATTTCCTCTCAATTGAAATACAACCTTCAAACCCATACAACTTAACCCTTATATATAATATGGTCTCCTTTCTTTTTATGATTGCTTCTTCTTCTTTTATTTCAATGCTACTTTCTTTCTTTCTTTCTTTTTTCGATTTTGATTTTTTTTCTCTTTTTTTTTTCAACACTTTTTGTAGAAGAAGAAGCATAAGAAGAATGATAAGAAGAATGAAGGATAGGATACCCATTACAAACTTTTAACACACTTTAACCACCATACAAGTAACTTCCCCCAAGCTTGACTAAGATCCACTCTAGCATAACAATTCAACTATTCTAATCCCCGGATGGGTAGAATGATCATATAGGCTCGGTATGCTTTTGTGGAGCTTTCAAAGAAAAGGCAATTAAGGCTCAAACGGGCTACAAGAAGAGGATACAAGTATAGGGTGACCAAGGTTAAAGGGCTAACAAAAACAATGCCTCAATCATATTAATGTCATGCACATAAGTCGTGAATGTAGTCTCGAAGAAGATATTAATGCAAGTTCTAGAGTTAACACTCAAAGAGAGTTCACTCACATGAAAGTAAAGAGAGGACACTTATAGAATTTAGTCCAAGAAAGGTCAATCCTCACCGGCTTTTGTCTAGAGTATCGGTTTTAACAAGATTCAAGTTTGGCGATCACATTACATGCTCAAGTCAAATGTCAAACATTTAAGCCCTCATTACCATGCATATATCATTACATTATCAACAACCAAAGCATATTAGGGGTTTCATGGATTGTGCATCGCAAAAAGAAAAACAAAAAGTAAAACCCGTGAATCATATCAAACACCTAAAATATAATGCAAATGCAATGCATGATGTATGAAATGTCATGAGAAAAATGAAAAATTAACACTAAAATGCAAATGATAAACTAACACTACAATGCAAACAGAATGAAAGACTGACACTAAAATGCAAACGAAGTCCACACGTGGAATTATCCCTCCTCAAGCTTAAATTCTACATTGTCCCCAATGTAGAAATAAAAGAAAGAGAAAAGGAAACTCACCAAATAAACTCAGGTAATCAGGCATCTTCACTCTAGGGTTGGCTCCCGGTCCGGTCTGGTCCGGTTCCGGTCCTCCGGAATCCGGAACCGGCCGGTTCGGGCTGAACCGGCCGGTTTTTTATTTTAAAAAAAAAAAACAAAACCGCCGGTAATTTATTAATTTATAAAACTGAAAAAAAACCTAAAAAAATCTAAACATAATTTTTAAACTTAAAAAAAGTGATTATAAAAAAACGCTATTAAAAAAGAATGTTTTGTCATTTTTTTTAAGTTTAAAAATTATGTTTAAAAAACTTTAAAAAAATGATTATAAAAAAAAGCTATTAAAAAGAATGTTTTCATTTTTTTTAAGTTTTTTAAATTAAATATGAAGGAACAAAAAAATTAAAAAAATTGGGCTTGCACTTAACAGTGACTTACTTGTTAAGTTGCCTACGTATCCTCTCGGGTTAGAGGAATCAAAGCCCACGTAGTTCTTTACCTTTTTTCAAAACCCGTTACCTAAGTCGAATCTTCGGCGGATGAATCGGTGCGTATCGTAGTAGAATCTCCAATCCACTCGTCTTCCGATGACTCGATAATGTTACGTTGTTGCCTAATTGCGGCTCTCTTCCAATCGCAAACACAACATTGCGCCTCCAATGACTCCGGTGCCAAATTTGATCTCTTCCTCGTTAAAGTGTTGCCTCCTGCACTAAAAGTTTGTTCCACCGCCACGGTTGAAGCGGGGACGGCAAGAACTTGAGCCGCAATCTTCGCAAGCGTTGGAAACATGCTCCTATGATCCTCCCACCACTTCAAAACATCTAAAGTTTCACAACTAACAAACTCAAAGTTGGTGTTAAGATAGTTATCAATTTCCGCATTCGTGTTTGTAACTCTTGGTCTTTTACTAAAATACTTAGCTCCAAAGGCCCCCAAGCTAGAGCCCGAAGAAGCCGGAGGTAATTGAGAAGTAGTCGGAGAATCAGAAAAATGAGTAAATAAAGTTTCAATGTTTGTTCTAGTTCTAGAAACCATACCTAAAATATCCTCTAGTTCACCGTCGGCTAAAATATATCCATAATAGTCATTTAAAAGAGCGTGTAAAACGGATAATTTAAGTCTAGGATCTAAAACACAAGCAACAAGAAAACAATCGGGAATATATCTATAGTAGAGCAACCACTTACTCCTCATGCTTGCAACGGATTCCTCAATGCCGGGAATTTTAGCTCCCTCACTTAAACCACACATAACATTACAAGCATCCAAGACAAAAACATTACTACTTGGTGTATAAACATGACTAAATCTCTTTGTTGCATCACTAAAACATTTTAAAAACGTTGCAATACTTTGACATATATCCCAACCTGATTCGCTAAAATAGAAAGGAGAGCCAGAAAGGTTTTGAGAAACAAAAGACGTTAAAACTTGTTTATATTCTATACATTCACATAGTAATATGTAAGTAGAGTTCCATCGCGTACCCACATCTTTTGAAAAACGTTTTGGGTGCACCCCGTTAGTTTTACAAAAGGTCATCCAATCTCTTGTAATTTTAGGATGCCCCCAAATATACTTAATAACGTTCTTAATTGGCTCAAAATGATAACTCATAGCACGTAAACCATCTTGAACACATAAGTTTAAAATATGACAAGCACATCGAATATGAAAAAATTTCCCACCAAATAAAGGTTGACACATTTCTTGTAAATCTCTAATAGATGCGGTGTTAGCAGATGCATTGTCGAATCCAATTGAAAAAACTCTATTAAGTAGTTTATATTCTTCTAAAATTGCACGAATCATCATAGCAATATTTTGTGCGGTATGTGAATCATCAAAGACTCTAAATGCCAATAAACGTTTTTGCATTGTAAAATGATGATCTACAAAATGACATGTAACACCCATGTAAGAATGGGTTTGAGTATTATCACTCCATATATCACTACAAATAGAAACATGCATATCATTTTGCGAAAAATAAGAAACTAATTCGGCCTTGCGTCTTTTATAAGCCTTAATTACGTTTTTCTTAATCACTTTCCTAGATACGGATGTAAAAGCGGGTTGTGTATGATCTTTAATGTACTCATTAAATCCTACATTTTCACTAAATCGAAATGCTAAATGATCAACACAAATAGCTTCGGCTAATGCTACACTATTAGCTTCATGATCAAAACAAAATAAAGGGTTACCGCTAGTAGAAGATGCAAATCCGCCGGAAATTTGTGTTTGTCCCCCTAGCATTCCCATCTCGGCGACGTGTTTGTGCTCCATGTGTCGTTGAAGGGTTCCATATCCTCCACTTTTCTTCCATTGGAATGTCGCCTCGCAAAAGTTACAAGAAACAATAATTAGATCGGGATCATAATCCTCGGCCTCGAGTTCCTCGAGACCGGGTTCTAATTTAGTAAACCACTTTACAAAAATAGGAGATGTTAGTTTCCGGGATTGGTTCCCGGAGGACCCGGACCTCCCCCCCCTAGGGGCCCTAGCCGGCCTCGAACCGCTAGCTTGCCCTTGAGGCCTAGCGGTCCTACCCCTACCGGACCTAACTTGGGAGGTGGGAGTGGGAGAAGTGACATAATCACTCTCTTGGGTGTCAAAATGTTCCGCCATATGATTAAGAACAATTAAATAATATGATTAAAAGCAATTAAAACAATTAAAACAATAAAATAATAAAACAATAAAACAATAAAACTTAGAACAATATAATAATGTGATTAAAAATGTAAAAGCAATAAAATATTGAAAGACAAAAGCTAATTAAAAGGAAGAGATTAAGAGAGATTGTTGATGGAATTTGAGAGATTATAAGATTGAGATTTGAGAAAGAGAAGAGAGATTGTTGTTGTTGGATGTGTGATTTGAAGATTGTATGGTATGGTATTTATAGGGGTTTGATATGGGTTATTTTAATATTAAAAAATTAATTTTTTATTTGGCGGTTCTGCTGGTTAACCGGCAACGGCTACTTTTCTAGCCGTTGGAATCGGTGGTTAACCGGTTTTCCCGGTTTTCCCGGTTAACCGGCGGTTTCATATTATTATTTTTTTTTAAAAAACCGGCGGTTCCGGTTAACCGCCGGTTCTTTATTTTAATTTTTGTTTAAAAAAACCGGCGGTTCGAACCGCCGGTTTTGAAAAACGTTTTTCGTGAACCTGAACCGGACCGTGGCAAAACCGGTTCCTACCGGTTCCGGTCCGGTTCTGGTTTTGACCGGTTTTGACCCGGTCCGGTCCGGCCATCACTACTTCACTCTATATTCCGGGTTGTCCAAAATTAGTACAAGTGCAGAAGATTTGCAGCAACATCTCCTCTTCCATCTTCCAGTAGCACTATATACGACATAGACAAAGCAAACCCCAAATACAGGCTACACATTCTAGCAGCTAATAGGCATAAAAAGTAAATTTCATGTTGTTGGGTTGTCATCCAACTAGGATTAGAAGATTGTGCTTTCCAAGCAATTATATCTCCAAAACTAGCGTGACAATTAGTCTTGTCATGATCTTCAGCTCCACAATTCTCACAGAAGAGGTTAAAAGATATTGGGTTTTGGCCATAACCCAAATTGTAGTTTACATGATCATACCTCTGAGAACCTGTATTAGACTGAGAAGGAAGAAAAGGATAAGAATTTACCTCATACTCACCTGAATACATTTTTTTGACTCACTCTAAAATAGCCCGAAAATAAAACAAAAGAAAAATAAAAGACCTAGAAACACCAATAGAGATAACAACTAATATTAACAAATTGGTCCCCGACAACGGCGCCAAAAACTTGATGTGGCTAAAACGTACCCGCAAGTGTACGGGGTCAGTTGTAGTAGTCAAGTGTCGATCCCACAGAGACCAATGTAATATTAATTGAAACGCTATCAGTGAATTAGGTCGAATGGATATAAATAAGAACGAACCAAGCTAACTAGGAATAACAAATAAAACAAATAAATATATATGGATAAATGTGTCTAAGGTTAAGGATCACCGCAACAATGCTTCTGTAAATAAAATCACACTCTGCCTGAATCTAGTCCAATTATTTGAAGGTAAGACATCTAGGGTAATCTACTAACTTCTTTCAGACGATAGTAAACGTGTTTGAACTACCTAACAATCGTTGTCGCGCATAGCTAATCTCATTCAAACCCATTAACGCTCTTAGAGTCTATGAATAAACTGAAATAACATTCACTGTCGCGCTCCACTAAATCAATCTAAACCTAGAACATCTATGATGACTTAGTATCCTCAAGAGTAATTAAGTCGCTTTCGCACAAATAACACTCGTGTTCAATTCCTAGGATTCCGATAAAAGTTATCATCTTTCAGTCTCAAACTCTACCTTATTACCTATTAGTGTTTTCACCTTTCAGTCTCAAACCCTAATAAGATCCAATCAGTCTAAGCTAGAACGGGCATATTAGTGTTGATGAGACAGAGGAGGTTGATCCTAAATGCCCATTGCTGTCCCTAACGGCTGAGGAGAAGAAGGAACTGCGTCACCCTTGGGCTAGATCCTTGATCATCCACTTGTTCGACAAAGGTCCTGGTTACCTACATATTCATAGACAGTTAGCAAGAAAGTGGGCACTCAAGGGGATCTTCACCCTCGTTGATATCGGGAACGACTACTATGTTGCGAAATTCGTCAATGATGATGATCTGAACCATGTACTCACTCAAGGACCTTGGATGATTGGTGACAATTACCTCATCATACGCCAATGGGTCCCCAACTTCAATCCTTTCCAAGACGACTCCAAATCGCTCTTGGCTTGGATTTGCATCCCGGGACTGAGTATGGAATACTTCCAGGATGGTTTCCTGCGTCGCATTGGCTCTCTAGTTGGGAAGGTTATCCCGGTAGACAAAACCACTCTTGATGCTAATAGAGGACAGTTTGTTCGCATCGCAGTTGAGATGGATCTTGGGAAACCGATTCTCTCAAGGTTCCGGCTTCAAGGTAGGGTGTGGTTTATCCAATACGAAGGCATTAAACACATGTGTTACGATTGTGATATAATAGGACATGAGAGGGACAAATGTCTGACAAAGAACCCTGACTTAGCGTCTGGTTCAGGCAACTAAGCTTGATCCTGTGTCAGAAGCTGTTCTTCACCATGCTAATGATGAATGGGGGGATTTCAATAAACCAAAAAAGTTTGTACGACGTCTGAGACAATCTGCAGCAAAGCCGATTCAAAGTTCGTCTGGACAGGCTCGTCATCACAATCCGACTGCCGCCAGTCCCCACAAAGCTCCTGAAAAGGCCATGCACCAGACTTCCAATATTGGAGGGTTATCAGGCTCCCGGTTCGCTATTTTTAATAGGGAGACTGAGTCGGACGACATGAACTTGGAAGAGGAGATCGATGGGCAATCTGAGTCTTCGTGGTCAACCAGAGTTAGTGGTTGAGGTTGAGAAGCCGATGACAGCACACGAAGCAGCGAGGCGGGCGGAAATCTCGGCCACAATCTCTCTTCCAAATCCCTTAGAATCCTCTGCTACAAGCCACTTTCCTAATAAGAAAAGAGATAAAAAGGAAATAAGGGAATCAACATTAAATCCCACAAGGAAAAATAAAGGAAAATCCCTTAATAAGAATTCCTTCCTTACCAAGAATGCTGACGTTAGAAGATCGTATTTTATCAAAGAATCTGTCTTGGGACACAAGACTCAAGCACACCAGGCCCTAAGTAAGCAACCCAAAGCACTTCCTCCTCCATTCAAGAACTCGAGTCTACCTACTACCGTTACTGTTAGGGCTTCTTCTGCTTCCACGACTGTTAGACCTCCCTCTACTTTCGCTGTTGTGCTTGCTGGGAATAATGGATCTGCCGACGGTCTTGGTTCTACCAGTAAGGGATCGTCGAAGTTTTTTGGTGTCGAACCTCTAGACGGGGCCGTTCTTGCCAACTCTGCCCTTAGTTGCAAACAAGATGATCGTGGAATTCTTGCCACTAATAACGACAACACAACCAGTGTTATGCAGGGTGTCGACACCCACAAGTCTATTTAATGCCTTGCTTTCTTTAGCAAGCGTTATCGAAGACCCTTCCTTTGTGAATCCGTCTAAGCATTAGCCTATTACTTTGACAATCTTTCAATCAGTTTCTTTTATGGAAGAACTTAACATACTCACGTGGAACACTAGGGGAGCAGACAACAATAATTTTATGGAGTCTTTGAAAGAATTAATTAGAGTGCATCGCCCTTCAGTTCTTGATTTAATCGAGACTCGTGTGAGTGGGGTTCGCGCTGATTCTGTATGCTCTCAGATCGGTTATGATGGTATGCTGAGAGTGGATCCGATTGGATTCGTCGGGGGTATTTGGCTTCTTTGGAAAACATCTGAGATTGTCGTCACTCCTATCACTCTTACGTCCCAACACATTACTGTCGAGGTTTCTCGGCGTGCTGAGGAGCCTTGGTTGCTTTCCGCTGTCTATGCCTTGCCTAATCCTTCTATCCGGGCTGATCTTTGGCGGGAACTAGAAGACTTTGCGTTGATAAATAACAGACCTTGGGTCTTGACTGGGGACTTCAATGCGACGTTATCATCTGGCGAGAGGTCGTCGTCCTCAGTGGGCTCGAATTATTCTTCTGCTGCTTTTCGAGCTTGGTTTGACTCATGCTACCTGGTTGATCTAGGCTTCTCTGGCCCTTGTTACACTTGGACTACGGGACGCTCGATTGAGAATTTTCGGGGTGCTCGTCTTGATAGAGCTCTTTGTAATGATGTTTGGAGGCTCTTGTTTCCGGAGGCTTGCGTCCGGCATTTGTCTGCTCCTTATTCTGACCATGCTCCCGTTTTGCTGCAGCTTGTAACTCCGGTACGCTCTGTCGCTCCTGATAGGCCATTTCGTTTCCAAGCGGCTTGGCAATCTCATGCTGACTTTTAGGATTTTCTCCGGGATAATTGGCACCCTGATATTAATATTACTAATTCATTATCTCGTCTGGCTGCGGATTTATCTGAGTGGAATAGGTTGGTCTTTGGGAATATTTTCCGTCGGAAACGGGTCGAGGATATCCGTAAACGTCTCTGGCAGCGGCCCTCTCAAGCCTTTATTTGGCTGGAACTTCAGTTGAAAAAAGATTTAGAGATGGTCCTCAACCAAGAACAGCTCCTCTGGTTCCAGAAATCTCGCTCAAACTTTCTCGTTGATGGGGATAGGAACACTAGGTTCTATCATTTATCCACTGTCATCCGACGGCGATCGAATAAAATTCTTGCTCTTCAAGATGATAATGATAACTGGATTACGGAACCGGTTTCTTTACAACAGCTGGTTCGTGTTTTTTTTGCAAATTTGTATAAGGCTGATGATTCTATCTGTTATGATTTAACGGTTCCTGCTGGGTGTGCATTCCCCCCGATTGCTCCCGCTGATTTTTCAAGTTTGACGGCTTGCTTCACCGCTTCAGATGTCTGGAATGCGTTGAGCATGATGGCCCCTTTTAAATCTCCGGGGCCGGATGGATTCTCTGCAATTTTCTATCAAAAGAATTGGAATATAGTGGGCGCGCAGGTCACGAATGCAGTGCTGAATTTGTTGAACAATGGTACCTACTGTGAGGGTTTTGGGGACGCTATCCTTGTGCTGCTTCACAAGATGGATCACCCTTCACATCCTGCTCAGCTGAGACCGATTGCACTCCTTAATGTTGCATTCAAGATAGCTACCAAAGTGATAGTTAATCGGTTAAAACCGATATTGCCATCTCTTGTTTCCCCCGAACAAGCCAGCTTCATTCCTGGACGACAAGTCATCGATATTGTCGTCATTGTTCAAGAGGCCTTGCATTCCTTGAATGCTGACCCGGCTCCGTCCTGGATGATATTGAAGATTGATCTTGCAAAGGCTTATGATAGGGTACGCTGGGATTTCCTTCGTTCCATTTTGATCCAAGCCGGCTTCCCTCTTCATCTCGTTGAAGTCATTATGCTTTGCCAAACTAAGGGCTCTATGAATATTTTGTGGAACGGGGCTAAGTCTGAGGGTTTCTTTCCGTCTCGGGGTATCCGCCAAGGCGATCCTCTTTCGCCCTACTTATTTGTCCTTTGTATGGAGCGCTTGTCTCACCTCATCCATAATGCAGTGAATCAGGGTTTGTGGAGGCCTATTACAGTGGGAGACGTCCAACTTTCTCACTTGTTTTTCGCCACGACCTTGTGTTGTTCGCCGAAGCTAATGCCCATCAAGCTCTTGTGATCAAGGAGTGCCTTGATCAATTTTGTGTGTCGTCGGGAGAACAAGTGAACTTCTCAAAAAGCTCGATTCTGTTTTCTGATTCCGTCTCGGCTCAGATGAAGGAGGTGGTAAGCAATTTACTATCTATTCCAATATCCACTGAGTTTGGGAATTATTTAGGTGTACCTACGGCAGTAGGCAGGTTGACCATTGATAGATACAAGTTCCTTCTAGACAAGATTTTGAGTCGACTTCGGGGTTGGAAAGCTAAGTCCCTGTCGATGGCGGGAAGAGTTACTCTTGCCAAGTCGGTCCTCTCGAGCTTGCCTCTTTATACCATGCAGTCGGCTTTCTTGCCTCGTGCTACATGTGACTCCATTGACAAAATGATCAGGGGTTTCATTTGGGACTCCTCGCCTGAGCGTCGTCGAGTTCACCTTCTTCACAAAGACGTCATCTCAATGCCTAGGTGCGAAGGAGGATTGGGCCTTCGTCTGATGCGAGAAAATAACACGGCTCTCCTTGCTAAGTTGGGGTGGAGAGCGATCTAGCAGCCGACCGCCCTATGGTCTAGGGTCCTTAGAAGCAAATATTGTCATGGCCGGGTGGATGTCGACATGTTTACGAAACAACGCAACTCTTCCCATACTTGGTGAAGTGTTGTTCATGGTGCTCAGGTGCTCACTAAGGGTCTGCGTTCTTCGATTGGCAATGGCTCTTCTACCTTATTTTGGAACCACAGATGGCTCCTTGACTCTCCACTCCTTGAGGCTGCAACCTGCCCGGTTCCTGAGCCCCTTTGTTTCGCCTCTGTTGCTGAGTTGTGGACCCCTGCTGGGTGGAATTGGGAGATTATTAATCAATATCTTCCAATGGATATTCGACATCAGCTACGGTCTATTACTGTTGATCCTAGACCTTGCGCTTTTGAAAAGTTGTATTGGAATCACACCTCCTCGGGGATCTTTTCCTCCAAGTCTGCTCTTCGTTTGCTGCGTAATGCGCCTCCTGATGCTGATTCTGATTTATGGAAATTAATCTGGCAATGTCCGGTGCAAGAAAGGGCTCGTCAATATCTCTATTTGGTGGCCCATGGTTGTATTCTTACGAACGCTGAGCGAGTGCGGCGTCACATCTCTATGTCTGCGGCTTGTCCTCGCTGCGGGCAACCTGAAACTTTGCTACATGTGTTGCGTGATTGTCTCGAAATCTATCGGGTTTGGAACGCCCTTGCTGGGAACTGCACACCTCCCGGGTTCTTTCAAGCGCCTAGTCAAAAAGAGTGGATCCGTCTTAATCTGAAATGTGACTCTTCCTGGTGTTCTACCTTTGCTTTTATGAGTTGGTTCACGTGGAAATGCAGAAATAAACTGATTTTTGAGGGTCGGGAAACGGTTTCATCGTTATCGGCTGCAGTTGTCTCTCAGGTTCAGTGCTATATTCACGTTAATTCCTCTGTCTCGCCCCCTGTCTCTCATGCTGCAGCTTCTCTGGGGCCTAGCTGTTGGTCACGCCCTCCCACCAATTGGTTGAAGCTCAATGTGGACGGCGCTTCGAAAGGCAATCCGAGGTTAGCCGGTGGAGGTGGAATTTTCAGAGACTCTGCGGGGCTCTTCGTTTCAACATTCTGCTTTGATTGTGGGTCAGCTAAAGCTCTCACTGCTGAACTGCTGGCCCTTTCTCATGGACTTAAATTGGCTACTAATATGCAAGCTCCTGGTGTGATCATCGAAAGTGACTGTTTGGTCGCCATTAAGCTTCTCAAAGACCGCTCGGTTATGACACACGCTGACTTCTACCTCCTCGACCTGTGTTGGAGGCTCGTCGACAACTTCCGGGGCCAGCTGATCCTCCAACATGTCAGCCGAAAGTTCAACTCTGTGGCCCATTATCTTGCCCAACACTCATTTAGTTCTCCTTCTCCTTTTACTGTTTTTTCTTCTTTGTCTGAACTCCCTGCTGCTATTTTTTCTTGTTTTGAACTTGACCTTATTGGTTAGTCTGGCTGAATAAAACCTTTCGGGCCTTGCCCGCTTCTCGACCAAAAAAAAACAATAATAACCACTTTTTTTGAACAAGCTAGGAACGGGGCCACCTTTATCAGGGGACTCGGGCCCCACACTCCTATATAAGGGAAAGATACCATTAATGGGAGTCGAACTCCCGATGTGTGGACAAGGGGAAAGCCCTTACCACTTGGCTACAATAGCCTTAGCACAATAATAACCACTTAGTTTAAAAAAATTATACTCGATCCCTCCGTTCACTAAAAAATGTCAGCGTGAAGTTTTGTTCACAAAAGATTATCATTTTACATATTTTATCATAAACTTCCCAAGAATACCCTCTTTAATACTCCGTAAATACTAGTATAATTAATTATATTTTCTAGGTGAGTGTAATTCACTTAAACAACTATTGAAAACATAAAATTCAGTTTTTTAATGTTCTGTAATTGAGGGTATTTGTGTCAAATCACAATGTTTCTTAACTGTAATGCCTAACTCTAAATAGAGGGGTTGTCGGTTCATGAACCGCCGGTTCAACGTTCAATATATGCTTAAACTTGAAACTAAACGGACAAGGGGCCGGTTCCTGTTTTGATCAGTTTTCCGCCGATTTTTAAACCGGTTCCGAAATAATTTAAAAATATATATAGAATTTATATTTTGAAATTTTACTATCATTTCTTTTAATGAGCTCAAATATTAAATACAATCAAGAATTTAAGTAATTAGAGGCATATGAAACTTGTAAGTAATTCTTTGTCTTTATATACACAAGCATGAGGGTGTTCTTTCTTCTAATTTTCCAATGTTAAAAGCTTTTTTATTACCAAAATCAAACATTTTAAAATTCTCATATCGAAAACTACATGAGAGGTTGAAGTCTGAAAAATGAAATTCTTCCACGTCCACTCATTTTTTAAAAATCTTTTATATATTTTGTATATATTTATTTGTGTGAACTGATGGTTAATCAGACGGTTTAGGTTATAGGCCGGTTCGTCCAATTAACCTTCATTGAAACCGCCAATTCAAGGTTGCATAATCTCATGAACCTAAATCTGAACTGATAGAAAGATTTGACCGGTCGGTTGCGATTTTGATTTTGACCGGACTGGTGAATCCTTTAACACTTTTAACTCTAAACGACAATCTTCGGTGAACGTATATTTTCGTATAACAGTTTTGTTGATCGGTATCTAATTTCCACTAGCTCTTATGTCCCAATAAAAGAATCTACGGACTACTCCTCACGTTCCATAATATAAGGTCATTTTGTTTTTTCGACATTATTCACACACCGAGAGAATCTCCTCGTTTTCTTCCAATATATAGAAATAAATATAGACATGTGAGATTTCGTTTAATTCGTCTCAATGAGTATTTTGACAATATAAAAAGATATTTTTATTATAATATATTTAGAGATATTAACGTTATAAAACGTGTCTTAAAAAATGTGTCACGGCAAATGAAAAGAGCAATATGAGACGGAGGAGGTGGTACATTATTATTTCCAAATTTTATGCAACTCAATTTTCTTATAATTTGAGATGATTTGATACAAGCAGACAAAACATACTCCCTCCGTTTCTATTTGTATGTCGTTCTACACTATTGCACAGGTATTAAGGAATTTTTTTTTGGGTCCAAATTACCCTTCATAATCATTACCAGCCACCACTCTTTAATTAATTACTCTAGGCATGCATTACTCCGTATTCCACAACCCTTAATATTGGAATTACCACAAATTAATTGCAGCCAGTTGAACTCCATCACTATGTTGTTTCTCCTTCTTCTCTTCACAGCATTTTCCCAAGCAAACATGTTTAAAATTTGGATGAAACTAATTGGAGCCAAATTTGATTGAAATTTAACAAAAATTGTGTATTTGTTTGAAATCTTTGGAGCCAAATCTTATTTTTCAAATCTGTTTGTATAAATGAGTATTAGAGGGATGACATTCATTAAACTTCAAGCCTTAATCCTCTTTTGTCCATGGCTTTCATGCAAAACATAGACTTAAACTTTCATCCAAATCCAAATTATTCATTTGATTTAAATGAAGTACCAGATGGTGTTGGTAGTTACATTCCTCAAACTCATCTAGACGCTCAAGCTATCGACGATAACATCGAAAACCGACATACGGGTAATGTTGTATTTGAAGTTTCATTCTCATATATTCACTGTCAGTTCGAACTACATTATTGCACATCAGTCCGTATTTATATATGAGAATCAATTTGCTATGTTCTCATCAATCTTGTGATTTTAGCATACATATTTGTGTTTAGAGTTTAATTAAGTTTTTAATGATTCTCTTCTCATCATTCTTATACATTCACTGTCACTCATAAACTACGGACTACATGTTTTTGGTTTGTACAGTAGTTTAGTGGAATCATAAAAGAAAGTGGCTTACATTACTCTCTAAAAAATTGAATGGATAGGAGGTGATTAGGTATACATATTTTTTGGTTTGTAGTTTTGTCTACATTTATTTTGCTGTAAGTTTAAATTAATTATCTTAGTTGTAGTATTTACAGTAGATGTGTATGTTTATAACAGAGAACGTGGATACATCTCAACAAGAAACTCAACGAGGAAAAAGGGTGGTGTTGTCGGATGAAAAAAGACGCAATCTAAAACAGATACAACAAAACAAGTTTACTTGAAAACTGATTTGAAGAGTAAATAAGAGTAAGGGTATATATGTCAAAATTGATCAAAAAAGTGTCAAACGACAATATAAATGAAACAGAAAAGTTGAGCTAAAATGACATACAATTAGAAACGGAGGGAGTATTAGGTATGATTGAAGTTTTGGAAGTATAAAGAATAATCAAACAGCTTTAATTTGATTCCTCCTTAAAACACGAGTCGGAGATTTACCAAGGATTTTGGAGTGCACTTATTGGGTCGGATACAATGGCTTCTCTAAACAAATCAGTTAATTAATCCAATATTCTCTTAGGAGTTTCGTACGAAAACACACAAGGAACATTACTTTATACGAGGAGGTATTAATTATGTACGGGTATGCAATTATTTAGATGGATCCGATCCGTACGTTGAGCAAAATCCATAGTACTATCGATTTAGTTAAGCGGATACCATGAACCTGGAGATAGTTAGCAATCAATGAAGGATTAAAGTGTGATTAATGATTAAGAATGTACTTCTTCCGTCCCATATTGATCTTCTCATTTACTTTTGACACATTTATCGAGACACGTTTTGCAACGTTAATATCTCTAAATATAATACAATGATTAAAAATATAATTTTTTTATATTGTTAAAGTATTCATTGAAATGAATCAAACGAGATCTCGCATGCCTATACTTATTTCTATATATTGAAAGAAAACGAGAAGATTCTCTCGATTTGTGAATAGGGTCAAAAAAGCAAATGAGCTTCATATCAACGGACGGAGAGAGTGAGATTATGGTGAGAGTGAGAGCATGCATGTTAGGTGTGCACAGCCTGTAATTGTCCCCCGGTCAAATTTCAACCGTACTACTCGGTCAAATCACCACCGCCTATAACTTTACAGCAACCAACTCCGTATAAGTACCATTTTGACATTCTCTAACATGTTATGCATTATTATATACAATTCCTATGACATTTAATCGTTAATTTGTTGGGAAGGTCAAGGGGGCTTAACTTTAAGTAAATACCGTGAGTAATCTTATTTATATAAAAGTTGGCTGTCCATTGTCAAAATTGAATGAAATTGATATCAATTTAATGTATTACTCATTTCTTAATCACCTCCTATTGGACTTTTGGGCATGTATTTAAATATCTTTCTTATATTTCTATGTTATATTTATTTATAGTCTACTTGATTAAGTCACAAATTAAATTAATATGTGAGCTTCCAAACTTATTCTAATATTATGTTTTAAAACTACTTCAAACATAAATATAAGGAAATAAAAAATACTTATATTTACAAATATTAATAAATTTAATAACAACAACATATTAACAAATAATGTATAACTATATTAAATCACATACGAAAATCCGTAATTTTCTTGCGCGGAGCGCGAGACCCGTATCCCGTATCTAGTTAATTAATAAATACATACGTGTCCCGTGGGCACGTAGCACGTAGCAGGAACATTACAAATCTTAATATTTACATACAATTAAACCATGTTTCCTCGATGCAAAAGTAGACTACACAAATTTGTTTTGAAGATTTACCCAGCTACATGCCAAAAAGAATGCACCGACAGTATCGAATCAAATCCTCTTCGGATTAAGTTGAATTAAAAGGTAATGCAAGTCACATTCCTTGTGTCTATTCGTGTAAAACGTGTAGCAAAAAAATGTTCCACACTTGACTAATTTCCAAACAGCCAAAATTAATAATGTATCAATTTCATAAGGGATGCAAACCCAAAATAGACACCATACTTTATTTGCACCGTCCATCCCTATAGTATAAGGATTACCAAAACCTCCGACTTCATTCAAGGACGGTGTGATGATTCAGGTTCATGCTATGAGAACGAGTGTGTCAAATGGGGATGATTGGGTGACTTTGTCCATAATATTAGCTTTCCCTCGGTTTCGATCTCTTGAAGAAGTTTATGTTATTGGCGTATATGAAAATTTATTTAGAAAGCATATTTATGATTGCTAATTTTGTTAATTTAATTTAGAAATCGCGGTCGTGTCATATAATTTCATCTACGAGATGCAAGACTTTCTCAATACGGATTGAAAGATCCAATTCTGATGTATTTCTAGGAAACCAACTATGAATATCGTCCATTTAACTTCATCAACTATTGAATTCCATTCGATCCGTTGTTGCTTTTGTATTTTGGACATTGTGAGAAATTTTATTACACCGTGCTTGGTGTCCAAGTCATTTATATTTAGATATATTAGAGAGTGTCATTATCCTAGCTATCAAAACAAGGTTTACTAGACAATCGTTTTAATGTTTATGTGCGTATATGGGGGTTGATATTGTGATAATGGCCCTAAAAGATACGGAGTATAAAAATAGAAATGAATATGTATTCTCATTTTAAGGTGGATATACAATTTGCACATTTGACCTATTATTGTTCGTCGGTTAATAACATTACCGTTAACAAATTTTTTATTTATTTTTCAAAGCAATTTTTTCGTCCAAATTATTTTCTTTTCTTTTACCGTAATTTTTGTGAGTCAATTTTTGTCATGCACAATTTGTAAAGATATGCACTTTTAAACAAAATGAACTTTTGCGCTAACCTTTTTCTCGGGCCAGTTTTTCCCCCTCCAACTAAAATTCGCTTTCCATGCCAAAAAATTAATTTCATGCACATTTCAACAATATTATTTGCATTTTGACCGATCAATATTTCAAAATCCGCTTGTTTCATTAATGAAATTTTTGTTTACGTAGAAATCTTCCATGCACATATTTAGAGGGATAATAATTTTTTTAATATATGTGAATTAAGAGCATAATAGAAAAAGAATCAAAAGAATTGAATAATTTTGGAGATGAAAGGATAAAGAAATTAATATATTAAAATATATCAAAGATATAATAATTTTGTGACTGGAATTAGAAAACACCGAAATTTTGATTTCATGGTCTTAACGAAAAACCGTTCACCAATGAAAACACTTAGAAAATACACCTCTGTCCTAAAAAGATCTCCCAATTTGAGATTTGTACAATATTTACAGCATAACACATTTTGTTAATTAATCTCCAATCTAAAAAAAAAAAAAATTATAATCATGTGTGATTTTATTTGATTCGTCTCATTGGGTACCTTAACGATATCAGGATTTATAATTTTTAACAACTTACGAGATGGACGAAATATTTTTTTAAGAGTTTGGACAGAAAAACAATACTCCATCCGTTTCAAAATAGATGTCATTTTAGAGTTTTCACACATATTAAGGAAATGATTAATTATGTTTTGAAAAATTAATTTTTTCTCAAAATAAACATTCACCTTCTTTTACAACCAATGCATGAGTGGAGAAAATCAACAATATCAAATTAATTTATGATTTTCATGGTATTAATTGTCTTGAAATCCTATAATGACAAATATTTTGAAACAAAATTAAGAGTTTAAAATGACATTTATTTTAAAACGGAGGGAATAACTGTTTAGAGTTGCGGAGTAACGTAGAATATAGATAACCATAGATAACAAAATGGGTTTGTATGATAGATAAGCGTGAACACCAATTAATTATATAGAGCCACACCCGTGGGATTGGCCCCCTCTTGTAAATTGTAATGGTTTAGAAGCGAAAGAAAAGACGATGAGGATAGCGTAGTGAATAATAATTGATCGATGGCATAAACAAGAAAAGGTTCAAAGAAGGAAGCAGAAAACGACAGAAAAGTTGATGAGAGATGGGATGTGTGTACGGCTTGATCTGCTGCGTGTCCCCTTTTCCAGCTCCTTTTTTCCCCAACCCCCAACCCAACTTTAAACTCAATAAAATAAAAAATCCCCCTTCCTTATCCTCTTCCATAATTCCATTACCAGTACACTCACGCATACTAAGCCATATATTGGGTTTTTTTATAATCGTCATTCTACGATTTTTAAGATAAATTAAGAAATCAATTTTTTCTCATAATTTTCTTGGTTAGTAATGTTCAAAATGATAATTATTTAAGATTTCAAATCTAGTACAGTAATAAACATAAGGACAAATCAGTTAAAATCTTGACAAAATAGCTAAAACGACAATTAAATAGAAACACGTGTTTAGTACTTATAAAGTATAATTATGCATTATGTTTAAATATTACGAACTTAACAAAAACGACGGTTTTGTTTTGAGGGCTTTTGGAAAAGCAAACGATGTCCGTTTTGGACGTATTTTATATGCACGGACTCGTATTGAAATTCTCTACAAGATTCTGAATTTTTTATTTTTTTTTAAAAAAAGATTCGTCACGGATCTCCCCAATACCTTCGTGACGGATCTCCTCAATACCTTCGTGACAAATCTCCCAAATACCTTCGTGACGGATGTCCTTCGAACCTTCGTGACGGATGTCTGGCCATATACCTTCGTGACGAATGTCTGACCACATACCTTCGTGACGAATGTATGGGTGTGTTAAATAAACTTTTAGGGCGTGTCAAATAAAGACTTTGTATAAATAGGGTGTTTAACCCGCACCCGTTTTGGTGTCCAAAAAAACCGGATCGGTTTTACGCGCACCCTGAATGCGTCTAAGATTTTTTTTTTTTTGCCTTTAAAATGCTAAAAATTCGGATTTTTAAATTGAATCGGATTTTAAAAAAAAGGTGCAAAAGTGGGTGGAGTTATAATTTTTATGCCTATAAATATGAATACACAAGATTGTCGGATATAAAAATAATTATTGGTGTTTTCCTTATAAATCCCCCTCCTCGATCTCTCCCCATTTTTCACTACACAATCCCCACGGCTTAAAACCTGTGTTTGTGTGCAACCAAAACCAAAGAAGATGTTCGAGATTGAGGAAGTGGATCGGATCAAGGGCCCATGGAGCGCGTTAGAAGACTCGACCCTGAGCCAACTGGTGAAGAAACACGGCCCACGAAACTGGAGCTTCATCAGCAAGTCCATCCCTGGCCGCTCCGGCAAGTCTTGCCGTCTCCGTTGGTGCAACCAGCTCTCTCCTCAGGTGGAGCACCGCCCCTTCACTCCGGACGAAGACCACATGATTCTCAACGCCCACGCCCGATTCGGAAACAAGTGGGCCACCATCGCTCGTCTTCTCAACGGACGAACGGATAACGCCATCAAGAATCACTGGAACTCCACTCTCAAGCGCCGTCGATTGTCGACCGAGGATGAAGATTGGGTCAGGCCTCTCAAGAGACCTGTCAGCTTCAATCCCGCCAGTCCTTCTTCTGGTTCGGATCTCAGTGACGATGTTGCCAACACTGATCTTACGCTCTCTCTTCCAGGTTCATCACATTCCTCTTCTTCTTCTTCTTCTTCTTCTTCTTCTTCTTCTTCTTCTTTGACTTTGGATCTCAAATGCGCTGCTCCGGTTCAGTCGATTTCGTTGACCGCGGATATGGTTGGAGTCATGAAGGAGATGATAAGGAATGAAGTCAGGAATTACATGGCGCAGAAGCAGTTGGTTAGCAATTACTAGTATGATTAGGAACTAGTTTAATTTCTGGGTTTCAATGTATAGTGTGGGAAAACAGAGCAACATCAAGGTCTGTATCGCTCTTTAGCTATGTCGTTTACTTTAATTTAATATTATTTCCATGAAGAACTCTAAAGATGAGACAAAACTTGTTATTTCGTTTGGGATGTGTTGAAATTTGTAACCGAATTTGCAGAAACTCAACAACCAGCATTAATGGTGCGCAGCTCTTACAATCAACAACAGCGTGCTCAAATTCACAAGTTAATATTCAACGGAAGTGTATCTGATTTGATTTGAGAGATCACAGAAATTTATGACAACACGCCTTCTGTTTCAACTCCAACTACTGTTTGACCAGTTGTACTGTACACTTAAAATAGTATACTCCCTATGAACCTTATAACATACGAGTAGTACATTTCAAACAAAACAAAATTTCATTTTCTGGTGGCCCTTCTACATAGGGGTGGCTCGACCGGACCGGAACCGGCGGTTCGAACCGGAACCGGCGGTTCGAACCGGAACCGGACCGGGTCAAAACCGGAACCGGTTCGAACCGGTTTTGACCCGGTCCGGTTCCGGTTCAAGAAAAAAAGATTTTCGAACCGGCGGTTTTTTATTTTTTTTTTTAAATTTTTTTAACCGGCGGTTAACCGGTTAACCGCCGGTTAACCGGTTATTTTTTAAAAAAAAATTAAATTTTTTTTTAAAAATAATTTTTTTTTATTTTTTTTAATAAAAAACCGGTCCGGTTCAGCCCGAACCGGACTGAACCGGGATGAACCGGGCTGAACCGGCCGGTTCCGGTTCAAAACCGGAACCGGGCTGAACCGGCCGGTTCCGGTTCAAAACCGGAACCGGGCTGAACCGGCCGGTTCCGGTTCAAAACCGGAACCGGGCTGAACCGGCCGGTTCCGGTTCAAAACCGGAACCGGGCTGAACCGGCCGGTTCCGGTTCAAAACCTGAACCGGCCGGTTCCGGTTCAAAACCGGAACCGGACCGGAACCGGACCGGAACCGGAACCGGTAGAACCGGTTTTTCCCGGTTCCGGTTCCGGATTCCGGAGGACCGGAACCGGACCGGACCGGACCGGGAGCCATGCCTACTTCTACACTCGTTTTGTGGAAGAAAACAGAGCAAATTTTGAATACAAAATGTAACTGAATTTGTTACAAGAGTAATGATGTCTTATATAATGTGCGCTTACATAAATCCTAATCGCGATATACAGAGTATTATTAATCAACTCACTAACTATCTAACAAATCCACAGAAACTAGATAGAAGAATTAAACCTTTGTTAACACGCTTGTCAACTGATAAAAGTGTGTTGAAAGGATAGAAGAATTAAGGCCCCGTTCGGCGTGAATGAAGTTGAGCAATGAAGTTGAAGATGGAGGTGGGTTGAAGCTGTTTTGCCCTGTTCGGCAAAGATGAAGGAGAAAAATGCTTTTGGTTGAAGTTGATTGAAGTTGGTTGAAAAAATGGGCAAACTTCAACCCAACAGTATCCATTTCAATAATCTAACCCCCCAGATGAAGCATTTGCTTCAACTTCAATCCAATTGAAGTTGCCCAAATTCCGACAAATACCCCTGAGATTTCTCTACTCCTCCTCCATTATGATTCAGGTATTATCTTCACTCCCTTTCTCTTTCTGATTTCGAAATCAGGTATTCTCTTGAACCCTAATTTCTGAATTTCTAAATTTTGATTATTCTTCAAAAAAAAAAAATCATTTGCTTAAGCTTTTGTGTAAGTATTGTTGATTTGACATTATCTATGGTTGATATACATACAAACTGGATTGAAATCCATTTCTTATTGTGTTTTAATGACTTTTCTAGTTGTGCACTCTATGTGTTTGTTGAAATGTCAATTTTTTTATTGCTGTAAATTTCATGGAATCGAGCATAACTTAACATCTGCAGTAGGATGTAGCATTTGTAAAATTGTTGGACTTGGCTTGAGTTGTTGTTCAGTACAATTTGGAAATACAAATGATGGTGTGAGTTGGAGATGGCTGGTGTGAGTTGGAGATAATATTCCTTATGTTGAATCCATAGGAGACAATAAGGAATTTCTAAATCGTGTGCAGCAAATTTTTAGGATCATAATTCATGAAAACGGTGGAATTGGAAGCAAGGACAACCTTATGTGCATAGAAGAGATCATTATTAGGAGTTTGTTTAGGAGTATATGATTAATTAGCTGGTGATTTTTTGGGTGAGATTATATCATATCATACATAGCATAGCACCACTTGTGCACATAATACATGAAATTATGTAACTAATTGGAAAAGAGTTGTCTAATCTGATGACAGCCTTCACTCTCTCTTTTCCTCTCTCCCTCTCACCTTGACCCTATTGCGATCTTCTGTTCATTTTCTTCACCAGATACTGGTGTGAGTTGGAGATGGTTGTGTAAATGTGTAGTTTTATGCTTTTGGCTCTCCTCTAAATTCAGTCTTGTGTTTGCATGTTCTGAGTTCAAATATGGGTGCATGCATTCTCATGATCAAAGATTTTTGCTAGAAATAACACTTGATTCAATTGATTGCTTTATTGTCACTTAAGGGCTTATTGGATCTATTTGCTTCATCTTTCTTTTCATTGTAGATGCCACATATGTTTTCTGGCTCTTCTGTACATGTTATTTGTTGTTTTCTTTTCTGAAGTTTGGTAATTTAAGGTATCTTTATGTTGTATATATGATGTATGTTCATGCTGAACTCAATAGTTTTTTGGTTCTTGCTGGTGCAGGATTCTTACTTAAGAGGGCAAAATTTCAGTGAAGCTTTCAGACAGATTATCAATGCTACGAGTTATTTGCAATGCATTTTTGCTTCAAAGAAAACAAGTATCTTTAAGTTTGTGGATCATGTGAGTTCCTGTTCCAATTTGTTAATTAGTGGATAGTGATGGAAGCTTCAAAGAAAACAAGTATCTTTAAGAAAACAAGTATCTCAGGAAGATGGATACAACAACCCAAGTAAACATCCGTTCTCTCTGATGCCCACGGATTTGCCTGAAGAGGTAGGCAGGCTAGTTGATGTATCCACTGAAACTGCTTCTCAGTTGAATTCAAGCGCAAACTGCTTCTCAATTGAATTCAAGCGCCAACTGCTTGCAGTCGTGCTCAAACCAAGGATCCAATGTCATCAAGACTACAGAGAGAGGCTTGGATCAAGTTGTTTGCATTATTTGCAAGAATTTTTCATGTGCTTTATTTTTGTGTTTATGCTATTGGATTGTGCTTATGAATCTATCATTGTTTGTTTTCTTGCAAACTGGTGTTGTGGTGTAATGAATCTTTTATTGATCAGTCATGTTGTGCTTATGAATCTATCACAAAGAGAATGATCAATTTTTTAGTATATACTTTATTTATTGAATTTAATAAATTAATATACTTTATTTATAATTTAAAAATAATTTATATACTTCGATTTATATATAAAATTAAATTACTAAATTTCATACAAACAAAACACAAATATAACACATAAACACTTTAATTAAAAATTCATTTACAAAATCATATCCATATCCCTTTCGGTAATTTCACTTCACAATCACTCAACTTCAACTACTGTTTTTTAAACCTTACCGAACACCACTTTTTCCAACTTCAACCCAAAAAGCAACTTCAGCTACTAACTTCATCTTCAACTTCCTTCAACTACTTACTTCAGCTTCAGCTACCTTCCTACTTCAGCTACCTTCAACCCCCAAATACTTCAAACTTACCGAACGGGGCCTAAACCTTTAAGACTTTACTCCTTGTAAAGTGGTAATTGATTTCAATATGCTTAATGCGTTCATGTAACATGGGGGTGTTGACAATAGTGTATGACTTTATTATCACAATACATCATAAATGGCTTAAGATGTTAAACTTTCAATCATGTTGAAAGAGCAACAAGCCAAGCTACCTAACAACTTCATGTGCATAGATCTATATTCTGCCTCAGAAGAGCTCCTAGAAGCAATGACTTGATTTTTGGATATCCAACAAATTGATGAAGCCCATAGCATAAATTCGTAGCCAGTCACTGAACGTCGAGAAATTGGACATGCAATCCAATCTGAATCAAATTATGCTTTGAGAGACAAATCAACATCTTTGGAGATCATTATACCTTAATCTGGTGCGCCTCGAATATAGGACAGTAAATGCGACATATTTTGAACATGTGGTTCTCTGGGAGCATTTGAACAACAAAAGAGATGTATGGTCGTGTGTTAGTTAAAAAAAATTAACTTTTCAATAACACACCTGTATAAAGAAGGATCTAAGATAAGCTCTTCTTTGTCTGAATCAAGTTTGAAGTTCAAATGAAGAGGAGTAATTGTTGTCTTGACATCGGGACAAAAAAAATCATCCAAAATCTCTTTGACAAACTTTCTTTGTGAAATCAGTAAACCAGAAGCTATGGGAAGAACTTCCATACAGAGGAAAAAAAATTAACGGACCCGAAATCCCTAATGCTGAAATAGGTTGTCAAGAAATTTCTTTAACAAGTTTATCTTATCTAGTGAAGTCCTTGTAATCAGAATATCATCAACATATATGCTACTATGGTCAAGTCGACATCTTTTTTTAGAAGGAAAAACAAAGAAGGATTACATTTGGATTGAGAATAACCAAGTTTGTGCAAATAAGTACTTAGTTTATGAAACCAGTCTTAGAAGCGCTATCTCCATGTCAACATGAAAACTTCCCAGGAGGTCACCTATCTCAGGACTACTTTCACCCCGTGCTTCGATTCATAGTTTCACATGTAGTCTTGTAAGTGTTCTGTTGGTTACAAGTTTATGGTTTTCCGTGATCATCTTTGCTATTTTTTTGTTTTTGTTTTTTCTTTTTCTTATTTCTCGGTCACTTGTGTCTGATTGAGCGTCGACAGGGGTTATTGGGTTGGGCTACAGAAGGGACAACCCATTACATTTATTCCCCTACATAATAATATGATGTAAGTTTGCAAGTGTGAACAGTGCGAGGTTTACATCTCGAAGTTCATATCACTTTCTTCTTGTACTTCCGAAAGCAAAAACTGCAGATCTCTGAGGAATCTCCAGTTTTGAAATTATAATAGCAGGTAATACATTTGTGTTTTAATCATGACAATTTTTCGGTTCACTCTACACTGGTTATTGATACTTCTGTATTATTTTGTTGTTGGTTTTCCGGACTAGGGTTGCGGGATCATGTAGAAACATTTATATTTTCTCCTCATAGGGAAAGGGGATATGGAAAAAAGTCAAATATATTACATATTGGTTATATTATATGTTTTGATCTGAGTCACTCACAATCTTACAAAACCCGTTGTCACTTTTTGTATGTGTACAGATAATATGACCCCAAGTGGATTTCTCGGAAGACTCTCTCGTAAAAACAATTCTGATATAACAACTGCGACGTACTCATCGATCGCCTCTCCCCAAGATTCACAATCTCTTATTTCGACTGCAGATCATCCTGATGGTATGTTTTTCCCCTTTTTTACTCATAGAAAAAGAGTAATACAATATGGTCGAGTACAGATAATGTGTACAACAAATCCTTGATCCCTTTTGTATGTGTATATGTAATGTAACTCTAAGTGTATTCCCCTGAAGGGTTTCTGGTAAAATATTCTCTGATAGATCAGCCGCGGCGTGCTCGTCGTCCGCCTCTCCCCAAGCGAGACAACCTCTTATTTCGACTATTATCATCTTGATGGTAAACAAATTTCTTCTTTTTTTACTCATAGGAAAGGAAGAATAAAATATGTTCGAGTACCTGAACCATAGTTTCAATTCTTAATCATCTCGGGTGTTAAAAAAATCCTAAGTATCTACTCTGTGATTCGTCTAACATAGATAATACAAGACGTATAGGATTTCTATGCCGTTTTACAGACGAGAAAAACTAGGATGCGAATTTCAATGCATTAGCGACTCTTCGGAATAAAAAATCCTCTCTTTTGAACGAAAAGACGATGCTTTGGCAAAAGAGGGCAAATTGAAAAAACTGGCGAATTTGATTGACCCAAAATTTTAATGGAGGCTAACAAGCGTTGATTGATATTTCTCGTATAAACCTATGAAATCGTTGGCGCTTTCGATAATTTGCGTGGGCTTTCGATAATTTGCGTGTAATTCGTAACATGTGGGCGCCTTGTGTGATTGTGTTGTCTATAATATTGTGACAATCTCAATACGAAATGAAGCTTGACTTTTTCTACTGTTGTCTATCATGTGGCGTCAGTCGTGATCATAGGAAACTGCTTTGTTATAACGCATGTCACGTGCCTCTGTAATTTTAGTGAATGGTTGAGATCGTTAGAGGTGTTTTGTTTCACTCACTTGCGTTTATTGTGTCATAATGGAAGATTCGCGAAACACAATTTTGCTAATCTTCGTGAAAGAATTTCACCAGCTAAACTCTACAGTCATTTAATCAAAGCATCGAATTATTTTGGCTATTAGAAAATGAATGCTTTTACAAGAAACACGACTTTGAAGAACGTTCCGTGACGGTTAGCGTCATGGCATTTTAAGCCGACGCGTATAATCTTTAATTGATACCTCACATGCTTTTTGATGGAATTGAAAATTTTTATGTGGTCGTGGCATGAGCATTTTTATGGACGTTTGTTTAAACATGTTATCCTTTTTCATAGAACAGTTGGATGTGATTTGCTATGTGATAAAGTCAGGTTGGACGATAATACTAAATTCAATTGAAAATAAGAGGAGTAATCCATTTGTTTATATAGTGAGATGTGTTTATCTCAACTTTCGAATTGAGAACTCTATTCTCACACGCCTCCTCAAGTGGTAATTGGCATTGGCAAGTTGTCAATCGACAAACGGATCAGCACATATCACACAATTATGATGTGCTAAACCTAAACTATGTCTTCAAGAGTCGCCCATCATGACGGGCTAAGCTCAGGTAAACTAGGATACGAACCTAAACCCGAAAGTCACTTTAATACCATGATAAAGTCTGGTGGGCCAATAAACACAAAGATAGTGCGTACAAGCGCATTAGGACCACCATATAAGCTCATGAGGTTCCATTATGAAACCAATTGGCAATATGAGGAGTAATCTATGTGTTTATTTTATAGTGGGATATTATTATCTAAAATTCCGATATGTGAAGTATATTCTCACATTATCCACCGTCGTTTCATTTACTAATAGATGTGAACATTGTACCACTACCACTGTCGCGCTAGCATGCCATAGCAATTTGTTTCATTTGTTGATAATTGTGAACGCAATCTTTTCTTAAAATATAGTATCTCCAAGAAAAGTACATGTGACGCGTTAGCGTGCCATGGAAGATGCAACTGCTTAAATGTTATCCAATGCGCCTCTGACTGTAGCAGATTGGGTTCTAGCTGTCTCCTTGGATAGACAGGAGAAATCGCTCTTGCGAGCGCTACAGAGTGTAATGGACAATTCAGCTGATGTCGGGATATAAATTCATAGCAAGGATTCTTTATGGCCACTTTTGTTTCGAATGTGACATCCCTTTTTTTAAACAGTTGGATATGAATTGTTATGCATCATTGTTTCATTTGTTAATAAATGTGAACGTTGTATTTTCTTCATACAACGCGTCTTACTTCAAAGTACCGGTGACGCGCTAACATGCCATAGAAGTTACAATTAAATGCGGTAAAAGTTATCCAATACGCCTCTTATTTTTGCATATTGGGACCTAGCTGTTTCGGATGGACTGTAGAAATAGCTCTTGCGTGCGCTCTAAAGTGTAATCGATCGTTCCGATGATGCATGCCTATTAATACATAATGATGATTTTTGTGGACGTTGTTGTTTAGACGCGTGAATACTTCACATTTTTGCGATGCGATAACGTTTTCATTTGTTTTGCTTCGTGCCTCTGATGAATTGAAAGAATAAATCGAAAAGCCAGAGCATATACGTGGACATGCATATAACCATATATAACCCGTAAGTGAAAATTCAAGAACCGAGAATTATAATTCTTAAGAATTAAGAATGATACGTGGCCATATGTCGGACCACACATAATTGAATGTTGCTAACCACATATAATCTGCAAGCTGACATACCGAACTAAGAATCTTAACCCTTACGATTTCAAAATGATACGTGGACAAGCGTCTGACCACAAATAATAGAGAATATTACCAAATCAAAGGAAGACTGTCAGATACATGACAATCAAACATGGGCGGAAATCAGGCCGTCCAGATTCCACAAAATTAAGAGAGAAAAATGTTTAAACACAAATTGCAAGTCACACTGCAGGCACACGTGGTGGGCCGAGAATAAAAGCAATAAAAAATACGCAAGTAGGAAAGTGGGGGCGAAAGAAAAAAAGAATAAGCAATAACACCACAACAAAAAGAAACGGTCTGATACCTGTCATTTTAACGTGAACGCAAATCGAGCCCTCAAGATTTCAGGGGGAAAAAATGAAATTTGACTTTTTTGCGTTGTAACGCTTTCATTCATTATGTGTCTCGCCTCTGATAAATCCAAAATAACAACACGTATGTATTTTCTTATATCTTATTCATTTTCTCCTGACTTTCCGTGCATGGCACGAGCCAAATCCCTAATATTCCTAAAAGATAAGTATAATAATATATAATATCTTTAAGATAAATATCTTGTTGCTTCCACATAGGATAATGTTGGTTGTATTGATCCCACAAACCATATTGCCTAAACCTGTTTTAAGTGCAAAAAAAGATTAATTTCTTATTTAAATACAACATTCCAAAAAACAGTTGCCCAACGTAATAATAGTAAGAGTGTCCAAACTCACTTATGTAGTAACATCTTGTTTAGGATTAGGAACAAAGAATTATGCAGCCGCTCGATCAGGGATACCAATTTCCCACAATGTCATACATTTCTTGGAGACTCATATGTAAGATTACCAAGTTGTACATTTGTTTATGCATTCAAATAGATCAAAGACACTTTTGTATAAGCAAGATTAACATATAGAAGAGCAATTCGGTAATGGGTTGGATCAGTATGAGCAAAACCTGGTCTTATATGAACTTCTATTGGGTATTAGCTAGTAGTCTCCAGTTAATCCCGGGACAGTGGCATACAAATTGTATGTGCCAGATATCACTCCTTGGAGTAAGAAACTTCCATGTGCACCGGTTTGCAACCAGAATTGATAACCTAGGCACAAATACATGGGTACGGATTTTCTAACTTACGTCCTATATAGATATGAGAGTATGTATAGAGGGCAGTTTAGTCATTATGCTTAACACCTGATTACTGTAGTATATAAGGTGAAGTCACCTTCTGTAACAAATTGTACAATTACATTCTATCAATGGAATCTCTCCTTCCCTCTCTTACTCTCTCTTGATCGTTTTTCCGCACTAAGATCTTGATTGAATCAAGTTCTTCATATGGTATCAGAGAAGGAAATAATTGATTCTTTGGTGATCAATTGAATTCTGTCAATAATTCATTTCTGTAATCAGTACAACAACAATGCCAACTTCTTCGGAAACTCTGGAAGAAGCATCACGAGGGAATGATTTCGCCTCAAGTGATCCACTTAGATTGTCTAACTCAGACAATCCTGGAGCTCAATTGATTGGATTGAAGTTCAATGGAGCCAATTTTTTGGCTTGGAGATCTGAAGTAACCATGGCGCTCGGAGCTAAGAGCAAGCTAGGTTTTCTTGATGGCAGTGTGTTGCGTCCTGCGCAAGGCACATAATCGTTTGATCATTGGATCAAATGTGATTTCATGGTGAGATGCTGGTTGTTGAACTCCATGGAAGCCTCGATCACTGAAGGTTTCATGTTTGTGGATTCAGCAAAGTAGCTTTGGACAGAGATTCTGAAAAGGTATGGCCAAAGCAATGGGCCATTAATGTTCCAGTTGAAGCGAAGCCTTCATTCAATCTCACAAGGTAACTATCCTGTAGGTGATTATTTTTGCAAACTTAAGAAAGTTTGGGATGAATGTTTTGTCTTGGAAGGGATTCCTGAGTGTATGTGTGGTGGCATTAACCATTGTTCTTGCAACTTGGTGTCAAAGTTCTTGGAAAGAACTAAACAAGATCAGTTGCTCCAGTTCTTGATGGGCTTGAACAGTGGTTTTGATAGTGTTAGGGATCATATATTGTCTTCTGATTTCTGAACCTATGCCTACTTTGAATAAGGCGTATTATCTTGTTCAACAATCTGAAAAGCAAAAATTTGTGAGTGGTATGATGGATCATGAACAAATTTCTAGTGCTTTAAATGTTGGAAGAACTCCAGGCTATCAAGGAAATCAGAAGCGTGGTGATTCTAGTGGACAAGGTAGTTCTTGGAAGAACTAGGAGAAAAATTCTCAAGGCAATTGGAAAGCTGGTGAGAAAAGAGAGAAAGGTGAGAGGAAATGCACTTTTTGCAACAAAAAGGGGCATTTTAGGGACCAATGCTTCAAGTTAGTAGGTTATCCAGATTAGTTCAAAGGATCCAAAGATGGTGGTTCAGAAAGAATGGCTGCAAATGCTGAGAGTAATATTGAGGTTTCATCAAAGGACTTTGGGAGCAATGATCTGATCAACAAGGTGTGCAGTGAGGTGCTTAAGGTGATGAAAGAAGAAAATGCATCAACCAATGGCAAGATGGATTTTGCAGGTATTGTTCTTTCTTCTAATGCTTGTCAAGATGGTAAAAATCAGTTTAGTAAAGTCTGGATCATAGACTTTGGAGCTCCAGATCACATGACTTATGATAAGTCTTTATTTCAGTCATACAAAATGCTTGATACACCTGTATATGTGGGATTGCCTGATGGTTCAAAGAAACAGATAATTATTAGTGGTACAATGGTTTCATCAGAGTCCATGGTGCTCAAAGATGTTCTTTTGGTTCCAGATTTTAAGCATATTGTCTGTTAAGAGGCTTTTGTTTGATAATGGCACGAGGGCAATTTTTTATCATGATATTTGTTTCTTTCAAGATCGTTTGACTAAGAAAATAGAGGCCATGGGAAAAAAGTCTCTGGACTCTGTTTGCTCTCATTTGACATACCACAACTCACTCAAGAACAGAAGGATATAGCTCTATCTTTGTTTTCTGAGATTTCTGATAAGCCCATGTGTAATAAAATTGCTTCTATCAAAGCAAATAGTGTAGGCAAAGTTGATTTGTTTCATAATAGGCTAGGACATGCTTCTACGTCAAAATTGAAGCATGTAGTTGATTTCAGTACAGTGGATATCAGTAAACACCAATGTGAAACTTGTATTTTGGCTAAACAAGCCAAATTGCGCCTTTTTAAAGAAATATAAAAGTAGCAGATAAATGCTTTGATCTTGTGCATTTAGATGTCTGGGGTCCTTACTAGAATGAATCTAGATCTGGAGCTAGATACTTTCTTATTATTCTTGATGATCATAGTAGGTCAACTTGGATCTTTTTATTTCAGATTGATAGTTGAATTTGTTAATCTGGTGTTGAATCAGTTTGGGGTCATGATCAAGGTCTTCAGAAGTGGTAATGGGACTGAGTTTGTCAATAGCCAGTGCTTGGAATTTTTTGTTGATAAAGGTATATTGATGCAGAGAAGTATACCAGACAATCCTCAGCAGAATGGTCGTGTAGAGAGAAAGCATAGACGTTTATTGGAGACTGCCAGATCCTTAAAGCTAAATGCCAACTTGAATATGAGTTTTTGGGGTGATTCAGTGTTGACTGCTACTCATTTGATAGACAGATTACCTACAACTTTGCTTCAGTGGAAATATCCTTATGATGTCTTAATGGGGAAGCAACCAGATTATAGTATTCTAAGGGTGTTTGGATCCCTGTGTTTTGCTTTAAAACAGAGAAAGGATAGAGATAAATTTCAAACCAAAGGCAAGAAATGTATCTTAATTGGATATCCACCAGGTCAAAAAGGTTACAAACTTTTTGAACTTTCATCCAGACAAGTGTTTGTGAGCAGATATGTTGTCTTTCTGGAGCATGTATTTCCTTATCAGAATAAAGGAAGATCCACCTATAGATAAAGAAGTGAATCTTCCTTTGGTTAATCCAACACTTGATGATTCTAGCTATGCCATATGTGAGTCTCCTACCTCTAATCCCATCTCTGTTACTTCTACTTCAACTAAAATACCTACAGACACTCTTATACCTCCTATTGTTTCCATACCTGATCAACCTACTACAGAAATTCCTATAATCTCACCCATTGAGAATAGAAGAACCACCAGAATTTCTAGACCACCTCCAAGATACATTGATTACATTTGTCCTAATTTTTCTAAATATGCAGCCACTTCTAAATCTTATTTAGCCTATCATTGTGACCTAACTTCTTTTTCTCCATCATACATTGCTAGCTTCCTTATTCAATGTCATCAAAACACCAGAACCTACCTCCTATACACAAGCCAAAGTCCATCCTTGTTGGCAAGAAGCAATGACTAAAGAAGTAAAAGCCTTAGAAAATAATCAAACCTGGGAGCTTGTTCCCTTACCAAGTGGCAAGAAAGCTATAGGATCAAAGTGGGTCTATAAGGTGATGTACAGAGCTAATGGTACTATAGAAAGACACAAGGCCAGATTGGTAGCCAAAGGCTAAAATTAAGTGGAAGGAAGGGATTATAAAGAGACTTTTTCGCCAGTTGCTAAGTTCACCTCAGCCAGAATTATCATTGTAGTAGCTACAACTAAAGGGTGGCCTATTCATCATTGTAGTAGCTAGAACTATCATTGTAGTAGCTTGGGCCGTAGGCCCAAGCTAAGCTGCTTGGGCCTACGGCCCATTCCACAAGACCACGAGCCACGGACCAGGACCGGACGGACGGACGGACCGCGCGAGGGCCCCCCGTGTCCTCTCTCCATACCTCTCCCAAGGGCTTACCAAGGGTATGGGGTTTGGGGTATATAAACCCTTCATATTCCCACCCCAATTTTCGATGTGGGACAAAACCCATATCAAAATTCAGCTCCAAAATTATCTTTTGAACTTAGTCAAGCAACCAACTTTGAGCCTTCATTTCTCATTCAAACGGAACCCGATTTTGACGTGTGAGTACACTACGGCGTAGTGCTCGCAGAGACGAAGCCAACGCTCCCATAATCCGGCACAACCAGTGACCGCAGCCCACCAGAAAAGTGCCCGGAAGTCCAGTCAAAATCAGTTCCAACAATCTCCCACATGAATAGAAATGATTCTATTACACGTGCTTAGACAAGACAGACAGAAATTTTGAGAGTACGGGCGAAGAATCACTGCATCTGAGCTGGTGGCGTTTTTCAGCCTTGAACCACCCATTGTGAGTAGCTATCGGATTTACTCGACCAGGTAGTGAACATGATGTCTTGAACCACCCGGACTTTGACGTAAACCTAGACAATAACTATCACACAGTTTCATCTTCTCACAGAACTAGGTTCTTGATTGTGTTCATTTTGGCCGTGAACATCCCTGGTTATTCATGAGTGAACTTGGAGAAAGCAGTCTCTCTTCTTTCTCCTAGAAACGGCCCCATTTCACACTCATAAGGTGATTGACCATAAGTGGTATTACCAATACCCTAATTTGTTCTTTCAAAGTTTATGGAATCATTAAAAGCAAATGCTTAACCTCTACTTTGCCATCGCACTTTTATCATCCTAGGAACTGGGGAAGAAGATATAATATCTCCAAGTGCGCTTCTAGATTCGTCTTGAATTTGTTTTCCCCTTGAACCTATTTCTTGGGATCTCCAATCACTTAGGTAGGGTTGCCATCAAGCATCCTCTTTAGTCATAGGCTTTAAACCCATTCCTCTAGATGACTTTACAACTTGCTCTCTTGACAATCCCTTAGTGAACGGATCTGCTAGGTTGTCAGCTGACTTGATATAATCGATTGAGATTACACCAGTTGAGAGAAATTGTCTTATGGTTTTATGTCGTCGTCTTATGTGGCGAGACTTACCATTATATATTGTGTTCAGTGCCGGAGAGATAGCCGATTGACTATCACAGTGTACACCTAAAGCTGGCACTGGTTTTTCCCACAAAGGAATATCCTCCATAAAGTTTCGAAGCCATTCTGCTTCTTCAGCTGCTTTGTCTAAAGCAATGAACTCAGATTCCATTGTGGATCTGGCCAATAACGTTTGTTTTGAGGATTTCCATGATACAGTTGCACCACCCAGCGTGAATACATACCCACTGGTGGATTTTGAGTTCTTTGAATCTGATATCCAGTTAGCATCGCTATAGCCTTCCAGAGTGGCTGGATATCTTCCATAGTGCAGCCCGTAACTCCGAGTATGTCGCAAGTAGTTTAATACTCGAGTTATTGCTTTCCAGTGATTGTGTCCTGGATTACTGGTATATCTACTCAGTACGTTGACAACATGTGCTAAGTCTGGTCTTGTACAATTTGTCAAGTACATAAGACTTCCTATCACACGAGCATACTCTAACTGTGATATGCCATTACCCGAGTTTTTCTTCAGTTTGAGATGCGGGTCCACCGGACTTTTTGCAATCCCATTGGAATAGTTCTTGAATCGTTCAAGTACCGCCTCGGCGTAATGTTGTTGAGACAAGACTATTCCTTCTGAATGTCTAAATATTTTGATCCCTAAGATCACATCCGCTAGTCACAAGTCTTTCATGTCAAACTTTCCATTAAGCATGTTCTTGGTTTGTTTGATCATGTCATTGTTGCTACCTATGATGAGTATGTCATCCACATATAGGCACAACAGAATGTATCCTTTTGTAGTTTCCTTGACATAGATACACTTGTCACATTCATTTATTTTGAACCCATTTGACATCATTACTTGGTCAAATTTTTCGTGCCACTGTTTAGGAGCTTGCTTAAGTCCATATAAGGATTTCACAAGTCTACACACTTTGTGTTCCTGTCCAGGGACAACATAACCCTCAGGTTGTTTCATATAAATTTCCTCTTCTAGTTCTCCATTTAGAAAAGCTGTTTTTACATCCATTTGATGTATTTCTAGATTGCGTATAGCTGCAATGGCTATTAGCATTCTTATTGAAGTTATTCTCGTTACTGGAGAGTAGGTGTCAAAGAAATCCAAGCCTTCTTTTTGCCTAAATCCTTGCACCACAAGCCTAGCCTTGTACTTATCGATTGAGCCATCGGTTTTTAATTTTCTTTTGAAGATCCATTTGCTCCCAAGAGCTTTCGAACCGGATGACAACTCAGCTAACTCCCATGTATGATTTTGCATAATGGAGTCGATTTCACTTTTCACCGCTTCCTTCCAAGCAGGTGCATCTGGTGTTGACATGGCTTCTTTGAATGTTCTAGGTTCATTTTCCAAAAGATAAGCCATTTCAATATCAGGACCGAATGATTTTTCCTTTCTAGCTCTTTTGCTACGTCTAGGTTCATCATTGTCCTCTTCTGTTGGTTGAACAGAAGTGCTTGCTTCGCCTTCTTCACGAGTCCGTTTCAGATTTTCTTTATCCTTACACGGGAACGTGTTTTCGAAGAAGGATGCATTTCTTGATTCCATTATTGTATTTGCATGTATATCTGGTATATCAGACTTGTATACCAAGAAACGATACGCACTACTATTTTGTGCATACCTGATGAAGATACAATCAATGGTTTTTGGTCCTATTGAGACCTTCTTAGGGGGTGGTACCGCCACTTTTGCTAGGCACCCCCACACTTTGAGGTATTTGTATGAAGGTACATTACTTTTCCACAACTCATAAGGCGTCTTTCCAGTCACCTTATGCGGTATTTTGTTGAGAATGTAGTTGGAGGTTAGCAGCGCTTCCCCCCACATGTTCTGGGATAACCCAGATTCTTGCAGCATTGCATTCATCATTTCTTTGAGAGTTCGGTTCTTTCGTTCCGCAACCCTGTTAGATTCAGGTGAGTAAGGCGCAGTAGTTTGATGAACGATTCCATGTTCTCTACAGAATGCATTAAATGGTTCACTATACTCGCCTCCTCTATCACTTCGGATCATTTTAATCTTTTTACTAAGTTGGTTCTCAACTTCCAACTTGTATTCTTTAAACTTTTCCAAAGTTTCATCTTTGCTATGTAACAGATATACATAACAATATCGTGTGCAATCGTCTATGAAGGTTACAAAGTACTTCTTACCGCCTCTAGTTTGCACGAACTTTAAATCACATAGATCAGTGTGAATTAGTCCTAGAGGTTCGGTTGTTCTCTCTACATGGGGTGATGGCGATTTTGTGAGTTTCGCTTGTACGCATACTTCACATTTGTCTTTACTTGTTTTGCATTTTGGAATCATGTTCATGCTTATTAGTCTACTTATAGATTTATAATTAACATGTCTCAATCTTTCATGCCAAATATTAAAAGACTCAACGACTTAAGCAATAGGATTATTCTCATTCACTGAAACATCAGTTACAACCTTTTTGGGAAGGACTGTCATTACATTCATTTTGATCAGCCCATCCTTCACATAACCCTTCCCCACATAAATCTCATTCTTAGAAAGAACTAACTTATCAGACACAAACTTGACACAGAACCCATTCTTGTTGAGAAGAGTCCCCGAGATCAGATTCTTTCGAATGTCTGGCACATGAAGCACATTGTTGAGAGTCAGCTCCTTCTCAGAAGTCATCTTGAGCACGATCTTCCCAATACCTTCAACCTTGGATGTCGCAGAGTTTCCCATGAAGAGCTTCTCCTCTGTTCGGCTTTTCTGATAAGTGGTAAACAATCCCTTATCCGAGCAGATGTGTCTAGTGGCACCTGTATCGTACCACCACTCCTTTGGGTTGCTCCCAACCAAATTCACTTCAGTCACCGCACACAGGTCGTCTGCTGTCAGCGAGTTTTCAGCTAAATTGGCTTGAGACTTCTTCCCTTTGTCTCTTCTGTTGTCGGGCTTGCTGCGACACTCTTCTGCCTTGTGACCAACCTTATCACACTTGTGGCATTTTCCACTGAACTTCTTTGCTCCTTGCTTCTTGAAGTTTGTGGTGTTTTGAGGTTGAAACTTCTTGTTCTTCCCCTTGTCTCGATGCTCAGCCAGGTTTGCCTTGTTAGAGAGCCCAACTTGATTGGCCCTCTTATTGTTTTCCTCGACCCGAAGCCTCACGATCAAGTCTTCAATCCTCATTGCCTTTTGTTTCAGCAACAAGTAAACCTTGAATTGCTCCCAGGATGGAGGAAGCTTCTCAATGATGGCACCTACCTAGAAAGCCTCACAGATGGTCATTCCTTCCGAGATCACTTCATGGACGATCAGTTGTAGTTCTTCAACCTGTTCCACGACTGACTTTGAATCTACCATCTTGTAGTTCAGAAACTTTGCTACTGCCGCTTTCTTTGAGCCAGCATCCTGTGTCTTGTACTTCTTTGTCAAAGTATCCCACAATTCCTTAGCGGTGTTATGGTTACAGTAGACCTTGTACAGCGAGTCAATCATGCGATGAGTAAGATACCCTCTGCATGCATAGTCCCCTTTCGCTCAATCAGATAGGGCATCAGTGTCATGTGGGGAGAACCTAGGTTTCCCCTCCTTCAAGAACCTGTCCAGACCCAGCATGCTCAGGAAGAACTCCATCTTCTGAGACCATATTTTGAACCCTTTCCCGTCAAATTTTTCGGGTAGGATCCCAGCATGGATTGTGTTCGGCATAGTTATCACATAAGGTCTGTGGGGAACATACAGATGAGGTAACTGAACATCAGACAGATCCATTGGATGACTCGTTTGACCTGGATGACTTGTTTGACCCGGATAGCTCAATTGACCCGGATGACTCATTTGACCCGGATGGGTCATTTGACCCGGATGAAGAGGTTGAGCCAGATGACTCGTTTCAGCCGGATGACTCGGTTGAGCCGAATGAAGAGGCACTGGTGGCAGATCCACTTGGACGACCGGGGGGGGGGGGGGGGTTTCCTTGATCGGACTCTTCTTAGTCGGACTCTCATGACCCGGACTGTTCTGAACTTGAACCCTATCAAGTATCTGAGCCTGATCGAGAGGCATAGTCCCAAACTGAATTCGGGGCGACCCAGTGACCTTTCCAGCGTCAGCAGCAGTTTTCTCATCTCCGTTAGTCATTGTATCTGTTCAATAAGACAAACAAATATTAGTATGACTTAGAAGTAACTCTGCAAAACAGATTTCAAAATTCTGAAAAAACACAGTTTTCTGCAAAACTGTAAACGCAGAAACCAGAAATCTGCGAACTGTAAATGCAGAAACCAGCAATCTGCGAACTGTAAAAATTACAGAACCAGAATCTGTGAATCTCTTAAACTCAGAACCAGTAATTCACGAATCTGTAAACCAGTAAAAATTCCAGAAAGTCACGAATCTGTAAAACAGAACTGAATTTCTGCAAACTGTAAAAAATTCCAGAAATCACGAATCTGTAAAACAGAACTGAATTCCTGCGAACTGTAAAAAATTCCAGAAATCACGAATCTGTAAAACAGAACTGAATTCCTGCGAACTGTAAAAAATTCCAGAAATCACGAATCTGTAAAACAGAACTGAATTCCTGCGAACTGTAAAAAATTCCAGAAATCACGAATCTGTAAAACAGAACTGAATTCCTGCGAACTGTAAAACACAGATTCTGCAATCTGTAAAAACAGAATCAGAAATCTGTGAACTGTAAACACAGTTTTTCGGTTCTGTAATACAACAGCAACCTGGTTCTGTAATACAACAGCAACCTCACAATTATAAAGATTAATTTTCGTTTTTACTCGAATCTGAACACAGATCCGAAACTGTACGCAGTACAGACAATTTTCTTCGGGATGTAACTTTCTGTTCCTTTAAAACTCAAACAGATTGTTAGCGACAGGATAAAAGTGTACAAAATTAAGATTGTAGGACCTGTATTTCGTAGAATAACAATCTGTAAAGAATTAAAACGAAGAACAGAATTAAGAAATAATTTTACCGAATCGTTCTTGACGAAACTGTTGCGTAGAGTCGAGATTAGATCTCTTTCCTTAATTCTGTAACGCCCCGTATATGTGACGGTTACCGGCGTTGAGAATCCCAGGATACAACTACGATTACTTCTGGTTTGCACAATAAAAAAACAGAAGCCAACGAACCAGTTTCTGCGCAGTACTCTCGAAGAAGAAGAAGAAGAAGAGAAGAGATGGGAGATTGATGTGTAATTTCGGATGCAGAGAATAAGAACCAGAACTCTCTTAAATAGAGATTCTCGGTTTGTTAGAGAAGGAGATAGTGGAGGCAGATGTGGGGAAGTGGAGAAAATCGTGGAAGCAGTTGCGCTGACTCAGTTGGGCGTCCCCAACGAGGCAGTCCAAAATCTGATCTGGAAGCCCAAAACTTTCAGATCTAGCCCACTTCAAAAAGAGAAGCTAAGCTGCTTGGGCCTACGGCCCATTCCACAAGACCACGAGCCACGGACCAGGATCGGACGGACGGACGGACCGCGCGAGGGCCCCCCGTGTCCTCTCTCCATACCTCTCCCAAGGGCTTACCAAGGGTATGGGGTTTGGGGTATATAAACCCTTCATATTCTCACCCCAATTTTCGAGGTGGGACAAAACCCATATCAAAATTCAGCTCCAAAATTGTCTTTTGAACTTAGTCAAGCAACCAACTTTGAGCCTTCATTTCTCATTCAAACGGAACCCGATTTTGACGTGTGAGTACACTACGGCGTAGTGCTCGCAGAGACGAAGCCAACGCTCCCATAATCCGGCACAACCGGTGACCGCAACCCACCAGAAAAGTGCCCGGAAGTCCAGTCAAAATCAATTCCAACATATTTTGATGCACATTTAAGTATATTTTGATGCACATTAGTCATTCTCACGTTCTTATTTTAAAAACAGTTCTCATCAAAACCGCACCCAAAACTAAAATCATTATATATGATATTCTTCTCGATTTACGATTTCGTTGCTAGTATCTACCACAACTAATAATATTTGTGATTTATATTTTATGAGCATTGGTTCAGTAACCAAGTTTAGTGTAATTCATTCTTTTCTTAACTTATAGTAAGATTTATTTAAAGGAGTGATTTATTGATTTTTTTTAGCGCCATGTACTGATGATCAGGCTAAACAGGTCAGGACAAAAATGAAATAACCGTGACAAACAAGAGGGAACTCATTTTCTACCTACCATCTCCTCCTCTTTTCTTTTCGTTCTTTTCAAACTTATTACCAAAATCATATTCACCTCGAGCACTCGTCTTCTCTCAATTAACCCAGTTCGCAACGCTTGCTGCAGTCGACTCCGACGCCGGCCTTCTCAATTTTCCCTACCTGCCATGGTAATTCATTTTTCTTAGCTCCCTATTTTACATCTTCTTGCACTTCCGGTTCAAATTTGGAAATTTCTCTATTTGTACCTCTGTATGTGCTAAACTATCTTTCCACGCTTTACACCCGCTTGCAGTGCTTTTGTGCCTTCATTGTTCGACGATTTCATTTCTGAGTTTCGATCTCTGTCTCCGACTGCAAATAATGCGGATGGCGAGACGTTACCTTTCTTCATTTGTTCCTAAAGATGGTACCTATACTCCACTTCAGAAAGTCCTCACTATTGACTGTGAATCCGGCAAAGTTGACGTTAGTAAAGCCCGCTACTTCTTCGACCATATGCGATGTATGAACCCTCCACCCCCAATTTCATGGTTTGGTAAACTATTCGGTGCTCTTAACAAGTCTCAGCATTTCTCTGTCACCATTTCCATGTATAAGAAGCTTGATATTTCTGGTAGATCCAATTTTGTCATCTTGAATATGTTGGTAAATTGCTATTCTAGTCTCAAATTAGAGAGTGGTGGCTATTCTGCTTTTGGCCTCACTCTGAAGAATGGACATCGCCCAGATATCAGGACTTATACTGCATTGATCAAAGGATTATGTTTGAAGGAGAAACTGGTTGAAGCTGTTGGTTTGCTTTCAGAGATGTTGCGGTTGGGATGCTCTTATAATACTGTGACCTACAATACTATTATAGATGCTTTGTGTAAGACGGGGAATGTCATCACTGCTCTTCAACTGAACAGAGAGATGGTGCATGGTAAGTTGATTGCTGCTAAAGAGAGTGGTAAGCTCAGCACAATTTCTTATTCTCTCATTGATGGTGGCTGTATTGAGTGGCCGATGGTTGATGCTAAAGGAAAAGATGCAAGAATCTCTCCAAATGTCATCTCTTACAATTGTTTGATCGATGGGTTGTGTCGTTCAGGGTTAGATGAAGATGTTATGACTCTCTTTGCTGAAATGATAGACCGTGGTGTTCACCCGGATACAGTGACTTACAACATTGTGATAAATCTACTATGCAAAAAAGGCAAGGTCGAAGAAGCCATGGAGGTTTTAGAAATGATGACCATGAGAGGCAAGCTCCCTGACACAATCACATATAGCACAATAATGGATGGTTACTGCAGAATTGGGAAGATTGAAACTGCTTTTGAGTATATACAAAGATATGATCTCTAAGGGGATTTTGGCTGACACTGTGACTATCAATACCTTGCTGAAAGGTCTTTTTGATGTCAAGAAAGTTGGAGATGCTTTAAGTCTATTCAGAAACATGAAAAAGATGGATTTGAATGGTGTTTGTGGACCTAATCAAGTTACTTATTCCACTATGATTAATGGACTTTGTAAAGGCGGACATACAGGTAAGGCTGAAGTGCTTTTTCGGGAAATGAAGGATAGTGCTATTGCTCCATGTGACTATATTTACAACACTCTGATTGATGGGATGTGTAATGAAGGGCATCTAATCAAGGCTCAACAGATCTTATTGGAAATGTTAGCTAATGGTGTTTATCCGGATGAAGTTTCATACAACTCTTTGATTAATGGATTATGTAAGGGAGGATTCTTAGGTAAGGCTGAAGAGGTTCTTCTGCAAATGCAAAGTAGTGGAGTTACTCCTAATGCTTACAGCTATAATATTTTAATTCGCGCACTATACAATTCTGGAAAGTATGAGGAGGCAAACACATTATTGGAAAAGATGATTGGAGATGGTATTTTGCCAAATGCCGTGACATTCAAAATCATTCTTTGGGATACTGGCAAGAAAGGAGGTATGCAACAAGGCAGTATTGGTGTTGCACGTAATGTGATTTATGTGATGGAAAGTTGTGGCTACGAGTGTGATGTAGCAACTTATCCGGGTATTGTGAAGCCGGGATGCTGGAGGATGCACACAAATTGCTTGTTGAAATGGAGAGAAAGGGTTGTTCCCCTAATGTCGGAACGTTTAATACACTGATACGCGGGTTTGCTAATCAGAAAGGAAGTGCAACAATTGAGAAGCTTGTTCAAAAAATGCATGATTTAAGGATTTCATCCAACTCAAACACAACATCCAGTTATTTGGAATGCATCAACATGGATGAAGACAGCCCACTAAGTGACAAGTCCTGAATCATTAGGTGAGTTTTGACTCCTTGTTCTTGATCAAGTAACATGCTTTCTTAGTTCTTAATTCTTTGATCCAGTCTTGTGAAGATGATTAATGAAACTCATCTATTGGCTCGTTTTCAGGTTTAACTTTTTCTAGAAAGTGTCAACACGGGTGGGTGCATCAACTGAAGAGTTCAAGTGTTGATTACTGAGGTGCGCCCTCGTCCTCTGTAGTTCTTAAGTTATTAAAAAAATGCTGCTTGAAGGAAATTACTCGGTTTGCTTGCCTTAGATAAGATGGTTAAAATGTGTTCCAACTTCCAATTATCTCTATAAGCTTTTACATACTGGTAAGTTTTATTTGGTTAAGAGAATGTGATAGGAGTAGGACGCAGCAAAATATGAAATCAAAATTACCAAAAATTTACAAGAAAGTACACAAGGAAAAATCCCCAAAAAACTTCCGAGAAACAAATATTAATTTAAAAAGAAGAAATAGAAAACATCTTTTGCACCTTTTCTGATGGGAGACTTGAGGGAAGAAGATTATGATATCCAAAACCAAATCCAAGACCTCAAAATCTGCAACTGAGCAAACCCTTCAAACCAATAAAATTGTTTTACCAAAAAACTTCATATCTTTTGCCAAGAACTATGCCAATGATGATGGAGACAAGAGCTATTCCGAGCGCCATTTTGAGGTTGTTAGAAGAGGAATGAGCTTCAACGGTTTTAGCCTGGGTCTCAGTTGAAACCGAGGGCGTTGTTGTTGTTGATGATCCGGATTTCTTGCTCTTCCTTTTTGTTGGAGAAGTGAAATCTAATCCAATGTCTCGACTTTTCACTTCTGTGTTACCAGCATTGTCTCCCTGTAAAGTGAACAAAAAAATGTCAGAGTTGAACAATATTGGATCACTTTGATTTAGCAGTGCAAGCATTTTTCCTTACCTTATCTTGAGCAGATACTAATTTGCAGTTTTCTTCCTTCTGTTTGTTCAGCAATGACAAAAAATAAAGTCAGAAATTTTTCATTTAATCTTACTTTTCGAGTTCCACACACTTATTAAGCAAGTTTACAGTAGGATTACGATGCCTTAAATACATGCTTAGTTTCTACATAGAAAACTATAAAAATCTAGTTTAGGTTTCTTTTTCATTAGATATAGTGTATAAAATATGTAAAAAGGAAAATATTTATGAACAAGATTTGAGTTGTAAAAGACTTAAAGGGATAGATTTGCTTACCAGTACAGTGATAGTATTTTGAGCTGATGCCAGTTCTTGTTCAAGCTTTAATACCTTCTCTCCAATTGCTCGATCCTGAGCGTTTTGAATGTGCTGCTCCAGCTTTGAGTTTAACTCGACCTCTCTCGCTGCAGCAGATGCCTCCACACTTTCAACCTGTAGAAATATTGTAAAGCAGATATAGGTCAGTGAGTCAGTCCTTTTTTTCATGAGAGTAAAAAAATGAACTGCTATTCGCCAAAACTTGGAATATTTAATTTTGGTTATTTAAATTTTACCTCCTTTTTTAAATCAGCTTCTGTCAGAACAAGCTTTTCTTCGAGTTCTTTAATTCTAGTTTGCAATGCAGAATTATTGGCAGCTTCAAGCTTTAGACTTTCCAACTCGGCCTTTAAGCTTTCGTGCTGTTCCACCCTTGCTGTTAATTCATCCTCTCTTGCTACCGCAGATGCCTGAACACTTTCTATCTGCACAAATATAGGTAGGAAGACCATTACATCACTTTTTTCTTCATCCTTAGAAAAGCTGAGTTTCATGATAATTATATTACCTCTTTCTTCAAATCAGCTTCAGTTACCACAAGCTTTTCTTCGAGTTCTTTCACCGAAGCATGCAAAGATGAATTCTCTGCAGCTATAAGTTTCAGAGCTTCCAACTCAGCTTGTAAAGTTTCATTCTTTTCTTTATATTCTTTGAGTTGCTCCTCGAGTTGAGTTATCAAGGTTTGCAGTTCATTTTGAGAAACTACATTCATATCACTAAGCTGTTGCTTTTGCTCCGTTATTGAAAATATCTGCACAATATAATATTAGGCCAGTTGCACCAAAGATATAAACAGAAAATAAAAACAGTTGCATGAACTGAAGACATCACCTCAGTTTGAAGCCTCTCCTTCTCAGAAGTCAACTCCATTGTCAAATCCTCAATTTTCTGAGCTGCATCATCCTTCTCTGCAGATAATTTTGCTTGAACATCATTCAGCTTCGACTCGCACACTGCTAATTCCTCATTCAGCTTCATGTTTGCTTCAGCTAAATCCCCAGCATGTGTCTCAAGTTGATCCAACTTCTGCTTCAATTCTTCATTCAATTTTTCTTGATCTTGCACTTTAGCAAGAGTCTGCTCTAATTCAACTTTTGTAGATTCAGCAATTTCAAACGATTCACGGACCTTAACCTCATGAATCTTAATATGTTCTTCAGCACCACTGAACTTCTCGCTCAACTCCTTTGCTTCTGTCTCTTTATGAGTAAGCTTCTCAATAGTTTCCTGGAGCTGGGCTTCTATTTCCAATATACGAGCATCAGCTTCAGTTTGATTAACAGAAAACCGAGCATGTTGGTCGGTTAATTCTGATATGGTATTCAAGTGGGAAGCCAATTGTTGAGCAGCTTCTTCTTTCTCAGCATTTGCAGTATCTAGCAACTGTTGAATCTCATCAACCTTGCTTTTGAGCTGTGAATTCGTCTCGGCTAATAATTCATTCTCTGATAGTGACTGAGCGGCTTTGTTCTCTGCTTCTTCCTTGACCTGCTCCAATTTCTCAAAGATTGATTTCAACTCAGAGTCTTTGTTTTCCAAATTTTCAACAAGCTCTTGGATTTTCAGATCAGAATCCTTCATTAAGGTTGCATTGATAGATTCAAGCTCTGCTGTCTTAGCTGTTGCTTCTTCCAACACTTTCTCTTTCTGTTCGAGTTGTTCTTCAGCAGATTTCAGTTTCTCCATTATTTCATGCAGCGCTTCTTCTGATTTTCTTTTCTCCTCAGTTGATAAATTCAAACACTCAGTCAACTCCTTCTCCTTTTCAGCTGCACTCTCCAGTTTACCTTCAAAGTCTGCAACCGAAACCCGGGACTTCTCCAGCTCAGCAGTGAGTTCAGAAACCATATCAGAATATTTCTGAGATTCAGCCTCTGAATTCCCACAATTTTGCTTCAGCATCTCTATCTCCTGTTCAAGCTGTGTTATCCTGTTCTTTTCAGTCTCCAACAACAACTCGAGATCGCCCGCCTTTTTGTGAGTTTCCTCAAATTTCAAGTGAGATGACTTGACCAAATCCTCCAATTCCAGGCTTCGCTCGTGTGTAGAAGTAGCTCGTCCCTCATGTTCAGCGCTTTTTTCAGCAAGACTCTTCAGTTCAGCCTCCAACTCAGATTTCAGTAATGAGGATTCAGTCAACAACGACTCGAGCTGGGAGACCTTATCCTTATGTTCCTGCATTTTAAATCCTACTTGCTCCTTTTCAGTCTCCACGTCCTTATACTTCGTGTGAAGTTCAGATAGCTTTTCAACGTGCTCCTTCAACTCCCTGTCGGTTTCTCCGTGTTTCAATTCCAATTCCTTATTTTTCTGTTCTGCTGCTTCTAGTATCGACTCACGCTCCTGCAGCTGTAACTTCACTTCTTCTGTAGCAGAAATGGCCGCTTGTAACATTTCTTCAAGCTCAAGGTTCTTCTGTGATGCAAAAGCTTTTAAGGACTTAGATTCACTAAGAAGCTCTTCAAATGACTTCAGCTTTTCTTCAAGCTCAGCGTTTCTCAATGTGGATTCACCACAAAGTGTATCTACTTTGCTAAAATTCTCTTCTGATAGCTTCAGTTTTGTCTCAAGATCAGTGCAAGTGATTTTCAGCTGCTCTAGATTACTGGTCAATTCCTCATGTGTCTTCAAATCTTGTTCTTCAACCAATACCCTTGTCGACATTTCCTCACTGAGTTTCACCTGAATTTCTTCCATCTCAGTGATTTTGATTTCAAGATCACTCTTTGTTGAATAAAGAAGAGATTCCAGTTCCAGAAGATTCTCCTTCAGCTGAGATTCTGAATTCCTTAGTAAATCAAGCTCCGAAGTTGTGTTCTTCAGCGACTCTTCAACTTTCTCATGCTCAACAATCTTCTCATGAAGACCTTTGAGCTCTTCCTGGATTGAGCTCATCTGATCTTCAGCCTCTTTTGCTTTCAGTTCAGCTTCTTCAAGGAGCCGTTTGAGATCTTCAGCTCTCTGTGTTTCTGACTCCGCATGTGAGGCACTGTGTAGATGAAGCTCCTCGAATTTCTTGGCATCAGATACGGAGGACTGTAGATCTTGCTCTAGTTCCTCCATCTTCTTCTTTGAGCTCTCAATTTCAATGCTGAGATTCTCAAACGCTTCCTTCACGCCTGATAGCTCTTTGTTCTTGGATAATATGACCTCCAATTCTTCTTGCAATTCTTTGATATGCAAATTGAGCTTCTCCTCACCGTGCGCCATCTGCTCCAACTTTTCTCCAGTAGATGAAAGTTGATCTTTCAGCTGAGCATTTTCAGACTCCGATTCCTTTAATGCCTTTGTGACTCGTTCCAACTCTATATGAATTTCTTTCATCTTCTCTTGAACCTCCACTAACTCATTGCTGGAAGATTCATCTGTAACAGATTGTACTTCTCTTTCTTCAGTCGCCACTTCAGCATTATGAGAAATTTCCTTTCCATCATTCGTTTCTTTCTCGACTTTAATGAACTCTTCATCCAAAGAAGCTTCCTCTTCTTTCTTTCCCTCATGGACCTGATACAGTTTTATTAGGTTATTTGTTAAATTCAGATGCAATTGAAGTTTTGCACATCCAAGTTACATCAGCCTGAAGTTATTTTACAAAAGGAATTTGAACTAATGATTAGAAATAAATGCATGATGTATAAAGAAAATATCTAGACGACGAAACGACCATATTAATGTAGACTTAATATATTGACTGCTAAGTAATGCAACAGGCAATATAATTTTCAGGAAATTAGTTTAAACCATATCATGGATCTCATTCTATGCCTATAGATCTTGTTAAGCTGCATGCCTATGCAAGTTAGTTGGAGGTAAAGATGATTAAAGAAACAGATCAAATGAGAATTCTTAGTTAGAAAGATGATTCGAGAAGAAGAAGTTACCTGAATGGATTCAGCTACCTCCATCACTTCAACTTCAGTACTAGCTTGAGTTTCTTCCGCCATGAGACCAGATTAAGTAAAATTTCGTCTTACACTAAGAAATATTATTTCAATGTCAGACTTGTTACAAGCAAACAGATCTTAAGCTGGCGCCAATCTGAAAAAAGTGTACGAAAATATAAGCATAATACATGAACTTGCCAGATCACTGCGAATAAAGACAGGGTTCAGTTCACAGGACCAGTGTTTGTAAATTTATTGTGTACCTTTTTACGGCCAGCTACATAGAACAAAATTAATTTAATCTTAAGGTAGCAAATCTGAAATTAGATGCTTAACAAGCTGGAGAGTTTTGAATGGTGGGCACACAATAGAGTATGAGCTAAGCAAAAATGGACTTTGTTTAGTGGGTAGGAAAATGGAGTGGAATTAAATGAGAAAATGAGTTGAGAAGAGTAGATAAGTGCGAGCTAAAAGTTGAAAAAGAAATTGAATATAATTACAGAAAAGAGTGTACCTGAAAAAGAAATGCCAACTGGCAAAATACAGAAAATAAACCAAGATCTTGTTTTTTTGGTTAATACTCCATAAAAAAATTATTGTTCATACAACAAATTAAGACGTTCAGAAAATAAAATAACCACAAAACTTATAAATATTTTGATATTATAATCATTTTGTGCAAAAAATAGCTAAATTCCGGAAAGAATTGCAAAGATTAATAAAATACTCCGTAAGTTGTACTCCGGGTAATAATAAACAGCTTAATGAAGCAGAAAGTGGGGCAAAAATCTGGAATCTTAATCAAAATAAATGATGCTGGTGTATGATTCAACGTCCGCGTGAAATGGTGAACCCCTCATATTGGATTTCTTTATGATTTGTAGAATTTTATCCACCAACCTTTGATAAACATTTTGACCACTTTATATTTTTTATAATCTACCCTATGTAGTCAAAATTACAGGCTAAAACAACAGGCAACAGTGAATTGAAAAATGCTTACCGCAACACAGTTACTGATTCGAATGGTGATGTATGATGATTCTAGACGCTGTAATGATGTGTTCATGAATTGATATCGCAAATATATAGATAAATAGAATAACTAAAAAAGGAAAGTGAAAATCAGGGAGCGCTGGTTGAAACAAGGGTCCGAGAAAAACAGCGAGCGGAAATCCGGAAATTGGAAGCAGAATTGGAGAAGATCTGTTTGCATGATTTTAAAAATCTGGTTACAGAATTGCCAGATGCACTAAAAAGGAAAAGAATCAGCAGAAAGTGGAAAAAAGACGGGAAGAAGAAAAAGGACGCCAGCAGATTTTTGACCGATCTGAGATCAGATGATAAGGAAACAAAATTACAGAATCGATTAAGATCGAAGTAAGATCAGAGTGTACAGAGAATCAATAACCTCTTTCAGTTTCACCAAATCCAAACTCAGCAAACTCGTTCACCAAGCGAGCAGTATACATCGTTTCGAAAGCAATAACAAAGTGATCGAACAATTGATCAAGTGATGAAAACAGTGATCGGTGGATTCAGAGCAAAAAGTGTGATGAATCAGAGAAGTATACAAATGTTGCAAGTAAGAGGAAGAGAGGAAAGGAGATTCGTTACCTGAGTAAAGCCAATTTCTGCTTCACTGTACTTCCTTTTCTTTCTTCGCTTTTTTTTTTCTTGTTGTTTAGAATGAGAGGAAGCAGGGAGAGAGATGAATGATCGAAGGGAAGAGGAAAAATATGAAATTTAAGCATTAGAGAATGGAAGGCATGGGCCATGGGTGCAAACAGTAGGGCCCGATACATCCAGGGGCTAATTTGTTTACTCCAAAATGAATTTTGATTCCGATCACATTATCATTTCATTTAGTTTTCGTATATACAAGGAGGGTTATTCCCGTTTTATTACATCATACTTAAATTTACATGCGCAGATGATGGATAATTACGCGGGAAATTTTGGTGAAATTTTATAACTGTACCATGAATCTGAGAAGAAAATATATGTAAACAAATTAATGATAAGTTCCGCCTTGTTAAATTGTGAGTCAGGTTTTGTTTCGAAAGGAGATGCGGCCGCAACAACATTTATTATAACGGTATCACGAAGTTTTGATTGAAGGTGATAATCTTCGACTTATCAATGTTATAAACGGTATTTAGGCTTGTCCTTGGAAAATTGATCTTATTATGACAGATGTTCGTACTGAACTACGACTATTTATTTCGTGTCGCATTTCCCACGTTTTTCGGGAGACTAATGGTGTAACAGACTACATTGCAAAACTACACTAAGTCTCACATCCATCCGATTATGCAGCCTTTCCAGATCTGAGTGGTCTCATCCTTCGGGATGCCCTAGGGCGATCTTGTTCCAGGCAACAGGATCACCTAAATACTTTCTTCATAAAAAACATTTATTATCTCTGAAGAATATAAGAGCATTATTAAATACTAAGGATTAATAAATTCCTATATAAGAGCATCTACATTGATGTTACTTAGAGTAACAAACACAATTTAAAAATTGAAAATAAAAATGACATGACATCTCTAGTAATATTCCTACTCATCTAAATAGCACTTACACATTTTTGCCAAATGTCTCTTTATCATTATATAGAAAAAGAACTTCACCACTAAATCAATAATTCAACCTATTCTATTTTTTCTTTATAATAAAACTTAATAATTATTAATATATGAAACTTGAATTGAACAACACCATTATGAAAGTAGAGTAACATGAATACAGATCCTCTAAGACATAATTATCATTAAAATCTAAACTTGTTAATTATAAGCACAAACAATCACGCAATGGCAAATTACAAGCACACGGCAATAATAAATACGAACAAATTTGTATCTGTAGGGCCCTTCCCTTTTTGGGGTCGGAATTGGACGGCCTGTTTAGTAAGCTTGGCAGTTGGCAGCCACACCTTTGCGCCGCCCTCCACGCCTTTCTTTTTTCTGATCAGTATTCGTGCCCTGCACGAGATTTGTTTATATTTTTTATTTAACAATAACTTATAAACTAAATAAAATTAATATATATTTAATAATGTAGTATCTTTAGATTGACATAACTAAATGACATATTATAATGATAGAAAGAAAGGCAACATCCTCTGATAAATTTTTTTTAAAGTAGAAGATCTTGACGACCTTAAATCAAAACGGGGTATTTAATCCCATTAAAACTATCAAAACAGAAGTATTTTAACAAAAAAAAGTAACTCTAAAAAGACAAATATAATAAGAAATTCTAGTACTAGTACAAATTACTAAAAATTTCTTTGTATACTACATTCGTTGTAGTGTCAGATCTTTTGTTGTTTTTGTCGCATATCAAAATCTTCAAACCTTTTTTGCTAGTCACTCTTGTCGTTCCAACATAAAACTGACCATGAGCGAAAACAGGGCGCGGAAGATACAAACCAACATTAGCCAAAGATTGACCTTGACTTTTGTAAATTGTCATACCAAAACACACACTCACCGGGAATTGTCTTCGTTGAAACTTGAACGGGAATGTAGTGTCTGATAGCGTCATGACCATGCGAGGAATCAAAACTATGTGGCCAATATTGTTGCCTGAAATGATTCTACCTTAAATCACTTAATAACATAAAAAAAAAACATAAATTTAAAATAACTAAAATACATATGTTATATATACATCTTAAAAAACATACATGTGTCAGCAATAACCCAAACGATATATTATTCTATATCAACTTTTCAATTGTAGCACAAAAGCTAAATGGAATGATGGGGTAATTATTTATTATTTATTTTATGTAAAAATAAATATATATAGAAAATCACATTTTATTTTGATGCACTCCTCCTCTCTCATTTAAGAAACCCTAAAACATATCAGATATGTTATGTTCTTTGCGCCTCCACTCTCCATTTCTCTCACTTTCTCGAATATCTTCAGATCTCGCCATAGATCTCTCCTCCTTCCTCCCGACCTCAGCCTTGCCTCCACTGGCCATAGCTCACTCCTCATATCCGTTCCCTTCTCACGGATGAAAGTCTCTCGAAGCAAAAGCTTCTCACTAAACCCTATCTCGAAGCCCTAGTTCACAACCACTTCAAAGAGGGCAAATATTCTCTTCCCTCCTTCAAACCGTCGTCGCGTCGCCTCCGTCCTTCTAACTGCATGTAGAAACCTCGCCGCACCACCACACACCCATGGCGGCCTTCGTGATTCCTCCACATATTGAGGTTAGTTTCTAGCCTACTCAGGTATTTTAAGGTCTAAGCATCTTGGGAGAATTTGGTTATTGGTTAATTTTGACACTACGTGGCTGTCAAATTTCAGATCTGAGCCCCAATTTCAGATATGAGCCCTAATTTTACCTTAATTCTTGTTGTTGTTTCTGATCAGATATTCAAACCTTTTGGTCCCGTGGAGCTTGTGCAGTTACTGCTTGATCTGGAAACTGGACAGTGTAAAGGGTTTTGATTTATCCAAGTTAGTTTGAGTTCCTTCTTTCTAAATTAACTTTCATAGGTTAATAAAATTTGTATGCATGACTAACTTATTATGAATTATTTATAGTTTGTTCAAGTCGAAATGCAAAGGTTGCTCAATCTCTAAACGGAAACATGGAAATTGGTGGTCAAGTTATCAAGGTTCGAGAAATTAATGCCTATTATGCTATCTGAAATTTGTGGGTGCTTGAATGGTTTGACTGCCCAGGTTTCTTTTAGAATTGCTTGTCGAGTTATCTTTATTTGTTCACACGAATGACACGATTACATTGTTCTCAGGTTTCATCCGTTACCGAACATGTGAGAAGTCAAGAAGCTGGAACAGCTACTGCAGATTTTGATGATGATGATGATGGGGGTGGTCTGGTGAGCCTTTTTTCTTTCAGAATTAAGATTGCATCAATTATGTTTAAGTTGATTTTCTTAATTTGTGCTAGGTTTTGTTATACTGATGAGAAATTCTAGCTTTGAAAAATATATATAAAAATACACTTTCCTTTCTTTTGATTCTGGACGGAATTATGTACTCCATGTAATAACTATATATAAATGTTTCCTTGTTGTGTTTTTAATAATATGATGATGCGGTTTTTGCAGGCTTTACATGCTCAATCAAGAGCACTTCTGATGCTCAATCAGGCTTTAAATTTGATTTTGATGGCATGTTTGGTACGTAGATGAATTATTCTTTGGATACTAACTTAATTGTCCAAATGTGCTTTGTTAATATTTGTCTTGTGGATTCTATGCTTGTGGTTGTTCATATAGTAATTTAATATATTTTTTAGCTGAGAGAGATCAATTTCGCTTTTTACAAACTTGTATAGTTGTTTCATTTCATAAATATGTTGATGGAGATGAAAGTTAAACAGGAAAGAAGTTAATAAATAACATCAGTTTGAGATCAAAACTATTGAAATAACTTTATCTAAAGTCTTCTACTTTGTTGAATGATCAGGGCAATAGAGATGTTGGTAATGGTCTTTTTGCAATAGTTTTGGATGTCCTCCCAAACCAAGAGGGTTACCAACTGCCAACATGGAAGTTTGAGAAGAAAAGTTATAGTAGTATTCAGACTTCAGTCTCATGCTAAAAATTAAAGTTCATGCTTATTTATCTACTTTTTTAGGGCATGAATTCTGTTTGATATTTGCTTTATAATTAGACAGTTCTAACAATCAGTGATGCTTATGAATGAAGGAAGGTTGTGTTAAAAGTTGGCAATTCATGGGTGAAATCTCTCATAGGCAATGCAATAAATTATATGGCAGAGATCTTGTTTGTTTTGTTATTTATATAAGGAATTACCTATCATGTTCCATAACCTTTAATTATTCTTTTTAAATGTTGAGCTTTCATTCGTATAAGTCTATGTTGGCCATTGTTGCAATGTCAACTAAACTATTACACTTAAAACTTATTAAGTTATGCAGGTTAATATCCTTTTAGCTATTAGACTTCAAACTTATTAAGTTATGCAGGTTTATATCCTTGTTGATGAGTTGGATTTTGAAAAAATAAACTTTATTAACTTAAGAGTTGCAACTTCAGCTGCATTGCTCCCACCTTGCATCTTTACTAAAAATAACATAGGATTATTGCATTTTAAGGAATTACAGTTACAGTAGTGAGTCTTGATTCTGCACACCCTTGGATATTGGGACTCAGCAATGTTGTCGCCATATAGAAATCTTCGTTAGTCTATCATTAACCAATATGTTTTACTAATTATTTGTTTGTCTGAATTTGGACTGCATAGGTATTGGAGAAGACATCCAAAGAATTGTGGCGAGCAGCAATTGTTCACACTTTAGAGAGAAAAATAGTAAATGAGAGAGAACATAATTTAGAGGGTTAGCTCTATTTCCATTTTCATTAAATTTAACAAATTCATTTTTATGTTAATTTAATTGTTCAAATTCCTATGTCTTATGTTTTTTGTAATAAATCTATTTATGTTTGTTGGTGCAAGGTCTAGATTATTTTTAGTCTGTTTTACATTTTGCTGCATAGTTTTGTATTTTCATAGCCATAGTAAACAAAAAAAAATAATTAAGTCGTAGTTGACGCTAATTATTTGTATCAATCTGGAGTAAGCTATATCCTTCAATTTGATAAAATAGTTTAGTAACGTTGCATTGTAAGAAAACTTAGCATGATTACATCTGCATTTTCTGCTTGTTTCTGCTTTCAGTTTTCTTCATTGTTTAAGAAACTAAACTATGCTATAATCTACTAAATATAAAACAGGAATATGTAGGGGATCTTTTTCTGTTCCCTTTTTTTGTGTATTCAGCAGTGTGTACCAATAGTTAGTCTAGATCACAACAACTCTCCACACTTTTCATTCATAAGGGAAGAGAAATAAAGAAAGCAAGCTAAAACAAATATTCTTTTGAACTTTTGTATATAACATAGGCATTTTCAATTCTATGCAGTTTGTACCAATAGTTAGTCTAGATCACAACAATTCTCCACACTTTTCATTCTTAAGGGAAGAGAAATAAAGAAAGCAAGCAAGCTAAAACAAACATTCTTTTGAACTTTTGTATATAATAACATAGACATTTTCAATTCTATGCAGGCTGAAAACTATTGCATGTATTGGATTCATAAAAAATGTAGGCATTGAGATATTTTTCAGGACTTAATTCTTGCTTTTCTGTGGATATGCTAGGCATATCTTTATCTGGAATATATTGTATGGAGGGAGAACCCTGCAAACTTGCTATAGTTGCAGTATGCAAGAAATACAAGGTTGGTATTCTCTGTAAAAAAAATTGTTGGCTAAGATTAATGTGTACATTTGAGTTTGTTTTATTGTCTTCTAAACTATTGCATGTATTGGATTCATAAAAAATGTAGGCATTATTTTTCAGGACTTAATTCTTGCTTTTCTGTGGATATGCTAGGCAGTAGGCATATCTTTATCTGGATGAAAGAAAAACATTAGAAAGAAAGCATTAGAAAGAAAGAAATAAAACAATGTTATAGGTTGCATTACATTTATAATATAAAAAAGACTTTTGGCTTGGGTGTGTCATCTGCAAGTTTGCAGATGACATATTTTATCTAGTGAAAGCATTAGAAAAACTTTTCCCTCTTCAAGCATTGAGTCAGAAACCATAAATGACTCCTTAATGGTGGCCAGAATAGTATCATTCTGAAATATAAAAAATGTGTTAGACATAATCTGTAATCTTTAATGTAATAATACATTGTATAATAAATGTTTTAGGGATTACCTTTCCGTCCATTAGTATGATTTCAGTGGGTTGAATTTTGTTGAATTATCTTTCATGGGTATTTTGAACAATCGAATAACTCTAGCACTGAGTGTATACTTTCTTGTATGATGTTAGACACGATCTGGAATTAGACATAAACATTAGATATTAATAAATTTGCAATAAAATATATACAATAAAAACAGGTAGTTGTGGTTTGGACTGATGTGAAGTTTTGTTCCAATCTTTCGCTTATATAGTAGGTCTTTCCATTTGGTATTTCCTATCGGATTAAAATACATAAACTGCAGGTCTACATAGAACTGGAGACAGGTGAATACTTTCAACTTACGTGCATATAATATGAATTCTGAAGTGCATATAATATGAAAGTCTTACGAATGTTTTTTCAAAACCATGCATGATATAGATAAATAACTCAAAACTGAAAAGTAGTGCTTATTACGAATTTTATGCTCTAAATGGTTTCTGGATCTGTAGAAACATTTTATGCTCTAAAATGTTTCTTTAGAAAATAATATGCTTCATATATGCATAAACTACTTTTTTTTTATATTACCTTGAATCCATTAACTTCTGGGTCATCCTTTTCCCATTGGGTTTTTTGTTGACCAGTTGATACTAACACCAATTCCGACCAAAGATCTGCAAGAATAATTAAAAAAAATAGATGTAACAATAAGTTATGAAAGTAACTATAAAATATATGTTGATTTAAATAAAACTACAAACCCTAATGACTATTCTCTTTCAATGGATTGTAATAGAATTGCAGATTTAGAAACCATGAAGAAGTATACTTACTTGTGAAAATATCAGCTTGAATTTGTGAGCAGTGAATTATCTTCTTCAAGAGCAAACCTTAGATGTAGTTATTCTGCATAGATTAGATATTCTTGGTAAGATAGGAGTAGTAATTTTCCATGGTAAAAGAAGTTTCACAAACCTTAGATGTGAGAAGAATGAATGAGCTTGTGCTGTAGGGAAGAATGAATGAGCATGTGCTGTAGGGAAGAATGAATGAACGTGTGTTTTATAATGAAGACAACGGTTTAAATTAGGCTAATAATAATATGTAGAATCAATATCTTCTGTATTGATGGAATTAAATCTTTTGTCAATAGTTTAGGAAAAGATATCTAGAATTTTATAATATTTATTATTTTGTAAATCTTGTAAAAAAGTTTTGGCATTTGATAATATATTTTACATGTGGCTGATCATGTGCTTTTATTGTTTTAGGAATTTAAACTTAGCTTGTCCAACACCATTGAGATTGTCCAGCAGCTTGGAGCTTTTTGAGAAACAGTATCCTTTTTATAATATCGTTGCAGTTTCATTCATATTTTTTGCTTTAGGGTTTCAATTATCCAGAAAACGTTTGTAATAATTTTCAGTTTTTTGCTTTACGGTTTCAGTTTTTTGCTTTACAGGTTAGTCATTTTTGCGGAACTTTCTTTGCTTTACATGTTAATATTGTTCAACTTACGAATTAGGATTTCAAATAGTTGCAGGTTAAAATTAGTGTTCCAAACCGTTCAGCTACACGTTAGTTTTATATGGATTTTTGGTTAATTTTTTTAAAATTTAAATTACAGCTGAACATAGAAAACAATAGTGTATAGGAAAATTGTTTCCATAAAATTTTACCAGTTATACACCAACATACAGTTGTGAAGCATTAATTTTTCCGAAAAAAAGAACAAAAAAGCAACGAATGGCCAAAAGACACGTGGATGACAGGTGAAGTGGCTGAAAAGCCTTCTTGCACGTGGCATAGCTGTTGTGGGAGTAAGGGGATTTGCTTTAGTAATTATATAGAGATTTATTAAGTTTTTCTTTGTAGAAATTTCACAAATTAATTTGCTGGTGTTAGAGCATCCGCATCCGTTTTGAGTAACACTTCTTATTTTTTAATATTTTTTTCTCCTTTATGTTATCTTGTTTTACTTATCTTCCACATTGATGTTACTCCACTATAATTTGATGTTTACTTTTTGACATCATCATATGTCATCAAACAATATTAAAAACTATATATACAATTATGTATGATAATTATTATTTTGAATACTACTCACTTTTAAAACTAAAATAAAAATAACAAATTTGAGAATAAATAAATAAAATTAACAAAAATATATAAAACATTTTATAATTAATGTTTTTACTTTTAGAAACACAAGATAACAAAAAAAAAGAGAAAGAATTTATGTACAGTATGTTATCTTGGGAAGATCTGGTACAAAAAATATGAATGTTTAATTTTTTTTGTGAGAAAATGTTAGCGGTGGGGACCATTTGTTTTTAATCAATTTTCTTTTTTATAAAGATAAATTTGTAGCCAATTGCCTGAATCCATTTGCCATAAATGAGTACACTTACCTCAATTCTATCAAAGAGTCTCACACTTTATTTTAATTTTTTTTTTTAAATAGTGTGTGTTACTTTAAATTACATGGATGCAAATGCTGTTAGAATTTGATCCTACTAATCAATTCTAACCATAGTGTTTGATTATATTCACATATGTATAAGTTGACCATATTCGTATCTACCATTATAACTTGGGAAAAGTTCATATTTGGACCGAAGTCAAAATTTTGAAAATCATTCGGATGACAAATGTTCACATTACAAAAGCATTGGTCACTCACTAGGGAAAAATGTAGGATTTGAGTTTATTTAACCTTAAAAATTTATATAATATTGTGATATAAACAAAAAAAACTCTGAACTTCAAGAGACCATAACAAAATTGTACTCCCTCTGTTTCCTAATAATAGTCGTCCGGAGGAGGTGAGTTTCTTTTATATTCTAAGTCGTTTAAGAATAAAGTTAATACAAGCAATTACTTCTAAAAAGTTAATGCAAGCAATTACTTTTAAAAAGTTAATGCAAGCAATTACTTTTAAAAAGTTAATCTGATCGACATCCAATTAATTTAAAATGCACTAGCTTATGAGAGTAATTCATACGGAAAATGACGGAGTTACCTAGTGGGTATATACCCTCATGAGGTGTATTATGTTTGATTGATTATGTATTTTGTAGTGGAGGGTTTACCTTTTTGTAAAAGGGTAGGGTTTATAATAAAAAAGGCATTCAACCAATAGAAATGAAAGGATAAATACTTTGGGTATATAAATCACTCCCCAATTCAAACAACTTCAATTGAAGTAACCTAGATGATTTTTGGTTTTATTTCTCACTTTTAGCCAGCACATTAATTCTCATTATAAATGATTTACAAATTCCAAGGAGTACTAAGCATGACTTTCCAAATAAATTAATACAGTCAATCCACTCTTAATACTAGTATCTTTGTTTGAAACGACTATAAATGTGACGGTTTATAGCAATGTGAATTTCATGATACAAGTGTGATGACTTTTGCATTGCACAACTCAAAGTTAAGAAGAACGACGAGCTAACTTTCTACGAGCCTCTAAAACATGACTCAAAGAGAGAAAACATGGGAAATAATGGTGAGCGGTTAGTAACAATATCGTAACGACAATGCAAAATCCGCTCACCATTACTGTGACCGTGTGAGACAAAGAATATTTTGTCGTTGATGCACACATTTTATCGCTGCAAAATAAACATTGTTTTTATTCAGTGCCCACTCAAATTGCTATTTATCGTCCAGTTTTTGTGTGTCACGAAAAAAAATCCATGCGTAACCATACTTCATGTATGGATTTTTTTATTTTTTTTACTTGTTTTTTTCCATAATCTTGTAGATAATTTCAATACGATCGCGCGCATAAAAAATTCGTCCAAAACGGACATCGTTTGCCCCTTCAAAGAGTCAAAAAACAAAGAATAGTGGAGTAATTATGATTAAGTGTAACAAATCTACTACTTCGTACTTATAAATTGTAGTTGTGGATTTTCTCCGAACCAAAGAAGGAGTTCAGGCACTTCCGTCAGATACGAGATTGAAAGATATGGCTTTGTCCCGGCCGTTAGAGCGTTAAGCCACTCATTCTCTTAGGCCGTCTCAAAGCGCTAGCTTAGTCGAATTTTGGTCTCCGAGCTTAGCCGCTAGGCGAAGGGTAGACAGAAGAAGGTCTCCGAAAAGCCCTATTTTCGCGAGACTCTTTCGGTCCACACTAGAGAACTCGTCTCTTGGGCGTTGCTCTATTGGGCGGAGGTTCCTCGATCAACTAACTTACTTAAAGAAGAAAACACTTTTTTTTTCGATCTTTAAACACTGAACACCACATCTCGACAAAGAAATTAAGTATTAACATCACTAAATAAAATCTTTGCTAAGTTATCTACCATATTATAAAAAAATTGAAAAATAGTGTGTTGAGTTTTAACGGACTTGTTGATACAAGAAATTATGTGTGATAAATTTGTATTTTGGCCTTTTTAAAAGGGGCAAACGATGTCCGTTTTGGACGAATTTTATATGCACGCGATCGTATTGAAATTATCTACAAGATTATGGAAAAAAACAAGCAAAAAATAAAAAAATCCATACGTGACGTACGGTTTTAATCCATGCGTGACGCATAGATTTTTTTGAAAAAAAAGTTCGTGCGCGACGTATGATTTTAATCCATGCGTGACGCACAAAAACTGGGCGGTAAATAGCAATTTGAGTGGGCGGTGAATAGTAAGGACCAAAATAAATGTAGAGTTGGCATCCGAAAAAGAAATTGTGTTGGGCCACAGCCCACAATCAATGAGCCCGACTCGAATCGAACCGTGCGTGTGTGGCTTGGTGAACCCAAAACACATAGGTGCATGGGTGACCCAAGACAACAATCTTATAGTCCATTTTCCTAGTTAGTATGTAGGATTTTTACAAAAAGTATGTATATTGGGACAAAAAACTATTTTGTTTTCAAATATGAGACTCTTCATTTTTCACACATATCCAAGTTGATACATACCAAATATCCAACTTCGAATCCTCATTTCTCATTCAAATAGGATTCGTTCATTTTCAACATATGAATACATTTCTAGAATGTACTCACAGAGACAATTCCAAGTTCCGACATTCTGGTGTTAGAGGTGACCAAAAACCGGTCTAAAAAATGGAAAATAAGTTCTAACAAAAAAAAGACGGGTTATAAGGAGCCACCATTCTAAACTAACTAACCGACCATGTTTTAATTTGAATTGAAAATTAAAGACTAAAGCAGAAGCAAAAGAAGCAAAAAAACTTGAATGTATAAGAAATGAAGGTTGTGGCCTCAAATGGAACATCCACAAGATAGTACTACAAAGGACAAAACATAGAAAAAAAACGAAGTGAAATGAAGAATCGGAAGAGGCGGTGAACACATCGAGCTTTATAGAAGAACCAATGTGTTTTTGAAGCGTGAACGTCTTTTTCAAGCTCAAAGAGCTAGCAACAATGATAGAGTCAACCACAGAGAAGAGTTCTTAAGGACCACGATCATCGCCACTTTGGGGTTAAAGCTTAAATATGACGAGTCACCTCACGTGCCTACTGAACATCACGTGCTTCATCTCTACTCATGCTCGTTTGATTAGATGGAGAAAATGTAATTCATAAGAAATCTATAAAATGAATTGTGTTTTGTATATGATGAAATTTAGAGAAAATGTGTTTGGTATAATTCTAGCTTAGATAAATCAAAATGAGGAAAAATGAGATTTTGTAACTAAAAATGGGAAAATGGGAACTTACTCATAGGAAGCACGTAAGTTCAATTCAATTCATGTGTTTTGTAGAAATTCAATATCTTTAGGAAATGAAACACATATATTTATTCCTACTTCATTCAATTTTATACAACATGAAAATTGAATCGTTAACCAAACAAGCACTCAACAAAGCCCAAAACCACGGCCGAAAGAGCGCAAAAGCATTGTCACACAATTGGCCCTCAAACCAACCCGGAAAAATTATGAATCACAAAATAAGTATTTTTTTCTAAAGTAGGCCTTTTTTTAGAAAAAATTCCCGATATACGCTCGTTTTGAAACTAATTCCCAATATAGACACTCTTATGAGGTTCGAAAATTTTTCACAAACTTATGTATAGACAGCGTCTCTTATACATATAATATTTTTTTTAACCCACCGTGAGGGTTAAAAAAAAGTATTTGGGTGTAAGATTAGACTGGTTTTCTTACACTTACCTTAAAAATAAAAAAAGAAGCCCTGCTCTCATTCTCCGAAACACACAACCCGAACAAGAAAAAGAAAAAGGAAAACGCAAAAAGGCAGAAAACAGTGGCTTCCTCCATCCTCCATTGAAGACGAAGCTTCAAGCTGGGTCAGTCGTTAGGTTTAGCGGAATCCCTGCTACGTCCACACTTCCTCTCCCCTACCCCTTCCGATCGCTTCGATTCTCTCCTCCTCGCGACAGATCCGACCCCAAGCCACATCATATAAACTTAGAATTTAGTTTTGTTTGAAAATAGTTTGGGATAAAACTTGAATTTGATAAGCAATATTTCAACGTTACAAGAACCGTCGATTTTTGTAGATGGAGCATCACATCATATAAAGTGGTAGACCAAGGAAGATAAATATAATCAAAAGTTTTATTAATCAATTCATAGTCTATATAAGTTGATGGATGTGTATGTTAAAGTAGGGAGAGAAAGACGACCGACCAAACCGCCATTCCAAGTTGATGAAGGTGGCCTTGACTTATCTAATCCCCTAATAGCGACTTTAACACTAATCCCTCCTTATGGAATCTTCTCCAAACTTGGCCCCGTCCAAAAATTTCATCAAATTGTACAATTTTTTGGTTTTCATAGGCCTATATTAAGCCGACCAATTGCCAGATATCTATTTTTCTTCTTCTACGGTTTGATTCACGGTATAATTTTTAAATGAAAAGTTAGATCTATAGGATTGTGGTTCATTTTCATAAATCATAATCCATTATAATATCAACCCGCAATCAAACATATCTATAAGAATTTGGAATATAAGATTATTTTTTAGTTATGCATTTCATTTTTTGTATTATTTGAAAACGAGAGATCTTTAATTATGCATTTGACTTGATAGAATGGTAGTTAAGAAAAAATTAAGGATGATTAGAAGCTAGACTCTCCAACCTCTACCGTACACACTTTAAACTAACTTCCTTCACTCCTTGCAGTTCCAAATATTAAATTCCAAGGCATTTACATCTTTTTTAACTTTACCAAAAAACTCGACCAATACAAATACATGTGCAAAAGAGGGGTTCGTTAAATCCATATCATACTATATAAGAACAGTAGATCAGTTTTTCAAACAAAAATAAGTTTTCCAAATATTCCAACCTCAATTATTCAATACTCGGCAGTCCCCACCATCTTAATTCTTGTATATATTCTGCTACAATATGTAAACACTTTAACTTCTTATTGGTAGCTTCATAGTTTGAAGGATGAGACAATAAATCGATGAGGACTCGCATCGCATGGCTATTGCTTTCTCACCTAAGAGGTTACCCTCTTATCTAGGCTTTTTCTGATACAAACACGCTAATTCGTTAACCATTTTATTACAAACAAATAATCTATATGAACCAATAATATATTTTATAGTATGGATTCAACGCTCTTTTATTAACTTTAAACTAAAATAAAATAGAGTAAAAGTCGATCAGGAGGACGTGGAGCACAATAATTAGGAAGCAAAACAAAAACGACCATATACATGATATATGCAGGCTACGAATCAAGACCAATCACATGAGCATGTCGGCACCAGTATTTGTTCTCATTTCCCATTTTTGGTGTTCCAATTTGATGTTCTCATTTCCATTTTTAACCATAAATTTTTACCAATATACCTTCATCAAAACCCATTAATTTCCCTCAAAACCACAACAATCCAAAATACACTTTAATTTTTTTCTCTCCCATTATTTTCTCACTCAATCTTAACCCTTTAATTTCTCATATCTCACCCTTCTCTCATCCCAATATCCTCTCTCTCCTTTATTCTCTCCTTTCCTTAATTCTCATGCAAAGAAGGAAAATGAGAACATAATTAAGGGACGGAGGGAATACTTTTAGTTAGAGTGACACAATTAGTAAACCTTTATTTCCCACTTGGTTAATTAAAGTTTACCTTAACCAGTGTTCTTTAATCGGTTAACTAAAGTTTACCTTAACCAGTGTTCTAAATAGCCCGATTAAACGCTTTCTAAAACCTTAAAGGTACCTAACCTTACGGTTTAGTGATAAAATGGCGGCTCGAAAAAGTCAATGTGAAAAATGGCTTTGAAACAGGCTGGAAGAGGTCAACAGAGAGGGCTGAAAGGTTATAAAACGAACACGGGTCGACTAATTGGGATGGACTTTTGTTGTTCTTGTATTTTTTAATTCATACAAAGAAGAGGAATAAACTAGAAATTAACTGCATGAAAAAACTAGTGTATTCAATTCAATGCAATATTGATGAAAAGGAAGGAAAAAAATGAGTGGGAAAGTTGATGTACTTTTAGCAAATAAGGTATTTATGCACGATCATGGTTAGTTGATGAAGTAGATGACGATAAAGATGAGTTCCATGAGGAGGTCACACCCAATTCGGAGAATATGGTGAGTGGAGCATCAGAAGAAGGCCTACCAAGAAGGAGTAGAGCTCGCCTAGAGTAAGTGAGAGAACCCGATGAAGATGATTTTGTATTTGATGAAACGACGGATGAGGGAGATGATGAAGAAGTGTTTGACTTTTACGATTTGAACTAGGAACGTGATGAGGCTATATGCAAATGAAGAAATAGATTTATGCTTATGCTTATTTTACTACTGAGTTTATGATGGAAGTTTGAGTTTATGTTGCCATTGAGAACTTTGGAGTATTGGAGTATGTTGGACTTGAAGACTATGAACTTTATGGATTGTTGCTTATATTGCAAATTATTATGCTTAATTATATAGTTTATATGACAGAACACAAGGGTTAAATATGAGAATACGTCAATTTAATATAAACCTTATAATTTTCGTCTAAAGACCGTAAAACTGCTTAAAAGGTGAGAGTTCATTCACCGTACTGCTCTCATACATCGTTTTTTAGAACACTAACCTTAACTACCATAAAAAAATAAAGTTCACCTTAACTAAAACCTAATTAATATTGTTAATATGACAGTTTCGAATAAATATATTCAGTCATATCAACAAGAAACAGTTTATTAAGACTTTCTATTAATAAAATGTCTTTCTTAAATTTTTACTATTAAGATATTAAGTTAAATGGATATTAATATAGAGATGAGATTCCGGTACGAATGCCTCTTATGATGTAAAATGATTTTTATTTGTTACACCGGCTTAAAATATGTGATTCAGATTAAAAAATATTAAGAAAATAGTGCAATTCAATGGCCTGTTTAGTATATGTCTTACATGCGTTAATAATTTACACGGATGCTATATACAACCCGGTGTCTTTACCAAACACCGCCCGACCACTCGCGTTCTGCGAGGTCACGTACCCTCGCGTAACGCGAGTAGTTCATGTCAGATAACGTTGTTGTGCACCATTAATAAATGTCTTGACCCCACCTAACTATAATAACTACCTCTTATTTTAAGTAAACCGTAACACCTATTAACCCTACCATAACACCTCTTTTTATCATCTTTCACCTCTTTCACCCTCCATTAAAACCCATTTTCAAAACCTTCAAACTTCAAAACACTCTAAAAACACCAAAAACACCAAAAACAATGGAATATGAAGAGGAAATCAACAAAGGAATGAATGGAGATGGTGGTTCATCAAGTTACCATGCAAATGAGGTAATGTTCTTACTTAATTTTTGAATTTTAATTTGTTTTGCACCATTAAGAGCTAAAATGAAGTTATTATGTTGTATTTCATGTTAAATGTAGTAGTAGTAGTAAGTGTTGAAGAGATGACTTTTGCATATAATGTCCAAAAGTTTTGTTCTTCAACCTTATTTTGTTTAGGGTTTATGCTTTTAGGGTTTTTAATGTAGAAAATTTAGATTTGTTCATGTTTGTGTTAAATGACCCCGTTTCACTGTGTTTCAACCTTAGCAAGTAACGTGAGATGTGCTCCCTCTCGTAGAACGCGAGAAATTGCTAATTATAGTATTAACTCTTTATTGTGTATAAGTGAATTTTTCTTTGTTCACTGGATTGAATGCAATCCAGTTGAATTACTACACCTACCCCTTGCGGAATACGAGACCCGTTTCGCCACCGTCATTTGATTTAGGGATTGACTTTGGTGATTATCATCAACCATCTACATATGAATTGCCCGTGCCATCTACTTATCAAGTGCCCGTGACACCTACATATGAATTGCCCGTTCCATCTACTTATCAAGTGCCATGAAGCTATGATGCGTTTGATTCACAGTCTGCTAACCCACCTACAAACGTAGGAGAGGAGATGTGGTTTCTTCCTTCTTTACGCACTGCACCAAAGTTTGATAGTCTCGTATGCGAGGAAGATGTTGTTTCTAGGGATTATTCGGAATATTTCACCACGGAGCAAGTGTTTGCCTCTAAGGAGATTGGTCATTTGTGGGTGTTGAATGTTGCAAAGCAACATAAGTTTATGATCTCTATTGGAAGGAGTGTACCATCTAAACCGGGGAAAAGTGGAAAGGTTCAAATCATTTGTGAGAAAGGGGGAAGTTATAAGCCTAAAGGTCTCGGAGTTAGAACAAACACAAAGAGCAAGAAAACGGGGTGTCCATTTTAGTTGAAGCTCATGGAGAACTGTTTTGAAGAAAATTGGAGAGTAACAGTTGTTTGTGGTTTGCACAACCATCCTATTGGAGATACTTTGGTCGGGAATGCATTTGTTGGGAGGCCAACCCCTGATCAAAAGAAAATGGTTCGTGAGATGGTACTTTCTCACTGTTCTCCAAATCAGATTTACACTGAGATAAACAAGGATCCCGGAAGTTGCACAAAGAAGAGACAAGTGTACAATTTGGTAAAAGATATAAGGGAAGAGGAAATGGAAGGTAGAACCGTGGTTCAAGAATTCTTTCACCAATGCAAAGACAACAACTACTTCATGGAGTATAGGCCAAGTGCAAATAATCCTTCGATAATAGGCGACTTGTTCTTTGGTAGCCCCGAATCAATGAAACTCTTAAAGGCGTTTCCATATGTCCTTTTATTGGATTCGACTTATAGCACGAACAAGTAAGTATTTATCATTCTATTTTTATGTTGTATTTAAAAATTCATGAGAATTTTAAGATTTATGGTAAAAAACACTTCTCGCGTAACGCGAGGACACCCCACCTTGCGTAACGCGAGGAATTTCCTTGATTCAATATTTCTGCATTTTGGAATATACCGACTCTGGAATAGAGTACATTCTCGCGTTACGCAAGGTGGGGTGTCCTCGCGTTACGCGAGAATGTGCATTACAGATGCTATTCCGCAGTCAAACATTTAAGACTCTGAATTAAAGGTGTAATCTTTCTGTATTTTGGTCTAAGGTACAATGTTCCCTTCCTGGAGATAGTCGGTTTGACTTCTACATGGAAGAATTTTGTTGTATGCGGGGTATGGTTAGAGGCAGAGAGCGAGGACAGTTATTTGTGGGCGTTGCAGCAGCTGCAGACGATGTATTTGAGAATAGGAGCATCGCCTACTTGTTTCGTCACAGACCGTGAGATGGCTCTTATGAATGCAATGGACATGTTATGGCCAAATGCAAAGTTTCTCTTATATAGACGACATGTAAGGAAGAACATAGAGGCGGGAGGCAAGATAGCTATGGGCACACAAGCATTGGGGGTTCATATTTCTAATGATTATTATGACGTGTTCAACCAAACCACTGAAGAAGGTTACAACAAAAGGTTGAAGACACTTGAGAATGAATGGGGAGCTTATCCAACCGTATTGAACTACGTGAGAAAGAATTGGCTAAACCCTTACAAAGAAAGACTTGTTTCAGCATGGGCGGATAATGTCTTCACTCTCGGGAATAACATGAAAGATAGGTATGTTCTCTAATTTATGTCTACCTTCTATATTTGAGAATAGGAGCTTCTGTAATGCACATTCCCGCGTAACGCGAGATGAGTACACCTCGCAGAACGCGAGAATTTGCACATTACAGAATGATGCAAAGTCATTGTTTTGTATTTGCATATTATGTTTGTTCTTATTGTTTTTCGAACATTTTAGAGTTGGAGGAGCACATTCGTGTCTTAAGTCTTACTTGGCAAGTGGAAAGGGTAGGATAGACACAATGTTCGGTGAATACAAAACAATGGCGGTGAACTGTAATATCCCTCATTTCTAGTATAATTTCTCTTTAATTTGGATGATTTAGAAATCTGTTTTGTTCAAGCAGTCATTTCTATCCATTTATACATTGTTTGATATAGTACGCAAGATCTTGAGTTATAGTCTATACTTTAAATGATCGAGATAAACACCATTTATGGAGTTTATTAGTTTAGTCGTTGGATAAGAAAAATGTAATATCTTTGTTTCCAATAGATATTTCACATATTGCTAAGAGTTTTTAGAAATTTTATTTTAATTTAATTACGATATATATATATAGCGTTGAGATTGTACGTAGTGATAGTTTAAGATGTATATATATATATATGATTACTATGTTGGTATTTTGATAAATTTACTATCTATATTTTATATGTAAAACCGAATATTGTACGAATCCAGAATGTATAGGACAGTCCTGGAGTATATTAATTATTTTATATGTAAAACCGAATATTGTACAAATCCATAATTCTTGATGAATTAAGTTCTCACATATCCTTGTTTGTAATTTGGATTAAGTGCATAAATGTTTTATGTGGTTGCCTTTATATGCGACTTGTTGTGATACCTAATGTGTCAAGTTATTTGTTTGGCTTTGTATGGTAGATTAGAATTTGCTTCTATGATTTATGTTGTTGTGGTTGATAAGTCGATGTTGCGTGTGCTTGTAGTTGATGAACTTATACCCTGGCGTGTGGTTTGTGGTTACGCGATGGAGGTGTATTTGTTGTGTTATCTTCTGTTATTGTGGATAAAGAATTGATGTTGTTTGTGCTTGTGTTAAAGTGGTGTTATCTTAATGATGTGTTGCATGGTATGATTGATTGTATGTGGGTGAGCGCGTGAGGTGCATTGTGATTTGCTATCTTGTGTGTTTGACTAAGTGTTGATTCTGTTGTGCTTGTTAAGTATCATTGTGTGTTTGATATGTTGATTGTGTTTATGCTTTGGTTTATGTGTTGTATGTAAATTGCAGTTTAGTTTCTTGAGATGTAGTTTGATTGCGGGTTCATCCCCTGAGATCCCAACTTCTAACCCAGGTTACTCTGGGGTATCCTTTTGCTTCCGTTGGTTACAGGATATTATCTTGTACGATTTGGTAGCTGCATGGAGGATTTGGAGGTGCTCGACGGTGGTGCTAGTTTAGTGTCTAGACTTGCATATTTTATATTTTAATTTTCGTATTGGGTTTTAGAATATCTTTGTATTATAGTTGCTTCCGCTGTAGTGTTCGTTATGTTGTTGTCTTTAGCCTGGTGGATTTCGGGTGGAAATCCACGACGGTAACGCCCAGGAGTTGGGGTGTTACAAATTGGTATCAGAGCGAGGTTAGGTGATCTGTGTGTTGGGTGTTGGGTGTAGTGTCTTACTTTAATATTAAGTGAGTCTAGAAATAGCACCGTCGAGCCGCCAACGTCTTCCATGATATTTGTGGTTAGTAAGTTGTTTTGTTATTAGTGTTATATTATTATATGTTTTTATATATAGTTCTATACGAGTGTGTAGATTTGTATTTTGGGACTTCGTTCTCCCGCGACTACTATATTTTATATAATTTGAAATATTATTTTATTGGTTTCCACCGATATGATTATGGGTGCGGGGTAAGTCGGTGAGGAAGTGACCCCCGGGTATGACCATGCGGCTAGGAGGGACCCCTTCTAAAAGTGCAAATGTTTTGGGGAGTGCTCAAGTAGAGACTCAGTCGGGGAAAGAAGTTGATTATTGGATAATGGGCAACGTGTAGAGCTGAATGCTGATCGTTGTGTGTCATGAGTTGAGGCCGGAGGGTGCCATGAAAAGGTTTTGAGGCCTTTGAGTTGTTTTGAAAGATGGTTATTAAGAAATCGGTTTGAGACTGATTAGTTATATTTATGGATGAGATTAGTTATTGATGCGAGTATATTATGGTTAGTTGTTCTGATGAGTTGGCGTTTTAATTATGCTAGTGGTTTGTTGTATTTAGATGTGTTTGAATTGTGTAAGATGATTCTTGCTCATAATCGATCCGGGTGATTATATTCTCACCTGTTTATGTTTTCCTGTGTTAATTGAGGTGGGATAGTCACACCACTTTGTGTTGTTTGTGTGTTTGAGATATTGATTTTCTACAAGCTAGTGGTCTTCTTGTTTTGTGTTGATTGCAATTGCTTACTTTCCAGTTTCGAGAACGAAACTAGTTTTAAGGGGTATTGTATGTAATATCCCTCATTTCTGGTATAATTTCTCTTTAATTTGGATGATTTAGAAATCTGTTTTGTTCAAGCAGTCATTTCTATCCATTTATACATCGTTTGATATAGTACGCAAGATCTTGAGTTATAGTCTATACTTTAAATGATCGAGATAAACACCATTTATGGAGTTTATTAGTTTAGTCGTTGGATAAGAAAAATGTAATATCTTTGTTTCCAATAGATATTTCACATATTGCTAAGAGTTTTTAGAAATTTTATTTTAATTTAATTACGATATATATATATAGTGTTGAGATTGTACGTAGTGATAGTTTAAGATTTATATATTTATGATTACTATGTTGGTATTTTGATAAATTTACTATCTGTATTTTACTTGTGCCCCTATGATCAAGAGAAGTGTGCACAAACTGTTATAAAAATTGAGAGAGTAAATACTCCTCTAAAAGAGCCGGCTATTTCAAAGCACACCGGGGGTCGTCCAGTCGGAGCTCCTAACAAAGAGCCAAGGTCAACGCAAAGAAGACCGTCTGCATGGGAGCACACTAATGTCGAGATGGATGCTAGAGCTTTGGAAGAAACACCTCCAGAGAAGCAAAGAAATATAATGCTTCTAATTCTGAAACATTCAAGAAACCAAAGATTAAGGCGATTGGCAAGTACAAGCCTCAGATACCTGCGTCAATGCACACCTATGTGAATGGTTGGTTTGAAGTAAATGGAGATGAAAATTGTGGATATAGATCAATAGCGTATGAGACGGAGGAGAACCAACACTTATGGAGGGAAGTAAGAGATTTGATTATAGCTACATCTAGTTGAAGGAACTTGGATTGGACCTCAAGAACAACCAACTTTGGAGAGCGTCCTATACCAACTTACATGAGAAGGAATAGGAAGGGCTCCAGAAGATCATTGGTTAGCAAACCCGGAAATGGAATGTCTTGTGGCATCCACATACAACGCAGTGTTCGTAACTGTGGGAAAAAACGCTAACTACACATTCCTTCCTCTACAACTTCCTGCTTGGTGGGGACCAGGGTGCACACTTTCCACGATCTGCTTATTTTATATTGAGAGGGAGAAACATTTTGTTCCGGTAAGTTTCTAATCTTCTTTTGAATTACTTACTAATATGCAACTTCCTAACGTTGTTGTTTTATTGTAGTTGCGTCTTCAAGAAAACTGCTCATTACCTCCCGTGTTTACTCCTTGGTGGTGAAACGCTGAATATGATGCTCATTGTTTGCACGATCTTGTGGCACATCGATGTGATGCCTATAGTTTAACGTAGTTGAATTTATGTAGCCCACCTCGCGTTCTGCGAGAAAATGCCCATTTTCTACTGAACATTCCCTTTCTGCAAAAGTTGTTGAATATGCACCAATGCAGAAACTTAACACAACCTAATGCAGATGAATAAAAAAAGAGTTAGATAATTACCATCTCTGGTAACATATATAATATCGAGCGCGCCTCTATTGTCCCTTCCGACTTGCCCCTTCTTCAGCTCTAAATTATGAGGCATCCAACGGTAAACCCATGGTTGTGCTTCCGTCCACCGAGGTCGTTCAGTAGGTCAAAACTGTGGGAAATAATTGTAGATCCATGCCTAGGAAATATAAATTACGTAAAAATATGAAAACATAAATAAGTAGGTAAATTAAATGCTTAGAAAGCAAAATACCTGCAACAAGGTGTAACAAAAAGACATCTGGGCACAGTTCTGGCGTGTGCATACCCCCAGCTGCCTATACAGATGTACCAAAGCAGCCGAGCCCCACGAGATGTTCGAAGCTATGTCAAAGGATTTCACAGAAGGCCCATATCTAAGCCGGATCAAGTTCTGTGACTTGTCGGGAAATAAGATCGAGGCAGCAGTATACAACACCCAACCTAATCCCTTTCGTTCTTCAGAAAGGGTTTAACAATGACTCCTAAACTCCTCGGCTTTCATCCTCCCAGAATCGCACGTGTCATAATCTATACCAAAAATTTCCGCCCCCCCACTTGGCATAGTAAATTTTAATTTCTTCATGACTAAGCTTGGAACCCAATTTCTTTTTTGGTGCCATAGCTTTCCCATTTATGGCAAGGCCTAATATCTTATACACATCAAGAAGACCAATAGTAATCTCACCACAAGGGAGGTGGAATGAATTTGTCTCCGGTTGCCATCTTTCTATGAACGCTTCAATCAACGGGAAGTCGATTTCGTCGTACATCATTTGGGGGAGAGTTGACAATCCAACTGCACCGGGAATCTCACACCAATCATTGTCGTCTAATGGCCAATGACTACTCTGTTTTGTCCTTTGTTGTGGCTTCATCGGACCTTTGATCTGCAGGAAAAAATACATATTATATTCTGCAGAAAAAATTAGCTAAAAATGCAGACAGAAAATGCAGAGAAGGAAGAAAATGCAGTTAATGTGCAATTGCTCGCGTTCTGCGAGGTTGCACACTCTCGCGTTCTGCGAGGGGTGCCATCTCGCGTTCTGCGAGAAAATGCACAGTTTCTGCAGTCTCTGCAGAAACTGTGCAAACTGGATTATACCGCTGAATAAAAAAAATGACTTACAGTCCCTTTTTGGATGTGGTAAGCCACATGTGCTTCAAATCCCTTAAGCAACTCGGGATCTTCTGGACCTCCAGCTACGCTTTGAGTGAACTCAGGATCATATCTTGACTTCTTCTTCTTCTTCTTCTTCTTCTTCTTCTTCTTCTTCTTCTAAGCTTGTCCACTTCCCTCAACATTTCCATGACCCATGTCTTGATGAACACTTCCCTCACCATATCCACCGCCCCAACTTTGTCCAGCCCACCCCTGTCCACATTCCACTAGTGCACCGTGTGGAATTAAATTGTCCCAGCTACCCGGTTGTCCACATGAATAACTATCTTGGGAAAAAAATGTCCCAGCCACCACAAGGGTAAGCCCCTTGGTATGAACCTCCTGGTTCTCTTGCACTAGGCACAGAACAGTCTGCCCCCACCATAATTATGGACACTACTGTAATCCAGATATGCTTCGGGGAGTCCATTAGGGTACACCTCTGGTAAGTTTGTAGGACGCTCAAGGTCGGGGAGTTCCTCGGGGAAGAGCTCTACGGGTGTTGTCTTCTTTGCTTTCCTCTTCCCTTTTGGGTTTTCAACCGGTGGTTCTTCCCTCACAATGTTTCGGTTTTTCCGACGAGTTGAACGACCAGGACGTTCCATTACCTAAAACAATACAAAGTAAAATCAATAAATAAACGAATGCGGAAAAAAACACAGAAAAAAAAAGTGCAGAATACACATGTTCAGCAGAAGGGGGAATTGCCAGTTATGGCAATTCCTCGCGTTCTGTGAGGGCGTGTCTCTCGAGTTCTGCGAGGGTACCCTTCTCGCGTTCTGCGAGGTGTGACGTCACGCGTGATTTTACACATTCTTCTCCGGTCATCTCATTCATTCCGGCCAGTTTCCGACAACATTTCAACACAAATTCAATATTTTAACTAAAAAACCTATCAATTTAAGTAAATTACCAAATAAACATTAAAACCCAAAATAAAATGTAAACCCTAATCAAAAATCCTAACCCTAATGAATTTCAACCTATTGAACATAAAAAAACATTCACTCATCAACCATAATTCATAATCATCATCTTTCTTCCATTCCAAACAACCAATCTATCTATCTATATATAAAAATTGATGGGTTTGAGAAAGTAATGACAATTGGGACTAATTAATGTTTAAATTTAATTTTACCTTTTTTTTTATCTCCTATTATCCAATGATAATTGAGATTTATTAAATGTCTAATAAAATCATAATTATCTGTTTAATTGGTTAGTATTTCCATCATTTTAATCCTTTTTTTCTTCACTCTTCACCTCTAATCCGTACGACGATGAAGAACATTCCGAGCAACGGAAACGACTATGTGATTTGGTACATATATAAGAGATATTCAATTCATTTTATTATAATTTACTAGAAAATACATATATGAAAATATATATTAAGTATATGAATATAGACAAAAACAAAATGTATTTGGCTCGCGCAAAGCGCGGGCAATGACCTAGAAAGTTGTCATTAAGTCGTCATTACTTTGTGGCCTCTTGAATTCCTCTTCTGATTTCAACTTTTGATCTTCCGACTGAGATTTCTTATTGAATTTCCCATCAAGTCGTTGTTACTCTACTGGATATTGTATTCACCGTTACTCATGGTTATTGTCAATTTGTAATTGAACAAATCAATTTGCTATTTTATCACTTCTATTGTTCGTCTATTTTTGTGTTGATGTCTTGATGTGCAGGTTAAATTTACTTTGGCTTAAATTGCATAAAATTATGCCCTGAAAAAGATTGTAAATATATAATTAGTTCAATCCAATTTTGAGATGAAAAACCGTAAATACCTCGCGCGTAGCGCGGGTGTCCGATTCTAGTACTATATACAATCATTTCTAAATCAACATTCAATATCAAATCATATAATATGCAATTTCCTATACTAACAACATATATTCATCTAGAATCAACATTAGAAAGCATAAGGGAAAAAGAAACATACCTTAATTGAATATTTGTGTTGAAAAGAGGATGAATCTGAATTGCTCCACCGTCAAATCAACATTAGAAACCCAAACCGTAGAACAACTTTGCATGCTTCTTTAAACAAAAAACTAATCATCTATCATAATCACTGGTTGCTCCACCGTCAAATTCTTCATGTCTATAATTAACTAAAATAGTGTAAAATAGGCATATCATTCAAACTTTGAACATGAATAACAAAATCAAATAGTAAAGTATAGAGTTTACTAACCTTCTTCCACCTCTTCTAAGTCAAGCAAGTTTTCTTCAATTGAAAAATGACCATCATATTTGGCTAGCCAAGATTAAGCAGCGTTTTTTTGAAGCTTTATTAATTAATCTCTATATAACTACTAAAGCAAAACACCTTTCTCCAATTCTAGCAATGCCACGTGGCATACTCTTCATTCAGGCCATCCACTTGTCTTCATTCCATTGGTCACGATTGCTTACTATTTATTGTAATTTTCTAAAAAATTGATTAAATTTGAAAAATCACGTGCAAAAATATCACAAAAAGATTGTTTAAGATCTTTCAGATTACAAAAAGATTTTTATGTGTTAATTTTTTAGATTTTAACCTCACGATATCATATTATGTTATTTTACAAATTTATAATTTTATTTTTATGATATGAAATATCACAAAAAGATTGATTTCTTAATAAATAAGAGAAAAAATTATATTTTTGTGTTATAGTAGTGTTTTAAATTATATAGTTTTATATATGTTGAAATCAATATATTTAAATTTGTTAAAAATTGACTTCTGATAATTTGATCAAATAAGATTTTTCGTATAAAAATTTATTTATATTCGTCGTTTATTATATTTAAAATTTTAAAACTTAATTATATATCAATATCATTTTAAGATATCAACTTATTTTCATATAAAATTATATATTACTTAATATTCCGTACTACTTGTTAACTATATCGAGTTATATAAACCCGCGCATTGCGTCAGAACTAGGATAGTACATTATAAAAGGGAAGATAGGGGAGAGTGTGAGTCTGTCTGAGATCGTGAGATTGCAAAACAATTTGATCTTTTGCGTTTTCTTTTTTTTATTTCTTATTTTAAATTAAAACTAGAAGTAGATACTAGTTAAATCTATTGCACTAAGCTTATTTAGTAATTTAGTTCTAAGTTTAAAATTATATTGTATATATCCTCGGTTAATCGGTTAACCGAGGTTAGAAAAACTCAAAATCGTAACCGTACCGAATAACCGTATAATGTTTCGGTTGGTTAACCGTAACCGTAAGTCGGTTTTTCTTCGGAACGGTTAACCAATAATTTGATCGGTTTTTCGTTACGGTTTTCTGGTTACGGTTTTTTTTGCCCGCCCCTATGCACAAACATATTAAACACATTTAAGTCAACATCTTGCACTCCAATAAAAAAAATACATGCACAAAATGTTGAATTTGCATGCACTTATTTTTCACTTAATGGCTAGGTCGTCTCCGCCTTGCACTTTGTAAGTACTTTTAAATAGGCCCTTACTATTTAACGCCCACCCTTTTTGCTATTTACCGCCCAGGTCATCCGTGCGTCACGCACATCCGTGCGTCACGCATAGATTAAATCCGTGCGTGACGCATGGTTTTAATCCACACGCCACGCACGGAACAAAACCATGCGTGACGCATGGACACAAACCACGCGTCACGCATGGATTTTTTCCCTATAAAAGCCCAAAAACATCAAACCCTACCATTTTGTCATATTCTTCAACAACAACAACGGCGGCTGCAATCCATAACGCACCATTTTACCCCAAAATCCATCTTTCTCATCATCTTTTTTGCATATAAGGTATGTAAACATTAAGATTTCATTGTTATGGTATGGTATTGATGTATATATGAGGTTTTCATGTTGTTTTGATGATATTTACTTCAAAATCCAATGTGTATGTTAATTAGTTGATTAGAAATGATTAAACTTGTAATATATGAATGGATTGTGTACTTTGTTGATAATTTATTGACAAATTTGATATTTTCATGTGTATATAGTTTATTAGGGTTTTGATATTGAATTAGGGTTTTGTGAATTAGGGTTATGAATTAGATTGTTGAAATTTGGTATGGTTTTAATGAAATTATTGAAAAACTGTTATAATTTTGGAAAAAGTGTTGAGATTAGGGTTTGAAAGCCATGGAAAAACTGCAGAACACAAATTCTGGAATGTGCAATTCCATGCGTCACGCATGGCTTGAAACCATGCGTCACGCATGGATGGAAGCCATGCGTGACGCATGGAATTGCACATTCCAGAATTGTGTTCTGCAGTTTCAGATTGTATTTGATGATATGCTGATTGAGTTTTTGATGATATGCTGATTAAATTCAGTAAACTGATTAATTTTGTGGAATTGCACATTTTATGATGTAGATATGGATGGTGGTCGTCGACCTGGACGGGATACTCGTCAAAGAAACAGAGATCTGAAGAAAAAAGATCTCATAGTTCCAAAACAAAGGAAGAAGAAGAATAGACAAGAATCGCCTCCTCGTCGTTTAGAGTTTTCTGATGAGATACAACAGCAACAACAACAACAACAACAACAACAGCAACAACTAGCTTTGTCTGCTGCAGGTTTCGATCCCCAGGGTTCCCCTCATTACTTTCCTGGCACCCCCATTCTGATCCCACATCAAACTATGTTTCCACAACAAACACAGTTTTCAGGCTATCCGGGCTATCCACAACATGACCAATCATTTGTGGAGATGATGAGGCAAGCTACTGGTTCTCATCACTTTCAGAACCCTCAGACGGGTGATGACCAGTACGCACTGGTTGCTTGTAGCAGTGCAGGGCCATCAGCTGGGGGTGCCAATGGTGATTCTGATTCTGATTATGACCAGGAGCATGAGCATGAGGAACAGGGTCAGGAAGAGGATCGGACCTATGAGAATGTTCATGAAGAACATGAAGAAGCGGAAGAGCAAGAGGAGCAGGAGGAACAACCCAGAAGACGACGACGACGACAACCTCCGGTCAAAAACATATACGTCCCTCAGTTAGAGGGGGGTACTCCTGGAGGTCCACAAATTCCGGAGCTGCTCATAAGCTTTGAAGCTCATACAGCCTTTTTTGTGCAAAGAGGAAAGGTATGTAATTAGAATTTGGTTTATAGATTCAATACTTATCATAACTAATTTGGTTTATAGAATTTGTGATAATAAATTTGTTAATGTATGAATTGATTTGATTAACCAAATGGATTATTTGTTGAAATATTTGTAGTTTTGTTGAAAATTTGGTTAAGGTGTGCTGTACAGAATGCAGAAACTGCAGTTTCTGCATTCTGTGTAATGCAAATCCATGCGTGACGCATGGTTCATGTCCATGCGTGACGCATGGTTCATGTCCATGCGTCACGCATGGTTCATGTCCATGCGTGACGCATGGTTCATGTCCATGCGTCACGCATGGTTCATGTCCATGCGTGACGCATGGATTTGCATTACACAGAATGCAGAAACTGCAGTTTCTGCATTCTGTACATTGCACCTTAACCAAATTTATGCAGTTTTTGTATTCTGCAGTTTCTGGAAAAAATTTATGCGTTATTAAAATTATTTGTGTTACGTAATCAATTTACAGGATAGAGGCGTACTCCCTTACCAGACAAGACAATCCCAGCTGAAAGATTGGGAACTTAATTCTGACTTGTCATGGGGTAATCACGCAATTGCAACGGAGCTGACTCATCTCAGGGTATTGATGTACGATGTGATTGATTATCCGCTCATCTGCGCCTTTATAGAAAGGTGGCATCCTGAAACAAATAGCTTCCACATGCCATTTGGTGAGATGACAGTGACGTTGCTCGACATCAAGAAGCTGATGTTGCTTCCTATTCACGGGAAAGCTATGGTGACCGACCCCACCGCTTCAGTCGGGAGAACTACGAACAAGAACTTTTTTGGTGAAAAGGGACGGCAAAATTTTCATCTTCAAAATGAACAGCTCGATAGTTATTGGATGAGCGCGAAAAAGTTTAAGGCGCACATTGAGGGCCTAAATGATCCCGTAGTTCATGGAATGGGATATATATTCCACTTGCTGGCTTCCACAATCTTCACTGACAAGTCACAACATAAGCTCCCGATGAGATTTGGTGCATTTCTAGGGAGTGTTGAAGAGGCAAGAAGTATTTCTTGGGGATCTGCGGCGCTAGCATATTTCTATCGCCAAATGGGCATCGCTACACGCCAAAATTGTGGTTTGATCTCATTTTGTTTCACTCTCCTTCAAGTAAGTTTTTAATTATTTAGGAACTACATTTTTTAGCAATCATAACTTATTTCTATGGTTTTAATGCTAACTATATTTTTTAAATGGTAGGGTTGGATATACACATACTTCCCATCCTTAGCAGCTGGTGTTCGGCGTAATCCTGGTTGGTCAGTTGATCATCCTTATGCGTTTCGGTTTCTACCAGAGGAAGCGTTGCCGAACTACGACCCTGAAGCACGAAACTACAGAGCTGAACTAGATGCAATGAGGGCGGATGAGGTATTTGTGTTGCATTTTGTTGACATTTTTAAGCCTCAGTTTTTTTTGCAATTCCATGCGTCACGCATGGATCTGTGTCATGCGTCACGCACGAATCAGATCCATGCGTCACGCATGGAATTGCAAAAAAAACTGAGGACTTTTTTTCATCATCTTTGCTTGGACCTTTAATGAAATTACTGTTTGAGTAATGGAAGACGTTGATATTGTTTTTAGGTTAATTGGAACCCGTATGGTGAAATCGACTTCAGTGATCCTGCCTATGCTCCTGCTCTTTTTTTCGGGGTGCTGAGCTGCATGGACATAACCGAGCCCCACCATCCCGATAGGTCGCCTAGGCAGTTTGGTAGGGTGCAGATGATTCTCAGGCCTCCAATTTCACCCCTTAGAGCCCATAGGCTCATCAGCCCTAGGTCATATGTGGTGAATTATGATAGAATGGCGTGGAGTTGGGAGGGGATGGATATCCACAGGGCGACCCTGGAGCAGATGGGACCACCTGCGCAGACAGGTTTTGAAGAAGCTCCGGAGTATCTTATGTGGTACATCCCCCGCACTCATCGATTTCTGATACCCGGCAGACACGCTAGCTTGGAAGCACAGCAGGTATTACATTTATCTCATGTAACTTGAGATCTTGATTTTTCTTTAAGTTTGATTTAAGGTAAACATTATGCAAATAGCTGATTTCAATATTTAATTTTATTTGTAGGTTTTTGACAGGGTCTATGATCACTTGTCACCATATGCAACCTTGCCTGATCCGTATGATGTTTCTGCAATGCATGGAGCCATAACCGAGGTCCTTCAAGATATTGAGCCGTGGACAACTATGTATCAACAACATCGGTGGTGATCTTGTTGGATTGGGTTCGATTGTTTTTTATGAACTGTTTGTTTTCAGATTTTCAGGATTGTCCGTTTTTCGTAAGGATTGTTTGTTATGACGTTGTTGAACTTTTCATTTCTGGTTAGACAAATGGATGGATTTGTTGGATTATTTGTTTAGGGTGCACAAGACATAAATCTGCATTCTGTTAGTCAAATGTCGAACCATGCGTCACGCACAGATGAGTTCCATGCGTCACGCACGGTTTGCTTCCATGCGTGACGCATGGAATTGTTAACCTACGCCTATAAATTGACTCCCTCAGCATACCATTTCCACTCATTAATCTCTCCTTTTCACTCCCTCAGCCTGTAAGTTGATTTTTGAAGTTCTTCTTTGAAGCTCCATATTCCACATCTTATTCCTTACTTTCTCACTTGTTTTCTTACATTGTATTACAGATTGGAAACCAACATGGCATCATCCTCATCATCATCTTCAATACCACAAGAAGGTAGCACCATTCAGTGTCCAAATAAGAGGTGTAGGAAGTCTATCACGGTTTTCAGCGCTAATGACAAGATGAGACCAGACCAGTATGGCCGAAGGTTTTTTACATGCCAATGTAACTTCAGGTGGGTGTTTCTTGATCCTGTGTATGACCGTCATCATCTCCGTGTTATGACGAAATTGCTGGAGGAAAACCGGACTATGGCAGCGAAACTGGGAATCTTTAACGAAGAGAAAGATTTGGAAACGGCTAAATGGTGGGTGAAGGAGCTCTATGAGGATTTTGAAGAGAAACCAGCCGATTCTGACGATGCGTAGTGGTCTTAGTATTTCGTTCCTTTTAAGATGTAATGTGAAGTGTCTTGGTGTTTTGTCTTTGTTATGTTCGTTTTAATTTACGTTTCAAGAATGAGTCTTTTTTATGCTGTAATGAATCTGTTTTATTTTGTAATGTATCGGTTTTTTGTTGAAACGTATCTGTTTTATGTTGTAATATATCTGTTTTATGTTGTAATTCTGATGTCTCCTTTTCATAAGACTACTCATATGTCTCCTTTTGACAAGACAACTCATATGTCTCCTTTTGACAAGACAACTCATATGTCTCCTTTTGACAAGACAACTCATATGTCTCCTTTTGACAAGACAACTCATATGTCTCCTTTTGAGAAAACAATTCGGAAGTGTTGCAATTCCATGCGTGACGCATGGACACGAACCATGCGTGACGCATGGATTGAATCCATGCGTGACGCATGGAATTGCATTTTTCCTACAGAATGCAGAAATTCCATTTCAGATGCAAAGCACCTATTTCACGTGAAATGTAACCCAAAAATACCACATAAAGACTGAAATGTGCATCAAAAGATACAACCTTACAACATTAGAAGGTCATTCGAAGCTCGAAATAAAATACACATTACAACATTGTCTGGACTGACAATAACTCTTGAACTAGTAATCGTTTTCATCATCGTCTGGAATTGTGATCCTTTGTTTGGACGATTGATGTCCTCCTCTTTTCGGGGGGGTGTAAGCCCCACATCTTTGCCACACTTCGTCATACAAGGCCGCAGCAGATTCTTCACAATTACGCTCCCAAAGATTATAAACAGGTGGTAGTGGACATCCATCCTTCAGGCGAATCTGAGATAGATTTTATGGAATTGCATAATTAAATTTACATGTAATGCACTAGGTAAATAGCAATTGAAAAAAACATACCGGGATGAAATGTTCTTGCTGTGTGAGTAGTAATAGGCAAACAACTTGCATCTTGGCTCCAGGTTGACCATACCAAGTCGGAAGTCTAAGAGGTAGGAATGTCTGTTTAATTTGCTCGCCTAGACACACAAAGACACAATTACATGCCGAAGCCACCAAACATGCCATTTCTGGTACGGTAAGCCACTTATCCCTTGGAGCTGAGTAGTAATCGCTTTCCCATGTAAGTTGATGTATAGCGGACTCCAATGTTGGATTTACTTCTCCACCAATCCACGTGCCTTTAAGTAAATGCCAAATCTCTTTAGCCTTTCTTATCATCTCTTCTCGTATGAACTTCCAATGCTCTTGGGTCCCACCTGTTACATGACTCTCAAAAACAGATTGAGTGACGGAATATTTTGGATAAAGTGTACATTAGAGTGAAGATAATATCGGTCACCTGTTTCCATAGAAATAGATCTAAACCCGCAGTTTCCATCGGCTCTGATGTCAAACCACCCCTCCACATATGGTCTCATGCACATTGGTATCTTTCTAATGTACTTAGAAGGCGCATACATTTTTTGTGGAGCGGGAGGTGCACCAAAGGGTTTAGGAACCCTTTGCTTCTTGGGAGGTGTTTCTTCCAAAGCTCTAGACCTCATCTCTTGGTCGGTGTATTCCCATGCTGACTTCTTTCTTTGTGTAGATCTAGGCACTTTGTTAGGAGCTCCTTGGGGACGACCACCGGTGTGTTTCGAAATAGGCGGCTCTTTGAGAGGTGTATCCACTTTAGCTATCTTTCTGACAGATTCAATACACTTCTCTTGATCATGTGGTGACAAGGTGTTCCATGTTTCTTCATAAAATTCATCAAATAAACGTCTTGCCACGTTTTTCTTAGTTTCAAGATGACACTGTGTATCCACTTCTTCCAAAGACAACGTACTCCAAAAAGGATGCAAAGACACGGGCTGAATTGGCATTTGTTTCTTCACACAAGTCGCAAGGTCATGGACACACAGCATCCCGTCTCTGACCTTGGTTGCACAATCGCAATATTGTGCATTGTACATGCCTTGTACACCTTTGTCGTATTCTTTAATCAAGAGCTCCATTGCCTTGTACGAAACTTTGCACTTCAAATGTACAAACAAAGATGTTTGGTGAACAAGTCTAAACGTCTTTGTTAGACTCTCGTTAAATGAACCCAATATCTTTTTCAGCTGGTTTCGTGCCATGTCACTGTATTCCTCAAACACTGTGTCGAGCCTACCTTGTCCACCACTCAAATATGACTTCAAACAGGAATGCGCTCCTTCCACTCTGCATTTTTATTAAGGTGTTCAAACAGGAATGTGCTTGTGCAGTTTCTGTAAACTGCACATCCATACGTGACGCATGGAACAAATCCGTGCGTGACGCATGGTTGCCATCCATGCGTGACGTGTGGTTTGCAACCATGAGTGACGTGTGGTTTGCAACCATGCGTGACGTGTAAAATGGCACATGATCCCTTTGATTCTTAGTAACACTGATGTGTGCATGATTTCTAATCAAAATAAAATTACATATTGTCAAAGGTTGGACATTTAGGCCACGTAAGAAGTCCAAACAAAGGATATGCTACTTTACAAGTTAATAGTTGTTATTGGGCGTTACTCACATGGTTAAATATCCCTAATAGGCATTGAAAACAAGTTTCATTCCATTCGGACATCGTTTGAGGGTCGTTTCGTCAAATTGGGCCTTAAGTCCATTTAAGGCCTTTTTAGGCCTTTTAGCGTTTACGTGCCTCATTTCGTGTGAGCGAGACCTCTTTTCTACTGAATATCCCTAATAAGAGTATGTTGTATAGTAGTTTCAACAATAATCAACGTCAATGTTGTAGAATATACATATTGCGACAAGTTAGAGAAATACGACTAGTTTGTTTTTTACAAAGGAGGTGGTACTTTAAAAGTTAGAAGTTGTCATTGGGAGTTACCCACATGGTTAAATATCCATAATAGTCATTGAAAACAAGTTTCATTCCATTCGGACATCGTTCGAGGGTCGTTTGGCTGATGTGGGCCTTAAGTCCATTATGGCCTTTTTAGGCCTTTTAGCGTTTACGCATAGTTTCGAGTCCCGTTTTGTATGTGTGAGACCTTATTGGGACTTTATATGTCTTATAACACAATTGTGTATAAATTTTTCAAACATACAAAAAGATCAATGTTGCGACCATATATAATGCAACAAGTTAAGCTTGTGATGAGTAGTTTGATGTTTTACAAAGAGGGTGTTACTCTAAAAGCAAAAGGTTTTGATGCAAAGTTACCGACATGGTTAAATATCTCTTATAGGCATTGTAAACAAGTTTCATTCCATTCCGATGAATTTTCGACGACGTTATGGCGAATTGTGGTTTTAAAGCCGTTAAAAACAACACGACAAATGAATTATTTTGCGTGACATAACTACAAATACATTGAATACATTGAAATTGATTACATAAGCAAAAACATATACATTGAAATCCATGCGTCACGTATGGATACAAACCATGCGTGACGCATGGTCACATTCCATACGCGACGCATGGAATTTTTTGCCTATAAAAGGCCCAACATCAAAACCCTACCATTTTGTTCTCTTCCTCATTCTCTTGACGGCGGCTGAAGCTCTATCACGCACGGATTTACCCCATTTTCAACAATTTTCATCATCTTTCTACATATAAGGTATGTAAACATTAAGATTTCATTGTTATGGTATGATATTGATGTATATATGAGGTTTTGATGTTGTTTTGATAATATCTACATATGTAGATCCAATGTGTATGTTATACTTTGATTAGAAGAGATTAAACTTGTAATATATGAATGGATTGTGTACTTTGTTGATAGTTTCTTGTTGAATTTGATATTTTCATGTGTAGATAGTGTAATTAGGATTTTGATACTGAATTTGGGTTTTGTGAATTAGGGTTATAAATGAGGGTGTTGAAATTTGATATGGTGTGGTTTTAATCAAATTATTGACAAACTGTTGAATTTCAGAAAAAATGTTGAGATTAGGGTTTGAGAATAGATATTAGAAAGCAGTACTGAAGTTCTGGAAGTGGCAATTCCATGCGTGACGCATGGGTTATAACCATGCGTGACGCATGGTTAGTGACCATGCGTCACGCGTGGAATTGCCACATTCAACATTAAGACTATGCAGAAGTTAATTGAGTATGTAACTATAATTTGGTTATGTTTGTGATTATACAGATGTCCTATTCCGATCAAGAATCTGATATTTCCGATATTAGTACGGCGTCTAGCATGGCAGACAACTTTGATATGCTTGAACGGGAGAGACGTGAACGGGAGAGACAAGAACGTGAGCGACGTGAACGGGAGAGACAAGAATGTCAAAGGGAGAGAGGGGAACCATCCACTAGACCAAGGATGACCGCACGAGAATACAGGAACCTCTTCAAGCCGTTCAACCCTCGTCGTTAGATCTACTTATTATGTTGAACCTTATTATGTTGAACCTTATTATGTTGAACCTTATTGTGTTGCACCTTTGAAGATTGAACCTTATTATGTTGAACCTTATTGTGTTGCACCTTTGAAGTGTTGAACCTTATTGTGTTGCAAGAACTACTTGTTTTTCTTAAGAGTGTCTATTTTGTTGGTATTTTAAAACATGTCGACTCGTTTCACTTTCAAACTAGGTTTCACATTTCAAATATCATAAATCAACATAAATTCACAAATCAACATGTTTAGTCATACAACTAGTACGTGTTGGCATGAGTTCTGAAAAGAAAAACAGTGCGTCACGCACGGTTTATGTCCACGCGTCACGCGTGACGCATGGTTTTATGTTGCAAAATCTTATTTTTATATTTAGAATGCTTATATTGTTGTTATGTTGACGAATGTTCAACCTTATTATATTTCAAATTGTATATGGTACGCCATACATATTGCGACCTCGTTCGGTTTTCAAACTATGTTTCACTTACAAAGGTCTAAATTTGATTTTCAAGTTACACACATGATCAAATAGACATTATAAGGATTGAAACAAAGTTTCATTCCATTTCGATAAAGTTTCGATGACGTTTTTGTCGAATTGGGCTTTATCGCCTTAAAAAAGACACTAAAAATGTGTTTCTTTGCACAATTAACTAGAAATACATTGAATACATTGAATAACCCTAGATTCATATATGCAAATACGTGCGTCACGCATGGATGTAATCCGTGCGTCACGCATGGATACAATCCATGCGTTTTCTGGAATGTGCAATCCGTGCGTCACGCACGGATACAATCCATGCGTGACGCACGGATGACCTGGGCGGTAAATAGTAAAAAGGGTGGGCGTCAAATAGAAACTATGTTTAAATAGCATGGTATTAGTTATTTAGTTCATTATGTTGTTAGAAGCTTAGAATCCAATTTGAGGTCTTCACGTTTGATGCAACAGGATAGAAGAGTAAACTTCGTCCGAAGGAATTGAAGCCACTGCTAAAAAGAGGAAGGACCAAAGCCCTATTATTGAACTTACAACCATTAACCAACAATTCGAACATGCACACGATTTATTTATTCTCGAAAACACAACCCAACAACTAAGACTTATTCTCTGACTCATATCAAGCACCGGCTTTGTGATTCAGCGACGAGATCGAACCTTAGCTCGAAGGGGATGCTTCATAACAATGGTAAACTGCTGCTTCTCTGCAAAATCCACAGGAAACTCTTCCGTTTGGATCCACTCAAACTCCCAAACCAAATTAGCAACAAAGTAGTGGAGATGAAGTAAAGCCAAGTTCAATCCAGGACAAATCCTCCTCCCAACCCCAAACGGCATCATCTTAATCCACAAGCGATTCAGAGCCTCTGAGGCGTTGGATTAGGATCCCGAGGGCCCAAGATCGTGTGGCGGAGAACGATTTGGTCTTCGAGGGATGGAGGATATGAGAGGTGAGGTTGCGGCCAAGGATGCGCCACTTTTCGCCATAGCCGCATGAGTTGATGTTGTGGCTGTTGCAGGTGATGATGTTCTCCGTGAGGAGAGGTTTGGGGCGGTCGGCGAAAACGGCGCCGTTTTGGACTAGGGCTTTGTGCGCGATCGAGTGGCTGAAGATGAAGATTGCTGATCTTGAAGGGAATTGGATGGTCAAGATTGGACCAAGCTTCGCGCGTAAGGATCGGAGAGTTGCTTCCATCTCCAACGACGATTTGCGGAGCCATAGGAAGCCGTAGATTAGAGGCGGGAAAATGGAAGAGGCTGTCTGAGGGAGATTGGGTGGTGGTGTGGTGGAGGAGGAGGTGACGACATTGATGAGGGCTTTGAGGAGAGCAGCTATGGAGACTGAAACTACAACTAACAACCAGACCTCCATTTTCTCTTTGTTTAATTTGGATGTTAACTGTAATTGTTTCACTGATTAATTTGATCTATATATAGGTGAAACTTTGAACTTGTTATACAAGAAATATATATTGATTATGGAAGTGTAGTAATGTAATTAGTTAAGTTAGCTTAATGTAAATGAACCGGTATGATATAAACCGGGTTCACTAACTCTTCCTATTTAAGCTAACTCAAACCATTGTAACAAATTAAGTTTTCTGACAATAACAGAAACTCTCTCTTGTTCTTCCTCCTCAAGCTCCTTCTATGGAGTAATTCTTGTTCCATCAATTCCCTTTATATGGTATCAGAGCTGCACGGTGTCGATCTTTGTTGATTCGATCGTTGCTAGTTGTCTTCCGCATTTCGTTCTTCGTCTGTTGCAATGGAGAATGGTTCAGGGACTGGTGGTGCGTCTGGAGCAAGAACGGAGAATTTGGTTGGCTGCGATCCTATGGCGCTGTCCAACTCAGACAATCCAGGTGCGCAATTAACTCAATTTCGTCTGGATGGCTTGAATTTCTTCACCTGGAGTCAGGGTGTTCGTCTGGCACTTGGTGCAAAGTTGAAATTAGGGTTCATCGATGGAACCTGCAAGAAACCTGCAATTGGAACGCAGGATTGTGAAAGATGGATTCACACAGATTACATGGTAAGATGTTGGTTGATTAATTCGATGGAAAAGAATATCTCTAACACTTTCATGTATGTGGAATCTGCGAAACATCTATGGGATGAGCTAAGTGAAAGGTTTGGTCAAACCAATGGGCCATTGTTGTATCAGTTACAGAGAAGACTGTGTTCAATTGAACAAGGAAATTCCACGATTGGGGAATATTATGGAAAGATCAAAGAACTCTGGGATGAGATCCAGAATCTTGATGGCACTCCTGTTTGTGAATGTGGAGGGGTGCAAAGTGCTTGTAATTGCAACTTGATCGAGAAGATTCTTGAAAAAGAATCTAGGAGCAAGTTGTTACAGTTCTTGATGGGCTTCAATCCGGACTTTGATGGGGTTAGGAGTAATCTCTTATCTCAAGAGAAATTGCCTACAGTAAACAGGGCTTTCTACCTAGTGCAACAGGTGGAGAGACAGAAAATTGTGTCTGGTTCTTTGCAAATTCCTAGTGAGAGCAAATCTATTGCTATGTATGCAAATAGGCCATCTTATGATAAGAGAAATAGGAATCAAGATGGTGGTAGGCAATATGATCCAAGAAAAGGCAGAGTTGAAAGGAAATGTGATCACTGTGGGAAGAAAGGTCACATAAGGGAAACTTGTTTTCAACTGATTGGATTTCCTGAGAAGAATAAGAGTTCCAATTGGAGAGGCAGGACAACTGCTAATGCTGAGATCAATACAGAGGAAGAGAGTCCTCTTGGAAGTTTAGATAAGCCAGATGCTGCCATGATTGATGCAGTTTGTAGAGAGGTTATGAGAGCATTCAAGGGCATGGAATTCTCAAGTGTTTCTAATGCAGTGTCACAGGTTGAAGCTCCAAGGGCAAAAGATTGCTCAAACTTAGCTTCCACTTCTGGTTCTGGTGTGGATTTCTCAGGTAATCATATCACTTCTCTTGCCTTATCAGTTTCTAGTTCAGATTATACTACTTGGATAGTAGACACAGGGGCAACAGATCATATGGTGTTTGATGAGAGTATTCTGATTGATAAGAGGAAGCTGGTTAAGCCTATCAGAGTTGCTTTGCCAGATGATAGTATTTTGAATGTTGAGATAGTTGGATCTGTGCAGGTCAATAAGGACTTAAGAGTGGACAATGTCTTGTTAATAACTAGATTCAGGAAGAATCTGTTATCTGTCACAAAGTTATTAGATGAAAATGGTTTAGAAGCTTTTTTGAAGCCTGATAGGTGTTTCTTTCAGGACCCTATCACTAAACGGACAGTGGCAATTGGATTAAGAGCTGGAGGGCTATATGTGATGCAATCTCCAAGGCAGGCTCAGGGTGTTGTTTGCAATGTTGACAAGGCAGTTTCTAATGCTTGTAATAAAGAGAATTTAGTTGAGTTTAGTTCTACAATTCATGCTAGATTAGGCCATTGTTCCTTAGGTAAAATGAAACATTTACCTTGGTCTAAGGTGTATGCATAGACTGATTTGAATTGTGATAGTTGTATTTTGGCTAAGCAATCTAAAGATCCTTTTCCTAAAAGTCTTTCTTTAGCTAAATTTGCTTTTGACTTAATACACTTAGACATCTGGGGTCCTTATAAGGTTTCAACTATGAATGGGGCATCCTACTTCTTGACTATCCTAGATGACAGTACAAGGTTCACACGTGTATATTTGCTGAAACAGAAGAGTGAAGTAGTGACAGTAATTCCTTCCTTTTTGGCTTATGTTAAGACTCAATTTGGGAAAGTTGTCAAGAAAATCAGAAGTGATAATGGAGCCGAGTTTATGCAGATTAAGTGCAAGAATTTGTTTGAGTCATTAGGGATTCTTCACCAGACTAGTGTACCAGGGAACCCTCAACAAAATGGGAGAGTAGAAAGAAAGCACAGACATGTTATTGAGACAGCTCGAGCAATGAGGCTTCATGCTAATCTTCCCATAAAATTTTGGGGAGAGTGTGTATTGGCAGCAGTCAGAGTGATTAATTTGCTTCCAAGTGCAGTTTTACAGTGGAAAGTACCTTATGAACTTTTATTTGACAGACCAGCAGATTATGATGAATTAAGAGTGATAGGTTGTCTGTGCTTTGGCAAGCCTTATATGATTCAGAGAGATAAGTTTGGTGCTCAGTCCAGAAAAATGTGTATTCATAGGATACTCTATGACCCAGAAAGGATACAAGCTATATGGTTCAAGTCATAAAGTCTTTGTATCCAGAGACGTTTGCTTCAAAGAACAAATATTTCCTTTCAAAGAATCTGTTTAGGAAAAGGGAGAAGTTATTGTCAAAGATGATAGCTTACCTTTAGTCAATCCAGCTGCACCTATTGACACAAATTTGAGGAGTATTTCAGTTTCAGATAACAATACAGAGAATGTCACTTCCCAACAAGAAATTTTTGTTTATTCTGAGCAACAACAAGTTACATCAGAAGCTGAAATCAATCCCAGAAGATCTAGCAGGATAAGAGTTCCTTCTACTAGATTACAAGGATATAGTTGCACTGCAGAAAGTCTCTTAGACCTGTCTAACTATTCTTCTGAATATGTTGCATCATTTTACAATGTATGTAAAATGTTGGAGCCAACCACTTATAAGCAAGCACAAGGGATAGAGTGCTTGGAAAAGGCTATGAAAGCAGAGATAGATGCATTAGAGTCCAATCAGACATGGATATTAACTACTTTGCCACCAGGACAAACAACTATTGGTTCAAAATGGGTATTCAAGGTGAAATACAAGAAAGATGGTTCAGTAGAAAGACATAAGGCCAAACTGGTAGCAAAGGGATACACACAGGTTGAAGGGAAAGATTATACATACACTTTTTCACCAGTTGCTAAGCTTGCCACAATCAGAATCCTTTTAGCCTTGTCAACAGTGAAGAAATGGCATATTCATCAACTTGATGTGAATAATGCCTTCTTACATGGATTTTTAGATGAAGAGATATATATGCAACCTCATCAAGGATACAATAAGGCCAAAGCAGGAGAGGTTTGCAAGCTACAGAGGTCTTTGTATGGACTCAAACAGGCTTCTAGGCAATGGAATAAGGAACTCACCACTTTTTTGCTCAGCCTAGGATACAAGAGATCAATGCATGACTATTCTTTGTTTATAAGAAACAAAGATGGACTCATGGCTATAGCCCTGGTATATGTGGATGATTTGTTATTGACAGGGAATGATGACAAGGTAATCATACAGACTAAAGAAGGCCTACACCAGAAGTTCACAATTAAGGATCTAGGGCCAGTGAGATTTTTTCTGGGGATTGAAGTTGCTAGATTAGCCACAGGAACTATTCTGAGTCAGAGAAAATATATCTTAGATATTTTAAAGGACACTAATATGACAGACTGTAAGCCAGCCATTTTTCCTTTACAAAGAGGGCTGAACTTGTCAACTGATAAAGGGGTTATTCTGAAAGATCCAGAGATATATAGAAGGTTAGTTGGTCGCCTATTATATCTGAACATTACTAGGCTAGATGTCTCCTATGCCGTACAACATCTGAGTCAATTTGTAAGTGCTCTTAGGCAGCCCCATCTGCAAGCTGCATATCATGTGATAATGTACCTGAAGAGCACTTTGAACTGGGGATTGTTTTACTCTGTTGACAGTGATACAAATTTGATTTGTTATAGTGATGCAGACTGGGCTAATTGTAAGTTCACTGCTCGATCTCTTACAGCATATTGTGCTTTCTTAGGGAAGAACTTAGTATCTTGGAAGACTACGAAGCAAACTACAGTGGCTAAGTCTAGTGCTGAATCTGAATACAGAAGTATGTCTGCCTGTGCTAGTGAAGTGGTCTGGTTGAATACTGTGTTAAGTGATCTTGGCCTTTCAGTTCCTCTGCCTATCACCATGTTTTGTGACAACAAGGCGGCAGAGCACATAGCTGCTAACCCAGTCTTCCATGAAAGAACAAAACATTTGACAATCGACTGTCGTTATGTTAGAGAGAAAGTTGATGATGGTTTCATTGCTACTACACATGTCATCTCACAGAATCAATTAGTTGATATCCTCACCAAGCCCCTTGGTGAAGATCAACACAACACACTCTCATTCAAGCTTGGATTGGTTGAAATTCCACCAAATCCAGCTTGAGGGGGATATGGAAGTGTAGTAATGTAATTAGTTAAGTTAGCTTAATGTAAATGAACCGGTATGATATAAACCGGGTTCACTAACTCTTCCTATTTAAGCTAACTCAAACCATTGTAACAAATTAAGTTTTCTGACAATAACAAAAACTCTCTCTTGTTCTTTCTCCTCAAACTCCTTCTATGGAGTAATTCTTGTTCCATCAATTCCCTTTATATTGATGAGTTTGTGATTCAAATTTGTTTGTTTGTTAGAAAAGTAAGAAAATTGTTTCACAAGAAATACAAATTTATGAGGTTCTGTAATTCGAATTTGCTTGAATTTGTCATAAACGGTAGAACAGTGTGTCCCAAGAAAATGTGGCTCAAGTACTTTTTACCATTTTCCACTAAATGACCCAATTAAAGCCAGCTCGAGTTTGTTACAGCCGAACAAGATAAGGATTGGGCCGATTAATGCTAGTTGGGCCATTTATGACTAATTACACAAAATGACCCATCTTTCTACCATTTACCCAGTAGTTGACAATATGTCCATACTCGATACTACTTGTTGCTCACTAGGGGTCAGCAAAATATCCAATCCGTCCAATTCGATCCGGTAATCCGTCGATCATGAAAAATCCGCAACTGGAAATATCTAAATATTTTTTATCCGAATCCGGTCTGATTCGGGCGATTTTTCTGGATACTCAGATCGGATACGGATCGCCATATTAAGCTTACGAATATCCGAAAATATCCAACACTTATTATAATATATAAATATATTTTTATAGAACTAAAATATACTTTTATGAGTTTAGATTATCTACTAATGGTTTGTATACATTTTTAATTAATATGATAGATTCTCTCAACACAAAATTCTTTTATATAAAAACACAATTCTTTTACATAAAAACAAAATTTTGATGGTTGTTTTTCAAAATTTAAACTTTAATTACTTATTTAAATTGTTGACTCGCTAAATAAATCAAATATATTAATTTGAACATGTTAATTCCTCTATATAACATATATGTTTATAATTCTAAAGTTAATAAGGTTGTCGAGCTCAATTGTTTAACAAAAATAATAAGAAATTGAATATTGTTTTGATATTTAACATTTAGTTTATATTTTGTAAATTTTAGTTTTAAAAGAATTAAAAAAATATTCATATACTTTCTAAAAAATGGATAATTTGGATATCCGGGTCAAATATCTGATCCGGGCAATATTTACAGGGACATCCGCTACGAAACGGACTAGATACAGATCCAGATTTTGTGGATATTTCTTACCGAATATCCGGTCTACCAAATCGGATCAGACCGGATATATCTGGTTGCTCACCCCTACTACTCACCATGTTTTTTTCTTCTTCAACATGATTTATTAAACTCTCAACACTGCAAAAAATATGTCAACACTACTAAAATTTTGTCAACACCACTAATAATTTGTCAACAACGCAAGAAATGATTGTCAATACCACTAATAATTTGTCAATACCACTTTAAAATTGTCAACAAGACACTAAATAAATCTATCAACAAGAGACTGTTTATAGTCTGTCAATAAGACACTAAATAAATATGTCAACACACTAATAAAACTATTAATGATACTTTTAAGTTGTCAACAATGTTAATAAACTTTCAATAACACTAACTAGAACACAGTAAATAAACTATCACACCATATAAAGTTGTCAACGCACTAAATAAACTGTCAACATACTATATAAATTTATCAACGCACTAATAAACGGTCATTATAAAAATTGTCTAAGTAAATTGTCAACTACTATGAACACACAATTCAAAATAAACTATCAACACACCTTTCAATTAAATTACTAATTAACATTTTTTAATTCCAACGAGGAAATCTCTGAAAAATACTCAAAATCATAAGTCATGAAAGGTGGAGTACGCCAATTCTTCTTGCCGAAGTGGAAAATCCTCTATCCCCAACCCCAACCCCAAGGATCAACTTCACCTTGGTAAGATGGAGTCAACTCTTCTCCTCGCTTCACGTTCCGAAATTGACTGAGAAAACATGTACGTAGCTTGCCACTAATATATTGGTCGTTGTTTGACATTTTGTCAAGTTGGACAACATGAACTTCTATATATACTAGTGGCGCACGCGGGTATGTAATATGTATGTAGGGTTTAGGGTTTACCCTTCCTTCCCTTAAAGCCATCTCCAAATTACACGATAGGGATGATAGGGATAATCTGGATATTTGGTTATAGGATATTGCTCATGAATAAACGATTTTTCTGTTCTACCTTATAAACCCTCATTTTTCAATTTTATTTCCCTTGTATCACAGATCTATTCGCACCCGATTTCTTTATCTGTTTGTCTCAATTCAATACCGATTTCTTTATCTGTTTGTCTCAATTCAATAACGATTTCAATTTGTCTTAGTGAGCCTACCAATCAGATTGCAGATGGGAATCTAGTTTTTCTTCAGAATCCAAATATATCAGTTCTACATTTCCCTTTTAACTTGTTGGAAACTTCATATTAGAGAAATTTTAACTTGATATAGAGTAATAAATCAGACGCGGGGAAGAAATCCTCTTCCACAACCTTTTCACGTTGAATAAGGTGCGTAACTGTGTATGTATGACAGTGGTCACATTACTTACATCTATTACGATTTGTTTAACATGACCTGGAATAACGACCACTTATTTACTTCATCTTCCTACATTAAGGTTATTTGTCTTCAAAGTAATAATGTAGGAAGTGAGGGAGGTTGAATCACGGATCTAGAATTTGGGTTTCATCTACCTGGCAGTCTTTAGCATTTATGGAGATAACTTATAGAGTATTGTATATATTGACATTATACAAGAAGCATTGTATTTATAGATAAGTATTAATAATCTATAAGCATGTGTTTACATGGAAAGATGTGAAAAATCTAAAAACATGTATATACGGAGAAGCGCTAAAAATCCACCAGCATGTATTCTACATAAGCTAGATGTATGAGCTTCATACATAAACAAGAAGATATCAGTCATAAGGTAGTCGTATGTCTACGTGCTTGAATGGTCCATAATGTCCTTATGCATCCTAGATTTATCCGGGTTTGAAAAACTGACAATGTCTTAGAAAAAATTAGCTATCGTCAAGTGGTGTTTGATGTATGTAGTAATAAGTAAATTGTGACTAAAACTGATTGAAAATTGTGTTCTGGATTAATACGGTTGATAATTATGACATCCTGAACAAGACACTGGACAAAGAAGGAAAGTCCAAACAGAAACTTCAAGAATTGGTCTCAGAGTAGCCGGAGCAACGGATACAAGTTCAACTATAATAGTTGAATGCGAGCCGCCACATTTGCTGACTCATATAATATGATCGGATGCACATGTATTTTTCAATCAATCGCATGAACATACTCAATTACTCATTCTTTTACAAGATGAACAATGACCATCTTATTTACAAAGAAACGCAATCAATACTCCTCTTCTACAGAAAGTAGAATCATTTCTCCCTTGTTTCACATCACGCAATACATGTAGCATGACCATAATTTGGATTGTCGAAGTATGAACCTCAAAATTGGATCGTAATTGTAGATTCAACTAATCAACCACTCAGGTAGCCATAAAACAAAAGCTCAGTAAGAAAACACATGATCAAATGATATATAACTGAACTTTTGAAAAGAAGCAATCGCTATTTGTATAATACACTTGCCAGCCCCCAGCTCCTCTAAAGAACAAAGAAATTGTTTTTTTTTTGGTAGAAAAAGAAATTGTTTTTGTACATGAATATGGATGGATTATAATGCCTCAGTTCGGCCCTAAGTTGTACTTGCATCAACATATGTTATGTTATTGCATAAGAAATGTAATGTTGTCACCTACAAGGCTACACCAGCTTTAATAGGTGATTGTCTAAATATGAGGTAATATAGTACAAAATTGATCTGTTTCTTGGCTTCTTCACTCTCTAAGGGAAGGCATCAAGAATTTTGGAAAATCTATATTGGTTTCTTTCCTTGTTCAATCCATCAAAAGAAGCAAGAAAAAAGTTTCCAAACCCACCTTAATTCTCCTGAGGAAATCATATACCATCGTTATCCCAAGAGTAGAATAATTTTTAATAATGAGATTCTTTTGCTCTAGGATGTCATCAGCGTATATACTTGGAAAAAAAAGAGTAACATAAATCTTGAGCAAAGGGAGACTTGACATTGACCCGGTTGCTCTGTATTCTTGAAACCCCATCTCTTAAATGCATTGCTTCAAAAATGTGCTCCTATACCCTCATATAAGCCAAATTCAAAAAAATAATGAAAATATGCCACACTATTTTTTCTCTTCAAACTGTTCCATTGCTGCCGCAAATTTCGTTTATACAACTTTCAGCATAAATTACCTAAATATCAATTGGCCCTAACACCCTATTTTTTCTCTTCAAATCTTCTGTCCCTAACACCCTATCTCACCTTAGTGTCCCATAATTTCTATTGGCCAATTTGTTATTTAGGACGATTTTTTCATTAATTTAAGTTGAAATCGGCAATTAAACAGCGTTCTCCGTCTAAAAGCTCCTCCTACTGTTCATTATACATTCTCGCTTCTTCTTGATTCTATGTTACTTCTCTAAATTCATGACACTTGTAACTACGGAGTAAATTGTAGTCAATTTTCTCTAAAATTATTTGCTTACAACTGAGGAAACATATAGACCGATTAGAATAGGGCTTGGAGTAAATTTAAAAGGTGGTGGGGTATTCCAAATTTGAAGATATGTTTATCTAATATACGGAGGTTCATGAGTGTGGCTATGGAGGTTTGCGAATTGAATTGAGAAATAAGAAGACGAGTGAGAAGTCGTAAAATTGATTTGGGTTATTCTATTAAGGTAATTTTTTTCACAAATGGACCAATAGAAATTACGGGACAGTAGGGTGTTGAGACAGAAGATTTGAACCGCTTCCCGCAAGGCTCAGAGAGAATAGAAGTGATTAATTGAACATACCCAATTGCCGACATATATATGCACCTATATGTTTACTTGGCTGCAAGCAGGCAAAATATCAGTGAGACCCAACACTTTAAAAGGAACCGACTCACCACATTTTATGGATTAACGTGTGCCTTGGTTTCTCCGGCTCTTCACTAAAGCCATGGCGTTGATTTCCACTCTTTCCCATCGTCGTTCAAGCCTTCTGCGATAAATTTGATTCACCGATGAACTCAATTGGGATTCCGATCTGGCCGATTATAGAGACGGATAAATCGATGGAGACCAGGATAGAGACGGAAGAAAGAAGGAGAGCAGGAAAATTTATTTTCTTTTAAATGGAAGGGCAAAAGTCATAATGAGTAGGGGTAAAATAGAGATAAAATTGTTACTGTTTCTAAGGATGCTCATTCTTTTATACTAGTGCAGCACGTATGTAGGTAAGTGACAAAAAATAATGTATTTGTATCGAAGTGTTAATTTAAGTAATACTTTCGCCGTTTTTTTTTAATTCTAGGATTTTGTAAGACAAATTATGAATTCAATTTGTTCTTAATATTACCCTTATTTAATTTTCTTGATTATTAATTTTTAAAATGAATTATTTAAGATTTTAAATATAGTAATAAACATAGAAGTAAATCCGACAAAATAGCTAAAACAACAATTAAAAAGAAACGGAGGGAGTATAATAAGTCACATGCTTTTGAGATTCTACGAAAAAGATGTATCTATAGATAAACAATAATGGTTTATAAACACACATTTACATTAGGATACAATAACATCATTTATTCTACATTCGTTAACATACAAGCATGAAACATTAACGCTAAAAGTTTGTGATATATAGGGTTATTTTTTAACAACGTGGACATTATGCTAGTTGTAGCGGTAGTTGCACCAGTCGCAATGGAGGCGTATGTTTGAGTGCTTGACGTTAAATACGTCTTTAGTTAGGTCGAATAACACTTTGTACATATTAAGGTCGCAACGACGATTTATAATTTTACATGTCCACCAACCGTCTTTAGCCCAAACACCGACAACTTGCCCTCCGTGATATACATCAATATGAGATGTTGGTGGTGATGGGCGAAGTCTGCATGTAGGGACGACTTCTTGTAAAGGTCCTCTTCCATTTTTCGTAAGTAGAGTTGTGTACTGTACTTTAAAATGACTAAAGTGCTCGTACGGAATGATTGTAGCTTCGTAAAAAGACCCTAGAAACCCGCGTTCAATACCGACAACCTCAACTGTGTTTCCTGTGTTCCAGAAGTGTGTCATGTTCGATTAATACCTGTAATTCCAGAAGGTATAAGAAGCCGTAACTTGTAGCTAGAAATTGATGGAGGAGATATGCAAAATTACGTAGTTGCCAATCTAGTAAGAATAATATACAGTCAGAAAGTAAACATGAGGTTTCTAATTTATTATAAGTGGTATACATGAATGTTTACAAAAGAAAAAAGTGAACTTTTAGAGTACAAATTGGTTATATGCACCTGTGGATTGGATGTTTTAGCGACTATTTTTTCCGTCTGATTGTGTGGCTGAATTTGTTGCAGTTTGCTTCGCCAATAATGAGATTGCCAACTATGAGACTACTTCAAAGGGAAAAGAGAGATTAGGAAAGGAAGCTAAAGGGGAAAGAGAGATTAGGAAAGGAAGCTAAAGTGTTTGTATGTTAAAATAGAGAGCATGACTTTGTGTATAAATAGGAGCTATATGATATAAAGTAAAGTATTTGATCCAAAAAAATATATGGTAAGTATCTACAAAGTGTGGTCCAGTAAAAAATGGCTATATGTCTTCTTGCATGTATTAATAAGTGTACTCTAGTGTGACTAAGCTCTTATATGCACCCTTACATCGATGCATCAACTCTAGCATATATGTATAATATATATAGGACAATATTATGTAGAACCCATATGCATTTAAAGGAGAAGGGCATCACGATGTAAAATATTTATGTTCAATGTATAAGGGAGCCTGAGAATCCAAATCTTATCGAGACAAAGAATAAAATCAAGACTTCACTCTCATGTAAATCAACACAGATGTATCAAAAACCATTTCTGTATATATAAAATCGGGACCAAAACAGAATTTGCAAGTCATAAGCATATAGGCGATCAAACTAACACCTACAAGTAGAAAGGATCTTGCTGCATGTCAACTATTGTTTACGTATGTACAATTCCATCATAAACGTTTGCTCGTTGATAGCGACTACCTTCTTTATACATGCTAGGCTAGGCAGAATAGGCTAAAGTGCAGTTGAGCGGTCGACATGACCTAAATACAACCCAAAAAGACATTCAACGCAAGTCGACATCCGCACAAAAGTGATCAACAAAACAACAGGCTGCTCCTGCAAAAGGCGCCATTAACTGCTAGGTGATGACAAAGGCAGACTGTCCCAACGCAAAATAGGCGAGCATCTCATAAAAGTGTCACTTGGAAACCACGTCCTTCATAACCCACTTGATCGTGCGTATTCCTGGAAGTAGGGGTGGTACAGGGGAAAGCTCAATACATACAGTGTGAGAATAGCTTGTCATTTTACAAGTGAAAGAAGTTGTAGTAGTAAAATGTATAGTGACGTAGAACCATAGGATTTTTACCTTAGGGGACATATCTTGCAAGTCGTAACGCGCACTGCAAGCATCTTCTCAACAACCATGGTGTATGCAGAGAATAGCGTTTTAGCAGAACCATCTGTTCCTTGGAAGTTGAAGAAAATTTTGGTTTCATAGTATCGTAAAGGCATTACTATCTTAATGCTTGCAATAAAAAGTACATTCAGACCTAAAATGTCCAAAAGCTAGTTGCAACATGCGGTGTTGTAGTGTTTGGTGGTAGAATTTCAGGTTTGGTAGCAAAATTTGTTGCAAGACAGAAATAAAAGGAACCCCATTATATTGTATTTTTGCTTGTTCAAGTTTTTTTGATAATTTATGTACTATTGGTCGATGTAGGTTTTATTTATTTATAAAAGCTAGCTGAAAAGTAGTGAATGTACGTAACGCGTATATGATAACATTTAGAATATGAATAGACTGCAAAAAAGAAGAAGAGATACAGTGAGAGGATACCACTTATCTTGGTTCAGTTGTAGATGTACGACCACAAAATTCCCAAACAAAGGATATGTTTGTTTCTTGGCCAACCTTTTTTCCACAAAGTTTACAGCCAAAAAGATGGTGATATTCTCCTGTGAAGTCTGTGATGAGTACATTGGCATTAATATTTCTTTCATAGGCAAGAGTGGTGGGATGTAGATGAAGCGAAAATTAATACAGTGAAACGGTTGTATTACAGTTAAGCTTACAAGGTAGATAAAATATTCCAATGGTGAGAACATACGGATGTTAACATTAACTCTTTGATTGTGCTTGATGCAGGTGTAGCATTGAGGGCGTGAGCATCTGCAGCCTGCAGCTGGCGAGATTTAACCACTTCAACATTGGATTCTTTCCTACAAGGAGAAATGAAAGATGAAAGCATAAATTGTTAGTTGTAGGTACTACAACAGCAGAAATAGTGTCGCCGACGCTCTTGCCTCGCTCGCTTTTTCTTTTCCGATTGGCTTGCATATTTTGTTTGACCCTCCTTTTTCTATTGAAAACTCTTTAAGAGATGATGTTAGGGGATTGGCTAAGCCCCGTTTAATCTTCGCCTAATTTTTATGCATTTCGGAGAGTCCCGCCTCTCTTTCTGACCAAAAAAAAAAAAAAACAGCAGAAATAGTTTTGTTTGGTATTGAATGAACAGACCACTTTTGTAAGGCCTCAACTCGTTCCCCCACGGGGTCAAAAGTAACCAAAGTAGATCGTGATGATGCAAGAGAAAATCCTGCCAAAAGAAAGTAAAAGCATCGCATTTTCATAAAAGCACACAGACACAACATGATAATAACAGAAGAGTGGACTGAATTAAATATACTAATGTACGATAATAATAGAAGAGATTTAAAGGCGTCCACATAACACTATTCTGAAAGAGTTGACTAAATTAAAGCAGTCCACATAAATATATGCTGAAAGAGTGGACTGAATTAAATATACGCGTACATGTGTTTACTTGGGTGCGAGTCACTGAAACCAATAACAGGGCTGCTTTCGACCAGAGAAGCAAGCCTCGTAGCCTCGTTGTCCGCAAGATCATCAGACCACAAAGACACAACCAAAGCATTTTCAACACTGCACGGAAGGATAAAATATCAGAAGTAATACATGTATGAAGGAAAGATATGTATATGAATGGACATAGTCGGGATAACAATAAGATGAAGTTTCAGAGGCAAGGTGCGAGTGATATAGGAGGAATGACAATGAATACCTAGCATATGTCGCAACGATAGAACTCATGTTTACAGGGAAGCCGCTTGCTCCGGGCATGGACTTCGGAGGTTCAACGTAAAGAACATTGGCCATAAGGTCTGAAAGAATTACAAATGCTTAGAGTATGTGCTCTCCAAAAATTCAAGTAGTGAAGGAAAACAGTTCATACCAAACTGATCTTTAGCTTAGGCGTCATGTGGAATAGAACTAAGCTGGCGATATTGACTGATTGCTTGACTTGAAGAAGCGCCGGAATCAAGGTGACGAACAAGCGCACATGTACGTGCCCTGCAACTGGCAGAGTCAGTATAAATGTGTTAATTCATTTCTGATCTATTTATGAATGGATGGTTTTTTATTGTCCTCTATTCATGAATTGACAGATACGTAGAAAAATAATGGGTGAAACATAATTCTTAAGAGAAAACCTGATGTAAATTAACTCATAATATGGGAAATTACAGGTTGAACATCTTGGCAAGTCTGGGCAAGGCCACAATTTTTTTTTTGTACTTGCTCATTATACCCATTTCATATATATGGTAGAATGTTAATTTTCTTTTCTTACTGGTTTATCTAATTTCATGAACACTTTGCTAGTTGCTTTATATTTATCAGTATTGTTCAATTAAGGATGAGTTAGAATAAAAAAAGACAAGTAATCTTCATGCTCAAGTATGACAACATTCAGTCTTTGAACTTTTTTTAGCTAAAGAATGATTTGTATTTTAGTATGTAACCAAGCAAAACTTATTGGAGGATTTATTGTCTTCCCTTATGTTAAGTTTATATGAACTACTAATGCTTCTCATTGCCTACCCGCTAAAAGGTGTAGCTATTGTTTTAGTTCATCCATATGTTCCTATTTATAATTAACCAATGGCTTCCTTAGGCTTGTCAAGCTAAACTCTACTACGTACCTACTTAAATTGGTTATTCAGAATAGCTCTATTGCATTGCTGCAAGCTTGAAGCTTCTAAAAAAAGGGTAGGTTTAAAAAGGTTCTTATTAATAAAAAGATTATGCATCTTCAAATAAAAGGCAAAGTAAAAGGGCACAAGATGTAAATTTAATCAAGGTACACAAGCACAGTTTGAAACGTGAGCAAGTAAAAGTACACAAGAAGTTGGGAAAGCACCTTTTCATCCCTTATAGTAAGTCGTTGGTAACGACTCTTTCCATGAGGTTGTATAGCACGATATTTTGTCACCACTGTGTTACTTGCACAGAGTAGTATTTTGTCCGGGGCGTTAACCTGTCTAGGTAAGTCATCTGTAATTTATTGGCATTTTCATATGAGATTATGGAGAATGAAGTGAGGGGAGAAATAAACATTCATGCACTGAAAGTAGATACCAAGATAAAGAACTCATGCAACATATTTTGGGCAGCCAGAATTGTGTGTGCCAACAAACTGATTTAACCTTACAAGTTACAATACACCAGGTTTAATGCTAATGTTATACCAGATTTTCTTTACACCTCTCAATCTTTCCATCATTTTCAAGTTAGAGCCCTTCTCAATCTTTCTAATTTGAAATTGGTATCGGGCGTTGCTGTTACTATCATCTTGGTTATGTGCATTTGTGACCATTTAATACAATCACATCAGATTCAAGTCAGTTGAACGAATGTACTTGCTCAGTGCAATATAATTAATGAGTGGAATAAACATTGGTATTTTATTTGTAGTTAACGCGCCTAGATAAGCCATTTGTAGTTTAATATGACTCAGAGGCACAAAAGTGAAAGTTTATATGCGCGCAAAATTTGTAATTAATAGAAGGTAAACTCATGAGTGGAATAAGTTGCGTACAATTTCTTATGTGGTAAACATGGCTATGTAGATTAGATGGTTAGTATTATCTAAGTGACCAAGTTAGAAAAAACATGGCAAAGTGTTGCTAGGCAACGATCAAATATAGAAAACAAAGCGAAATCTAAAGAAAAACGTGTGATTTCAGCAAATATAATATAAAGCAAAAATTGGGTCAGTAAAAGGATACCTTATACGAGAAGCTTCCGTATACTGTCACGAAAGAGAAGGACAACAGATTTGACAAGAACTAAACAATGGTAACATAGAAGCAAAAGGAAAGTAACAGAAGTTAGTAAGGCCTACAATTGTTGAACACATGAACCAAGTACTAAAACCAAAGATAAACAAAGAAAACTAACCGATGGAAGGAACTGAAAAGAAGTTTATACATTATTTTGGTTCTATCCATTCAAAAAACAGTATTTCTACCTATTGCACAAACAAAAGAGCACTTGGCGCCAAGCTAATTTAACACGTAAGCTCTACATGCCACCAACAGGCTACAAATAGTTGAACTTATAAATTGTTTTCTTAATTTAAAACAGATAAACATGAGTAAAAAGTTATTAGAAACAAGAAAATCAAAAGGCAATCACCCAAGAAAAAGAACAAAAAAAGTAAAGCCTAAGTAAGAAATCGGCAGCGAACTCTTACCTTTGTCATGGGATAGGGGCATAGGGCGGTTTGAGGACGAAAAAGAGATGGAGCCTCTGCATCTGAGGTGCGAAGCCATTTCTCTAACGAAATTTCTAGTTTTCGGTAAACGTTGCGTAGCGGATAGTCATCAAACTCACTCGAATCTGTAATCTGCTGTTTTGGAGGTTGGAAATCGGCCCTCTGCAAGTTTTGCGTTGGTTAACCCTAACCCTAATTTGCGGTCGCCGCCCATAAATGTGTTCACTGAACGATCTGAAAGGATGGGGATAGCTGTTGAATGTGGACATAGAAACGAACTGGACAATTCTTACACGGGATCGGAAGGAATCCACCTGCTCGAATTGATCGAGAGCTATTGGAGATCTCCAGTTGGAACTTGGAACTTGGAACTTGGAGCTACATGTTTTGGCAAAGATCCCAGTGCGGTGCTATTTTGATTAAATTGAGTCCGAAGCCCAAATAAAATTAATTTGGCCCAAAAGAGCTTTGTTAAGTGCATAAACCGGTCTTGACTCTTAACCCAAATAAAAGAAATTGGAAAAAAAGTGGATATCAAAAGTGGCAGTACTCATAGGACAAAAAGAAAATAAATTGAAAAGAATTGCAATTCAAAAGTTGTTCATATCAATAAGACAAATTAGCCACTATTCCTAAGGGGCTACTATTCCTAAGATAGATAGATAGATATAGAAGTATAGATATAATTAAAAAAGGTGTACGTTTATATATATATATATACAGATCGGGGACGGTGACGAAGGACGAGAAATAGTGATACAAAACTACAAATCAGAGAAGAGTCAGGTTATGGGGGAGTTCGGGTATAAACTTAAAACTTAATTGAATTGTGTATATGCCTACATTTTAGTGGAGAAAGAGGTATTGGACACAAATTAGGGACCTGGTTTGTGAAGATCTGTGGATCTAGTTTTGGAATATCAATGTTTTGTGGCCCAAACCCGAATTTAGGCAAAATACGGATAATGAAGGAAAAGAGAAATAGAAGGTTATCATTAAAGCGATTGGTGGAAAAACGCAGAGAAACAATCAACAAAGCAAGCTTGAGCTACAAACAGAGAGACGAATATGGAGGGGATAGGGATGCAGATAGCGGTGCCGATTATAGGAATCGTAGCTGCATCTGCTGTAACCTTCTACGTCGTCAGCTTCTCGGAGATCAGAGAGGTTTGAATTCCCCCTCCCTCTCTCTTTCTGTCTCCAATCTGTCGTTGAATCAATTTTGCAGTAATATAGCTCTTCGTTCTGTATGTGCGATGTTGTATTTGTGTAGAAATCGATCAGAAATTTGGACGAATCGGAGAATCGTGGAGAGTTCAATTACCCTATGAGCTCCAGAGAGAGGCGCGCTCTGCGCAAATCTGGTAAGAGGAAACCTTGATTTCGGAATTGAGTTTTCGCAAGGTCTGAAGATGTGCAACAACGGAGGTTTCATGTATCGTCTCTCTGTATTGATAAGATATTCAGATAGGAATCAAGAATTTCGGACTTCGGCTTTGTCAAGCTCTAAAAATGTGTAAAAATGGAGGTTTCATGTAGTCTCTCGATGAATTATGCCTGATTTCCCTGAGACAAAGTGTGATTTTACACGAATTGGTTGAGGCTTGCATCTGTTTTAACTCAAGTAAAATAACAATTAACAAGTAGTGATCAGAGTAGATTTAAGCAAGCATTATATCGAGTGAATTGTAAGCTAACTTACAAGCTATGTTCTATATTAACAACGACAATCAGCCGAGTATAATCTCATCGAAGTAGGGTGGGAGTAGAGATGTGCTTCCATCTTCGAACAAATCGAGAGTATGTGTCATGAGACCCAGGAATAAAAGTGAAGCAAAAAAAAGGGTAAAGTATTAAAAATCGCAAGTTCTTGACGGTGTTTTTTTTTTTTATAGGGAAGGTGTCAAAACTCCAAACGAGCTACATCCCAAACAACACTAGGCAGAGTTTCATCTCAATATCTAGTCCCATTAAGCCAAGGATGCACCCTTGCTAGTTCATGGGGTAAAGAATTACCACCCCGATACACATGGCTCCACTTAGTAACATCAAAATTTAGGCTAATGGTGTGAATATCACGGAAAATAGGTGCGATCTCAAAAGGGCACTTACTTTTCTGCAGTAGCACATTAATAATCATCAGATTGTCACTCTCCACCTCCAATCTGTGGATACTATGAGCAAGAGAAACTTGGAGAGCCCGGAATATTGCTCTTGCTTCAGCCAAAATAGGGGATGAGATTGTTGAGATATGATGAAGTTTTGATTGAATGACAAACATCCACTAATGGTTTACTTGAGTGCGTAGGTATTGTTACTAGTTTGTGCAGGAACGAAGGAAGTCTACTTGTGTGTAGACAGAAACGAAAGAAGTCTACTTGTGTGTAGACAGGAGCAAAGGAAGTACAAGCAGGTACGAAGGAAGTCTTGCTGGAATCCATGAGACGTAAGGTTACGACGAATGGAAGACAACTGTGAAGAATAAGTTCATCCGAAGAAGATCATTGGTCGAAGATATCTTGGAGAATGGACTTGAAGAATTATGAAAGAGTTGCATTTCAAAGAAGGAAATAAGATCTTGTCAAAGAAGGAAAAGAAGATCTCGCCAAATAAGGAAAGTGACAACTCGGAAGAAGGATGGACATTGGACGCGCGTGTGAATGTTGCCAAAGGAATAAGGAAATATTATGCGCAAGGAATATTTCCTTATGCGTTTTGTTTCCTTATTTGATCAAGGCGGCGCGCCGAAGTGTAAGGCTCAAGGTGACTACTTGAAGAACAAGTTGGAATGTCACACGGAATGAAAGATTTCTTAGGAAGAGAATTTCTTGTGAAAGATATTTTAGGAAGCGATTTCCTTGTAGAAAAATATTGTGAGATTTATGGTAATATTAGAACGGCTAGATTGGTAGTTAGGTTTGAGCTATTTAGTGTGCTATATATTGCATGGGAATTGCATAACTTAGTAAGACTTTGAAGAGCGAAAACCTAATACTCGGTTTAGAGTTGTTCTACGTGTGTGAGATTGAGATTCAAGTGAGAAGAGTGATCCGAGATCTAGCTAGGAAGTATAGGTGAGTGATCCAAGTTCAATTGTAATCAAGATATCAATACAACAAGTAGACTCGTTCAAACTCTCTCTAGTGAAAGCTAGAGAGGAGTGGTTTTTCCCCTCGAGGACTTTTTGGTACTTGGGGTGTTTCCACTATATATCATCGTGTCCAGGTTTTGTTTACATTATTGTTTGTCTTTCTGCATTATCTACTTATCAAGGAACAATAGTTTTTGTTCCTTGAGTTTTTATACTCTAATCGATCCAACAATTGGTATCAGAGTCTGGTCTCTAGATTGTTTCAATTAGCTTTGCAAGAAAAGATGTCATCCAACAATTCAATCAACGACTCGTTCTGGAAACCCCCAATGCTGAAGCCGGGAGAGTATGTGATGCGGGGATAAGCCGCTGTTGTCTGATCAAGACACCAAACCTCGAACAGAAACTCGAACAAAGAAGATAGGCGGAATTAGAATGAGATGAAAGAAGGATAAGTCGAATGATAGGCCAATTGGAACCAAATCAAACAACGATAAAACCCTTGAACTTAGGAACAAGAACCTTATCGAATTGTGAAGAAACCCCAATGGATTACAACTAAACACAATGGCTATGGTAGGCCAAGGCACCTGGAGGATGCTCTATGGAGTCCCGATAGCACCAACCTTATGGAAGAGATTGACACACACAAGTACAGCTAGGGCGAGTTCAACAACAATGCACACATGGCACTCTGCTCACAAAAGCTCTCTTTTGGGAGGAAAAACGATAAACGTTGTATTCAATATCAAAGTCTCGGTTCCTAAAACAATAACTAGGGCAAACCTTATATAGAGTCAATAAGGTGGCCAATTAAAAGAAATAAAGTAATTAAAAGTATTTCCTAAAATAACAAAACCAATGGAAAGAAATAAATCCGGAAAACGAATTAAAACAAAGAAGTCTCAGTAGGCCTGCATCACGATCCGCGGGCGTGGATTTGGATCCGCGGGCGCGGCCTGTGCGAATTAAATGAATTAATCCGCAATCCGCGGGCGCGGATATGGATCCGCGAGCGCGGATTCGCTGCTGTAATTCCCTCCTTCGCTCGGATCTGGTTCCTCTCGAACCCCAACTACTAGAATCATCTTCAATGGTGTTTCCAAGGGTTCCTCTGTAATGCTAAGCTCTTTATACATGAAGAAAGCCACTAACTTGTCTAACTCTTGTTGGACTTCCTTAGCTCTCGAACGAGTCAACGCGCCTTCAAACTCGGGAACCACCGGTGTCGGTTGATGCTCAGGTGATCCTTCATCATCCTCCCCTTCTTGAAAAGGATTCGACCTCGAATCATCCAACTCCTCCTCTTCTCCTTCAAACAATGTAAGATCTTGCACATTGAAGGTGGCACTCACTTGATAATCACCGAGAAGCTCCAAGACATAAGGATTATGTCCAATCTTCTTAAGCACCTTGAATGGTTCATCACCTCTTGGGGACAACTTTGAGAGGCGTTTGTTGGGAAAACACTCTCTCCTAAAGTGGACCCACACAAGGTCTCCCTCCTTGAATATGACCTTCTTCCTCTTCCTATTTGCTTTGCTAGCATTTGTTGCAGCCACCTCTAGCAATTTTAGCTCTTGTCCTCTCATGAATCTCCTTGATGTGCTCAACCTGTTTTCCTGCATTGAAATCCACTCGCTCCTTCGTAGGTAACAACATAAGATCAAAAGGGGTTAGTGGATTCAAACCATACACACATTCAAAGGGACTCGGCGAGGTCGAGGAATGGATGGCTCTATTATAGGCAAACTCAACATGGGGTAAGGCTTCTTCCCAAGCTTTCAAATTCTTCCTAAGAATGGCTCTTAAAAGGGTTCCTAAGGTCCTATTGGTTACTTCAGTTTGGCCATCAGTTTGAGGGTGACTAGATGTAGAGAATAACAATTTAGTCTCTAGTTTTCCCCAAAGAGTTTTCCAAAAGTAACTTAGGAATTTCACATCCCTATCACTCACAATAGTCTTTGGTACTCCATGTAACCTAACAACTCCTGTAAAGAACAAGTCAGCCACATTACGAGCATCATCAGTCTTGTTGCAAGCAATAAAATGAGCCATCTTAGAGAATCGATCAACAACCACAAAAATAGAATCTCTCCCCTTCTTAGTCCTAGGTAACACCACAATAAAATCCATACTAATGTCTACCCAAGGGGTCGTAGGAATAGGTAAGGGAGTATACAATCCATGTGGCTTAACTCTAGACTTAGCCTTAAGACACTCCAAACATCTTTTCAAGCAATGCTCAACATCCCTAAGCATATGTGGCCAATAAAAATGAGTATGCAGCATATGATATGTCTTATCTCTACCAAAGTGTCCCATCAATCCACCCTTATGGGCTTCTTCAACAAGCAATAATCTCAAAGAACACTTAGGTATGCACACTTTATCAGCTCTAAACAAGAAACCATCAAACAAGTAAAACTTATCCAAAGTTCCTTTAGCCAAACATTGCTTATAAATAGCACCAAAATCTGCATCATTACGATATAACTCTTTGAGGTAAACAAAGCCTAACACCTTAGAGTCAAGTTGAACAATCATTGCATATCTCCTAGAAAGTGCATCAACAACAACATTTTGCTTCCCCTTCTTGTATTTGATGATATAAGGAAAAGTCTCAATAAATTCCATCCATCTACCATGCCTCCTATCAAGTTTGTCTTGGCTCCTAAAATGTTTCAAAGACTCATGATCGGTATGCAAAACAAATTCTCTAGGCCATAGGTAGTGCTGCCATGCAAGTCTTAAGTACTCTATACAATGCATATAATTCCTTATCATAAGTAGAGTAATTCAGACTTGCACCTTTCAACTTTTCAGAAAAGAAGGCAATAGGCTTACCTTCCTGTATGCGCACTCCTCCTATGCCAACTCCCGAGGCATCACATTCCACTTCAAAGGACCTAGTGAAGTCGGGAAGCACAAGTAATGGCGCTTCTGTCAATCTGCGTTTTAGCTCCTCAAACGCCTTTTCTTGAGCCTCCCTCCACACAAATGAGGTATGCTTCTTCGTTATTTCAGTTAGGGGTGCAACAATGGTGCTGAAATCCTTCACAAAACGCCAATAGAAGCTAGCTAATCCATGGAAACTTCTGACTTGGCTGCTAGTAGTGGGGGTTGGCCAATCCTGAATGGCCTTAATCTTCTCTTCATCCACCTATAATCCCTGGGAGCTCACTACAAAACCAAGAAATATAACTTTATCAGTGCAAAAATCACATTTCTTCAAATTAGCATATAGTCGTTGTAGACTAAGGGTAACGAGTACTTCCCTGAGATGTTGTTCATGCTCCTCTAGGGACCTGCTGTAAATCAGGATATCATCAAAATAAACAACAACAAACTTCCCTATAAACTTCCTCAAGACATGATTCACCAGTCTCATAAACGTAGAGGGAGCATTAGTCAATCCAAATAGCATCACAAGCCACTCATATAGACCAAATTTAGTCTTGAAGGCTGTTTTCCACTCATCGCCTTCTCTCATCCTTATTTGATGGTAGCCACTCCTAAGATCAATCTTCACTAGTAGAAAAAACACCTGTTGCAGCCCCCCTGTTGAGGCGGTCACCTTAAAAACCGACGCAAAAAGTCTTATTCTACTATCTGTTGAGGCGGTCAGTCGTTTAGTTCGCTGCAACAGGTACTTTAGAGGCGGGCAAATATCCGTTCGCCTCAAATAATATTTGTGTTTTTGACTTGTTGAGGCGGTCAGTAAGGCGCCCGCCTCAACAGAACCCAAAAATAGAGGCGGGCAAAACTCTGCCCGCCTCAACAAATATCTGTTGAGGCGGGCAAAGTTTCGCCCGCCTCAACAAGTCTTTTGAGGCGTACATATATAAAAACGCCTCAAAAAATGTTTTTTCATGACTTGTTGAGGCGTACACTTAAGAAGTTCGCTTCAACAGACCTTTTAGAGGCGGGCATATTGACGTTCGCCTCAAAATGGTACAAGTTGTTGAAGCGTACGAGGTTATGTTCGCCTCAACGGAAGTTTTTGAGGCGGGCAGGTGTTCGCCTCTAAATATCGCAATCTCATAACTCAAAATCACGGCCCTCTCACATATTCTTCCAGTTAACCCGCTCAACAAAAACCCTAGCCTCTCTTTTCGCCTCTACACCTCCGCTTCCCACCTCCTCGCCACCGTATCTTTCTCGCCTCTACCCCTCAGATCTCATGTTCTCAACAACCGCTTCCCAATGGCGCCTCCACCTCTTCGCTGCTTTCTGCTGATGACATCTCTCGCCAAGCTCAGCTTTTGGTTGAGGTCAATTTGCACCCTCTTTTCAGCTCTTTTGTGTTATTCTTTTAGGCGTTTTATTCAATCGGTTTTGGATTTCAGCTGTCGAAGCAGATGGTTGACATGCGGGAAGTCAGGAGGCTCGCATCCATGGGCATTCCTGATGGCGCTGGCATTCGAGCTACTGTCTGGAAGGTACACATTTTGCTTCTTACTAAATTAAGAGGCAAATGCTGGTTGTTGTTGTGATCATTGTTACCAAATTGAGTTGCATGGTGGTTTTGGCATCTTCTTTTAGGGTATTTGCCCAGTGATCGTAGCTCCTGGCAGTCTGAGTTGTCTAAGAAGCGGTCTCAGTATAGGAGATATAAAGAGGAGCTTATGATGAATCCTGTAAGTCTCGTTTTCTCTCCCAGCTGTTAAGATCACCCTATTGATAAATGCATTGACTTATTTCATAATTAGTGGAAAATGCCTACCTTGGTTTAGAAGTAGAGAGGTTATCAGTTCCTGCAATAAATTCGAAGTAAAATTGCAGGTTAGAGAAGTCTAGTTTTATGTTCTGGATTATATATCCATGTATAATCATGTTACTCTTTTGTTCCTCCTAGATTGTAAGGTCACTGGATATAGTTTAGTTAGACTATTTTAGATTGCATGTATACTCTGTTAATTATTTAAATACAGGCTGCTTAAACTTATTAGCTTGCACTTTTTTATGCTTAAGCTTATTATATTTCCATGGATAACGATGTTTTTCTTGTGTTCCTCCCGAGTTTGTTTCCTTAAATTATAGCCATTTGAAGTCTTTGAAACTATCGTTCAAGTTTTTCTCAGGAAGTTTAGTTAAATCTTTTTAGAATTTCTAGGTGAATGGTTTCAACCAGGCCTTGAAAATGGGGATTTTAACAATGATAATACCCTAGTTTCAAAGGACAGCTACAGAAGTACTTTTTTATGCAGAGGAACTATTTCATATGTAAGGTACTCATTGAAGTAATTTTCTGTTTGATGGTTTTGCCTCGTTGAAGTAATTTTTCACAAATTTTAACCTAGAATTTTTCACAAAGTGGCTACACTCAACTTCATTCACCGAAAAAGTCTATATTGCTATAATTTGTTTATTTATTTCTAGCCCTGTAATTAACTTCTTCTTTTTTGCCAAGACAGAACTACCATCAAGTAGAGGTGAGGATTTGCAGTCCAAGTGCTTGCTCGAGCTCTATGGCTTAAAGGTGTCACTTCCTATATCTGCATTCCAATTTCTATGTCTTGTATTACAGCAGAAATCTTCATAAGAGATGTGCAGATGTGCAATTATCTGGCATAGAAAGTCCATTAGGAGCATTAATTGCTACTGCAGTATCACATTAAAGAGCAATGTTTAAGCCTAAGAAAGTTAACTACATGCTTTATAAAATTGAGCTCATTTTGTAATTTATACAGTATAATTTTGTTACTTAAATATAAAGTAGATAGCTGATTCTAACATTTTCTCCTTGGTGCTTGCACATGAAATGAACTTTGCAATTTAGCAGTGTTTGTTATGCTTATATTTTGATGTTTGAGAATGTCCATTGTGGGTGATGACATATATAATATATTTTAATCTTGTGTTCAGCTGACAGGGTTGCAGAGGAAAGTTCGGGCTCATGTAAGTGAGGAATATTGGCTTCGCCTTATTTGTGCATATCCAGATAAGCAGCTATTTGATTGGGGCATGACACGGTTGCATCGCCCTATATATGGTGTTGGAGATCCTTTCGCAGTAGAAGCTTATGAACAATTGAGAAAAAAACGAGATGCTGAGGTCAGCTGTCACTGTTTCGTTCAAATCCTTTTTTTGAATAGTTTAGTTTTCTACGATGGATAGGACAGTTCATTATTGTATTCTCTACCTGATACTCATGCTATGGTAAATTTTATCTTCGATTTGAAGGTACTTAAACCAAGTTATATCCTACTAGCTGATATGTTTGCAGAACTGATCTATCATATTGTGATTGATATGTGCATGATCAGTTTTTGAACATTATTTCGATGAGTTATCAATTGCGGTAGAGATTGAGACCCATAGGTATTTTGGTGTAAAAAAAATCATCTCTATTGGAGGGAAAACTAAGTCAAGATGCATCAGATGCTTCATTGCCATTGTGCGGTAGAGATTGAGACTGAGGTTGCAAGAATAAGTTATGGAGGCAAGAACATCAGCTTAGCTCAGTCAGGTGATGTCAAGGGACGAGTGGTATTTGATAGTGGCAACTCTTATACTTACTTCCCAAAGCAAGCCTATGTTGATCTTGTTCTCTCTGTATGTATTTCTTCGTACCAGTAAAGTTCAGTTCCAACTTACTAAATAAACAACAATACTCATCAAGTATTCATCAATGTAGGTTAAAAATTTATTGGAGGGAAAACTAAGTCAAGATGCATCAGATGCTTCATTGCCATTGTGCTGGCGAGCTGATACACCAATCAGGTAAATGCCTCATTTAGTTCTTCATTTTGCTTCCGTAGAATTTGCTTTCATATTTTATATGAAGCAAAGTTCTTTTATTGGAAATTTTATGTACTGGATCCTGCGAGCTCATATGAAGCTTTCTGTTTTATCAGAGTGCTTGTTTACAAAACATACAAATGTTTGATCTGATTTGGTACATACTTGTACAGCGGAACGAGAGGCATATGGAAATGCTGAAAAGGCTGAATGAAAGGCACATCTTCCCTGAGTAAGTACTCGTCGACTTCTCCCTTTTGTTTCATACATTGTCAAATAATTCACATATATGATCGACTATTGTCAAATAAGCAATCTGAAGACGAGCAAGATCCAAAATGAGTCGGTGGTTGTGCTCATACTGGAACCGAAGGCGGGATTTGACAATCGGAAGGTCGTTGAGGGGGCTTCGCCGGAAAATTGTCGTCTAGAGGGCTCTTGTTGAAGCAATTAGAAATTGTTCGTATTATTAGTCGTTCGAAGTGTTAATTTAGTCCAGTGTTAATTTAGTCTTTCTCTAGTTGGAGCAAGAGCCATATCAAACTTTGGTGGAACCGTTATTGGAAATTGTTTGTATTTAAATATTAATTTCAATCTCAGATTTGAGGCGTCCATTTCTTTTGTTGAGGCGGACTTCCTCAATTGGAAGGCGCTTTCATTTTTTTTTTAATTTCTAAAGTACATCTATTGAGGCGGGCAAGTGTAATGCACGACTCAAAAGGCATGGTTTGTTGAGGCGGGCACTCATGCGCCCGCCTCAATAGATCCTTATTTCTTAAGCATTTTTGGACTTGTTGAGGCGGGCACCTATGTGCCCGCCTCAACAGACCCCCCTTGTTGAGGCGTACATTGTCCGCCTCAACAAGTACTGACCTGTTGCAGCCCCCCCTGTTGCAGCGACCCCTGTCCGCCTCAACAGGGGGGTTTTTGCCCGCCTCAACAGGTGTTTTTTCCACTAGTGCTTGGTAAAACTGGTGGCTCCATGAAGTTCATCCAACATGTCATCTAGCCTTGGTATAGGATGACGATACTTGACATTTATGTTATTGATAGCTCGGCAATCAACACACATTCTCCAAGAATCGTCTTTCTTAGGCACCAGCAAGACCGGAACAACACATTGACTAAGACTCTCTCGAACATAGCCCTTATCTAGAAGCTCCTGTACTTGCTTCTGAATCTCCTGACACTCCTGAGGATTCATTTTGTAAGCTGGTCTGTTAGGCAATGAAGCTCATGGAATAAGATCAATCTGATGCTCAATACCCCTAAAGGGCGGTAAGCCTACTGGAATCTCACCCGGGAACACATCAGCAAACTCCTCAAGAATAGCTTGAATGCTCGGGGGTAGATAAACTCGAGAATCGGTACCTGTCAACACAAACCTCTTGCATAGCATCATTAAAGTAGTGCCCAAAGGTAAATACTCACCTTGTAATTCAGATTTGGATGACAAAAGGGCACGCGACGTTTGATTCGAAGCTGCTTGGGGGTCTGTGTCAGAACCCGCGGTCGCGGATTTGGATCCGCGGGCGCGGCTCGCCTTTCGCCGAAGTTCTTCCGTAGATTCCGCGGGAGCGGATTTTGATCCGCGGGCGCAGATTTGGCTCTGCAACGACAGTTCTTCAGTTTCGTTTGTCTCCTCCGCTTGCGTCTTCTCCTTGCCTTTGCCCTTCTCATATGCATCTGCTATCTGTGCTGGAGTCATAGGCTTAAGAGTAACAGTCTTATTATTGAAAGTAAATGAATGGCGGTTAGTATGACCATCATGAAAAACTTTTCTATCGTATTGCCATGGTCTACCTAACAATATATGACAAGCCTGCATAGGAACAACATCAAACAAAATCGTATCTTCATATTTCCCTAATGTGAATGTTATTCTAGCCTGCTTTTGAACTTTCAATTCACCACATTCATTCATCCAATGCAATTTATAGGGTCTAGGGTGAAAAATAGTAGCAATATGCAATTTAGAAATTAATTCAGTACTAGCAATATTGCAACAACTTCCTCCATCAATGATCATATTACAAACCTTCCCTTGAACCAAGCATCTAGTATGAAACAAATTTTCTCTTTGGTTATCCTCACAAGGGGCGGGTTGTACATGCAAAGTTCTCTTACAAATAAAAGAATCACCATGCTCATAACCAATTTCATCACTAAGATCATCCTCATCATGATTTTCATCTAGGTTTTCTTCCTTATCACTTTCACTTTCACTTTCATATTCACCTAGCTGATTAACAATATTAGGACAATCTTTCATCATATGACCCTTTCCTCTACATTTAAAACATTCAATATCCCTAGCTCTAGAAGTAGGGTTAGAAGTACTCCCTCGGGGTCCACTGGAAGGGCCAACTGTAGTTTTTGTAGGCACTTGGGCAGCTGGTGGTGGGTTCCTTCGTGAACCACCATCTTCCTTGGAAGGGGCGTCTCGGGCTGATGGATAAGAAGATCTTCCCTACTGATTTTTCCAAGTGTTGGAAGACCCGTCTGCAGTTCTGCTTCCCTGACTCCTAGCCTTTGTCTTCCTTTCCACCTTGATGGCCAAGTGCAACAACTCAGTCATAGAATTGTAGGGAAACATCTCAATCTCATTAGCCACATATGGATGGAGGATACAAAGATATCTGGCCATCGTCGTCTCTTCACCCTCAACCAATATGGCTCTGACCATGGCTATTTGCATAGCGTTGAAGGTCTCTTCTACTCCCATAGATCCCTGTCTAAAATTCTCTAGCCGCTGTATAAGCTCTCTAGTGTAGTGTGGGGGAACAAATCGAGCTCTCATCATTCTCTTCATTAGATCCCAAGTAGTAACGGGATAATCTCCATTAGCAGCTCTTCCTCTTATCAAGCTGTCCCACCAAACTAGAGCATAACCACTAAATTCCAAAGATGCAAGTTGCACCTTCTTATGATCGGGGAAGTTGTGACAATTCCATATCTGCTCAATCTTTGTCTCCCACTCCATGTAGACATCTGGATCACACTTGCCCTCAAAACTTGGTATCTTCACTTTGATCTTCCCAACTCCATCTTGCTCAGGCTCTTTTCTTCTTCCCTGGTACCCTCCTTGTTGACGAGGCGGTCGCCATACTACCTCTGCTGCTTCTTCCCTGTCATGCTCATCTTCTTGCTCCTCATCGTCTTCATTATCACCTGGAGGCTGAAATCTATCATTAAAACGGTTAGCAGCATTGTATCTATAAGGACGAGGTGTAGGAGAGTTATAGAAACCCTCTCTTCGAGCTTGACGGTTGTCAGCTCTGGGTGTAGTTCTGCCTCTGGGTTCGTTGCGAAACCCATATGCCGCCTCTCTACCTTCCCGAGCCCCTTGAGCAACCTCATACACTTCTCGTTGGGTTGGTAAGGGTCTCCGGGGAGCGTCTCGGGAAGTTCCAATATGCTCCGTAGTTGTTGGAGGTGGGGTCGGGCAAAGCTCATGCCTGAAAGCTGTGGTAATCCCACTGAGTTCTTGCCTTAACTCTTGCCTAAACTCTCAAAAGAAGTTCATCATGAGTTCCGGGGTGACAGGGCTGGTCTCTGGAGTTCTCCTGCCGGGAGAAACTGACCTGTCCATTATCAAAGAAAAGACTAACACAAAACAAAGTTAAGTGAGTGTAAATGAAAACAACTCGCAAGTGTTTAATCTCGTATGTTTTCCTTTGCACTCTCTCTCAATTGTTTTTGTAACAAGCTTTTCTTGATGAATTGCCTTGTATGAATAAAAAACCCAATAGATCGAAACTAGCAGGCTCCTAGCACTATGATGAGCGATGGTAGAGATGGAGATGGCTAGTGTAGGGGCGGGGTTTCAACTTCAAGGTTCTGACTCAAAGAAAAACGACTCAACAAAAGAAAGAAACAAAGACTCAAAAGACGTTTGCAAGGATGTAAATGCAAACAACTATCAGACTCAAATTTCGAACTCAAGAGGGCCAAAAGGAAGCGTACCTTAACTTGTCCCGACTGGTGTCAATGAAGGATCAAAGATGGAGTCGAGAGGGCTAGGGTAAGATTGGGAATGGCTCGTAGCTGCTTGAAGACACAATACTTAGACAACAGAAGAGTCGCGGGCGCGGTTTTGGGAGCCACGGGCGCGGATGGGTGGTGTAGGAGGTTCGCAGAAACTCAGTAGCAAGATCCGCGGGCGCGGGTTTTTTATTTCTGCGGGCGCGGATGATGGAGCTGCGGGCGCGGATTTTGTTCTACGAGCTAAAATTCTTTCGTCTTCGTCCGGGCTCGTGGCAATCCCGTTTCCTCCAATTTCTTGAATTCCGACTCAAACACTATCGAACTAGACCTTGACTCAACAAAACGTAAAAATAAATGCTGATATGAGACTTTTCTTTCTTTTCTTTTCTTTTCTTTTCTTTTCTTTTCTTTTTATTGATTTTTTTTTGATTTCTTTTTTTTGAATTTTTTTTTGTCTCAGCAAAACGAAATACAGATTCGATACGAGATATTCATCTCAGCAAAATTGAAAAATAAATAAAATAACAACTAACTTGATTTTCCTTATAGAAGAGATAAGATTTCCTTGTTGAAAATATTTTGTCTTGGCGCGCAAGGATTGAAATTTTAGCAACTCTTCTAGGTTTGTGACGGCTGCGTTTTTTGTAGAAAAGGATGAATTTGTGATGGGGTGATGGGATGAATGGATTTTGGGACAAGGGTGCTCCAAACTCCAATCTATCGATCTCCACAAACACGAATCGATCCAAACTTCTTGTACACAACCTGAAACATACTCAACAAGAAAGATCAAAGTATCGAAGACTCAAAATCAATTTCTCAAAGAAACTGACAAATAAGAAAACAAAAACTGACTCTTTTTTTTGTGATTTTCTGGATAGTGGGGTCTCGTGATGTTCTTGTGAAGACAGGATGGTGTTAACACAGCTCTGATACCAATTTGATGCGGGGATAAGCCGCTGTTGTCCGATCTAGACACCAAACCTCGAACAGAAACTCGAATAGAGAAGATAGGCGGAATTAGAATGAGATGAAAGAAGGATAAGTCGAATGATAGGTCAATTGGAACCAAATAAAAAAATGATAAAACCCTTGAACTTAGGAACAAGAACCTTACCGAATGATAAAGAAACCTCAATGGATTACAACCAAACACAATGGCTTTGGTAGGCCAAGGCACCTGGAGGATACTCTATGGAGTCCCGATAGCACCAACCTTATGGAAGAGATTGACACACACAAGTACAACTAGGGCGAGTTCAACAACATTGCACACAGGGCACTCTGCACACAAAAGCTCTCTTCTGGGAGGAAAAACGAGAAACGTTGTATTCAATATCAAAGTCTCGGTTCCTAAAACAATAACTAGGGCAAACCTTATATAGAGTCAATAAGGTGGCCAATTAAAAGAAATAAAGTAATTAAAAGTATTTCCTAAAATAACAAAACCAATGGAAAGAAATAAATCCGGAAAACGAATGAAAACAAAGAAGTCTCGGTAGGGTTGCATCACGATCCGCGGGCGCGGCCTATGCGAAAAAACGCACAACCCGTGCGTTGCTCTCGGCCTGTGCGAAAAAACGCACAACCCGTGCGTTGCTCTCGGCCTGTGCAAATTAAATGAATTAATTCGCGATCCGCGGGCGCGGATATGGAGCCGCGGGTGCGAATTCGCTGCTGTAATTCCCTCCTTCGCTGGGATCTGGTTCCTCTCGAACCCCAACTACTAGAATCATCTTCAATGGTGTTTCCAAGGGTTCCTCTGTAATGCTAAGCTCTTTAGACATGAAGAAAGCCACTAACTTGTCTAACTCTTGTTGGACTTCCTTAGCTCTCGAACGAGTCAACGCGCCTTCAAACTCGGGAACTACTGGTGTCGGTTGATGCTCAGATGATCCTTCATCAGTATGACTGGTGGGCAATCCAGTTTGAATCCCATACTCAATCCCTTGATGCCCAACTATGGAAGGTCATTGAATTCGGAGATATTGTTGTTCTGGACCTTGCCGGGGAAGACAAGACCAAAGAGAAGAAGAGAATCGACTACGATGATGCCGATTACAAAGTCTTGGAGAAGAATGCTAGGGCCAAGAAGATCCTTCACATGGCTCTAAGTTCAAGTGATCTCATAAAAGTATTAAAATACAAATCTGCTAAAGAGATATGGGATGCACTTAGTAGAACTTACTCAGGAAGTAGCGATGTGAAGAGAAATCGCTTTTTAGCGGCACAAAAGGACTATGAGAAGGCTCTTCAAGAAAAGAATGAATCTTTGGAAGATTTTCATGCCAGATTCGAAGGATATGTCAGCCAAATAGAGTTTCTTGGTGAAGACATCCCTCAATGGAAGGTTACGCATCAATTCATGCAAGCACTAAACTCCAAGTGGGATTGATTCATCAATGCTCTACAAGCACAAAGCGACATCAAAGATATATCCCTAGAAGATCTAGGCTGCCGCCTCAAAAGTCATTCAGGGATTCTCAAAAGAAAACTCCAAGGAAGAAAGGAGGTTGGCAAGAGTCAATCCATTGCCCTGAAAGTTGAAAAAGCATTTGATCTATCCCGGATGGAAGACGTCGAGGCTGAAGAGGACGAAACTGTAGCCTTGATCACAAATGCCTTTCGTAAAGCTTGGAGAGGGGGAAGGAGTAACTCCCGTCCCTCTGACGAAACGAAAGACATGAAGGAAGTCATATGCTATCATTGTCAGAAAACGGGTCACTTTTGCCAGAAATTGCTACAAAAGAAGAGCGGGAGAACCACCCGTTCCAGAAGGAAAGCGAGCAATGATGGCAACTTGGGAGGATTCAGACTCAGATCAAGAAGACCAGAAGAGTGAGAAGGAAGTGTGCCTCATGGCAGCCGAAGATAGCACACCTGAAGCCGAGGTAAGTCTTTCTTCCATCATCACTAAATTACAGAGCATGTCTAGTACTCAATTAATTCACATTGTTAGAAGACTTGGAGAAGAGAACGGGGATATACAAGAGAAGAGGAGGAACTCTCAAGACTGGTAAACGAAACAAGACTCATGTCTGAAAAAGTTACCATGCTAGAAAGCCTCTCCTCTTCTTCATCTAGCTCTTGCGAAAAATGCCCCGGGCTCAAAAACAAGATCATATCCTTTGAGAGTAAGGTTTCTGAGCTCGAAAATACAAAGCTTTCTCTGGTTCATGAGAATGAGAAGCTGTGTAATGATCTTGTGGTACTCAAGGAAGATGAGGATCACAAGAAAAAGTTGTGGCTAGATGAGCATGCTAGATCCTACATAAATGGCCTAAAAACCGATTACTCAAGTCGATTTGTGCCCCACAGTGGGATTGGATATGGCTCAGATAAAAACCCTAAAACTCATGAGTCACCTAACGTGAATTTGGAACCCCCCAAGGAACCATCATTGGAAAACCCTTGCGAAAGGTGTGTCACCAAGGTGAAGTCCTCAGGAGGAAACAAATCCGTAGAAAGGATAAACACATGGTTTGATGGGCAAAAAGCTTATGCTATCTGGTTGAGCCAATTTCAAAACACAGAGCCGACACACATTGACTTCGAGTCCAGGAAAGCTAACATTCCCATCTGGCCAGGACAAAGCAAGTACGTCAATCTTAAGCAACATCATGTTTGTTGGCACTGTGGTAACACTGGGCACTACAAGCATGAATGTTCCCTCACAATCCGAATTGAGGAAAAGATACGTTCTCCTTATCGAGCTCAGAACGAGAGAAAATCAGAGGATACATCGGAGACTCAATCTTAGTCAAAGATGAGATCCAAAGATCACTCCAAAGACACTCCCAAGACTAAGGGTGTGAATGCTCAAAGTGGGATTGGATCAAGAGGATCACCAAGAAGTACCCCAAAAGTAAAGATTGAGGTTAATCAATCTGAACTCCAAGGTACTACGAACAATAGATCCATCCCACAAAACTCAAGCAAGCCAAAACTTGCTTGGGTAAGGAAAAAGTAACCCTTTCACTCAGGTGAAGCGCAACTATCCTTGGTACATGGATAGGGTAAACTTACAGGGAACAAAGCATAGCTCCATGCCACTTCACCGGATCATCTAGAGGGATCCCTCCCTCTGGATCAAAGGAAGGATACAACAGAGCCGGTCAAAGGCATTCACTCATTCGTAACTCCTTGGTATTGACGTGTTGAGTAACTCAACTGTGTCAAACGGGGAAGATACAAAGACGACACAGGTACAAATCAAGTGATCAAGAAAAGGTATGTTCCAAACGAAGTTGTGTTCCCCCACAGGTATGGTTCCCTTAATTCTAGTTTCTCTATTGCTTCTGCTTTCGATTTCTGTACTTTGTTCTTTCTAGCCTCCTTATCAATCAATAAAAAAAAAAAATTTGGAACTCTTACCTCGAAGGGAACATAACATCTCATACTGGAGGCTCCCCAAATTAGAAGTTTGCAAACCTTGGTAAAAAAGTACGTAATTCTCTCTTTATCTATGCAAACTTGTCTTATGAAGACATTATAAGTTGGAAAAATCAGTCTTCCCTAGCAAGAGCACTAAGCAAGATCACCTCAGAAAGGAAGGAACTCACTAAGGTATGTTTCCCTCTCTATGCTCCTTATATCTCTTGAAATCTTTCAATGATTGGCTAAAACTTGAATGATTTCTTGTCTCTTGCTCCTAAATCTTATAGAGCTCTACAACTCTTAATTTCTATGAAAAATTGACTTTGTGTAATGCCTAAATTATGTCGTTCCTCTCTATGATCAATTACATGATTGCATGTGTTGAGATATGATGAGGTTTTGATTGAATGACAAACATCCACTAATGGTTTACTTGAGTGCGTAGGTATTGTTACTAGTGTGTGTGCAGGAACGAAGGAAGTCTACTTGTGTGTAGACAGGAACGAAGGCAGTCTACTTGTGTGTAGACATGAACGAAGGAAGTCTACTTGTGCGTAGACAGGTGCAAAGGAAGTACAAGCAGGTACGAAGGAAGTCTTGCTGGAATCCATGAGGCGTAAGGTTACGACGAATGGAAGACAGTTGTGAAGAATAAGTTCATCCGAAGAAGATTATTGGTCGAAGATATCTTGAAGAATGGACTTGAAGAATTATGGAAGAGTTGCATTTCAAAGAAGGAAAGAAGATCTTGTCAAAGAAGGAAAAGAAGATCTCAACAAATAAGGAAAGTGGCAACTCGGCAAGGATGGGCATTGGACGCGCGTGTAAAGAAGCGCCAAAGGAATAAGGAAATATTACACCCAAGGAATATTTCCTTATATGCTATTGTTTCCTTATTTGTTCAAGGCGGCGCGCCGAAGTTTAAGGCCCAAGGTGACTACTTGGAGAACAAGTTGGAATGTCACACGGAAGGAAATATTTCTTAGGAAGAGATTTCCTTGTGAATGAAGAATTAGGAAGCGATTTCCTTTTAGAAAGATATTGTGAGATTTATGGTAATATTAGAACGGCTAGATTGGTAGTTAGGTTTGAGCTATTTAGTGTGCTATATATTGCATGGGAATTGCATAGCTTAGTAAGACTTTGAAGAGCGAAAACCTAATACTCGGTTTAGAGTTGTTCTACGTGTGTGAGATTGAGATTCAAGTGAGAAGAGTGATCCGAGATCTAGCTAGGACGTCTAGGTGAGTGATCCAAGTTCTATTGTAATCAAGATATCAATACAATAAGTAGACTCGTTCAAACTCTCTCTAGTGAAAGCTAGAGAGGAGTGATTTTTCGCCTCGAGGACTTTTTGGTACTTGGGGTGTTTCCACTATATATCACCGTGTCCAGGTTTGGTTTTCATTATTGTTTGTCTTTCTGCATTATCTACTTGTCCAGGAACAATAGCTTTTGTACCTTAAGTTTTTATACGCTAATCGGTCCAACAACATGCTTCTCTGAAACTTCATTTTGCATGAACAAGGTCTTATTTTCAGCCCAAAAGAGTCCTCTTGATGATTTGATCCCTCATTATAAGCCCAAAGGATAGAGGTACTCTACATCCGTCCCTTAAGCCTAAATCATGATTGTATATTCCTATGAGCCAATCTTATGTCATCACATCTGGAATCTCTCATCATGATTTTTAAATTATCCATATTATTATTTCGTATGATATTCTCTTGTACCATCTCTGGTAACGATACCCCCCATATCATGCACTATGATCTTGTTGGATTGCCTTGGAAAGAAAAGGAAAGTTTTTGTCACGCGAGGAGCCTGATTGGGTGGAGAAAGAGGTGCAGCGTGTCAGGGTTGCAGCGTGTGGTTGTCTCAAGGAGGAATGACGCAAGTAATTAAATGGGAAAGTAATTATTACTGCCGTGTGAAAAAAGGAAAGGTAAAGAAGAGTGTTTGGAAAGTGTGTACTTTTGTGATGATTGTGGTGTGTGAACAAGGAAGGATATCTTAAACGGCTAATATTCAAACTCTTCAAGAAACGATTCGCTCATCCGGGTAAATCTCGCCCCTCCCTTATATAAACCTTCTTTCCCAAAATTCCTAATCTCACGCTCCCAAAATTTCCCTGAATTTTCTCAAAACTTTTTTGCTCCTAAAAAATCCCAAGCTCCACAACAATGGCCTCCAACTCCTCCCAAAACCCATCACTCGTCATTGCCAACGATGAAACCCTAGAATCCCTTCTTCAAAAATTAGCCGCCGCAGGTTACATGTCCCAAAACCCTCTCATCCCAAATCCTTCTCCTGTCCTCCCTGAGTCTCCATTCATCGATCCCATGTCCGCCATGGTGATCTACAAAGAACCCCAAGCCACAGAAACCACCATCCCTGAAACCCCCGATGAGTCTCCTTGCCCAGCCAAGCCAATCATCGAGGTCGACAATGATGAGTTTCGGCCTGCCGGCGACGTCTCTGAGACGGCGCCAAGGCAGGACGGAACCCTAGACGATTTCGAGAAAGATCTTGACGCAGATGTCCAAATCCTTTCCTCTCAAAAGGGAAAGAAGACGGGAAATAGCAGCGGGGTCACAGGGAAGAGGAAAACTCGCTCTCAGCTGGCTAGAGAGGTTGCTCAGAAGTCTTCTGAGGAGACTTTTGAAGAGATACCCGAGCCCAAATCGTCTACACCAAAGAAGGCTAGGATCACTGCCCTGACAAGGAAGAGTGCTAGAAAAGGGAAGGAAGTGGCTGTGAAGAAAGAATGTTCGTCGCTGAAAGATGTGTCAAGGAGATCAATTGTGAGAGATTTGATTCTGAAAGAAGAATTCATGAAGGAAAATGGACTGGAGACAGTGTCCGAGCTTCTCAAAGCACAGAGCTGGGGACAGTTGTTCGCTGAAGGAGAAAGTGTCAATGTCGAGCTATTTAAGGAGTTTTACGGAAGCTTTACACTTGAAGAAAGGCCACACACCATCACGGGGAAGTTTACTGCAGGGGGACAACACTATTCCATCTCAAGCATCGAGCTTGCCTTCATTCTTGGGGTTCCTCATGAAGGCTTTTGCAGCTACTCCAAGGGACAATGGCCGCAGGATGTTCAACCCTTGGAACTGAAGAAGAGGATCAGTGAAGATGAAACTCCTCCAAACGCTGATGTCAAGACAAATTCCATGGGGGTGGTCAACCGTCTTCTTCACTCCGTCCTGATCAGTAACCTCACGCCACGAGAACAGAAGAGGAACACCATCCTCATCCAAGATTTCATGCTCATGGAAAAGCTGTTGAACAAGGAACAGGTAAACTTGCAAGGATTGTTCTACTGCACATGGAGCATGCCAGCAACAGCGAAACCCATGCTCTTCCTTACCCCAGTATTGTCAAAAGGATTCTGAAAAGTCTGATGGTGTACTCTGAGGAGAATGAAGCAGTGTTCTATAGGCACATGGATGAGAGAAACCTGAGAAAAATGAAGTTCAAGAAGGATGAGAATGCAAGCTGGATAAGGGCTCAAGATGCTCAAAGTGAAGATGCTGAAGAGGTTGTGTCTGAGAGCCCTAATGGGGAACAAAATGAAGCGCCAACGATGGTCTACGAAACGCAGAATGCCATAGGAAAGTTGAGCTGTGCTGTTGCTAGTCTATCTGATCAACAACAACGGCTGATAGGAATCTTTGAAAAGGAGATGAGTCTTGTGAGACTCAAGCTGGAAACAATAGAGACGACACTTGGAAGTCTCCTGCCCCAGTCATCTCCTCGTAACGACATAGAATGATCCTATCTTTTCCTAGCAAATCTGACCCCCACTTTTTGTTCCCTAGCCTCATTTACTGTTTTCTCTTTGTTTCTATTTCACTTTGTCATCATGATTTCTACTGTTTATGATTGCATGTTTATCTTGTCTTTAATTGTATGGCGGTCTGATGTAAGGAGGGCGTGGCCCTTTGTTAATTTCTAATAGAATTATGTTCTTGTTTTGATTTATGAGCTCTTAAGGTTGCAAGTTGACTTGATTTCATTCTTTTTGATGATGCCAAAAGGGGGAAATTAGAGGATAGCAGGACTTGAGGGGGAATTCATGACTTAGTTGTAGTTCGTTGTTTTTCTGAAGGGGAATTTTTAGTGCTTTGTTAGTCTTTGTTCTTTAGCTGGTATATATGTCTCGGGTTTATACTCTTATTGTTAAGGATGTTTGTCATCATCAAAAAGGGGGAAATTGTTGAGATATGATGAGGTTTTGATTGAATGACAAACATCCACTAATGGTTTACTTGAGTGCGTAGGTATTGTTACTAGTTTGTGCAGGAACGAAGGAAGTCTACTTGTGTGTAGACAGGAACGAAGAAAGTATACTTGTGCGTAGACAGGAGCAAAGGAAGTACAAGCTGGTACGAAGACATTCTTGCTGGAATCCATGAGACGTAAGGTTACGACGAAATGAAGAAAGTTGTGAAGAATAAGTTCATCCGAAGAAGATCATGGGCCGAAGATATCTTGGAAAATGGACTTGAAGAATTATGGAAGAGTTGCATTTCTACGAAGGAAATAAGATCTTGTCAAAGAAGGAAAAGAAGATCTCGCCAAATAAGGAGAGTGGCAACTCGGAAGAAGGATGGGCATTGGACGCGCGTGTGAATGTTGCCAAAGGAATAAGGAAATATTATGTGCAAGGAATATTTCCTTATGCGCTTTGTTTCCTTATTTGATCAAGGCGGCGCGCCGAAGTGTAAGGCCCAAGGTGACTACTTGGAGAACAAGTTGGAATGTCACACGGAAGGAAAGATTTCTTAGGAAGAGATTTCCTTGTGAAATATATTTTAGGAAGCGATTTCCTTGTAGAAAGATATTGTCAGATTTATGGTAATATTAGAACGGCTAGATTGGTAGTTAGGTTTGAGCTATTTAGTGTGCTATATATTGCATGGGAATTGCATAGCTTAGTAAGACTTTGAAGAGCGAAAACCTAATACTCGGTTTAGAGTTGTTCTACGTGTGTGAGATTGAGATTCAAGTGAGAAGAGTGATCCGAGATCTAGCTAGGAAGTCTAGGTGAGTGATCCAAGTTCAATTGTAATCAAGATATCAATACAACAAATAGACTCGTTCAAACTCTCTCTAGTGAAAGCTAGAGAGGAGTGGTTTTTCGCCTCGAGGACTTTTTGGTACTTGGGGTGTTTCCACTATATATCATCGTGTCCAGGTTTGGTTTACATTATTGTTTGTCTTTCTACATTATCTACTTATCAAGGAACAATAGCTTTTGTTCCTTGACATTTTATACGCTAATCGATCCAACAAAGATGGATCCCGATTGTTCAGTCATAGCCACAATAACACCATCGTGGTTATACGGACGAACCAGATCCGAGTTGCCCGGAGGTGACACTCTCAGCCGATGAGAAGCGTGAACTACGTAAGCCCTGGGCTAGGTCTCTCATTGTTCACATGTTCGATAAAGGATCGTGATATATGACACTCAAGAAGTGTCTAGAGCAGTGTTGGTCTTCGAAAGGCACTCTCACACTAGTTGACATCAGGAATGACTACTCCGTGGCAAAGTTCACCAATGAGGCTGACTACCACCATGTATTAACGCAGGGTCCTTGGATGTTCGGTGACAATTACCTGATGATCCGTCGTTGGACCCCGAACTTTGATCCGCACAACGTGGTGGCTAAGGTCTTAACGACATGGATTCGTATACCGAGGCTTAGTCTGGAATACTTCAATGCAAACTTTCTCAGGCGAGTGGGTCAGCTTGTGGGTACAATGGTTCGAATTGATAAAACTACTATAGCAGCAGATCGTGGTCAGTTTGTTCGCCTTCGGGTCGAAATTGATATCTCCAAAAATTTGCTCTACCGGTTTTGCTTCTGTGGTCGTTCTTGGTTCATTCAATGTAAGGGTATACGCAAATTATGCTATGATTGTGGAAAAATAGGTCATAAGAGTGAAAGTTGTCCTCTCTCGAATTTCTCTGCTGATCCTGAGAAACCAAATGAAGAACTTTCTAAGGGCCCGATCCCACCTGAAGTGCATGACACACTGGGGCCTTGGAATCTAGTTCTCAAATAGAATAGGAGGCACACACAGCAATCCTAAACTACGTCTGAAGTTCCGCAGCGCGAGACGTCTAAGAAACCGGCTCAGCCTTCTCGACCAACACCGCAAGAACATGGCCCGAATCCCAGTCAAGGCTCGAGATTTTCAATTTTAACGAATGCAGATGCTGGGGAAGGAACGTTCTCTGATGGGAATTTGATGATGGAGACCTCTTGTATTCGATCATCAAATCAGTAGTCACCTGAGATCAAGGTTGGCTCTATGACAGAAAGACTGAACTCATAAAGAAATACGCACAACTCTGACATCATTCACCATCACCTTCTTATACATATTGCATAAATAAGATCTGTTTGGTATGTTAAAAAAATGCTGAATTTTGAAAAAAGAGAACGCGCTTCCACGTGCGAGGGAACTTGATCTAGTCAACGGCGTGCTACGCCAAACAAGTGGCTATGCCGCCCCCTCCGCTTGAGGAGTCAGGGCAACCAACAATCAGCAGTTCCATGGAAATCGACGACCCGGCTACCTTCTCGGCCGAGCCCACAGGGGACTTCACCAACCCTCTGTTTGTAGTGGAGAAGACGAATGTTGATCAGTTTCCCCCGCTGGGGCAAGCGGAATCCTCCAAGAAATCATCGGCCCCTCTAATATCGATCGGTACTGCAACGCCTCCGGCAGTCCTGCTGCCAACGACGACGTCAAAACCTCTGTCTTTTAAGGACACGGTAGTATCTGGTTCCATACAGAAACCGCCCCCCGTTACTGCCTCAATTTGGGAAGAGAGACCAGATCTTTATGATACAGATGATGATGAGGATATAGACGAACCAGATTTGAGTTTCCCGGAGGTGACACTCTCAGACGATGAGAAGCGTGAACTAAGTAAGCCCTGGGCTAGGTCTCTCATTGTTCACATGTTCGATAAAGGATCGGGGTATATGACACTCAAGAAGCGTATGGAGCAGTGTTGGTCTTTGAAAGGCACTCTCACACTAGTTGACATCAGGAATGACTACTACGTGGCAAAGTTCACCAATGAGGCTGACTACCAATATGTATTAACACAAGGTCCTTGGATGTTCGGTGACAATTACCTGATGATCCGTCGTTGGACCTCGAACTTCGATCCACACAACGTGGTGGCTAAGGTCTTAACGACATGGATTCGTATACCGGGGCTTAGTCTGGAATACTTCAATGCAAACATTCTCAGGCGAGTTGGTCAGCTTGTGGGTACAATGGTTCGAATTGATAAAACTACTATAGGAGCAGATCGTGGTCAGTTTGTCCGCCTTGGGGTCGAAATTGATATCTCCCCAAATCTGCTCTGCCGATTTTTCTTCTGTGGTCGTTCTTGGCTCATTCAATATGAGGGTATACGCGATTTATGCTATGATTGTGGAAAAATAGGTCATAAGAGTGAAAGTTGTCCTCTCTCGAATCTCTCTGTTGATCCTGAGAAACCAGATGAAGAACATCCTAAGGCCCCGATCCCACCTAAAGTGCATGACACACTGGGGCCTTGGAATCTGGTTCTCAAACAGAATAGGAGGCGCACACAACAATCCTAAACTACGTCTGAAGTTCCGCAGCGCGAGATGTCTAAGAAACTGGCTCAGCCTTCTCGACCAGCACCGCAAGAACAGGGCCCGAATCCCAGTCAGGGCTCGAGATTTGCAATTTTTACGAATGCAGATGCTGGGGAAGGAACGTCCTCTGATGGGAATTTGATGATGGAGACCTCTTGTATACGATCATCAAATCAGTAGTGACTTGAGATCAGGGTTGGCTCTATGACAAAAAGACTGAACTCATAAAGACAGACGCACTACTCTGACATCATTCATCATCACCTTCTTATACATACTGCATAAATAAGATCTTTTTTTGTACGTTAAAAAAATGCTCAATTTTGAAAAAAGAGAAAGCGCTTCCACGTGCGAGGGAACTTGATCTAGTCAATGGCGTGCTATGTCGAACAAGTGCCTATGCCGCCCCCTCCGCTTGAGGATTCAGGGCAACCGACAATCAGCGACTCCATGGAAATCGACGACCCAACTACCTTCTCGGCCAAGCCCACAAAAGGCTTCACCAACCCTCTGTTTGCAGTGGAGAAGACGAATGCTGACCAATTTCCCCCGCTGGGGCAAGCGAAATCCTCAAAGATTCATCGGCCCTTCTAATGTTGATCGGTACTACACCGCCTCCGGCAGTCCTGCTGCCAACGGCGACACCAAAACCTCTGTCTTTTAAGGGCACGGTAGTATCTGGTTCCATACAGAAACCGGTCCCGTTACTGCCTCAATTTGGGAAGAGAGACTAGATCTCTATGATACAGATGATGATGAGGATACAGACGAACCAGTTCCGAGTTGCCCAGAGGTGACACTCTCAGCCGATGAGAAGCGTGAGCTACGTAAACCCTGGGCTAGGTCTCTCATTGTTCACATGTTCGATAAAGGACCGGGGTATATGACACTCAAGAAGCGTCTGGAGCAGTGTTGGTCTTCGAAAGGCACTCTCACACTAGTTGACATCAAGAATGACTACTACGTGGCAAAGTTCACCAATGATGCTGACTACCAATATGTATTAACGCAGGGTCCTTGGATGTTCGGTGACAATTACCTGATGATCCGCCGTTGGACCCCCGAACTTTGATCCGCACAACGTGGTGGCTAAGGTCTTAACGACATGGATTCGTATACCGGGGCTTAGTCTGGAATACTTCAAAGCAAACTTTCTTAGGCGAGTTGGTCAGCTTGTGGGTACAATGGTTCGAATTGATAAAACTACTATAGCAGCAGATCGTGGTCAGTTTGTCCGCCTTGGGGTCGAAATTGATATCTCCCAAAATCTGCTCTGCCGGCTTTTCTTCTGTGGTCGTTCTTGGCTCATTCAATATGAGGGTATACACAATTTATGCTATGATTGTGGAAAAATAGGTCATAAGAGTGAAACTTGTCCTCTCTCGAATCTCTCTGCTGATCCTGAGAAACCAGATGAAGAACTTTCTAAGGGCTCGATCCCACCTGAAGTGCATGACACACTGGGGCCTTGGAATCTGGTTCTCAAAGCGAATAGGAGACGCACACAGCAATCCTAAACTACGTCTGAAGTTCCGCAGCGCGAGACGTCTAAGAAACCGGCTCAGCCTTCTCGACCTGCACCACAAGAACAGGGCCCGAATCCCAGTCAAGGCTCGAGATTTGCAATTTTTACGAATGCAGATGCTGGGGAAGGAACGTCCTCTGATGGGAATTTGATGATGGAGACCTCTTGTATACGATCATCAAATTAGTAGTCACTTGAGATCAGGATATCTAGTCTTTTACCTTGTTTATTATATTCTTGTAATTGGTAAAAGGTACGGTAAAGAATATCTTTTACCTTGTTTATTATATCGTCATTTAGATAGAAGGAAGAGATAAGATCTCGTTTTCCTTAAAGATATTATTAGGGTTAGCCTATATATAGAGGCTAACGCCTACTTTGTAAGGATCCAGCCACCATTCGAGTAATACAAAGTTCAAGCATCAACCCTAATTTCCTACTTTGTTCTTGAGTGTTGAGATTATACCGTGCTCTTTGATCTTTGCCCTACAATTGCTTAGTAATCTTCTCGTAGGTAATTTCGCTACAAACAATTGGCGCACACCGTGGGGCGGGATCAAACAGGTATCGTCTCTCCATACGAAAAGAGCTTCTTTTTTGCAGGAAATCATGACAAGTCCGACCAACAGCCCGCGTAATGACGAAGGGAGATCTGAAGAAGAAGATCACATAACGATTTCTCTCGTTCCGGTGGAAGAAAACACAGGAAAAGATCTCGAGAACACTCCTGGTGCTCCGAAGAACAATGCTCCCACAGAAGATCGGGGGACGAGCGGCGATGTAACTAACGTGGCCTCTGTCAGAGTCCACTTCGATACCCTCTAGAAGACATGGATAGAAGTTAAAAGCGCCAGGAAAAAAACACGTCGGGACTCACCAAAGAGAACGAACGACTACGCTCCATTATAAAAGAGCATAGAGCAGAGTCATAAAAGCCACTCACCTATGTTCGTAGTCACATCGTCGTTCGAAGCCTAGATATGGATGCCGTCGCTAAAGAAGGAGAGGACTACGGGTCCCAGGAGTATCGAAATGCCATCCCGACGAGGGGAATAATTCAGAAAAAGAAATCCGAGGAAAAGATGACTTTGGACGCCGTCGCCGCGCTCGTAGCGCAACAGGTCGGAGCCCTAAGAAAAGAGATGATGCTGATGCCCGGGGCTCCCAAATCCATAATCCTGATACGCTACACTTTGTATGGCGTAACTAGGGATTATTACATTAGTTTAGGAGTATTATCGTATGTGTTTCGAGTCATTATTATGTTCTGAGATATTTATTAAGGAGTGAAGAAATGGAGATCAGAACCGAAGAAGATTGAAGACTTAAAGAAATCACCGACGGCGATCGCCATGAATCAGAGGCGATCGCGGTGGAGCAACAGAGAGGAGCCGAGAAGATTTAATAAATCCGCGACCACGGATTAATATCCGCGATCGCGGGTATTGTGTTGAATTTTACCTTCACATGAGAGCTGGCCCATTATTGAATAAGAAGGCAGGCCCGTAAGAAGCTGCTGACGCAGGAGATGAAGATGGGCCGCTCGTGATGGGCTTTGCAAGATGGTGAGGTCGGATGAATTAAGGAAGCAGGCACCTGCAAATTAATTATTCAACTCACAAGTTTTCACCGAGTTTTGTTTTATTTCTTTTCTTTTCCTTTTTCCTTAATTAGTTTTAGGATATTTATCTTTTACCATATATTTTTAGGGTTAGTTCTCTATTTAAGAACCCTAGTTCTTTCTATCTTTTCTATCATCTTTTCCATCAGACAATTTAGTTCTGCAACCATGAGCAGGAACTAATCTCCATTGTTTTACTTAGCGGTTGAAACCTTCAGTTATTAAGTTGTGAGATTTCTAAACTCTTGTTCTTTTCCCATGGGTTTGTATTAATTCTCTTGTTCTTCATCTATTGATTTCTATTAGTTTTGCTAGCTTGATCACCTAGTTTGATTGATAGTTTTCTATTTCTAGACTAGGAATATACGGTGGAATTCCTTGTCATTGTAGCATTCATATCTGCATGATCTGGTAGTTGATTGCTTTTATGAAAGAGAATTGATTGCATGTTAATACTTGACGGTTGTAAGTTATTGCATGCATCCTTATGATTCTTGTGCTCTTTGCTGCTATTTCATCTAATCTTGAGAGGTTTCCCTGATTGTTGAATAGTAAGTATTATCATGACCGGTTGGCCTGCTGATATATTAAAGATTGGAATAGGAACATTCTCTAGGATTGAACAGAACTTGAGATAAATCTATGATCAACTTGATTGACTGTTGTGTGGATACTTGCTAGGTGAAACCCCTTCTCATCATATTCTCACCCAAATTTCCTTTGCTTGATACTTGTTACTTTTGTGTTTCATACAATCAAAACCCCCCCTGGTTACTTGTTACTTGTTCGTTAGTTGGTATTTCGCTTGACTGCATAGCGATTGGTGTTTTGATTCCCTTGGGTTTGACCTCTACTTGCTTGCTATACTTTAGTTAGTGTTTAGAGTTTTCTTTGATTTGGCACTACGACTTTAGCTTCATCAAATTTGGCGCCGTTGCCGGAGAATTGAAATTTTTTCTGATTCTGTGTTAATTATGAAATTATCAACTGTTTGGTGTGAACCTTTATGGTTCAGACCCGTGCTACTGATTCATCTCTTATTGCCTTTGACCCAGAGATTGAAAGGACGTTCCTTCAGAACCAAAGAGCAGCTCTGAACCAAGATAACGAGATGGGTGATCGACGTGGACCGACATTGCCTACTATGAGGCAACTCACTACCCCAGACTTAAACCAACAACCTTTGGCAGTGAGGTTTCCTGAGATTGAAGAAGGTGTGAACCTTGAATTAAAAGTTGGTTTAATTCATGAGCTACCACACTTCCATGGCTTAGCAGGAGAAGATCCCAACAAACACTTGGCTCAATTCCATGCCATATGTTCTAGTATGAAGCCAAGAGGTGTTACTGAGGAGCAGGTCATGCTAAGAGCTTTCGGATTTACTCTGAAAGACGCTGCGAATGATTGGCTCTATTATCAAGCTCCAGGGAGTATCGATACCTGGGCTAAGATGAAGAAAGTCTTCTTGGAGAAATATTTTCCAGCCACAAAACTGAGCAGTTTGAAGAAGGAAATCACAACCATTCAACAACACTCAACTGAGAGTCTCTACGAGTATTACGAGAGATTCAAGAAACTTTGCTCAAGCTGCCCATTCCATAGTTATACTGACCATGATCTTCTTATGTACTTATTTAGTGGCCTGATTGATGAGGATCGTCGAATGGTAAACGCATCTTGTGGAGGTAATTTTCTGAAACTAACTATACCTCAGGCCACTGAAATGTTTGAAGAGTTGGCTGAAAGTTCAAGGCAGTTTGGCAGTAGACAGGGATCCCACTCAGTCAAAGCAATTAATTCAGATCAATTACAGACTGAGGTAAACGCTGCTGGTGGATGGCAACCAAGGCCAAGGTATGACTCTCATAATATTAATTATCAGCAACCTAGACCTCAGAATTCTATGACTGCTGAAGATATGATCAAGTCCTTAGCTCAGACTGTGATGCAACAAACGCTAAGACGGAATCAAGCATCCAAAATCTTGAAAATCAGTTAGGACAGATTGCTCAAGCTGTGAGTAAATTAGAGGCCAGGGAACCAGTAAGAAACCCGAGAGAGAACGTCAGTGCAGTGTTCTTGAGGAGCGGAAAAACTTTAAATGACTGTTCTGTGCCAAAACCGCGGTCGCCAGATCTGAGTGGCGATCGCCATGAGATTACAGAGAGCAAAACAGGGTTTGCATCACGACCGCGATCGCCATATGGCAATGGCGATCGCCATGCCATTCCAGAAGTTGAGGTGAAAAATTATTCGCGACCGCGATCGCTGAGAGTTGATGGCGATCGCCGGGAGACCCCTGAGTACATTGACGATTATGTTCTCCCGAATTTTCCACCTCTATTCTCTCAGAAGCATGTTGCTCCCTTTCCTGAGGCATTGAAGGATACTCGAAGGCTGGATGACGACAAAGAATCTTCGAAACCTTTAGTAGGTGTGAGGTAAACATTCCTTTGCTCAACCTTGTTAAGAGTATTCCTAGATTTGTTAAGTTTTTGAAAGAAGTTTGCACTATTAAAAGAAACCAAAAATTGAAAGGAAAGAAGAAAGTTGAAATAAGTGAACAAGTTTCTGTTGTGTTTCAAAAACGCATGCCTAAGAAATGTGGTGATCCAGGCATATTTAGCATTCCATGTGTGATTGGTGAAACTAAATTTGACAAAGCCATGCTAGATTTAGGTGCATCAATCAATGTTTTGCCTTACTCTTTGTATGAATCACTAGGCTTAGGACCTTTGCATAAAACAGGAACTGTTATTCAACTTGCTGATAGGTCTACTGTGTACCCAAAAGGGGTTGTTGAGGATGTTCTTGTTATGGTTGGTGATCTGATTTTTCCTGCTGATTTCTTTGTGTTAGATATGGAGCATGCTAATAATGTCACACCTATACTGTTAGGTAGACCTTTCATGAAAACTGCACAAACGAAAATTGATGTTAATAGTGGGACTCTCTCTATGGAGTTTGATGGGGATAAAGTAGAATATAATATATATGATATGGATCTCATTGATAAGAATTCTCTATGTGTTATTGATGTGATTAAGCCTACTTGTAAGGATGAATTGCAACCTGTTTTAGAGAATCTCTTAGAGCCCCCAAAAGTAGATGTTGTTTTATCTACTAACATGCAGGAGTGTCAGGCTAAGCCAGAGCCTAAAGGTAAGCTCTCTCCATATCCTTTGGGCAATCACCCTTCATTACTGACCTCACCAGGCGAGATACCATTAATGTCTAGTGTGCAGGCACTTGACATTGAGCTTAAACAACCGCCTGATACGGTCAAGGAGGATAAAGTGAATGAAACCACCTTCATTTCTAAAGACAAGGTGGTCAAGGTAAGAGGGACGAGATTCAAGGCGTTCCATGAGTGGTTCAAGAGAGAATTCAGACAAGAAACGGTTTTCACAAAGCCAAATGGCGTTAGTTAAATCTCTTGAGTTTCATGTCGAGCCACGACATAAAATAAGGCGCTGCTCGGGAGGCAACCCGAGGTTTGAGTTTGTTTTTATTTGTTTTTGTTCGGTTTAATTTTCTTTTTAGTTTTTCTATGGACAGGAGGAAATCACCGAAGCTTAGGGTCAGCTACAGTCAGTAGCCAATCTCGCTGTAAGTCTTCTATCCCGTCTTAAAAAAAAAAAAAAATCATTCCGAGAAAAAAATAATATATCGGATTAAAAAAAAATAGAGTGCAGGAAAAAAATATGAGAGAAAAGAAAGTAAGGAGTTGTATTACATTAAGTTTGGTTTCGATTAGTACTATCATTCTAGATCTACATTCGCTGGAGCTTAGCTTATTGGTGACCATGTTCTTTGCAAGGAGTTGATTTGTTTGGGTCACCTTCTACATTGGAGGTATTCTTTCTTTTGCTTTAGATGAGCTATGCATTATTGGATTACATTTAGTGCTCATCTAGTTTCTCATTCTACCACACTTTGAGTTTTATTGGAGGAAGGTCATCCGACCTTGTATGTGAGTCTTCTGTCTTCTTCCCTGGGTTCGTTTTTTATGTCTTCCATTTCATTGAGGACAATGCAATGTTTAAGTATGGGGGAGGAGAATGTATTCACATGTAATTATTTGGGTGTTGGTTGTATCTGCATGAGCTTATTGAATATATATTGTATGAAAAAGCCACAAAAATTGAAAAAAGGCATACAAAATCCTTGGATAGCAAGATCTATGCAATAAGAAGGTGACTTGACTGGCATTAGGCTGGGGCAAAAATAAGTCTTGAGTGATGTGAGTTTTGTGAGCCTGGAACAATTATTGAGTGGTTGGGATGAAAACCCGAAAGGGCGCCCAAGCAAGATGAGTGTTATTAAAAAAATTGAGTGTTTTAGGACCATTATCATCTTGGCGTATGGAGACATAAGAAGGAGGCGTATAGGAGGATTCGGGTAGGACACTTGGAGGAATAAGGTGTAGTTCTGGGTATGTGCTTATTTTATCACATTGTTCTTGATTATTGTTGTTGTGTTTTGTATGTTTGGAGGATTTTATTGAGTATGTAATCACTAGGAGATATTCTTGTACTTCCTGAGGCTTTGAGTATTTTTTATTGTATCGGTAGCTTTTCTGTAAGTTACTCGGGACGAGTAAAAGTCTAAGTATGGAGGTATTTGATACGCTACACTTTGTATGGCGTAACTAGGGATTATTACATTAGTTTAGGAGTATTATCATATGTGTTTCGAGTCATTATTATGTTCTGAGATATTTATTAAGGAGTGAAGAAATGGAGATCAGAACCGAAGAAGATTGAAGACTTAAAAAAATCACCGACGGCGATCGCCATGAATCAGAGGCGATTGCGGTGGAGCAACAGAGAGGAGCCGAGAAGATTTAATAAATCTGCGACCGCGGATTAATATCCGCGATCGCGGCTATTGTGTTGAATTTTACCTTCACATGAGAGCTGGCCCATTATTGAATAAGAAGGCAGGCCCGTAAGAAGCTGCTGACGCAGGAGATGAAGATGGGCCGCTCGTGATGGGCTTTGCAAGATGGTGAGGTCGGATGAATTAAGGAAGCAGGCACCTGCAAATTAATTATTCAACTCACAAGTTTTCACCGAGTTTTGTTTTATTTCTTTTCTTTTCCTTTTTCCTTAATTAGTTTTAGGATATTTATCTTTTACCATATATTTTTAGGGTTAGTTCTCTATTTAAGAACCCTAGTTCTTTCTATCTTTTCTATCATCTTTTCCATCAGACAATTTAGTTCTGCAACCATGAGCAGGAACTAATCTCCATTGTTTTACTTAGCGGTTGAAACCTTCAGTTATTAAGTTGTGAGATTTCTAAACTCTTGTTCTTTTCCTATGGGTTTGTATTAATTCTCTTGTTCTTCATCTATTGATTTCTATTAGTTTTGCTAGCTTGATCACCTAGTTTGATTGATAATTTTCTATTGCTAGACTAGGAATATACGGTGGAATTCCTTGTCATTGTAGCATTCATATATGCATGATCTGGTAGTTGATTGCTTTTATGAAAGAGAATTGAATGCATGTTAATACTTGACGGTTGTAAGTTATTGCATGCATCCTTATGATTCTTGTGCTCTTTGCTGCTATTTCATCTAATCTTGAGAGGTTTCCCTGATTGTTGAATAGTAAGTATTATTAGGACCGGTTGACCTGCTGATATATTAAAGATTGGAATAGGAACATTCCCTAGGATTGAACAGAACTTGAGATAAATCTATGATCAACTTGATTGACTATTGTGTGGATACTTGCTAGGTGAAACCCCTTCTCATCATATTCTCACCCAAATTTCCTTTGCTTGATACTTGTTACTTTTGTGTTTCATACAATCAAAACCCCCCCTGGTTACTTGTTACTTGTTCGTTAGTTGGTATTTCGCTTGACTACATAGCGATTGGTGTTTTGATTCCCTTGGGTTCGACCTCTACTTGCTTGTTATACTTTAGTTAGTGTTTAGAGTTTTCTTTGATTTGGCACTACGACTTTAGCCTCATCAATCCCCAAGAACGAGTTCGGATTTCAAGAGAGTCCTTTTGTCGCCGCTATCGCCACCCAGAAGATAGCTAAAAAGTTCACCGTCGCCGATCTCCCCGTATACGACGGATCCGACGACCCGGAAGAACATGTCTTACTCTACAAGGCCAAGCTCTCCACAAGTCCAATTGAACCCGAGTTGAAAGAAGCTATGATGTGTAAGTTCTTTAGCTCGACGCTGAAAGGTCCAGCCTTGACGTGGTTCATCCACTTACCCAAGGGAAGTATCTCCTCCTACGCCGAACTCTCCAACCTGTTACGATTGCAATTCGCCAGCAGTAAGTTGTTTGCGAAACAACCTTCAGATCTCCATAACATGAGTATGAACAAAGGCGAACCATCAGGGCTTTCATGAAGTGTTTCAATGACGAGAAGATTACAATTCCAGATTGTAGCGAGGCTACCGCTGCCGACGCGTTCAGACGTGCACTCCCCCGAGACAGCGATCTATACAAGGAGTTAACAAAGACTTGTCCTACTTCATTCGTCTCGACGAGAGAAAGAGATATGGAAGCCATACGCCTTGAAGAAGACCTCCTAAGTCACGCTGAAGAAAAGTCTCGATCTCCACGTAGACGCACCCCTCCGCGCAGAGATTCTCCCCAACAGAAAGATGGTGAACGCTACGATAGAAGGAATAAGCCGTTCCATAGAGAACCCCCCACGGTGCATAACGTAAGCGATATCAATAACGTCTACGCGGTCGAAAGAGGCGTATACATGAAGACCGACACGTTGCGGGTTATGAACGAGATGGAAAAGCTCCATGACGTGAAGTGGCCCAAAAAGCCAAATCCTGAAAAGAAATCAGGGTCAGGAAGAGGATATTGCGAGTTCCACAACGACTCAGGACACCCAACAGATGATTGTTACACTCTGAGGAAAGAAGTGTTACATCTCCTGAAAAGAGGCTACCTATTAGATCTTCTCTCCAAAGAAGGAAGGGACGTGTTCGAGGGAGCAAGGAAAGGTAAAAGATCTCCAACGCCACAACCCCCCTCGTCAAGTCGTTTGAGGACAGTCAACATGATCTTTGGAGGCTCTCCCATAAGTGGCTATACCGCCTCCGCGGCCAAAAGGAGCGTCAAAGCATTACGCGGCGAAGGAGGTACTTTGCCTATCTACCACGTTAGGGTTGTTAGGAAAGATTGTCCAATCACGTTCGAAGAGCCCAATGGGAGCATAGATCATCACAACGGGTTAGTTATATCCTTAATCATTAGTAATTGCAAGGTTAAAAGAATCCTTGTCGATAATGGAAGCTCGGCCAACATCATCACCCTGTCTGCATTCAAAGAACTCGGACTATCTAGCGACGACGTGGTGAAAAAGTACATCCCCTGGTGGGTTTCAGCGGCAAAGTCGCCGATATGCTGGGAGAGATCACCCTAACCACTCTGGCAGAAGGGGTCAACATGCAGACTAAATTCGTGGTGATGGAGGCAGAATCGCCCTACAACATAATCTTAGGAAGGCCATGGTTACACGATATGAGAGCTATACCTTCGACATACCATCAATCCCTGAAGTTTCCATGTCCGTGGGGAATCCAAGAGATCAAGGGTGAACCACAAATAGCAAGGGAGTGCTACAGCATAGGAATGAAGAATACAACCAACGCGTCCCTAGAGAAAAAGAGTAAGGCGTAGAAATTAAAAGACCATGGAGAACAAGTAAGATATGCTCAACGGAGGCTCTACGACATAAAAGTAGAAATAGGCCGAGTAGGCGATGAAACATACATCCTAGAAGTAAAATCCTACGCCATTCGAAGAGTAGAGAAAAGGAAAGCGTCTTAATGGTCTGGATCATCAAGTAATAAAGAATCCAAACGCCTAAAAACGCGGAAAAATCATGGGAAGTCCAAGAAACAGGCTAGGGGTAGAGGAATAACCCCCGACACGTCAAAGAGAAAGTCGTCTAAGAAGCGAGATAAGGGCATCGATAAGCACGACGCGTCTGTACGGAAACGTAAGAAAAATCTCCGAGTTCAAAAGTGGAGGAAATTTATGGAGGAGAACCCTGACTTAAGTTACATGTTCTTGAAACATCACCCATCGTAAAGACACCATCAGGAAAGAGTTTGAGATACTTCTATGCGTTCTTTGATTCCCTTTCATTTCCCTTTGCTCATAGTAGGATTAAGTTTTTAGTAAGAACACGTCGTTATTTTTAGGTCAAAGCGACAAGGGGTCGCGGCGACTAGAGGTAGGCGTCAAAGTCAATGTCCTTTCCAACGTGTTAAGCATGCTGAGTTGTTTCGTTTCCATGACTTGCTCTATGTCTATTAAGAGAACGTGCCTCTTGAGTACGGCGTACCAAATAAGAAGCAAGAAGGCCGCGGTGAAAATCCGCGCCGGGGGCGAATTTCGTTAGTCTACGCGTTCGAGGCTCCATCTACGCGTAGGCAACGTTAGCCGAATCGCCGACTCCGAGTCGACGATTCCTATGATTGTTAGCGACGTGTGGCAATGGTCACGGGGAATGAAGCCCGGTACGTCACGAAGCCGGCCGGATCCTCTGAACAAACAAGGTCGAACCTATTTGACACGATCACTCTCCAGGAACGCGTCTTCACGCCTTCCAGCCCCTCTGAGAGTCATGAATCCACGGGAAAAACGCCAAACCGACAGGGATGCGTCCACCGGCATCGTAAGTCCTAACAATCTAGAAATCAGACGCCACACGATGAATAGGTCCGTCGATTAAAAGAGTTTGACGTCGACCTAACGCTAGCGTGAGGCAACAGACCCACCTTAAATGTAAGGGGTAACGTCACAAGATGATAAAATCACACGCTGACCTATGTCCGCCACTCGCTTCAGGGTTCGGAGGAAATGTTGGACCCAACCTTCATGTAAGCCGGCAACGTAACTAAAGCAGCCGCAATGACCATACCACCCTATCAAGTAAGTAAAAACTCTCTAACACGTTCATCACGAATGAAGTATCATATCAGGGGTAGAGAGTTACACCCTAAAGATAGAGTAACAAAAGGCAAGAAACCAAAGATAGAATTTACGCACTCGCAGACGAGGCACGCGTAAAGAGTCACGGAAGTTCAAGCTTAATACAAAGCTTACGAGATACGAATAAAAAGTCGTAAATACTCAAGAAATAAATTTTACACCTACGCGAAGCAAGATACGCATGCCAAAGCAAAATACGTAAGATATCAAATCCAGATAAAGGGCGAGCTCCCAAGACGTCTCCGACGCGAAGAAAAACGCGCACGACACAAAGAACGAAGTACAAGGTATAACAAGTGAAGCGAGCATAAGAATCTTTGGTAGCTTTAACCTAGTCTACGAGGAGTCTAAGTCAAACCTACCAAAAGGGGTAGGATTACGCCCAAAAAAGAATGAAAAGTGCTTAAAAAATAGCAACAATGAAAGAACAAGAAAGTTGGCAGCAATAAAACACTATCACCAAACCAACGCAAAGGATTAAAAAAAAAAGGGAGAACAAGTATATTGAAGAGGAAACTGTTTGTGCCTAAAAATACGACGAGTGTGGAACGCGTGGAAGCTACGCGTAGAAGGACGTCATCGACGCGACGAGATGAAAGGAAGATATCGTCGACATGACGAGACGTGGCAAAGATCTCATTCTTCTTAAGGATTAGGTCGCCCGAGTATATTCTATCTTATTTTGTATTATATTATTGTAAATGGTAAAAGATGTGGTAAAGAATATCTTTTACCTAGTTTGTTATATCGTTATTTAGATAAGAGGAAGAGATAAGATCTCGTTTCCTTAAAGATATTATTAGGGTTAGCCTATAAATAAAGGCTAACGCCTGCTTTGTAATCATCTAAGCCATCATTCGAGTAATACCAAGCCAAAGTTTCAACCCTAATTTCCTGTCTCGTTCTCGAGTGTTGAGATTATACCGTACTCTTTGATCTTTGCCCTACAATTGCTTAGTTATCTTCTCGTAGGTAATTTTGCTACAAACAATTGGCGCCCACCGTGGGGCAAGATCAAAAAGGTATCGTCTTTCCATACGAAAAGAGTTTATTTTTTGCAGGAAATCATGACGAGTCCGACTAACAGCCCGCGCAATAGTGAAGAAAGGTCCGGAGAAGAAGACCACGTAACGATTCCTCTCATCCCGGTGGAAGAAGAGGCAAGAAAAGGTCTCAAAATCACCCCCAACACTCCAAAAGAAAGTGCTCCCATAGAGAAACAAGGGGTAGATGGTGAAATAACCGATGTGGCCACCGTCCGAGCGCAAATCGAGTCCTTCGAAAAAACCCGGGCCGAAGCCATGCAGGCGAGCGAAAAGATAGCGTCAGAACTCACCAAGGAAAACGAGAGATTGAACTCCATAATCAAGGAACTCAAAGCAGGTTCCGCAGGGCCACACACCTATATCCGCGGTCAGAGTGTCGTCCAACGTCTCGATATGGACGCAGCCGTCGAAGAAGATGACGTGTACCAGCCCTAAGAGCACCATGGATATGTGTTCCCTAGAGAACAGACTCAGAAAAAGAAATCTGAAGGTATCTTAACCTCAGACGCCGTCGCTGCGCTCGTAGCACAACAGGTCGGAGCCCTGAGGAAAGAGATGATGTTGATGCCCGGCGCTCCCAAATCCATAGTCCCTCAAGACGAGTTCGGATTCGAGGAAAGCCCGTTTGTCTCCACTATCGCCGTCCAAAAGATCGCCAAGAAGTTCACAGTCGCGGACCTCCCTGTCTACGACGGATCAGAAGACCCAGAAGAACACGTCTTGCTCTACAAAGCTAAGCTCTCCACAAGCCCAATCGAGCCAGAACTGAAAGAAGCAATGATGTGCAAGTTCTTCAGCTCGACGCTAAAAGGTCCAGCCTTGACATGGTTCATCCACTTGCCCAAGGGAAGTATCTCCTCCTACGCCGAGCTCTCCAACCAATTTCAGTTGCAATTTGCTAGAAGTAAGTTGTTTGCAAAACAACCCTCAGATCTCCATAACATGCGTATGAACAAGGGCTAGACCATAAGGGCCTTCTTGAAACGCTTCAATGACGAGAAGATTACGATCCCAGATTGTACTGAAGCCACCGCCGCCAACGCGTTCAGGCGAGCACTCCCCCGAGATAGTGATCTGTATAAAGAACTGACGAAGACTCATCCCGAGTCATTCGTCTCAACTAGGGAAAGAGCCATGGAAGCCATACGATTGGAAGAGGATCTCCTAAGGTACAACGGAGAAAATTCTCGATCTCCACGTAGGCGAACTCCTCCGCATAGAAACTCTCCCCAACGTCGACACAACGAGCGACATCAAGAGCGAGGGGAACGTCATGACAGGAGAAACAAGTTGTTTCAAAGAGAACCGCAGACGGTGCATGCTGTGAGCAAAGTCGATAGCGTCTACATGGTGGACAAAGGTATCTCTATGAAGACCGACGCGTTGCGAGTCATGAACGCAATGGAAGGGTTACGTGACGTGCAATGGCCGAGAAATCCAAATCCTGGAAGGAGACCCGGAACAGGGAAGGGGGTACTGCAAGTTCCATAACGATACGGGTCACACAACGGATGGTTGGTACACCCTGAGAAAAGAAGTGTTAAGGTTGCTGAAAAGAGGAGATCTAAAAGACCTACTCTCCAAAGAAGGAAGGAACGCGCTTGAAGGGGTGAAGAGAGAAAGGAAGTCCCCTACTCCACCTCCAACTCCGTCAAGTCATACCCGGACTATACACACCATCATCGGAGGCTCTTCCACAAGCAGCTATACCGCGTCCGCCGCCAGAAGGAATATCAAGATTATGCGCGACAACAACGACATGACAAGGATTTACCAAATTCGCCCTATCAGAAGGAATTACCCGATCACGTTCAAAGAGCCAAACGAGACGGTGGAGCATCACGACGGGTTAGTCATCTCCCTCACCGTCAGCAATTGCCTAGTCAAGAGGATTATCATAGACAACGGGAGTTCCGCCAACATCATCACTACATCCGCCATAAAAGAACTCGGACTATCCAACGACGACGTCATAAAGAAGCATGTCCCTCTAGTGGGGTTCAGTGGCGAAGTAGCAAGCATGATGGGAGAGATCACGTTGGCAACGTACGCAAGGGGTATTAATATGCAAGCAAAGTTTGCAGTAATGGAGATCGAGTCACCCTACAATATCATCCTGGGAAGACCTTGGTTGCACGACATGAAAGCTATACCCTCGACGTATCACCGGTCCTTGAAATTCCCGTCTCTATGGGGGATCCAAGAAATCAAAGGTGAGCTTCAAGTCGCGAGAGAGTGCTACAGCAATGGGATGGAAAAAGCCACTAAGGCATCGTCGGGTAAAGAAAAGAAAGCATAGCAATCAAGGAATCGTAAAGAAAAGGCTAGGGGTGGAAAGTCAATCCCCGACGCAATAAGAAGAGCAAAATTAACAAGCAAAGGGATACCAATGCGCCAAGTAAGTACGAGCAAAAGATCCAAGCAAAGAGCAACAATCTAAGCTACATGTTTCTGTAGCACCATCCGCGATAAGTCTAAAGAAGTAATAAGAACTCCCAAGTTTCCTAGCGTTATTTTCTTTTTGTTCTTTCTTGCATGAGTAGGATTAGTTTCTTTCAAGAGTCTCAATAAATTTAGCGTCGTTATCTTAGTGTCGGAGCGACAAGGGGTCGTGACGACTAGGGGTAAGCGTCGAGGTCGAAGTCTGTCAATTCGTGATGCATTTTCTTTATTAATATATGAGTACACTCTTTTTCTCCGACATGTTAAAATATGTTGAGTTGTTCCATTTCCAAATTACTTGCTCTCTGTCTATGACGTAACATCAAGCTTAATAAGGCCGCGGCGAAAATCCGCGCCGGGGAGGAGTTTCGTTAGCCTACGCGTTCAAGGCTCCATCTACGCGTAGACAACGTTAGTCAAACCGCCGACTCCGAGTCAACGCTTCCCATGATTGTTAGCGACGTGTGGCAATGGTCATGGGGAATGAAGCCCGACACCTCACGAAACCGGCACAACCCTCTAAGCGAAGAAGGGAAACCTATCGCCACGACCACTCTCCAGGAACGCGTACTCGCGCCTTCCACGGCCCCTCTAAGAGTCATGAATCCACGGGAAAAACGCCAAACCGGCAAGGATGTGTCCACCGGCATCGTAAGTCCTAACAATCTAGAAATCGGACGCCACACGATGAATAGGCCCGTTGATTAAAAGAGTTCGACATCGACCTAAACGCTAGCGTGAGGCAACGGACCCACCTTAAAAGTAAGGGGTAATGTCACAAGCTGATAAAAATCACACACTGACCTATGTCCGCCACTCGCTTCAAGGTTCGGAGGAAATGTTGGACCCAACCTTCATGTAAGCCGGCAACGTAACTAAAGCAGCCGCAATGACCATACCATCTTATTAAGTAAACAAAGTCTTCTAACACGTTCACTATGAACGAAGTATCGTACAAGGGGTAGAAAACCACACCCTACAAAGATAAAGTAGAAGCCAAAGAACCAACCCTACGTACTCACAAATAAGCTACGCGTATGATGTGATCTCACCATGGGGTTCAATCCCATCAAGCCACTACCATTGGACTCAAAGGCATCAAATGAGTCCAATAAGGTCAAGAACGCCCATACAAGTGCCTCACAAGTTCAATGTGACCAAAGCCATACTTGACGCCCGACGCCGCCTACGCGTCAAAGAAGGCTTGTGTGCGTCTGAGCCCTTCCAGCCACATTGGCTCGGTGCACATGGTTCCATAGGTCCTAAATGTACCCAAGGAGTCAACATAAGGTCCAAGCGCGCGTACCAAAGGCCTCGGACCCGGAAGAGACACAATCCCCCGTTTTGCGCCATCAAGAATTCAATGTGATCTCTTAAAATCCTCCAAGCTGAATTGCCATGTCATCAATCCATGTGAGGATCACAAGGATCACCATACTCAACCATTGGATCATCCTAATAAGTGTCTAGCATAATCTCTTAGATCCCTCCTTTTGATTTGTTCACACTTAGCATTTATTTCCTAGATTTTAGCCTCTTTAATGCTTGATTTGAAGAGTGATCCTTGGCTTGCAGCCCAAGGACGTTTTCATGCCTATAAAAGCCTCACAAGGCTTCCATTGTAAAGCACGTTGAATTTGAATACAAAGCTTAAGTTGAGAGCCTCTCCTTCCTTTGTAATTTCGGCGTCAAAAACACTATGTTTCCCTTTGTTTCTTGAGTGGTTCGAGTCCCTCTCTAAACACAAACCTCCAACCCTTCTCAAGCCTTTGAATCACCTTCAAAGTCTTGGTTATCCAAATTATTCCGCCTACGCCAACTATCCACCAAATTCCGCCAACATTCAACCTTGTCCAAGGTCTCATCCATAGCCAAACAAGAGAACTTCAGACCTTGAATCTAGATCTGAGCGCGCCTTAGCATCCACGAGGAGGCTGAGTTAACATTTGGTATCAAGAGCATTAGGGATTCAAGTAAGTCATCTTGTTTTTCATTCAAGCACTTATCACCTTTCCATCTCGTTTTTTGCTAAAACTCCATTGTTGAAGCCTTAAGCATTCGATCACCATCACCATCACCATCATCAAAATCAGTCAAGATCCACAAATTTCACCCCATTTAATCCCACCCTTCCCGCCCATTAATCACATCTTGACCGATCCACCAATCACTCCATCAATCCCACAAATTTCGACATCTTATCCTTGATTAAATTGCTGAAATTTTTTCTTTGTAAGATCAATTTAAAGTGCATTTTTAATCTTGAATTTCTTTGTGAGATTATAGTGGATTGAATTATTGCATGAAATTGATTAGGATTAACTAGTAAGACGAGATCCCTTTGTCTAACTATTTCTTATCGCATCAATAGTATTGCATGCTTATCTTTGCTCACGTTCAAGTTTAGTAAAGCTCTCGACTTTGAGCACAAAATCAAAAAAAAAAGAAATCTGAAAATTTGGGAGGGGAAAAGTAAAAATAACGCAAGCCTTCTTTCTAGTCAAGACCATAGCCAAAATAAGGTAATGTAATTGACATTCACTTGAGCATTCTTCCATTTGCCTATCTCTCATCGTCTAGTTCTCACTTGCAAAGTTATTCTTTTCATTTGATTGCATGATAACTGAAGCTTTTCAATCTTAGAAGTTCAATATTGCATGCAACTTTGAGTTAATTTTGCTAAAGAAATCTTTGACGGCAATTGAACTTGGATTTGATAAACACTTGACCAAAATCACAAAAAAAATCAGCCTTATACCCTAAGTGCTTGTTTGATTCTCAAGTGTGTCTTATCTTGTTTCCTTGCCGTACTCTTGCATATTTCTTGTGTGCTTTGATCCTCGTGCATGTCCCATATTATGAAAGGTACCATGGCAAGGGACACTCTGACTGGCGTCCTCCATGGAGCTATGAGGACGAAGAGGAGTTGTGGAGTTACAATGTGCCTCAAAGGCATCCTGATTGGATTCCACCACCATGGCCACCCATCAAGCAAACAAGTCATGTTCAACCATACATTGATCGTGGAGATGTCACAACGGAGAGGCCCTACTCTTCACATCGACACCATTCTCCACCGACAATCAAGGAGAACTTCCTTCACAATAGAAGAGGCCTAAAGGAGGAGAAGACATGTACGCGCCGACACCACTCACCCTCAAGCACCGACGAGAGCGATCAAGGCTACTCCACTAGGCGCTATTCCTCTTCCACCAGCGCATATCGATCAAGGCGTCATCATAGACCGACAAAAGAAGAAGAAGAATGGGAGCGCTGGCAAATTGTGCTCGAACAAGCCCAAAAAGAGCAGCGAGAGGCGCTCCGACACCTTCGCCAAAGCCATCACTCAAAGCAGCATTCTAGGCGTCCATCACGCCACCATTCTCGCCATAGAGAGGTAAGTCCAATTCCTTTCATTGAAGAGGACCATTTACATCAACAAAATCCACCCAGTCCTCTCCTAGATGAGTATACAAGGGGTGCTCAATACTTGTCTTCGAGTACCCCACCATTTGGCGCTAGCTCCAGTGAAAAGACTCGCGGCACCGGGACCTCAAATGTTTCATCGGTACCTGTTTGTGCCTAAAAATACGACAACTATGGAACGCGTGAAAGCTACGCGTAGAAGGATAGAGGCGACGCGACGTATGAAACGGAAGATGGCGTCGACGTGACGTTATAAAGAAGAAGGTGTCGTTAAGCTAAGGGAATTAGGTCAGCCGCCACTTAGTTACCTTGTTCTATATTATATTCGTTTAAATGGTAAAGGATAAGATGAAAGAATATTTTTTACCATATTTATTATATCGTTAGAAGGAAAAGGAAAATATATTATTTCCTTAGTAAGATCCTACGGTTAACCTATATAAAGGTTAACGTCAGCCTTTTGTAAGGAGATGGTACTACGCCGTAATATCAATACCACAAGAAAGTTCAAATTTCAACCTTATTCTCTCGTCTTGTTCTCTTAGTGTGAAGATTATACCGTTCTCTTTGATCTTTGCCCTACAATTGCTTAGTTATCATCTCGTTGATAATTTCGCTACAAACAATTGGCGCCCACCGTGGGGCCTGATAAAAAAGGTGTCATCTTTCCACACAAAGGGAACTTCTTTTTTGTAGGAAGCCATGACGTCTCCAACCAATAGCCCTCACAACAACAGGGATTCAGAGGCCGAAGAACGTGCGAAGGATTCCCTCACTCCCAGGGATGAGAACGTTGAGAAGAACCTCGAAGTCACCCCCAACACTTCAACAGATAACGATCCCGCTGAAAAGCAAGGGGTAGACGGAGAAGTTACCAACATAGCCGTCATCCGAGCACAAATCGAGTCCTTCGAGAAGGCCCAAGCCGAACCCTTGCAAGCAAGTGAGAAGACGGCGTCGGAACTCGCCAAAGAAAACGAAAGGTTAAACTCCACCATCCTAGAACTCAAGGCAAACCAATCCGGACAATACACTTACGTCCGCAACCAGAGCGTCGCTCGACGCTTAGATATGGATGAAGCTCTTGAAGAGGACGACGCCTACCACCCCAGAGAACACCATGGGTTCACCTTACCCAAGGATCCCGCGCGGAAGAAGAAGTCCGAAGAAACCCTAACTCTGGATACCATCGCCGCTATCGTGAAACAACAAATTGGGGCCTTCAAAAAAGAGATGATGTCGATGTCGGGAGCCCCGAAATCCATAGTTCCGGAAGAAGAACACGCGTTCGATGATAGCCCATTCATCAAGAGTATAGCCATCCAAAAGATCGCCAAGAAATTCACCGTCGCGAATCTTCCAGTCTACGACGGATCAGGTGATCCTGAAGAACACATCTTGCTCTACAAAGCTAAACTTTCCACGAGCCCCATTGATCTGCGATTCAAAGAGGCAATGATGTGCAAATTCTTTAGCTCAACGCTGAAAGGCCCCGTCTTGACATGGTTCATTCATCTACCACAAGGGTGCATCTCGTCCTACGCCGAGCTCTCCAACCAATTCAGGCCAGTAGCAAGCTCTTTCCAAAGCAGCCATCAGACCTCCATAACATGCGCATGAGCAAAGGCGAAACCATAAGAGAATTCCTCAAACGTTTCAACGATGAGAAAGTCACAATCCCAAGTTGCACGGAAGCTACCGCCTCTGACGCGTTCAGAGGTGCCCTCCCCAAAGATAGCGACTTGTATAAAGAACTGACAAAGATGTGCACCGAATCGTTCAAAATAACGAGGGAAAGGGCCATGCAAGCCATAAGATTGGAAGAGGACTTGAAGCAATACAATGAAGAGGTTGCTAGATCTCCACGTAGGCGGACCCCTCCGCGAAGGAATTCTCCCCAACGTCGATATACCGATAGGCACCAGGAACAGGGAGGACGCAATGATAAAAGAAACAAACCTTTCCAAAGAGAACCCCAAGCGGTACATACTGTGAGCGAGGTAGAAAGCAACTACGTCGTAGAGAGAGGAATCTCCATGAAGACCGACGCCTACGTGTCATGAGCACAATGGAAGGGTTACGCGACGTGCAATGGCCAAGAAAGCAAAACCCTGGAAGGAGACCTGGAACGGGAAAGGGGTATTGCGATTTCCACAATGATACAGGTCGCACGACGGATGGATGCTACACCTTAAGAAAAGAAGTGATGAGGCTGCTAAAGAAAGGAGACCTGAAAGATTTACTCTCCAAAGAAGGAAAGAACGCCCTCGAAGGGATAAAGAAAGAAAGAAAGTCTCTCACTCCACCTCCACCTCCAGCTCACCACGCTCGTACCATTCATTCCATCATCGGAGGACCTTCAGCAAGCAGATACGCGTCTACGACGAAAAAGAAAAGTATCAAAATTCTAGGAGACGAGAGTAACGCGACGAAAGTCTATCAAGTACGCCCTACCCGAAGCAAGCAGCTTATTACGTTCAAAGATTCGAACGCGATGATGGAGCATCACGACGGGTTAGTAATCTCTCTCACTATTAGTAACCACCTCGTTAAGAGAATCCTCGTGGACAATGGTAGCTCGGCCAACATCATCACTACGGCCTCCCTGAAAAAATTAGGATTATCCCTTAGCAACGTGACCAGGAGATGCGTACCACTAGTAGGTTTCAGCGGCGAAGTGACAGAGATGATAGGGGAAATTACACTATCAACCTACGCCAGGGGTATTAATACGCGGGCTAAATTCGCCGTAATGGAGCTTGAATCGCCATACAACGTGATCCTGGGAAGACCATGGCTGCACGGCATGAGAGTAGTCCCGTCAACATACCATCAGTCCCTGAAGTTTACATCCCCCTGGGGAATACAAGAAATTAAAGGCGAACAACAAGTAGCGAAAAAGTGCTATAGCGTAGGGATGAAGAACACCAGCAACGCATCAATAGAAAGGAAGATCAAAGCATAGCAACGAAAGGACCACGGAGAACGCCTAAGATATGCCCGACGGGAGATTTGCGACATGAAAGAAGAAGTGGGCAAGATAGGCGATGAAGCATACGTTCTAGAAGTAAAGTTGCATACTATCCGAAAGATAAAGAAGAGAAAAGCCTCATCATGGTCAGAACGCCCAAACAACAAGAAACTCAAGAAGAACAAGAAATTAGAGAGGAAAGCCAAAAAGAAAAAGTCGCATCCCAAAAGATTAAGAAAAGATTCATCCCCTACGCTGAGCAAAGACGTCGATAAGAACAACGTATCCCTAAGGAAGTACAGGCAGAGTCTCCGAGTCCAAAGATGGAAAAAATTTATGGCGGAGAACCCCGATCTAAGCTACATGTTCCTGAAACACCATCTGCCGTGATAAGTCATGGTTGAGAGAGTTATCAAGATGCTTTTTATGCGTCCATTAAATTACCCTTCTATTTCCTTTGCATGAGTAGTTTTTAAGTTTTCAATAAAGACATGTCATTCTCGATTAGGTCAATACGACAGGGGGTCGTAGAGACTAGGGGTAGGCGTCAGTGTCACGTTTAGTTCAAGTATGATGCATCTTCTATTTTATATACAAGTAGATCTTTCTTTCCAACTTGTCAAGCATGCTAAGATGTTTCGTTTCCAATTACTTGCTCCGTGTCTATTAAGAGAGTGTGCCTCTTGAGTACGGTGTACCAAATAAGAAGCAAGAAGGCCGCGGTGAAAATCCGCTTCGGGGGAGAATTTCGTTAGTTTACGCGTTCAGGGCCACATCTACGCATAGGCAACGTTAGCCGAACCGCCGACCCCGAGTCGACACTTCCCATGATTGTTAGCGACGTGTGGCAATGGTCATGAGGAATGAAGCCCGGTACCTCACGAAGTCGGCCGGATCCTCTGAGCAAACAAGGGAAACCTATTTCACACGATCATTCTCCAGGAACGCGTCTTAACGCCTTCCAGCCCCTCTGAGAGTCATGAATCCACGGGCAATTCGCCAAACCGGCAGGGACGCGTCCACCGGCATCGTAACTCCTAATACTCAAGAGAACGGACGACATACACGATGAATAGGCCCGTTGATTAAAAGAGTTCGACGTTGACCTAAACGCTAGCGTGAGGCAACGGATCCACCTTTAAAGTAAGGGGTAACGTCACAAGCTGATCAAAATCACACGTTGACCTACGTCCGCCACTCGCTTCTGGGTTCGGAGGAAATGTTGGACCCAAACCTCATGTAAGTCGGAAAATAAGCTAAAGTAAGTCGCATTGACCACATCTCTCGATCAAAGCCAATAAGCACATATCAAGCACCCAAGTCACGAACATGAAGTACCATACAAAAAGATCAGAAAGCCGAAAGAAAGCTCTACGCGTTCGCGGGATTAGTAAAAAAAAAGGAAACAACAAGGTATATCAAGCTAAAGTATACAAGACTTCTTTTGTAGCTTTAAACTAAGCCTACAAGAAGCTCAGATCAAACCTACCAAAAGGGGTAGAGATACGTAAGAAAGGAAAAGAACTTCCCAAAGGAACGTATAAACGTCATAAGAAACCGACGACGCGTTGATACATGCCGTCGCAAGAGAGCTAGGAGCGAAAGCCTGTTACGTCAGAATTTGGAGAGTAACAGAGATCGGAGGCTTTGATAAATAGCCCATCATAAAAAGGCAAAATTCTTTTTACAAAAGAAAGAGAGAAAAAGCTACACGTACATGTACAAATGTACAAAAGAAGATTCAAAGAAAGTAAATTAAGAAGATTCATCGCTAGAAGAAGGATCGCCGTCTTCATATTCACAAGCATCCTTCTCCTCCTCAGAATCCTCCGCGATGACATCCTCGTCGTCGCCTTCATCGTCCTCGACGCCGTTGTTGGGATCAACCTCGTCGAGATGAGGAGCAACATCTTCTTCAATATGGGGCTCAGCCGGAGGCTTCATCGGCGTAGGTCCCACTTCAACGCCCTCGGGACGCTCCGGGTACGCGTTATTGAATTCCCTTCGCTCCTTCACCGGGTCTCATCCATGAGTACGACCAGCAGCATACTCCTCGATGACCTCCACGCGAGATAACCAAGACCAATACTCCGCAACATTCTTGAGGTCGGAAGCCAACCTCAACTCCACCCGGGCCTTCTCAATCTCCAAAGCACCAATCTTGGCTTGAAGATCCTTGACTTGTCCAGAAAGATCTTCACGAAGCTTGAACTCTGCCTCCACCTTCTCCTTCGCCTCGTTCTCCACCTTCTGTGACGCCTCGACCAACGACGTAAGCTCCTTAATCTTTATCTCGTCGGCCGATTGTTTAGCCTTCATAGACCTCATTCGATCAACGAAATCAGAGAAGCAGAGCCTATAGAAAGAAGACGTTCAAGTACGTATATTACAGAGAGCGAGAACAAAAGCTCCAGTAAAAAGAAAGCAATTCAAATTGAAACATACCTGCCACTGCGCCGCGAGAGATTCGCCCATCACGTCCTCAGTTTCCCTCGACAAGTAGTAATCAAGGGAAGGAGGATTTTGAAGTTGTTTCATGGCAGGGATAAACGATCTCCCAGACGCGAACGCACGAGAAATCACCCCCGGAAAGTCGTCTACAGACTCGTAGCCAAAGTCCAACTTCTCGACTACCTTCTCTTTGCCCTTACGCGATCTCTTCGCCGGAGTAGACGAAAAAGATGGGGATGGAAGCAAAGAAATCATAGGGATGGCCTGAAGCGTGGTCCCTGAAGCCGCCATCTCCTCGGCGCGACTCCTTTTACGCGACGCTACCAAAGCCGACGCGGACAGCCCTCCACCACGGACGCGAGATAAGTCCACAAAAACTGAAAGAACCAAAAGCACACGTATAAGAATCATGAGCAAAAAGAAAGAAGAACCGAGTAAAACTCAGATGAACGAACACGTTACCTGCCGGGAGTACGGAAGCAATTCGACGCCCTTCTCCGTCATGACCATGGAAAATCCGATCCGCTTCAGGAATGGCAAGAAGTCTATCGATGACCTTCTGGGTCTCTCGCCTTACTATAATAGCATCCGTATTCACTACATAAAGGAAGAAAAAATAAGATCCAAGCCTTGAACACATAGTGCGAGTTTCAAAGAAATCAAAGTTTACCTGTAGGATTCCAGCCGTCAACCAACCAAGCACAGTCTTCGCCAAGAGATGACTTCTTCACAAAGTAAAAGTATTCGGCCCAGTGACGATCGGCCTGACTCCCCTCGATCGCGATCTTAGGCGCCTTCGGCCTAGACTTAAGGCCTACTCTTCCCACCGTCTTCGCTTGGACATTGAATGAATAAGCGATATCCTCGACGCCATGTTTCTCCACCACGTCGTCTAAAGTACCAAAGATCCTCCAAATGCTTGGCAGGAGCTGCCCCACTGCAACCCCCAAAGCGAGCATGAACGCCTTAACCAACGGAGAGAAAGGAAAGCGATGGCCAGTAAGAAAAGGATACTCGTACACCGCAATCCATCCCGGCCGATGAGCATCAGCAAATATCCCGGGAGGAGGTATCTCGATCTCCACCTCAGGACCAAGATTCGCCAGAGACCGTAACCTTTAAACATCATGTACCTCTATTAATTTACAGTCGGAGCCCTTCAAGATAAACTTGGGAACGTAGAAGGAGGCCATCTGGAAGTAATAAGAAGAAGTTTGGAAGAAGGTACGAAGAGAAAGAATGAGCAAGAAAGTTTGGATCAAAGTAAAGAGGAAGCATGAAGACGATAGTGAGTAATCAGATGGGAGCAGAAAAGTAAATGAGATTGGAGATTCACCCATTATATAGCCAGAGAAGGTCGTGAGAATCAAGGAGTATTCAACGGCATTATAGCCATTGGGAAAACTAGCCGTTGTGTTTCGACGTTCCCGGCACAGGAAACAAAGCTTCTCCCCCGGCACGTGTTAAGAATTGAAGAAAAATCTTGATCGAAGCTTAACGACGATGTCGAGAATTTTGATGACGTTATCATCAACGCGTTCCAGTAATTTTGAAGACGTATTCTACAAAGAAAGAAGGCGTCTCCCAGATCTTCTTAATATTAAGCCCTGTAAGACGCCTTAGGGGTATTGTTTGTGCCTAAAAATACGACAACTATGGAACGCGTGAAAGCTACGTGTAGAAGGATAGAGGCGACGCGACGTATGAAACGGAAGATGGCGTCGACGTGACGTTATAAAGAAGAACGTGTCGTTAAGATATGGGAATTAGGTCAGCCGGCACTTAGTTACCTTGTTCTATATTATATTCGTGTAAATGGTAAAGGATAAGATGAAAGAATATCTTTAACCATATTTATTATATCGTTAGAAGGAAAAGGAAAAGATATTATTTCCTTAGTAAGATCCTAGGGTTAACCTATATAAAGGTTAACGCCAGCCTTTTGTAAGGAGATGGTACTACGCCATAATATCAATAACATAAGAAAGTTCAAGTTTCAACCTTATTCTCTCATCTTGTTCTCTTAGTGTTAAGATTATACCGTTCTCTTTGATCTTTGCCCTACAATTGCTTAGTTATCATCTCGTTGATAATTTCGCTACAAACAGTACCCAGCCTTTTCATGGGGGAGCTAGACATTCTCACTCGAGTACTCCCTTGAAAATGCAGGAATATAATCATAGACAAAAGGGTGCTTGAGAAAATCCCCATGGAACCCAAGTTTCCGAGAAGGGAAACCAAGAAGATGATGTGCAAGAAAAACTGAGCCACCTCTCAAATGGGTCAGGAAAATCCAGTTCTGTCTTGGGCCCTCCTCCTAAAAATAGGGTACAAATCTGTCCTCAAAGTGGAGCTCAAGTAAAGTTGTCAAGTGCTCGGACAACTGGTTCCAATTTCTCCACCAAGGACACAAATAGTGTCGCTAAGGCAAATTTGAGCCGAATTGCAAATGGCTCGTCCAAATCAAGTTTTGCTTCGAGCCATACTCATGAAATTGAAGTGTCTACACCTGGTCCAAAGGTTGCTCAAGAAAATCTGAGTGTAGCTCACACTTCTGGAGTTTAAAGCCATAGCGACAACATTGGTGCATTGCTCATAGGTCAAAAATCCAAACTTGGCCAAATGCAACCAAATTTTGACAAAAGGTCAGAATCATCATTAGAAGACCAAAGCAATTGGAATGGCTCAAAAATTCAAAGTATTACTAATAAAGCTCCGACGACCAATGCCTTTGATAAGCCAAATCCATGCTTGAAGGTACGTATTTTCCATTTTCTGTTTCAGAGCATTCAATTATTTTGCCATGTTTTGCATCTCAGAAAAATTTGGCACGAGAAAATTCATCAAGTGCTCGACCAACTGAGAACGAGGTCCAAAAACCAAGTGTCGGCGCCCTAGAACAACATATGACTACGGCGTTCAACCATTTCCAGACCTCCAAATCTGATTCTACCTCAAGCAATCATCCTAAATGCTTAAATGATGAAGATACAAGCTTTGATGCTCGGGCAAAACTGAAAAATGTCCGGACAAGTAATCCACACCTTCATATGGCAAGCAACATCAACGCCCGGCTCATTTTGGAGTACACAAGAGAAAACACTCCATATTTTCAGGGAAGTATTACTTGTCTCTTATTTGATATTCCACATTTTCATATTATAAAGCAAGAACAAGTTGATCTCCCTTATGTTATTTCTTTTGTCTCCCAGAATCACATCGAGGACAAGCATGGCCAAGTGACCAACAATCATTGTGTCTTGCAACATTCTTCGGCCTTTGCTTGCTTTCCAGGAGAGTTCCTGAGTTCGACATCAAGCCATCCTCAATGCTTGGCTCAAGAAGTGGTTAACATCAATTCCGGACCGCCTTGGTACTTGTCATTCACTATGACACCCAAGGTGGAGCTCCATTGGCCCTATAAATCCAAAGGCTTTCTCAAGCCAAAAGATCAACATTGCTCAGGATCTATGCACAAGGACGCTTGGGAACACTTCTCTAAGCGTGAAACGGGGACGTTTCACATCCAAGAGGAGGGCAATGATGTGATCTCACTATGGGGTTCAATCCCATCAAGCCACTACCATTGGACTCAAAGGCATCAAAGGAGTCCAATAAGGTCAAGAACGCCCATACAAGTGCCTCACAAGTTCAAAGTGACCAAGGCCATACTTGACGCCCGACGCCACCTACGCGTCAAAGAAGGCTTGTGTGCGTCTGAGCCCTTTTAGCCACATTGGCTCGGAGCACATGGTTCCATAGGTCCTAAATGGACCCAAGGAGTCAAGATAAGGTCCAAGCGCGCGTACCAAAGGCCTCGGACCCGGGAGAGACACTATCCCCCGTTTTGCGCCATCAAGCATTCAATGTGATCTCTTAAAATCCTCCAAGCTGAATTGCCATGTCATCAATCCGTGTGAGGATCACAAGGATCACCATTCTCAGCCATTGGATCATCCTAATAAGTGTCTAGCATAATCCCTTAGATCCCTCCTTTTGATTTGTTCACACTTAGCATTTATTTCCTAGATTTCAGCCTCTTTAATGCTTGATTTGAAGATTGATCATTGGCTTGCAGCCCAAGGACGTTTTCATGCCTATAAAAGCCTCACAAGGCTTCCATTGTAAAGCACGTTGAATTTGAATACAAAGCTTAAGTTGAGAGTCTCTCCTTCCTTTGTAATTTCGGTGTCAAAAACACTATCTTTCCCTTTGTTTCTTGAGTGGTTCGAGTCCCTCTCTAAACACAAACCTCCAACCCTTCTCAAGCCTTTGAATCACCTTCAAAGTCTTGCTTATCCAAAGTCTTCCGCCTATGCCAACTATCCACCAAATTCCGCCAACACTCAACCTTGTCCAAGGTCTCATCCATAGCCATACAAGAGAACTTCACACCTTGAATCTAGATCCGAGCGCGCCTTAGCATCCATGAGGAGGCTGATTTAACAGCGTAGAAGATCACGGAAATCAAAAGTCAAAAGGTTCTACACCCACGCAAAGCAAGATACGCGCACCAAAGCAAAGTACGTAAGGAATCAAGGCCAAAAAAGGGAGAAAACTCCTAAGATATCCACAACGCAAAGATTGACGCGAAAGATACAAGAAACAAAGTACGATATACAATAAGTAAAAGAAGAGTACAAGAATCTTTGATAGCTCTAACCTAGTCTACAAGAAGCCTAGGTCAAACCTACAAAAAGGGGTAGGACTACTCGAGAAGTCAAGAAGCACTCCCAAAAGTCAATCGCGCAACGCATAGACAAATACGCCATCACCAACAAAAGGAAGACTGATACAACGACATACTCAAATCACAGAAGATCTTGGAGACATCTCCACCAACAAGTAAGTAATTCCAAAAAAATATATTATAGAGGCCCGTTATGAAGGGCAAGAATGGAGATATTTACAAGTAAACGCCCCGAAGAACGACGACGCGTAAAAACAAAAGAAAAAGGAATTTAGCAAGAACCCTAAGGGAAGTTTGACCCCGGAAAAATCAAGAAGAGTCGCTATCAGACTCAGAAGAGCCCGATGAATAACCATCCCCGTCTTCATACTCACGTTCATCCTCTCCCTCGTCTTCAGTATCTTCCACGACGTCTTCTTCACCAGCATCTCCGTCATCTTCAACTCCATCATTAGGATCGACCTCGTTAAGATGAGGGACATCATCCTCCATAACATGAGGATTCGCCGGAGGATTCATAGGCGTAGGTCCCGCCTCAACGCCTTCAGGAAGCTCCGGGAATGTCTCCTCAAATTCCCTCTGTTCCTTCACTGGATCCCAACCGTGGTATTTACCAGTGGCATACTGATCAATAACGTCCACACGAGAAAGCCAGGACCAATAAAGCTTCACCTACATGAGCTCAGAAGCAAGCTTCTCCTCCACCTTAGCCTTCTCATCCTCCAGAGTAGCGATCCTTGCCTTCGAATCCTCAACCTGTTTGGTAAGATCGACGTGAAGTTTAAGCGTCGCCGCAATTCTTGATCCTCTCTCTCCGCCCTACGCGACGTCTCAACTGTCGATTCAAGCTCCTTAATCTTCGCCTCGTCGGCCGATTGCTTGGCCTCCATAACTTTCACCCGATCGACAAAATCAGAGAAGCGCCCATAGACGCACAGCGAAGATTGAAAAGCCTAAAAGAAAGAAGATAAAGAGGTGAGAATAAAATCAAAGACAAAAGATTCGGCGTAAAAAGCAAAGGAAACCTACCTGCCATTGCGTAGCATGCGCCTCTCCTATCACGTCTTCCGTCTCCATCGGAAAATAATAGTCAAGCGACGGAGGATTCTGAAGACCCTTCACGGCGGGCAGAAACGACCTTCCAGACGCGACGACACGGGAGATAACTCCCAGGAAGTCGTCCACGGTCTCGTAATCGAAGCTTAACTTCTCAACCACCTTCTCCTTACCCTTACGCGACTTTTTCGCCGGAGTTGAAGAAGGAGATGGAGACGAGATGAGAGAAATCATCGGCGTAATATGAATAGGGACCACAAAAGCAGTTCCCTCTCCAGTACGACTCCTCTTCAGCGACGCAATAAGAGCAGACGCAGATTGTCCCCCGCTACGAACGCGAGAAAGATCTGCGGACACTAAAAGATCAACAAATAAAGGGGTTAGAACCCTCAGAGAAAAAGAAAGAGGAAAACTAAGTAAAAGAACGTGAACGCGTTACCTGTCAAGGCCGTAGAAGCAATGCGGTGACCCTCTCCATCGTGACCATGGAAGGTTCGTTCGCTCTCCGGAATCTCGAGAAGTTTAGCAATGACTTTCTTTGTCTCTCGCCTCACCACGATAGCGTCCGCATTAACTACAAAGAAGAACAAGATAAAGTAAGACGTCAGCAAGTAATGATGCGAATAGTAAAGATTCAAAAGAGAGACAAGGCGAACTCACTCGTAGGATTCCAGCACTCGATCAACCAAGCGCACTCCTCACCAAGAGTCGATTTATTTACATAATAAAAGAAGTCGGCCCAATGACGATCAGCCTGGCTTCCCTCAATAGCGATCTTGGCCGCTTTGGGTCTTGATCCAAGACCTACCCTCCCGACCGTCCTGGTCTGAACGTTCAAGGAATGAGCAAGATCGTCGACGGCAAGTTTGACGCCATGTTTCTCTTTCACGTCGTCCAAAGCGCCCAAAATCCTCCAGACGCTCAGCAAAAGCTGCCCTACGGCCACTCCTAGCGCGAGCATAAACGCCTTCGTCAACGGAGAGAAAGCAAAATCGGTGACCAGTAAGGAAAGGGTATTCGTATACCGCAATCCACCCTGGCCGATGTGCATCGGCAAATACCCCTTGAGGAGGTATCTCAATCTCTACCTCGGGACCGAGATTTGCCAACGATCTCAATCTCTCGATGTCACGTGCCTCCGTTGACTTACAGTCGGAATCCTTCAAGATAAACTTCGGTACATAGAAAGAAGCCATTTTTGAGAGCTGAAAGAAGAGATCTGAAGAAGGGAGAAGCAAATGATCTTTTTTTAGCGTAAGTAAACGAGAAAGCAAAAGATAATCAGAATAGATGAATTGTAGAAGGAGTAGGAAGAGAATGAAGATCCCCCCTTTATATAGACCAAGAGATCGCGAAGAGTAGGGGAGAAAGTTTAACGGCATTATAGTCGTTGCGGTTGAACGTTATCGGCACACATAACGAAGCTCATTGTCTGCCAAATGGAAATAATTGAAGGGGAATAACGATTTAAGCTCTACGACGATATTGGAAATTCTAGTGACGTAATCATCAACGCGTTCCTGGTGTAATGAAGACGTATTCCTTGAAGAAAGAAGGCGTCTTCCAGTTCTACTATACGTTAAGCCCTGTAAGACACCTTAGGGGTATTGTTTGTGCCTAAAAATACGACGAGTGTGGAACGCATAGAAGCTACGCGTAGAAGGACGTCATCGACGCGACGAGATGAAAGGAAGATATCGTCGACGTGACGAGACGTGGCAAAGATCTCGTTCTTCTTAAGGATTAGGTCGGCCGAGTATATTCTATCTTATTTTGTATTATATTATTGTAAATGGTAAAAGATGTGGTAAAGAATATCTTTTACCTAATTTGTTATATCGTTATTTAGATAAGAGGAAGAGATAAGATCTTGTTTCCTTAAAGATATTATTAGGGTTAGCCTATAAATAAAGGCTAACGCCTACTTTGTAATCATCTAAGCTGTCATTCGAGTAATACCAAGCTAAAGTTTCAACCCTAATTTCTTCTCTCGTTCTTGAGTGTTGAGATTATACCGTACTCTTCGATCTTTGCCCTACAATTGCTTAGTTAGCTTCTCGTAGGTAATTTCGCTACAAACAGAAACCCAACAACAAAGAACAAGGATAACAACGCTCCAACTACAAGCAACGCGTACAAATGCACTACGCAAAGGAAAAAGCCAAAAATTACAAGGACTTGTACTCGCCCTCAGACGACCTAGAGCCGGATACGCGACTATCACCTTCCCCTTCATCAGTCTCAACCTCCTCCGCGTCGACGTGTTCCCCGCCTTCAGCGTCTGCAACGTCGGGATGAACACCTTCAGGAGGTTCCGGAAAAGCCTCCCTAAACTCAGCACGCTCGCCTACCGGATCCCAATCCTTGTACTTGCCAGCAGCGTACTCCTCGTAAATCTCCACTCTGGACAACCAAGACCAATAGATCTTCGCCTCGTACAAATCCTTGTCATGCTGCGCTTTGTTCTTCTCCAAGTCCGCTTTCAAAGTATTGAGATTCTCCTCCAAATCCTCGACTCGCTTGGTGATCGTCTCATTAAGAGTAAGAACTTCAGTAACCTTGTCCTTCGCCGCCTTCTCCGCGTCACGAGATTTCTCCAACAAACCATTCAAACGCGTAATCTCCGATGAAGCATCGGACGCCTTTTCTCTAACGCCTCCATCTGCTTTGGATACGTAGACAAGAGCGTCCAAGCGCATAGCGACGCCTGAATACCCTGAAAGAAAGAACGAGAGGAATAAGAAAGAAAGCTCACGGGAAAATCATCAGAGAAAATAGAAGTTATAATTTTACCTGCCATTGAGCAGCGAAAGCCTTTCCCATAACGTCGGCAGGATCCATCGATGCGTAATGGCTAAGAGACGACGAAGAACGAAGCCCCATCAAAGCCTTTAGAAGTTCCCTTCCCGGAGTGAAAACATTTGAAATCACGCCAGAGAAATCATCCACAGACGTGTATTTCTCCTCGGGAACCTCGACCACTTTCTCCTTTCCTTCTGTGAACGTGTCGCCTTAGCCGAAGAAGGAGATGGCGTAGATTCCAAGGTAGCCATAAGATCAACGTCCAAGGCAGCAGTAGACGAACATCCTTTTATGGCAAGCTGCCTCTTCCTCGATGTCACAAGATCAGTGGCGGATTCGTCACAAGCACGGACGCGAGAAATTGAAGTTGTGCCATCAACAAAGAATAAACAGTTAGGACACAAGTATGAAGAAATAAATTGACGAGAGCTAACGAGAAGAAGCCAACTTACCAGATGGTGTCGCATGACCACTACGATGACCCTCTCCGTCATGACCATAGAAGGTCCGATCAGCTTCAGGAATCGCCAAGAGCGCGGCTACCGCCTTTTTCGACTTCGCCCTTGTCTTAAGAGCCTCCACGTTAACTGAAAAGCATATAAAGATACACGTAAGTTAAACATCGACAAACAAAACGTGCGGAAGAAATTAGTAAGACAAAGCAAAGAAGCTTACTCTCAGGGTTCCATTCCTCGAGGAGCCAAGAGCACGCGTCTCCGAGGAATAATTTCTCCACAAAGTAAAAGACCTCGGCCCAACCCCGATCGACTGTGCTCTTCTCAAAAGTTATCCTAGTCTTTTTCAGCTTAATCTTAAAGTGAGCTCTACCTGGAGAGGAGAGCGAGACGGTCAGAGAGTTGGCGAGATCCGTCGCGACGAAGTCCAAGCCATGTTTTTCAATGGCATCGTCGAGAGCGCCCAAAATGCGCCAAGCCCCGGGGAGAAGTTAACCCATCACCAAGCCTAGAGTAAGCATAAAGGCCTTGACCAAAGGCGAGAACGGGAATCGATGCCCCGCCAGAAACGGATACTCATAGACCGCTATCCATCTCGGCCGATGATCATCCGCACAAACCCCCCTTGGAGGGATCTCAATTTTCACGTCCGGGCCAAGTTCAGCAATGGTCCTCAAAAGGCTGACGTCATCGGCTTCAGAGTAGTAACGATCCGACTCGCGGAGCACCTTTCCTGGCTCATAAAGCATTGAGGTTGCCATGGAAAAAAGAAGTAGAAAGAGGAGCGGCGTAATAGAGCAATTAAGTAAGGAGGAGAGAAGAGAAATGTTCGAAAGAAATGAAGATCAGAAGAAATGTATGAAGAAAGGGAAGATCCTCGCTTATTTATAGGAAGGAGATCACGAGGATCTCGGGAAGGATATTCTTCCAACGGCAACATCTCCCATTAAGAAACTAGCCGTGGGAGATGAACGTTGCCGGCACAAATAACGAAGCTCCTCGCTTGTCACATGGAAATGATTGAAGGAAAATGATGATCGAAGCTCTGCGGTGATATTAAAAAGTCAAGTGACGTAATCATCAACGCGTTCCTAGAGCAATGAAGACGTATTCCTTGAAGAAAGAAGGCGTCTCCCAGCTCTACTAGACGTTAAGCCCTGTAAGACGCCTTAGGGGTATTGTTTGTGCCTAAAAATATGACGAGTATAGAACGCGTGGTAAGCTACGCATAGAAGAATTGTCTCGACGCGACGAGAGGAATGGAAGATGTCGTCGACGTGACGAGACGTGGCAAAGGTCTCGTTTATCTCGAAGATTAGGTCGGCCGAGTGTATTTTATCTTATTCCTTATTATATTCTTGTAATTGGTAAAAGATACGGTAAAGAATATCTTTTACCTTGTTTATTATATCGTCATTTACATAGAAGGAAGAGATAAGATCTCGTTTTCCTTAAAGATATTATTAGGGTTAGCCTATATATAGAGGCTAACGCCTGCTTTGTAAGGATCCAGCCACCATTCGAGTAATACCAAGTTCAAGCTTCAACCCTAATTTCCTACTTTGTTCTTGAGTGTTGAGATTATACCGTGCTCTTTGATCTTTGCCCTACAATTGCTTAGTTATCTTCCCGTAGGTAATTTCGCTACAAGCGGGGCTTAGTCTGGAATACTTCAATGAAAACATTCTCAGGAGAGTTGTTCAGCTTGTGGGTACAATGGTTCAAATTGATAAAACTACTATAGCAGCAGATCGTGGTCAGTTTGTCCGTCTTGGGGTCGAAATTGATATCTCCCAAAATTTGCTCTGCCGGTTTTGCTTCTGTGGTCGTTCTTGGCTCATTCAATATGAGGGTATACGCAAGTTATGCTATGATTGTGGAAAAATAGGTCATAAGAGTGAAAGTTGTCCTCTCTCGAATCTCTCTACTGATCTTGAGAAACCAGATGAAGAACTTCCTAAGGGCCCGATCCCACCTGAAGTGCATGACACACTGGGGCCTTGGAATCTGGTTCTCAAACAAAATAGAAGGCGCACACAGCAATCCTAAACTACGTCTGAAGTTCTGCAGTGCGAGACCACAACACAAGAACAGGGCCCGAATCCCAGTCAAGGCTCGAGATTTGCAATTTTCACGAATGCAAATGTTGGGGAAGGAACGTCCTCTGGTGGGAATCTGATGATGGAGACCTCTTGTATACGATCATTAAATCAGTAGTCACTTGAGAACAGGGTTGGCTCTATGACAGGAAGACTGAACTCATAAAGAAATACGCACTACTCTGACATCATTCATCATCACCTTCTTATACATACTGCATAAATAAGATCTTTTTTTTTGTACGTTAAAAAAACGATCAATTTTGAAAAAAGAGAGCGCGCTTCCATGTGCGAGGGAACTTGATCTAGTCAACGGCGTGCAACGCCGAACAAGTGGCTATGCCGCCCCCTTCACTTGAGGAGTCAGGGCAACCGACAATCAGTGACTCCATGAAAATCGACGACCCGGCTACCTTCTCGGCCGAGCCCACAGAGAGCTTGATGACACAAGGTCGGATGAAGATCGAGGATCTGGTAGGATTTGATGGACGACGGGGAATGAAGTCGACGGCGGCGGCGGTTGAGGTCGACGAAGGCGGACGGTTGGATGAAGTTGACGTAGAGGAGGCTTTGAGAGATTGTTGTGCCAGACGATCGAACGAATCTTGGTCTTTGACAAGTGTTATCCTCCTTGACTCAGTCGTCGATCTAGGAAGACTTGCTTGACTCGGACTCGATAAGCAAGTGACGTCTTTCTTGACTCAGTCGTCGATCTAGAAAGACTCACTAGACTCGAATTAACCCAAGGAATCCACCTAGGGTTCTTTCAAGGTTTGGAGGTCAAAATATGTGTAAACAACAGATCGATCTCACAGGCCAATATCAAACCAAGTGTTGACTTCTTGCAATTCAATATCAAACCCAGGCCAATATCAAACCAAGCGTTGACTTCTTGCAATTCAATATCAAATCAAGCTACAACTAAACAACGTCAAAACCTAAAAGGAAGAGTAATTCTCAATTTGTCAAAGTCTGTCTAAAACCCTAGAAAAACACACATTAAATAGCCTTTCCGAAATGTTTGATTCCCAAGGAAAGAAGAGGAATCCTGACCAGCTTAGCGATGTGATCGCATCATGGGTTGTTCTGGGAGACCCACAGCGTACGTACATCAGGGCTTCACCAACCCTCTGTTTGCAGTGGAGAAGATGAATGCTGACCAGTTTCCCCCGCTGGGGCAAGCGGAATCCTCCAAGAAATCATCGGCCCCTCTAATGTCGAACGGTACTGCACCGCCTCCGGCTGTCCTGCTGCCAACGGCGACGTCGAAACCTCTGTCTTTTAAGGACATGGTAGTATCTGGTTCCATACAGAAATCGTCCCGCGTTACTGCCTCAATTTGGGAAGAGAGACCAGATCCATACAGAAACCGAAAATGCCACAAGTCCTTGCAAAGTCCACGGGACGTTCTATGGAAACATATTTTGCTGCTGACGAGGCGAATTGTCGTATGCCAAGTCAAAGTAATCCTAACAAGCTCACTAACAAGTATAAGGGTCAAAATCCCAAGGGAGTCAGGTTATCAATTCTATAAGTAATGAAGATGATTAACTAGTGAAAGTAACCAAAGGGTTTTTTTTTATAATGTATCAAGAACAAAGTACCGAAGGTTGATTTGGGTTGTAATTTATCAAAGGAAGACGTTTCACTTGACAAATATCCACTAACAGGTTGACAAGTTGATCATTAACTCCTTTTAGTCTTATGTCGAATTATTCATATGATCGGCCTAATCCCTGTTCTAATGTAGTTATTAGTCCAACTAGTCCTAATAACCCTTACTGAACTATAACCCTGAAACTATCAAGATTCAATAATAAAGCAGATTTAAGTTCAGGAATGGATAGATACATGCAATACCGTAGACAACTAGTCAGATACTCGACATGCACTCAATTCTCTTCACAATTTGACATTCACAACTAGTTCATGCAAATTGTGTGTGCTACAATCAAGTAAGATATTTCAACTAGAAATAAACAAACTCTAGCAATATGAATAAGATGATTCTACTTAGATGGCCAATCTAAATGAGAAAATCTGATTCAATGATAATACGCACAAGAGAATAAAGACAATCAAATGAATAGAACAAATGAAAGAAGTCTCACAACTTAATCAATCTGAAAGCTTCAAATGGGAAGCAAAACAATGGAGGTTTAGCAACTCATGGGTTCTTGAGAGAAAAACTAAGAAACTTGGAATATGGAATGTAGAAGATGGAAGATGATCCCCAAAACCCCTAACAACTAAACCTATAAGTCTCTGCCCAATAAAACTGATGCAATTACTAACAAAAACGTTATAAAAACGTTACAAAACATAAAGAAGTTTCTAAATCGGCAAATGGAAGAAAGTCTTCGCTGGCGGAATCCGCGATCGCGGTTTGGGACCCGCGGTCGCGGATTTTGTGCTGTAAAACTAGCTAGTCCAGTGGAATTTCCGTGATCGCGGTTTGGGACTCGCGGTCGCGGAAATGGCTTCTGTGGCTTCGTCTTCAGCTGCCTCCAATGCTACCTGTGGTCTTCTTCCTGTGGTCTTCATGCAGCTTCGACTCCTCTTCTTATGCTTCAATGCTCTGTATCATCCTCTGTAATCTCATATGTAGCTCAACTCTCCGAAACTCTGTAATTACATAATACATCATAACATCTAGCATAATCCTATACAAAATGAGCTAATAACCTATAGTAGCGCTATATAAAATACCGCTTATCAAACTCCCCCATACTTAGACCTTGCTCATCCCCGAGCAAGTTAAATGAAACTTACTCTTACAATCAGCACACACAGATCTCAGAAAGTATAGAAAAGAATGAACTACAAGTTACAAACACACTTCTCCTCCAAACACCATAGTGAGTACAATAGATATATCTAATCCTAGCTCCTATCTAGCATCTTATCCCTCCAGAGTGGCCTACCCTTTCCTCCTTATATCACCACTTCTTATGACACCTCGCCAGCAGCAACAGATGATCCTAAGACACTCATTTCACTCATTCTGCCTAGGCGCCCCGAAGGATTTTCACCTAGCCACTCATTTCATTTTGCTAGATAAACTCACAATTGGCTCACATCTCTCAAGTCCACTTTTGCCTCAGCCTATTGCCGACCAGACTACCTGCTTATTGCATGGAACCGCCCTTTCAGGTTTTCAGCCCATCCCAGGATTTTTCATTTGCCTTTTTAACATATTTTTGCCTTTTTCTTTTTTTTTCTTTTTTTTTTTTTTTTTTTTTGAAAAATACGAAACTGAATTCCAAAAATTGAATTGAAACTACTTCTAAAGATAAGCAGTAAACTAAATCCCTCTCCCCCATACTTGAAGTACACAATGTCCTCAGTGTGAAACAAAAGACATAGAGAATAAATGAGAAAGAGAAGGGAAAAACTCACTGATCAGGGTTGCCTGGTGGTGGAAGATCGGGGTTCTGATGGAACCAAGAACTCCTAGCCTCCTCTCGCCAGCCCTGCAACTCCAGTTGCATCCCAGTCATGGACTGCTGCAAACCTTGCATATCAGCAGCGTAGGAGGACCGGAAAGAATCAAACTCAGAATAAAACTGGTTGTAGCTCTGTTGCATCGTCTGATATCCTTGATGCATAGCATGCATCTCGGACTGCATCCCCTGCATCTGATCAAACAACCTCTGCTCCCAGGGAATACTGGAGCTATAAGCAGCTCCACTAGACGAACCGACGCCAAACTGTGCCTGAGCATCAGGCATCATCTCATCATCATCGTCGTCGTCGTCATCAGCAACAACAACCGACTCTCGGATAGCAATACCACCCCGTGCACGACGACCAGCAGATGCGCGAGGCGCAGCAGGAATAGGTGTCAGCCTGAAAGTCTCAGCAGGACCATAAATAAACTGCTAAGGCAGGGCAATCTCATGCTCACTCATCCTACCACAAACCCATACCCACTGTGCAGGACCTCCACGCAGCAGATGAACGGTGGTTTCAAAAACCGCAGACCATACTCATAATGCCCAACAGAGGGATCAGCACTACCCTCTACATCAAGATCTGCAAAGTTATCAACCACCGCTCGCACAATCAAGGTGATCATGCATCCTAATGCAATCTTCCCCTTCTCTCTATTTCGGGCGGTCGGCAAGAAGCAACAAAGAGCCAAACCCAATCAGGGGTAAGCTCACACTCCGGCATGAGACTGAAAAGATACTTGAGCACATAGGCAGGGACCTTGTTAACCTCGGTCATGCCAAAGAAAGCCAAGGCTAACACCTTATGCGTCAGCCTGAGACAAGGGTGAGAAAGTTGATAGTTGTAGTCATTCCCATCAGCACTCCTCGGGACACTTGTCCATGTTTGCCACATGTGAAAGTGGCGGTCACCAACACCATCCTCATAGTTATCCGAGGGACCACGTGTGATCCCCAAGATATCTCTCAGTTGCGGGGCAGAAACAGTATACTGCCGCTTCTTATAGATAAAAGTGATGGCAATTATACCATCCCGACTCTTCGTCTTCAGGGTCGATAGGAATTGGCGCGACAAGTCCACATGTGAGGGCGTAGAGAGGGCCATAAACCCGCCCAAACCAGCATGGTCGAGCATAGCCTGAGTACAATTCGCCATACCCAACTCCTCAAGGGTAGGTCCATGAAAGAACCGAGTGGCAATTGCCCGCTTCTGCTTAAGAGTCGCAGCATACACCTTCACCTGCTTTTTCCCCTCATCATCATTCTTATGTGGCATTGAGCGCGACATTTTCACACTTATCAAATTCCACAAACTCAGCAAACTCCACACAATCAAATTCCACGCAATCAAATTCCAAACAATCACCAAACACAAACCAACCACAACAGCAGTTTCAACACCAGCAAAGCACAAATATGGCCCTCACAGAGGCGAACCAACCAACAAACACCAAGATGGAACCAAAAGAGAGCAAACGAATCACTTACAGAACCGAGGGAAAAATCGAGACAGACGGAAATCCGCGGTCGCGGGCAGAATTCCGCGGTCGCGGAAATCGCTCTGTTGTTCTGGTTTTCTGAGGCGAGACACCGCGGTCGCGGCTGTTTTCCGCGGTCGTGGATTTCAACTGCGAAGAGAGATCTGAGACGTCGAACAGGAATCTGGTGGTTGGTCGGAAGTCGATCTCGGTGGGGCTTAGGGGTCTCCGACGAGTTGTGTGTGGGTCGTGGGGGTGGTGAAAAGGTGGGGATTTGGTGGTGAGGGTTTGTGAAATTGGGGAGAAGTGGGAGGAGGGTTGTTGAAAAGGGGGATTCGGTAGGGAAGGAGTGGTGGAGACGTGGTGGCTGAGTGGGGAAGAGGGAAATTTTTGGAGAGATGGAGGAAATTTTTGAGGAGAAATTGGGGAGATGGGAGAGGGAGAGAGAGAAATTGAAGAGATGATGGGAAATTGGGGAGAAAATGGAAACGACTTTTCAGCTGATTTTTCTTTTTTTTTTCTTTTTTTTTCTATACACGAAAAGGAAAAATCGTCAATTCTTTTAGTCAGCGCGAGACGCTGGGCGTCCAGGGAATACCGTCAATTCCTTCAGTAAAAGCTAAAAGACAGTCATCTTCCCGTGCTTTATTCCTACAGGTTAGTAAACCAAAGAAAACAAAACAAGCAAAAAGAAATAAAATAAAATAAGATTGAAAAGAAATACCTTGGGTTGCCTCCCAAGCAGCGCCTTGTTTAGAGTCGTGGCTCGACTTGGTACTCAGGTCTCAATCATCAGCACTTGGCTCTTCGAGAGCCATCTCATCAATAGATTCTTTGGTGAACCCTTCATGGTAAGGTTTTAACCTTTGACCATTTACCTTAAAAACATTGTGGTTGTCTTTGTCAAACAACTCCACGGCGCCATGAGAAAAGACGCGAGCTAAAACATAGGGTCCACTCCAACGGGATCTCAACTTCCCAGGGAAAAGTTGAAGGCGAGACTGATATAGCAAGACTTTATCTCCCACTTTAAAGTTTTTTCGCAATATGTTCTTGTCATGCCAAGCCTTCGTCTTCTCCTTGTAAATCACAACATTCTCATACGCATCCCGGCGTATCTCCTCTAACTCTTGGATTTGCAACTTTCTAAACTCACCTACAGCATCCATATCCATGTTGCACTTCTGCACCGCCCACCACGCCTTGTGTTCCAATTCCACTGGAAGGTGGCAGGCTTTGCCGAATACAAGTCTGAACAGAGACATCCCAATAGGAGCCTTGTAGGCGGTTTTGTACGCCCAGAGTGCATCATCCCATCTCAAGCTCCAGTCCTTCCTATTTGGAGCTACCGTCTTTTCAAGGATCCCCTTGATCTGCCTATTGCACACTTCAGCTTGTCCATTGGATTGGGGGTGGTAAGCGGTAGAGACCCTTTGAGTGACATGATATTTCTTCAAAAGCGCACTCACCGTCTTGTTACAGAAGTGAGTTCCTTGGTCACTAATTAGAGCCTTGGGTATCCCAAAACGAGAAAAGATATTCTCCTTCAAGAAACCTGCTACCACTTTGGAATCATCAGTTCTGGTGGCCTTCGCTTCCACCCATTTGGAAACGTAGTCCACCGCAAGCAATATATATAGATTCCCGAACGAGCTAGGAAAGGATCCCATGAAATCGATACCCCAAACATCAAAAATCTCGCAAAAGACTAATGGTGTTTGTGGCATCTCATTCCTTTTAGAGATTTTTCCAACCCTTTGACATCGATCGCAGGCTTTGCAAAAGGCGTAAGCATCCCTAAAGATGTGTGGCCAATAAAAACCTGCGTCTAATACCTTCCTAGCGGTTTGGTTCGCCCCAAAATGTCCCCCACATGCATGAGAATGACAAAAAGTTAAGACAGATTGTACCTCATTATCCGGGAGGCATCGTCGGATTACCTTGTCAACGCAATGTCTCCATAGGTAGGGGTCATCCCAAACATAGTATTGCGATTCCCGCTTGATCTTATCTTTCTGAGCTTTTGTGAAGTTCGGCGGGAACTCTTCGCGAACCAGGTAGTTCACTTTTATTGGCATACCAAGGCTTGAAGGATCGGAAAGCGAGAAGCTCATACTCGGGATCCCGATGAACAAATTCACCGTCAGGAATTCCGCGGTCGCGGGTGGATGCCCGCGGTCGCGGAAAACTCTCTGTAGTCCACCCGCGATCGCGGATTGGGTCCCGCGGTCGCGGTTTTTCTGCTGTAGATGCCCGAAACAGAGTTTCGTCCGGGAATTCACCTTGGATCTGACCCCTTAATTCACCATCTTCTTGCACAATCCGACTCAAATGATCAGCAACTGAGTTCTCGGCTCCTTTCTTGTCCTTGATTTCCACATTGAACTCGCTCAAAAGTAAGACCCATCGAATGAGTCTCGGCTTGGATTCCTTCTTCGTCATGAGATAACGAAGTGCAGCATGATCAGTGTGGATAATCACCTTTGTGCCCAACAAATATTGTCTAAATTTCTCCAGGGCAAACACCACAGCTAACAACTCCTTCTCTATGGTGGAGTAGTTTCTCTGAGCTCCATTCAAGGTTGTGGAAGCATAATAGATCACATGCATTGCTCTTCCAACCTTCTGACCAAGAACAGCTCGCACCGCATAGTCACTAGCATCACACATGATCTCAAAAGGTATAGACCAATCGGGTGCCTGAATAATGGGTGCCTCAGTGAGGTGGGATTTCAGAGTATCGAATGCCTTCTTGCACTCGGTAGACATCTCGAAAATAACTTCCTTCTTCAAAAGCTCACATAGAGGTGTTGAGATCTTTGAAAAGTCCTTAATAAACCTGCGATAGAAACCTGCATGGCCTAAAAAAGAACGCACTTCACGCACATTAGTAGGATAAGGCAACGATTGAATGATGTCAATCTTTGCCTTATCGACCTCAATACCCCTACCTGAAATAATATGACCCAAAACAATACCTTGTTCAACCATAAAATGACACTTTTCAGAATTCAACACTAAATTGGTGTCTACACATCGTTTAAGCACAAGTGACAAATGGTGTAGACATGCATCAAAGCTATCCTCATGTACCGTAAAATCATCCATGAATACCTCAATGAAATGTTCAATATATTCCGAGAAGATACTTACCATACATCGTTGAGAAGTCCCAGGTGCGTTACATAGTCCAAAAGGCATTCTGCGATATGCAAAAGTGCCAAAAGGGCATGTAAAGGTTGTCTTCTCTTAATCTTCGGGCGCAATGGCCACCTGAAAATAACCTGAGTATCCATCCAGAAAGTAGTAATAGGGACGACCAGCAAGTCGTTCAAGCATTTGATCAATGAAAGGTAAAGGAAAGTGATCCTTTTGAGTCACCGCATTCAGCTTACGGTAGTCAATGCATACCCTCCAACCTGTTTGAGCTCTAGTGGGAACCAACTCACCATGTTGATTCTCGACAACTGTAATGCCCCCTTTCTTAGGGACACATTGTGTTGGACTTACCCATTGACTATCCGAAATGGGAAAGATCATGTCAGCTTGAAGAAGCTTGAGCACCTCCTTCTTTACCACCTCCATCATAGGTGGGCCTAATCTCCTCTGGGGTTGCCGAGATGGCTTAGCTCCTTCTTCCAGTAGGATTTTGTGCATACAGGTGGAAGGGCTAATTCCCTTGATATCAGCGATAGTCCACCCAAGAGTTGTAATGTACTCTTTCAACACCTTCACCAACCTCTTCTCTTGTTCTCTTGACAACTTACTAGAGATGATTACTGGGAGGGTATCATTCTCTCCAAGAAAAGCATACTTCAGGTGCTCTGGCAATTGCTTGAGCTCAATTACTGGTGCCTGCAAAACAGAAGGAAGGAGCTTTTCGCTCTCCAGAGTCAGTAACATGGGTCTGCCGGCCAAAGATCTACCTGACGTGTCTAGCTGAGCTAGAACCCTATGAATGTCAGGAGAAAGAGAGAGATTAACCTGCGGTGGGTGAATGATGTTGTTTTCCATAACACATTGCAATTCATCTAAGCCAGAGATATTAAAAGTATCTTGCACTATAGGATCAATCACATCAATAGAACAAATAGAAGCAGCATCTTCAATGGGGTGCTTCATAGCATCGAAGATATTAAATTGCACAACTTCCCCATCGAACTCTAAATTAAGAGACCCACTAGCTAAATCAATCTTAGTGTTAGCAGTTCTCATAAAAGGCCTCCCTAACAAAATAGGTGCAGCCTGACCATCATGTTCCATGTCTAACACAAAGAAGTCAGCAGGAAAGAACAAATTATCAACCATTACCAAAACATTTTCAACTACTCCTTTAGGATAAACAGTGGATCTATCAGCTAGTTGAATAATTATTCCGGTTTCATGAAGAGGTCCTAAACCAAGCATTTTATACAACGAGTAAGGCAGAACATTTATAGATGCACCAAGATCAAGCATAGCTCTTTCAAAGTGAGTGTCACCTATACGACAAGGAATGCTTACCATGCCCGGATCGCTGCACTTCTTAGGCATACGCCTTTGGAATACAGCGGAGACACGCTCGCTTACCGTCACCTTCTGTTGTCCCTTCAATTTCTGATTCCTCTTGATGGTGCAGAGTTCCTTCAAGAACATAGCATATCTAGGAATACTTTTAATGAGCTTGAGTAAAGGGATATTTACCTCATATTTTCTGAAGGTTTCAAACAGCTCCTTATCGTTTTCCGGCCTCCTCGTATCCTTTAAAGCATCTGGAAAAGGTGCGGGAGGTTTGGTTGAGCTAAGTGGTGGGAAGTCGGGGCGGACATAGTTGTCTTGTCTCAATCGGAAGTCGCCTAGGTCCTCGACCTCGGCCTCACCATCATTTGAAACATCCTCCACATTGTCTTTGCCAGCAGCAATTCCGCGATCGCGGTTGTCAGTCCGCGGTCGCGGAATTTCCTCTGTTTTCCCAGAACAATTTCCGCGGTCGCGGATTTTCCACTGTTTCTGATTCCTCCTTTTCAGCAGCAGAACTCTCCAACAGTTTTCCACTCCTTGTTGTCACGACACTAACATTTCTGGTCGAATTCACTATTGTCTGAGATGGTAGAGAATTGGATTTTTGTTGTGCAAGAGTGGTCACAGCTTCAGCCAACTGCCCTATCTGTTTCTCCATGTTTTTTATACTAGATTCAGTAGTTTGGACATGGGTTGTGAAATGCTGAGTCAACAATCTCAACATATCTGCAGTTGAAGGTCCAGAATTGGGTCGTGGGGCTTGAGCTTGAGGTTGGGGTTCAGTCTGATCACGCCATCTGAAGTTTGGATGATCTCTATACCTCGGATTATAATTGTTTTGCTGATCATTTCGAGGTCGTGGAGGTCCATATCCACCAACTGCAATGACTTCAGCAACAGTATCATCTTGAAGCTCAGGGCATGTGTCAGTAAAATGAGAAGGGTCAGAACAGATACCACATGCCTTTACCTGCTGTTGTCCTTTCTGCAGCTGAGAAATCATCTTTTTCAACTCACCGAGCTCAGTCATAAGTGCGGGGTTTCCTGAGCTTGTGGCATTCACTCCTTTTCTAGTGTATGTCCTGCCAAAACTCCTGGTGCTCTCTGCCATGTCTTGCAACTTTTCCATGGCATCTTCCGGTGTCATGTTGAGAATGCTCCCACCACAAGCAGCGTCTACCATTCTCCTCTCATGGTTAAGGAGACCATTGCAAACATGTAAGACCAGGTCCTCAGTATCATACCCATGAAAAGGGCAACTAGCACACAATCCCTTGAAGCGCTCAAGGTAATCATAGAGAGTCTCATCATCACCTTGCTCCACATGGGCAATTTCTTTCTTCAGTGCATTTGCCTTTTTGACTGGAAAATACTTACCCAAGAACACCTTGTGCAGCTTCTCCCAGCTATCTACGGAACCGGTAGGCAAATGATAGTACCAGGACCTAGCACTATCTTTCAAAGTGAACCTGAATGCTCTCATCTTAATCTGCTCCTCAGTGACATTTGGTGGTTTGGTTGTCATGCAGGTGTCATGGAACTGATTCAAATGTATGATTGGATCCTCACCAGGCAGACCATGGAATGTGGGGAGCAGATTGATTACCCCTGACTTGAGCTCAAAAATCACCCCATGAGCAAGGGGTGGAAGAATCACAGCTTGAGGTTGTTGTGTCAGATTGGGAGTAGTACGCTCCCTCAAAGTGCGGACAACGCCGCCGCCTCCTAGCACATTTGCCTCTTGCTGTGCCTCAATCAATGCTCGTTGAGCATCAACAACTAACTGAATTTCAGCCAATTGACGTTGGGTATCAACAAGAGCTCTTTGCTCGGGAGCCAACCCATCGCCTTCCATTGCACTTGTATCAGTCTCAGCTCTGTTCTCTCTCTGATTTCGATGGAAAGTCCTCTCGATTTCTGGATCAAGAATGAAAAGAGACTGATTAGTAGAACGGGTGTTGACCATTCACAAGTCAACACTAAAGTCAATCAAAATAAGAACTTAAAGAACAGAAAAATTGATTCCCCGGCAACGGCGCCAAATTTGACGAGGCGAATTGTCGTATGCCAAGTCAAAGTAATCCTAACAAGCTCACTAACAAGTATAAGGGTCAAAATCCCAAGGGAGTCAGGTTATCAATTCTATAAGTAATGAAGATGATTAACTAGTGAAAGTAACCAAAGGGTTTTTTTATAATGTATCAAGAACAAAGTACCGAAGGTTGATTTGGGTTGTAATTTATCAAAGGAAGACGTTTCACTTGACAAATATCCACTAACAGGTTGACAAGTTGATCATTAACTCCTTTTAGTCTTATGTCGAATTATTCATATGATCGGCCTAATCCCTGTTCTAATGTAGTTATTAGTCCAACTAGTCCTAATAACCCTTACTGAACTATAACCCTGAAACTATCAAGATTCAATAATAAAGCAGATTTAAGTTCAGGAATGGATAGATACATGCAATACCGTAGACAACTAGTCAGATACTCGACATGCACTCAATTCTCTTCACAATTTGACATTCACAACTAGTTCATGCAAATTGTGTGTGCTACAATCAAGTAACATATTTCAACTAGAAATAAACAAACTCTAGCAATATGAATAAGATGATTCTACTTATAATCTAAATGAGCAAATCTGATTCAATGATAATACGCACAAGAGAATAAAGACAATCAAATGAATAGAACAAATGAAAGAAGTCTCACAACTTAATCAATCTGAAAGCTTCAAATGCCAAGCAAAGCAATGGAGGTTTAGCAACTCATGGGTTCTTGAGAGAAAAACTAAGAAACTTGGAATATGGAATGTAGAAGATGGAAGATGATCCCCAAAACCCCTAACAACTAAACCTATAAGTCTCTGCCCAATAAAACTGATGCAATTACTAACAAAAACGTTATAAAAATGTTACAAAACATAAAGAAGTTTCTAAATCAGCAAATGGAAGAAAGTCTTCGTTGGCGGAATCCGCGATCGCGGTTTAGGACCCGCGGTCGCGGATTTTGTGCTGTAAAACTAGCTAGTCCAGTGGAATTTCCGCGATCGCGGTTTGGGACTCGCGGTCGCGGAAATGGCTTATGTGGCTTCGTCTTCAGCTGCCTCCAATGCTACCTGTGGTCTTCTTCCTGTGGTCTTCATGCAGCTTCGACTCCTCTTCTTATGCTTCAATGCTCCGTATCATCCTCTGTAATCTCATATGTAGCTCAACTCTTTGAAACTCCGTAATTACAGAATACATCATAACATCTAGCATAATCCTATACAAAATGAGCTACTAACCTATAGTAGCGCTATGTAAAATACCGCTTATCAGCTGCCAGTTTAGATGGTGGACTTTGCAATGACTTGTGGCGTTTTCGGTTTCCCGAGGGTGTCATTACCCATCTGGCTGCTCCGCGATCGGATCATACGCCACTTTTTTCAGCTTGAGCCTCACCTTATCCAAATACCCGACAGTCGTCCGTTCCGTTTCCAAGCTGCATGGATGGCTAATCATGGGTTCGCTGAGTTTCTGGCGTCTCACTGTAAACCACAAGACAATATTTGTGTGTCTCAAGCAAGAAATCACGAGATTCTTTCTTGCTTGATGGCGATCGTAATACGAGATTGTATCACTTATCGACCACTATTCGTCGACGATCCAACAAGGTCTCTACTCTCCAAAATGAGGTTGGAACTTGGATTACAGACCTACCTGCCATTCGTTCTATGATGTTGGATTTTTTTTCCAAACTGTACACGACTGAGCCGGTCTTGCACATACCCACTTCTTTCTTTGGGGTCTCTTTCCCGGCACTGCAGGAGGATTCTAAAGAAATGCTCGAGGTACCGTTTACCAGTGCTTATGTATGGGCAGCGCTGCGCATGATGGCTCCTTTTAAATCCCCAAGCCCCGATGGATTCCACGCGGGTTTCTACCAGCAGAATTGGAATGTTGTCGGTAATCATATCTCTGAGACGGTTCTGCGAGTCGTCAATGAAGGGGTGTTGCCCGAGGGATTAGGCAATGCTCTCATGACACTTATTTCTAAGGTGGATAGTCCGGATACTGCTGCTCATTTTCGGCCAATCTCCCTATTGAACGTAGTATTCAAAATTACAACCAAGATGATCGTGAATCGTCTCAAACCGGTTCTGCCTCTACTTGTTTTGCCAACGCAATCTAGTTTTATACCGGGGTGCGAAATCATCGATAATGTGGTGGTGGTCCATGAGTGCTTCACTCTATGCTCGCTCCGAGTGCCACCAATCGTTGGATGATTCTCAAATAGACCTTGCCAAAGCATACGATCGCGTGAAATGGAGCTTTCTCAGTGAAACTTTGAGTAAAGCACATATTCCTGAACGATTGGCAAATGTTATTATGAAATGTCAGAATGGAGGTTCTATGGAACTTCTATGGAATGGGGAACGGACTGGATCGTTCACTCCAACTCGGGGGGTTCGTCAGGGTGACCCTCTCTCGCCCTATTTGGTCGTTCTCTACATGGGGGTGTTATCTCACATCATTCAAGAGGTTGTAGGTATGGGTCATTGGCGATCGATCGAATTGGGAAGCGTCCAACTCTCACATCTGTTTTTTGCCGACGACCTGATTTTGTTTGCAGAGGCAACTTCGGAGCAGGCTTCGGTCATTAAACAATGCCTCGATCACTTATGTAAGCTCTCTGGCGAACAAGTTAACTTCAACAAGAGCAGTGTTCTCTTTGCATCCAGGGTAGACTCTACAGTTCAACAAATTATTAGTGCCAGACTTACCATTCCTATTTCGTCGAATTTTGAAAATTACCTCGGTGTTCCAATGGCTTGTGGGCGCATGACTAATGATCGATACTCCTTCCTTGTGGATAAGGTCTCTTCACGACTGAGGGGGTGGCAAGCTAAATCACTCTCAGCGGTGGTGTTACCTTGGAAAACTCGGTATTGACAAGCCTTCCTTTATATGTAATGCAGTTTACCTTGGTCCCCCAATTAGTGTGTGATGCAGTGGATAGACAGGTATGTAACTTTGTGTGGGGATCCGCGGATGACAAGAATCGTATCCATCTTCTCCATCGTGAGGGTATCCATAGGCCAAAAGCATACGGGGGATTGGGTATTAGGTCCATGAGGTCCTCTAATTCTGCTCTGCTTGCGAAACTGGGCTGGGGCATGATTCATGAGCCTCATTCTCTCTGGAGCCAGCTGCTCCGAAAGCGTGATCGCCAATCCCATACGTGGTGTGGCATTATTGAAGGGGATGAAGTGCTCTCTCAAGGACTTCATATGTCAGTTGGAAATGGTCACCGCACCCTCTTTTAGTTGCACCCCTGGCTCCTGCAAGAATCCCTCGGTAATTTTGCCCTGTCTGATATCTCGGAAGAGCTCTCACGAGCAACTGTTGCTGAATGTTGGCTTGAAAATTCTTGGGATAGGAATTTGTTGGCTCCTCTCCTCCCTAACCATATTCTCCACTGTCTGTCAGCGGTACATCTGGATACTTCACCGGGGGCATATGACCAATTTCTATGGAGCATGACGTCTTTTGGTTCATACTCGGCAAAGTCATGGATGAATATATCTCGTCCTAGTTCAATGATCCCCAAACATCCTATCTGGGCCAAGATCTGGCGGGTCCTGTGAAGCAACGAGCTCGACATTTCCTGATTTTGGTGGCTCATGAAGTCTTTCTTTGCAATGAGACTCAATTCAGAAGACACCTAACATCCTCGCCAAACTGCCCTAGATGTGGACATATCGAGTCTGGGAACCACCAACTGCGGGATTGCCCCACCATTCGTGATGTCTGGCTTGCCCTCACCGGAAATGTTGTTCCTCTTGGTTTCTTTCGTGATCTTTCTCTTCGGGAATGGGTCCTACAGAACATTCAGAAACAGGACCAATGGAGCTTAACTTTTTCTACAATGATCCGGCATACTTGGAAGACTCGGAATAACCTCGCCTTCAATCAGGTCGATACCTCTCCCTTCTTATCACGCATTGTTGTGTCGTCGACGGAAGCATATGCGGATGCAGCTCGAACCTCGAATCGGTTCTTACCTTCCCCAGATCCACCCGACGCAAACGAGGCCTCCCCAAACTCTTGGGTCCCCCCCTCTACATGGATGGATCTCCCTGTGCACGGATGCTTCTTCTAAGGGTAACTCGGGTCTTGCTTCGGGTGGTGGAGTTTTTAGAAATGTTGATGGTGCGTTCATGGCTGCGTTTGCTGTCAAACTGGGATCATGCAGTGCCTTTGCTGCAGAAATTTGGGCAATCTTCCACGGTCTGAAGCTTGCGATTACAGCAGGATATTCTCAGGTGGTGATCCAAACAGACTCGGTGCAGGCTTGTCGTCTCCTTTGTGCACCATCGCTTAATATCACCCGTTAGTTCTATTTGGTTAATAGTTGCAGGGAACTTATGGCAAGGGAAGTGTGGCGTGTGCGTGTACAGCACATCAGAAGACGAGCCAACTCTTTGGTTGATGCTCTCGCGAACTTAGCTCTTGATCTGGATAGAAATTTTACTAGGTTTACTTCACCTCCTGCTGTTATTTTACATTTACTTAACTCTGATGTTGCTTGCCCTCGTGGGCCGAACTCTATTTCGAATTAAATAAAAATTGCAGAGGCTCTGGCCTTGTTTTATGACCCAAAAAAAGCTTGACCTCTTGTGTCGAGGATTTATTTGGGGCGATAAAGAGGGGAAAAGAATGCTCCGCTTGGTTCCTTGGCCTATTTTGTGCAAGGCTAGAAGCCAGGGTGGTCTTGGGATTCGAGGCGTGATGCATACGAACGCGGCTCTTATCGGGAAATTGGGGTGGCACCTCTTCACTGGTTCTGACAAACTGTGGTGCAAATTAATCAGTGCTAAATACACGGTCAGTATTAATGGTGGTTAGATGAAGCAGACTACTTCGATCCAGGCTTCTAGCACAAGGAGCAGCATTCAGTGGGTTTCTCGAAGATTGCTTCTCATGGGGATCAATGGAGAATTGGGAATGGGCGTCATTGCCGCTTCTGGGGAGATCTTTGGGTCGACAATGGACCACTGATTAACTTTGCCTCTACTGATGTCCCCTCTCCCTTGAAAAACCGCCCTATCAGAGACTTCTCGGATGAGCAGTCAGGTTGGCTTTGGCCTCTCTTCCAAGCATATCTCCCTCACGCATGGCTCCTTAAAATCGCTTCCACTGGTATTGATTCTAACAACAACGACTCTGACAAGATCTTCTGGAACCAGACCTCTTCGGGAATATACTCCACTGCTTCTGCCTACAGTTGCCTCAGGGATAAAGAGCACAATGATATTAGTCCCCAACTGTCTACTATCTTTAAAACCATATGGAAAGTCAAAGTGCCAGAGAAAATACGTTGTTTCTTGTGGCTTGTTGCTCAGGGTCGAATGCTCACCAATGCCGAACGCATGCGCCGTCATATATCCACCTCTGATATTTGCTCCAGCTGCAATGAAGAACCGAAATCCATTATTCATCTTTTCCGCGATTGTTTTGAGGCTAGGAGTGTTTGGAATCTGATTCTCTCGCATGACAAATTGGCGAATTTCTTTTCTGATACGCCAAGCATTTGGGTTAGCAAGAACTTGAGGAATAAGTATGGGATTTTGCATAATTTTACCGACGACTGCGTCTTCGTTACCACGATCTGGTGGCTGTGGAGCTGGCGGATCAACCGGATCTTCGATTCAGGCAGAACGGAGCCTAATAAAAAGGCCTTCATTCTTGGTTACCGTGAAGATGGCCTCGGAGCTTCTATTTTCGCCAAAAATAGGGAGAAGCCCAACACTTCTCCTCCCGCCTTCTTTACCTGGAAGAAGCCGGATCAGAATGTCATCAAAATCAACGTGGATGGTTTAGCTAGGTCCTTCAACAATGTTGCTGCTACGGGCGGTATTCTTTGGAATAGCTCAGGATCTTGGGTTGGTGGCTTCGTTGCAAACCTTGGCCAATGCCCTCTCTTGGGTGCTCAAATTTGGGGTATCTATTATGGTCTGTGTCATGCTTGAGACCTAGGTTTTAGAAATGATATCTTGGAGTCTGATTCTATGCTCGCAATCGATTTGCTCAGTAGTGTTATTCCGCCTCTTCGCCTTTTTGGCAGCCTTGCAACGTGTTGGCTTGGCTTTTTATGTAGAGACTGGTCTATTCAGTTTCGTTATATTTCTAGGAAAGCAAATCGCGTTGCAGATCGCATTGCTTCCCTTGCTTTTGATTTTTCTTTTGGTTTTCACTCCTTTGGTGATCCGTCCAGTTGTATCTCGCACTTTCTCTAAGTCTAGGACCATCTAACACAAACAAATCTATGATGCTACAAATTTCACAACATTTTAGAAGACTACCTAGACCAACATTGTCCAACTCCCATCTAGCGGCTTTAAGAACATTGTCCACCAAGGCACCAACACTATTATACCCTTTTGTCATGCTAATCAGATCCTGCTTATTCACCTCTTTCCGATTCTTTCCCGGACAATCTCTACCACGACGAAATTACCTATTTCCGGTTCTTTCCTACCGATCTCTACCACACCGGAAATCGCCAAATGCTACATCTTTGCTGTCTTCTCTATTATTCTCGATATATTTTCAGTTTTTCACCAAATCCTAGACTGTAACAGAATTGTTAAGATAGGATTGAATCGTGATGAATTCTGACTCATCAAATGACAAATGTGCATCTCCGATACATTAGTAGATAATAACAGCTGAGCATTTAACAATTCAAAAATACTAAAACCAAGTCCAAACAGATAAATAAACAACTCTAAACACAGCCTGCATCTCGTTCCATGTTCATGGCACCAACTACAGAATCTCAGCATTTTCCTGATTCTATACATCTCCGAATAAAACTCCTTTCTTGTTCTTGGCCTGCTCATTCAACGAAACCCTATTTTCCAGCAACATTTCTCATCTAGGGTTTCAAACATCTCCATACTCAGATCCTGCGAAAGTGTTAAAAACTACCTCAAATTTGGTCCAGACCCACCTGGGGCGAATACCGGGAGTTGGTTAGAGCCCGCATCCCTCTTGAACCTCGAATCCTGGGCCAAACCCGGGTTTCTAAAAACCGAGTCCTTGTTAGTTCTCATGCCTCCATTGTTACGAGCTGAACCGCTCAAGAGGGGCCCACCGAAGAAAATGGACTCCCCTGTATATTGCAGTTTGTCTGATTGTTGTTCCATTGGAGTAGTGATAGAACCAACTCTTGATGTTCCCTGTTGTGGTTGAAGTTGAACAACAGATTGTCGTCTAGCATCTGGGTTAGCTCTTGACGAGTTTCTAGTATCAGTAAATGTAGCTGGGACCGACACGTATCTTCCCGCTTCTTGGTCCCACACAACAGAAGGCCTCTTCACATCCCTCAGAATAGAGCTAGCTGGCAGCAGTGGGTCGGCGGTACTCTCTTTTCGGGTTTTCTTTTCGTCGAGAACCGAAGTGGTAACAGTAAACGGATCTTTCGAGGTTGACGGTTGAGTTAACGTGACACGAGGGAGAACCGAACCTGCTGCATTGAATCTTGGGAGAGGGCTTAGTGTAACGGATTCATGAACGTGGCTAGGAGGACTGCTTATGCTACTCAAGCTGTGGGTCCCAGATTCATACTCGTCTCGACTTCCTTGGCTTAAAGCTGATGAATTACGTATAACGCTCGCCCTGAAATCGGTTTTCAGTTCTTTGTTTCTACTACCAACGTCGGTACTGACGCTGCTTCGGATGCTCATGTTTCCGCTCGAGCTGTAGTCTCCATCGAGGGCGCGTCGGTTATCAACGGGGCGGAGAACAGAGGATGACGCCCTTGCTTTGGCAGCAGCTTTCATGGCTTCGTTCGAGTCAAGCTTTGCAAGCTTCCATGCACTGATTCGGACTTGCTTTTTAGGGAGCCGGTTGTTTGGTCTTCCGGCAGTATCAGGATCTACCGTTGATGGGACCATTCCTGGCTCCAAATGAGGCACAACTTCTTCCTGCAATGTTAACACAAACTCAGATACTAGTTTTTGTCAACAGTAGATTTAAAAAATTACAGTTACCTGATAATCGACAAAAACCCTAGGAGGAGTACACCATGCACCCTTGTAGTGGTGACCAAGAGAGCTACCGCCGCTAAAGCCGGTTGCAGTGGAGGCTGAGGGAGAGTATAATATGTTTGGCAGTTCTTCATCAACTGAGGCTTCTTGTGGGGCCTCACTCATAGTTCTCATTGCAACCACAAACTCATAAGTAGTAATACCCTACAAGAAAAAGAAGTACCATTAAAAATCACAAGTTATATGAGGATAATGTATGTGCATGAGATTCTACACGAGAAACTGACCTTCCTAATTAGTATCATGTGGAAAAAGAAGAGTTCACCCAGAGGTACGCAAGCTAACATGGAAACCACAGTACATAGGGCCTACATTTATAAAATAAGGCTCGTGTTAGTAATTGACAAGTAAACTACTATGCTAATCCGATAATAGAAATTTAAACCCCAAAAAGCCGATGTTAATCGTGATTAGAACTAACCACAACGGCTGCGAACGGGGCACGAGAGAAACCATTCCCTAGTCTATCGATAATTTCAGCTTCCATACTCCCTTTGTTAACAAAGCAACGCACAAAGACGGCAATTCCTACTCCTGCTTCAATTGTGAGCTGAACAACAAGATATAGAGGTTGTATTATACACGAAAAAGAGCATCCTTAATGGCCATCAAAATATTGACAGACTTGACATCGTACCCATAGGAGACTGGTGGCCATAAGACAGACAAAAGTAATGTAATTTTTCCTTCCCACACAATTGTTGAGCCACTGCCAAAACAATAAAATTAGAGACAAGATACGCATTGGTTCATAAGACAAATGAAATCAAGGCACCAAAGAAATTTACCCGACAGTGGTGATCAAACCCATCGACGCATTTATCACAACTTCTGCAATGTTTGCTGAATTTGCGAACCTGATAACAAAAAAGTACCCACTATTAAAGATGAAAGGAAAAGTCCGATCTGGAATTAACCACATATAGGAGAGCAAAAAATGATGCATGGCTAATGGGAAATAATTTTGTAATATGAAAGAAAAATATTGTTTTTTCAGACTCAACTTTAAAGAAAGCTCTTAATATAATGTATCCAACTTTGATCCAAATTAAAGAAAGAATTTAAAGGGTTAAAAGAACTTACCTCAACATTGCATAGAGTGCAGAATAAAGCATCTTCAGCGGTGGCTTCTTGATCCTCGGCTAGCTCTTTTCTACAATCGCCAAGTACAAATAACGCGCAGAAGATTGCTCCACAGCCAGTACATGATGAGTTCTTTTCGACCCTGTGAGCAGTACCTTCCAGATTTTCCCTTGCTGAGCCAACTCTGTTTGAGTCTGTCGCTGCTAAGGAGACTCTAGACACCGATGATGGAGAGGAATGAAACCCACTAGCATGTTCACTGTACTTTCCATGTAAATCCTTGTCCAGTGAACCCATTTTTGGATGGTCTCCATTAGTTGTTTCATGTGAAAAGTTAAACAGAACTCCAGGATCCGCAGGATTAATTGCAGTGCACCGCACATACAGAATAAAAACAGTAAGTACCTGCAGAGATAGACAGATTGCTAAATGAAAGAAGTTGTACAACCTAAGCTTCCATTACTAGCAGAGCAACAATATGAACATGAACACCCAAATCAGCTTAAGTTTCACAATAAGAATACAATTCGTAAAATCCGTTATCTTTTACTTGTTTTGTTTTATTGACAACATACCGATTTTCAGTAAGACACGTAAACAGCAACATTAAGTCCCAACTGCACGTTGGCAATAATAGCAGCCATAATAAGAACCTTTAGAAAGCAATTGGCAGCAACAGATGAGATCTGAATTTGGCTGTTTTGCCACAAAACTAAATTGAACATTATAGAAGACCATATCTTAAGTCCAAATTGCACGCCTCTGCCTTGTAAAAAAGCAAAGTTGAACATTAGAAAACTATCCTCCATCTGAAATGAGAGTTTCTCTAGTTATACCCAACAGATCCTAGTCAGTAACCTACTGAGCTATATATTTGGCCTGTGGCTTTAAGCTAAATGTTTAGAGAGATGGTGAAGAAGGATAATCTTAAATAAATACTTATTAAGAGCTTTCTACAACTCAAAGATCGACAGGAGTTCCGATTGAAAAATAACAGTTTACAAAACTAAAGAAGGAAAGTTTCTTAGGTAGCTACAACAATAAGAAGGGAAATATTCTTGGAAGTTGGAACTGAATTAAATTCATGAAAGAGATAAACAAGTGCATAGAATAGAATTATGATAAACTATTCTGAGGCATAAGATACATACCACTGGAGAGTAGGTGCCGATCAGAATATACTCCCATAATCGACCCCAGAGGAAAGGAGCCATGAATGCATAGAATGCAACGACCAACAAGCAAAATACAGTGATTGCAACGACCTAAAGTGACACCAGCAAATCAGTATACTGCACTAGCATGAAACAACACAGGTAGCAGTCCATTCATTAAGCAGATAAGTTAAGTTATATTCTCACTTGAAACAAGCAATACAAATTGTTTTTTCAAAATTCAAAAGCTCTAGACCCATTTTCATTTGTAAAACAACTGAGACTGAGTGTTCTTCAGGCCAAAACATAAATTCCATTTGCAAATTTCCCAGATCAAAGTTTGTGGGTTGGGGCAAATTTGGGGGTAAGAACTAATAGGCACTACCAACTGGTCCAATTCAGAATTAGGTAAAACACCTACATTCAAAGAAAAAAATGCAACAGAGAGAATATGGATCGAAGCACATTGAGTTGCAATTCGAACCAACATTTCAGAAATCCAGTGAAAAACGCCAAAAGAGCATACAAACCCAGAGAGAGAAAGAGATCAAAACAGCTGAACAATTGACAGAACGATTCAGTAGGATAAAGACAAAAAAACAAACCTGGAATGTGTGAGCAGGTAACTGCCAACCATGCTTCCTCACCATCGCTGCAAAGCAACCAAATCAGTGCTCGAACACTTTCAGAAGCCCAATGTTGAAGGAACCCAGTTCACAGAGAGCACGAACTAAAACCCTAAATCCCAAATATAAAGAAAAGGGCCTAAAAAGCAACAAAACACAGTTAATTAACCGAATTCCTAACGCGAAATCAGAGAAGTGGGTGTGAGTGAACGGAGAAAAATATGGATTGTTAGGATATGGTGGAGTCAAATTCCATAAATGAAGAGGGAAATGAGAATGAGGTGCGGAAGAAGAGGGGAAGAGTGTGGGGTAGAGAGGGAGAGAGAGGGCTTTCAAAGCACACAAACAATTTCGTGTGAATGTCAAAACCTCGAATACGAGGGTGGACTAGTTGCGGAAAACGAAGAAGAGGAATTCGCGTCAAAGCATTTCAATATTTCATCGCTGCTTTAGAAATGGAAGCTTAGTTAAACCATATCGAACAAAATATACATAAAATTAACTATAGTATAGTTTTATACAGTACAGTATTTATCTTTGTGGCCAGTACATTATCCAAAATACTTGCTATATATTTAGGACATCTCTAATTGATTAGTAAAAATATCATGTCACCTGAAATTATAACAAGTTAAATTAGTATTTTTTAACAAATGTTATTTTTATCAAGTAATACAACACCAACAATAAATATTAAAATTTGTTTTCTCTAAAACAAATTTTCAAACTTGTTTTTCTACATTAATTTTATTTATTAAATAAATCAATACATTTTTTACACATCATCAAAAATGTGATATAGAATGTTATTTGAAATTTATTTTTAGTTTTTTTTACTTGGAGAAATAGATAATCTCTAAGAGAATATTTTTAATTTCTTCATTTTTAGCTTACTATTGGAGAGTGATTTTGCTGTAAGTTTGTTATAGTCATTTTTAGCATATCATTGTTAGGTAGTTATTATGAAATATTATCATAACAAATATCCTTATTGACTTAGCCCTAGCTTGATTACTTATTTAATTATGAAAAGTAGAAATTTCTGGAAAATGCAGTTTTCTTCCTGTGTTTGATTTGTTTTTAAAATTTGAAAGTGTAAAAGTATTATTTTCCACAAAATTTCAATTGCTCCAAAATGTAAGAAGTTTCAATTCCTCCAAAGTGTAGAACACTTTTCATTACTTTTTAATAACAAAATTATTAAATTATCCTCCATTTTTTAATTAAACGGTTTCTGAATTGAGTAGGTTATGTTATAGTAACGGTTTTTTTATCATATGCCCTAAGGCATAGGTTAAGCATATTTCAAATGGAAACTGTTTTCCTACATGGCAAAAATATAAACCCATCACAGTAAAAAATATAACTCAAAATCAAAATATTTAGAAATTTTTTCCATTATGAGCTTCTTACCTATGCCCTAAGGACATAGGTTAGAAAAATCGTTATAGTAAAATTAAATAATATCCATGGTTTTATTAAATTGAACCAAATAAAATCAATTGTAAATTTCAAAAAAAATTGTTAATAAAAGTTAGATATACAGTATAATTTGTATCAAATAAAATTTTAAAATCATCCTTTTAAATTTTAATGATTGAAATTAAAGAATTATTATTCTTGAAAATTTGTTTAGATTACTAATATCAATTTGGAACTTTAGTATTTGAAAATTATAAATAGTTTATATAATTCCAACAATTGATTTCAATAAATAAATAAATTTTTAAAAGCATCTCAATATGTTTCTACTATAAAAACTTATACGTATAAAGTGTTAACTACTTGATATCTTCATTTTAAATATAAAAAAAAATTAATCTATAATAAAACATTACTTTATTTATATCATAATAGAAAATTAATTTCAAAAAACATATTTTTATATTGAACCCGTGCTTGGCACGGGTATTACACTAGTTTTAATTAATGGAAAGTAGATTTGAACCAAACTGTATTTGTACGTTGAAACTTCAATTTCTAAGAATTAACTTCCTAGAAACTTAAATTCCTACATTGAACCAAACAAGGGCTTAGAATTAAGTATAACGAGTATGGTTAAAATTTTAATATTAAAAATACGGAGTAATATTTTAGGTAATGTCGACTTTAATTCTTTACGCTAAAATGAAAATATGAAATTTATAGGGATTTTATAAAATCGCAGTCTAGTGGTGTGATAGTGTCCTTCTTACCCATGAATCATATGTCTTTTCTTTTTTATTTCCCTATTATACATCCTCTAGATTTGTAGCATGTCTATATCTGACTCTTAGACCCTACGAAGAGGGGATCATATTGGGTGAATTATTGTTGTTATTGTAGTCGTCGTTGTATGCCTTTGTATGGCTTGATATGTTCAGAATAATCTATTGATTACCTATGTTGAGTTGTTTATGAAGTATTTCTTTTTTGTCATTAATCCAATTTAATGGGTCGATGTATTGTTGACCCACAAAAGAATAGACCTCTCTCAACATTGATCTTTCCATACATGTCTCTAGCAGGAGTCGAACTCGAAACCTCTAAATAGAACACTTTTTAATATGAAGTCACTAATTGAATGTTGGTGTGATGTACTAATATCTAGATTTAAAAACATAATAATTTAAACATTGGGCCTAAACCTTAAAAAAAAGAGTAATATTTTAGTTTTATATTTAATGATCTTCAATTTCTCGGTGTAATAAAAATGATGACATTGCATATAGAGTTAGCTAGTCTTTCGAAAATGTTATTTTTTAGTTTCTGGTCATTTCGAAAATGTTGTTCTTTATTTATGCTCAATTCGAAAAATGTTGTTAAATGATGGAGTAAAAAAATACTCTCTCCGTCTAACCATATAAGTCTATGGAGCATTTTTCTCTTGTAACAGTCTTTCTAGGATTTTTTACAAATTTTTTCTATTTTACCCTTAGTTTTTATGGACAAATTTTACTTAGAGCAAGTATAAATTGGGGGTTGTTAAATCTATATATATATATAAATTCATGAGTTTGAGAAAGTAATGGTAATTGGGACTCATTAATGTTTAAACTTGATTTTTCTTTTTCTTTCTATCTCTCATTATCCAATGATTATTGAGATTCATTAAATGTCTAATAAAACCATAATTATGTGCTTAATTGGTTAATATTTCCACCATTTTCATCTTTTTTCTTCGCTCTTCACCTTCAATTCGTATGACGATGAAAAGCAATCTGAGTAACGTAAACGACTATGTGATTTTGGTACATATATAAGAGATATTCAATTTATTTTATTATAATTTACTAAAAAATACATATATCAAAAAATATATTAAGTATATCAATATAGACAAAAATAAAATGTGTTTGGTTCGCGAAAAGCACGGGTAATGACCTAAAAAGTTGTCATGAAGTCGTCATTACTATGTGGTCTCTTGAATTCCTCATCTAATTCAAACTTTTGATCTTCCGACTCGATTTCGTATTGAATTCTCTCATCAAGTCATCGTTACTCTTCTGCGTATTGTATTTCGTCGTTACTCATGGTTATTGTCAATTTGTAATTGAACCAATCAATTTTCTATTTTTATCACTTTTATTGTTCATTTATTTTTATGTTAATGTCTTGATCTGCATGTTAAATTTACTTTGGTCTGAATTAGATAAAATTATGCCCTGAAAAAAGTTGTAAATATATAATTAGTCCAATCCAATTTTGAGACGAAAAATCGTAATTACGCACGGGGGTCCGATTCTAGTTAGGTAAATAAATGAAGGATATTTTAGTCTTAAATTATAATTATTAATTTCTATCTTAAATGCTATAAAGACTTATATTACTAGATGAAGGAAGTAATAACTAGTTGATAATTTTGTCTAGGTCATTTTTTATTAGCTTGTGGACGAAGAATATTATTTTCTTAGTATTTCCTATTAGGCTTAGGATGGTTGCTTGTCGAGAGGATAATAATTCTCTTAAGGGTGATAAGTTGACTATTAATAATAAGTTTATTACAACTTGATACATGAATTTTGTAATAAATGACCTAATAATTAAGTGGTGTATAAATGTTACTTATCGTATGTAAATCATCATAATAAAAGTGATTTTTATATTCTCAAATTGATAATGTTTGACAACAAACTATACTTTGTCATTATTAAAACAATATTTTAGTCAAAACAATTTTGATAAATTATATAACAAGACAGATAATATCACACTATTAAACTTTTTACTATTTTTTATTGTATTTTTAATGTGTATCATAATATATGTTAACTAGACTCATTATTACTTATGGTCAATTATAATAGTTTGAAACTCATAATGCATTTTCGGTAGAATGCTTTGTCTTTTCATTCTATTCTATTATTTTCTCGGATTTTTCTATAATAAATATTTTTTAATAATATAAATTTATTATAATATATTATTATTTACTGAAAATTAAGTTAAATTCAAATTATAAACCTCGCGCTTAAAATAGACGGCTACAGAGTAATAAACACCATCGTATATTTTTAAACGTCATGTGTTATTATAGAAAAAGCAGCTATTAATAAAATTAAATAACTAAATCATTATTATTTGACGGCAAATAAAATACATAAAACTTGGTGCATTTAGTTGAACAAACCAGTCCACACAATTTAAAAAATTCACTATCGGTCCCTACTACATCAAAAACCAACCATATCAATGATTGAAAATGTAGTTTCGTAATTCTTTTTGTCAGATATTTATTAATGTAATAATGTGGTTACGTAAAATTAAATGGACGCCGAGAAAGTTCTACTCACCTTTCTGAATATAAAAATTCAATATGTGAAAGATAAATGTATCATTTCTAGCATTGTTAGAGTTACTAATAGAAAGAGTTTTAATACATAAAAGTGTGTCAAATGCTCTTTGTCCAACTCTCCAAAGGTGGAGAAAACAAATGAGATGAACTTGTACTCATTCTCCTCACACTTAGATGTATACTTCTTTTTCTTCTTCTCCACCGCATTGTGCAAAGTCACACCAGGAGCCCAGGAACTCACACCCATGCCAGCAAAGGGAGAGATATCAGTCACATCCAAACAAGCATCCTTACCCTGAAACCAATTAAACAGTAAAAGGTCTGCAGGCCTAATATCTTTCCCAACATCTGAAAGAAACCCCATGGGAGCCTTCTTGCGTACCGCGATCCCAACTTTGGAACAAATATCAACAAGGATGTTACGCACCAAGTTATGTCTGTACTTCACACTCACCTCACTAGAACAATGAATAGCGTGATCTCCCCAACAATCCATCTTGGGGCATTGCAACTAGGGCAAAGACTACCTTCAGAGAACAAAGGTATAGTGAGTCTGTAGCACAACACAGAACGGAATTGGCGGTGGTTCATCCGCTGCCCCAAGCCATCAATAAGAATAGTAAACAGATAATCTTGAGCATGCGGGGCACGAATAGAACTAAGAACAGCAACCTACCTTGGACTAAGCATGAATCTGGCAACAATATTTTTCTCAATAACACCAAAGTAACACTGCCAGAGTTTTCATCATTTAGGGGGCAGCGGTACCAATAGTGAGAGAGAGAGCATCAACGTTGCAAAAGGCATTGAAATCATCAAGAGCATGCTGAAAAGAAGAGCTAGAAGAGACAATACCCGTGTTGACCAAAATATTGGCCTGCAGCGAACTCGTTTGGAGGCGAGAAGCAAGAAAAGCATAGAGCATTACATCCTCTGCAGATAAGATACCAAGACCGCCCAACTTAATTGGGAGAGTGGCCAGCCGCCATTGCCAATCCCCAAAGCCCGGCCTTGAAGCAGTGACAATCTTCTCCAAGGAGATGCGCAAGGCTTGATCAAAATGAGCCTGAGCATCCAAGAAAGATAAGGGAGAACAAGTTCTCAAAGCATAAGACAATTTAGCCACCCCAGCACAATTACGAAGTAGGAGAAGCTCACATTGAGGATCATTAAGTCTGTTGACCGCCTCCATTAGCTCAATAGTTTTGGAGACCCTTTTCAAAGTTAGATCACGACAGAAACCAACGTCCAAGCTGACGGAACCGCCAAGAAGTTTAACACCATCGTGTGGGCGAGAGATATTTTCTGGAAAAACACCCTCCATTCTGCTTCTAGGGTCCTCAATGGGCCAGAAAAGTTCTGTCTTGTCTAGATTTAGGAACAAGCCACGAGCTGGACCATCAGCCTTGATGATATCCAACGCCTTGGCGACCATAAGAGTGTCACCCACGATAGTACCATCATCAAGGTAGCAAGCCTGAAGGGCAAGCTCACAAACACGATTAATGGTATGAACCAAAGGATGCAAAGTCAGGGCAAACAACAAAGGACCCAAGGGATCACCTTGTTGAACTCCTTGACAAGACCATAGGATAGCATCATCATAATAGAGTCTAGCGGGTTGAGAATAGCAAAACTCAACCCACGGAGCAATAGATGGGCACCGCATCCTTGTTTCCTGAAGCATAATAGTCCTGTCGACAAGGTTGAAAACATTCTTAAAATCCACCAAAAGCATAGAAAGTCCAACTACGTCCCCCTTAGATTCAATGAGTCTGTTCACGGAATGCAGAACAGCTTCACAGCCCCCAGGAACACCTACACCAAACTGAAAATCTTGCAGGTAATTATTCATTGTATTTCCAACAGAAGAAGAAGCGACCTTGGAGACAAGTCTCCTCCACACCGTGCCAACAACAATAGGGCTTATACCTCCCCTTGGCTTAGCCAAGGGAGTCAAAGGAGCACTAGCAATAAACTCCCCTAACTGGGAGGGGCACTTTTCACTGAGGAACAGGTTGACAACCCTAGTGATGGAACCCAACAAATCATATAGTGAAAGGTGCTTTAAAAAATTTTATTGTAATTGTTTTTCAAAAAATTTTAATTTATTTTTATCTATATATTGACATTCATATCAACTATGTAATATATTATTTAAATTTATACAAAAAGTAAAAATAAAATGTATGATATAAATAACATGATTATGGATGAAAACTCATTTAATATTAAAATAATAACCTATAACATCGATAAAGATTATGGAAGTTCAAATGAGATGGGTCATAAGCCCAGCCTTTTTATATGTTCTGGGCCATGAAAGCCCAACTCGCTTTTCCTTTTTGCTTTGATTAATAAGACGCTTGTTCTTCAACCTTCCATTTGAACTTCACTGAAGTACCTCCTCCCAATTCTGCTCTGCAACCGATCCACAGTGGCTGAATGCACGTTGTCTACTGAAGAAGCTGAACGACTTCTCTCTCAGGAATCACAAGCTAAGGTAATCTGGACTGCTCTACGGTGGAAGCCGGGGCGATCGTCCACCCAATCCCCCGCCATTTGTTTTTTCTGAAATCATACATTTTTCGTAAATGGATCCATTATTAGCTCATAAGCAATTTAGATGTTAGGATTTGGATGAATAAGTTCTTCTACGTCTAGATACTGTCTTCTGATCTATGTAGTTCGTTGGAGAGTTAGGTTTTGTGTAATCTAGAATCACCTTTCACTGTAGTTAGACTTGATATTTTCGTCCATGATTGTTGTTTCAATCTAAATTAGTGTATTGGTCGCTAGTGATGTATGTTCCTTGGTTTATTTGATTGCTGTGCGCCTGTGCCTAAAGCCTATCGAATGTGTCTGTTAAAACTTTTGAGCCTAATGTGTTGGGACTTGATGTTTCTTATACAGATAATAGGTTACTTGAAGCCATACTTATGGAAGAAGCAGTTAAAGGAAAAGCTGCATCAAGCAAGGCAAAAGAGAAAAAATCAGGACTAGGTAACACTTACACTAAAAGTGTTGTTTGTTGCTTACCGAGAAGCAAAAGCTGTTTACAGTATGTTCCATTTTTCTTCTACCTCTCCAAAAGATCCTTTGCTGATGAATTAGTGAAAGAATATACAAAAATACAACTGAAGGGATGCAATTTTTCTACTTTTAAAGAAACTTCCCATCTCTAATTTCTGAGAGTTGCTCTATCATGCCTATATATCCTGATTACTTGCCACTTACAGTTTCCTGTTGCATTCAAAGCAGATGATGACATTTCAAAGAATTTTCTTGGAACCTGGGACACAAACCTTGGAGCAGGATCAGATGATAGCTCAATGGACTTCAAATTTGAACCTGTTAAGGGGAAGAAAAAGGAGTTTAACTTTGACAATCTGTAAGATCTAAAAAATGCCTTCTCCCGTCTGTTCCTGTGCGATTATTATCGTGCTCTTATTATATTGGTTAGTGTAATGCAATCCTACAGTCTACCGTGTTTTCCTGCAAATACAAACTTTTCATATGCTTCTCATGTTTTTATTGAAGCTGGTGATAAAAGGTTTGAATTGCTTGAAGCATAAGATCCTTCAATAGTTTCATACCAGCGTTGCAGGTTTCTAAAACACTGTTGCAGGAGTAAATAAATAATTAAATTTACGGAGTAAATAAATAATTAAATTTACGTTGTAAATAGCATTTGGTCCACTGAGGAAATATAGTTACTAAAAACACAAACAATCTGACAGTATATTATCATTCAAGTGACTAAAAGAACAAACTGTCGATCTTTTTGGCATTTTGCTTCCTCATTGCATGTAATCAAAGAAAAATCTGCATGTATCAAGCATGGACGGATTTCAAATTATCATTAACTTCAGGCTTCCCTGAATATCCATTGGAATTTAGTTGCTCTCTGGCCTCTCACTTTGTACCTAGTCATGATTCGTGTCTGCATTTTGTTAGGGCTGAGTAGTGACTTCACAGGTTGGCAGGATTACTTGAGGGTGGGGGGAATCCCTTGATTGTGATTGTGACAAGATAAATTCATCCTAAAGTAGACTTACGAGATCTGGACCTATGTGTAGAAACCTACTATATTTCTTACACTTGCTCTGATTGCTTTTTTATAAAGGTGTAACTGATCCTGAAGCAAATTCTTCTTAGGGATATTGATTTTTCCCTGGATGGTGAAATGGGCAATATGAAGTCATTTAAAGTAGACATGGGAGATCTGGACTTCTCTTCCCCAGTAAAAACTTCTAAAAAGTCTAAGGCGGCAGATCTTGACTTTTCCTCTCCAGCAAAGGAGGGCACAAAGTCCACGAAGAGATTGGAAGGCGAATTTGCAAAGAGTAGCAAGGGAAAGCTAGATTGCTTTGACTTTTCTTTTGATTTTGATAAGTAAGTAAAGATATTGTGTGTGTTTTTTGCACTGGTAAATCTTACTGAGAATTGGACAAGTTTGACTGTCATTATTGGTTTCAGTTTAGACAAGTTTGATTTAGATGTATCTGATGAAAATGGAGGAGGCAAAATTAAGTCTACTGATAAACACGAGGGTAAAGACCCAAAAATACAGTTGGTTGATTCTGAGTAAGTATAAATAGAATGTATTTGCACTTATAATTCTTACTGTGATGTGAACAAGTAAATCTTATGGGTGCTGGACAAGTTTGACTGTCATTTATTGGTTTCAGTGGAGACAAGTTTGACTTAGATGCATCTGATCGAAACGGAGGAGGCAAGACTAAGTCCGTTAATAAACATGAGGGTCCTGGCCCAAAAATACAGTTGCTTGATTCTGAGTAAGTATAAATAGAATGTTTTTGCACTTATAATTATTACTGTGACTTGAACAAGTAAATCTTACTGGGGATTTGGATAAGTTTGACTTTCATCTATTAGTTTCAGTTTAGACAAGGTTGACTTAGATGCATCTGATGGAAACAGAGGAGGCAAGATTAAGTCCGTTGATAAACATAAGGGTCACGGCCCAAAAATACAGTTGCTTGATTCTGAGTAAGTATAAATAGAATGTTTTTGCACTTCTAATTATTACTGTGACGTGAGCAAGTAAATCTTACTGGGGATTTGAACAAGTTTGACTTTCATCTATTGGTTTCAGTTTAGACAAGTTTGACTTAGATTCATCTGATGGAAACAGAGGAGGCAAGATTAAGTCCGTTGATAAACATGAGGGCCACGGCCCAAAAATACAGTTGCTTGATTCTGAGTAAGTATAAATAGAATGTTTTTGCACTTATAATTATTAGATGTGAACAAGTAAATCTTACTGGGGATTTGGACAAGTTTGACTTTCATCTATTGGTTTCAGTTTAGACAAGTTTGACTTAGATGCATCTGATGGAAATAGAGGAGGCAAGATTAAGTCTACTGATAAACATGAGGGCCAAGACCCAAAAATACAGTTGATTGATACTGAGTAAGTATAAATAGAATGTTTTTGCACTTGCACTGATATTTATTACTGTGATTTGAACAAGTAAATCTTACTGGGAATGGGACAAGTTTGACTGTCATTTTTTGGTTTCAGCTTAGGCAAGTTTGACTTAGATGCATTTGATGAAAAAGGAGGAGTCAAGATTAAGTCTATCGATAAACATGAGGGCGGTGACTTAAAAGTACAGTTGACTGATTCTGAGTAAGTATAGATAGAATGGTTTTGCACTTATAATTCTTACTGGAATTTGAACAAGTTTAATTATCATTTTTTGGTTTCAGTTTAGACAAGTTTGACGTAGATGCAGTCTTGCCAGACAGAAGAGCCAATATTAAGTCAATTGATAAACACGAGGGGCAAGTTTCAAAAATATTCTTTATTATCTCTACTCAATGATTAAATATGAAATGTAATCATTATCAACACAATACACTTGCTGTATTGACAGAGGGGATTGTAATGCTATGGATACTCAAATGAAAAATAACTTGGGTGTTATATCAGTGTCAAATGATGGTATAGAAACAGAGAGAGGAACCGCTTTCCTGGGAGATGAGAAGAAAGAAGATGATACTAAATCCAGGTTAAACTTCTAAAACCATTTTTCACTGATTTCAGTCATTCTTCTGATAATTCATCCACATTAGGTATCTCTCTTTTGCACTGCTATCTTTCTTGCGGTGGTCCTTAATGCGTTCCAATATAAGAGCATAGACCGTCAAAAACTGCTTTGATGTTTTCACAATACACTATATTTATTGCCATTAAAAGCACAATAATTCAGGAGCCACTTAACTTTAGTTGGAGACGGTACTTCCATATAAGAATCACTGGCTTAATGGTTGTGTACTGTATTATGTATATCTATGGGGCGTGTGTAAATGTCAATTTTCAAATATTCTTAAAGTGATGTCCCGGTGAGAATAGGATTTGATGCAAACAGTTAGAATAATTTCCTTAGATTCAGGTTTGTAGGAGGATGCTTTGTTTCAGTTAACACCACTGAAATTGCTAGTAATGGAAAAGCTAGGTAATAGAGCTATACAAACAAAGTTGGTTAATGTTGAGTTTCGACTTCATATCCTGATTTTTATTATGTCTTCTTAAAGAACGAATATGAAAATAATTATTACCTACACATTGCACTTACTATTTTGACAGGGCACATTGTAATGCTATGGAGGCTCAGGTGAAAAATAAGTTGGGTGTTATATTAGTGCCAAATGGTGGTAAAGCAGCAGATAGCGGAACCATTTTGCTGGGAAATGAAAAGAAAGAAGAGGATACTAAATCTTCAAGGTGAGACTTGTAACGTCATTTTTCCTCTTGACTGCAGTAATTTTTCTGACAATTCATCCGCATAAGGTATCTTTAATTTGCATTGCCCTCTTTGTTCGGTAGGTGATATATTATGAAAAGAATATCCTTAGTGTTCGAAAGTAAGAGCATACTATTTTTTGACAGGGCGCATGGTGCTGCTATGGAGGCTCAAGTGAAAGATAAATTGGGTGTTATATCGGTGCCAAATGGTGGTAAAGTAGCAGATAGAGGAACCACCTTCTTGGTAAACGAGAAGAAAAAAGAGGACACTAAGTCTTCAAGGTGAGACTTAAAACATCATTTTCCCTCTGACTGCAGTAATTCTTCTGACAATGAAGCATAAGGTATCTCAAATTGTCTTGCCCCTTTGTGTTCTTAAGGTGATATATTATGGGGGAAAAAATCCTCAAGTGTTCCAAAATAAGAGCAAAGTATTTTTTGACAGGGTGCATGGTAATGCTATGGAGGCTCAGGTGAAAGATAAGTTGGGTGTTATATCGGTGCCAAATGGTGGTAAAGCAGCAGATAGAGGAACCACTTTCTTGGGAAACGAGAAGAAAAAAGAGGATACTAAGTTTTCAAAGTGAGACTTGTAACATCATTTTCCCTCTGACTGCAGTAATTCTTCTGCCAATTAAGCATAAAGTATCTCCAATTGTCTTGCCCTCTGTGTTCTGAAGGTGATATATTATGGAAAAAAATATCCTCAAGTGTTCCAAAATAAGAGCATAGTATTATTTGACAGGGCGCATGGTAATGCTATGGAGGCTCAGGTGAAAAATAAGTTGGGTGATATATCGGTGCCAAATGGTGGTAAAGCAGCAAATAGAGGAACCACTCTCCTGGGAAACGAGAAGAAAAAAGAGGATACTAAATATTCAAGGTGAGACTTGTAGTATCATTTTTCCTCTGACTGCAGTAATTCTTCAATTCATCCGCATAAAGTATCCTTAATTTGTCTTGCCCTTTTTTGTTCTGAAGGTGATAGATTATGAAAAAATATCGTAATGTCTTCCAGAATAAGAGCATAGTCTTTTTTGACAGGATGCATGTTAATGCTACAGAGGCTCAGGTGAAAAATAAGTTGGGTGATATATCAGGGCCAAATGGGGGTAAAGCAGCAAATAGAGGAACCACTCTCCTGGGAAACGAGAAGAAAAAAGAGGATACTAAATATTCAAGGTGAGACTTGTAATATCATTTTTCCTCCGACTGCAGTAATTCTTCAATTCATCTGCATAAGGTATCCTTAATCTGTCTTGCCCTTTTTTGTTCTGAAGGTGATAGATTATGAAAAAATATCGTAATGTCTTTCAGAATAAGAGCATAGTCTTTTTTTACAGGGCGCATGTTAATGCGACGGAAGCTCAGGTGAAAAATAAGTTGGGTGTTATTCCGGTGCCAAATGGTGGTAAAACAGAAGAAAGAGGAAGTACTTTCCTGGGAAACGAGAAGAAAGAAGAGGATACTAAATCTTCAAGGTCAGACTTGTAACATCATTTTTGCTCTGACTACATTAATTCTTCTGACAACTAATCCGAGTACGGTATTTCTAACTGTCTTGCGCTCTTTGTTCTGAAGATGATATATTATGGGGAAAAATATCCAGAGTATTCCAAAATAAGAGCATAGTATATAGATTGTCATAAGTTTGTTGATATTTTCACAATATACTATATTTATTGCCATTAATTGCAATACTTCAGAAGCCACTCAAATAGTCAAATCTAGTTTGAAATAGAATTAATGGATTCCATAGTTGTGCACTTGTATATATATAAGGGTAAGGTGTGTTTATCAACAAAAGGTCAATTTTCTAATATTTTAAAGTGATATGAAAGTGACAGTAGGAGAAGATGCAAACAGTTAAAGAGTAGTTTATGTAGATACATTATCCAATGTATGACAGGGCTACATAATGGATTGAGTTTTAGTTATGGATCTTCACTGTATAGGCTGAAGACAGTGACAAACAGGTGGTATCATAATATTATGTAGAGCCTCAATAGCCAACTCTCGTTGTGTTAAGCTGGATTGCAGCATTCTATATGAAATTTGCATAATTTATCACTTGATTCTGTAGAGATTCTTGTTTGGTTGAAGATTCTAGGTCTTTTACAACAAAACTCATTTTTTATAAATTTGTTTACAGAAAGCAATTCAAGGAATTTTATAACATTTTCACTTGCTTCGTTGAGGCAGTATCCCAGTGCAATCCTCAGTGTTACCTGATTGGACTAGCAAGAGCAAGAATCAAGGTTCTGGTAAAGTAAAGCCAATGGGTACAAGCTTGCTATCAGTTCGTTCGCTGAAGATGGATACTGTTGTGGGGAAGCTTTCGACTCTTAAAGCCAGTATGAGGATGCCTAATCTTTCTGGTCTAAAAATTCCAAGGTAGTTTGGTTCTTCAGCTTCTTCTAAACGCTGGTATTTTTGATGAATATATTTATCAAGTCTAATGTTGTTGAGGGGCTCAGTTCTCTAGCCCTAAAAGATAAAACAGCTAATGCAAAAAACTTGGACAGCAATGGAATGATAGTGAACAAAAAGAAAGTCCAACGAGATGATTATCCACAATCCCCAGCCCGAACAGTAGCAAAACCACATTCCCCAGCCCCGTCTACTAAACGGAAGATTGCTGAGGTCAATACAGACTACCTTTTGGTATAAATATCCCCCTATTAAACTGGCTGATATCTATCTAACCAGTTCAAGCAATTCTGAAGGTTTCTGATGCAGTTCCAATAATATCAAATCCATCAAAACGACTCTCTGCAATTCAGCGCAGGTTTTGTCACATAATCAAACATTTTTGTATTATCTTTTTTCTAACTGTAGTTCTGTGACCATCTTTTCTTTAAGGTTACAGATATCCTAAACAGGATTCAGAGCGCGTGGCTCAAGAAGAGGTAACCATCAGATTAACCCGAATACATATTAATATCCTGGACTGTAGTTCTGTGATTATCTTTTCCTATCTGCCAGGTTATCTTTCATAAGAATATCCTGGACTGTAGCTTGAAGAGTGACCCTAACAAACAGCCCCTACCTGCGCTTGAGACACTACCTCTTGAGATGAAATTTTCCAACGTGAGAGTCACCCCGGTTATGGAAAGTGATGATACAATCGAGAAGGCTGAGGCTTGCAGATTAGAGCTTGATCAGGTTAGTGCAATGGTTTACCAATGTTAAAATTTACATTGCCAGGATATGACACATTCATTCGATTTAATGCAGTTATGCAGCATGTTGAGAAAGAAACAAGAAGAGGCAAAGGAATTGCTTTTACGAGCTCTTGTTACCAGCAACAGTCTTCTTCTTCTCAGCAGCAATCCCATGCGCTCACAGGCCCTAAAAATATCCTTTTTTCTTCAAATTTCAGGATCCGGTTATCTAATTTAATAACTGAAGTCTTAAAGATTGAAATTGTAAATCCTTGACAACTGACACCTTCATCAGGTCCAAAACGACTTTGCTGCTCGGTTTAGTTTAAAGGAGCTTCCAACAGAATCTTCAACAGACACTCCAGTCGGGTCCTGTTAGTTGACAGCAACACACCTTCTCATTAAGAAAGCATAAATGTCTGCTCCGGTTCTGCTAAAGGTAGTACTAAGTCCTTGTAAAGGCTACTTGCTATAAGATTGATTTGTGTATAATAGCTGCTGGCCGCAGGTAATGGTTAGCATTGCTGTGGGATTTTGACTACTTGAATATATACATATGCAAACAATGAAAGCCAGGTAATGTTTATTTCTGGAACATTACCGGTGACAAACAAACTTGAGATCCTCTTGTTCAAGTTTTCTTCGTTTCTATCTCCTTATTTTTCTTAGAACATTACCAGTGACAGAACAGCTAATGGTCAGTATTCTCTACTACGGAGTACTCCGTAGTAGTTTGCGATTCATTTCCATCAACCTGCCATTGTTGCCACCTCAACCTGATGTAGACATATTCTTCCTGTCAAGGCAACGCTACTGGATCACACGGTCAGAAGAGTGATGCTGTCATAGGTGAATAGAAGGCTACTTCGTAAATAATACATGAGCAAAAGATAAATAATAAGACATCATTTACGATGGCCATTATCTAATACTCCGTATATACAATATTAAAACTAAAGTCGAGCCTTCACCAAAATTTGCACTATTTGGCAAAATTTAAGTGGAAACATGCTTACTTCTCTTCTATTATTTTATTTTTTTTAAAAAAGGAAATATTTTTTGACCCACTATCTCACTATTTCACCAACTCACATCAAACCTCTACTAATTTTACTTAGTAAAGTCACTATACCACTAATTCCACTAACTACATTAGCATCTTCTTGCTTCACATTAAAACATAAACCATGAGGTGGACTTAGAACTCCATTTTCTTCATCTATTTTCTGTTGATCTCTGATTCTTATTCTCTATATTACTCTCTTCAATGGAAGGTATATATATGTACATTATGTAATGTCTGATTGAATTTTCTTCAAGCTCTACAATTTCTACTTTATAATTTCATTTGTTATGTTGTATAATAATTATTTCATTACCCGTACGTGGTACGGGACATAAATTCCAAAAAATAGAAACATGCAAGGGGTAGGTGATGTAAACATGCATCCTCAAATTTGAAGGCTATGAAAATCGATTTCTTTACGTTGTTAGAGAGTTTAAATTTTATAAAAATAAAAATCCTAAATATTTGAATTGGTTAAATAACATAAATTCTATATTTATTATAATACATTTAAATAACAATTGTGAGTTTTGATCGAGAAATTATATTCAAGTTTTAAAGTGATTGCGTAATATGCAACATTTTGGAGTATTAAATCAAACAATTAATATGTTAACCGTCGCTTAAAAAGAAGAAGATAATTATCATACTAATTGAAAAGGGTGAATTTGTGTAGTTGAGCTATGTTTAAAATTATTACGATCTTAATAAGTTACATTATTATTGTAAAAACGTCAACTAGTGTAATACCCGGTGCCATGCACGAAGAATATATTTATAAAAAAATTAATTATTTTTATAATAACTACTTATGATTTTATAAAAATTATGATCTATCCTAATATTTAATTTGGAACATTACTAAAATAAAAAAATATACAATAAAGATATATTAATAATGTTAATTTGGTTAGATACGAATGAAATTATTTTATTTCTTATTTTGCAAAAAACGGTATTTTAGGGCATCGAGAATTTTTAACAACTAAAAAATTATGCAGCTTAAAATACATACATATTTGTTGTATTAGTTTAGTGGACCACAATAAAGTTTAGTTTTAAATTTTGATAATTATTTACAATAATAGATGTAAATATAAAAACAAATAGCTTAACAAATTTCCTCTATAATCACTCTCAAAGCTTGAAAAGTATTAGCTTTAATATATGGAAAAGTGTCATGTAATAATACTTGATAAAATGATAAATGAGAATGAATGTGGAGCCTTGAATCAAGAGAGATCCAAGAGCCCATATGATGACACGTGACACCACTGCCGGAGCACCGCCGGACCATCTTTGGGCCTCGTCGGAATAAAATTGTCACAAAGATGTATAAAATTGTTCACAAATATTACAGAATTATTTATTACTAAATGTTCATCACGTTGTTCATAAATGTTCATCACAATGTTCATAAATGTTCATTTGTACATACTCTACTGAATGTTCATCACATTATACTTAAAAGTTCACCAACTGAATGTTTATCACATTCTACTTAAATGTTCACCAATTTTTGATGAAGGTCAAGTGTTCATAAATGTTCATCACAATGTTCATAAATGTTCATTTGTACATACTCTACTAAATGTTCATCACATTATACTTAAAAGTTCACCAACTGAATGTTCACCTAAATGTTCATCATCTCATACTTCAATGTTCACAAGAATTTAATAAAATGTTCATTAGCCAAAGTTCATTACAATCGATTTAGATATTCATCACGTTGTTCATAGTTGTTCATCAAAATGTTGATAAATGTTCATCAAACATCACTTTAATATAATTTCGAGTAGAAAAACACTTGATCTTCATCAAAAATTACCTAAATGTTCATCATCTCATACTTAAATGTTCACAAACATTTAATAAAATGTTCATTACTCAAAAGTTCATTACAATTAGCTTAAATGTTCATCACGTTGTTCATAAATGTTCATCAAAATGTTTATAAACGTTCATTTTGATATACTCTACTGAATGTTCATCACATTTTAATTACATGTTCACCAACAGAATGTTCATCACATTATAATTAAATGTTCATCACATTATATTTAAATGTTCACCAATTTGAATTAGACTTAAATTTTCATTTATTTTTATACTTTAACTTTTTCATTTATTATTGGACCACCGTCGGACCTCCACCGGACCACGTCGGACCACCGCCGGACCGTCGCCGGACCTCCGCTGGACCGTCGCCGGACCTCCGTCGGACCTCTACCGGATGGTCGCCGGGAAGTCGTCGGGTGGTCGCCGAAAGGTCGCCGAACCACCAAAACTACCCCCACTACAAGTGGAGGTAGCTAGTTTAATCTAAGCCATTGGATGCTTTCTTATTTATCTCTATAAGAGGGTTTATTATGGGATTCACACCCTTAATATATAAGATAGATTAAGAAATTGACAGAGATTAGTTGAATCAAATTCTTAATATAATTTACTTTAATTGAGTTACTAAAATTCTTAAATAAAAATAAATAAAAGAAATCACAAATTGACATATCTAAGGATAGATAGAGCTACCCTTAAAAGTAGAGAGCTCTAAATATCTCTTTTAATATTTAAATATAGATAATGGAAAATTAATTGGAAGGAAGGGCCTGAAGAAGAATGGCCCAAATAACATATAGCTAAATCCGGTTTGATTTATTAAAATAAGACTCATATCAAATTAGCAAGAATCTTATCTATATAAAGATTGGCTATCCAATGTCAAAATTGAATGAAATTGGTACCTCATGAATGTTGCTCCCTCCATTGATAAATTTAGGATTTCACTAAATAAATTTACATCAACCATTTTTTCTAATTTAAAAAGATGTCCAAAAGATCAAAACGAAGCGTTTTGCTAAAAAATTAAACACCCTCTTTTTTTTTCTTTCATTAGATCCGTGGTAAAACTGTACAACGGTTAAAATTTTCCAAACTAGAGATTCAGTTGTTTTAAATTTTAAGTAAAAATGTGATATACTGATTATACTCCTCTGGTTTAGTATCATATAAGTAGTTAGTTTTTTAATATATTTTTTTTAAATTCAATTTACACAACGGTAATTAATTACTAAGTAATTAATAGAATTACATGAAGTTGGTTTGATTTTATTTTTCATGTAATATAACGTAAGTCATTTTAACCTTTTAATTTTATACACAAACTAGACTAGATCTCGCGCCATGCGCGAGTTTATATAACTCGATATAGTGAATTAGTAGTAAGGAGTATTATGTAATATAAAATTTTATATGAAAATAAGTTTATATCTTAAAATGATATTGATATATAATTAAGTTTTTACATTTTAAATATAATAAACAACGAATATACATGAATTTTTAATACCAAAAATCTTATTTGATCAAATTATCATGGGTCAATTTTTAACAAATTTAAATAAATTGATTTCAACATATATAAAAATATATAATTGAAAACACTACAATAACACAAAAATATAATTATTTCTCTTATTTATTAAGAAATCAATCTTTTTGTGATACGTCATATCATAAAAATAAAATATATATTTGTAAAATAAAATAATAGGATATTGGGAGGTCAAAATCTAGAAAATTAACACATAAAAATCTTTTTCTAATCTGAAAGATCTTAAACAATCTTTTTCTAATATTTTTGCACACGATTTTCCAAATTTAATTAATTTTTTTTGAGAAAATTACAATAAATTATAAAAAATCGTGACCAATGAAATGACGACAAGTGGATGGCCTGAATGAAGAGTATGCCACGTGACATAGAGATTTTTTGAATTTTGGTAAGAAAAGTAAGAGATGTGTTAAACAGAGAAACAAGATTATTAAAAATGTAAGGAAACTAAATGTAATTTTTACATACAGAGTTTTTATATTTTTAATATCTATCAAACCCACTAAATATCGGTAATATTAGAGAAAAAGAATAACTTTTATATGATATTTCTATGTACAAGATATTTATTTGACACAAGAATAAAAAGTAGAAGAATATTTATTATTGATTTTACCACAAATAAATTAAATTAATTTAAAATTTAAATGTGGGTTAATATTATATTGAATATGTTTAAATCAAATTGATAATACTCAAGAAAAAGAGAACATAATTTATAATCTTAATTCTAATACGAGCCCCCACGGTAGAAATTTTCTAGATCCGCCACTGCCGATAACCCCCAATTCCTCGATCCCCACTCTCTCTTTCAAATTCACCGATCAACCTCAATTTTGACTGTGGTAATTTTCTTCTTACATAGATGACAATGAATGATGTCTACTTGTCTTTTCTCCCCCTCGCGCACATACTTGACCGTATGATTGTGGGGAAAAATCCCGCACTCGGAAAATTTTAACTGGCACCCCAAACCTTTTTTTTAAAACCCGGTTCAGTTTTGGGCGCAACTAGAATGCGCCCAAAACTAGATCGAATTTTTGAGCATTTTGAAGGCAATAATAAAAAGAAATTCCATGGCAATCACTCTTGTACACATGAAATTCAATGCCTTAACATCACTCCATGTTGTATGTTTTCATTGACTCTTTTTTTCATGACCTCTTGTAATTAAGATTAGTCAAATTAATTTGAGTTTCTGATTTCAAAAACTGAATTATGTGCTATCAGTTTGTGTTTTCAGATCGAATATAAATATAAAATGCAAAGAAAGATGTTTGGACAAGAAGGTTGTGATCACATGAGATGGGCTGCTAACATTGTTGTTGGATTAGATATTGGTGTTCCATGGTTAATGTGCAGGGAAGATGACTCTCTTGATCCCGTTATAAGTTTCAGTGTTCTTGTTGACAATCTTAATTCTTTTCAAAATAAATTTTTTAATAGTTATTGATCTTATTGTGACAGATTAATATACTTGCAACGACTTTTACTGTTATGTGTTTACTAAAACAGACCTTACAAACCTCTCATGTGGACAAAGGTTTGGAGTGGATGGTATGATTTTGCAGTAATTGACTTTATCATTAGATTAATAAAGTAAAAAGTAAAAAGCCAGATCAATAACTTTTTCAAAGGTACACATGAAGGCTTTAGTAAATTATACTCTCTTCGTCCCAAAATATGAGTCCCATTTTCCTTTTTGGGCGTCCCGAAATGTTAGTCGCATTTCTATTTTTGTCCATAAACTTCTTCCAATTATACCCTTACTCATATTATTTTAATATTTTACATTCATCATTTCCAATGCACTTATGTACTTTTCATTTGTAAACTTTCTCCCATTGGTTAATGAATTATTTTAATATTTTACATTCATCGTTTCCATTGCACTTATGTACGTTAAAGCATTTGCCTTAATCCAAGATATTTTTGTACAATGAGACTCATATTTTGGGACGGATGAAGTATATATATATACAAATAATATGCAGGTTTACAGAGTTTAGAGGACCGACTTACCAAAGAATCTAAATTCCCTATATTCAATTCATGTATCATGTGTCTTTTTAAAAGGATTTAACTTTTGCAATTACTAAATTTATACAAAGAGGGATATCTGTTGTGAACTATATGGTATGCATTTTTTCCTCTTCCAATTTCTTTGTGCTTGAAGTGTTTACTTTTTACTTATCCTAAACTACATTTTTCGTCATTAGTACCAAACTTTGAGCCCTTATCGGAGGCCGTTTGCATCTAATTTTAGTAATTGTAAACAATATTACATATTGCAATATGCTAGCATGTTGTTTTCAAACATTTACACTCAGTTTCCAACAAGCATGATAATTTAGTAAACACGTCAAAAATGTATACAATTGGGAAATGACATTTAATAACTGGTCCTCGAGTTTATTCAATTGTAATGAGTTATAGACAGAAAAATAGATCATATATTCACCAACTTGGCTATTAATAAATCAAAATAGATTACCTTATTTTATATACCAAAATCTGTGGAGTTGGTAATAATACTGCAAACAAGACTTGAACAAAAATTTAGCATATAGAGCATTGAAGAAATTGCATACGAAAATAACATATATTTAAAAACTTTTGTCATGTACATTACAAGAATATTAAAAATCATATTTTTAAAAACTTATGTCCCGTATATTACAATAATATTACAAAATGATATAACAATTTGGCGAATTGAGAGAAGAGGTACAAATCATCAAACTCATTTGATTATATGATATAATATCATTTCAATATCTATTATGAAACATTTAAGAAATTATAATTACGCAAGACCCGTACGCGGGTTTCGGTCTGTTGATTTAAGCCCTAATAAAATAGGAACACCAATACACGAGCTAATTGTTTGGCAAAAAAAAAAGCACCCGAGCTAATTAGGTAATGTGATGATTTTAAAGGGAGAGACGAATTCATAGGTAGTTGTGTGTCAATTGCTAAATGATTAATAAAACATTCAGGAAAAACATAATCACTAATTAAAACTTTTTTTTTCTTTTTGATAGAACAAAGATTAGAGACTGCTTTGTCGAGGTTAGATTCTATATCATAAAGGGTTGTGAATATGATTAGCCCAATCTAATTTTAGGACGCTTATTAAACAACGTTAAATCATATTAAAAACTGTAATTTCCCCGCGCGTAGCGCGGAGGCTCGTTTCTAGTATTTTAAATCTTTACCCTAATTATCTCTTCTCTTAATGCTAATTTCATCACCAACTAAGAACACATCCTCTTCGTCTCCTTCATCTACCACAATCTCCAAACTCATTCTGATATCTACCCCGTTCATCAATCCCTTCGTTTCATCCCGATGCCCCTTCTTCCCCGGTTAAAAATCAATCTAGGGAAAGTTGTGGAGTTGCTTAAGGAGATAGAGGATGATGGTCATCTTCCTGATATATCGAATTGGTGAGAATGTGAGGTGATAAGTTGAAATTTAGCCATATACATAATTATTGTTTCATATACGTGCCATATTTTTATTAAAATAAATGAAAAGAAAAAAATTAAATCAAAGAAAAAAGGTCGCTCATCGTCACCATCCTTCTCTCGAAGATCTTCGTTTTATCTTCATCTCCACCGTCATCCTCCGACTATCTACACCCTAAACCGCCTATTTACGACATTATATCGTATACGAAAATCCGTAAGCGCGGGGGTCCGAATCTAGTAGGCAAAGAAAATCGGATAAAACGAGGGGAAAATGGTAATTGTGCAGTCTTAAATGGTGATTTTTGACGGAATTGGGGTACGAGGGTGAATGTTAACATAATGTATTAAAAGGGTGTCATAAATAATCTTCTATATAACGAATAGTTATACATAAATTAAGCTCTTACTAAATACCATCCGGGTAAAATTCCCAAATACCGTAAGGATTCTCGCATTACGCGAGAGATCCTATTCACGTTACGCGTCCTATTCGCGATACGCGAGATATTCTATTCGCGTTACGCGAGAAATGACTTACAATAAATACACCAAAACCTATTTCGGCTCCCATTTTTACCATATAGTGCGCCGTAAAAAAACAGAGAGCACCTTCTTCCTCTTGTCAACCCTAATCATCCATAATCATCAATTAAGGTATGTTTTTGATTGTTTTATGCATTGTAATGTTTTATGTATTGTAATTTTTTATACCATATACACCTGCTCTGCTACATTGCCCACAAATAACTTTCTTACTCTCGGCCTCTAAAAATACCCCGTAAATGACAAAATTCTTCCACGTAGAAGTCAAACCAACTATCTCCAGAAAAGGAACATTGTACTTGTGACCACAATACAATTAAGAAAAGAACTGTATTGAATTCTGTAATGCACTTTCTCGCGTTACGCGGTAATGTGTTTCTCGCGTTACGCGGTAATGTGTTTGTCGCGTTACGTGTGAAAATACTTTGTCCGCAATCTTCTCAAGAAAATTCCAGAAACATTGAGGAAATGAGTTTTCACACGTAACGTGGGACATATATTCACACGTTACCTGTGAAAGTGTTTACCATATATATTAAATTATAAATGAATGAAAAAACTGAATAATAAAAATACAAATATCAAAAAACTTACTTGTTCGCGCTATAAGTCGAATCCATAACAAGTACATATGGAAACGCCTTTAAGAGCTTCATTGATTCGGGACTAGCAAAGAACAAGTCACCTATCTTGGAAGGATTTGCTGCAGTTGGCCTATACTCAATGAACGTAGTTGTTCTCTTTGCGTTTGTGGAAGAATTCTTGAACCACGGTTCTACCTTCCATTTGTTCTTTCCTTATCAAATCTACCTCATTGTACACTTGTCTCTTCTTTGTGCGATTCAAGGGATCCTTGTTTAGCTCAGTGTAAATCTGATTAGGAGAACAGAGAGAAAGTGTCATCTCACGACATGTTTTCTTTTCATCAGGGGTCATCCTCCCAACAAATGCACTTCCGACCAAAGTTTCTCCAATAGGATGGTTGTGGAAACCTCTTACAACAATTAGTTTCTAACAATCTTTAGGCTTCTCCATAAGCTTCAACTCCAATGGACACCTCACTTTCTTGCTCTTTGTGTTTTTCCTCACAAAGAGACCTTTAGGGACATACTTTCCCCCTTTCTCACGGAGTTGAACGTACCCTTCCACTTTGCTCCGGTAAACATGGTCTACTCCTTCCTTTAGAGATCATAAACTTATGTTGCCTTCCAACTTTATACGTATTGGTGACCTAATTCTTTCGAGGCAAACACTTGCTCCGTTGTAAAAAAATGTCGAATAATCCCTAGAAACCACATCTTCTTCACATACGGGATCATCAAACTTTGGTGCAATGCATAAAGCAGGAAGAAATAACAACTCCTCTACTACATTTGTAACTGGTTTCAACATATGTGGGTTATCAAACTGTAATCAAATGCATCATAGCTTTATGACACTTCATATGTACATGACACTTCATATGCAGATGACACGAGCACTTGATACGTAGAAGACACAAACACTTCATATGTAGATGGGTGATAATAATCTCCAAACTCAATCCCTAAATTAAATGATGGTGGCGGGCATGGCACAGTGTCCATTGTGTAGGTGTAGTCATTCAAAGATATTGCATTCAATCCACTGAACACAGAAATATTCATCTATACACAACAAAATACACACAAATATATTTAGTTTTTGTAATGTTCAGTTTCCTGTGTTATGCCACAACTGGTCCCTCGCGTAATGTGAGACATCCACTCTTGCATAACGCGGGAAATTGCACAAATATGTGCAAACAGATTTTTACGGGGTACTTAAACCTAAACCCAATATTTTAGGGAAAATAACATGAAAATCCTCAAAAATATCATTCAACACATCATTTCTCATCATATGCTTTAACATTTCACTAATATAATCTATAATCACTAACATTGTACCCAAAATAGCATAAACATAAACAAAACTAAATATTAAATATTAAAAACCCTAAAACCTTAAACCCTAAACAAAACAACATTCAAGAACAAATCTTTTGGACATTCTATGCAAAAGTCATCCCTAACACTTATTACTACTACATTTAACATGAAATACAACATACTAACTTCATTCTAGCTCTTAATGATGCAAAACAAATTTCAATTCAAAATTTAAGTAAGAACATAACTTGATGAACCATCATCTCCACTCCTTCTTGTGTTGAATTCCTCTTCATCTTCCATTGTGTTAGTGGGTTTAGAGTGTTTTGGATGTGTGAATGTTTGAAGATGGGTTTTAATGGAGGGTGAAATTAAGATGATAGAAATGAGTTTTAGGGTAGAGTTAATAGGTGTTACGGATTTCTTAAAATAAGGAGTAATTATTATAGTTTGGTGGGGACAAGACATCTATTAAATGAATCTCAACAACATTTATCTAATTTGATCTCTCACGTAACGCGAGATGTGCATGTCCCACGTGACGTGAGATGCTCATTCCCCGTGTTACGCGAGATTAGCATTTTGAAAATTTGTTAATTTTTTTTAATCTCGCGTTACTCGAGGAGGGGGTTCCCGCGTTACGCGAAATACTTGGCGGTATTTAGGAATTTAACATGGCGGTATGTAGAATCCATGATAAATTATCCTATTTAATTTAACGGTTGATTCTTCCCAAAAAAAATTTCCCAAAACAAGGTCTTGTTTGAACCAAGTTTTTTTTTTGTTTTTTCACCGAAGTGAAAGTGCGATCACGTGGCGTTTAACTTTTGATTTAAAAAGAATTGATTTCATACCATGGTTCTGAAATTTCTGTGGTAGTATTAAAACGCTACAACGTGACGTTTTAAAATAAACTTTATAACCCGAATTTCAAACAGTTCAAGACTTTATAACTCATTTTTCAAAATGTAAAAAGTATACCTTCTAATCCGAATTTTACAAAACCATGATATAGATCAATTTTTAAAACCAAGATTTTTTGTTTTTACACCGAAACAAAAACGCTACTACGTGGCGTTTAACTTTTGATTTTTAAAAAATTAACTTTGATACCACAGTTCTGAAATTTTCGGGGTATAAAGTATTAAAAACGCTACATGGTGAAGTTTTAAAATCAACTTTATACCCCGGACTTCAACAATTCAGGGACTTTATAACCCAGACTTTTTCAAAACTGGGGTAAAAAATATACCTTATAACCCGGATTTGACAGAACCGTGATAAAAAGTCAATTTTTAAACTGCATGCCGTAGCGTTTTTAATCGGTGTAAAACTCAATTTTTCCGGCTCAAAAGTTAATCCCCGTTTTAAACCGGTGCAAAACTAAATTTTCCTTTCAAAAATTTAGGCGATTTAACCGGGTTGCACCTTTTTTGCGCCCGGCAGCACCCTCCCGTTCGGAATGGGGTTCCGAACGGGTGGGCCCCATTTTATTTTATTATTTTTTTAATTTTTTCCCGTTCGGAATGAGGTCTTGAACGGGACCTCTCCAAAAAAATCAACTTTTAATTTATTAATTGCCGAACCGGTTCACACATTTTGAACCGGTTCGAATCCCGTTCGGAACAGGAATTTATTTATTTTTTTTAAATTTAAATGGGTGACGTCACGCTTTGTGACGCACCCATTCGGGATACAGTTCCGAACGGGAAAAAGACTATTTTTTTTTGAAAATGCCAACGACTATTTTTCTCATGGACTCTATAAAACCGGATTTGTATAGCCAAATTATCAAATCCAAACGGCAAAGCACAAAAAATGACGTCTGGAAGCGATTTAACTAATTCTTCAAGGGCATGTAGTTGGAAAGAAAGACGGGAGTGTTCTTCCAGTGAGACGTCGGTGGAGGAGGAGGTTGATTTGTCTGCGCCGGTAGATGATACATATTTCCAAGTAAGTACCTATAAACCCTTTTTTATAGCATTTCATTAGAATTTATTCTATTCATATGATATGTATTGAAATTTGAGTAATTTTAAATAGGAATACTGTAGTGATGAGGAATATTTAAAAATCGACTATAGTGCCCATTTTACGACTAGTGAGAGATTTCCTACTATGGATCTTCTAAGAGAGTGGGTTAGAAAAGTCGGTTATGAGTTATGTATGGTTATCACCACGAAATCATCAATGGCCAACAAGAGGATATTTCTGCACTGTGAGCAATCCGGTAGTTATAGAAAACATCGAAAGAATATTAATCTTGAAGGTGATGTAGCAGAACCATCGTCGCAGCGTAGCAATCTTAGTAGGTTAAGGAAGAACAATTGTCCTTTTATGCTGAGAGGATATTATCGACGAGCAACTCTTGTTGAGCTGGCTGGGTGGATACTAAAAGTTGAGAAGGCATGTCACAACCACTGTCTTTCCAGCAGCTTGATTGGCCATGCATTTTCTTCGAGGATGACGGGGGAGCAAAGACGAAAAATAATGATTGCATCAGCGGCCGGGGCAATGCCGAAGGTTATTTATACACAGTTGCTTCAAGAAAATCCGACTTCCACAATATCAAGGAGGCAAGTGTACATTGTGAGGGAAAAGGAGAGGAAGAAAGCATTGGCAAATCTAACCGTGACCCAGTGGTCATTAGATTTTCTCCATCAAAGACGTTATCATAAAGACATTGACTACGAGACGAATCCAGAGACTGGGGAGAAAAAGTTGTCAGCGCTTTTCATATCTCATCTGGATTGTCAACATTTGTTGAGAATGTTCCCTCGGGTGGTGATCTTGGACGCGACGTACAAGACCAATAGGTACACTAAATTTCATTATTATGACTTCATTCACCGTTTTTGAATTATAATTATTAAATTTGAAATTGATAGGTATGGTTGGCCGTTACTTCAGTGTGTTGGTTTCAATTGCACCAACTATACATATTGTATTGCACTAGCGTTCATTTGTCGTGAGTCAGCCCCATACTATGCATGGGCATTGAAACGGCTGAAGTATTTGTTTGGTGCACTCGGAGGACCGGATTGCATCATGTCTGATCGAGAGCTGGCAATAATTAAGGCGGTTGACCATGTATTTCCTGGTGTGCGTCATATGCTTTGTCATGTCCACGTTGATCGGAATGTTAAGGCATTTGCTAAATTGAACAACCTGGACAGTGCATCGGCTAGCGTTCAACGGGTGATGCGGTCTCACACAGAGAAGCAGTATGAGGAGAGACTCTATCACTTTCGAAAAATATGGAGGAATGATCATCTTGTACAATATGTTGAGAGCACATGGTTTACTCCCCACAAGGAAAAACTTATAGGTGCGTATTGCGATGATATACGCCATTTTAGCACAAGAACGTCTAACAGGTAAGATATTTGAATTTGTTTTTAACGAGAATGATCATGACATTTGGTTGGCTAAATGTTTAACATGTACAATGTTGTTGTCAGGGTTGAAGGTCAGCACTTGATGTTGAAGCATATGTTTGATTCAGCTGTTGGACGGTTCGACACTTTAGTGCAACACATTGACAATATGTTTGTTGATCAGCACCGTCGAATACGGGCCGAGATGGAAATATCCAACCACACTAGCCCAAAGGAAATACAAGACGGGCCTCGGTGGATCAAGACTATTTTCATGCGCATATTGAGGAAGTGCTCCGACAAATGTTTGAGAATGCTATTGAAAGAAGTTATTAAGGCAAATGAGGGAAAGATATGTGGCCCATGTGAGGATCCTTGGTGGGAATCAACACTCGGATTGCCTTGCTCACACAGGATTAAGGTGTTTGTAGAGGAAGGAACGCCATTGTTGTCGAGCGACATTGCTATCTTCTGGAAGCAGATCAAGTGGGAAGGAGTGGAATTGAAAGACTTCGACTCTAACGACGACGTGCAATTGACTGCGGATAAGGTTCTTATGGATGATTTCTTTGAAGGGGTATTTTTCGGTAACGTTGATGATTTCGATATGAAGAGGATGGCTGATAAGCGGCGTGAGTGCAAGGATCCTTCTTCAGTTGATGTCCAGGACCCCCCTCGGGGAGAGACGAGGAGAGGAAGGCCTAAGATTCATGCGAAGAAGACGGGTACAAAGCGAGATCCAGGTTGGAATGAGAGGGCTCAAGCTAAGAAGGATAAGGAGAAGGCAAAAGCAAGGAAAAAGGGGATGAAAGAGGAAGAGGGTGCAACTGTGCCACCGAAATCCGATTCACAAAAGAAATCGTCGGTTGCATCCAACAGTGCTTCAAGCGGGGCCACGACCGGAAAACAAAGTGCAACTAAACCACCGAGGGCCAGAGGAAATGCCAAAGCGAAATGTGGTGCTGCGAATTCATTCATTTATCTAGACTTCGATTGGGGGATAGATAATATAGACATTTTCATGCTCGCATACATATCTAGTGTGGAGAAAGTAGGTGATGACGGTCATTGTGGTTATCAGTCCCTTGCACGTTTAATTGGTAAGCCAGAGCAACAATACTGGGAAGTCCGATTAGATCTTTCGAGGCACCTCCAAGCAAACAGGCATAGGTATGAAGAGATGCTAGAGGTTTCAAGACTATCCCGCAACTCATTCAAGAAGTGAATTACATTCGATCACCTTGCTCTAGTGAATTCTGGATGTGCACACCTACAATGGGATTGGTCTTTGCCACGAGATTTCAAGTTGCACTACTGGTGTTATCATTGTTTGGTCCTTGTACATGTCTTCCGATGTTTGCTCCTCCCGGTTCAGAGCCTCCCACCACGGTGTTCGCTATTGCACATGTAGGCAACCGCAACCATTACATACCAGTACGCATTGCACACTTTTGCTCTTGTTTCTTATTTTACATGTGTTTTTTAGTATACAATAACAAGATTTTTTGATAGATTTGGTTGGTTGATGACAATTGTCCAATTCCACCCTCTCCAAGTCAGTGGACAATCTACAAAGATCCATCGGTGGACGGATGGGAACAGGGCTTTCAGATAAGATTCGAGAACTACGTAACTGAGAGACGGTTTCATGGTGGCGATCCAATAATGACCTAAGCATGTTTTGGTTAACTTGATTAATGTTAGTCGGATGATATATGTATCAGTTTGTTTATGAAACATCTTGGATCAGTTTGTTTTTTTGTTTTATATGTTTAAGATTGGATCTTTTTGAATGTCGTCAACATAATCATAGAAACAATATTGGAACAACAACTATTATAGCATAATTGAAAAACAACAGGAACAATGCAGCACAGAAAGTAAACAACTAACGATACAAAATTTAGCATCCCATTCAGGGCTATGCCCTGCTTGTTGTTCCGGATACCCTTGTCCCGCACCCATCCTTGCCCGCTCCCATATAGAATGTCCGGCTCTCTCTTCTGCACTCCTGGACGACTCTGCTTGTGACATCCGTTGTGTGACCTCCTCATCTGTAGGCGGATCGTCGATAGTGAGCATCCGAATGTAGTTGTCCAAATTCTCCAGAGTTGCAACCCCCTGTTGTCGATGTGTCCGCATAATACCGACTATCGTCGATACACGCTGCAAAATTTAAACCTCGTAATTAGGAGATGGGTTATAGAAAACACAATACCAACAAATAAAATAAAATAAGAATTACCCTGTTGAAATCGAGGGAAAGGATCGGGTTACGTGTCGGTCGATGTTGTGTCGGGGCGTTTGGGCTCACATATGGATGTGAGACTTGAGCAAACCAATCGAGGTAAGCATCGTCAACATCCCAGGGGAGAAGAGCTGGTGGGCTAGACATGATGTAGTGACACATGTTTTCATAACATTGGTCCCATCTATCCCATTCCGGACCATACTCTACAGTGTAGACTTGGTTCCCACCGCGCAATGATTTTTTGGGACAATGATATTCGACTGGCTCGGGGACATCCAAAGGCATGGTCAGACGACGTCCAAACTGTCTGCAAAACCGGTCCGGGTTGTACATCTCCATTATGTCAAAGCACCAGATCCCACCACGATAAGTCACCACTCTATGACGCCCTTCCGGTCCAAATTCGGATACGGCATCCAACACACCTACAAAAGACGCTTATATTAATAACAATATTGAAAACAAACTACTTGGAATAAAATTTAGACGAATGACTTACATATTCTGGGGTGTACTCATCCAAGATGCGCCTGTATTGTTCTAGAGTCCTGATCTTTCTCAACGGGGCCCGTCCTGTGGAATAGCGGGACATACGAGCCCTAGCTTCATCCGAGCCCTTCTCCAGGTTTGGGTTTCCAGGAAAACACGGGAAATAAGTCCAAATCCAAACCTCAAGAAGCCTGACGCAGTCAGATAATTGCGCGCAATTTTCCCTAGATGCTATACCCAGCTGCCTGTACAGCATTGCCAAACAAGTTGTACCCCAAGCATACTCATGTATCCTGCTCGGATCCTCTAGCAGCGGCAGGAAGCATGTGTCTAACAGGTTCGTGGTCTTGTTCACGAACAGAGATTGTTGAATGAGGTGCCACAAAAAGCCAGTTGCACAGGACCCAACATCCGAGTTTCCACGTATCATCGAAACCACGTGGCAAAAGAAATCCCGCTTGCCGACTTTCCCCCTATTTATGAACTTCACCATCTCTTCCTGCTCAACGTCAAACGGGTTGTCCATGTCAACGCCAAACAAATAAGAGAACAACTGGGCACACTCTGCTGAATCTGTATCTAGACCCAAATGCGTCCAAGGGGTGACGACAACACATCCGTCAATAGGCAGCTTTAGAATCTCCAAAACGTCCTGGAGACCGATTCCAACCTCTCCAACCGGCAGATGAAATGTGTTCGTCTCCGGGTGCCACCTTTCCACAAATGCAGACAGGAGGTTGTGGTCCACATTCCAAAACTGACCCTTCAAGATGTGAAGCAGGCCCGAATCACTGGCAATAGCAAACCAGGAATCTGGCTCCGGGTCGGTAGGAACGTAAGGCAACCATAGCTGGAACGCCTTCTGCCTTGTATGCGCCTTCAGTTGACGGACATGTTCATCGGGATTCGGATCTATCCAAATTTGATGAGCAATGTGTTGCTCAAAACGAGTCAATATAGACCCCTCGTTGAGTCCTGGAAGAGGAGGAGCCGCAACAACTTCCGACTACATCGGAACATGAGATGGGTTCCTAACCCGCGCAGAACCTGACCGCATCGGAACATGAGATGGGTTCCTAACCCCCGCAGAACCTGACTGCCGAGGTCTATCCCCCCCCCCCCGAGATCTTGACTGTTGAGGTCTATCACCCCGAGATCTTCTATCCCCCCCTCCTCTAAGAAGCAGTCGCTCGCCTATTACCCGGGTTTCTGTCTTCTCCTACTCTGGATCAGATGTTTCTAACGACATCCTAGTTTTAACGAAATATATACAAATTTAGCATGGATTATAACTAAAGCCTATAGATGCGATTTTAAGTAATATTGAGCGTTTTCCACTATTTCTAAAAAGTGTAGATGCGATTTCAGCATGCATTAAACTAATTCTTATAAACTAAATTTCAACATGAATTTAATTCTTATAAACTAAATTTCACCATTAATTTTAAGTCCAATTGTGCGTACGGATATATTTCCTAACTTTAGAGTTTCTAACCTATCTTTTTACCATGCATTGCAATTAATATTGAAATTAAGCGTTTTCCACTATTTCCTAATTTTAGCATGCATTTGAAGTAATATTGAGTGTTTTCCACTATTTCTACAAAATTAAGCGTATTTACGGTTTTTAGAAATACTAACCGACTCAGTGTTCCGTCGTCTCCGTGGTGCTCGGACCTCCTCCTGCACTTGCTCCGGCTCGGGTGATGCTCCGCCTATAAGATCTGGATCCCAGAACATGTGCTGTTGATGCCTTTCGAGGTCACTGTAACTGGGGATGGGGATGTTGTAACTACTACTAGATGGTCCGACGATGTTGGAACCACTACCAGAAGGACCAGCGTTGTTTGCATTCGGCCTATAAGCCCGCCACCAGTCGTCTCCTACGTAGATTGCTTCGTCTGCAGCCGTCAGATCAGTAAACCAAGGATCAGGAGTTCCAGACATAATCGAACTGAAAGAGAGCGTTTTTTGAAAGATTTAGAAGGGAGTGTTTTTTGAAAGATCGAGAAGGGAGTGAATTCGAGTGTGGTTCGGAATGACAATCCGAACCACATATATATAGTGAATGAGGAGCAGCTAGCCGTTGGACCCCAACGACAACGACTAATGGCATTCCGAACGACTTTTTTTAATTATTTTTATTATGACATTCCGAACGGGAAACCGATTTTCCAAATAATACATTTTATGTATTATTTGAACCCGAAATCATAAACCGGGTTCAAAAATTTGAATCCGGTTGGGGCCATTCCGAACGGCCATATTTAAAAAAAAAAAATCATTTCGAAATCCCGGTGCAAACAGGGTGGTGCCCGGTTGCGACCCGAAAATTTATCCCCTTTCCGAAAGGTACGTGCAGTTACTTTGCGTAACCACTAACAAGCGATCTCCTTAAGTACTCAAATACCCCTGTTGTGTATCCGCACGCGCGACTGCTATACCGCCAGATGTCGGGGAACGTTCGAGCGTGTGAAGTCTGAACCCAAATAGGAGCGTGTGCAGAAGAAGAAAAGGGTCAAAATTAATAACCCTAAAAAATCCATCAAATCCAAATACAAGCTAGAGGCCATTCACGAAGTCGCCGCGACGCTCGCCACTCGCCTCCTCCCAATCGCGTGTTGCAGAGCCACACAAGTACACAACCAACAACGCAAGTGTACCACACCGCCCTCTGCTCCACCTCAACGTTTTTCTCAGGTTTACCTCCTTACCCAATTCAATTTCCCCCCTTCTTCCTGCTCTTCTATCCTTCAACCCTTACCTCCGAACGTTAGGGTTTTGAATTTTGACAATATATCATGCTAGAATTGTTTCTGTAAGCTGCGTATGTTCGATTCTTAGGTGTTTCAGCTTGGGTATCGGGAAATTAGGGGATTTCCGGTTTCTGATTTAGTGGGTTTGGAGAATTTTGATCGATTAGGCGTCTTGGAGTGGAGACAAGCTACTTGGGTTTATAAAGTTTGTGCGTTGGAATTACAAATCTTAAAATGACCGGAAATGATAATCTCAACTGAGCTTGAGGGTGCCGAAAATCACTTTAATGAAAGATTGCGTTTTGACTCCGTGAGGTGTAGGTTTCATAATAATAGTCTTATAATATGTGTTGAAGATGTAGGACTTCTGGTTTGGGTTTGATAGTGTTATAAGCAGATGATGGCGGAAATTTAAAAGGTGTAGCTTCCATGTTGACATTGGTGATGTTGAGAATCTGCTTTTCTCACTCCTGATTGGGTGTGTATGGTAACAAATTCCCCTTACCGAATCCAGATTTTGTTGTTTTATATGGTGGGAATTGGTATAACCTCTATGGAGGTGTACAATGTGACAATGTAATTGCAGTTGGACTTTAATGGGTGCTTCAACAATTATTCCTTGAGAGTTGTGCTTATTGGCCTTTGTCAGAAAAATAGCTATCATTTGAAGGCCTCCTCCGTATTTGCAGCATCTTCGTTGTTTGCCTTCAAGTCAATGATGGACCTATAGAATGTATGGAAGGGGCAATGTTAAATTTTGCAGTTGTTATGGGGTTTGGTATTTTGGTTGTCTGTTTTCAGATAAGCCTGATAGATATTTAATGATATATTACATTCTTGCACTATATAATTTTACTCAGAATTGCCTTCAGAATTCAGAAGATTCATACACTGACATAATACTGTTCTGCATGTTTTCAGGTATCCCAGTACTATAGTAATTACATCCAGTTCTTTCTATGGATATTGATCTTAGATTACCATCTGGAGATCTTGATAAAGATGATGAAGAGGCAACTTCCATTACTATGTTGAATGGTGAAGATAAGTTTCATATTAGAGAAGGAGTACCTTTGGTCAGTACTATAGAAGTACATGATGGTAGAATTGCAGAACATTCTCAAGTCCAAGATTTTGAGGTGTATAAGGAAGATATGAATCTTGAACCACTTTCTGGTATGTTATTTGCATCTCATCAGGAAGCATATACTTTCTATCAGGAATATGCTAGGTCCATGGGTTTTAATACTGCGATACAGAATAGTCGACGGTCAAAGACATCTAGGGAATTCATAGATGCAAAGTTTGCATGCTCTAGATATGGTACTAAGAGGGAGTATGACAAGGCTGCTGCTAATCGTCCCCGTGCTAGACAGGTAACTAAACAAGAGCCTGATAGTGCCACTGGTCGTCGAGCTTGTGGCAAGACAGACTGCAAAGCAAGCATGCATGTTAAAAGAAGGCCTGATGGAAAATGGACAATCCACAGCTTTCGAAAGGACCACAACCATGATCTTTTACCAGCACAAGCTGTTAGTGAACAGACCAGAAGGATATATGCTGCTATGGCTAGACAGTTTGCTGAATACAAAAATGTGGTTGGTTTAAAGAATGACTCTAAAAATGCATTTGATAAGGGACGGAATTTGGCACTCGAAGCAGGGGACATGAAGTGCCTGCTTGATTTTTGTGTGCATATGCAGAATGTGAATTCTAACTTTTTTTATGCTGTAGATGTCACTGATGACATGCATGTGAAGAACCTGTTGTGGATTGATGCCAAAAGCAGGCATGATTACATCAATTTCAGTGATGTTGTATCATTTGACACAACCTATGTCAGAAGCAAATATAAAATGCCTCTTGCTCTCTTCATTGGAGTGAATCAGCATTACCAATTTCTGTTACTTGGGTGTGCTTTTGTTTCTGATGAAAGTGAAGCGACTTACTCTTGGATAATGCAGACATGGTCAAATGCTATGGGTGGACAAACCCCAAAGGTGATAATTACCGATCAAGACAGTTCCATGCGTTCAGTTGTTTCTAAGATCTTTCCAACTGCACAACCTAGCTTTTTCCTGTGGCATGTCCTTGGGAGGGTCTCTGAGAACCTTGCACATGTCATCATAGAGCATGACAACTTCACCAGAAAATTTGAAAAATGCATTTACCGATCTTGGACTGAGGAGGAGTTCGAGAGGAGGTGGCAGAAACTTCTTGTTAAGTTTGATCTCAAGGACAATGAATGGATGCAATTGTTGTATGAAGATCGCCGGCTATGGGCACCAACATGCATGAAAGATACATTTTTAGCTGGAATGTCTTCAGTACAGCGATCAGAGAGCGTGAATTCATATTTTGACAAATGTGTGCACAAGAAGACCTCTGTGTCGGAGTTTTTGAAGCAGTATGATTCTTTTATCCAAGACAGATATGAAGAAGAAGCCAAAGCAGAGTCTGATACATGGAACAGACAACCATTATTAAAATCTCCGTCACCTCTAGAGAAGCACATGTCCAATCTGTATACTCATGCTGTGTTCAGGAAATTTCAAGTTGAGGTTTTGGGCGCAGTTGCCTGTCATCCTAAGGAAGAAAGGCAAGAGGATATTATGGCAACTTTAAGGACTTTCAGGGTTCAAGATCTTGAAAAGAATCAAGATTTTGTTGTCTCTTGGAATGAGCTAAAATCAGAAATATCTTGCATATGTCATCTGTTTGAATACAGAGGTTACCTCTGTAGACACGCATTGATTGTTCTCCAGATGTGTGGCCTTGCAATGATTCCACCTCAATATGTGCTAAAAAGATGGAAAAAGGACGCAAAGGATCGACAATTGGGAGAAATATCTGAACATATACCATCTAGGGTCCAACGGTATAATGAACTGTGCAGACGAGCAATGAAGCTGGGTGAGGAGGGGTCATTATCTCAAGAAAGTTTTACTCATGCTCTTCGAGCAATGGAAGAAGCCTTTGTGAACTGTTTAAGCTTGAATAGCTCTGGAAAAGCAATTCTGGAACTTGTTCCGTCGACATCTCATGGACTTCTAAGCATTGAAGATGATAGCCAGAGCAGGAGTTTGAGTAAGACAGCCAAAAAGAGGACTGTAACTAAGAAAAGAAAGGTTAGTATTATTGCATGTATTGCACTTGGCTATGACAAATTTTGCCATTTTTTATGTCATGCTTATAGGCTCAAGGTTTGATGATATCACAGGTGAATACAGAGACAGAAGTTATGACCGTTGGACCTCAGGAAAATCTTCAACATATTGTATGTCCTTACACTTGAGTTGATAGCCTCCTATCTGAGTAAAAAAATATACAGTTCTAGAAACTGTCAAATCATTTGGCACTTTCAAAGTCAATTACAGATGTTCTTTTAAACAGTATAATATCTTATAAATTCACAGGACAAGCTAAGCTCAAGAGGAGTACCAAGCCTTGATGGATTCTATGGCGCACAACAAAGTGTACCTGGAATGGTAAGTGTCTTTTAATGTATAATATAAAATATAATTTACATCTCTTAATCAATTCTCCGGGCTGAATAAAATTTCCTTTACTGATCTCTTTCTGGTTCAGTTGAATTTAATGGCTCCTACACGTGATAACTACTATAGTAGCCAGCCGAGTATTCCAGGGCTGGTATGTCATATTGCAATAATGTTCTTATTACACCGTAGCTGCTTTTTATTTTAATTTTGACAAATATTGAAATTATCAATTTATAGGGATTGAACTCAATGGCGCCTACTCATGATAGTTTCTATGGCACTCAGCAGGGAATGCATGGCCTGGTACACTTCTTTTATCTGGGTTAAATTTATATCTGAACAACTAGAAAGATTTTGAAAGCTTCGGATTTTCTAGGAAATAATTGCCTTAAACCTGATTCTAGGATTAACTATAACCTTATGCTAAATGCTATGACTCATAGCTTAGACTTCGATCTTGCAGGTACCAGGACAAATGGATTTTTTCAGAACGCCAACTAATTTCACTTACGGGATGCGGGTGAGTTTTGAAGGAATATCATTCTCATTACTCCTCCAATTAAAAATCCCAGTTTTGTTACTAAATCCTAAAAAGGAAGTGGTAAACCCTACTATAAAATTTAGATAATTTATACACTTAAGATCTAATCCAAACTTTCTATTTTTTGGATCTTATAGTAATCGATTACCTATTCTGAACTTCTCTTGATTATCAGGATGAGTCCAATGCGAGGTCTGCACAGTTGCATGATGATGGACAAAGGCATCCTTGAACCGCAGTCTTATCAATTGTTTGGACCTCCAAATGCTCAATCAATTAATTTAGGATGTTAGAAATGTGTTCTTAGCAGAGTTATATCAAAGGAATTCCCCGGCACAGGTGGAAGTGTAAAATTTCTCTGTATATCATTCGATTTAGATTCTGTTAACCCAGGGACATATTAAGATGGTTTGATCAAGGGGCTGTAAATTCTGGTGTGGTGTTGTAATTCTTGAAGCTGTGTAGGTTTTACTGCATTTTTATCGGTGCAAGAATTTTCCATCTTTCTAGCCAGCCTGTGATGTTGCGCACTGTTTATAAGCAATGACTTGAATATACAGTGTGCTACCAAAAACATCAAATAAATTACCAAAGAACAGATACAAAAGACAATTATGTCATCTGGGCTGGAGGGAGGCTCGTGATCTCACGGTGAGACTGGGACTGGTTTTTTTTTGGGCACGAGAGCCTCTTCGTCATCTGAGGTGGAGTTATTGGAGGTTGAAGGCGAAGCTATCCTTTGGGGTTTACAGTGTTGTGTGGTTCATGGTGTGAGGAGGGTGGTGATTGAATCTGATTCGTTGTCTATCATCTCAAAATTGCGACGTCGGTGTCAATGGAAAGGTGCTTTTGGTTGGGTTTTTTTTCCTGAAAGTCTGAAGCTTCAAAAATGTTTTGAGGTTTGTGGAGTCATGTTCCGAGGAAAGGAAATAAGGTTGCTCATTTTCTTGCTAGTATTTTTTTTTACAAGCAAACAAAAGGCTATCTACTAAGCTTAAATCATCCGCACGGATGATCTTGAAAAACTCCCTAGCGAGAAATAGTCTCGAATACGGGGAAAAGAGGTCACATCTCAGGTCTTCAACGAGATGCGGGAGAGTGGCATTGTTCCAACGTAAGATACCATTGCGAAGATCTTCAATATTCAATTCCTTAGTAGCGAGGTAGTCCGCTGCTCTGTTGCATTCCCTAACCACATGAAACACTCTGAAACAATCAAAGAACTTAAGAAGTTCTTTGATATCAAGAATAAAAGAACGGATATCCCAGGAGATTTTCCATGAATCCCGAATACACCTAATAAGAGTAAGATTGTCTCCTTCAATAATAAGATTTTTGATATCTAATCTAATAGCAGCACGAAGACCTTCAAGGAGAACAACAACTTTAGAGACAAGTACAGATGAGTCAGGAATTCTGGCATGATCAACATAACTGACTTTGCCTAGGTGATTGCGAATAATAAAGCCAATGAAAGATGTCGAACTAGGTTTTATAGAAGCATCAAAGTTTAATTTGTAGAAGTTTTCCGGGGGTTTGGTCCAGAACACCGAGTTCCTATTTTTTTTTCTTAAAAGAAGTAGATTTATACGTCTTAGGCTTTGAGGCATTTTCCCAATCAATGAATTGGGCATATGCAGAACGAGCAATTTGATCAGTAGAGAGACAAATATTTTTATGGTCTTTTCTAAAAATAAGGTTGTTTTTAGCATTCCAGATACTCCACCAGTAGAAGAAGGCCAAATTGCCGGAGGAAGAGGAGTCCACAAAAGGTTTAATAGAAATCTGAAGAAGTAGGGAGGTTCCAATTTAGAGCAAGAGTGGTAGAAATGGTGTTAAACACTTATTTAATAAAGGAGCAGTTGAAGAAAAAATGGTCTAAGTCTTCCTCAGAAGTTTCACAAAGGCTACATGTGGAGTAGACTCTATGATAATGACCATTTAGTTTCTTCGTAGTTGGGAGGCAGTCTGAGAAGGTTTTCCAAAGGAAATTATGGATTTTAGGAGGGAGTTTCTTATTCCAGAAGATACTAGTATCAATAGTAGGATTAGTACTCGGTCTCGATAATTTATAAGTTGATTTAACCGAGAAGTCCCCATCAGGAGATGGGGTCCAGATGACATGATCATCGAACTGGGTAATCACTAATCGGGATACGAATTGTAGCTATCTGTTCAATAATATTGTGAGGAAGAATATTAGAGAGCTTGAGAAAATCCCATTGAAGATCTGTAGTGATAAACTCACAAACTTTTTGATCAATCGGAGTTGATCCCCTAAGATGACTGATATTCACGCCCGAAATCCAATGGTCAGACCAGAACCGAATAGATTTCCCATCTCCGAGTTGCCATTGGAGCCCATTTGTGAAAGAATCCTTAAGAAGTAACAACCTACTGAATTGCTAGGATTGGTTTGGACGTCGATCTAGAGAGAAGAGATCACGATGATGAAGATATTTCTCCGTAATTATCTTAACCCAAATATTATCAGGTTGTGTTATCAGCTTCCAAAGTAACTTAAGCTGAAGAGCGACGTTATTATCCCAAGCTTTCTGAAAACCAAGGCCGCCCATAGCTTTCGGTTTGCAGATGGAGTCCCACTGAAGCAGGCTACGGTTAGAGGGGCTTTTCTTGTTCCAAAAGAAGCCTTAGTTGATATCGTCAATCTCTTCACAGACTCCTTTGGGGAGGAGAAAGCTTTGCATTAGGTAATTGACCTTCGAGCAAAGGTTACTCTGGATAAGGATTGCACGTCCTGCTTGGGAAAGGGTATCTGCTTTCCATTTAGAGCGTTGTTTTTTTAGGTCCATAATGACGTCATCAAAAAGATCGTTAGTAACTCGTCCTTTCAGAATGGGGATACCAAGATATTTTTCCATTTTCGAAGTGATGGGGATATTCATGATAGATGCCAAGGAAACAACATGGGATTTAGAAATATTTCTAGAGACTTGGAGCGAGCTTTTATGGAAGTTAATCGTCAATCCACTTTGTTTTGATAACTTATCAAGTAGATCTTGTAAATAGCACATATTTGAGTGGTTGGCGTTTGCCAGAATGATAGTGTCGTCCGCAAAGGTTAAAAACGGTATAGGCTGTCCATTGGAAGTGAGTGAAATACATACTCTTGGGTTTGGTTGGGCCGCTTCCACATAGAGTTGTCGTGCTAGAAATTCCATTGGAAGGACAAACAGAGTTGGAGCCAGGGGGTCACCTTGTCTAATACCACACGAGGGTTTGAATTCTTGTCTGGGTTGGTTGTTCACAAGAACATAGTAGGAAGCAATAGTGAGACAGGAGGAGATCAGAGAAATCCACTTAGGGCAAAAACCAAATTTCTCCAGGATTTTGCAAAGGAATTCCCAGTCTAGTTTATCATAGGCTTTTTCCATGTCTAGTTTGAGGGTCATCCAGCCTACCTTACCTTTAGCATTTTCTTGCTAGTATTAGACCACATTTTGAATTATAGCTTTGATTCTGCTTTTTATTCTGAATTTTATAGCTTTGATGGTTGGAGATTTGAGTTAACCGAAGGTGTTTCTACTAGAAAAAAAGAGAGAATTATATCAACAAACAATTTAATAGAAATTTAAATAAAGATATGTGCCTTCATATAACTTTTAATAGAAATTTAATCATCATATCGATTGTTTTTGTGATTTAATGATTTATATTTATTTTAAATTAAATTAATTAATCCTATATTTTCCTTATTTTTGTGCTATTAGAAAAATTATTTATCACTCCCACAAAAATATACTCCGTAGTACTTCTTCTGTCTCAAAAAAGAGATCTAATCTCTTCATGTACGAATACCTATACACGTTTTATTTAATATAAAATTTTGATATTATCAAAGTATTTATCGATTCGAATTAAATAAGACTCAATATGACTATATTTTTCTTTATATATTACAAAAAATCTACAACACTATCCAGAATTGTGAATAGTGTATAAAGATGACATGATATATGTATTGGGACCAAGAAAGTACATCACAAAAGATTTACATGGAATGAATATATCGTCCAGACAAATTATTAAACAACGTCCAGACATGGCCGTGACCTGAATTGCAATTTCCCTTCTGGAGTCCATGGATGAAGCCTTTCCATCCTTGAACGGTTTTGCGTGCGGATCTAGGTCCATTGCGCAGTCATTCTGTATGGGTGGGTCTCCACTGTGTTCTCCTGACAAAGCCTCAACTTTTTTGTCTAGATTGGCTTCACTCGAAGAGATAGGTGTTATTGTGTTCGTTGTGCTGAAGATGGGGGGCCCTCCACTACTTTCTCCAACACTAAGATATTCTCACCTTCCAAAACGGTTGCGGAAGATTGTGATATCTTTTTATTTCCTGCGCAATCCTTTTGATTTTCCATCGAGATCTCATTGTTAGCTGCCCCTGGGATGCCCTCAATTTCTTTCTTTTTCCCTCATTATTTCCTTTCTTGTTGCTACTTTTCTGTCATGTGATTTCCTCTTCCTCGTCTGTTTGCCTTCTTCGGATTTCTTCTAATTTTTCCCTTTACTTCCCACATTCTCGGATTTTGAAGAAGAGGAAAAATCTTCCAGATAATCTGCTTGTGGTTGGCTATCATCCGACTCTTGCCTCATTGAGGCAAGAATATGAAAACGTGATCCCGAAGTTTCCGCCGTATCTTCACCATCAGATTTTCCCGCACTTGTTTTGGAATTTTAGCTCTGACTCTGAACCGGATTTTTACGAATAATCTGTTGAATTTTCTTGCTGACTCGGGCCCTGCTTGGCCTTTCCCGGAGCAGCAGTCATCGGACTTTTTGTCGGGGGTCTGACGTGTGCTTGCTAGCATCTCCTGTGTTACCAACCTGTTCCTTTGGATGAGTAACCAGATTCTTGTAGATGATGATAAGATCCGACATCATCCAAGGTCCATACAGTTCATCAAGTTCTGGGGGCCTTATAGCAGAAGAAGCCCCATCTGGTGCTCTCATATCCTGCTCTGAACATTTGTCCATGGTATGCTCAACTCTCCCACATTTGAAGCAAATCATGCGTAGTGCCTTAGTCCTTCATATTGGATCCTCCAAACCCTGTCATTCATACGAAACTTCAAGTGTAGCGGCTTCGTTATATCGATTTCCACGCTCAAGCGAGTAAACCTGCCCCTTTCCGCAACATTTGTTGTTTTGTCGATTTTCATCACCTTGCCTATATCTTGGCCCCAATCTTGTTCAGGATCCCTGCATCAAAGTATTCCATGGACAAGTTTGGGATGCGAATCCAAGCAGTAAGAAGTTTCAAGGACTCCTCACGAGCGATAGAATTCGGCATCCACCGTTGAATTGTCAAATAGCTATCTTCTATTAACCATGGCCCATTAACTAGGATGTGATTAATGTCGTCACTATTCTTGCATTAGATTACGTAGTAATCATTTCCAATGTCAACCATGGTAACTTCTCCTTTTAGTTTGCACTTCAATTGCGGACTTTTCCGGAACCTTCTTGTCAAAAACCTGATAATAAGATTGAACGTTCCTCCAAGGTTTTCGGATCCTTTCCTTGTCGATTGTCGAGAGGGGAATGATTGGGCATGTAGCATCATCCTCTTCCATAATCTCATCGTCAATCATATCCTCATCTTGTCCATTCTCCTCCCAGAATATATCTTCCCACTTTATCCTTTGTATGAAACAGGAGCAACATTCGTAATGTTTTCAGGATTCCCCCCCAGCGCATGGAAGCTCTCAGTCGAAGGATTGAATGCCTCTGAGCAACCTCTCTTCATCTTCTTTGTGGAGCGTGCTAGTTGATCAACCTCTTCCGGTGACGAGAAGCAGAACGTCGGTCCAGAACCCAACATATTATTCATAGATATCTCTTTTAGTTTGGGAAACAAACAAAAATCTAAAATAGTTAAATCATAAACATCACGAACATCAATTAATTGCATCCAGTTCAACATTCTGTAGAAACAAAGAAAACAATTATGCAATTTCATGCGTACCACATGGATTAGTTCCATGCGTTACGCATGACGTCACACATTCTTCTCCGACAAGCTTCTGTTTTCCTACTACATTTCGACCAAATTCAGACCGGTTTTCAAGTGGTTTTCATATTATTTCAACATAAATTCTATACTTTCAACTCAAAGCCTATCAATTTAACTAAATCACTTCAAAATTCTCAAATCAAAATCAAAACCCTAATCTACAATATCATCTATTCAATATTAAAATTAACACAACAAAATCATTCACAAATCATGCATAATCAAAATTGATCACATTTCATCCATTCTAAAAAATAAAATTCTATATAAACAGATTTCTATATATACATTTAATATCAAAATCATCATATAATATGTAATTTCATATAGAATCAACATTACAATGTATATAATAATCAATAACTAACCTTAATGATTGAATTATGGTGGACTAGGGGTCTAGGGTGGAGGATGGAGTTTTTAAGAACTCTCGGATATTCACGGCGATATAATGATAAAGTGAGAGCCGAATATGATTTTTGTTGCATTTCTAACTCAACACTTGATGCGCTACATATAAATGCATTTTAGACCTGACCAAACTAGCACGAGTGTATCCTCGCTTAACATACTGACCTGTCCGATAGCAATATATACAGTGCGCTACCAAAAAGGAATTTGACCTAAACCCTAGCACGAGTCTGTCATACTTTGTACGCACGATCGGCTGGTGTGGACTTCTCTAACTCAATTTGTTTAGGAGCTCTCAACTCAAAGATCCATCCACCCAATTCCATCAGCAGATCTAGGGTTTTTAATTCGGACGATATAATCCCAATTGACCCCGCAATCTTAACTAATCTTTGATTTTCCATACAAATTAAAGATTGGAGATTGAGGCAATATTCAATACGAATTAGAGCGAAGGAGGGAGGAAAACCTAATTTCTGACTCGAGGGGTTCGGTTTTCTCGTTGGGATTGAATGGGGAAGAAGAAGAAGAGGGCGAGCGACAAGGTTTTCTGCTACTACTGCGACAGGGAATTCGATGATGAGAAGATTCTGGTGCAACACCAAAAGGCGAAGCACTTCAAGTGCCATGTCTGCAACAAGAAGCTCTCAACGGCTGGTGGCATGGTCATCCATGTTCTCCAAGTTCACAAGGAAACTGTCACCAAGTAAATACGCATTCTATTGTTTTCTGTCTTTTGTTTAAGCACGCAAGTTTCATTTGTATCTTCAAGACTTCAAGCTATAGGTTGAAGAAGCTTGTTGGATTTAGGAACCCATATCATAAAGTTGGTCAATTTGATTCGGGAACTTTTCTATGATTAGGTTCAGACTCTGAGAGAATACATTAGGATAATTCTTTTTTCGTAGTTTGGCATGGAGGTGGGATTATCTGTTGTGTTAACAGCTATTATTATACTATGTGTGATGTATCTAATGTTTTGTTGCTATTGCAGGGTGCCAAATTCTAAACCAGAAAGAGAATCCACCGAAATCGAGATTTATGGGATGCAAGGGATACCACCTGATGTGTTGGCTGCTCATTATGGGGAAATAGGTGATTGTTTCACATTTTTCTTGCTCTGTCTTAAGTTAAGTTTCATATCATAACTGTCTTTGCTTGTCTATTCATCTGAGTATTTAATGACCCATTCGAAGTTAGCATTGAGAGTTGTTGTGTCTGGATTATATCAGGCATTTGTTTGTGACCAGTTGACAGTTCCAAAAGAATTTTTCCTTTTCTTCATATCTTTTTTCTTGTTGCACTGCCATCCATTCCACATTTTGGTTCTTCTCTATCAGCTTTCATCCTTAAATGCATATATGTTGTTTATACATGAAATTTATCCACTTGGTTTTATAGGTAAATCACTCACTTTTTGTAAGTGAACTGATCAACAAATGAAAGAAATCATCTCTAGACCACACCTCTCTTCATTTTATAAGAAACGCTTCATGCAAAGAAATAGGGGATGTTGCAAAAATATGCCAACTTAGAAGGCCTTCTCCATGTAGACCACATGTGCATGCCATCCTTGAAGCAAAATGGCAAGCAATATTGCCTCTTATGTGGACCTGTGTAATTATGTTTTTCTAAGTAATACATGTTAAATTAGGAACATGGGTATGCATATTGTTAAAGTAGAAGAGCTGGGTGAAAGCAAAAGAATCTGGTTTGCTGGTGTATTACATCTGAAGCTTACTACACACAATTTACTATCTTATCTAACTGTGGGCAGACTGGTGTCTTGTATAAATTTCCAAATTGCAGATGATTGCAAAAATTCTAAACTTGTATGCTATCAAAATTTGTTTTGTATAATGTTTTGTTTTCTTTATCCAATAAGAATCTAACAAGTCCACATTTCTATTGACAGATGAAGAGACACCGTCAAAAACAATGAAAGTAGATACTCCTAATCCTAACATCATTGGTGGTACGATGCCTGGTGTAGGTTTCCGCCCACAGCAATATCGAATGATGCAGCCTCACATGTATGACTGTGTACTTTATGCCTTCTAGTTCATTATCTTATTTACCAATTATACAGTCTCCTATTTTTGAATCATTCGATGTGCCTGCTATATAACTCAGACTTGAAGCTCATGTAGCTGAGCAACTTGTTTAGCTTGCTGGTTAAATTTACTATTGAATGCTTCAATGAAACGCACACTAATCTTTTTTCTTTCCTTAAGGAACAAAATTGCTAAAGATAGTCTTTACAAAATGCTGTCAGTGCAACATAATATGTTTAGACTGGTTAATATTTGATCTGAAGTCCCCCTTTTCTTGTTTTCCATCCATAACTTCATTTATAGTTTCTGATTTAATGACTCCTTGATATTGATGTTTATTGCAGATATAACCCAGCAGTTCCACCTCATGCTTGGCAAGCTCCTCGTCAGCCCTGGTATCCTCCAGTTTCAGTGCCACCTGGAGGATTACCGCAGCAACCTTTGTTTCCAGTTCAAAATATCAACTCTCTTTCTGCATCATCTCCTGTGCAACCACAACTTCCATTTCAAACAAACCCTCCATCTTCTGCTCCTCTTCCTGTGTCACAGCCGCTGTTTCCTGTTGGAGCCACAGCTAGTATTCCTAACTTATGTTCGGCTGTTGCATCACCTGCACTTGCTGCATCTATGTCTGTCAACCTACAAGGTGATTCTAGTGCTTTTGCTGTTGCATACCCTAATTCACACATTAATGCACTGAACAATTTCCAGGTATCAGCAACCCCAGGAATGAAATTATTCTGTTGCATGCTATTGGGTATTACTAATTATAACCTTTCTTGTATCGATGGAGCATGAAGTCATTGTATTAAAGTAATCTGTTTTTTTCTATTCGTTCACATTTAGTCGATATTCTATACTGATCACTAATTAGTCGTCCATCAAAAAAGTGTTATTTGTTTCAACTTTCAAGTGAAAATTGGCATGTAAAATGAATTTAAATACCCTTTTGCACTTCTGTCTACTAAAGTTTGAGTAAAAAATCTGCTTGCATTTTATTATTTCGTGAATTTTCCAATTTCATTATCAGTAAAAACTCTCTTGGACAAAATCCAAATAGCAGATTTCTTTGGTTATTGTCAAGAACGACATCTGTTGTTGGTTCTAATTTTTAAATAAACTATAAATCTTAGGAGAAAGAGGATTTATGATATCATGATGAGAAGGGGTTGGATCCTGGAGGGATAGTTTTTCTAATCAAATTTATTAAACACACAGCTTTCTACTTTTGTTGAATCAAACATTATCCTGTCTTTTCTCATAATCCTAAGGCATTTGCTGGTCCGGTCAGTTATATTCCTTGTCCCCCGTCTAGATAATTTATAGAATCTGATTACTTGAATCAAATAATGCCTTATTTTCTTGTTCATTTGAGCAACAGGAAATTCACATTCATATGCTTCTGGTCCAAACACTGATGGTCCATCAATTGGACCACCTCCAGTGATTGCAAACAAAGCTCCTGCACCCCAGCCAGCTAACAATGAGGTGTATTTGGTGTGGGATGATGAAGTTATGTCCATGGTAGGTTTTGTTTACCTACTGAGATACAATCTCGTGCTAATTTACCCCATTTTATTGAAAAAATGATCTTACTCTTCTGAAATGTGTGCAGGAAGAAAGAAGGATGTCACTACCTCAATATCTGGTGCATGATGAAACTAGCCAGGTAAGTTGGAAATTTCCCATGTGCTGTTTCAATTAGGATATACTAAACTTTCTGCCTTCTTTCTAAGGTTTGTACGCCATGATATTGGCTGCTGCTTTTCTAAGGTTTGTTTTGTTAACATGCAATCACCATCTTCATAAAAATTGAAATTTGAAAAGACGACCACAATAAATTTCTTAATTTTAAGTGCCACCATCCAGTATGCCGCAAACCCGTCTCTGCTTTTGTGGGCATCAAAAAGGTTCAAGTAGGTATCCGTTTCATTTTATTGTTGGTTTAGCATTACAAGCCTGATAATGTTGTGATTGGTTCAAGGCTTCCTCTATCTTGCATCAAAAAGCGTATGTACTTTCTTGTTGCCTTAAAAACTCGGATCTCTTTTATGTTATTTATGCTTTTAAATGCGTGAATGGGTTGCCAAAGCAAGCATGGCTTCCAGGTCAGCATCCATCTTAAATTCGGCTACAAAACCTATTACAAGCTTTCTTAATTGTGTTTTTTTATGTTTCTTTTGTATCCAGATGAATTCAATTGATGCCGCCATTGATCGTAGAATATCTGAAAGCAGGCTTGCTGGAAGAATGGCATTGTAAGCTTGTTAAACATGGTGTGAAGCTTCTTCAGTTCAAAGCTTGGGAGAGACTTAGAGAGCATCGCATATTATAGACATTTCTTAATAGATATCCATTGAAGACCTTAGGTTTTCAGTAACTTGTGATATTTTTGAATTTATCGTTTTGAGTTATTTGAGCAGAGATCCAAAGAGACCTTGAGGCAGAATTTGAATTTTTAACTTGTTTTTTTGGCCCTTACTAAATACACCCCGCCTCTTTTACCAAATACCGCCCGGTTTCTCGCGTTACGCAAGGGAGAGACACCGCGAGAATTAAAAAAAGGCCCTTACACATCTCTCGCGTAACGCGGGATTAACATTTTGAAATTATGCTATTTTTTGCCAATCTCGCTTTAATTTGCACTCTCTATATTCAGTGTAGTGATATGGTCATGTGACATTTGACTATCAATTAGGAGTTACAACAGTGACCTTCTGACATTTACAATGGAAATTGCGCAGGTATTTTAGTTTCATGAGCTAAGTGCCCAAGTTACATTCTTATCAAAGGGTATTTCTAGCTTTTGTCCTTGAGCCAAAATTTATAAAATGGAAAGAATAAACATCTCATCAAATCTTTGTCCCTCACGCACAATAAAAATCGTTTTTATGAATTACACAAATCGTTTTTATAAACATAATTACCAGAATTTTTAAAAAAATTACCCAAATAAATTATTAAATTTATCCCTCACGAACAATAAAAATCGTTTATCAACTACGCATATAATAGACTGACCTGGGTCTATTTTTTTTCTTCTACCTTAGAGATTTCTGAATAGAATTTTCTCTAGTCTGTTCACCCTCTACCAAGTTGTGGACAAAAGGATTTGAAAAAGCACTTTACCATAACAGACAACATAATTACTCGAAATATGTTATAGTAAACAAGTGTAAGTTAGGCACGTGCCATACACGTATCACGTTTGTAACAGATATGTAAATAGGGGCGCGTGAGAGCGTGTAACAACCTCTTTCGTTAGAAGCTGTATAAAAGCCTCTGTAAACGATCATTCAAGGCATTCACAAAAATTGTAATTCTCTTCCTCTCTTGTCTAATCAAAGAAGTGTTCTTCGTATTGTTCGATTCTCATTCCTCTTCCCTGAGAATCCGCGATCGAGGTAAGAATTTGTTGTTCTTCGTAACATCGGATTCTTTGTTAGGAATTAGCATTAATTCCTTAACAGTGGTATCAGAGCTGTCGACCTAAGGGACTATGGCAGACACGAGATCGCAAGCAGTCATCAGAGAAGCCACCATTCAAGAGGTGGAGGAAGTATTGACGGACAAGTTTGGTGATCTAGCGGGGCGAGTGGCTCAGATTGATGAAAAACTGGACAACAAGATCGCAGAGATGTTTGAGGTGATTAAGTTGTTGACAGAAGGAGTCGCAAATTAGAACAAAGGCAAGGATCGAAGTGGCAGTCCAAATCAGGCATCGGGATCTGGGAATAGGAGTCCAATCTTGAACAATCCAGAAGCCACAGCCACAATTCGACCAAATTTTGTGCAAGAAACATTTGTAAGACCTTCTAACAATGGTTTCAATTATGCTGGTATGACTAGACTAGCAAAATTGGATTTCCCAAGGTTTAATGGAGACAAGGTGAAAGAATGGTTGTTCAAATGTGAACAATTCTTTTTACTTGATCGAACACTTGAGGAAATCAAGATCCAACTTGCTTCTATGCACTTAGATGACCAGGCTGCAAGTTGGCACCAATCTGTGTTGTTGACTGAAGTGGGAATTAGGGGTGATTGGAAAGGATACAGGGAAATGATATTGGAAAGATTTGGTGAAATCTTGGATGATCCAATTGTTGAGCTTAAGAATTTGCAAGAGAATGAGGGAATTCTGGAGTATCATTGTAAGTTTGTGTTGATCAGGGCTAGGGTGAGTCTACCTAAACATTACTTGGTAAGTGCCTACTTGGCAGGTCTCAGAACAGATACTCAGATGCATGTGAAGATGTTTCAGCCAAATTTAGTGAGGCAATGCTTGATGCTGGGGAAATTGTATGAGTCAGCTCATCCAAGGAAGCACAATCCAAGCACAAGTTCTTTCAAGAATCAGATTCAGAATGGAAGGCAGTTTACTCAGGGTAGGAAGGAAGCAATTCCTGAATTCAAAGCAAGTGTGCAACAGAAAGCTCCAGAGAATGGCAACAATGTGAGGAAATTTTTAACTCAAGAAGAGATGAGTGAGCGGAGGGCCAAAGGTCTATGCTACTTTTGTGATGAGAAATATTCACTAGGGCACTTTCTCAAGCACAAAAAGACTCAGCTATACTCCATGGATATTGAAGAGGAGAGCATTGAGGAATCAGATGTGGAATCTGTTGTAGAGGAGGAAAGTAAAATGGAAATTTCAGTCAATGCGGTAGCAGGTGTGTCTGGTTATAGGACAATGAGAGTGAGGGGAATCAGTGGGAAGAGGAGTATTTTTATACTAATTGATTCAGGAAGTACACACAATTTCATAGATAAGGCAATGGCTGAAAAGCTAGGCTGTAGAATGACTCCTATGGGTGTGACCAAAGTCACAGTGGCTGATGGGAGTTCTCTCAATGTCATAGCCAAGGTGGAAAACTTTAAATGGAAGCTACATGAGCATAGTTTCAAGGCTGATGTAATGGTGCTGCCTCTGGGATGTTGTGACATGGTATTGGGCATACAATGGCTAGAAACCTTAGGGCCAGTCATGTGGGATTTCAAGAAATTAGCTATGGAGTTTAAGATTGGCAATAGAAGAGTTGTGTTGCATGGAATTCAGAGTGGTTCTGTTAGAGAGATAAGGGCTAAGAAAGTGAATAAACAGATGGAAAGCACTGCTCAGTTGGCTATGATATGTTCAGAGCAGTGTCAAGAGGAGGAAGAGGAGGTCATTCAACTCAGTTTACTGGGGTCTAAGACAGATAAGGATAAGCCACCTGAATTGATACAAGAGCTAATGAGAAGGTATAATGATATTTTTGAGGCACCCACAAACCTACCTCCACATAGGGATATTCATGACCACAAGATTCCATTGTTAGGAGGAACCAACCTAGTCAACTAAAGACCCTATAGGTGTGCCATTTATCAGAAGAATGAAATAGATAAAATGGTAAAAGAGATGTTGTAGTCTGGGATTATTCAGAACAGTGCTAGCCCTTATGCATCTCCTGTGGTTTTGGTTAAGAAGAAAGATGGTACATGGAGGCTTTGTGTGGATTACAGGAAGTTGAATGCTGCAACTGTAAAGGATAGATTTCCTATACCCGTCATAGAGGATCTGATGGATGAGTTGGGAGGATCAAAGGTGTTTTCAAAGATTGATCTAAGAGCAGGCTATCATCAAGTGAGAATGCATAAGGAAGATACCCATAAAACAGCTTTCAAAACTCATAGTGGCCATTATGAGTACTTAGTTATGCCATTTGGCTTAACAAATGCCCCAACCACATTTCAATACTTAATGAATTCAGTCTTTAGAGAATTCTTAAGGAAATTTGTGTTGATATTCTTTGATGATATTTTGATATATAGTTCTTCAATGAGGGAACATTTAGAACACCTAGAAAAGGTGTTTGAGCTTATGAGAGGAAATCAGTTGTATGCCAAGGCTAGTAAGTGTGCTTTTGTTGTGGATAGAGTGGAGTATTTGGGACACTATATTTCTGCTCAGGGGGTGTCTACAGATCCACAAAAAATAGAGGCAGTGAGGAAATGGCAAACTCCTAAGAATGTCAAGCAGGTCAGAGGATTTTTGGGACTTGCTGGGTACTACAAGAGATTTGTGCAGAATTTTGGAACAATTGCTAGGCCACTTAGTCAATTGCTCAAGAAAAATGCATTTGAGTGGAATTCTGAGACTGAGATGGCATTTGCAACACTCAAAGAAAGCTTTATGTGAAGCTCCTGTATTAGCTTTACAAGAATTCTCAAAACCTTTTGTAGTGGAGACTGATGCATGTGGTTCTGGAATAGGAGATGTGTTGATGCAAGATGGTCATCCCCTTGCTTATATCAGTAGGCATTTGAAAGGAAGACAACTTCATCTCTCCATCTATGAGAAGGAGTTGCTAGCTGTTGTATTTGCTGTTCAAAAGTGGAGACATTACCTCTTGACTGGCCACTTCATTATTAAGACAGACCAGAGGAGCCTCAAGTATTTGTTGGAGCAAAGACTCAACACTCCAATTCAGCAACAATGGCTACCCAAACTCTTGGAGTTTGATTATGAAATACAGTACAAAGAGGGAAAGGAGAACTTAGTAGCTGATGCATTATCCAGAAAAGAGGAATTGCAACTTCTATCCCTAACTCTATCTACCTTTCACTCTGATTTGTTGAAAGAAATACAAGCTAAGTACAACAAAGATAGGCTTATTCAGGAATTGATTGATGAGTTGAAAAAGAATCCTTCATTCAAAAAGAATTACAGTTGGCATAATGAGCTGTTGAGAAGGAAGAGCAAGCTGGTGATTCCTAATGACCCTGTGCTCAAAGATAAGCTCTTACAGTGGTTGCATTATTCTGGCATTGGAGGACACTCAGGGAGAGATGCAACTTTGCAAAGGATGAAAGGGATTTTTTACTGGAAAGGTATGATTAAAGATATACAACAATTCATTAGAAGTTGTATAGTTTGCCAACAAAATAAATATGACACAGCTGCCTACCCTGGACTATTGAATCCATTGAAAATTCATGAGGCAGTGTGGACTGATATTTCGATGGATTTCATTGGTGGCCTACCTATGTCTTTTGGTAAGACTGTCATATTTGTTGTAGTAGATAGAATGAGTAAGGCTGCTCATTTTATGGCCTTAGCACATCCTTATACTGCAGCATCAGTGGCACAGAGTTTTCTTGACAATGTCTTCAGATTACATGGGTTTCCTCAGAGTATAGTGAGTGATCGAGATGCTGTATTCCTTAGTGATTTCTGGAGAGAATTGTTTACATTGCAAGGAGTGCAGCTAAATCTATCTACATCCTATCATCCCCAGACAGATGGTCAAACAGAAGTGGTTAACAGGTGCCTAGAAACTTACCTGAAATGTATGTGTGGTGACAAACCACACCAGTGGAGCAAATGGTTGCCCTTGGCTGAATTCTGGTACAATTCCACATTCCACTCAGCTGCACAAATGACTCCATTTGAGATAGTGTATGGACAAGCACCTCCTACTCACCTACCTTACTTACCAGGAGAATGCAAAGTGGATGTAGTAGCAAGGAGTTTGCAAGAAAGGGAACACATGGTTCAGTTGCTGAAGTTTTACCTCTTGAGGGCTCAACACAGAATGACACAAGTGGCAAACCAACACATAAGTGATAGAGTCTTTGATATTGGGGACTTTGTGTTTGTTAAACTCCAGCCTTATAGACAACAAAGCTTGGCTCAGAGGAATAGCAATAAACTTGCTCCCAAATACTTTGGTCCTTACAAAGTATTAGATAAACTAGGAAAAATGGCTTATAAACTAGAATTTCCTACTAGTTCTAAGATCCATCCAGTTTTCCATGTGTCTCAGCTCAAGAAGCATATTGGCACAGCTACTGCAACAAATACATTGCCTTCTGTCATGCCTAACCAATTTGCTAAGGAACCTGAGGAGATTTTGGAAAGAAGAATGGTGAACAGGCAAGGTAGAGCAACCACTCAGGTACTGGTCAAATGGACACATCAAGGAGTTGAGGAGGCTACATGGGAGTTTCTGTTCGACCTGGAGAAGAAATTTCCATCCTTTAAACCTTGAGGACAAGGTTCTCTGGAAGGGGAAGATCTGTCATAGTAAACAAGTGTTAGTTAGGCGCGTGCCATACACGTATCACGGTTGTAACAGATTTGTAAATAGGGGCGCGTGAGAGCGTGTAACAACCTCTTTCGTTAGAAGCTGTATAAAAGCCTCTGTAAACGATCATTCAAGGCATTCACAAAAATTGTAATTCTCTTCCTCTCTTGTCTAATCAAAGAAGTGTTCTTCGTATTGTTCGATTCTCATTCTTCTTCCCTGAGAATCCGCGATCGAGGTAAGAATTTGTTGTTCTTCGTAACATCGGATTCTTTGTTAGGAATTAGCATTAATTCCTTAACAGCTTCTAAAGAAAGAGGTTGTTACACGCTCTAACGCGTCCCTATTTACAAATCTGTTACAAACGTGATACGTGTATGGCACGCGCCTAACTAACACTTGTTTACTATAACAAAATACGATAAATTACTTGAAATAAATCATTTAATTTGTCCTCTACGCGGTCGAGGACCTAAAAAAAATTGTCCCCAATTGGTGGTAGAATGGCGGAATGACGCTCAATAAAAAAGGCTATTCAACCGGGCAACACCTTTTTTACACCGGGCACCCCCCCTCGTTCGGAACGGGGTTCCGAACGAGTTTTGTAATGTTTTTTTTTTAATATTCTCGTTCGGAATGGTGTTCCGAACGAGACGAACCGGGTTCAAAAATGTGAACCCGGGTTAAAATAATACAAAAAAAATATCCGATTTCTCGTTCGAAATGTCATTCCGAATGAGAATTTTTTTTTAAAAATATTTTTTAATGACGTCATTATTTTTTTTAAATTTATATCGGACCATTCCGAACGAGAAACAAATATTTTTTAAAAAAAATATCCGCGCCAGCTAGCCTTTGGGGTCCAACGGCTATCTGACGTCAGCATTCTCGTTCGGAACGCCATTCCGAACGAGATTACCCGAATATTAATGACGTCATAAATATTTAAAAAAAAAAACTCGTTCGGAATGGGGTTCCGATTCGCGTATTGCGAACCGGTTCGGCATTTATTAAATGGAAAATGATTTTTCCGGACCGGTCTCGTTCGGAACCCCGTTCCGAACGAGAAACAAAATTAAAAAAATAAAATAAATTCGGGCAATCTCGTTCGGAACCCCATTCCGAACGAGAGGGTGCTGCCGGGAGCAAAAAAAAAAGGTGCTGTCCGGTTGAAACCCGTAAAAAAAAATGAAGACTAAATGAGAGGTTTTCCATCAATTAGGAGGATATGACGCCTTGTAATGGGTGGACTACTGAAATGAAGACTAAATGAGAGGTTTTCCATAAACTGAATGAATTGGGACTAGAGCTGTCAAAAGTTAACCGAACCCGAAAAATCGACCGAGTCCGACCGAAAAATTCAGGGTTAAAACCCGAAAAATTAAACCGAAAACCCGAATAAACCCGAACCCGCTGAACCCGTAATTTTTTGGGTTCGGGTCCGGTTAACCCGGCAGGTCAAGGGAATTGGGAAAGGAAAGCGCGCGGATGCCCGGGAATTGGGAAAGGTGAAATAATTGGGGATAAAATCTGAGAAAGCACAAAACCCTAAAGCAAGGCACCCCCCTTCGTCTTCTCTGAAATTTATGTGAAATTTCTGAGAAAGCACACGGCTCTTCAATCTCACCTCAATACCTCATCCATGGCTTCTCTGAAATTTCTGTACCTTTCCCTCGTCTCCCCCCTTCTTTGAGTCTCTCTACTGGAATCCTCGACCTCTCAAGCAAGGCAAAACCAGTTTGAGATCCCTTCAGCATCCACCGCACTTCGAGCACCCAGACGGGAGAGAGAAACAGTTATCGCCAAGTGCAGAGGAAGACGAAGCTTTCAAGATGGTACTCTCATATAATTTTACTGAAGTTTTATGAGATCTTCTCGGTTTGTTGGTTTGGTGTTCTGATTTTTTTTTTGTTGATTGTGTTTCTATGGCAGTCGCTTATTGCAAACGAAGAATTCCAGCACATTCTTCGTGTGTCGAACACTAACGTCGATGGTAAGCAAAAAATCATGTACGCCCTCACTTCGATCAAGGGTATCGGTCGCCGATTCTCCAACATTGTTTGCAAGAAGGCTGATGTCGACATGAACAAAAGGTATCGTCCCTAAAATCATATTTTTATAATGTTTGCCAGATTATATATTTCAATGTTTTTGTTGATAAGTTGTTTATTAGATGTTTCCTATACAATTGAGTCATATGATATTCGTATGTTGTTTAGTTTTTATCATTGTAGGAGTAATTGTTTGTTCTGTTGTATATGAATATGATTAACGAAATGCTTGATGTTTGGACTTTCTTAAATGGTGCCTTGCTCTAGTATTTAGACTCTACTTGCTGCAAAAAGATAGAATCTTTTTCTTAAGGTCTCCTGTAATTGATGCAAACTGCTATAAGAATATAACTATAAAACACTGAATTGATATCCTGCATTGGATAATTTGTTGTTTGTTTGCTTGCTTGTTTGTTTTTGTTTTCCTATGTTTCTAAGGGCTTCTTACTGAATCTGTATTCCTTTTGAATGGTGTTGTACCTATGTCTTGATCTTCTACACGTCCATTTATGTTGAGCTTGTTCTGAAGCTGTTAACTGTTTTGTATATAGGGCTGGTGAGCTCTCTTCTGCAGAGATCGAAAATCTGATGACCATTGTGGCCAACCCAAGGCAGTTCAAGATCCCAGATTGGTTTCTTAACAGGAAGAAGGATTACAAGGATGGAAGATACTCCCAGGTTAGTTTTTTGTGGACTATTTTCCAAGTTCTAATTTACAATGGTTTATTGACATGTTCATATAATTGAGCAGATGCTGCAAACCAAGAAATACATGGACTTGAAGTTCCACTTTCCGTGGACAAGGACAACAATGAAGGTGTAGAGCTGGAGGACTGAACTTGGAAGAATCGAAAGAGTTTCAAAATGTTGTATTTTTGCTCATCTAGGACTAGGAATCTAGAATGATAAACAATTGGTATTGTATTTTCTTTTGTTGGCTCTAGTGTCAAATCTGTCTCTGTTTGCAGATGTTTTTGGATGTCTAAACTAGTGTGTTGGCTTTGCTTGTACTATTTTCTGGTGCCATATTTCTGGCTTTTCTCTTATGTTAAATCAGGTTGTTTGCTGGTGTTGCTCAGATATTACGTTTTGATCATTATATGCAGGAAATCCATCAATTTGGGCAGCTCCAGTAATCATATTCTACAAGCCAAGTAAATACCATTAATGTCCTGATTTTTGTTCAAAAAGAGAATTGATTTATATATTTTAAGTTTGTAACACTTAAAATAGTAAACACAAAAAAAATGAACACAAAGTTAAAAATAAAATTGACGTTAAAAACCCGTTGGTTAACCCGAACCGCTCGCTAACCTGTATGACCCGACCCAACTTGACCTGCTACCCGAAATTACCAAACCCGAACTCAACCCGAACCCGAGATAACCGAACCCGAACCCGACCTGACCGACCTGTTTGACAGCTCTGATTGGGACATACTTGCATCACAAAAAGTTCGGGTTGCAACCGGTCCATTTTAATTTGGTTTCTCGTTCGGAACCCCGTTCCGAACGAGAACGGTCCATTTAAATAATTTCCATTAAATAAATGCCAAACCGGTTCGACACTCGTTCGGAACCCCGTTCCGAACGAGGAATAATTTTTTTTTTTTAATATGACGTCATATTCCTCGTTCGGAATGGGGTTCCGAACGAGGAATAATTTTTTTTTTTTAATATGACGTCATATTCCTCGTTCGGAATGGGGTTCCGAACGAGGAATAAGTTTTTTTTTCACATCTCGTTCGGAACCCCATTCCGAACGAGGAATAATTTTTTTTTTTTAATATGACGTCATATCTCGTTCGGAATGGGGTTCCGAACGAGATTCGGCTATATTTTTTGAAAATGCGAACGGCTATATTTTGACGGAGTCTATAAAATCGGAGTTGTATGACCAAATTATCAAACCCAATCGGAAGAAGCACAAAAAATGACGTCTGAAAGCGATTCAACTAATTCTTCAAGGGCAGGTAGTTGGAAAGAAGGACGGGAGTGTTCTTCTAGTGAGACGTCGGTGGAGGAGGAGGTTGATTTGTCTGCGCCGGTAGATGATACATATTTCCAAGTAAGTACCTGTAAACCCTTTTTTATAGCATTTCATTAGAATTTATTCTATTCATATGATATGTATTGAAATTTGAGTAATTTTAAATAGGGATACTGTAGTGATGAGGAATATTTAAGAATCGACTATAGTGCCCATTTTCCGACTAGTGAGAGATTTCCTACTATGGATCTTCTGAGAGAGTGGGTTAAAAAAGTCGGTTATGAGTTATGTATGGTTATCACCACGAAATCATCAATGGCCAACAAGAGGATATTTCTGCACTGTGAGCAATCCGGTAGTTATAGAAAACATCGAAAGAATATTAATCTTGAAGGTGATGTAGCAGAACCATCGTCGCAGCGTAGCAATCTTAGTAGGTTAAGGAAGAACAATTGTCCTTTTATGCTGAGAGGATATTATCGACGAGCAACTCTTGTTGAGCTGGCTGGGTGGATACTAAAAGTTGAGAAGGCATGTCACAACCACTGTCTTTCCAGCAGCTTGATTGGCCATGCATTTTCTTCGAGGATGACGGGGGAGCAAAGACGAAAAATAATGATTGCATCAACGGCCGGGGCAATGCCGAAGGTTATTTATACACAGTTGCTTCAAGAAAATCCGACTTCCACAATATCAAGGAGGCAAGTGTACATTGTGAGGGAAAAGGAGAGGAAGAAAGCATTGGCAAATCTAACCGTGACCCAGTGGTCATTAGATTTTCTCCATCAAAGACGTTATCATAAAGACATTGACTACGAGACGAATCCAGAGACTGGGGAGAAAAAGTTGTCAGCGCTTTTCATATCTCATCTGGATTGTCAACATTTGTTGAGAATGTTCCCTCGGGTGGTGATCTTGGACGCGACGTACAAGACCAATAGGTACACTAAATTTCATTATTATGACTTCATTCACCGTTTTTGAATTATAATTATTAAATTTGAAATTGATAGGTATGGTTGGCCGTTACTTCAGTGTGTTGGTTTCAATTGCACCAACTATACATATTGTATTGCACTAGCGTTCATTTGTCGTGAGTCAGCCCCATACTATGCATGGGCATTGAAACGGGTCAAGTATTTGTTTCGTGCACTCGAAGGACCGGATTGCATCATGTCTGATCGAGAGCTGGCAACAATTAAGGCGGTTGACCATGTATTTCCTAGTGTGCGTCATATGCTTTGCCATGTCCACGTTGATCGGAATGTTAAGGCATTTGCTAAATTGAACAACCTGGACGAAAAAAGTGCATCTGCTAGCGTTCGACGGGTGATGCGGTCTCACACAGAGAAGCAGTATGAGGAGAGACTTGATCACTTCCGGAAAACATGGAGGAATGGTCATCTTGTACAATATGCTGAGAGCACATGGTTTACTCCCCATAAGGAAAAACTTATAGCTGCGTATTGCGATGATATACGCCATTTTAGCACAAGAACGTCTAACAGGTAAGATATTTGAATTTGTTTTTAACGAGAATGATCATGACATTCGGTTGGCTAAAATGTTTAACATGTACAATGTTGTTGTCAGGGTTGAAGGTCAACACTCGATGTTGAAGCATATGTTTGATTCAGCTGTTGGAGGGTTCGACACTTTAGTGCAACACATTGACAATATGTTTGTCGATCAGCACCGTCGAATACGGGCCGAGATGGAAATGTCCAACCATACTAGCCCGAAGGAGATACAAGACGGGCCTCGGTGGATCAAGACTATTTTCATGCGCATATTGAGGAAGTGCTCCGACATGTGTTTGAGAATGCTACTGAAAGAAGTCCTTAAGGCAAAGGAGGGAAAGATATGTGGCCCATGTGAGGATCCTTGGTGGGAATCAACACTCGGATTGCCTTGCCCACACAGGATTACGGTGTTTGTAGAAGAAGGAACGCCATTGTTGCCGAGCGACATTGATATCTTCTGGAAGCAGATCAAGTGGGAAGGAGTGGAATTGAAAGACTTCGACTCTGACGACGACGTGCAATTGACTGCAGATAAGGTTCTTATGGATGATTTCTTTGAAGGGGTGTTTACCGGTAACGTTGATGATTTCGATATGAAGAGGATGGATGATAAGTGGCGTGAGTGCAAGGATCCTTCTTCGGTTGATGTCCAGGACCCCCCTCGGGGAGAGACGAAGAGAGGAAGGCCTAAGATTCATGCGAAGAAGACGGGTACAAAGCGAGATCCGGGTTGGGATGAGAGGGCTCAAGCTAAGAAGGATAAGGAGAAGGCAGAAGCAAGGAAAAAGGGGATGAAAGAGGAAGAGGGTGCAACTGTGCCACCGAAAGCCGATTCACAAAAGAAATCGTCTGTTGCATCCAACAGAGCTTCAAGCGGGGCGACGACCGTAAAAGGGAGTGCAACTAAACCACCGAGGGCAAGAGGAAATGCTAGATCGAAATGTAGCGGTGGCAATTCAATCATTTATCTCGACTTCGACTGGGGGATAGATAATATAGACCTTTTCATGCTCGCATACATAGCTGTTGTGGAGAAAGTAGGTGATGACGGTCATTGTGGTTATCGATCCCTCGCTCGCTTACTAGGTAAACCAGAGCAACAGTACGTTGAAATCCGATTTGATCTTTCAAAGCACCTCCAACAAAACGGGCATATGTATCATGAGATGCTAGAGGGTTTCAAGACTATCCCGCAACTCATTCGAGAAGTGAATCACATTCGATCGCCATGCTCTCCTGAATTCTGGATGTGTACACCTACAATGGGATTGGTATTTGCCACGAGGTATCAAGTTGCACTAGTGGTGTTATCATGGTTTGGTCCTTGTACATGTCTTCCGATGTTTGCTCCTCCCGGTTCAGAGCCTCCTACCACGGTGTTCGCCATTCCACATGTAGGCAGACGCAACCATTACGTACCGGTACGCATCGATATTTTCCGCTCTTGTACCTTATTTCACATATGTTTTTTAGCATACAATAACAATTTTGTGTTGACAGATTTGGTTGGTTGATGACAATTGTCCAATTCCACCCCCTCCAAGGCAGTGGAGTATCTACAAACAGCCATCGGTGGACGGATGGGAACAGCGCTTTCAGAGTAGATTCGACAACTACGTATCCGAGAGAGAGTTTCATGGTGGCGGTCCCATAATGACCTAAATCTTGTATTTGTTTGATTAATGTTCGTATTAAGTATGTTGTTTGTTGACTTGATTAATGTTTGTTGAATTATATATGTTTGTTTAATGTTTTGGTGGACAATTTATAAATGTTTGAGTAATTTTTTTCCAGAATGATGTCAACATAATCATAGAAGCATTAATATTGAAACAACAACACAATTGAAAAAGAACAGCACGAGTACAACGCAGACGGTGAACAACTAACGATACAAGAAATTAAAAATACTTAATTCTCTATTTGTTACGTGTTGCTGCCAATTCTGCAGCAAGTGCAGCGTTTTCCTCCATGAGCTCGACGTTTTTGGCTTTCAGTTCATCTATTTCGTTGGCCCATTCTTTTGTTCCAATCCTCAACAGCTCCATCCCTTCCTCAATTCCTTCAGCCTTTGACCAGTTGCATAAGTTGTCTGCATTTAGTTCTTCAATAACGACCCTTGCACGACCTGTGTATGGTGGATCGATCCAATGTTTGTATTTGCACCCTTTCTCTTCCTCTTCTTCAGTAAGAGCATCCCAACATGCATCCAGGCATCCCCAAAATCTTCTCCCATAGTTGACCTTGTCCCACTCTATTTGTTCGGTACACATATGCACTGTGGGCTTTTTCTGACACCAACACAATTTCGGACCAGGATCCATTGTCGAGGAAGAGGCGGGAAATAGAGTTGGACGATTTGGATACATATCGAAATTTGAGGAAGGAAATTTGAGAGAAAATAAATATAATGGAATGATAGTGAATGTGTGTTTGAAATGGTTTGTTTTGGAGGTATTTATAGACGAAAAGATAAGATCTGTGACGGAAATATCTGACCGGGTCCCACACCATCTCGTTCGGAACCCCATTCCGAACGAGATGCTGACGTCAGCATCTCGTTCGGAATGGGGTTCCGAACGAGATGGTGTGGGACCCGGTCAGATATTTCCGTCAGATCTTATCCCAAACAGATCTTATCTTTTCGTCTATAAATGGCAGCCATGCGGTGAGTCCCGGATTTTCATCTATATCTATGTCCCGGATTTCTTTAACGTCATAACCGTGCAAACCAATGCCGCCTCTAAATATTAACCCGATACCGCAAGATGACGATCATGTAGTTGAAGATGGTGGTGAAGATGATGAAGACAGCGAAGGTGAAGACGACGGTGAAGACGAAGGTGAAGTCGAAGGTCAAGGCGAAGGTGAAGTCGAAGGTGAAGACGAAGGTGAAGACGAAGATGAAGACGAAGGTGAAGACGAATCGGAAGAAGAACATGAAGATGATTATGATGACGTTGAAGAAGATGGTGAGGAAGATGATGATGATGATTAGAAATGGTCACGTTTATATACTTTGTAATGCTCAGTTGTGTTGTCTTGTTACAACAAAGGACATCAATAAAGAAATTTCTAGTAGTCGATAGCCAACAAGGAAGAGAGGCAGTTCGCTCTTTCTTGAGAGCGTTTTTTTCTGTAACCGTAATGAGTTTAATGTGAAAGCTAATTACTGTATACTTGTGGTGAGGAATGGAAATAAACACGATGTTTAATAAATTTTTAAATGTGAAAGTTACCCGCTAATCAAAATTATTTACCACTCCGTAATGCTACAAGCCTATAACATACTCCCTTTGTTTCTATTTATTTTTCATTTAGAGTTTTTCATATATATTAAGAAAATAATTAGTATTGTATTAATCTTAATATATTATAAAATTAGGGGTTTTTCCAATTAATCCCACTACATTTAACGCCGTTAACACTTAATCAACGAAAATGAAACATAATATCCACAACACATGGAACATAATATTCATTAAAACTTAAACAACAAATACAACGATTCAAATCCTCCAATAAGGTTCCGACTCGTGACCCACGTTATCTTCCCAGTCATAACGCCCTCCTTGTTGTTCCGGAGGGGCTTGTCCCGCACCCATCCTTGCCCGCTCCCATATAGAATGTGTGGCTCTCTCTTCTGCACTCCTGGACGACTCTGCTTGTGACATCCGTTGAGTTTGAGCGACCTCCTCAGCTGTAGGCGGATCGTCGATACTGAGCATCCGAATGTAGGCATCCAAATTCTCCAGATTTGCAATCCCCTGTTGTCGATGTGTCCGCATAATACCGAGTGTCGTCGATACACGCTGCAATACCAACAAATAATTAGGAGATGGGTCATATAGAAAACACAATACCAACAAATAAAATAATATAAGAATTACCCGGTTGAAATCGAGGGTAAGGATCGGGTTCGGGTTACGTGGCGGTCGAGGTTTTGCCGGGGCGTTTGGGCTCACATATGGATGTGAGACTTGAGCAAACCAATCGAGGTAAGCATCCTCAGCATCCCAAGGGATAAGAGCTGGGGGGCTGGACAGGATGTACGAACACAGGTTGTGATAACGCTGGTCCCATCTATCCCATTCCGGGCCATACCGTACAGTGTATTCCCGGCCACCTCGCATTGATTTTGGCGGACAATAATACTCCACTGGCTCGGGGACATCCAAAGGTCGGGACTGACGGCGACCGAACTGTCTGCAAAACCGATCAGGGTTGTACATCTCCATAATGTCAAAGCACCGGATCCCACCACGATAAGTGGCCACTCTATGACGCCCTTGCGGTCCCACGTCCAAATCCGGATACGGCATCCAACACACCTACAGAATTAGGTTATAACAATTAATAACAATATTGAAAACAAAAAAATTGGAATGACATTTAGACGAATCACTTACATCTTCCGGTGCATACTCATCCAAGATGCGCCTGTACTGTTGTAGAGTCCTTTTTTGCCTCAGCGGGGCCCGTCCAGTGGAATAGCGGGACACACGAGCAGTAGCTTCTTGGGAGCTCAAATCCAGGTTTGGGTTCCCAGGAAAATACGGGAAATGTAACCAAATCCAAATCTCAAGAAGCCTTACGCAACCAGAAAATTGGACGCATCTCGCCCTAGATGCTATACCCAGCTGCTTGTACAACAATGCCAAACAACCTGTACCCCATGCGTACTCATGTATCCTGTTCGGATCCTCTAGTAGCGGCAGGAAGCATGTGTCTAACAGGTTGGAGGTCTTGTTCACGAACAAAGACTGCTGAATTAGGTGCCACAAAAAGCCGGTTGCAATAGAGCCCGGATCGGATCTTCGAGAGTTGATCATCGAGACAACGTGGCAAAAGAATTCCCGCTCGCCGACTTTCCCCCTACCTATGAACTTGACCATCTTTTTCTCCTCATCGTCAAACGGGTTGTCCAGGTCAACGCCAAACAAATAGGAGAACAATTGGGCACACTGCGCTGAATCTGCATCTAGACCCAAATGTGTCCATGGCGTGGTGACAGCACCCCCGTCAATAGGCAGCTCCAGAATCTCCAAAACGTCATGGAGACCGATTCCAAGCTCCCCAAAGTTCAGATGAAATGTGTTCGTCTCAGGGTGCCACCTTTCCACGAATGCAGAAAGAAGGTTGTGGTCCACATTCCAAAATTTACCCTTAAGGATGTGAAGCAGCCCCGACTCCTGGGCAATAGCAAACCATGATTCTGGCTCCGGGTCGGTAGGAATTCTAGGAAACCATAGCTCGAAACACTTCTGCCTTGTCTGCGCCTTTAGCTGACGGGGGGCACTTTCATCGGGATTCGGATGTATCCAAATCTCATGAGCAATGTGTTGCCCATAACGAGTCAATATAGTACCCTCGTTGAGTCCTGGAAGAGGAGGAGCCGCAGCAGCTTCTGACTGCATCGGAGCAGGACCTGACTCCCGAGTCTGTCGGGATCTACCCCGCGAAGAACCTGACCCACTCGGAACATCTGGGTTAGGTGGGTTCCTAACCCCCGCAACACTTGACCCCCGGGAACCTGACTGTTGCGGTCTATCACCACGCGATCTTCTATCCCCCCTCCTCTCAGAAGCAGTGATTCGCCTATCACCCAAATTTCTGTCTTCTCCAACTCTGGATCGGATATTTCTAACTACCTCCTAGTTTTAACGAAATACATACAAATTTACCATCGATTATTATAACTAAAGTCCATATATGCGATTTTAAGTAGTTTTCAACCTTTTTGGTATTTTCTAAAAAGTGTTGATACGCTTTTCACATGCATTAAACTAATTCTTTTTACCATGCATTGCAGTTAATATTGAAATGAAGCGTTTTCCACTATAAACTAATTTTAGCATGCATTTGAAATACAATTGAGCATTTTCCACTATTTCTACAAAATTAAGCGTATTTCAGGTTTTTAGAAATACTAACCGACTCCGTGTTCCGTCTCCGACGTGCTGCTCGGACATCCTCCTCCGCTTGCTCCGGCTCTTCTTGAGGCGTTGCTCCGCCTGTAACAGTTGCATCCCAGAACATGTGTTGTTGATGCCTTTGAAGATCACTCAAAGTGGGGGTGGGGAGGTTGTAAGTACTACTACTTGCTCCGTCTATGTTGAAAAAATCACTACCAACAGAACCACCGTAACTTGCATTCGGAACACCATAACCCGACCACCATTCGTTTCCTACGTAAATTTCTTCATCTGCAGCCGTCGGATCAGAAAAAAAAGGATTAGGAGGAGTTCCGGCCATTATCGAGATGAGAGAAAGCGTTTTTTGAAAGATTTAGAAGGGAGCGTTTTTTTGTAAGATTGAGAAGAGAGCGGATTCGAGTGTGGTTCGGAATGGCATCCCGAACGAAATATATATAGGCAAAAGCTGACGTCAGCTAGCCGTTACGGTCCAACGGCTAGCTGACGTCAGCTTTTTTTTAAAAAAATTATTCTCGTTCGGAATACCATTCCGAACGAGAATGATTACGTCATCATACAGATTTTTTTTAAAAAAAATATGACGTCATTAAAAAATTATTCTCGTTCGGAACCCCATTCCGAACGAGAATAATTTTTTAAACCGGGTTTTTTTTTGTATTAAATGAAACCCGGTCCATGGACCGGGTTCACAAATAACCTCGTTCGGAACGGTGTTCCGAACGAGAATATTTTAATAAAAAAAAATTACATAACTCGTTCGGAACCCCGTTCCGAACGAGGGAGGTGCCGAGTGTAAAAAGGGTGCTGCCCGTTTAATCGCCCAAAAAGTTTCAACTATAACAATTCTGCCAACGGATTCATTTTATATAAATGATATTCATACAGGCTATTTCTGATGAAAAATATATCACAAATTCACAATTCCAGCCACGCAGAAACTAATACTCCGTACCAAGGAAAGACAACTGATACAAAACATTGTTACGCACTTCAAATTCTACTTTTAAGTCAAAGCACTATGATAAAACAACGTTAAATTAAATCTTGTAACAAGGTTGAGGCTATAAATGAGGCGTCTATTCTTTTTCTTCTACCTCAGTCTTTTCGTTTTCCTTGTCTTCTTCCCCGTCGTCATAGAACTCTTCCAAATCATCGTAGTACACTTCATAGCCATCATCATCATAGTACTCTTCGTCGTCTTCAACGTCTAGTCCATTGAGCAGAGCGTTTCTTGATGATTGTGGTCCCATTAGGGACTCTTGAATCCGATCCCGGATTGCAGTTCCCTGACAGTAGAGGAAAAAAAACGAAAAAGTGAAGTTATAGATTGTAGATTTTAATCACCTAATTATGTAGGAAAGAAATGTATAGTTATATTCATGCACCAACCATCTTATGGCAGCCTTCTTCAAACATCTCAAGAAATCCAGCAACCCATCGGTCAGCATTTTCAACCCATTCATTGCGATGCACACCAGCAGTTTTTGCAACAATTTGAATCTGCAAATTTACAAGTAATCATACAATTCAGACAGAAGACAAGAAGAGATAATATTTAACTTATGAATTTCCATTATAGAATTCTAAACCCTTTGCTACTAACATGCAGGATAATAAAACATTCTAAAAAACCTCCACAGAAGATTCAAGTGCTATTGACTATTTTGACCATGAACAACAAATGCGACAATGACAAGCATAAGTTGGTGTTTCAGCTGTTGTCTATACAGATAACATATACCTATACAAGTATATAACCATAGATAGCATACTTTTTCATCTGTTATATAGCCTTAAACTAAATGGGTGAGAAAAAGAAAACTGAGTATGCAACATACATAAAAAGAGAAATCAGTATATTAACTAGTTGATCAATATCTGGGATTAATTCCTTCTATTTCAATAATATGTTGTCTCAACTGAGTTATGCCAGCATAATGCGATACATCCGAAATACGAAGTGATACTGAAGCTACTCCAATTCTAAATAAGTCCTTGATCTTTCCGTTAGATTCCTTACAACGCTTAGCAAAATTTTGTAGAAACAAGTTTCTGTGAGGACCTTCCCTGTATGAAATTTCAGTTTTAAGGAAATATAAGTTGTAGAATTACCTTTTCACCAACTTTTTCTTGATGCTCCTTAACTTTCTCATGTAGCTGCTTTAGCCTCATATTAACACGCAGGCGTTTTTCCTAAATGGAAGACATTTATATATAAATGTTAACTCAGGCCAAAAAAAATTGTGAGTAAGGGAGAATGTTCTGCTGAAGGGTCTACCTTTACAAAGCTAAGATTAAGCTCTTTTCTTGTATATCCTCTATCCAAGTTACGCATTACATATTGATTATAGTCCTTGACAATCCTCATTATGATATCAGATGTTGAAATCCCCTCCGTCCGTTTGGTTTCCTTAAATTTCCCGACGGATTTAACCTGCATTTAAACAGCAAAATTAGATCCAATACCCTGATGCGCAAAGGTAGAGAGCAAACCATCAATATGAATAAGCGAATGTTTACGCGAAACTCACATATTCGTAAACATCATTCCCAGCTCCACTGGTATCAGCGTAGCTGTACAGTATACACAACAAACAAATTAGCTTTTGCTTGAGATACAAAATGATAAACCATCGCGTACAAAAAAGAAATGTGCATAGCACAATAAACCCTAATAGTAGATAGAAAAAATGGAAAGTAAGCAGTTCAAATTGGCATATATACCATATGACAGCATAGGAAATTTAAAAAAAGAATAATATCTTGGCGGTTTAGTGAAAGTCTTACGGAAGACCATAACGACAAAATTCAATTGCTAAATGCTACATCATATTCAATTAATGAAAAAGACAGGTAGATGAGTAGATTGTTTCCATTTGTAAGACTTGATAGTAGGTAGGAAAAATTCAAATGAAAGCACATGAACTTGGCACATAAAACATATCATAGCAATTAAATTTATACAAAAACAGATTCTGAATTTAGTTACGGTTGACTTACGGAAGAGCATCATGAGCCACAAAATCTATATTATGTTTGTCAAGAAACTCTTTTGAGAGGACCCATGGTGCATCTGGAATAACTTCATCGACCCATCTGCACCAATAATGGACAATATATTAAAAGAAATTCATAAAGAAACAAAGTCTACTGTGCTAAATATACTCCTTACAAATCACAGATAACAATTTTAACCAAGCTCTTCAGTGAAAGAGAAATAGTTGATAAAAAAGGTAGCAAAACCAAACTTGCAATGTCGAAGAGATTCATATCGCTCTGCATCGTTCATCACAGTTTTACCCTTATACTTGTGCGTGGTGTCATCATTGCAACAGCCCACAAGCAAGTAAGTATTTGGAAATCTGCAAAAGCAAACTTTTCACATCAAAATTCAACCCCAAACCGCCACTGCCTCCACCCCCACAACATCTTCAAGAAAATCATTCGCCTATGAATTTGACAAATTAGAGCGGAACACTGAATTACAACGTAATTTCCACCGATATAAACTACAGATCCCATCAATAAGAGTACTGAATTAATCGATTCGACCCAAAAAAATAAAATGCGCAGAAAAGAGGATCCGTAAAAAAATCAAACATCAGATCGAAACAAAATCAGATCAAAGACAGAACTGAAGGCAATTAAAACAATAAATCCAGAAAGCGAAGGAAATTGCTGAAAAGAGAAGAAGACTGACGATTTTTTGGCTTGTTCAAGGGAACGAGCATGGCCGAAGTGGAAGAGATCATAGATTCCATCGGCGTAGACTCGGACTGGGCGATCGGAGGGCGGTGGATTGGAATTCGAATGGGCGTTGCTCTCCTCCATTCGATCTTCTTCTCTTCTCCTCTCCTCTGTGTCGTTCGTCCGTTCGTTGTATTTCTCCGTTTCCCGTCCAAGTAAAATTCGAGAGACTGTTTCCGCATGAAACTGTTGCTCTTTTAAAAAGAAACAATTTGGGGCTGCGGTTAGCCAATTTTATTTGATACCACGATTTTAACAATTTTATCTTTTATCGATACATATACAAAAACAAAATAGAGCGGTCTTTTATCACATGTCGCCCTTACATTCAATTAACTTATGTATAAGCCTCTAGGCTATGTCACCTCATCTTCTACATCACCTCCATGTCATTAGTTTTTATCTTTTGTTATATATATCTTTAAAAAAATAGATTAAATAATGAAAACAAAAAGATATCTAATAAACTATATCTTTATTTTTATCTTTTACCAAATTATAAAATTAAAAAGATAAAAAAATGATTATTTTATCGTTTTTTATTTTTTTTACCAAATTATATCTTTGCTAAATGCACACTATTCTGTGCGGTAACAGTTGCAGTACACTTCTGTGCGTTAAAGATTACCGCACCAATAGACTCCGGGGCATTGTTGGAAATTTTTCTGAAACCTATACGACGCTGGTGCGGTAACAATTACCGCACAGATCTGTGCGTTAACAATTACCGCACCATATTAATACGAGATTAACCCCAAAAAAACAGATTTTGATTAACTTAAACACATGTGCGGTAAGAGTTACCGCACAGGAATTTTTTTGTTTTTAATTAATAATTTTTTTTAAAAAAGTATTAAAATACTAATATCCTGTGCGGTAACACTTACCGCACATGTTTAATATATTAAAAAAATATATAATATGGTGCGGTAAGTGTTACCACACCAGTTTTAAGTAATTAAAAAATAATAAATTGGTGCGGTAAGTGTTACCGCACCAGTTTTAAGTAATTAAAAAATAATAAATTGGTGCGGTAAGTGTTACCGCACCAATTTAGGTTATATCCCCGACCTTTCTTCCTCCTTCCCTCTTTCTGCGTTTTTTCCTCCGCCGCCACAATTCTTCCTCCGTCCATTTTCCCGTCGATTAAGCCACCAAATCCACAAATTGATGATGGATTCGAGCTCCCCCGAGCAAGCCGCATCTTCTGGGCCCAAAAATCCGGCCGGAGACGAGGGTCCAAGCTTCCCGCCGACGGCAGCTCTTCCTGCGGCGACGACGGCGACTCCGTGGCTGGCTGTGGAGGATGAAGACGAGGAGGAAGCCGAGGTGCCACTGATTTACAGTGGTGGTGCCCGGAACTGGCCAAAATCCCGAGCCCGACGAGATCCCGTACCCACAGCCCGACCCGACCCGATCCCCGAAGCCCGACCCGACCCGATTCCAGAAGCCCAACCCGACCCGACCCGATACCAGCAGCCCAACCCGCTCCGAGGCCAAGAAACCGAAAGCGACCCATCCAAAACGTCGGTCCCGGGTACGCTACTCGAGCAAATAGAAGGTTGAATTCTCAAACCGAGGCGCAACCGGAAGCTTTTTCGACTCCCGTAGATCTACATCAAGTATGTATTTTTATTAAATATTCTATAACTTTTGTAATGTTTTTAAATTGTTTAATTATTTTATTTCGTAACGTTATGAAATTATTTAATAAGTAATTTCATAACGTTATGAATTTAATAACATTTGATAACATTATGAAATTTTTAAATAAATTTCGTAACGTTATCAATTTATTTAATTTAATTAATTTATTAAATTTATAACGTTGTGAAATTAGTTATTTAATTTCATAACGTTATGAATTTAATAATATTTGATAACGTTATGAAATATTTAAATAAATTTCGTAACGTTATCAATTTATTTAATTTAATTAATTGATTAAATTTATAACGTTATGAAATTAGTTATTTAATTTCGTAACGTTATAAATTTATTTAATTTATTTTATAACATTATGAAATTAATTTATATGGTAACGTTATGAAATTAAGTAATTATTGCGTAACGTTATGAAATTAAGTAATTTATTGTGTAACGTTATGAAATTAAGTAATTTATTGCGTAATGTTATGAAATTAAGTAATTTATTGCGTAACGTTATGAAATTAAGTAATTTATTGCGTAACGTTATGAAATTAAGTAATTTATTGCGTAACGTTATGAAATTAAGTAATTTATTGCGTAACGTTATAAAATTATATTATTTGGTAACATTATGAAATTAATTAATTTATTCGTAACGTTATGAAATTAATGAAATTTTATAACGTTATGAAATATAATAATTTCATAATGTTATGAAATATAATAATTTCATAATGTTATGAAATATGACATTCTATATTGTAAAATTAATGAATTAATTATTTTATGAAATATGACATTGTTCTTCTCTTATTTTGTAACGTTATGAATTATTAGTATATAAAGTATTGAAATTAGGCGAATTATAACGTTAATTTCGTAACGTTATGAACAAAATGTTTAGAAATTAGAGATGATTTTGATTAGGATTGACGCTACAACAACTGTTTGTAACGTTACGACGTCATGGAAAAGACGTTTTTGAATTTGACGTTATTTTTGTAACGCTATGAAAATAACGTTACGCTATAACAACAACATTAGGGGGTGCGAGATACGATGGCTTCTAGTGGTTTTGTTCCGGGGGCTCCTGTTGCTGCAGAGCGTGTTAGGAGGACGGAGATTACAGCGTCCATACGTCAGAGTTTTGCTACTGCTCGAGACCAGATGAATGCTTCTAGTTCGACACCCACTGATGGTACTGGTGCACTTACAGATACTGGGGCAGTTAGGGATTGTGGTCTAGATGTTGATCCGTCTGCTGATGATGAGGGTTACAGTGAGAGTGAGGAGGAGGATATGGACGTCGATGATACAGCTGTTGATTTGGATGATGATATGCTGGGAGACGGTGAGGGTTTAGGTACAGATTATATTGTATCTCATCCCGAGATACCGACAGATCAACTTAGGAGAGACGACCCTCCTATTATTTCAGAGGATTATGCTGGTATGGGGCCTTCATCGCCAGCTCCTACAGATTTAGGTCCTTCGTCTCCTACGCCAGATGTACCACCTCCCCCGACTGTACCACCTCCCGATGCAGATCCTGTACCACCTCCTGCTGTACCTTGGATGCCCGGAGGTCCTTTTACAAATGAGTTGTTGAAGAGTTATGAGACGCACATCGCCAGGGCTATTTATGAGCTTACAGTTGTTGATCCTCCCGCACCTGTGATTCCAGCTGGCCCCCGTCCTCTTCCTCCATTTATACAGAGACAGCGAGGAGGCCGAGGAGCTCAGGCAGATGATGATGTTGCTGATGCAGACGCTGCTGATCCTCCAGCACGAGGTGGACGCGCTCCACGCGGAGGACGAGGACGTGGACGTGGACGTGGACGTGCTGCAAATCATGCTGATTTTCCACAGCCTGCTGATCTTCCAGAAGGCGAGGCTCCTCTTGATTTGGTATGTATTTGAACTATAATGTTCATATGTGAAATATGAACGGCATTCTGTAGAAGTAACCGTGTTATTTTTTTACTTTTTTTCTAGACACGGAAGGTCGTCAAGGTTCACTTCCACACCGCCTACTGCACTCCACTAGAGGCGTTTAGGAGACCTGGTCCAGATTCGTGGTTTCAGCTTGCAGAGCGATCTGGATTGACTGATCTACGCTATATCGGGTCCGGTCCTGTCGATCATGTGTTGGTTTCTGCTTTCGTCGAGAGATGGCACCCAGAAACCAACACATTTCATTTGCCATTTGGAGAGATTGGTCCTACACTTCACGATGTGGTTGAGATCTTGTCGCTGCCTATACATGGCAAGAGTTGTAGCTCAGTTTTGAGCAAGGAGGAGATCTTCACTTTTGTTGCTGAGATGCTTCACGTAGAGGAGGCACTGGTGAAGACTTGGTATAGGGATGGAGGCATTCCTTTGGGTTATCTTCAGCAGAGATTGAAGGATATGATGCGGATGGAGGATGGACAGAGAGATGAGAGCCTCATTGCGTCTATGTACTTACTGTTGCTTCTCGGCACTACAGTTCTAGTGGACAAGTCGACTACAGCAGTCAAGCACTGGTGGTTAGTTCTTTTGGCCGACCATGACAGCACTGGCCGATATGCTTGAGGAGCTGGAGTGTTAGCTCATCTGTATCGGAACCTTGGACAGGCGTCGAGGCGATTGGCTATGGGGAGTTCTGGCATTCTTTTGCGGGTTAGTACGCAAACAACTATACGATTGGCTATGTTTAGGAAGTCGAGTTCTAATTATCCTTTTTTTGCAGTCGTGGATCTGGGCATATTTTCCACATTTTCGTGGACATTTTGTGACAGATCCACTTTCTATGGACCACGCCGCAACTGCTATGAGGGAGGGCAGAGAGGTGCCACAGGGGAAGAGCACGGATTGTTTGGTTGCCATTCGTGGCATGCTTGACCGTGTTCGTTATGAGGAGGTCAGATTTTAAGAATGTATGCTTTCGTTCTATTGTGTGAATGTAAACTATACTAACTGTTTTGTAATGTTTTGTTGCAGGTTAACTGGTTTCCCTTTTCAAATGTGGATTTCAGACTTCCGCAGTACGCCCCGTCTTTGTTTGAGGGCATTCTCCGTTGTCTGGACATCGAGGAGCTCTATCAGCCAGGTCGCCTGCTGCGACAGTTTGGACATGTGCAGGGTATCCCAGATCCTCCCCCAGAGCCCATCCAGGTGACATGTAACAACAGGCTGACGCATTATTCAGTTCACTTTGAGAAGGATCTGCTTGGTGTATGGGATCAGGACCCCAGGCCTTTGATACAAATTCGGGAGCCACGAGCGACGTACTATTGGGCAGTCACAAATGATTATCTCGATTGGTATGATCGAGTTTCTCATCCTCTGGTGGATCCCAGATCACGTAGACTCGATCGTCCAGTTGGTCCGCTGCGTATTCCACCTTCGGTTGACAGTTTTGCGGTACGATTATAAATTTTATTAGTCATATTCATTCAATTAGTATATTTGATTGTAATGTTTTGATATGTTGTTAATATAGCGGACCCAGCTAGTGACTTGTGAGATTCGAGCTTTTTTGGAGACACCACCAGAGAGGAGGCCTGCAGATATCGATGAGTTCATGAGGCGTCTCCTTGGAGTTTTGACTGACGGGGCTCCACCGATGGCTCCAGCTCCGGTTCGTCAATCTCAGTTTTTTCGGCATTCAATCCACGAGGAAGGCCAAGGTAGTGGGCAAGGTAGTGGGAATGAGGGTCGTGACTTGGAGTGATGTCAAATATTGATAGCAAAATCTTAGCAAAACTTGAGTTTTTTGAAAAAGGCGAAAAACGACCAAGTACGTCAAATATTGATAAAAATGGTTCAAAACGTCTCGAAACGACTAAGAAACGAAAAAAATCGACTCAAAACGATATAAAACAAGCCAAATTGAAATTTGAAGGAATTCCGAACAAGTTGTAAGAAAGTGTAAAAAAGTGGCCAAAATGATGGCATAATATGGCCAAATTGAGCAAATCTTAGCAAAACTTGAGTTTTTTGAAAAAGGCGAAAAACGACCAAGTACGTCAAATATTGATAAAAATGGTTCAAAATGTCTCGAAACGACTAAGAAACGAAAAAAATCGACTCAAAACGATATAAAACAAGCCAAATTGAAATTTGAAGGAATTCCGAACAAGTTGTAAAAAAGTGTAAAAATGTGGCCAAAATGATGGCATAATATGGCCAAATTGAGCAAATCTTAGCAAAACTTGAGTTGTTTGAAAAAGGCGAAAAACGACCAAGTACGTCAAATATTGATAAAAATGGTTCAAAACGTCTCGAAACGACTAAGAAACGAAAAAAATCGACTCAAAACGATATAAAACAAGCCAAATCGAATATGGATAATGGATAATGGATAGTGGATAGTGGATAGTGGATAGTGGGTAATGGATAATGGATGTCATATGTGTATAGTTTGGGCCTATATCGTTTTAACGCCTTGAAACGATGAAAATCGAAATTTTGAAATTGTAACATGACAACAAATACGACGAATAGTTATTTTCATTTTTCGGAATCGAAAAATTGTTATCGAAAACGTCAACGGGCCTAATAAGGCCTAATGAATTTTGAATGAGGCCCAAACACAAAAAACGACAAAAAATGACATAAAACGGCTTAATAGGCACTTAAAACGTAAAAGTCAAGAAATGTAACATTAATATTTGAGCATTACCAATCAAACGCTATCGTTTTTATAAGAAATTAACAAATTTAACACTTAGAAGTATGTAAACGAAGACTTTCACCTGTATGCTACTACTCTCAAGTATATAAGTTGTATAGTTATACTCATATGTATGTGATACCACTTCGTTACTAAAATGAACTTCATATAATGTGTTTATTTCATCATATAACATTAGTTTAACACTTAATTGTTATCGTTTGACTCAACTGACCTCGTATTTCATTAGTATAATATGATTTTTTATCATATAACTCTTCGTAATCTCATATTACATTAGTAAAACTTGATAAAATTATTCACAAAACTCTCAATAACGACATATTTCAGTAGTATAACATTACTTTGGGTCATAAAACTTTTTATAATATCAAATAGTATAAGAAAACAACATAAAAAATGAATTATTATGTAATTAGGGTTGGTACTACAACAGTTACCGCACCAACCCTAATACCCTAAACCCTACAAACACCAGAAGCATTTGATTCTGGGTAAAAGGGTTGGTGCGTTAATTGTTAACGCACAGATTCTGTGCGTTAATTGTTAACGCACCGAAATCTGGGCTGGGCTTGAATGTTGGGCTGGTCGTCTTTGTCGGGCTGGGTTTTTTCTGTTGGATCTTGCCGAAGTTGTGTTATCAGTTGTGCGTTTATTGCTAACGCACCACCATATTTTGCTCGAGTGTGTTACAGCTACTACACAGCTGTAAGTCACTTTTGGATGGCCGAATTACGTTATTGGGCCTTTGTTGTTGTGGACCTTTTGTCTACATCGGCCCAAATCTAAGTTACCCTAGTAAAACCTCGGCTATAAATTCACTGCCTCAGTGAACCCTATTATCTCATTCTCACTGCGCCGTAAAATAATTAGGTTTCAAGTTCTTACTCTGTATTTCAATTAAAAGTCTCATTTTTTTCTGATTTCGTTAGATATCTTCATTGTTTCTAACATGTTTTCTTACTTTGTATTACAGATTCAAACAACCATGGCATCATCTTCATCTTCCCCAGTTCCAGCAGAAGGCAGTGAGATCCAGTGCCCGAGTAGAAGGTGCTCAAGAACAATCAAGGTGTTCACTGGTAATGACAAGAACAATCCCCATACGTATGGACGAAGGTATACCACATGTCAGTGTAACTACATGATCGTCTATCTTGAGCCAGAATACGACAGTCATCATCTCCAAGTCATTGCAAAACTGTTGAAGGAAATAGCTGACCAGCAGTTGAAGCTGGTATATTTTCACCAGGCTAAGAGTATTGAAGTAGCCAAACACTGGATACAACAGAGGTTTCCCAATGACCCTGTTCCTAGTTTTTATGACAGTGACTCCGATTAGGGATCTTGGTATCAAATCAGTGAATCTCTGTTAAGTCTGTGTTTAGTTTAAATTTCAAGAATGAGTCTGTTGTCTTTCCTTAATGAGTCTGTTGTCTTTTTAATTTATGCTGAGTGTGTTGTAGTTTATGGATTCACTGATTTCACTTCACTGTTTCACCTACCTCATCTAACTCTACTGAAAACACTATTTAAAGCAAACAAGACAAGTCATTACATATTTCAAAGCAGACAAGACAAGTCATTACATATTATAAATCAATTCCAATCGAAGTCTAAAGATCAAGGCTACTAAACTATTACAAATCAAGTCATGTAGTCCATACGCTTTCCAGCAGTAAAGCGGTATTGTCGAAACAAGTCCACTTGGCCAGCATATATCCCTTCCCACCACTTGATGTTGTCATCTGCGAATCTTCTCCATGAACCGGAACAACGTGGCAATGGTGCCCCATCAATGGAGCCAAACCTAGATATACAAAGAAAATTAATCAATAAGTATAAATGATTTCGACGTTTCATGACGTTTGTTTAGTTTACCACAGATTCTTACCGGTATCCAGTGATTACTGCATCCGACAAGAGCTATCCCAAAAATCTTCTGTGGAGGACCAGGGCTCACTGTAGACTGCCTTATTGGCAAGCATAAACACGGCGCATCCCAGGATAGTTGCACTAAACCAACATTATACACTGTGGCAAACACCAAACCCATAAATGGCATGTCCATCCAAAATGGTCTCTCACAAGGACTTCTCATGTAGTTAACTTGAGCAATAAGATCATCCCATGTTCCTACCCGTAGTCCACGTCGTATGGGCTCTCATGTCTCTTTGTTTCCAAGAAGCTCTGCTGCCAACGCAGCACGGATCATACGATATTGACTCTGTTGCATACCCGTAACTAGAGCCATTGACCGATACCCACAATGTCCGTCTAAACGCACATCTTTCACAGAAGTCATGTAGGAAAGCCAAAAGTAGTCAATATTTTTCACCCTCAAGTTCACCCCCATATAACTTATGGCTTCTTCAATCTCTTCTTCATCTTCTCCTTCCTCTGTTTCGTTTCGATCTGGATAGCAAGCTCTTAGGGGCACGGCATTCATGTCTTCGTCTTCTATATCGATGGTCTCTGAAAACAATGGTTCAGGTTGGGACTGTGATCCGAAGTCGAACGACACTTGACTTGCTTGCTTTTTAGGACAAGTTGGTCGTTCACTTTGCCTATTTGCCTTCTCCTTTGCGACTTTTTGCGCATTCTCAGTATTTGTTAAGTCTTCTCTAACGTACTCGTGGTAACTCTTTTCCCTCTTTTCTCTCAGAGGAGAATTCCCATTTCGCTGCTTCTCCTTGTTCTTTGATCCCGGCGGCCTTCCTTTTCCTTTCCTAAACAAGTTTGTTGGCTCTACCAAAGAACTTTGTTCCGGATGCTCCAAGTCAATGTACAACTCACTTAATCTGAATAGAGTTCCATCCCTCGAATCTCCACTTTCCCATTTCGCCCACATTTCACGCATTCTGATCTCCGGAATAGACATTGAACGATTGTCGTCGGGTAAGGACAAATTTATTGCATCATCTTCCCATCTCAGTTCCTTCCAGAAGTCATGAAAATCATCCGGAACAAGAGGTGTCTTTGAAATGATTGCCCTAGAAAGATCGTGTACGCATGGCATCCCAAGACAATCTCGAACCCAATGATCATCACAAACATTTGAATACTCCTCCTTCAATATTTGCTGATACATTTCCAACAACAACAGAAAACACCTATCTGACACTCGGTAAAATAGCCTTGAAAACAACATTCAAATGCCAGGAGGAAAGGTTGGGTCATCAAAGACCATTTGCCGAGTGGTAAGTGCTTGGTTCATCGTCGCCCTAATCAGGTCCATCTGAACTATGACCGCATGGTGGATCCTCACGATCACTCTGTTGAAGCCTCCTCTACTAGAACCCACAATTTCTTTCAACACCTTATGCATCCCCTCCACCCTAAATAAACACAATTTCTAATCATTAGCATTAATAATATGGTGGTCCAAATTAACAACTAAACAAACAAAGATACCTGTTTGTAGTCCTTGTGTGAAAGTGAAGAGTGTAGTCCGTCCACGCTCTAACTATGAACTTCTTGTACGGAGTAAACCAGTACTTTTCAACGTAACCAACAATGCCCTTCTTCCATGAATCTCTCAGCTTTCTCAACCTCTCTTCGTAGATTTCTTCGGTGCTAGAGCAAAATATCCCCCAACATTGCGTAACAAAGTTCTCCGCCCTTTTAATATTTTTAATCACTTTTTCTGCGTGTGACTGGATGTTGTGCTTAATGTGCACCCAACACAATAGTTGCTTCACATCAGTGTCTTTGAACACAAGTTTGATTGCTCTCAACAAAGCCTTCTCACAGTCGGTCATTATAGCCTTCGGCATCACTCCCAAATTTCTACACAACTCATGAACGCACATCATCACAAACTTGTAATGCATTACTGTCTCCTGAGCCATGAATGCATATGCGATGTTGAACGTCTTGTGCGTGCAAGTGAAACCAACCATCTCCACTAAAGTCATATCATACCTATTTGTCTTGTATGTGGCGTCCATGATAATCACGTGAGGAAGCTTCCTGAACAAACGAATCGACTCCGGGTGAGCGAAAAAAAGGACTTCAACCTCATTCGTCCTTGTGTTCCTCAAAGGTTGACAAAAATACTTGTTCTCTTTCTGAAAATTTAGAGACCACTGAGTAACTGACAATTCACCACGATCTTCAAAATTGATCTTCTGCAAAAAATTGGCAATTTGCTTCATGGATGTCACATTTTGCGGGTCTCTTTTCCTAAGCTGAATAAGTATGTTTTTTGGCGTCTTGCGATCATCCCCCGCTTCCCTTGCTATTTTCTCCTCCTCTTTGCTCATTCTGCCCACGAATGAATTCCCATGAAAACTAGTAGGAAGGGTGTGGTTGTGACGACCTTCTACAACATTCACGATCCATTTATAACTATAAGACCCTTCTTTTATACGAACCCCATATAACTCAAATGTACAACCACATTTCTTCGATTTTCGGTGACGAAGCCTCGGAACCGGCAATTCTGGATTTTTTAAATTCACTTTCAGCCTACCCGATCTAGGTTTTCCAAACCTATCGCATACAAAATCAACGCAATATTTGCTAGATGTACGATGTACCAAAACTATCATTAAATCCCTTGCTCTCTGTTTTGTCCATTCCATCATCTCTTCTTTACTATCCCACATTTGCGCAGTACTAAAATGTGGTCTAAAGTCTTCTTCCTATATTGATTAAACTACATTACTTAGATACGCAATTTTAACTAATTAACCTAAATCTCATGCAATTAAATACAAAATTTAAATTCATAATATACTAACCAAAATCGGTAACGGAGTCCAATCTTCTAATGCAATTGATACATTTGCTTCGCCTTCTTCCTCTTCTTCGTCCACTTCCTCATCGACTTCTTCGTCTTCTTCGTCCACTTCCTCTTCTTCATCGACTTCGTATTCTTCTTCCACGACCCCTGATATCCAATTGTCGTTACCATCATCCTCACTACTCTCATAATTATAAGACATTGTGGTGTGCATTGCAAAACTTCAACAAGAGAGCTCAACCTATATATACAACCAAAAAATGCCCGTTGGAATTTTATGCCCGTTGGTGCGGTAATAGTTAACGCACCAACGGGCATTTTTTCAAAAAAAAAGCATGTGCGGTAACAGTTACCGCACATATTATATTTATTATTTTCTTAAAAATTTAATTTAATTATTTTCAAATAATTATTAAAAAAAACCGGTGCGGTAACAAATACCGCACCAGGTTTATTCATTATTTAAAGTGGTGCGGTAAGAGTTACCGCACCACTTTATTGTTTTTTTAATATATAAAACCTGTGCGGTAACAATTACCGCACAAGTTTTACTCATATTTTAATTATTATTTTTTAAATTTATTTGTTTTAAAAAAAAAAAATCATGTGCGGTAACACTTACCGCACAGGTTTTAAGTACATCAAAAGTTAAATTTCTGTTTGCTTAATCTCGTATTAATATGGTGCGGTAATTGTTAACGCACAAGTTTTTTATATTAAAAAAACAATAAAGTGGTGCGGTAACTCTTACCGCACCACTTTAAATAATGAATAAACCTGGTGCGGTATTTGTTACCGCACCAGCGTCGTATAGGTTTCAGAAAAATTTCCAACAATGCCCCAGAGTCCTTTGGTGCGGTAATCCTTAACGCACAGAAGTGTACTGCAACTGTTACCGCACATAATAGTGTGCATTTAACAACTGCAACTGTCTTATTTATTTATTTTACTGTCAACCTAATTAGAACTTAAACTATATATTTACTATCAATATGTTTAGAACTTAAAATATAAATCACAAACTTTAAATTATAAACTACCCGTATAAAAGACTACATAATAGTACAAATATAATTACATTATTAATATTATTAAAAATATTAAAAATATTAAAAATATTTTATACATGCGACCCCATGCATGACGCGAGAACACACGCTAGTTTAGACTGTTAATATGCATCAAACATGTTAAATACTGGTGGGTAAAATAAATTGAAACCCAAAAACCGGATTGAAAAATCGGAAAACCGATTGCTTTTTAGGGTTAATCGTATTAAAAAATTAAATTTCCAAATACAATTAATCAAATAATACTATTTGCGGTTAAACGGTTAACTAAATTGTATTTGCAGTTAATTGAATATATAATATATATTTTTGAATAGAGAACAATATGACTAGCTATGATAATCTAGTGGTATAAAAATAGTGTAATAACTCTCCTCAAGAGAGTGTATTGTGTTAGATTTAAAACTATTATTTTTTTAATCGTTGTTAATCAATCATTTTCAGATTATGGAGAGCTTGCCTTGAATTGGCCTTGTTTTGGTCGAAATATTATCGAGACCCTGTAATAAAATTAACATAAAGTTCATGTACCGATGCAAGGATGACCTCTCTTGATTCTGTTTGCAGCAGACCATCAACAAACACATCTCTTTGTTTTGTTAGGACAACCAAACTCTTCGTTTTGTTACGACAACCAAACTCTTTGTTTTGTTACGACAACCAAACTCTTTGTTTTGTTACGACAACCAAACTCTTTGTTTTGCTTCTGGTTTCTTTCTTCTGTGTGTCGTCAATAGCTAATCATCCAACATTAATGGACTTTAGTTTGTGACTTTTATCTCTTTAGATATGTTTTGATTTTGTGATTCTTGACTTTTTTGCTTGAATGATTTGTGCACAATATCTCTATTGGCACAAAAGTGTAGGTTTCTACACCCCCTCTTTAAATTTTAGCAAATTACCCCCCTCTAATGTGCATTACATTTGCGCGCCAGCAGACTATATGAGCTCGAGATTCCGCGCCGGCCACCGCCCCATCGACGGCCTCCGCCTTAGCCGTAGAGCAACAAATCTCAAGGCTCCTAGGACTAATTCTCCATTTATCGTCGGCCTCCGCCCCTGTTGGATTCCACCATTTACCTCATCGCATAGGTTGTTTTTATAAAAAAAAATGAATAATCGCATACTTAGCACATTGAGTAGACTGAATATTTTCCTTAAGAATCAGATATCGAGGCCGACAAATCATTCATTTTTTAATTTCAATATGAATTTTGTTTTTTTAACAAATCAAGGAAGTACAAGTATGTTAACTTACAACTACTATAATTTATAGACTTTTGTTGAATAAAGCGTCTTTGAAGGAAATATTAAGTGTGTGTTGACAGTCTATTCAAATGTGTATTGACAGTTTATGAAGTGTGTGTTGACAGTTTATTAAATGTGTGTTGACAGTTTATTTAGTGTAAGACATCTTAATATGTGTTGACAACTATTAAGTGTGTTGATAGTTTATTCAGTGTGTTGACAATTTATTCAATGTGTTGACAAAGGAACCTGTATAAATTGAGTATTTAATATATTGAAAAGGAACCTGTATATGCATCAACAAAATGGAATAATACATATATGATAAAGAACACTACATTTGATCGAGACTTGGACATATATATACATACAAGTTTATGGTCGATGGAATTATTCGGGGACCAAACTCTAAGTGTGTGTTTTGGATCAACATATATATAAAAACTAGCTAGGTAGATGTTGAAAATTAATGGTGTTAATAGTTCTGCTTCCCACTTTGATATGAGGGTGGAGCTCTTGTCGGATTCCGACGGCGAGAGGTAGGTTTGAGGAGAAGGAGTCAATCCAAGGTGGAGACCGTTACAAAGAGGCTCCGCTCTGGCGCTCGCGGTCAAAGTCGAAGGAGACTTTTACGACGCTGAGAAAGCTAGGGCGCGAGCTACAAGAGGAAGGAGGATGAGAAAGTTTGTGACAATCTGGGTGTCCACAGGCAAGAGGGCAGCTTGGACCGGTTAGATAGACTGGGGGGGCGTGCACACAAGAGCGTCTATGCGCATTAGGCCCAATAGATAAACCCAATGGGTTAAAAAACCGCGGTCTACCCATATGATCTGTACTAGTGTCCTAAAACCAATTAGAGTAATCCATACACTTATATACTAGGCTTCTTTACTCCCAACTTTAGATGTGGGATACTATTCTCAACAAAGTTGGTTCCGATGCCGATATCGACGCCGATGCAGACGAAGTCGATCAACGAAGAAGATGAGTTGTACAAAATGATAAAGAATCGTATAGATTGATGAGACACACAACGCTTTTCGTGGCTGTTGGGGTAAATTAGGATATTGACAAAGCTAAAATGGTTGATACCTATCAAAGTAAACCCAACTAACCAACTAGTATAACAGAAAGTAAGGATCGAATCCTAATAGAATCACGTAGTCTATTCCTAAGGAAGTAATATCTACCAGCGAACGAACCAAAGGCGGGGGGGGGGGGGGGGGGGAGTTATTGTTCTAAGACTAATGACAAGTAAAAGTAACAAGTAACAAGAGTTGTGGTAAATATGATTAGGAAATCGTTTCACCTAACAAAAATTCACACAGTGACATGCAATGTTGATCATAGATATCTCTCATTCATGCAATCTAATGTTTCCTATTCCTGTTCATACATAGATATTAGCGCAACCCATCTTGATATAACTTCCTATTAAACAAACCTGAAGACCTTCAAGATTCAATTCAATAGAAGCATTAAGCAAAGGAATATAGCAGGATACATGCAACTCAGACAACCTGTGAGATAAGCATGCAATCAATTCTCATTCACAAGTAAACACCGCAACCCGCTCATGTAAACCTGTGTTTGTTGCTAGATAAAGAATTCCAACCCGGAATTACCAAATCCTAACACTGTGAACATTACTAATAAACCTAGATGACCAGGTCAGATAAATCAATAAGATTCAATAAAATTAAGAGCATGAAAATCAATACAATCAATAGAAACCGAAATAGAGTTTAGAATCTTACAACCAAACACTCAAATGCTTCAATCGTTAGGCAAAACAAAAGAAATTAGTTCTTCACAAACATGGAGGCAAAAACTAGGGTTCTTTAGGAAATAAAACGTAAACTAAAACTAAAGTGTTTTTAGGCTTAAATACATACTAAGAATAATAAATCCTGAAAATAACAAAAAAGGAAATAATCTGATATAAAATAATTAAGGAAAACAACATAAAAACTCGAAGATAAATTCGGCCTTCAGTACGTCATCCGCTGACTACCTGCGACTCTTCAACACTTAGACTATTTTCTTCCTCCGCTGGCGCGGAGCTTTTGATTTTACACTAATCCGTGGACGTGACTCCTGATGTTACTCGTGACTTACCCGCGGAAGTCTTCATCTACAACGTCTTTAAGTCTTCAAATCTTCATGTCTTTCAAAAGACGTCTTCATCTTCATAATTCTTCGTGATTATTCAGTTCTTATCTTCAACTCCAGATCATATAATTATATCCAAAATGACTCCAAATGATCTCTAAACTAAGCTAATAACCACTAGATAATACTTGTGAAATACTACCTATCAAGTATTAACCTAAAAACTATCCCTATTTGGGGTTGTTACCCAAAAACTGGTGTTATCTTCTTCTTTTTTCAAGTAACTAATCCCTTTAGTATTGTTTTAGTTTTAATAATATGAGATATTGTTAAAATGATTATCGTTAACTTATTTTAAACAATTTGAAGAATATATTTTGGTACTTTTATTATTGTGGTTAACGAAATAACCAATTTTCCGTACCGAGCTTCTTGGTTAACCGAAAATTACAGTTAGGTACTGGTTATTAACAATCACTAACCAAACATTTGATTAGCCGAAGATTTGTTAATCGTATAAAGGTTAATCGACCACGTCCACCCTAATAAATAGGGGGAAATAAGGGGGACATTGCCCCTAAATGGACTATGAGAGTTGTTTATAACTAGGGTCAGCCAATCAATTTTGGAGGCCCGGTTAAAAACTTCAATTATAATTTTTAATTAATATTATTTTATAATATTTTAAAGATATATAAAACCAATATTATTGATTTTTCATTCATTTTTATCAGTAAAATCTAATATCATTTTTTATTAATTTATTGACATAAAATATTTTTAGAGATATATATCGTCTTTTAAATGAATGTGAGTTTTCAACATTATAAATGTATATATTTTTATATTTATATATGAATTTTATGTTCCTTCGGTAGTTTAAACTCTAATCCATTGGAGATTAGTAAGATTTGAGTACTAATAAAAAGTAAGATTGAGTATTTTGTTTCAGAAATAGATAATATAAAAATTTACTAATAGTACTTTTTATATGTAAATTTAAAAGAGATAAAAAATCAAAATACATAAGCGAATAAATACGATAAAAAAACAAAATTAATAGTTGCATAAAATTTAACACTTTACATAAAACATAAGTTAATAAATATATTTATGCTAGTGTGGTAGAGGATTAAGAAAACATTTTTCTTTATTCACAGTTGATTAGTTAAATAGTCATTGTTTTTATGAGAGCTAATTAATAATATTAATAACCATTTTGTTCAAAAGTAAGGAGAGACATAGACCCCAAAAAATTGAAATATGAAGGCGTATAGGCCCCACAAAAAATGATAAAAGGAGAAAGAAGTAAAAATGAATATGCATCGAACACAGGATCACATGCAATCTAAAACCACAGTCTTTACCACCTGAGCTATTTGCTTCATATGATTATCAAGCACGATTGGTTAATAATATAATTAATTTATATTTAATATGGAGCCCTACAATTTCCGAGGCCCTGAGCGGTTGCCCACCTCGCACACCCTCAGGGCCGACCCTGTTTATAACCTTGTTTTTGGTAGAAGGGAAACTAACCTTTTTGAATTGAATATATAATCCGGAAAAAAATGCGCCCCTTTCTTTTCCCCAAACACACACTCCATTTTGATTTTCATCTTCCCGTTACTCTCTCTAGCGTTTCTCTCATCCCATCGTCTTCAAGCTTTTTTCAGTGATTTCAGGTTAGATTCTTGCTTCTTCTCGTCGGATTTGTGATCGGATCCTCTCGCATATCCCAAGTAAGCATTTTTCGTGTGTTTTGGTAGTGATTTCTCGAATTTAGGATTTTTCAATGTGTTTTTTAGTGTTCTTCATTGTTTCGGGCTCAACTTCCTCTTTTTCTGCAGCTGTAACCATTTGAGATATGTTTTTGATTAAGTTTTCGGCTTTTCTTTGTGTTTTTATGGTTTATGCTTGAATTCTTTTGTTTGTATGCTTTTCTTATGTCGATTACAATATTCTTTTGTTCATTTGTGTGTATATATTTAATTCTGTGTATTTCTTAGTGTTGCTTGTTTGATTTTGTGTGTTTTTGTGTAATTAAATTTTGTTCTGTAATGTTGCTGACCGTTTATTGCTCTAATCGTTTATTTTTTATTAGATGACAATGTATAAATTTGTGTTTTTGTTTTGATGATAGTTTGTTTATTATGATCTGTTGTGTCTTTTTATACAATATGTTAAAATTATGATGATAATTCATTGCTTTTCATTAATTTCAATGTTCTTTTTAACGTTATTTATTTGATGACAATAGTGTATATAGTAATTTTAAATTTTGTCCTGTGAATATCATATAATTAGATGACAATATTGTTTTCTTTGTGATGACAATATTTTGTTGTTGATAACAATATTTGTTGTATATTTGTGATGAAAATCATTTCTGTCTATGATTAAATTGTTGATGAAATATCTCTCATTCTTGTGTAATTAGAGATGGTTTTGTATTGTTGATGACAATTTATTGATCTACTCTTTTGTTTTTGATACGATGAGGGTGTAAGGTTTTGTTTTTTTGTTTTGATGACAGATTGTTTATTATGATCTCTTGTGACTTTGATACAATGTGTTAAAATTATGATGATAATCCATTGCTTTTCATTCTTTTCAATGTTTTTTGTTTGATGACAGCAGTGTATATATTTATTCTAATTCAATAGTGTCATCAACCTTGATGAAAAGGTTGTGGGATTCAGTAATTGAAGTGTCATTAACCTTCATATGTCATCAATATTTATCTGTTTTCAACAATATTGTTAATGAAATATCTCTTATTCTTTTGATGACAATCCATATTTTTTTCTTTCTTTCTTTTTGATTACAATTTTTGTATGACTCTGATGACAATATATATTTGTTAAGGAAATATTTTTTATGCTCGTGATGATAATTCATTTCTGTATATTCCTTTTTATATTGGTGACAAATGTTCTGTATGACTTTGATGGCAGTTCTTTACGAGGACAAAAAAAAGTAATTTAATTATTGTTGATGACAATTTTTTTTCTGATAATGTTTTTTCTGTCAATCATTCTTTATGATTTTCTCTCTTTTTTGTGACAAATATTAATTTATTTGTGTTTGCCAATAGTGTTTGATGATAATAATTATTCCAACTTATATGTGGTTGATGACGTTATCTTGTTTTGTAGTGATTCACCATTTTCTGTATTTCCCTTGTTGTTATGACTATATTTGTAGTTCTACCTTATTGAAGATAATATTTTTTCTTGTTATAATGATTGTTTTCGGATTCTTTTTTCTAGGTTGCACATGACATTCCAAGTAAACATGTTTCCAAACAGGGGTCCATTTAGGATAATTGAAGAGAAACATAGTCATAACGAGTTTCATGAATTTTCTCATGGAATCTTTGTTTTTTTATTTGACAGTGATAATTGTGTTTTTTTTTTCACAATCAAGTACATAGAAGTTCTTGCATATTGGAGTACATTGGATGAGCTAGATGATGATCATGTGAGGGCCCTTAGGGAGAAGATGGCCATCGAACTTTTTCATTGAGATTTTGTGTGGAAGCCACTGCCGCTTGCTCGTACTAAGGCCAAGAGAGGATTTGTTCATTATTCATAGGTTGATCACGGTGACATTTTGTATTGTATGTGTAAGATAGTTTGGATGATATGTTTGATTTTGGATTTTTAGATGAAACTGTTGGTTGTAATGATGACAATTTGCTTGTATTGTTATTTTAGTGATGACAATTAAATGAAATCTTTCTTTCTTTTCTTTATATTTGACCAAACATTGTTTATAATAATTTTGTCACCCTTTTTTTGTGTTTTGTCATCCAATGTTGTATTGTCATCCAATTTTCTTTATAATCTAAGTTTTTCAAATATCATCAATCTTTTTTTTTTTTTTTTCCAGATTAGCTGTTTTTTCTTTCAAGCCCTAAAACATCCTTTTTATTGTTTATAGCTCCCTGAATAAACTTCTTTCTTAACAACTTCATTATATTTTATAGTCATTATGTAACTGCGACATTTTCTTTTGTTCATATGTAATCTATATTATGTTGTCTTCAATGGTATTTTTTTTTTCAATGTTCAAGTTTTATTTCCCTATTTAAATGTCTAAAACAACTCTGTTTTAAAAAATCATTCTATTATGAAATTGAACTAGCTATCATGAAAATTTAATTTTGTTAATTTTTTTCCTATGATGTAGTTAGATTCTTATACTACCATCAAGATTTATTATTATTAATATATAGTCTATTAAATAGTCAAAGCTTGTTATCTTTTTGTACTAATCTTAGCGTGCTTCATTTGCCTCTCATTGATGTGTGATTAAGTTTGGTGACAGTTTTTTGTCTTTCAATTATTGAATTGTCATCAACGTTCATCTGTCATCAACTGTTAATAATGTTAAATCTATTTTATTTTTATTTAACATATGATTACAAAACATTTTATCAATAGACTATAGGTTTAATGAGTCATCAACTGTTAAGAATAGTTTTATTTTTATTCTATCATCATATCATACAGTTTTATCAAACTGTCAATGCTTGTTTTCTTTTTATACTAATCTTATGAAGCACGCTACGCATGCTTCATTTGGCTCTCATTCAAGTGTGGTTAAGTTTGATGACAATTCTCTATGTTTCAACTATTGAATTGTACGTCATCAACGTTCATCTGTCAATCTGTCATCGACTGTTAATAATGTTGAATCTATTCCTTTCTATTTAGCATATGATTACAATAACTCAACATTTTATCAATAGACTATAGGTTTAGTTGGTCATCAACTGTTAAGAATAGTTTTTTTTCCTGTCATCATATCATACAGTTTTATCAAACTGTCAATGCTTATTTTCTTTTTATACTAATCTTATGAAGCACGCCACACATGCTTCATTTCTCTTCTCATCAAATTGTGATAAAGTTTGATGACAATGTTGTGGGATTCAGTAATTGAACTATCATACACCTTCATCTGTCATCAATGTTCATTTTTTCAACAATTAATAATGCTTGGAGCTATTACTTACTATTCAATATATGTTGACAATAATCCATCATTTATTAATAGTAAGAAGAATGTAAATTTTCATTTAAACCTTGTTCAATAAAAAGAAATGCAAGTAATGCAGGTTGTATATGTATATATATTTTTTATAAACCAACTATTCAAGAACCAACGAAGTAGTACTTATGACTTCTTGTGTTTTGTTCATGCATGAGGTTCTGTTGTGTCCAATGAATCCACATATACCGCACCTTGCAAGTCTTCTTGGTCCACACCTCTTCGTGCTACGATTTGCAAACTCACCAACATATGGTATTCTTTTCTTCTTTAGTTTTCATTTTTGTGTCTCTACCTTTGGAGGATAACAATGTATGCTCATGATCTCCTCTGGAATCATCTCTTCAGTCTGTCTAGGCACTGGGTAAATTGTCTCCTTGTAAGCATTACACCAATTCTCAAATCTGTAATACTTGCTCACAAATTCTGTCACCTTCATCTTTTACATTCTTCATTGATGTAATTCATTCACACAAGGAATATGGTCCAAATCAAATACTTTGCAGGTACACCTCTTTGTTGCTAAATCCACAACTACATAGAAATCTCCGCCAATCACTTGGTATTGAAATCTATTCAGCGACCTCACTTCAAATCTCTTGGACAACTTGTGTCTATTTTGAAGTATTTCTTCAACATTATGCATCCATCAAACTTTCGTCATCATAAATGAAATTCTATAGTAATATTACGCATCCATCAAAATTCTATCATCAAACTTCCAATTCTAAACAAAATTGTCCTAAAAATCCTAATTCTAAGCAACTCCATTTCTAATCAATATTCCATCCAAGCATCATATTGTCATCATGATTCCAATTTAAAGCATCATTATGTATTAATCTAAATTTTGTATCAAATTTTCAATTCTACTACAACATTGTGTCTAAGCATCATTTTTGTCATCGAAAACCTAATTATATGCAACATTCTGTTATCATTTTTGAATTCATGCTCGTATAAAGTTGTATCGAAGCAACATTATGTCATCATAATTTCAATTCTAAAACCAAATATTGATTCAACAACTCTTTGTACTAAGAATTCATGTTCTAAACAACATTTGATATCATATTTTTCAATTTTAACAATATGATGTCATCGAAAATACTGAAAGTGATAAAAATTGGTTTTTTTAATGTTTTTGTGTGTTTGATCTTACAACACTCAAAATCGTTTAATTATTTTCGATCTCCCCTCGCGATCACTTGCTTGATGCTTGTTGTTGATGTTCTCAATTTTTTTATGCTCATCCCCAAAATTATACGGTAGAGATTCTTATGAAGCGCGCGAAGCGCACTTCATTAAAGACGCCGAGAAGGAAGGGTCGATTTCCAGGCGAGACGCGCACAAAGAAACTAGGAAGAAGATGAGGCAAGGTGAGGTTGAGCTGGAAGCAGATGCACGCCTGTTTAATGAAGAAGGTAAAACTGGTTACTGAACCTGAGACGGGAAATCGTGGAGTACAAAATACCGACTCAAGAATGAAAAAAAATTGGTTTAAAAATTTATTTAATACATCAATTTCTAAGAAGGAAACATGACATTGGGACACTGATTTAAAAAGCATATATTATTAAACAATATAATAATATAAAATTTGAACTATAATATACAAATAATGAAAACAATATAAAAAATCAATATAGTAGATACAATTATATCAAAACCATTTACATATAGAAACGAATTCGTTTATTCCTAACAAATGAAATTAGGAGGTGAAGTTGTAAGTTCGTGGAATAGTGACTTTATCAAATAGAGCTTGTCGGTTTGAGTTCGTGGATTAATAGTTTTACCTAATAGACATGGTTGTCAGGATCGGGATCCTACTTTGGATCGGAGAGGGGGGTAGTGCCATACTTAGTTAAAAATGAGTGATAAAAATGATAAAATATGACTATGACATGACTTTCTAATAAAAGTACTACAAAAAACACTTTTGCTCACATAAGATCGGTATTAGTGTCATACATAGTTAAAAATGGTTGTACGAGGTTTAATTAAAGTTTACAATTTTTCAAATCAAGAAATATATTGTTTCTAAGTATTACAATTTCCAATCATCAATCTAAATAATGAATAAACTAACAAAATCAATCTTCGTCAAAGTTCACGTCATCAACAGCACATTATCATATTCGTGACCTGAATGATCATTGTCAAGTCAATCCATTGTCGTCGCCATTGATTACAAATTGCTCGGCATTCTCGACAAACTGAGAGAGAATGTCATTGAAAAATAAATTTGTTGTTTTTGCTTCAATTTAAGGTTGTACATTACGAATACTATTGAAAACTAACATTAGTGTGTGTAAACGATTTCTCTTTTATTTATTTTTGCTTCAGTTAAAGGTTTACATTGCAAATCATAAATCTTTTGTGCGTTTAAAATATTTCTCTTCTTTGTATGCACCTAAATAACATTGAAAATAAGTTTAGTTCAAGAAGAATTCAGTTACAGAAGTAGTTCAGTAAAAAAAATCAGTAAAAAGGAGGTAAATCTTGCATTTGCGATCCTGATTGTAGGATCGTACGATCCTATACGATCCTACTTCCGATCCTGACATGGGTCTGATCCTACATAAGATCAGATCGTTTTGTAAATTTAGGATCGTAGGATCGTAAGATCCTACGATCCGGATCGCGATCCTAACAACCATGCTAATAGAGCTTGTTAGTTTATTTAAAATAGTGGGTGGGATAGTGCAATTTGGATCTTTTCGAGCTGCAAATACAGCAAATCTTATGCCAAGTGAAAAAGAAGGGAAAATAATATTATTTTAGTAGTTATAAAAAGGTAGTTTGAGATTTATGGATTTATTTAGGGGTAGGGCCTAGTTTTGACACATGAAGAGATTCATGGCTTGCAACAGACAAGTTGATCCGGGGATAGTGGGTGTTCATCAAAGAAAATTTATTCAATTTATTTTTATTTTAGAAAAAAATAACAAAAGAGAAGTACTCATGTCTCACTTCAATTTATTTTTATTTTAGAAAAAAATAACAAAAGAGAAGTACTCATGTCTCACTTAAATCAAAGACATGACTTCACCTTTATTATTGTATATATCAGATTAAAATAATCTTCTCTCAAAAAGTAAAAAGAAAAGAAAAATTGAAACAATCGGGAATAAACAATTAATTTTGTAAACAAGATAAAAAAAGGCCCTTGCTATTCATCGCCCACCATGATTTGCTATTTATCTCCCAGGGTATTCTTACGTGACGCAAGGATTTCCTTACGTCGCGTAAGCATTCCTTACGTGATGCAAGGATTTTCTTACGTCGCGTAAGCATTCCTTACGTGACGCAAGGATTTCCTTACGTCGCGTAAGCATTCCTTACGTGACGCAAGGATTTCCTTACGTCGCGTAAGCATTCCTTACGTGACGCAAGGATTTCCTTACGTCGCGTAAGAATACGTTCCTTGTGTCACACAAGGAAATTCTAACGTGACGTAAGGAAATCCTTGCTATTTGCTATAAAAAGACTTTTGGTGAAACCCTACTCATTTTCACAGCCACCTCAACATTGTTGGCGGCGCTCACACACCAGCAAACACTCCATCCTCTCATTTTTGTCATTTTTCTTCAATTTCGACAACAAAATCAAGTTCATCGTCATCTAAAGGTAAGTAAACATCATCCTTTCATCATTAAGGTATGCTATTGAAGTGAATATGATATTTCTATTGTCTTTTGATGATATAGAGCATGGAATTGAAAGGATTATGTCAATTCTTTGATTATAGAGCATGAAATTGAAATTTTTTGTATTGATTATGAATTTTATAGAGTATATATTGATTATTTGGTATTGTTTTAGAATTATATTGTATACTTAGGGATTTGATATTGATATTGACTTTTATGGATTGAATGAGTTGAATAGATAGGGTTTTATTGTTGAAAAAATTGATGTAGTGTTAAAACACTGAAAATGAATTGAGTTTTACTGCATACGAAGTTGTAAGTAAGGTTTCAGAATGCAAGTCCTTACGTGACGCAAGGATAGTCCTTACGTGACGCAAGGATGTCCTTACGTGACGTAAGGATTTACAGAATGTAAATCCTTAATATTTACCTTCATATGTAATTTTTTTTACAGAATATTATGATTATTGATTTGTTTATAGTAAAATGTTGATTAAAAGCATGTAATGTTGTTGTTTGGATTGATTATGGTCATATTTGAGTATGTAACGATGATTTGGTTATGTTTGTGATTATAGCGATGTCCTATTCTGATCAAGATGATTCAGATGATGAGACGTTTATTGAAATTGGGGAATCCTCCACTAAACCCATTAACCGACACGAGGAGCAGGAATTGGAGACAGGGGAATCCTCCACTGGGCCCAGGAACCCACATTGTCAGGATCGAGAGCGACGCCCAAAGAAGGAGCAGAAACTGGAGACAGGGGAATCCTCCACTAAACCCATCAACCGACAGCAGCAGGATCAGGATGGGGAGAGAGGGGAATCATCCACTAAACACTTCAAATTTGGGGACGCACGCGAATACAGGAAACTGTTCAGGCCGTTGGACCCTCGTCGTTAGATCTTCTTTTTAAAATTTTAAATCTATTTCTTTTCTTGATTGTTCATTTGAGCATTATGAGTTGGAACACCTACTTCTTTTCGTTAAGACTATTTGTTTTGTTGTTATGTTGGAACACCTACTTGTTTTCGTTAATCTATGCGTAAACGTTGTTCTTTTAGAAAGTATACTACCTTATTATATTCCCTTATTATATATGATACACCAACAATATAACCTATTACTTGAATTAACGCCATTACACAAACGATATTTCAATGATTATTATAGGTAATTGACCATATACGTAATGAATAGCATATTGTTTTTCTTTAATTTTAAATACATTAGAAACTCGAAATTAATCAAACATTACAACAATTATGAATGATTATTTTCATAAATAACCCCCAACAATCCTTACGTGACGCAAGGCCTTCCTTACGCGACACAAGAATCCTTGTGTCACGTAAGGATTGTTGGGCCTATAAAATGACTTCGGGGTAAACCCTAGCCTTTTCACAGCATTCCCACACCATTTTTACGGCGCCCCCACTACAACCCCTCTCCCCCCTCCATTTTTTGGCCATTTTCCTTCATTTTCAACCACAAATTCAAGTTAATTGTCATCAAAAGGTTAGTAAACAAGATCCTTTCATCATTTTGGTATGTTATTGAAGTGAATATGATATTTCTATTGTTTTTTGATGATATTTAGTTCGATATTGATAGGATTATGTCAATTCTTTGATTAGAGAGCATGAATTTTAAGTTGTTTGTATTGATTATGAATTGTATTGAGTATATAGTGATTATTTGGTATTTTTTATAATTATATTGTATACTTAGGGAATTGATATTGATATTGACTTTTATAGATTGAATGAGTTGAATTGATAGTGTTTAATTTTTGAAAAAACTGATGGAGTGTTGAAACAGTAAAACTGAATTGAGTTTCACTGCATACAAAGGTGATCGTCGTTGCATCCTGCTTCAGAATGGTAATCCTTACGTGACGCAAGGAGTGACATTCCTTACGTGACGTAAGGATTGCATTCTGAAACAAAATGCATTTCCTTACTGTTACCTTCGTTTGCAGTATTTTTTTTTGTGATTTATTTGATTAAGTGTCAAACTGCATTATGGTTATTGAAATCATGCAGGAACGAATCGTAAGGACAAGGATATGGATCGTCCTGGGCGTGATACACGTAACAGGATCAGAAACAAGAAGAAACAAGAAGAAACAAGAAGAACCACCAGTAGATGTGGGAAAGGGAAAGAAGAGAAGTAAGAAACCTTCCCCTCGTCGTCTGGAGTACCCGAATGAAACTGTTCAGCAACCACAACATGTTCTTGAATCGTCCTTGGGCTCCGTTTGGCCTCTCCCTCACGGTACGCCTCAAGAATATATGCAGGGCTTATCAGCTGCTCAATCACAACCAATGGGAGAGAGTATGGTGCAGATGATGTTGTTGTCAAACCAACCCTATAACAGTCAAGGGGATGGTCAGCTTGGTACGTTCAACAGTGTCTCGGACCCTCAATGGGACAATTACTATAATGTAGCTCCACCTTCTGGACCCGGTGGGCCATCAGGATCATCTCAGCAACCTCGTCGAATGGAAGCCTTTGATGACAGTTCAGATCCTGAATCTGGTGGTGAGGGAACATCTCAGCAGCCTCGAGAAATGGAAACTTCTGAGGACAGTTCAGATCCTGAAGGTGAGGACCACTTTGACCAACCACAAGGTGGTGGTGATGATGAGGAGGATGAAGTTGATTTAGATGAAGAGGAAGAAGAAGAGGAACGAACTAAGAGGAGGAGGAAGAAAAAAAATGAAGTCCAATATAATCCTTGGTTGAAGGTGCCTACTTCTGAAGGTCCTCAAAATCCCGAGCTGCTGACTGGATTTGAAGCTCATACGACCTTTTACATCCAACAGAACAAGGTAAGTACTTACACTTGACTTATCAGTTTTGAGTTCATTTGAGTGAATAATACATGAATAAGTATGAAATGAGTATGAAATGTTATTTAATTGAATTATGAATTGTATGGGAAATTGAGTTGAATTGATAGGTGTATTGGTTAAAAACTTTGATGAAATCTGTTAAAACTGTAATTTGCAGATTTTTTGAACAGAATATAAAGTTATGCATTCTGTTACAGAATGTAGATCCTTGCGTCACGTAAGGATTTTCATTCTGTAAAAGAATGTAGATCCTTGCGTCACGTAAGGATTTGCATTCTGTAACAGAATGTAGATCCTTGCGTGAATGTAAAAGAATGCAGAACTTTATATTCTGTTCAAAAAAATATGCAAATTACAGTTTCATATTTTGAGTAAGGATTTATATTCTGCACATCACTTCATATTTTGAGTAAAATATTGAGTATTTGTTGTTTGAATTGATAATGAATGAGATTGAGTATGTATTTGATGATTTGGTCAATGTATAGGGACGAGGGATTTTGAGGCATCAGGGGAGAAAGACTCAGCTTCAAGCTTGGAAACGGATTAAAGGGGCGGATTGGATGAGACACGCAGATGACACCAATCTCACACATCTCCAGTCCTTGATGTAAAATGAGATTGACCTGCCTTTAGTCAATGCGTTCATTGAGAGGTGGCAGCCTGAAACAAATAGTTTCCACTTGCCTTTTGGTGAGATGACAGTGACGTTAATGGACATCTTGATTCTGCTCGACCTTCCTATCAAAGGGAAGTCTATGGGTGCCCCAGAGAAAGCTCGCAAACTTGGGACAAACTATGTGGAGAAGTATATGGGTCAAAGGGGAAAGGCATTTTTGAAGGTTCCCGATGGCGGTTGTTCTTCAAGCTATTATATGACTACTGCAAAGTTGAGGACGCACTGTGAGTCTTTGTACATCCTCTTATCCTCAATCTTTCCTGACAAAACACAGAGTAGCTTCCCTCTGAGATATGCGCATTTTCTCGAGAGTGTTAACGTAGCTAATACATACTCATGGGGATCAGGGGCCCTTGCCTATTTTTACCGGTGTATGGGAGAAAGTTCACGTCAAGAATGTTTGTTGTTATCCTTTTGTTACACTTTGTTGCAAGTAATTATCTTTTTGTTTACCTTAAAATCAATAATATTTTATTTTCTCTAATGTTAATTGTATATTTCTTATACATTAGGCGTGGATATACGCATATTTCCCGACCTTCGCTGATGGCGTTCCAGAGAACCCCCATTGGACTCCTGATCAACCTTGGGCAGCAAGATGGCAACCAGTAAATACAGTCGGCAAAAACGCCCCTACCCAAAGGAATTATAGAGCTGAACTTGATGCAATGAGGGAGGATGTGGTAATATTTGATTCGTGTTGAATTTGAAGTTAATATGATTTAGTTGAAATGATATGTTTATTTTAGAGAAATCAGTTGGATTTTGTGTTTTGAACTTTTGCATGAGGTCCTGTAGGTAAGGAACTGCATTCTGCAACAGAATGCAGTTCCTTACCTACAGATGATATTTTATCAGTTTTTTTTAATTACAGTAATAAACATTGTTTTAAACATTTTATTTAGATTAACTGGACTCCTTATGGCCCGATTGACTACGATGACCCTAAGTATGCGCCAGCCTTGTTTTATGGTGTGCTCAGCATTATTGAGGTCACGGAACCTCACATGCCAGACCGGGTTCCTAGGCAATTTGGGCGTGTTCAAGGAATTCCAAGGCCAATCATTCAACCTATCAAGGGATGAAGGCATACGAAACCAAGGAGTTATGTTGTCGAGTATGACCCGGTGTTGTGGAGTTGGGCGGGCATGGACATGCACATTATGACTGTAGAGGAAATGGGTCCAGCTGCATATCCACCTTGGCAGATAACTGAGGAATACCTTAGGTGGTTCATTCCTAGGACGCATAGGTTTGTGACGCCCAGCCATCCTACCCCCATGGATGTTGGTATGGTAATTAATCATTCCCATTTTCACATCTATTCAATTTTCATAGAGTTCTAATGTGTGAAACTTAGTATTTAGTACTTACATGAGTTGTAATGTTATATTTTTTTTGCAGGCACTTCATAGGGTTTATATGAACTTTAATCCATATCAAAATGCAAGTGTGGAGCAGTTTCCGGACATCATGCATATGCTCAACCAAACCATGCTGGATTTGGATCCCTTTTATCGTCAACAAGAGTAGAAACTGAATTCTCATGATGTTGGATTTAGTTTGTGAAGGATTTGAGTTGTTTTTGTTAAACTACAGATTTAGTTTGTGTTGGATTGTTTTGCTATCTTGATGTTGGATTTTGTTGTTTGCTTTAAACTATGGATTTAATTTTGTTGTTCGCAGTTATTACGTATCAATCTACATATTTTCCTTTGGAAGGGTACTCTAGAACTAATGTTCACATTTCTAATCATTACAATGTCAATATATCACCAAATTCTACTAATCTACACTTTCTTAACTATTAGTAGTACATGAATCATGAATAACTCACTAAATCAAACTATAAATTATAAAAACCCTTCAAAATTAAAGATTTTAGAATGAATCTTACCTCATTGAGACCAAACCTTGATGGAACTTCATCTCCACCTCTTCCATTGTACTCATCCTCTTCATTCTCCATTCACTAGTAGAAAAAACATCTGTTGCAACCCCCCTGTTGAGGCGGTCACCTTAAAAACCGACGCAAAAAGTCTTATTCTACTATCTGTTGAGGCGGTCAGTCGTTTAGTTCGCTGCAACAGGTACTTTAGAGGCGGGAAAATATCCGTTCGCCTCAAATAATATTTGTGTTTTTGACTTGTTGAGGCGGTCAGTAAGGCGCCCGCCTCAACAGAACCCAAAAATAGAGGCGGGCAGTAAGGCGCCCGCCTCAAATGATGCGACGAAGAGATTAGAGGCGGGCAGTAAGGCGCCCGCCTCAAAATAACACAAACATTAGAGGCGGGCAGTCATGCGCCCGCCTCAACAAATGCTTCAAAAAACTTAGAGGCGGGCAATATGCGCCCGCCTCAACTGCTTTGTCAAAAAGGTTTGCAGTCTCGACTTTTTCATATGCTCTCAAAACTATCGACTGCGCCTCCTCCTTGCCGCCTCCTCCTTGCCGCCTCCTCCTCGCCACTTCCTCCACGCCTCACCGCCTCCTCCTCGTCTCGCCGCCTCCTCCAACTCACCGCCTCCTCCAATTCTACTTCTACCGCCTCCTCCAACTCACCGCCTCCTCCTCGCCGCTTCCTCCACGCCTCACTGCCGAACTCGTCGACTGCTCCTCCTCCTCCTCCAGCTGTCGTCCTTGGAGTCATCGAGGTAGGTGAAACTTCCTCCTTCGCAAATTGTTTTTGGATTTTGATGTGCAGGAGTTGATTCCTTTTGTGGTATGAATGGTTGATTTTTGTTGTTGTGGGTGATTAGTCCCTTATTTGGTGGAATTTTGATTGATTATGTTGTTTTGGTTCTTTAGGAAATTTTGATGCACTCCAAGTGTTTGGTAAAATGCCTAGTAGAAAATTTACATGCACTCCAATAGATTATGACTATTAATTGGAACATATAGTACTTGGTAGTTTTACTAGTTCTTGTTAATACCTTTCATGTATGTTTAGGACTATACTCTACCTCTTGTCTATATAGTCAATTCATATAACTAAACTTAATCTTGTGACTTTTTAGCATGACTTGATAAAAATTGTAGGAAAACAAATGAAATATGTCGATGAGTGATTTTAATGAGTTTTGCATGAGATATTGTTTTGAATGGTAATTGAGTTAAATTTTCTTTCAGAAATCATCTTTAACATCCTTTTTGACAGGCTCGTAGTGAAAAGGCAAGGAACAGTGCGTCATTCAACAAAAGCCATCATCGCACTGGCCAGAAGGGTTATATCAGAAAACGACATGAATGGATAGACGATGGACGACTTCCACCAGAAGCAGCATTAACTTTCTCAAGTAGTTCCTCGGTGAACTCTTCTGTCACCTCAACACTAGCTAGAGTTAAGAAATTTAGATCAAAGGAGTGGATATTGGCTCATCAAGTTCTAAATAAAGATGGAGAGTGGGAAATTGACCCAAATGATAAGGAAATTGCAGAAATTGCCAAAAAAAACTGTAAGAAGTGATATCTAAGTAATGTTTATTTTCTTTGATTATAAATTATGAACTAATTCTTACTTTTCTAATTGACATAGATGGAGTACATTGAAGAAGAAGAAAAAGGTAATTTTGTTTTTGAAGATCAAGAGGATGCCCTCACCAAAGCTATGGGGAAAAAAGATCATCGTGGGCGTGTCAAGGCAATGGGTGGAAATGTTTGTCATACAGTTGCTTTTGGTCCGAGAAAGAGACAAAATAAATTTGATCATAGTGAAGCTTCTTCAAATGTAATTGAATCAATTAGAGCTTCAATGAGAAAGGAGTTTGAAGACGACCTAGATAAAATAGTGGAGAAAAGAATGCAAGAGGCCCTCCAAAAGCAACTAGCCGCCATGGGACATATGGGCCAATGTGCCTCCACTTCCAACCTTGTAGATGATCTCCATGGACATGTTGAACATGATTCTGCCCCTCAACCACGCGAGCTAAAGGTACAATTTAGTCTCATGTTGGCTAAAAATAATATATTACATTCTTTTACTTGTAATCAAGTAAATCTTGTTAGAATAATTCACATTAGCTTCATTATATGAAGAGTAGCTAGGAAAGGGTTCCATGTCTATTAAAAAACTGAATCTTGTTAGAGTAATCAAGTGAATCTTGTTAAAATCTATTAAATAGAGTATATTTGCATCAATTTCATTATTTATGCAGGAAAGGGTTCCATGTCATCTTGCCCTTGAGGATGAAGTTTCCAGTAACAAATTCATTGTGGCGGATGGTATGGTACAACCCTCAGATGGTGCATTGACCCAACATTTTAGATTAATGAAGCCTGGTCACTATAAAGTCCAAATTGATTTTGTTTACGAAGGGCATGTTGATGATATTCTTCCGGTACCTACTGGAGATGGTTAAACTAACTTAGGCGGTGCTCATGGTAGTTTTGTACAATGGCCAATCCACTTAGTGATTTTCGAAGACGACGAGGTATGAATGTTTTGAACGAATATGATAATGCAAGCATTTGCTACATCTAATTGTCTACTCAATCTTGCTCATGTAATATTTTTGTAGGAGTTCACTCCACGCCTGATAAAGAAGTCTAAGTCTAAGTCACTCCAAGTATATGATTAGCTAGAACTTGTATTTTTTATTCATGACATATGTTCTATTTGCAATTTTTCTTGTTTATTAGTTATGGTAATGCACTGCTGAATGTTGTTCTTATTTTTCTGCATTGTTGTTACAGTTATTCACTTTTTGTGTTGTAATATTTTTGTTCTTATATTTTGTTATTATTTTCATATGCAATGAAGTCTAAGTCAAACAAAGAGGTGGTGGGTAGTTGTGATCGTAAAACTCAAGAGTCAGTCGCCAAAAGCAAGAAAGCGAATTTTGCAAACAATGCAATTCAAGGTCTTGGCCCGCAATGCAAATATTTGCATTTTTTCATCTCTTCAGCTCCCGGCGAAATATACGATAGTACTCCCATCAAGTTGGATGCTTCGATTTGGCATTATTCGCAAGATCAAGATACATACGTAACTGAGTCCGATGTTGAAGAGTTCCTTAGAGAGGCGTGCTTAAACATTTCAGTGATCCAAGTCTACATATTGTAAACATTTTCATCAATCTTTATGTTTTAGTTGTTAATTATTCTTTCTGTGAGATTTTTACTTTACAGATACTAATAGTGTAATCTTGCATATTTTGTAGGTATTTATTGCATGATCACAACTGGGCATTTGAAAGGTCGTCTCAGATTGGATTCTTATGTCCTGAGACGATGTCAAGCACTAGAATCAATATTGATCCTAATGTCCCAACAGAGTATTTAAAAAAGATTTTCGTTGTTGAAATTCAAAAGGAGAAGATGAATGATCCTAGCATAACCAAATGGTTTTTGCTTCCATATAATCAAGAGTAAGTGTGATATAGCAATCCTTGTTTCTTGTTCTGACTACATCTTTTGACTTGTTTTCTGATGTTATACAATATCTTTTATAAATGATGCATAAATCATTGGATTCTATATGTACTAGACCTACGTAAAGCCATTGTGTATATTTTCGATCCTCTCAAAGAAGCACGCAAAGAGTATGATGTATGGGGCATCTTGAGTTTGTAAGTTTTTTACTTAAAAATTGTCTTTTCAAATATTTACAAAATCAGAATTTTTGACTTGTATGTTGTTTATTTTACAGGACATACCAAGTGTATAAGTTTAATGGTGGGGTGAGTCCTAGTAAAACGACTAATTTCAAGTCTTGGAGACCCATTCATATAGAGGTATACCATCATAAATTACCTTTTTCTTTATTTTTTATATCTATTGATCTTAAAACTAAGACAATGTATTATATTGTTATTTTAGTGCGCTCAACAAAGTGGCGGAACCGAGTGTGGATTGTCACGACATATCAAGAGTTGGAGTTCATGTTGGAGATTGTCACGACATATCAAGAGTCTAATGAGCGACTAGATAAGGTAGTTACTTTACCTAGTCCTTTCATTTCATATATGTAAAATCTAATTTTTTTCATGTTAATTACTTCACTAAGACGATGTACTATATGTTTTTGAAGGTCTATGTTCAGAGGAGTGCGCCTTATACAAGTGAGGAACTCGATGTTGTTCGTGAGCAATGGGCTAAGTTCTTTACAACCAAATATCTATTAGTTTAAGCGTATGTTTTGGATATTTGAATAATAGGTTTTGTACTTGCATATATTCTGTTGAAACTGAACACATATTGTATGTGAAATGTATCTGCAAGTGGAACTAGACGTTCAGAATGATTGAAACAGGTTGCTTATTCTGTTTCGTACAGGCTGGTTACTGTAAATTCAAACCGAATATTTTTAAAAAAAAAACACTTGTTGAGGCGGGCGGAAGAATGACCGCCTCAACAGATTCATCATTTGTCTCATCTGTTGAGGCGGGCGGAAGATTGGACGCTTCAACAGAACACGTTGTTGAGGCGGGCAGAAGGTAGACCGCCTCAACAGACCCCCTCTGTTGAGGCGGTCACCCTTCTTCCCGCCTCAACAGAGGTAGAAAACGTTGCACCTGTTGAGACGGTCACCCGCCCGACCGCCTCAACAGCTCATGACCTGTTGCAGCCCCCCCTGTTGCAACGACCCCTGACCACCTCAACAGGGGTTTTTTTGACCGCCTCAATAGGTGTTTTTTCCACTAGTGATTTATGATTAACTTTGTGTTGGATTTAAAATGGCTTAGTTGGAGCTCTATTCCATTACAAATGGGGTTTTAATGGTGTTTAGATTTTGAATATAGAAGATAACTTAGATGATAGGGTATGGGCGTAGGTATTAAGGCATAATTACGAAGTAACTTTGCAGAATTTACCGCAGAGCACTGAGACAAGACGTAATGCAGTTGGCTGAAACGACAATCCTTGCGTGACGCAAGGATCCATACGTGACGCAAGGATCCATACGTGACGCAAGGATGTTTACGTGACGTATGGTTTTACCTAATTCATAAGATTTGTTGTTGTTTTGTTTATAAAACATAGATGTGGAACATATGGAGGCCTTAAGTCCAATTTACGAACGCAGAAAAAGTCTTTGAGGTCCAATTTGGGGAAGAGACGTCAAAACGGTGTTGGAATGTATACAAATTAGTGTTATTAGGCATATAAAGTCCCAATAAGGTCTCCCTCACACAAAACGGGACTCAAAACTATGCGTAAACTTCAAAGGGCCTAAAAAGGCCTTAAGGGGCCTTAAGGCCCATATTGGCGAAACGTCGACCAAACGATGTCCAAATGGAATGAAACTTGTTTTCAATGCCTATTACGGATATTTAACCATGTGGGTAATTCCCAATCGAAACCCCTAACTTCTAAAGTAACATCTCCTTTGTAAATACAGAACTAGTCATAACTCTCTAACTTGTCGAAATATGTATGATCTACAACATCGATGTTGATTATTGTTTAAAACATCATACAACTTACTCTTATTAGGGATATTGAGTATCAATTAGGTCTCTCTCGCACAAAATGAGGCACGTAAACGCCAAAGGGCCTAAAAAGGCCTTAAGAAGCCTTAAGGCCCATATTGGCGGAACGTCGACCAAACGATGTCCGAATGGAATGAAACTTGTTTTCAATTCCTATTAGGCATATTTAACGAAGTGGGTAACTCTCAATCAAAACCTTTTAATTTTCAAGTAACACCTCCTTTGTAAACATCAATATAGTCATCATTATCTAACTTGTCTCAATATGTATGGTCAACAACATCGATGTTATATTATGTTTAAAAAAATTATACAAATTAGTGTTATTAGGCATATAAAGTCCCAATAAGGTCTCCCTCACACAAAACGGGACTCGAAACTATGCGTAAACGCTAAAAGACCTTAAGAGGCGTTAAGAGCCAATTTGGCGGAACGTCGACCAAACGATGTCCGAATGTAATGAAACTTGTTTTCAATTCCTATTACGGATATTTAACCATGTGGGTAACTCCCAATCGAAACCCCTGACTTCTGAAGTAACACCTCCTTTGTAAATACCGAACTAGTCATAACTCTCTAACTTGTCGGAATATGTATGATCTACAACATCGATGTTGATTATTGTTTAAAACATCATAAAACTTACTCTTATTAGGGATATTGAGTATCAATTAGGTCTCGCTCGCACAAAATGAGGCACGTAAACGCCAAAGGGCCTAAAAAGGCCTTAAGACCCATATTAGCGGAACGTTGACCAAACGATGTCCGAATGGAATGAAACTTGTTTTCAATGCCTATTAGGCATATTTAACCATGTGGGTAACTCTCAATCAAAACCTTTTAATTTTCAAGTAACACCTCCTTTGTAAACATCAATATAGTCATCATTATCTAACTTGTCTCAATATGTATGGTCAACAACATCGATGTTATATTATGTTTAAAAAAATTATACAAATTAGTGTTATTAGGCATATAAAGTCCCAATAAGGTCTCCCTCACACAAAACGGGACTCGAAACTATGCGTAAACGCTAAAAGACCTTAAGAGGCGTTAAGAGCCAATTTGGCGGAACGTCGACCAAACGATGTCCGAATGCAATGAAACTTGTTTTCAATTCCTATTACGGATATTTAACCATGTGGGTAACTCCCAATCGAAACCCCTAACTTCTGAAGTAACACCTCCTTTGTAAATACCGAACTAGTCATAACTCTCTAACTTGTCGGAATATGTATGATCTACAACATCGATGTTGATTATTGTTTAAATCATCATAAAACTTACTCTTATTAGGGATATTGAGTATCAATTAGGTCTCGCTCGCACAAAATGAGGCACGTAAACGCCAAAGGGCCTAAAAAGGCCTTAAGACCCATATTAGCGGAACGTTGACCAAACGATGTCCGAATGGAATGAAACTTGTTTTCAATGCCTATTAGGCATATTTAACCATGTGGGTAACTCTCAATCAAAACCTTTTAATTTTCAAGTAACACCTCCTTTGTAAACATCAATATAGTCATCATTATCTAACTTGTCTCAATATGTATGGTCAACAACATCGATGTTATATTATGTTTAAAAAAATTATACAAATTAGTGTTATTAGGCATATAAAGTCCCAATAAGGTCTCCCTCACACAAAACGGGACTCGAAACTATGCGTAAACGCTAAAAGACCTTAAGAGGCGTTAAGAGCCAATTTGGCGGAACGTCGACCAAACGATGTCCGAATGCAATGAAACTTGTTTTCAATTCCTATTACGGATATTTAACCATGTGGGTAACTCCCAATCGAAACCCCTAACTTCTGAAGTAACACCTCCTTTGTAAATACCGAACTAGTCATAACTCTCTAACTTGTCGGAATATGTATGATCTACAACATCGATGTTGATTATTGTTTAAATCATCATAAAACTTACTCTTATTAGGGATATTGAGTATCAATTAGGTCTCGCTCGCACAAAATGAGGCACGTAAACGCCAAAGGGCCTAAAAAGGCCTTAAGACCCATATTAGCGGAACGTTGACCAAACGATGTCCGAATGGAATGAAACTTGTTTTCAATGCCTATTAGGCATATTTAACCATGTGGGTAACTCTCAATCAAAACCTTTTAATTTTCAAGTAACACCTCCTTTGTAAACATCAATATAGTCATCATTATCTAACTTGTCTCAATATGTATGGTCAACAACATCGATGTTATATTATGTTTAAAAAAATTATACAAATTAGTGTTATTAGGCATATAAAGTCCCAATAAGGTCTCCCTCACACAAAACGGGACTCGAAACTATGCGTAAACGCTAAAAGACCTTAAGAGGCGTTAAGAGCCAATTTGGCGGAACGTCGACCAAACGATGTCCGAATGCAATGAAACTTGTTTTCAATTCCTATTACGGATATTTAACCATGTGGGTAACTCCCAATCGAAACCCCTAACTTCTGAAGTAACACCTCCTTTGTAAATACCGAACTAGTCATAACTCTCTAACTTGTCGGAATATGTATGATCTACAACATCGATGTTGATTATTGTTTAAATCATCATAAAACTTACTCTTATTAGGGATATTGAGTATCAATTAGGTCTCGCTCGCACAAAATGAGGCACGTAAACGCCAAAGGGCCTAAAAAGGCCTTAAGACCCATATTGGCGGAACGTCGACCAAACGATGTCCGAATGGAATGAAACTTGTTTTCAATTCCTATTAGGCATATTTAACCATGTGGGTAACTCTCAATCAAAACCTTTTAATTTTCAAGTAACACCTCCTTTGTAAACATCAATATAGTCATCATTATCTAACTTGTCTCAATATGTATGGTCAACAACATCGATGTTATATTATGTTTAAAAAAATTATACAAATTAGTGTTATTAGGCATATAAAGTCCCAATAAGGTCTCCCTCACACAAAACGGGACTCGAAACTATGCGTAAACGCTAAAAGACCTTAAGAGGCGTTAAGAGCCAATTTGGCGGAACGTCGACCAAACGATGTCCGAATGCAATGAAACTTGTTTTCAATTCCTATTACGGATATTTAACCATGTGGGTAACTCCCAATCGAAACCCCTAACTTCTGAAGTAACACCTCCTTTGTAAATACCGAACTAGTCATAACTCTCTAACTTGTCGGAATATGTATGATCTACAACATCGATGTTGATTATTGTTTAAAACATCATAAAACTTACTCTTATTAGGGATATTGAGTATCAATTAGGTCTCGCTCGCACAAAATGAGGCACGTAAACGCCAAAGGGCCTAAAAAGGCCTTAAGACCCATATTAGCGGAACGTTGACCAAACGATGTCCGAATGGAATGAAACTTGTTTTCAATGCCTATTAGGCATATTTAACCATGTGGGTAACTCTCAATCAAAACCTTTTAATTTTCAAGTAACACCTCCTTTGTAAACATCAATATAGTCATCATTATCAAACTTGTCTCAATATGTATGGTCAACAACATCGATGTTATATTATGTTTAAAAAAATTATACAAATTAGTGTTATTAGGCATATAAAGTCCCAATAAGGTCTCCCTCACACAAAACGGGACTCGAAACTATGCGTAAACGCTAAAAGACCTTAAGAGGCGTTAAGAGACAATTTGGCGGAACGTCGACCAAACGATGTCCGAATGCAATGAAACTTGTTTTCAATTCCTATTACGGATATTTAACCATGTGGGTAACTCCCAATCGAAACCCCTAACTTCTGAAGTAACACCTCCTTTGTAAATACCGAACTAGTCATAACTCTCTAACTTGTCGGAATATGTATGATCTACAACATCGATGTTGATTATTGTTTAAAACATCATAAAACTTACTCTTATTAGGGATATTGAGTATCAATTAGGTCTCGCTCGCACAAAATGAGGCACGTAAACGCCAAAGGGCCTAAAAAGGCCTTAAGACCCATATTAGCGGAACGTTGACCAAACGATGTCCGAATGGAATGAAACTTGTTTTCAATGCCTATTAGGCATATTTAACCATGTGGGTAACTTTCAATCAAAACCTTTTAATTTTCAAGTAACACCTCCTTTGTAAACATCAATATAGTCATCATTATCAAACTTGTCTCAATATGTATGGTCAACAACATCGATGTTATATTATGTTTAAAAAAATTATACAAATTAGTGTTATTAGGCATATAAAGTCCCAATAAGGTCTCCCTCACACAAAACGGGACTCGAAACTATGCGTAAACGCTAAAAGACCTTAAGAGGCGTTAAGAGACAATTTGGCGGAACGTCGACCAAACGATGTCCGAATGCAATGAAACTTGTTTTCAATTCCTATTACGGATATTTAACCATGTGGGTAACTCCCAATCGAAACCCCTAACTTCTGAAGTAACACCTCCTTTGTAAATACCGAACTAGTCATAACTCTCTAACTTGTCGGAATATGTATGATCTACAACATCGATGTTGATTATTGTTTAAATCATCATAAAACTTACTCTTATTAGGGATATTGAGTATCAATTAGGTCTCGCTCGCACAAAATGAGGCACGTAAACGCCAAAGGGCCTAAAAAGGCCTTAAGACCCATATTAGCGGAACGTTGACCAAACGATGTCCGAATGGAATGAAACTTGTTTTCAATGCCTATTAGGCATATTTAACCATGTGGGTAACTCTCAATCAAAACCTTTTAATTTTCAAGTAACACCTCCTTTGTAAACATCAATATAGTCATCATTATCTAACTTGTCTCAATATGTATGGTCAACAACATCGATGTTATATTATGTTTAAAAAAATTATACAAATTAGTGTTATTAGGCATATAAAGTCCCAATAAGGTCTCCCTCACACAAAACGGGACTCGAAACTATGCGTAAACGCTAAAAGACCTTAAGAGGCGTTAAGAGCCAATTTGGCGGAACGTCGACCAAACGATGTCCGAATGCAATGAAACTTGTTTTCAATTCCTATTACGGATATTTAACCATGTGGGTAACTCCCAATCGAAACCCCTGACTTCTGAAGTAACACCTCCTTTGTAAATACCGAACTAGTCATAACTCTCTAACTTGTCGGAATATGTATGATCTACAACATCGATGTTGATTATTGTTTAAAACATCATAAAACTTACTCTTATTAGGGATATTGAGTATCAATTAGGTCTCGCTCGCACAAAATGAGGCACGTAAACGCCAAAGGGCCTAAAAAGGCCTTAAGACCCATATTAGCGGAACGTTGACCAAACGATGTCCGAATGGAATGAAACTTGTTTTCAATGCCTATTAGGCATATTTAACCATGTGGGTAACTCTCAATCAAAACCTTTTAATTTTCAAGTAACACCTCCTTTGTAAACATCAATATAGTCATCATTATCTAACTTGTCTCAATATGTATGGTCAACAACATCGATGTTATATTATGTTTAAAAAAATTATACAAATTAGTGTTATTAGGCATATAAAGTCCCAATAAGGTCTCCCTCACACAAAACGGGACTCGAAACTATGCGTAAACGCTAAAAGACCTTAAGAGGCGTTAAGAGCCAATTTGGCGGAACGTCGACCAAACGATGTCCGAATGCAATGAAACTTGTTTTCAATTCCTATTACGGATATTTAACCATGTGGGTAACTCCCAATCGAAACCCCTAACTTCTGAAGTAACACCTCCTTTGTAAATACCGAACTAGTCATAACTCTCTAACTTGTCGGAATATGTATGATCTACAACATCGATGTTGATTATTGTTTAAATCATCATAAAACTTACTCTTATTAGGGATATTGAGTATCAATTAGGTCTCGCTCGCACAAAATGAGGCACGTAAACGCCAAAGGGCCTAAAAAGGCCTTAAGACCCATATTAACGGAACGTTGACCAAACGATGTCCGAATGGAATGAAACTTGTTTTCAATGCCTATTAGGCATATTTAACCATGTGGGTAACTCTCAATCAAAACCTTTTAATTTTCAAGTAACACCTCCTTTGTAAACATCAATATAGTCATCATTATCTAACTTGTCTCAATATGTATGGTCAACAACATCGATGTTATATTATGTTTAAAAAAATTATACAAATTAGTGTTATTAGGCATATAAAGTCCCAATAAGGTCACCCTCACACAAAACGGGACTCGAAACTATGCGTAAACGCTAAAAGACCTTAAGAGGCGTTAAGAGCCAATTTGGCGGAACGTCGACCAAACGATGTCCGAATGCAATGAAACTTGTTTTCAATTCCTATTACGGATATTTAACCATGTGGGTAACTCCCAATCGAAACCCCTAACTTCTGAAGTAACACCTCCTTTGTAAATACCGAACTAGTCATAACTCTCTAACTTGTCGGAATATGTATGATCTACAACATCGATGTTGATTATTGTTTAAATCATCATAAAACTTACTCTTATTAGGGATATTGAGTATCAATTAGGTCTCGCTCGCACAAAATGAGGCACGTAAACACCAAAGGGCCTAAAAAGGCCTTAAGACCCATATTAGCGGAACGTTGACCAAACGATGTCCGAATGGAATGAAACTTGTTTTCAATGCCTATTAGGCATATTTAACCATGTGGGTAACTCTCAATCAAAACCTTTTAATTTTCAAGTAACACCTCCTTTGTAAACATCAATATAGTCATCATTATCTAACTTGTCTCAATATGTATGGTCAACAACATCGATGTTATATTATGTTTAAAAAAATTATACAAATTAGTGTTATTAGGCATATAAAGTCCCAATAAGGTCTCCCTCACACAAAACGGGACTCGAAACTATGCGTAAACGCTAAAAGACCTTAAGAGGCGTTAAGAGCCAATTTGGCGGAACGTCGACCAAACGATGTCCGAATGCAATGAAACTTGTTTTCAATTCCTATTACGGATATTTAACCATGTGGGTAACTCCCAATCGAAACCCCTAACTTCTGAAGTAACACCTCCTTTGTAAATACCGAACTAGTCATAACTCTCTAACTTGTCGGAATATGTATGATCTACAACATCGATGTTGATTATTGTTTAAATCATCATAAAACTTACTCTTATTAGGGATATTGAGTATCAATTAGGTCTCGCTCGCACAAAATGAGGCACGTAAACGCCAAAGGGCCTAAAAAGGCCTTAAGACCCATATTAACGGAACGTTGACCAAACGATGTCCGAATGGAATGAAACTTGTTTTCAATGCCTATTAGGCATATTTAACCATGTGGGTAACTCTCAATCAAAACCTTTTAATTTTCAAGTAACACCTCCTTTGTAAACATCAATATAGTCATCATTATCTAACTTGTCTCAATATGTATGGTCAACAACATCGATGTTATATTATGTTTAAAAAAATTATACAAATTAGTGTTATTAGGCATATAAAGTCCCAATAAGGTCACCCTCACACAAAACGGGACTCGAAACTATGCGTAAACGCTAAAAGACCTTAAGAGGCGTTAAGAGCCAATTTGGCGGAACGTCGACCAAACGATGTCCGAATGCAATGAAACTTGTTTTCAATTCCTATTACGGATATTTAACCATGTGGGTAACTCCCAATCGAAACCCCTAACTTCTGAAGTAACACCTCCTTTGTAAATACCGAACTAGTCATAACTCTCTAACTTGTCGGAATATGTATGATCTACAACATCGATGTTGATTATTGTTTAAATCATCATAAAACTTACTCTTATTAGGGATATTGAGTATCAATTAGGTCTCGCTCGCACAAAATGAGGCACGTAAACACCAAAGGGCCTAAAAAGGCCTTAAGACCCATATTAGCGGAACGTTGACCAAACGATGTCCGAATGGAATGAAACTTGTTTTCAATGCCTATTAGGCATATTTAACCATGTGGGTAACTCTCAATCAAAACCTTTTAATTTTCAAGTAACACCTCCTTTGTAAACATCAATATAGTCATCATTATCTAACTTGTCTCAATATGTATGGTCAACAACATCGATGTTATATTATGTTTAAAAAAATTATACAAATTAGTGTTATTAGGCATATAAAGTCCCAATAAGGTCTCCCTCACACAAAACGGGACTCGAAACTATGCGTAAACGCTAAAAGACCTTAAGAGGCGTTAAGAGCCAATTTGGCGGAACGTCGACCAAACGATGTCCGAATGCAATGAAACTTGTTTTCAATTCCTATTACGGATATTTAACCATGTGGGTAACTCCCAATCGAAACCCCTAACTTCTGAAGTAACACCTCCTTTGTAAATACCGAACTAGTCATAACTCTCTAACTTGTCGGAATATGTATGATCTACAACATCGATGTTGATTATTGTTTAAAACATCATACAACTTACTCTTATTAGGGATATTGAGTATCAATTAGGTCTCTCTCGCACAAAATGAGGCACGTAAACGCCAAAGGGCCTAAAAAGGCCTTAAGAAGCCTTAAGGCCCATATTGGCGGAACGTCGACCAAACGATGTCCGAATGGAATGAAACTTGTTTTCAATGCCTATTAGGCATATTTAACCATGTGGGTAACTCTCAATCAAAACCTTTTAATTTTCAAGTAACACCTCCTTTGTAAACATCAATATAGTCATCATTATCTAACTTGTCTCAATATGTATGGTCAACAACATCGATGTTATATTATGTTTAAAAAAATTATACAAATTAGTGTTATTAGGCATATAAAGTCCCAATAAGGTCTCCCTCACACAAAACAGGACTCGAAACTATGCGTAAACGCTAAAAGACCTTAAGAGGCGTTAAGAGCCAATTTGGCGGAACGTCGACCAAACGATGTCCGAATGCAATGAAACTTGTTTTCAATTCCTATTACGGATATTTAACCATGTGGGTAACTCCCAATCGAAACCCCTAACTTCTGAAGTAACACCTCCTTTGTAAATACCGAACTAGTCATAACTCTCTAACTTGTCGGAATATGTATGATCTACAACATCGATGTTGATTATTGTTTAAAACATCATAAAACTTACTCTTATTAGGGATATTGAGTATCAATTAGGTCTCGCTCGCACAAAATGAGGCACGTAAACGCCAAAGGGCCTAAAAAGGCCTTAAGACCCATATTAGCGGAACGTTGACCAAACGATGTCCGAATGGAATGAAACTTGTTTTCAATGCCTATTAGGCATATTTAACCATGTGGGTAACTCTCAATCAAAACCTTTTAATTTTCAAGTAACACCTCCTTTGTAAACATCAATATAGTCATCATTATATAACTTGTCGGAATATAACCCCAACGATGTCGGAATTGATTGAAATTTTGGTCAAACACTATTAAGGATACAATAACTTCATTAGTGTTACTCACAACCACTACTTCATAGTATTACTCGTATTTGACTACTTTTTAAGCAATTGTAGTCCCTGTACATTCCGGATCATGTCATTTATACAACATTTATTTGGACATATGCTCCAACCATCTAAACCTAACACATAGGAGGTCATTTAGCTTATGGCAAATTCTTACGTGATGCAAGGATTACACCGCCTTGCGTCACGTACGAATGCAGTTCCTTACGTCGCGTAAGAAGGCCAAACGTGACGTAAGGAATCCTTACGTCACGTTTGGATCAACATGTTTGCGTGACGTAAGGAAGTTTCCCAAAAATTAAGTTGTTCTTGCGTCACGTAAGGAATGCTTACGTGACGCAAGAACGCCCAGGGCGATTGCTATTTATCGCCCTGGGCGTTGAATAGAAAGCGTGTAAAAAAACTAACGAGCCTATACGGTAATACGGAGTACATATCATATCATAGATAGAGATAGATATGTTCACCAAAAAATAGATAGAGATAGATATATAGGGTTGGGTACAAATTGAATTTGTTGGAATCAACAACATATAGAACAATCCATCACTTGTAAAACCCAGCAAGAAGAGAGTACGTACGTAGTTGAGATAATGGCTTCGAATGAGCAGCAAGAGGAACTGGATTGGTTTTGTATTTTAACACAAAACGGAATTGCTTAGACGAGTTTCCTATTGGGTTATTGTTGCTCCGGGAATCGTGATGAGGGACACGTCATGTGCGGTTTGCTTAGACGAGTTTCCTATTGGGTCTGAGGTCGTTAGACTGCGTTGTTCGCACGTTTATCATGGAGATTGCATTACTAAGTGGCTTCAAACTAAACCTCTTTGTCCCTTATGTCGTCGCAACGCTTTCCTTTCTTGATTTTCAAATTCTTCGGATCAACAAACACGAACAAACGTATGATTGTATTGTTTTATTTTTGTAAGACATTTATGCAGTTTTGCTTGGAGTAATATGTAGAGTTATTTCATGATTACAAAATTCAAGTGCTGAAAAATCTTGGGTTCAACAACTAGATTTAGTTACTAAATCATACTACAAAGTACAAACCCCTGGAACAGGGGAAATTCGAATGGTTTCGACTCAATTGATTGCTTCATCTAATCATTAAGTGTGGTTGTACTCTATGATAAGCATGACTAAACTTGCTAAATTTAGCTTTAATAGGGAGAGACTAGCGGTCGTTATATATTCTCAATTGCGAAGAGCTGACACTAAATTTGATGTATATTATGAGATTGTTGAAGAAGTTGTGAATATTGAGAGAACCAAGTTCAATTCTTAAGCGGTTCTTAACAACTACAAAAACAGACTATACACCTTCCATACACAACACAATTATACACCTTCCATACACAACACAATTATACACCTTCCAAAGATGCAAAACGCAGAGCTCAGTATATATCTGAATCCTTACAGACAGATTCAATGATAGTAAGTTCATAACACCATATATGATATTCATGTTCATATATCCTGATATCCAGCAACTAAGTTTCTACAGCAGTGGCAGAAGATACGAATCAGTTAAGACAATGACAGGGAGCCTGTTTTGTACTACTAAACTGTAATAGGTAAGAAGTAATCAACGAAATAGGTAAGAACTGAAACTTAATGAAGCTTATAAACACTAGTAATTTTGCGATTGCAGGTAATCTGAGAGCTTGACACGAACAGTCGGATCCTTCTTCTTCTTCCTCTTGAACTGCTTTGATGTAACCTTCAATACCTTCTCCCATCCCTGAAAAACACAATTAATTGAGTTATAATCTTGAATGTTAAACTGCAAAAATTAATTAACACAGACATACAGACAGACACAACGGAATTAAAAGCAGAAACCCTAATTTCCATCTAGATTTCTACCTTCTTGATTGCAGGTGGAGAATCAGATTCAGTCTTCTTGAACTGCTTTGATGTAACCCTCAATACCTTCTCCCATCCCTGAAAAACACAATTAATTGAGTTTATTCTTGAAAGTTAAACTGCAAAAATTAATTAACACAAACATACAGACAGATCCAACGGAATTAAAAGCAGAAACCCTAATTTTCATCCAGATTTCTACCTTCTTGATTGCAGGCGGAGAATCAGATTCAGTCTCCTTAACTCCATCGAATTTCAATCTCCTGCTATGAAGATCGAAACTGTGAGCGAAGCTGTGAATCTTGTTTTTGATCTTCGACAGAGTAACCTTCTTCCTCCGCTCGTTCTCGAATGACAGTCTCCGCTTCCCCGACGACAACGAATTAGGCGTTGTCGAAATCTGGCCGGCTACGTAGCAGAGATGGTGGAATCGGCGGACGGGAAGTGGTGACCAGAGAGCGCTTTGGGAGTAATCAAAGCCGAAGGCGGAGTTATCGGGGAATTTTCCGAGGAGGTTGTCGGAGATTGAAGAATCAACGATTGTAGAGATTTGGCGAATCAAGCTCATATCGCGAATTGGCGTATCTGATTGTAGAGATTTCGTTTGGAGGGAGGGAATGAAGCTTTCAAGAAAGATTTTGGGGGTGTTTTGGCGTTGGGCCGTGGCTTTTTTTGTGTATGGGAGGGAGATGACCGTTGGAAAAAACGAGCTCAAGATTATTTTTTTCCCCGGGGTTCAAATGTTTTTTCGTTTTATGGAAATCGGTGAATCCCAATCAACGGCACTCCGCTGCCTAGAAGTCTAGAACCGATGTTAATTGAATTGCACAGTAAATTATGGGCGAGGGCTAGTTGCACTCATTTTTTTTTTTGCTTTTTAGGGCTCTCCCTTTCTCGACGCCATATTTCTCCCATTTAGACGTGAATTTGCGCGCCTAACATAGTCGAACAATTATAGCGTGCCTAACTTAAGGGATCAGGGGCAAAATCGTCAAGTTTAGAAAATATACCAAAAATTTGCAAGCCAACATTAGCCGCGCTAATAGAAAATGGTTTTGAAACAAAAAGATAAATATAACGGCGAAAATATTAAAAAACTCAAAGATTTGCACGCCTAATATAGGAGTGCTACCGCACAGGTTTTTTTTTAATTTTTTAAAATTAAACCGCACATGTTTTATTTAAAAAAAAAAAAATTATATGTGCGGTAATATTATTACTACCTCATTGCTCTAGTCGTAAGGCACTGTGCAAACTCTTTGAGGTCTCGAGTTACATAATAAAGTCTCGCTCACACAAAACGGTGTTGGAATGGATCCAACCTAGTCTTATTAGGCACATAAAGTCACAGGTCTCGCTCACATAAAACGAGGCTCGAAACTATTCGTAAACGCTAAAAGGCCTTAGATGGGCTTAAGGCCCAATTTGACAAAACGACACCCAAAACGATGTCGGAATGGAATGAAACTTGGTTTCAATGCCTATTAGAGATATTTGACCATGTGAGTAATTCCCAATCAAAACTTATTCATTTTCAAGTAACACCTCCTTTGTAAACATCAAACTAGTCATCACTCTTTTAACTTGTCGCAATATTTATGGTTAACAACATCGATGTATTATTATGTTTGAATTTTTTTTACAACTTAGTCACATTATGTATATAAAGTCACAATATGGTCTTGATCACATAAAACGAGGCTCGAAACTATTTGTAAACGTTAAAAGCCTTAAATGGGCTTAAGGCCCAATTTGGCAAAACGACACCGAAACGGTGTCGGAATGGAATGAAACTTGGTTTCAATGCCTATTAGAGATATTTGACCATGTAGGTAACTTCCAATCACAACTTCTAACTTTTCAAATAGCACCTCCTTTGTAAAAAACAAACTAGTGATAACTCTCTAACTTGTCGCTATATGTATGGTTTACATCATCGATGTTGATTATTGTTGAAAACATTATACAAGTTAGGCTTATTAGACATATAAAGTACCAATAAGGTCTTTCTCACACAAAACGAGGCTCGGAACTATGCGTAAACGCTAAAAGGCCTTAAATGGGCTTAAGGCCCAATTTGGCAAAACGACACCCAAGCGATGTCGGAATGGAATGAAACTTGGTTTCAATACCTATTAGAGATATTTGACCATTTGGGTGATTCTCAATCAAAACTTATTCATTTTCAAGTAACACCTCCTTTGTAAACATCAAACTAGTCATCACTCTTTTAACTTGTCGCAATATATATGGTTAACAACATCGATGTATTATTATGTTTGAATTTTTTTACAACTTAGTCTTATTATGTATATAAAGACACAATAAAGTCTCGCTCACATAAAACGAGGTTCGAAACTATTCGTAAACGCTAAAAGGCCTTAAAAGGCCAAAAATGGGCTTAAAGCCCAATTTGGCAAAACGAAGTCCGAACGGTGTCGGAATGGAATAAAACTTGGTTTCAATGCCTATTAGAGGTATTTGACCATGTAGGTAACTTCCAATCACAACTTCTAACTTTTCAAATAACACCTCTTTTGTAAAAACCAAACTAGTGATAAGTCTCTAACTTGTCGAAATATGTATGGTCTACAACATCGATGTTGATTATTGTTAAAAAAAAGTGTACAACCTAGTCTTATTAGGCATATAAAGTACCAATAAGGTCTTGCTCACACAAAACGAGGCTCGAAACTATACGTAAACGCTAAAAAGCCATAAAAGGCCTCCCAATTTGGCAAAACGACGCCCAAACGATGTCGGAATGGAATGAAACTTGGTTCCAATGCCTATTAGAGATATTTGATCATGTGGATAACTTCCAATCAAAACTTTTTCATTTTCAAGTAACACCTCCTTTGTAAACATCAAACTAGTCATCACTCTCTAAATTGTCACAATATGTAATGGAAGTGGTCAAATACCTATAATAGTCATAGAAACGAAGTTCAAATTATTCCGACATCGTTTGGGTCGTTTCACCAAGTCTAGAATTTATAGAAAGATTAAATTGAGAATAGTATCGATCATCATAATTTTTTATCTTAAAAAATAATATAGGTTTTAGTACGTGTTTTATAATTATAAATATTTTTATAAAAACATGAAAAATAATAAAAATAATAAAATAATAATAAAAATATTAAAATAAGGCTTAAAATAATTAGTTTAAATAATAAATTTTTCTTGAAATTATTAGAATAATTAATTTAATAAATATGTGAGGACTAAGATAAAAAAACTTTTTTTATCTTAGAAGCGCTACAAATAGCACGCCTAGCTTAGAAGCATTGATTTAATATTTCCTTAATTTTTTTTTTTAAATCACCTTAACTTTGCACTCCTATATTTGGCGTGCAAATCTTTGAATTTTTAATATTTTCGCCATTATATTTATCTTTTTGTTTCAAAACCATTTTCTATTAGCGCCGCTAATATAGGCGTGCAAATTTTTGGTATATTTTCCAAACTTGACGATTTTGCCCCTGGTCGCTTAAGGTAGGCGCGCTATAATTGATCGGCTATGTTAGGCGCGCAAATTCGCGTCCAAATAGGAGAAATATGGCGTCCATATAGGGGCAACCCTTTTTATACTCAATCCGTCCCACACCCGCATTGCGGGACCGGGAAACTGTCTCGCACCCGCATTGCGGGAGCGGGATAATCGAACGAATATTCGATTTCGAAAAAAAACCCCGTAAAATAGTCTCGCGCCCGCAATGCGGGAGCGTGACAAAATATTAAAATAAAATAATTATTAAAAAAAAATTAAAAATTAAAAACATGTCACTCTCCCTCATTGCGGGTGCGGGACAAATTAAAATATTTTTAAATGTAAGGACGGTGGTCGAGTTCAGTTTTAAAAATATTAGGGTTTCGTCGTTTTTGTTTTTGTTCCTTGTTTTACACGAAATACACTTCTACTTATTCAAATTTGATCATTCAATCTCAATTCCTTTGATGCAAATTAACTAAAAAAGAATGTCGAAAGGAGAATGGAGTCAAAAGGATCAAGATTTGGGACAAGATGATGCAAAAGGTCTTGAGGAACTTGAATTTGATAAGGTATGTGTTGCTCAGAATTATACAAGGGATTACTCAGATGATTTTTCTGCAGACATTGTGTGGAATAGTAAAGTTGAAATGACTAATTGGGTTTACAAAAAAGGTTTAGAATTGATGATGGTTATAGTTAAGGAAAACTCAAATCATAGAAGGGTGAGGATGACTTGTGAGAACTTTGGCAAGTATAAACGTAGAGATGTTAAGGGGATAAGAAAACGAACAAAGAAGATGAGTTGTCCATTCATGGTGATTGGGTATAGATTGACCCTAGATAAAGAAACAAAGGTGCAAACATGGGGAGGGTTGCACGTCGTGAACGGACACCACAACCATTCCCTTTGTACTAGTTTTCTTGCTCATGCATACGTCGGTCGGTTGACCCTAGAACAACAGAAACTGGTAAGGAGGTGGATTGATACGGGACATAAGGCAAAATTTATTAAGTCTGAACTTAGAGATAGATTTCCTGGAAATGTGACGTCACTCAAACAAATCAACAACTTTCAGCGGAAGATAATGCTTGAGGATCTTGGAAATTTGACTGTGACCCAGTGGTCTCTGAAGTACCTGAATCAAGAGGGGTACCATGTTTATACTAGGAATGAGGTTGCTACTAAGGAAGTTGATATTCTATTCTTTGCTCACCCGGAGTCATTGCACCTGCTGAAGCTATTCCCCTATGTCGTTATTATCGATAGCACATACAAGACAAATAGGTGAGTGTTTATGAAATTTTTATGTTATAGTAATGTTATTTATGATATCATCAAAATACTTTATATATCACAGGTATGGCATGGCTTTGGTTGAGATGGTGGGTTTTAGCTCCACCGGCAAGACGTTCAACATTGCATTTGCATTCACGAAAGGGGAGGACACACCTCGTTACATGTTTATAATGGCTAGGTTGCAAAAATTGTTTGTCAAAGTGGGAAAAAAACCAACAGCAATAGTTACCGATTGCGAAGGCGGTCTCATCAATGCAATTAATGAAGTTTTTGGAGATACGGTGAAACACCTTTTGTGTTGGGTGCAGATTAAGCACAACATCCAATCATATGGTCTCTCTGTAATGAAGAATTTAGATAGAGCCAACGCTTTTTCCAGACAATGTTGGGGCTTATTTTTGTCAACCACAGAGAGGAGCTATGAAGTGAAACTCCAAAAATTGAGAGTATCATGGCAAGATGGCCTTGTTGGTTACTTGGAGAGTACGTGGCTCAATCCTTACAAGGAGAATATAGTCTGAGCTTGGACTGATCTTCATCTTCATTTCTTCACCAGGACCACAAACAGGTAACTATACTCTCTAATATGTATGGTTAAATTTATTGCACTTGCGTCTTTGTAACAATTATTTTTACAGGGTTGAGGGTATACACAAAAAATTGAAAGATGTTTTGGAATCTTCTCGATATGGGTTCAACTCATTGATTAAGAGGATCCATTATTCTTTAGAGGGTCAACGTGAAACGATTAGGGAAACAATTGAGATGTCACGCACAACAGTTTTAACAGAGGTGGATGACCTTGCTCCCTTCATTTATCCCTTGTTTTCCCCTTTGTTCTACAAAGTTAATGAGACGTTCTTGAAGATGTTGTTGGACATGTATTATGCTATATTGAAAAGGAAGATCACAACATCTTGCACTGATTGGTGGTGGAATACATGCTTCGGGCTACCATGCATGCATAGAATTGGAAATGCCATGCTACACAACACACCACTCACTGAGGATGAGATACACCCCTTTTGGAGACAAGTGACTTGGGAAGGGGTTAATGATGATATGCCCGAGAAAGATACCACAATACCTTTATCAATAAGTAGTATCAATTGGAGGAAAATGAACCAGGATTATTCACTTGGTGAGGTGAGTGAGACGTTGCAGACGAGATCACTTCATTATACCAGACCATGACAATGCCACATTTATCTTCATTGAAGGAGCCTACAAGTGTCTCCAAAAAAGGTAGGCCAAAGGGCTCCACCGGTGCCAAATGGACCACAAAGGCAGATAAGACATTGCTTCAACATAGAGTGGATTCTTTGAATTCTTCAAGCGTCAAAAAGCCTCCACGTCCAAGAAGGCAACTTAAAGGGAGCAAGACACGTAATCAAGCATGTACTGGGAATGAGAGTAGGATTGATGACATTGGTGAAGACCCCAATCAAGTCCCGCAACTAGCGAAGGTTTCTGTGCATCGTTGGGGTATAAAATTTCCACCCGCGAGTATTGACTACTTCATGTTTTCCTTTATCAGTAGGGCTCAAAACGTGCTATCCGACGGACATTGTGGTTATCGGAGCCTAGCTGTACTAATGGGATGGCCTGAAAGTGAATTCTGGAATGTTCGCTTGGAGATTGGTGCTCCCAACGACAATGTTCCTCCTAGTAGAGGGCGAGGAGGTGCTTCACGAGGACGTGGTCAGACAGATACTGGACGGGGACATGGACGTGGTCAAACAACTATTGGACAGGGACGTGATTAGACAAATACGACACCCCCTTCTACACCTGCTGCTACAGGCCAAGGCCGAGGAGTTCCATCACCTCATATTTGGGTAGATGGTTCTATAGAGGTATGTATAATATTATTGCACTATATAAGATTAGTTGCATATATTGATGTATAAAATTAGGGACAGTTCTCACCTGCTTCCCGACGCACATAGCACGTTACATATATGAGGGGGCGACCGTAGAACAAGTAGGGCGTTTAACCCCGCACCCATTTTTTTATAACTGGCACCGTCTTGGGCGCATTTCGGGTGCGTCCAAATTTTTTTTTTTGAACCAGGTCATTCTTGGGCGCATCCTGGCTGCGCCCAAGAAAAAAAAAATTTTTTTTTTTTTTTTTTGCCGTCAAAAGTTTAAAAAACCCGGTTTAAGTTGGACGCATCCTGGATGCGCCCAAAACTGAACCGGGTTTTTTTAAAAACATTTTGGACGCATCCGGGTTGCGCCCAAGGCGGGTGCCAATTATAAAAAAGTGGGTGCGGGGTTTTTCGCCGAACAAGTATGTAGGATTTATTTTCTTAATTCATTTATATTTTGAATTCCCGATTCGATTTCGTTTCTATTGAATTGTAGAACTACACTTACATTAAAATATGGCATTGAACAGACACGTCAATGGTTGCGGGCCCATACTGTTCCGCCTCACTTCGAAAACCTACATAGGTATGCAGTAGCAGGTCCAGATACATGGTGGGGTATCGCGCAGCGTAGCGGGCTAACATCACTGAGTTCGTTGAAATTCTAGGATGTCGATAACATCCTCATTACTGCATTCGTGGAGTGTTGGTATCCCGAGACCAACAACTTTCACTTCCCTTTTGGCGAGATCATATCCACGACGTGGCGATGATTCTAGGCTTGCCGATCGATGGAGAGGAGATGTTACCATTTCGCTCTAATGTCCCTCGACAGAAAGGTGAGCCAGCAGATCTCCTTCTGAGGACTCGTATCTGTGAGTTGTTTGATGGAGACTTTGTACACTCACACTGGTAAGGGCGACATCTTAATGGAGCGGATAGTGGAGTATATGAAATCTATAATACAAAGCAAGACAAAGACTGAGGAGAAGATAGAGTCTGGGTATCTCTTTCTACTGATTGGTTGTACTATTTTCTGCAATAGGTATAAAGATCGAAATTTATGTGAGCCCTCAGTTTGAAGTTTCACTACTTTTTTAACTGACCGTTTGCTTTGTAAATTAGGTCCACAAACAGGGTGAGGCACAAGCTAATGCACTACGTGTTGGACCACGAGAAGACAAGCAAATACGCTTGGGGTGCAGGCGTACTTGCAATGTTATATCGCAACTTGGTGAGGCATCTCGGGCACAGTCTATTGGGATTGCAGGATGTTGTAGGCTTTTACATGTTTGTTTCAATTCATTACAGTTGAAGTATGCCAACTTGACTTTCTGTTTTATAGATTTATAATATTCTGTTATTATTGTCGTAGAGTTGGATTTGGCGCTATTTTCCTCGATTTAGGGGAGCCTCATCACATGACCCCCAAAGGCTCGCAGATACGCGGGCTGCAGCCATAGATGATCCTTGTCGCGTTAGAGACGTGAATGCGGCTAGGCTTACCGAGCTTAGACGAGCACTAGATAGCACTACGGCTGAAGAGGTATGGTTTACTATTTCCTTAGTTCTGTTTAATTATTTGCAATTGAGAAAAATGACTAGTTGTCTAGATCTTCCATTAAGACAACGAAGTAAACAGTTTATTTCTTCACTCTTAGCTCATCAAATTATTTTACCATGTTTTTGTATCGATTAGGTTTGTTGGATGCCTTGGAGGGTAGGCGATGGTGAAAATCAGGTGAACTTTAGGACTAAACATCGAGGGTCTAGGTTTGTTGGTCTTATTCGTTGTGACGATATCGAGGAGATATATCAGCCCAACCGGGTTCTACGACAGTTTGGGTATACACAGATTGTTCCTGGCATACTGTACGCGCCTAGCAAGGAGGTGAGACCGGTGTACTTGACGAACTCGAATTACAAATTGGAGTTTGTCGGGGATCATTACCCTAGGTGGACACGACGCGATGAGCATCTCTTCAACATTGACTCTCTTGCTCCATGTAGTCGCGCTTGGGATTGTGACATGTTCTATTTGGACTATTTTCTCGATATCACTCATCCCTATGTAGATCCGACATCCACGCAACGGGACCATCCGCTTCCTCGGCCGCCATTACTTGATAGTGTTGCGGTACACATACATATATTTATTTTTTATTGTAAGTTTATTATACTAATTATACTATTAGTTCTTTTAATATTAACATATCGTAATCATGCAACGTCTCAACCTTGTTCTCAGAGAGACACGAGCACGAATGCGGAGGTCTGATATCACTGATGATGAGAGAGAACATCTACAATACATTATCCAGCTTATGGTGGAGGAAGATCACCCCGTCGCAGATCCTATTATGCGTTCATCGCTTTTTCCAGACTCACAACACGAGCATGGTGAGGGTAGCGGGTCACAGGGCGATGATTGATACGATGAATCTTATCTTGCGTACTAGGTTTATTTTGGATAGTTTTTCGTATTGTCTTAGATGTTTGTTTTTTAATTTTTATATTAAGGAAGATTCTCTCTTTGGCCTCGTTTTTTATGGAGATGAATAGTTGGTCATTCGGTAGTGACGTTTAAGATGTTGTGTAAATTTAGCTTTATTTATTAAATCTCCTATATATTTTGGATGCTGATTAACTCTAGGTTGAGGACATCATTGGCGGTGAAAGGCATCTAAAGCTGTAATGCTTTTATTAGCAATTCTAAGTTCTCAACTGAAACACCAAATGCTGGGAGGAATGTAGGACACAATGGTACTAATGATACAAATGTTAGATATTAAATTCAGGACAACATTCACGCATCCGTAATGCGTATGCGTGATAATAAAGTTTAAAATTTAATTAAAACTAATAAAGTTGAAAAAATAATTAAAAATAATAGTCACACACCCGTAATGCGTATACGTGATAATAAAGTTTAAAATTTATTTAAAACTAATAAAGTTCAAAAAAAAAAAAAATTAAAAATAATAGTCGGATACCCATTCACGCATCCGTGAAAACTAATAAAGTTTAAAATTTTCCCGCACCCGTAATGGCTTCGTTATTTTTTTTAAATTTTTTTTCCGGATATCCATTCACCTTTTCCCGGTCCCGCAATGCGGGTGCGGGACTACCTGAGTGTAAAAAGTCAATTTTTTGAGTGGATAAAGTCTCTCCGTAAATTATCGCGGATAATTTTTAAATTATAAACTTTATAATCCGATTTTTTTAAGAACCATTATCCAAATATTTATAAGTCCAAGTTATAGAATATTAAATACTATGTTGTAAATTTAACATTGTTTCATGTTACTTGTTTTGATTGTCTTAAGCATATTGTTCAGTTGTTGAATATTTTTAGATCATGTTTTCATAAACTTTATGAGACCTTTGAGCAGGATTGTTAATTGGGTTTGTATTAGCTTACTCAGAACGAGTAAGGTCTTAGTGTGAGGGAATTTGATAGACGGCGTTTCATATGCCGTCTAGGAATAGTTAACACGTTTTTGGAGTTGTTTAGAGTAGTGAGATTTGTACTCGAATAATCGTTCGCGAGAATTGTACTCTTGATCATCTTTCTATCTAGTTGGATTAGCTCTCTTTCTCTTAATTATTTTACTCGAATCTTATTGGTTTCTCTATCTTGGTCAACTAGGTTAATCGATATTATCCGAACTTCTAGGATTTGTGGTTCCGGGTTCGGGTTGCATATCTAGTAGAAACCCCGATTTACATAAGCGGGTTGCGAGTGTTCATCGTGATAGAGAGTTAATTGCATGCCAAAACTGACAGGTTTTCTGATTTGCATGTATCTTGTTGAATCCTTGTTTGAATGATATTGCTTTATCGAGTCTTGAAGGTTTTCAGATTTGATTTGGTAATAAGTACTACCAGGACTGGTAGGACTGTAGTTACTTATATCTACCCTCATTCCGGTAAAAGCCGCTCAATTTCAAGCTCAACAAAAAAAGAAGAAGGATAAAATATTGCTCCCCTAGCTGTTTCAAGGTCTCTCGAATTATCTCCAAGACTGACCTTGAGTTCCTTGCTGAACGACAACGCCAAGAAGTTGTTTCCTTGGCCGTTGCTGTAGAAAAGTTGGCTAATTCCCAAAACGCCGCCACCCTTGTCACGACCGACGTTCCAATTAGTTTTGCTCCTATGGATTCCTCTTCTCCGACACCGATGGTTTCTGATTCCACTATATATATATGATCCATCCATTATTGAGGCAATTGTTTCTCGTGTCTCGGTTCGGCCTAAGAAAGCTATGTCTATGGGCATTGAGTTCATCAAAAGATTTCGTGAACTCCCCAAGGAAGATGTTGTTGTTGAGGAAATAAAAGTGATCTTTGCTGTTGTGAAGGATATAAGTGTTTCTATCAACCGCTTTGCTAAAGCTTGATTGAGTAGAAGAAGCCAAGTTCCGCTTGAGTCCCCTTTGGTATTTCTGGCTTAGTTTTCCCTTAGGGTTCCTCTGTACATCAAGCCTTATGTTTTTTGTTGGTTACTGTTATTCATGCTCAAGTTTTTCCTTACTGCTTTTTGTGTCTTGCTTGCGTTATCTTTGGTCTATCTTGATATAATATGAATATTTTGACCTGCAATGCCTTGCGACTCTATGTTCTCTATTCCATGCTTGTTACATTGATTCCCTTTCAATCTTTTCGATGATGTCAAAAGGGGAATATATTATGGAATCTTGGAACCAATAAGACTGGTATCATTCTAAGGGGAACTGATTATTGTGTTCATAAGTTAAGGGAGAACTTTGAAGCTATTTCAAGTATCTTTGCTCAATTAAAATGTCTCATATCTTTGCCTATTGTTTCTGTGTTTGATTTAGTGTTTATTTGTCATCATTAAAAAGGGGGAAATTGTTGGAATGGAACTTCTGGAACTTCAGTTTCCATGGAGTTCCTTTCCTCGATTTCTTCAGTTTTGACGATGACAAACACTTATAATTTAATGGTCATATTAGTATTTGAGTTTCAGATGAAACGATAAGGAAACCAAGTCCAAGTGAGCAAAGATCAAGATCAAGGGAACTGGAAGGGGAACCGCATCTCTGACACTGCCGAGATTAGGTCAAACGTGGGCAGCAAGGAGAAGAAGATATCATGAAGATTTTGTTCCTTCTTTATAATATCTGATTGTTAGAAATTCGTGGTAATTGATTTAAGGGAAGATTATGTTGTTTATCTTTGGTAAATAACATAATCTTGCATTTATGGAATTAAAGATTATTCAAGTATATCTCAAGCGAGATCTTACTTGATAATTCGTTCCATAATAGTTGATTAAGTAAAGATTACGAGTTTGATTTATTGAACTTGTAAACCGTGTGATTTGGGTATTTTAGGAATGAAGATAGTTCAAGCAATATCTCCTTGCCGAGATCTATGCTTGTGATCTTACTTGCTTAAATACACAATGCTACACGCCTTAATCACCATGCATTTGAAGAACTTCGAAAGTGCATCTGATTGAGAAGAGAAAAAGCTGTTCTTGCTCAAGAACATCAAGTAAGTCGTGTTGTTTATTGATTTGTGTGTTTCTGATAGGAACTAGGTTAAGTTTTAGGAGGAAAACTGTAATCTATTGTTCATCTCTAAATTGCAACTTCAATATACAAGTAGACTTTAAATCCTCGAAAGAGGGGTGATTTTCATCCAAAGATAACTAGTTGGTTATCTAGGGTTTCCACCTTAAGTGATTGCGTTGATAACTTGCTTATTTCTTCCGCTGTGACTAGGAACTGAACACATTTGTGCCTCAATTTCCTTCGTATTAACATACAGATCCTACACATATGAAGGAACTCCAAACAATTGGTATAGAAAAGTCATTTGATTCAGAATCATTTGAAACATGTGAACCATGTCTAATGGGTAAGATGACAAGGTCACCTTTTAAAGGTACAAGTGAAAGGACTACTGAGCTCTTAGCTCTCACACATACCTAATGAAACATGAATCCGAGTCTTTTGAAAAGTTCAAAGATTTTCAACATGAAGTTGAGACACAAACATGCAAGAAGATAAAGGCATAACGATCTGTTTGAGCGGGTGAGCATCTAAGCCAACAATTCGACCATTATTTGAGGAGTTGTGGTATTCTAACAGAACCGAATCCACACCTACATAAAAATTGAATGGTGTACACCCTCACTACCGCTGCATTCACACTAAACAAAACTTTGTCCCGATCAGTTGACAAGACACCACATGAGATATGGTTTGGGAAGTCTCCTAACTTTTCATTTCTGAAGGTCTGGGGATGCGAGGCTCATGTAAAGCGTTTAATATCTGATATGCTCGCACCCAAATAAGACGAATGCTTCTTTATAGATTACCCCAAGGAAACAAGGGGTTATTATTTCTACAATTCAGTTGAGAACAAAGTGTTTGTTGCTCGGAATAGTGTCTTTTTGGAAAAGGATTTATTTTCCAAGAAGTCAAGTGAGAGAAATGTTCAGCTTGATGAGATTCAACCTGAGCAACAAACCCTACAACATGAGGACATCGAATATGTCATATAGGAACTTGATTTTGGAGGTGTACCTTCTTAAAGAAAAACCACCCATATTCAAGATGCAATTCCTTGGGTAGATGAAGCACTCGAGGTCCCGCATACATATGTGGTCAATCCTCCTGCTGATGCCTCTCCAGCTCTAGGACCACTTTCGTGATCAAATAGGCCAAAGCGACAACCTAGACGATATAAGGATTACCTATAAACAAGAAATGTCGGACACCGACTCTGAAAAATGGCTTGAAGCCATGAAATCCGAAATGGACTCCATGTTTGAAAGTCAAGTATTGGACTTGATAGATTTGCTTGATCGGGTAAAATGCATTGGATGCAAATGGGTCTTTAAGGTCAAGACAAACAACGATGGAAATGTTTCTATCTATAAGGCCTGATGGGGTAAAACCCATTGGATGCAAATGGGTCTTCAAGATCAAGACAAACAAGGATGGAAATGTTTCTGTCTATAAGGCAAGATTAATTGACAAAGGATTTAGACAAGTTCATGTTATTGTCTATGATGAAACGTTCTCACCGATCGTTATGATCAGGTCCATTAGGATAATCCTAGCAATTGACACTTATTATGATTATGAGATATAGAAAATGGATATCAAGATCGCTTTTCTAAACGGATATTTAGAAGAAAATGTATACATGATGCAACCAGAAGGTTTTGAGGATCCAGAGAATCTTAGGAAAATATGAAAGCTTAAGAAGTCTATTTATGGACTTAAGCAAGCATCCAGGAGTTGGAATATTCGTTTTGATGAAGTGGTCAAAAAGTTTGATTTCATCATATGCGAAAAAGAGTCATGCGTTTACAAGAAGTTTAGTGGGAGCAAAGTGGCCTTCCTGGTTCTATATGTGGATGACATATTACTCATTAAAAATGATATTCCTATGTTGGAGACATCCAAGGAGTGGCTTAAGAAGTATTTCTCAATGAAGGATCTAGGAGAGGCAGAGTACATATGAGGAATGCAGGTCTATAAATATAGGTCTAAGAGGCTTATTGGTCGAAGTCAAGGAACTTATATTTATAAGGTCCTTGCTAGTTTTAATATGGTAAATTCTAAGAAAGGATTTCTTCCTATGCAACATGGTTCATCTCGGTAAAACCAATGTCCTAAGACACTCTGTGAAACTGAGAAAATGAGTAGGACTCCCTATGCCTCCGGCATAAGATCCATCATGTATGTTATGACTTGTACTTGCCCAGATGTTGCGCACGCTTTGAGTGTGTAAACAGATACCAATCAAACCCTGGAGAGGTACATTGGTGTGCAACCAAGAACATTCTAAAGTACTTGAGATGGACTAAGGATGATGTCTTGTTGTATGGAGGTGATGACAAGATGATCATTAAGGGCTACATTGTTGCGAGTTTCCATACAAATAAAGATGATTTTGAATTTCAGTCAGGATATGTCTTCATTCTGAATGGACGAGCCTTTAGTTGGAATAGCCCGAAGCAAGAAACAATAACAGATGCTACAATGGAAGCATGGTACATTGTTGCTAGTGAAGAAGCTAGGAGGCGGTCTGGATTAGACATTTCATAGCTGAGCTCGGTGTTGTTCCTAGCACTTCTAGGGCAATTGACGTCTATTGTGACAACAATGGAATCATTTCTCAAGCTAAGGAACTTAGCTCTAGCTACAAATCCAGACATGTCCAACGGAAGTACCAGACGTACACTATGTTGAAAGAGGAGACGTGAGGATGTGCAAAGTGCACAGTGACGACAATATTGTAGATCCTTTGACCAAGCCCGTGCCTAGGCCGGCCAAAGGGATCAAACACATTGGAGAATTGTTTTGAAATTCTTTTTGTTCTATGATAAAAACTTGTTTATTTTTATTACAAACATTTATGCTTGATTTATATATATGACTATCATATTATCATCAAAAGTGTTTTTTGTAAATGAAATCCCATTAAGTGAACTGAGTTTATAAAATTATTAGTTGTTCATGGTTTGAGTCATTAACTAGGATACATATGACTTTACTCAAGACCGTATTGTGAGATTGGTTGATTATACGGACATGGAGATGTCTAATCGATTACATTGGTATGTGGTGATACATATCGGACAAACCTATCATAGAACTCTTCAGGTTTTTTCCTTCAAAGTTCTAAGATTATTCATGATTAGTGAGTTCCTTAGACATGAGTATGCTATAGTCATCATTTGACTGTCGATATGTCTTTGAAGCTGTCAAACGATGTGTAACAGGCAGTTATAAAAGTAGTGATTCAGATTGCCAAATGTTGAATGAGAGATATAGTCTTACAAGATTCAATATGTATACCATGTACACCATGGTGTCTCGTCCACTTGAAGAGTGAGAACTGTGAAAATCGTATGGCCATGCTCAGATGGATTATTAGTAATCATATGTATTGATAGTTCGATCTCAAGAGTTCAAGACACATATTTGGTGGTAAAGAAGAGTTTCATCATATACTCAAATAAGACATTAAGTGACAAAAGAATTTTAACATTAATTGTACACTTGTTTCAAGGACAAGTGGGAGGTTGAAGGAATTGTATCATTTATCTGTGCAATTACTAATTATGAAATAAGACATTTAATGTAGATTAACAATCCGATAATTTTAGGTAGTCACTAGACTTTTTGGGCCTCGCTACGCGTGAATTTTACGACCTATAAAACTTCATAATAAGACGTTGCAGAATCAAAGAGTAGAAGATGATGATGATATGTTCCATACAGATCCATTATAGACATGTGTTGGTGGGTCAAAATCATCATTTGTGCGACATATTCGTAAAATAGGAAAGAAATGGGAAAAGAAAGAAAATCAAGAAAATGATAAATTAAAAACAAAGCATTAAATACAATGTGATTAATTTGGGGAACCCCTAGCTTTATAGTAGATTAAGATAAGATAGTGTTTGGCTAGAGGCCGACCAACTATGATTTGTGGACTTTATATTATAAAATTCATTGATATTATAAATTTGGTCCTACGAGGTCGCACCCTAAGAGTTTATAGACTGAAGTGAATATATTGGGAGAATTATTATATAAATTATATAATATAAATATATAAGATATAACCTCAAAATAGAGTTTATTAATAATAAGGAGTTACTGTTAATTAAAGGATAAATTTATGGGTTTGAATCACATAATAAACCCTCCTATAGAGATAAATAAGAAAAAATCTAAGCCGTTGGATGCCTTGGCATCCAATGAGTTAGATTAAACTAGTTGCCCCCACTTAGTGTGGAGGTAGTTGGGGTGGTCCGGCGGCCTCCCGACGACCACCCGACTACTTCCCGGCGACCACCCGGTGGTTTCCCGGTAGAGGTCCGGTGGAGGTCCGGCGTGGTCCAGTGGAGGTTCGGCGGTGGTCCAACAATAAATGAAATTTTTTAAAGTATAAATATAAATGAAAATTTAAGTCTAATTCAAATTGGTGAACATTTAAATATAATGTGATGAACATTCTGTTGATGAACATTTAAGTATAATGTGATGAACATTCTGTTGGTGAACATGCAAGTAAAATGTGATGAACATTCAGTAGAATATATCAAAATGAACATTTATCAACATTTTGATAAACATTTATGAACAACATGATGAACATTTAAGCTGATTGTAATGAACTTTTGAGTAATGAACATTTTATTAAATCCTTGTGAACATTTAAGTATGAGATGATGAACATTTAGGTAATTTTTGATGAAAATCAAGTGTTTTTTTACTCGAAATTATATTAAAGTGGTGGTCCAGTTGTCCGACGATTGCTTGATGGTGGGTCAGTGGTGGTGCGGTTGTGGTGGTCCGCCGTTTGTCCAATAACATAACCATTTAAGTGTAATAAACTTGGTGAACATTTAAAAATAATTTGATGAACATTCAGTTGATGAACATTTAAGTATAATGTGATGAACATTCAGTTGGTGAACATTTAATTATAATGTGATGAATATTCAGTTGGTGAACATTTAAGTATAATGTGATGAATATTCAGTTGGTGAACATTTAAGTAGAATGTGATGAACATTCAGTTGATGAACATTTACGTATAATGTGATGAACATTCAGTAGAGTATATCAAAATGATCATTTATCAACATTTTGATGAACATTTATGAACAACGTGATGAACATTTAAGCTGATTGTAATGAACTTTGAGTAATGAACATTTTATTAAATCCTTGTGAACACTGAAGTATGAGATGATGAACATTTAAGTATGAGATGATGAACATTTAAGTATGAGATGATGAACATTTAGGTGATTTTTGATGAAAATTAAGTGTGTTTTTAATACAAATTATATTAAAGTGGTGTTTCACATAAGTGGTGGTCCGGTGATCCGACGGTGGCTTGATGGTGGGTCAGTGGTGGTGCAGTCGTGGTGCGGTGGTGGTCCGCCGTTTGTCCAAATAACATAAACATTTAAGTGTAATAAACTTGGTGAACATTTAAATATAATTTGATGAACATTCAGTTGATGAACATTTAAGTATAATGTGATGAACATTCAGTTGGTGAACATTTAAGTATAATGTGATGAATATTCAGTTGGTGAACATTTAAGTAGAATGTGATGAACATTCAGTTGATGAACATTTAAGTATAATGTGATGAAAATTCAGTAGTATATACAAAATGAACATTTATAAACATTGTGATGAACATTTATGAACAACGTGATGAACATTTAAGCCAATTGTAATGAACTTTTGAGTAATAAATAATTTTGTAATATTTGTGAACAATTTTATACATCTTTGTGACAATTTTGTTCCGACGAGGCCCAAAGGTGGCCCGGTGTGGTCGGCGGTGGCCGGAGGTAGTCAGAGGTGGTCCAACAGTCGGAGGTGGCCTGGAGGTGGTCAACGGTGGTTGGAGGCGGTCCAACGGTAGTCGGAGGCGGTCCAACGGTGGTCCGGCAGAGGTTTGGCGGTGGTCCGGTGGTGGTGACAAAGTGGCTTCATATGTCATCATCTAGGCTCTTGGATCTTTCTTGATCCAAAGCTCCACAATTATTCTCATTTATCATTTTAACAATCTTTATTACATTATACTGTTACTAAATTTATTTGTAAATTTTATACAAAGATAATATTTAATTATAGAATTAAATATAACATTTAATAGTGGATTATAAATAGAAGTGGACATTCTTTTAGAAACTTTAATCCTATTTTCCACTTTCTCTACGTACGTGAAAACGTTTTGTGTTTTCTGTCCTAAAAACTCTGTCATGATAGAGTTTTTTTGTTGTAGTATCAATTGATTTCTAAGGAGATGCAAATAAAAAATGAATAATATTATGATTGAAAACACTAATAGACAAAGTGCAAAACGGAGAAGCAAATGGAAAATATCTTAGTTTTTTAGTTGTATCTTAAAATAGTGTAAGATTTAAGTACAAATCGAAGTGTTTAAAATGCAAGCCGAAATGAAAAAATACAAGCCAATTAATGTGATAAAGTATTGGGCTTAAAAACTAAAATATTTGGCTTAAGAACTAAAGTATTTATTTAGGTTGCCCTTTTTATCTTCAATCAAAATTTTTATAATTTTTAATTTAAACTATTTATTTACAAAAATTAACAAATAAAATTAATTCATACTTTTTATGTTATACGGAGTAGTGTATTTTTCAGACCTAAATCTATTAGTGGCCGTTTTTATTCTTCTTCTTCAGAGTATATCAGTATGTACGTACCTACCGACTTACGCCTTTCGATCTCCTCTACCGACATAGTCACAGGCTCACAGCTAATCTCAAGAGCTTTAGCAGCATTCTTTTTGTTTTTATACGATCATCATTCAATAGTTGTTTTCATTGATGGGAACAGGAATTAATTTACTCGATCTGTAAGAGATCGATCGTATAGATATATGTTGCATTGGAGAGCTACAGTAGTCGTTTATATAAACTTTTTGTAAATTTAAATCTTGTAACACGTCTGATTTGAAGGATTATCATAACATTTATTTTTGACACGGATACGGTATCTGTGAATAATTATGATAAGGGAGGTTAGAAAAAGAAGTGCAACTCGGAACGATAAAAAATATACGTTAAAAATATTTTAATTTTTTAAGCGTGTAATGCAAGTAATATGATGACTACGATGATATATATATATATATAGGGGGGCCGGTTCCGGTGTAACGGATTTTGTGGTGTAACGAGTGGATTGATTAGGAGCGTTGGATTGGATTAAATGAATGACTTGAATTAATCATGGGAAAAAAGGATAAAAAAAATAAAATTAAAAGCCTAGCCGGATTTTGTGGCTGTAACCATTCTTTAAGAGTTTTTTTAATTTTTTGATTTTAAATTTAAATGTTAATCAAGAGAGATAATCCTTAATTATCGTTTCACGTTCTTCTTCTCCATTGCAGCCTGCATCACAACCTTCACGCTCTTCTTCAAGGTCTTCTTCCAGTTCTTCATTCTTGTTCAAGTTCTTCATTCTTTTTCCATTGTCGCCTGAATTTACAATGTCTACGGATGAATTAAGTTGATCGTAAAGGTTAGTTCTTGATAATTAGAGTTTCTTCATATTCAATTTTGGTTACTATGATGTTCGACTGAAATCTGGAAAAATCCCTTCTTATGTGGCGCAATATATATTCGATTTTGTTTAATCGATATTCATGTTTACGATACAATGTGTGTATTCGTATTCTAATGTGAGATATTCATCTTTTCCGTAGTTGTATTCGTTAAGAGAGATATCTTTGTTATTCGTGTTCTACTGTTGAAATATTCAGTTATAGGGGTTCCATTATGAAAGTAAATAATGAAAGACATAAAGAAGACGATATTCTGATGTTCATCTTTGTCATTCGTGTTCTCCTGGTGATATATTATGTTCTAGGGTTTCCATTACGAAAGGCTTTTGTTCCTACATATTGAAGACGATATTCATATTTTAATCTTTGTTATGCCTGTTCTACTGTTGAAATATTCTGTTGTAGGGGTTCCATAGTGAAATTTTTAAATGAAAAACATAAAGAAGACGATATTCTGGTGTTCATCTTTGTTATTCGTGTTCTACTGTTGAAATATTCAGTTACAGGGGTTCCATTATGAAAGGATTTAATGAAAAACATAAAGAAGACGATATTCTGATGTTCATCTTTGTTATTCGTGTTCTACTGTTGATATATTCTGTTATAGGGGTTCCATTACGAAAGGCTTTTGTTCCTACATAAAGAAGACGAAATTCAAATTTTTAATCTTTGTTATGCGTGTTCTATTGTTGAAATATTCTGTTATAGGGGATCCATAGTGACAGGATTTAATGAAAAACATAAAGAAGACGATATTCCAATGTTCATCTTTGTTATTCGTGTTCTACTGCTGAAATATTCTGACATAGGGGTTCCATTATTAAAGGATTTAATGAAAAACATAAAGAAGACGATATTCTGATGTTCATCTTTGTTATTCGTGTTCTACTGTTGATATATTCTGTTATACGGGTTCCATTACGAAAGGGCTTTTTTCCGGTTTTGAACACCATCTTATAAACGAATATAGTGTACATTGTACAAAAGGGGTTCCATTACAAAATGTTATTATGTTTTGCTCAGGTAAAAAAGTGGTCGATGAATGGTCAAGTGATGATTTGGTGACCGACTATTAAGGAGATGATATGAAGGTTTGCGAAACTGGAATAACAGACGTTGGTGAAGAGGAAGAAACTGAATTCGATTGTGGAACCGATTGTATTGTTCATCCCGATGACCATAATTCAAAGTGTTGAATAACTAGGTTTCCAAGTGAAGTCGTGAGTATCATGTCTCAAATTGGATCAAAGTTTGTGCTTGAATTTTTCTCAACCATCCCAAGAGTGTTATCTTGAATATTAGTATGGATTTATAATATTCAAAAATGATAATCATGAATAGAAAAACACTAAGAACAGAATATACTACGTAATCAAAAATATCATCTAATAGAAACGGGAATACTATCATTTGTTTATGATTTTCACAAATTATACTAAGAGCATAATATTACACCTAAACAAGAATATCGCCTAATAGAAACGTGAATATCACCTAATAAAAATGCGAACAGTATTTACAGCAATCTGTCTTCAAAACCATCTTCAGTGCACCATATAAATTTTCTTAACAAATTTCAGATCAAAGCCATCTTCTACCATATCAGAGATTTACACCTTCTTGGATGTCTTGTTTTCTGTGACCTCATATCTCTCTTAACACAAATATGATAAACATGCCCCTCAGATCACCACAAAAAATAACTCAAAATCAACAGTAAAACAAAATTCCCAAAGATTCAATATATTGTGGCACCCACCATCTCGTAGTTTTCAGAGTAAGTACAATGGGTCTCAATATTCCTCTTTTCTCTTTTCTCTTAAAAATAATATATAAATAAGAACAGAAAACCCAGTAATTCAATGGCCACTAATAAAACTTCCCCACGCAACAGAACTGGACGCATCCAACGACTGAGAATCGCTCAAGCATTGCAAGCACAATGGACTCAAAGTAAGAAGACGGAAGTAAATTAAAATAATAATAAAAAAAGTGTAAAAGGAATTACCGTATCAACGATCGAAGGCGAGTCGTGGTGTTAGTAGTGGAGGGCGAGTTCGATAACAAAATCCGGTGCGGGCTAAAGCAAAATCCTGGCCCTGGTGATAATCCTGAACTGTCCAAGACCTCCAAGAACAGAGAAGAAGAGCTTCGAGTTACGCTGCGGGGAGCAAGTTACAATTTCGCCCTTCCCTGTAACAACCTCCAGCTCCGTCACGTTGGACGTTTGAGGGCCGTAACGGAACGCCTACCCGCTCACTGAGGAATCCTTTGCATCCGTCGTTGACGATCTGGCAGTAGAAATCTCCCTAATTAGGTTTTGGAAATAAGCAGAAAATGATGACAGACGAGGAGGATGGGGGCGGTTTTGGGAAGGGAGGAGTATTTAGGTTTTTACTGAATCAGATTTGGAAAGGGAATAATTTCAAATCCCCTAATTACGGGATTGACTCTACTGGAACATTGATATGGTGTGCACATTCCTACACTAAAACCGTACGACCCACTACAATCAATCTCAACCATTTATTTTTTCCTAATCCTACGGTTTAAATTTATCCACTCGTTACACCCTAATAGCTTGTTACACAAGAACCTAAATCTATATATATATATATATATATATATATATATATATATATAGAGCTGTGGTTGAAAAAATTCGCTTCAGAATAATCATTTACGATAATGATTGATCTCGAATAATAACAATAAAAACGAAAGTAAAGAGACGAGATTTGTTGACCCAGTTCGCCATTAATGAATTAATGGCTACATCTGGAGGCTACCAAGTCAGGGTTTCGTCTTTATGAGATGTTGAATGAATTGAAATACAAGTGACTGCTCCTTCATTAGGGTTAGAGATGCTCTATTTAAGGAGAAAAGTTGACCCCTTCCCCAAAAAATATATCTCAAAATGATAGTATATTAAATAAATATGATGATATTTTTTGCCTCCAAAATTGTCCATCGGATCTCGTAAGTCCGGTAAGGGTTGCGTGATCCGATCTGAGATGCTACAGACTCGTTTTGCTTTCTTTCGTGAAGTAGATGACCTTCTCTTCATTCTTCAACTTATTGTCTTAATTAATTAGCGACTTTGTGGAGTCGACGACAACGTGGTGTCGGTTTAGGTGCGATCTCGTGGAACCGACTTAATTAGCGACTTCGTGAAGTCGACGACAACGTGGTGTCGGTTTAGGTGCAATCATGTGGGACCGGCTTAATTAACGACTTCGTGGAGTCGACGACGTCCATTTTTGGTTTACTATCAAAGTAATATAACAATACATATTGTCGACATGATCAATCGAGTACGTACAAGACATGCAGGATATGCATATCTATAGAACTACATGCTGAATAGTTGCCGGGTGTATATAAATTAGAGAAAAGAAAAGGATCGGTATATGTCGATATGATAGGATTAATTATATATCACTATTATACAAACAAGTTAAATCTGAAAAAGACGCAACAAACCTTGGCCCTACATCGACCATTTCAATGCCAAAATTATAATGTACGTTGGGACAAACTATATACATAGGGTATTCATGAACGACATATAACCACGGGCTATACTATGCGGGTTATATAATCGGTGTGATGAAATAAGACAGTGCACACAATCAAGTCAGGGAGATAACAACATACCCACTCTCCTCATAATTGTGCATATAACCTCTTTAGAAAAGGGCAGCCATATCAGACATGGTTCATATATTCACTTGCGATGTTGCAAAGGCAACTAGCTAGTTGAATCAATGTGCAGAACAAATCTTCTAAACCACGTAATTAAGTGCATCGAGGAACGTTTAAGGATTTCCGTAGGCTAACGGTTGATGGGATTACATGCCTAACCAATAACCCGGGCGTTTCATACCAATATAACCCGGACCAGCTCCATGATAAAATTTACACATTATTTGGTATAGGTCTAATAACCCGGACCAAGAGGACAAGCTCGGGTTATTTCCTTTCAACATTTTCTTTTACGAAATTTATTAATCCGGGCTATTAGGTCATCAAATAACCTGGACATTAGCACAACCGGATTACTCTTTAAATGTGTATTCTAGATGGCATTCCATTCAACCTAATCAAGGAGTTTACTAGAACTCGAAAGTTTGTCACAAATCTTGATAAGGCTCTAATCCAGGAAACCCTAGCTGACGTTCCTTTACGAGTATTCTTTAAATGTGTATTCTTTAAATGTGTATTCTAGATGGCGTTCAATTAAACTATAATATAGGATTAAAACCGTTTTTTTTTTTGAAAAAATATTCACAATAACATTATCACCATTCGTTATTTTACATGCTCTAATCCAGGAAACCCTAGCTAACACTAGCCATATATATGTTCAATACACGGAGTGATATCCCTCTATCCAAACACAAAGGACAAATATAAATACAAATATCTATATCTAATCAAGTGCAAGCAAAGAAATTTCACGTTCACTACTATTTGTATTACGTACCCATGTCACGGGATGGATAGTTCCACTCTGGATTTCTATCACTTACAAGTTACAAGTTCATACAGTTTTTAAGCCAAATCTCAATCATTCAACATTCTTATTGTTTTCTTCCCATTTTAAACTTCAGCTTGGTGAAAAGAAGGCCTAAAAAATGCAGCATGACTATTGTTTTAGTGCGCACACACGTATTTTCTTGTGTACACATATACATGGCATGTAATCAAATAAAAACTGATTAACTTAATTCTGAGTGTATGCACATATAGGTTGTTAAACATGCAAAACATAACACACATGCGTTATTTCACATATACTTAGATTTGCGAATTATTTACACTTAATTCATCTCTTAGAGTCGATTTTTTTTTCTGAATTATACGCAAATTTTATTGTGACGAATTGGGTTGCTTTTTCACGTATCTGCCTCAACTCAGCCTCCATTAATATTGTCTAGTCACTCAACGTTCCACATTAATCGGCATCGGTCCTTCTTATGTACTCACTTGATTTTTCGAACGCTTGACATATATGAATAGTTTTGTAGTGCAGAATGATATTTACACGTACGGGCACGCATGCATAGATTAGAGCTAGTATTACAAGCTTAATATATTCTTGATACATTTTGAGCCAGATGTGTTAAATTTTAATGGCATAATAAAAAATAACCTTAGTTTTGCAGTCTACATATTTTCTGGTCGAATCAAACGTGTATCCTTATCTAGAACAATTTGCTAGCATTATGTGTAACATACTCGATCCTACTACGTACGTTGTAGCCTGTAGGCTAGCTAGCCTCGATATAGCTCTACTAAATTTGGGGCGGTTATTTTTACAAAGGAAGTCGTAGTCAAAACATATAGAATTACTAGTAATATTGTTGAATTTTAATGCAGTTACGCAGGATCTGATAATAATTAATATCCATTAATATATACTCCGTACTCCGTATAGTCCTTAGGGTTAGGGGACAAATTATTTTTGCATACTGGTATGCAGTATACAAGTATAATACAACAATACGTACACATATAACTCCAACAGTGATTATGGTCACGTACTCGTCAAAGTAATTAATATGTTTTGAAAGATTACGAAAGGTTACAAATTTCAGAAAACCTATATTTTCAACCATGTAGACCCACGAGCCAGAGATCGATATCTTTTGTTCTTTCTCATTCTAAAAAATCTATATTAACCCAATAAAAATAAAAGATATTTCAGAAATTTTCATACAAAAGGATATTTGTTTTTAGAGGTAATTATTACATTTTGTAAACTTTGGATGAAATTGTCATTTTGTAAACTAGGTTGATCTCTTATTTTTTATTTTAGTTTTTCACTTATAAACTAGTTTATTGACTACCATAATTAGTTCAAATTAATTACTACATTATATTTAAATTGAAAAATGTTAAATAATAACTAGTCAAAATGACTTGGAAATACAACCTAAACTTGTTTTGGAGATAGATGGACCTATGGTTAATCAACTTCTCATCCGCCCTTTTTGGAGTTAAATAACTATATTTATATAGGCAATGGCTATATGCACGCGAATCGAGGCATATATGCATGCGATTCTGTGCGCGCAACTTATGCGCACGCATCTGTGCGCAGTTCTTATGCGCATACGTGTTTTACGGGGTATTACGGGTACTTTTCGTAAATTTTCAGAGTCTGTAACAACTTGTGCACCTAAATACTGCGCACAGGTTGAAAATATGTGCGCCGTGTTTCTGCACACTGTTCAAACATAGTAGCCGTTGATATTTTTGAAAAAAGTAGCCGTTAAATGTAAATTTGTGCGCTTAGGTTCTGCGCACACGCGAAGAGTTCAAGTTTTCGACTCGAACTTACCGACAATGTTAAATAGCTATAATATGCATTGAAACAAGTTTCATTGCATTCCGACGTCGTTTGGGCATCGAACCGCCTATTCTCGACCTTAACAGGCCATCAAGATCGATAAGGCGTTTTTGCGTTTTTGAGTATTTTCGATCAACTTTTTGTGAAGGGGAGACCTTATACACTCTTTATATGCCTAATAACACATAATTGTATAAGTTTTTGAAACATAATCAACATCCATGTACTAGACCCTTCATATCTCAACTACTTCGACTATTTCGAAGAATGAAAGACTAGTGAAGGTTTACAAAGGAGGTGTTACTCGAAGAGTTCGAGTTTTTGACTCGAACTTACCGACAAGGTTAAATAGCTATAATATGCATTGAAAACAAGTTGCATTGCATTCCGACGTCGTTTGGGCATCGAACCGCCTATTCTCGACCTTAACAGGCCATGAGGACCGATAAGGCGTTTTTGCGTTTTTGAGTATTTTCGCTTAACTTTTTGTGAAGGGGAGACCTTATACACTCTTTATATGCCTAATAACACATAATTGTATAAGTTTTTGAAACATAATCAACATCCATGTACTAGACCCTTCATATCTCAACTACTTCAAACCGGATTTCATCCATGCGTCAAGGTTATGCGCACCTATTCTGTAACTTTATCAATCTATAACTTATTGTGCGCTGTTGTAAAGCGCACAATAAGTTACCGTTAAATCCATGTGCGCAGATCCAATGCACACACATTTTAACGTTAAAAATTTGTGCGCAATATATCTGCGCAACTTAACGTCGCACATGTCCTATGCGCAGAACGTCTAGACATAGGATTTTACAATTCGAAACGTTGTGCGCAGATGTGTTGCGCACAGGTGTTGCAGTACGCGTGTCATCATCGCATCAATTTGTCCGACAACGCCAACAAATTCATTTTTATCCCTAAAATATCCTTGTGCGCTGAACAACTGCGCATAGACTTATGCGCTTAAGAACTGCACACAGATTGACGTGCATATAGTGAAAAAGTCGCGTGTATATAGGCGTTTCGTTTATATATAGTTCTATTAGGTTGAGGCCGTTGAGCCCTAAAACACTGCCTACTAGCTTGCTGGTCAAATACGTACGATCATGTTAAAGTTAGATACTAGACTAGGTATATTCAAAATCATAATTTTGTTAGACCTCGAGATGATAGGATATATATGGTCCTAGTCCTTCTAGCTAGTGATACTTTTAGTATTATATATACACACATGTTTAGGGTATGTATTTGGAATCAGAATTTGGATTGGTGTAGGCATGCTGATCGTAGTGTTTTTTCTAGCCTTAGGGGGATTAATGCATAATTTCAGCTAGCACAAAGTTAATGGCAATGGATCAAGTGTTATACTCCATTAGTCATGGTAGACTGATGAAGCTGGTAGTTTATTTATTTATCTTACAAATTTGAAACAGTACGTACACTAGTTTCTTCTTTTGTTTGTACGTGCATGAATTGTGAAGGTTGAAAGAAAAATAAATCTTGTTTCTGGGGGTCAAATTAAGCATGAAAATAAATCTTATTTACCACCGTACCCTTCTCTGCTTATAATAGAAGCTGAAAACCCAACCCAACTACACACCCAATCAACAATGGGGATTCATTCCTCCACTACAACTACTATCTTACTCCTCATTAACTTGTTAGCCCTTCACTTCACTTCTTCTTTTGCCCGCCCTGAATACACTTCTCCTAAGCCCGACTCATCATCATGCCCGCCACCAAGTCATCATCCTCACCACCCTTCAAAGAAACCTCACCATCCTCATCACCCTTCTAAGCCACCTCACCCTCCATCTGTGAAGCCGCCTCATCCTCCATCTGTGAAGCCGCCTCACCCTCCATCTGTGAAGCCGCCTCACCCTCCATCTGTGAAGCCCCCTCACCCTCCATCTGTGAAGCCGCCTCACCCTCCATCCGTGAAGCCGCCTCACCCTCCATCTGTGAAGCCCCCTCACCCTCCATCTGTGAAGCCCCCTCACCCTCCATCTGTGAAGCCGCCTCACCCTCCATCTGTGAAGCCCCCTCACCCTCCATCTGTGAAGCCCCCTCACCCTCCATCTGTGAAGCCGCCTCACCCTCCATCTGTGAAGCCGCCTCACCCTCCATCTGTGAAGCCGCCTCACCCTCCATCTGTGAAGCCGCCTCACCCTCCATCTGTGAAGCCGCCTCACCCTCCATCTGTGAAGCCCCCTCACCCTCCATCTGTGAAGCCCCCTCACCCTCCATCTGTGAAGCCCCCTCACCCTCCAACTGTGAAGCCGCCTCACCCGCCAACTGTGAAGCCGCCTCACCCTCCAGTCGAACCACCTCTACCGCCACCCATCATCAAACCCCCGACTCTTCCACCAACGCTACCACCCCCAGTAGTCAAACCACCGACACTACCACCACCGGTGGTTACACCACCAACACTACCACCACCAATGGTTCCACCCCCAGTCGCCACACCACCAATGGTTCCACCGCCAGTCGCCACACCACCAATGGTTCCACCGCCAGTCGCCACACCACCAATGGTTCCACCGCCAGTCGCCACACCACCAATGGTTCCACCGCCAGTCGCCACACCACCAATGGTTCCACCGCCAGTCGCCACACCACCAATGGTTCCACCGCCAGTCGCCACACCACCAATGGTTCCACCGCCAGTCGCCACACCACCAATGGTTCCACCGCCAGTCGCCACACCACCAATGGTTCCACCGCCAGTCGCCACACCACCAATGGTTCCACCGCCAGTCGCCACACCACCAATGGTTCCACCGCCAGTCGCCACACCACCAATGGTTCCACCGCCAGTCGCCACACCACCAATGGTTCCACCGCCAGTCGCCACACCACCAATGGTTCCACCGCCAGTCGCCACACCACCAATGGTTCCACCGCCAGTCGCCACACCACCAATGGTTCCACCGCCAGTCGCCACACCACCAATGGTTCCACCGCCAGTCGCCACACCACCAATGGTTCCACCGCCAGTCGCCACACCACCAATGCTTCCACCTCCTGTCGCCAAACCACCAATGCTTCCACCCCCCGTTGCCACACCACCAATGCTTCCACCCCCCGTCGCCACACCACCAATAGTACCACCGCCAACCATACCATCTCCTCCGGCACAATCCCCATGTCCACCTCCTCCAGCACCAACTCCGACTCCAATGCCGGGAACATGCCCAATAGACATCCTGAAGTTGGACGCATGCATTGATCTATTAGGCGGCCTGGTCCACCTTGGAATAGGAGGCGCTGCTAAGGACAAGTGTTGCCCCGTCCTGGAAGGACTCGTCGGACTTGACGCGGCTGTGTGTCTTTGCACCGCCATCAAAGTGAAGCTTCTCAATATTAGCCTTATGGTTCCCGTCGCTCTTAACTTGCTCGTTGACTGCGGGAACTCCGCTCCCCCTGGATTCCAGTGTTCCCTCTAATTTCGATGAAATTTGCAGTAATTATTGTTTATGTTGTTATTTAAATAATCAGCTTTGTTTTGAGACATTTCGCAAAAAGATCCTCCCAATGTTATGAATTGTACGTACTATGTGAGACGTAGTTTGTGTTTGCTTCTTCTTTGTCCCGAGTATGTACATGTTGATAATTGTTTTCCGTTATTGCAAGAAGATATGTGAGTACAACTTAGCTCCGAATTAACCCAATCAGTGGTATAATTTCCCTAAAGAAACCCACATAGACACTTTGATGCGGGGATAAGTCGTCGTTGTCGATATAGACACCAAAACTTGAAGGATAAGCAATTGGAACCAAATCAAACAACGATAAAACCCTTGAACTTAAGAACAAGAACCTTATCAAATGGTGATGGAACCCCCCCAGGATTACAACCAAATACAATGACTATGGAAGTCCAATGCATCTGGAGGAGGCTCTATGAAGACTCGATAGCACCAACCTTAAGGAGGAGATTGACACAAACAAGAACAACTAGGCGAGTTCAACAACTATGCACATAGAACACTCTTCTAACAAAAGCTTTCAGATTCTGATGGATTGCTTCACCTAACACAAGGAGGCATTACATAGTTGTCACATGAGATTCTCCAAATCTCTCCTCGTTATATCCGGAATTATATTAGTATTTCCAACACTTTAGTGGGCCGAGTTAAGGCCATTATATTTTGGTGAAAATCTAGTTACAAGTCCATCCGAAATTCAGTTCTCAAATCCATAACTCTTCAATTGTAATTCTACTCTTCATATCATGTTGTATTTAAATTATTTAATTAATAAATATAATAATATATCATTCAAAGAGTGAATGAGAACTGGAGGGATTCAAAGAAGGATGAGAAATGAAAAGGTTGTGCTTGGTTTGTCTAAATACTTTTGTTAGTTGAACTTTGGGATGTTGTAGTTCTTTAGGTATGGTTTTGTTAAGAATCTATGTTAAGTTGGCATATCTCGCCACCCTTGGTTGTAAAACTTGTCACCTCTCTCATTATGAACAAATGCTTTTTTTTGGTATGGTTCTTTCTCGTTAGTTAACCTCAATATTTATCATTATCATAGAAGCTTGAATATGAGACATTCAAGCATAGAAAATTAAAACATCGACACCCTTGCACATATATCAGGAATTAAAAGATACTTCGTCACTCTCGCGCTTACATCCTGTCGTACTACAACGTAATTCTGATAGATTGCTTCACCCAACACAAGGAGGCATTACATAGTTAAAAAGAGTACATGATTTAATATTACGTTCACAGTTCATTGCCAATCAACTTACAAAAAAGAAATCAGTTTCATATGTTATCATGCACTCCATGCAATCTCTTTCCATTTCTAAATCTCTCCAGAAATAGGGATCCGACCACTATCCAGTCTTCTTCAAACAACATCATTTGCTTTGTCGAAGTCAAATCGTATGAAGAAATGTGGACCATGTCGTTGCCTCCACAATACCCACCTCATGAATTTGGATAAGCTGATGTGGAACTCGAAAATCTTCTTCCCAATCATACTTTTGGATGCAACAAACAAGACAATGCCCTTTTCCTTATCGCCACCAACAAAAGAGGTCATTAAGATGATACTTAACATGTAACCAGCCTTGCAGTGTTCAAGGTTCATTGCCTTCTCAAGGGTGTGCATTCCCTTTTCCACTTCATCTCTCAAGAAGTATTGAGCCTACTTAACAAAAAACAAATAACATGGATGTTAGTTATTGATTACAAGAAGTACTTATAAGATTTAACTTACAAGTCGTTCAAGGTATAAGGCGGAAGGATTGTTATGATTCAAGCAACGCTTGAATATCTCGGGATCGATTGACCAGGAGCTCGAATCCTTGATGTCAATCCTATGGTAAATTAAACAAATTCCCGACAATAATAGAAAACACAAATGAAGTCATAAATTAAACAAATCCGGGACAAAACATCTTAGATGGTTTTTTCACTCATTTACCTCAATCTGCAATTCACAAAACTTCTGGCCGACGAAGATCCCACATTAGCAAGTATTTCTACAATCACATCTGAATTTAAATCCTTAGTCAGATTTGACGCCATCTCCTTCTTTCTTGGTAATGACTCTGGAATTCAAAATACATACATGAAACATTATTTCTCCTTAATAAGCGAAAGTCCAAACGACGATTACCATTTCAGACAAAAATAGATTTACACCTTACAATCAACCCTGCACCCACTACTAAAGTGTTCCGAAATTCAAAATACATACATGCAACGTTATTCCTCCTTAACAAGCAAAGGTCGAAACGACGATTATCATTTCTGTCAAAAACTGAATTGCACCTTACAATCAATGTTGCATCCACTACTAGAGTGTTATGAAAATTCAAAAGACATACACAAAACATTATTCCTAGGGAAAGTCAAAACGGATGTTATCATTTTTGTAAAAAATGAATTACACGCCAGTCCAGAACTTGCTAGAGTCTAAACGGAGAAAGTACCCAAGTAGTTGAACCGACAGATACAGCTTACACTAAACCCTAAAATTTAGGGGAAAACAGGGAAATACCCAAGTAGATGAACCGACAGATAAACAAGAGAAAGTACAATTGTTATAGGCAAAAAATAATAATAGATTCATACCTGACCAGAGAAGTTATCAGAGAAGCGATTTAGCACCTCTGAATGTTCGACGAAGTTCTGTGTAAAAGAAATTGAACAGACAGATGAAGAAGAGCATGTTTAAATGAAAATGGATGGTAAGGGGTTTTATGTACTTAGTGCTTGTTTGGTTAGAGCTTAAATTCCCATGATTTGAAAATCTATAGGAAATAAGAGTGAATATCTGTGTTTGGTTGGAAATATGTTTTGCAGAAAATCATGGAAATTCATTTCCTGCAGATATTCAATTCCTGCAAAACACAGGAAATACAACGTAAATATTATTGGGCCAATTTGAAGTCCACACTAAAGTGTCTGTCCAAAAACAAAACTACAAAATTTCCTAAATTAAGCAATTAATTTAGGAATTTTCAAAGTGTTAAAAAAATATTACTCCCTCTTTTTAACACAATGGTTAAAAACTTTTTCTTAAATCCTTTAGTTAAATTATTCAGGGGGAATTTAGTATCAGAAGATATAAATTGTGGTCCGTTTGTTGTTGGCGGCGGTCCGACAACCCCCGGTGGTGGTCCGCCGTTTGTCCAAATGATATAAACATTTAAGTGTAATACAAATTGATGAACATTTAAGTATTGTTTGATGAACATTCAGTTGAATACGTCCAAATAAACATTTATGAATATCTTGATGAACATTTATGAAAATCTTGATGAACATATAAGCCAATTTTAATGAACTTTTGAGTAATGAACATTTTAGTAAATCATTGTGAAAATTTAAGGATGTCTTGATGAATATTTAAGCACGACATGATAAACATTTAGAATAATGGTATAAGGTGGTTTTTGGTTAACAAAACTTGTTAAGAGGTGGTTTTCAGTAAAAAAAATTTTAAGAGGTGGTTTTCGACAAATTGACCCTTTTAAGGGGTGGTTTTCGGTGTTTGACCCTTTTTTTATAAGGAAAGCTTTTAGGGGATCAATTACCTAGTAGTTGATCGCCCTAGAGCATCCCGAAGGATGAGATCTTGAAGATCTGGATAGGTTGCCAAATCGGGTGGTTGTGAGAAGTGGTGTAGTTTAGCTAACCTTGAAGATCTCGATAGTTTGCCAAATCGGGTGGTTGTGAGAATGGTGTAGTTTAGCTAACGAGTCTGTCACACCATATATCTCCCAAAAAATGTGGGAAATGCGACAAGAGTGAAAGAGTCTAAGGTCCATCACTATATCTAAGATAGTAAGATCAATTTCCCATGGGCAAGCCCAGATGCCTTTTATTGAGTTAACAAGGCGAAGGTATTCACCTTCAATCTCAATGCATGAGATGCCAAGCTGGATAGCTGCTCTAATGCCTATATGCATAGAGAGAGCTTCAACCAAAATTGGTGAAACAAAACCTAGGTTACCATTTTCCAAGTGGATGGGTTTCCCATTATGATATCTTATTATGATTCCATACGATGCAGGACAAGAGTCAGGCACCGAGGCATCCACATTCAGTTTGACATAGTTGTTTGGTGGCTTTTTCCATTTAATTTTGGTTCTCTTTCTTTTTGTTGGTCTTCTGTTTGATATATACTTTTGGTTTGTTTTCTTCAGTATGTGTCTTCTTGCTATTTCTCTAATCCTTTTGTTTTTGGTTTATGAATTTTAGAATACAAGGAAGACTATTAAACTCATCCTCATTGAAAATTTTCTTATTTCTGTAGAACCAGCTCGCCCACCAGACGGTGACTAATTGTTCAAATTCCTGTTTGTCTAGAATTTCCCAAGTGTTATTTAATAGTGAGCACGGGGTAGAATCTTTATCATATATTCTGTCAATTTTATTCTAGATCTTGGTGTTAATGATTTTTATAGTTTGTCTCGTATTGGGGCATCTGAATATGAAGTGTAGAGTGTCCTCATAGCAGTTATCACAATTAGGACATTCTGTGGTTATCGGGGTGTGTCTTTCTACGAGTGTAGCTTTGGATAGAGGAATATTTTTAGAAATCTTCCAAATGAAACTCTTTATTTTTGGTGCTAAATCAAGCTCCCAGATCCAATCATTCCAACAGGGGGATAGGTTCCTACTGCAATACAGCATTTCCATTGCATTTTGTGTGGAAAACCAACCATTTTTGCTAGGCTTCCAGTATAGCTCGTCTCAAATGTTATAAAGTGGAATAGGGTAGGAACAATTTTCTTAGTCTATTGGGCATCAAAGTGCAACCTCAGTTTGTTAATAGTCTAGGTCTTATCCTGGTTAAGAAATGATGAGACGGTGTCTTGGTCGTTTATTGATACATTAGTATTTACATGGTCAATAAGTGGTTCTTCAAACCATTGATCCTCCCAGAATTTGATTGTTTTTCCATCATCTATCCTCCAAATTATTCCTAATTTGAAGGTGGGGATAAGTTTAGTTAGTTGTGTCCATTGCCAAGATGCTTTTTGATACCTAGGTTTATGATAGTTTAGGATTTGACTTTGTTTCAAATACTTTTCATTGATGATGTTCACCCAGATGTTATTTGGTTCTGCCAAGATTTTCGAAAGCAGCTTCATTTGCAAAACTATGTTCATGTCTTTACTTGTTCTAAATCCCAGGCCTCCTATGTCTGTTGGTTTACATAACTCCTTCCATTGTATAATGGGGGTATGATTATCACCTTTATTCCAGAAAAAAGTTCTGTTTAGTGTTTCAAGTTTCTTATGGGTTTTGTTTGGTAGCATAAAGCTTTGCATCATGTACACTGGTTGGGCTGCTAGGTTGGCTTTGATGAGAACTTTCCTACCTTCTTGTGAAATCGAGTATGCTTTCCATTTGGAGAGTTGTTGGTTTGTTTTTTCCACCAAGGGGAAGAAAGTGTCATAATTGACTTTCTCATTTATTATTGGGCACCCAAGGTATTTTTTCAGGAATGTTGATTGGGTTACTTGTAATATCTCCCGAATATGTTGTTTGGCTGCTGGAGTGGTAATTATTTGTGACATGGAAAGCTGATTAATGAAAGTTAACAAGTTTCCCTGAGACTTCACAGTAGTCATCAATAATATGTTTGATTTTTGACATGTAGTTTGTTTTGTATCTGAGAATATTATAATGTCATCTGCGAAGGCAAGGAATGGAATTCTAGTCCCACCTCCGGTAATTTTAATACCTATAGGATTCTTTTGAATTGTAGCGGCTTTTTGTCTATGTTTTCATTGTTTATGCATATGTAGTGATGGGCCGGTCATTTTTGTTTATTTTATTATTTGATAAAATATAACATATATGTTAGAATATCAAAGATAGATGAGGAAGGAGATAAAATAACATAATATCATTGATTGATTGAAGTGATTCTGTTACATAGCTTTGATATTTATAGTCAACACTAGTGTAAGAATATTCCAAGCTAACATCCCCCGCAAGTTGGAGGATGATTCAACAAGAATCAAACCCAACTTGGGAACAACTATACTATGCATAGGTGGAGGCAAAGGTTTAGTGAACACATCTGCTAACTGAGCTTTGGTAGGAACATGAAGAAGATAAATCATTCCTTCAAGGAGCTTTGCACGAACAAAATGGCAATCCAAGTCAATGTGCTTGGTTCTCTCGTGGAAAACGAGATTCTTAGCTAGAAGATTTACTTTTACATTTGATAGGAATAGGCTGAACATTTGGAACACCTAATTCATGCAGCAGTCGACTTAGCCATGCGAGTTCAGTAGTAACCCTTCGCAAAGCTCTATATTATGCCTCAACAAAAGATAAAGAAACAATCAATTGCTTCTTTGATTTCCATGAAACTGGAGCACCACCAAGAGATATGTAATATCCACTCATTGATCTTCGAGTCTGAGGGCAAGCAGCCCAATCTGAGTCACAGAAGGATTGCAAGGTAACGCCAGGAGAAGAACTGAGCAATAAGCCAAGAGAAGAAGTGCCTTTAACATATTGTAAGGTGTGTAGAGCGGCTTGCCAATGAATCATAGTAGGTCTCTGCTTAAACTGACTCAGATGCTGAACAGTAAAGGCAAGATCTGGTCTTGAATTCAGTAGAAAATATATTCAGCTTCCCAACTAATTGTTTGTATGGTGTAGGGTCAGTTAATGGAACACCAATATCTTGCTTCAACTTCACATTGTAATCTGAGTCAGTTTTCTCTGAGTGATGACAATGCCCTGTGATTTAGAAGAAGTGGGTGGAGTAAAAACCTTTAGGATATCATAGATAAATTTTCTCTGAGTGATGACAATGCCCTGTGATTTGTAGATGAATTCCATGCTCAAAAAATAACTGAGATGACCCAAATCCTTGATACTAAAAGCAATAATGCAGGAAAAGCTTAATAGCCTTGAACATATTGTAAGGTGTGTAGAGCGGCTTGCCAGTGAAACATAGTAGGTCTCTGCTTAAACTGGCTCAGATGTTGAACAGTAAAGGCAAGATCTGGTCTTGAATTCAGTAGAAAATTCAGCTTCCTAACTAATTGTATGTATAGTGTAGGGTCAGTTAATGGAACACCAATATCTTGCTTCAACTTCATAGTGTAAATTGAGGACTAGAAATAGATTTAGAAGAAGTGGGTGGAGTAAAAAACTTTAGGATATCATAGATAAATTTTCTCTGAGTGATGACAATGCCCTGTGATTTGTGGATGAATTCCATTCTCCAAAAATAACTGAGATGACCCAAATCCTTGATACTAAAAGCAATTATGCAGGAAAAGCTTAATAGGCTGAATTTGAGCAAAATCATTCCCAGTTATCAAGATATCATCCACATAGATAACTAGAAAAACCACTGAATCTCCTTCCTTCTTGGAAAATAGGGAATAGTCATTCAGGGATTGGCAGTATCCTTGAGAGATTAAAGCATCTGACAACTTGCTATACCACTGTCGAGAAGCTTGTTTAAGACCATACAAGGACTTGTTTAATCTGCAAACTTTGTTGGTATGAATATGAGACAAACCCAATGGCATCTTCATATAAACCTCTGTATCAATATTCCCATGTAGGAATGCATTATTGATATCTAATTGGAACAAGGACCAACCTTTCTTAGCATCCAATGTTATCAAAGATCTGATTGTAGTCATCTTTACTACAAGTGAAAATATTTCTGTATAGTCAACTCCAGCTTTTTGTGTGCAACCTTTAATAACCAGTCTGGCTTTATGTCCTTCCAAGGTTTCATCTGCCTTGAACTTTAACTTGTAAATCCACTTAGAGCTTATAGGTCTTTTGCCCTTTGGAAGATCTACAATATCCCATGTATTATTTGCTTCCAAAGCATCCAACTCAAGTTGCATAGCTTGCTTCCATTCAGAAGACTGAGCAACCTCTTCATATGAATAAGTATCAGATAAGGTATGTAAATTTTGTATTAAAGTATGAGTAGTGACAAACAAGGCATAAAAAGATAGCATGGAAGTGGGAAAAAAGGTGTTGGAAGAGACAAAATTGCAATGGAAGTCTGCAAGGTAGGAAGGAAGTTTAGTAGATCTAGAAGATTATCTGAAAACTGGGAGATCTATTGTGGGAGAAGGTATATTTTGAGGAGAAATGATGAGAGAATTAGAAGTAGAAACATCAATAAGGTCAGAAATTGAATGAATATAAGAAGACTCTTCAAAATCAGGTGATGGGACAAGTAATGTGGCAGGAGTAAATGCAAGAATTTGAGCAAAAGGGAATACCTGCTCATGAAAAGTGACATCTCAAAAGATGAAAGTCTTGTGAGTCTCAAGTTTAAGCATGATGTATCCTTTGGTGGCATAAGGATACCCGAGAAAAACACATGATATAGCTCTTGGCATAAGCTTAGTTCTGCCATAGTGGAAGCATATCCTAGATAGCCAAAGGTTTTCAAGGTATGGTATAAAGGTGGGGTATTATATAGTTTCTGAAATGGTGAGACATTCTTTAAGACTTTGGAAGGAAGTCTATTAATGATGTAAGTGGTTGTCAGCAGGCAATTTCCCCAATATTTAAGAGGAACATGAGATTGAAATAAGAGAGCCCTTGTAGTTTCCAGAAGATGCTTGTGCTTTCTTTCAACAATTCCATTTTATTGAGGGGTATGAGCACAACTCTTTTGATGAATGATACCTTTGGATGTAAAGAACTCAATGCCTTCTTTTCTATGCCCCAGTTCAAGAGCAGTGTCAAACCTTACTCTTTTGACAGATTTGCCAAACTGCCTCTCCACTAGGCTAATAAAAGTTTTGATCAAAGAGAAATCATTGCTCTTGGTTTTCATAAGATGAGTCCATGTCATCCTAGTGAAATCATCGACAACTGTGATGAAATATGTGTATCCATCATGAGTAGGAACTTTGTAAGGCCCCCAAGTATCAATATGCAACAACTCAAATGCATAAGAAGTAGAAATAGAACTAGATTCAAAAGGAAGTCTCTGCTTTTGGGCCTTAGCACAAATGTCACAAGAAGTGATTACATCAGATTCAAAAGCTGCAGGAAAAACTAACTTAAGCTTGTATAAAGGAAGATGGCCCAATCTATGGTGCCAAAGGACAATATCCTTATTCTGAAAATCTGAAGAACTATTACAAGAAGAGCTACTAGCAATTTCTTGTGAACAATAAGGTGTGTAAGATGGTATTGTAGAATCCTGTTGACACAACACATACAGCCTGTTGAGAACTGTACCAAGCTCCAGCCCCTTCTTCTCCAAAGAAGGGCCCTGCAACCAACATGAATCAGCAGAGAAGCAAGCAATACAATCCATCTGTTTAACTAATTTCTGAATGTAGAGAAGACTAAACTTGAACTCAATAACATATAACACATCTATAAGTACAATATCATCATCAATGTGTACAGTGCCAACCATCTGAATATTCATACAGCTTTCCACTAGGCAAAGAGATAGAAATGGAACTTGGAAGTTCATGTAATTCAGTGAACAAATTCCTATCAAAAGTCATATGATCACTTGCTCCTGTGTCTATGATCCAGGAAGAACTAGAATGTTGATCAATAGAGGAACTTAAAGAGTAGGAAGAACAAGAATTACCAGCAAGATTTGCAAAAGCAGATCCATTAGAAGAAGAAGGCCTGAGCATATTCATGAGGTTAGCAAATGGAGCAGCAGATAAACCTGTGCCTTGAATTTCATCATGAGAAGGAGTGCCTTGATAAGAATCAACTGAATTAGCACTGCCTTGGGATGACTTCTTAGGAAATCCAATCAACTTGTAGCATCGATCCACTATATGTCCAGGGCGCTTGCAATGAGAGCAAAAGAAAGATTTCTTGACCCTGGGAGGATGATTGGAAGAAGTACTTGGAACAACATCATTAGATGGACCATTGCCTTTGACAACAAGTGAAGAAGAATCAGTAAAGATCTAAGAAGTAGGATACACCTCTCGCTGCTTTTCTTCTTGCACTGACATATAGTACGCTTGATCAACAGATGGAAGAGGATGCATTAGCAAGATACTACCTCGAACAATGGCAAATGACTCAATGAGTCCCATCAAGAATTGAAGAAGACGCTGTTCTGAATCGTGCTTGCGAATCGCATCAGCTAGACCACAAGAACATGGTGGATATGCATGCATTGAGTCTTTTTCATCCCATAAACGTTTGATTTTGGTAAAGAAACCAGAAATAGAATCAACGCCTTGAGAAATAGTGCAAATCTCTTTCTCAATCATGAATTTCTGTGCTCCACTACTTTGAGAAAACCTAGAATGCAGATCTAACCAAATTTGTCTAGCATCACCAGAGATGAGAAATGTTTCAGCAATTTCTTTAGACATAGCACGCAGGAGCCAGGCAATTATCATATTGTTGCATCGTTCCCTTTAGCGGAATGAAGGACTGGTTCGCGGTGGCCGTGGAATCTCGCTGTCCACGAAGCCGAGTTTGTTCTCCGCCGATAGGGAGATCGTCATCGACAATCATCGGGCACAGAAACCGGTGCCATCAAAGACTTGCGAGACCAAAAGCATCCATGGATGATCAGAATGATAAAGTATCATCGGATCATTGTTAGCCCAAGATGCCGGCGAAGAACGATCGACAGGAGGAAAATTCTGAGTATTCGGCATCTAAATTTGTCAATAAGTCGATCGAATCGAAAGAATCGATTGAGGAGAAGCCAACACTATTAAAGCTGTAGCATTGTCCGTTGGATGTTCATTCGTCATTGATCCACCTCATCCATATTAAAACATTGATTGGTTGATTTTTTTTTTGTTTTTCATTTTACACAAATTCAATTGGTACGGTGGAGAATTGTTTTGAAAGTGTTTTTCTTTAATTATCTGATCATTGTTGAAAAAGGTTGTTATGATTTTTTAACAAGAAGCCAACACTATACCCTTTTGTTACGGTTATATACTACTCCCAAATCAAATCTCAAATTAATTTTTTAGTCGTTATCTCTATGAGTTATCCTATTCCTCAACAAAATCAAATTTTCATGTTTTTTTATTTTTACGTAAAACCTTAGATTTTACTAATCAAATTTTCTAAACTGATTTTCTACGTAATTTATTGATCAAATGAACTACCTATAAATATATTAACTAAAGCAATACTCTCTTTTACAATGTAAACACGTTCATCAGTATTCAAATAAAATTTTCTTTCTACTATGTAGTTTGATCCACTAATTCTATTAGATTGTTACTAATTCCTTTTTCTTTTGTTGCAGACTATGACTATGGATAAAAACACATGCTATAATTGATAAAACTTAAATACGGAAGTTTGTCCAATGAAAAATTGGTCAAACAGTTTGCCTTGCCTCAATAATCCTCAATAAACTTTGTTCTCATATATAATGTTAAAGAACTTGGACTTAATGACAATCTTGCTTTAGTTTCGATAGTATGAATATGTCAACTTACCATCTATTGATGTAAATCATGTGTTAAAATAAATCATCTTGGATGTTGCAGCGTATTGAGTGGTCGTTGTTGAATCTGCTGCAGACAACTTGCATTGTCATTTTTAGAGAGAGTAAAACATGATTTTAATAAGAGATATGGTGGTGGAAAAGCTTCAGCAACATCGCTGAAAAGCTTGAACAAAGAGTTTGGGTAATCTTTTATTTGTTTTATGATGTGTACATTTTGACCTTTTTAAAGTAGTTGTTTCATTATTTATTGTTATGAATCATCTCACTGAAGACTTCTGTTTTTTTTAGGCCTAAACTCAAGGAGCACATACAATATTGTGTTGATCATGCAGCCAAAACTTTTTAATTATGTTTACATGTTTGTTTTGTATTGGGAGTTTTTATTGAATGTGATATGTTAATGAAGTTTTAATATTGAAGTTTGATTAAAGCCCCCGTGCAAGGCACGGGTCCTCAACTAGTCTTAATTAAAAAGATACTCATTTACCAACTAAATTCGCTATCAAATAGGGAGTGTGAGGGTGAAATCTGAAAAACTTACATATAATAAATAACTAAAATTAAACTCTGTATAAATTTAGTGAATTTAAAACCTCGGATCCAATAGTTTATTTTAATTTTATTTCTAGGATCACATGCTAGTGAAAATTATAAAAAGAATTCAATATTTAGTCCATATATATATATATATATATATCCAAACTTGTTCTTTTTTTTATGTTTATGCTTGACGTCCATTTTCAGGGCATAACTAAAATCTCGATTTTTCGTTTAAGTGTTATTTTTAAAACAAAGTCCAGTATCATTTTTTCCTAAATAATAATAATAACATGTTTTCTATTCTTCCCCATCTAAATTAAAGTTCATTGTAATGTGATTTTTAATAATAATCTTCATTATAGTCGCTAGAGCGGTCAATCACGTCAGTCGAACACGGATTACTACAAGAGAAGTCTTGTTTACCCACTAGAATTTCCTACGCTTAAAATCGTTGGTTACATTTCTCACACTTTTTTATGTTAGCATTCACCTTTAATACTTATAAGTACATGACAAGTGTAGCAAAATCACTAAATAGTACACCCACACTTTTTTATGTTAGCATTCACCTCTTATTTTTTGACAATAGTCGATGACTACCCAAGAGCTACATGGGTTTATTTAATGAGCACCAAATCCGAGGTTGCTCAGTTGGTCATAAAATTCTGCGCCTATGTCCAGACACAGCCCAATAGCAAGGTTCAAAAAGTTCGCTCAGCTTAGACTACGGTACAAAATTTCTACCTCTTTCTAATTTCTTTGACTCACAGGGAATTCTTATAGAAACTTCTTGAGCTTATACGCCCCAACAAAATGGTAGAGCTGAACGGAAACATCGACATCTCCTGAATGTAGCTCGTGCACTTCGTTTCCAAGCGTCCCTCCCTCTTGAGTTTTGGGGGGAACGTGTTCTTACAACCTGCTATTTAATTAATCGTACTCCTACTCCACTGTTGGATGGAAAGAGTCCATTTGAAATCTTGTTCAACCGTGCACCGCCTTACAATCATCTTAAGGTTTTTAGTTGTCTCTGTTATGCGTCTCAGATTCCCCAGAATAAGGATAAATTTGCACCGCGTAGCCAGAAGTCCATTTTTCTCGGATATCCTTCAGGCAAGCGGGGATGGCGTCTTTATGATCTTGATACAAAACAGATTTTTGTCTCGCGTGATGTCGTCTTCTTTGAAGATCTATTTCCTTGGATTGAGAATTTGACTTCTTCTGAGTCACCTCCTTCGACTGAGCACTTATCTCCCGCAGCTTATGATTCTCCCCCTACGTCGTCTCCAACGCCGCTTGAGACTTCCTCAGACAAGGGGAGCGGTTCACCTCCTCCGGCTCATCCCACTGACTTAATTTCGTCAACACAAGATTCTAGTCGTCCAACTAGACATCGTCAATCGTCGGTGCTTCTTCGGGATTATGTTTGTAACACCATACAGTATCAAGACCCCCCCCTCTTCTTCACTCACCGCCCCTACGTCCTCACCGTCCTCAAGTACACAACATCCTATTGCTACCTTTGATCTCTAATGCTAATTTTTCTACACAACATGCCCATTTTCTTGTAGCCATCACCACGGGGTATGAACCGAGAAGTTTCAGGGAGGTTGTGCAACATGCCTATTGGCAGGATGCTATGAAAGCTGAGTTGGATGCTTTAGAGAGGAACAAAACATGGCTTGTCACTCCACTCCCGCCAAATAAGACGACTATTAGCTGTAAATGGGTTTTTCGAATCAAATACATCGCCAACGGGATGATTGAGCGTTACAAAGCTCGCCTTGAGATACTCAGAAATCGACAAGTCGAGGGTATTGATTTCAATGAAACCTTTGACCCGGTTGCAAAAATAGGGATTGTCCGCGTCTTCTCTCTGTTGCTGCCATTCAGGGTTGGGAGCTTCATCAAATGGACGTTCATAACGCTTTCCTCCATGGTGATTTGGATGAGGAAGTTTACATGAAGCCTTCTTCAAGATATTCATCGATTCTTCTCGGTCATGTGTCAAGCTTCAGAAAACTCTATATGGTCTGCGTCAAGCCCTTCGTCAGTCCGGTTTTACGCAGAGCCGCTCAGATTATTCGCTTTTCTCATTGGAGCGCAGAGGTATTGTCCTACATGTTCTTGTTTATGTTGACGACTTGATCATTGCAGGAAGTGACGCAAGAACTATCTCGGCTTTCAAACGCTACCTAAGTAAGTGTTTTCACATGAAGGATTTAGGCCTTCTGAAGTATTTTCTCGGCTTCGAGATCGCTCAAAATTCCACTAGCCTCTTCGTCTCTCAAAGGAAGTATGCCCTTGAGATTATAGTCGAATCTGGCTTATAAGGCTCCAAGCCGTGTGAGTTTCCAATGGATTCTCATAAACAGCTCGCTAAGTGCATTGGTCCGGATTTCACTAATCCAAAACGTTATCGTCGTCTAATTGGCCGTCTGGTGTACCTTACTATCACCCGATCTGAATTAAGTTATGTTGTCCATACCTTATCGCAGTTCATGCAATCGCCCAAAGAGTCTCATTGGCAGGCAACCCTTCATGTTGTCAGATATCTCAAGGGTCACCCCGGTCAAGGTGTTCACTTGTCTCGTGGCCGTGCTCTCTCTTTGATCGCGTATTGTGATTCTGATTGGGCCACATGCCCGTGTACTCGTCGCTCTATGACAAGATATTTCATTACCTTAGATTGCTCTCCTATTTCTTGGAAAACCAAGAAACAAGCAACTGTCTCAAGATCATCTGCAGAGGCGGAATATCGAGCAATGGACTCGATCTGCGTGTGTCGAGATTCTTTGGCTACGAGGACTTCTCAAATCGTTGGGAGTTTTGCATCATCATTTTGTTTGGTTATTTTTTGACAGTAAGCGTTCGGTTATTTTGTGACAGTCAAGTTGCATTACACATCGCTACTAATCCAGGTTTTCATGAGTGGACGAAGCACTTAGATATTGATTCTCATTTTATTCGTGATTTAGTTGTTGCCGGCACAGTTGAGATGAGTAATGTTCCTACCACACATCAATAGGCGGACATTTTCACTAAAGCCTTGGGCAAGACACAGTTTCACTTCCTTTTGGCAAGTTAGGCATTGTTGATCCACATACTCCAACTTAAGGGAAATTATTAAAATAGAATATAAAAGATTGTATAGTACTGATATTATGGAAAGATAAATTTTATACCCTAGTTAGATATCTCTTTGTAATCATATATATTCAGCCCTTGAGAAGCATAGTAAATCAGAATACCAATTCACTTATTCACGTATGTTCCAACTACACAAATAAATATCTAATACAAGCTTAATGCTGCTAAAAAAAATTAAAATATAAGCTTAATGTAATTTCATAAGCTACTCCAACATTCGTAAGCTAGTAGCTACTCAATATTTTGGAGTATTCTAAGGCTCCATTCGGCATTTTAATCTATATTTAGCTTGACCTGATCAAGATATTTGAAAAACGCTCTCTATGGGAACGAGAAACGCTCAGGGCTCGATTCAACCGGAAGATGGTGTTCATGATGCTACGATGGAAGACAATTCACCCCCCCTTGGGGATCCTCCTGATAAATCCAATTCCTGGGCGAACAGAGTTGCGAGAGGAGGAAGGGGAGGAATGCCAATGCCGGAATCAGTGTTGGATAACGCATTTGTGGCTTCACAAATCCAGATTTCATACCCGAATGGTACAGAGGGAGAGTCAAAAATTGTCATTGGAGATGAAGTGATTAATGCTATGGCTGGTCTCTGGAAACAATGTGTTGTCGTTAGAGTTCTGGGGAAAGTTGTGGCTTTGACAACTTTGTAGAAGAAACTCCATGAAACCTGGAAGCCAAAGGGGAGAATGGTATCATTGACCTGCCTAGGAAATTTTTTCTGATCCGATTTGAGGGGGAAGATGATTATATGAAAGCGCTTACTGGAGGACCATGGAAAATATTCGGGAACTATCTTCTTGTGAAGGACTGGTCCCCGGATTTTGATGCGGCTGTAGATAATATCGATACGACGCCAGTGTGGATTCGGATAGCCAACATTCCGATGATTTACTACCATCGGGCTATTCTAATGGGGATAGCAGCAGGTATCGGGAAACCATTGAAGGTGGATATGACAACACTCAACTTTGAGCGAGGAAGGTTTTCTAGAGTTTGTGTTGAGGTCAATATTAAGAAACCTCTAAAGGGTTTTTGTTGAGGTCCCTTCAGGTTTTGAATGGTAACAAACATTCTGCTAATGAACTGTCTGAGTGTTTTCAGGATAGTTACTCTGAAAGGAACGTTACGCCTCTGTGATCTATATAAGGAAAGCTCGATCGGAGAGAGAGCTTGATGGGTCCAATCGAAGATTACGTGTTGTTATCTATATAAGGGTCGAAGATATTCCAGAAAGATCGAAGATCTTGGCGGTTGAACAAGGCCGACTCAAATAAGGAAGGAAATAATATCTTTTTCCTTAAAGATATTATTTTCCTTAAAGATAGATCTTGTTTGTTGGAGGGTTGGACGTGATATTGGTGGTTAGACAAGACCAACTCAAATAAAGAAGGAAATAATATCTTTTTCCTTAAAGATATTATTTTCCTTAAAGATATTATTCTTGTGTTTTTAACGTAGGTTATCTTAGTATTTAAGCAAGGCTTAGACTAGGAATAAGGTTGACGTTTTTGTAGAGAGATTCTTATGTTAAGAGAGATTTAGAGAAGAAGAAGAGTTATCAAGGCTTAGAGGTTGAGTTCGGGCTCGAGTGAGAGGAGTGATTCGTGATCGTAATCCGAGCTCTCTTTTGTAACGAACAAGAAATCAATAAGATAAGTATACCCTTCTAAATCCTTCAAGTGAGAAGCTTGAAGGTAGTGGTTTTACTCAACTCTTAGCGGTTGAGGTTTCCACTCTAAATCTCTTGTCAATTATATTCTTCTTGCATTATATTTCCGCTGCTACACTTCCTGATGAACGATTCCTATTGTTCCCTGGGAAGTAACTGTGCTAACCGATCCAACAATTGGTATCAGAGCCTGGCCTCTAGATTGTTTGTGTTAGCTTTGCAGGAAGAATGGCTACAAATACGTCCATCAATGATTCCTTCTGGAAACCCCCGGTGCTTAAGTTCGGAGAATTCTCCTATTGGGTGGAACAGATCGAGTCGCATATATGTTCGCTTCATGGACAGATGTGGAAAGTGGTAGAGTTTGGTGATATCAAAATTCTTGATCCTACTGATCCCACTGGAGTCAAATTAAAGTCGAGGGCTGATTATCAAGACGTTGATTACAAAATCTTGGAAACCAACATGCGTGCCAAGAAAGTTCTACTCATGGCTCTTGGTCCTTCTGATCAGAGAAAGGTCCTTTGCTATAAGACTGCTCATGAGATCTTTAATGCTCTCAAGAGGATGTATGAAGGGAACGATGATATCAAGAAGAACCGGATTCTTGCTCTCACTAAGGAATACGATAGTGCAGTACAGGGAAAGAATGAGTCTCTCGATGAATTTCACTCTCGTTTCCAGGGGTATGTCGGTCAATTAGAATTCCTTGGGGAAACGATCCCTGAGTGGAAGATCACACATCAATTCCTTCAAGGGTTGTCATCAAAGTGGGATGCTTTCTCCTTATCTCTCCAGGCGCAAAATGACATCAAGAATACAACCCTTGAAGAGTTGGTTGCTCGACTTCAAAGCAATGCAGGCATTCAACAAAGCAAGGTCTCTAGACGAGAAAGTGAAAAATATGAGAAGGCCCAAAGCATCGCTTTAAAGGTTGAAAGGGCATTCGATCTTGCTCAAGAGGATGAGGAAGATGAAGATGGCGATGAGGAAGTTGCTCTCATCACCCTAGCATTTCGCAAGGTATGGAAAGGAAGTCGAGACATACAACGTTCCTCTGATGGGAACAAAGATGTAGTTTGCTATCACTGCCAACGGAAAGGCCACTTAGCGCGAAATTGCTTCAAGAAGAAAGCTGGTGAAGCACCTGTCCCGGCTAGGGAAAAGAAGGAAGCCATGTTTGCTGCATGGGGAGCTTCCGACTCTGACGATGACAGTGCCTATGCCTTAAAGGACACATGTCTCATGGCCGCTGGAGGTACACCCACGGATGAGGTAACTGAATCTGAACTTGACTCTATCTTGCAAAGTAAAACTAAGTCTCAGATAATTAAGGCTATAAAGTCTCTAGGGGAAGAGAATGGCAACCTTAATTTACTTCTTGAAGAAAAGAATGAAACTATCTCCAACCTGGTTGATGAAAACAATCTTTGGGCTTCGAAAGTCTCCAAACTTGAGAAAGCTTCGTCCTTTTCCTCGGATAATTGCAATACTTGCCATGCATTTCAATCTACCATCACTTCCTTAGAACGTAAAGTTACTGAACTTGAATAGAATATTCTTATGTTAAAACTGAGTAACTCTAAGCTAGCAAAAGATGCAGAAGATTTGAAAGGAAGTGAAGAAGAGAGAAAGAAGGTCTGGCTGGATGAGTATGTTGCTTCCAAGATTGAAAAGGAGAAGGATGACTTCTCCACGCGGTTTGTACCCCGTACTGGACTCGGCTACGGTAAGACCTTAAGTTCCCAAACTGGTAACATTCCCTCCGGATCACAAAGTCCTTCTCCTTCCAAGGAACATTGTGGTGGATCCAGCTCTGGCTGCTCCCACAGTGGATCCAAGGGGGGAAGAAAGGTTCAAGGTCCGTGAGGAGAACGTCTGGTTCGATGGACAAAAGGCTTACCACATGTGGCTTAAATAGGTTCAGAACATCAAGCCGGTACAAATCGACTTTCAATCAAGGATTGACAACAAACCCATCTGGCCGGGTCAAAGTAAGTATGTGAACTTATGGCATCATAGAGTGTGTTGGCACTGCGGTAAAGAAGGTCACTACAAACAAAATTGTCATCTTAGAAAGAAATTTGAGAAAAGATCACATACTTATAGACAACATTGCCAAGTTAGGAACACTCCTAGAGTCAAAGATGTCTTAAATGAACCGAGGAATAGAAGGGTCTTTTCTAATCCAGGTAAGCCTAAGCTTGCCTGGGTTCGTAAAAACTAATCTCTTACATGCAGGATGGAGGAAAGAAACGTTCTTGGTATATAGACAGTGCATGCTCAAGTCATGTGACAGGGAACAAAGAATGGTTCATCTCTCTCCATCCACACACCAAGGGTTCCATAACCTTTGGGAACAACAGTAAGGGTGAAGTAGTAGGCTTAGGAAAGGTAAGAATTTCTGATCGACTCCTTGTGTATAACGTTACTCTAGTAGATAACCTTACCTTTGATATGTTGAGTGTACGTCAATTGTGCCAGGACGGTCAAAATAGGGTTATCTTTACTACTGATGAGTGTGTGGTTGAGAATGTTAGTACAGGTAAAGTTCTTCTAAGAGGTGCAACAGAAAACAACTTGGACAAAGTGGATCCCTTTTTCATCCCTGAAGAGGAACTGTGCCTTGCTGTCCAAGATGAGGTATCAAATTTATGGCACAAAAGGTTTGCACATGCAAGCCTCAGACTTCTATCCAAGCTTCACAACAAAGACCTAGTGGTAGGTCTACCCAAGATAGATTGTCACGCTGAGGAGGTTTGTATCGCATGCACAAGGGGAAAACAAGTAAGATCATCCTTCAAATCAAAGAACCAGGTCCAAAGGAATAAATCACAACTTCTCTTCTCCAAGAACTCCACGGCAAAATGGAGTGGTTGAGAGGAAAAACAGGACACTGGAAGACATGACAAGAACAATGCTGATTGCAAGTGGTCTTCCTAGGAACTTCTGGGCTGAGGCACTGAATGTTGCTTCCTATGTGCTCAACCGTGCAATGCTAAGGCCCATGATAGAAAAAACCCCATATGAATTGTTTATGGGAAGAAAGCCTAATGTTTCACATCTTAGAGTTTTTGGTTGCAAATGTTTTGTACACAACAACGGGAAGGAAAGTTTGGGAAAGTTTGATCCAAGGAGTGACGAAGGAACCTTCGTTGGATACTCACCACAAAGCAGAGCTTATAAAGTGTACAACAAGAGAACCAAAAAGGTTGAGGAAAGTATACATCTAGTCTTTGATGAAAATATTATGGCTGGTACCCTTGTGCAGGATACAAATGATCTTCCCCTGACGGAAAGAGACAAGGAAGGCTTTCAACTCTTGGAAGACGACGTACAGGTACCTCTGGAGGGAGAAAACCAAGTGGAAGGAGTACATCTTGTAAACTCCTCAATTCCTCACCCTCCAGAGACCTCTGAAATAAACTATGTCCAAGCTCAGACAGAAGGTGAACAGGAAGAAGTATCTGGATCTCAGGGGGAACAAATCCCGAACCAGGAACAAACAGGTGCTGAAAGTCTACAAGAAGAAGGCGGAACTTGCCACAGCACTCGCATTCATGGACCTCCCTCGAGACTCATGGATTACGTGTGCAACTGTGCTTCAACCTCGGAAACACCACCTGATTCTCAATCCTCGAAGGATTGTTCCGTTCTAACCTTAGATCCTATATTTCATGCTTTTTGTGCTTTTGTTTCGGTAGTTGAACCAAAGACAGTTGGAGAAGCTCTCAAAGATCCAGAGTGGGTAAATGCTATGCAAGAAGAGCTTCATCAGTTTGAGAGGAACAATGTGAGGAGACTGGTTCCAAGACCTAAGGATAGATCCGTCATCTGTACCAAATGGGTATTCAGGAACAAGATGGATGACAAGGGACAAATCACGAGGAACAAAGCCAGACTGGTTGTAAAGGGTTATAACCAGCAAGAAGGAATAGACTATGATGAGACTTTCGCTCCGGTTGCAAGGAGGAGGCACTTTATGGTCTCAAGCAGGCTCCACGTGCCTGGTATGAAAGGCTATCTCAATTCCTCCTGTCCCATGGTTACGTCAGAGGGGAAGTTGACAGGACCTTGTTCCTACTGAAGAAAGGAAAGCACACTCTGGTTGTGCAAGTGTACGTTGATGATATCATCTTTGGCTCCACCAACGAGCAACTGGTTACCAAGTTCACTAAACTGATGGAAAGTGAATTTGAGTTGAGCATGGTGGGAGAACTCAAGTACTTCTTAGGACTACAAGTGATTCAAGCTGAAGAAGGAACAAAGGGGCATTAACAAAAGTACCTCAGGGAATGCATCAAAAAGTTTGGGATGGAAGATGCAAAGGATTACTCCACTCCTATGTCCCCGAATGACACAATATGGATTGATGCAGACAAGAAGGAAGCTGATCAAAAAGTCTACCGTGGAATGATAGGCTCATTTCTTTATCTAATCGCCAGTAGGCCTGATATTATGCAAAGTGTATGTTCTTGTGCTAGGTTTCAAGCAAGTCCTAGAGAAACACATGTCACTGTAGTGAAGAGGATTTTGAGGTACTTAAGGGGAATAGATGATCTTTGCTTGTGGTATCCAAGAGGAGGTAGTCTTGAGCTGCTATGATATACAGATGTAGGCTTCGACGGGTTCAAACCGGACAGGAAATCCACCTCTGGGATGGCTCAGTTTCTTGGTCCATGCCTCGTGTCGTGGGCCTCCAAGAAACAAACCACAGTCGCTCTCTCCACAGCTGAGGCAGAGTATGTAGCCGCTGCTGCTTGTTGCTCTCAACTCTTATGGCTCAAACAACAGCTAAGTGATTACGGTATTGTACTCAGTAACGTTCCTATTTTGTGTGATAATACAAGTGCTATTGATATTTCTAAGAATCCTGTGCAGCACTCAAGGACCAAACACATTGATATAAGACACCACTTTCTACGTGATTGTGTGAAAAAGGGGATGGTCTTTATGGAGCACTGTCGGTCTGAGGATCAAATCGCGGACATATTCACAAAGCCACTAAATAAGGCTCCCTTCGAGAAGTTACGACTGGAGTTAGGTATGATTTCCCTCGAATGATCTTGTTCTTCTATAAAACCCTCAATGATTGATGAGAAATTGCGAATTTATTCTTTATGAACTTGATCTTTGAAGTCTGGTCACACTTGCATTTCTATAATATGGATTAGTATCTTCTGTGCCGCATGCTAGTATCATACGTGCTTAGGAAAGTTAACATTCATTACATTCACTTGATGTCATGTTATTGTATGCAAAGGTCTTATTTCTAGCCCAAAAGATCCCTCTTGATGTACTGAACCCACAATATAAGCCCAAAGGATAGAGGGAATCTACAGCCACCCTTAGCCTTCATGGATGATAGTCCTAAGAGCCTTGTTTTCCATTCACAACTGGACTCACTCGCCATGATGTAAAATAATTAAATTTCATACTATATGTGATATTTCTGTGTGATGTTCTCTATTGTACCATCTTTGGTAACCTTACCCAAACCATCACACACCATCGACATCAGACAAGGAAGGGAAGGTAAAGAGGCTGAATTTGAATTCTGAAAGTGGGAACCGTGTGAACAGTTTGCACCGAGTGAACAAATTAATTATGGCAGTGGTTACAGAACAATGATGGTAAGTATCTTCCCAAGGTTCATGATGTCTCAATGGAAAATTTTATTGGAGGAATTTGCAACAACCAACTGGTGAATTAAAGGAGATAAAATCCCGCAAGGAAAGAAGTAGAATTGGGAAGAATTGAAAAGACGGCTCTACGGGTTTTTGAGTATAAAGAAGAAAACCCAGCTACCTCATCAGCAACGTTACCCCCAGAGAGCAGAAGCGCACCACCATTCGGATTCAAGACTTCCTGTTGATGGTCTTCCTTTCCCTGAGATAGTCAGGAAGATCTTGGAGTACTTAAAGGTCTATGAGTCTGGGTCGGGTGACATTGTTTTTGCAAGAGAGATGGCTGAAGCTAATCTGAAGAAGATGAGGTTTGAGAAGAATGATGTTGGAGTATGGGTACGGGCCTCGGGCAAAATTGAGACTGATGCTATGTCATAGGGCCCGCCAGAGGAACAAAATGAAGTGCTGAATATGGTCTACAACAATGATAGGATGGAAGAACTGTGCTCGCTCGTCGCACACCTCTCTGAACATCAACACCGACTGGCTAAGGTGATCACTGCTCTGAAGGATGAGATACGTCGTTGGACACAACCTCACCAGTAAGGTTCCCTTCGCAGTATTCAGACGACGCCTTGCACCCTTCCTTCCCTTGATCTGACCCGCACATTCTGTTCCCTAGCACATCAACTGCTTCTCTTTCATGCTTATTGTACCCTTTGCTTACTTTGCTTGACTATCTTTTGCTTGTTTTGTTTGTCTTTCTTTCCTTTGCACGGATGCATACGAGCGTCAGTCCTTTAGACGCTTATAAATATTAATGAACTGCTTGCTTCAGTGATATGACTTGTATTGTCTTCGGTTCTTAAATGCTTAAATATTGCTTTTTGATGATGCCAAAAGGGGGAAAATAAAGGGAGTTCAAGGTCTTAGGGGGAATCTCATATTCTTTCTCTTCGAGTAATAATCCTAGGGGAAATTATTTACGTGTGCACTGTGAATACACTTTTCATGTCTTTATTAAATGTGCTTTTATGTGTTAAAGAAGAGAATGTTTGTCACCATCAAAAAGGGGGAATTTGTTGAGGTCCCTTCAGGTTTTGAATGGTAACAAACATTCTGCTAATGAACTGTCTGAGTGTTTTCAGGATAGTTACTCTGAAAGGAACGTTACGCCTCTGTGATCTATATAAGGAAAGCTCGATCGGAGAGAGAGCTTGATGGGTCCAATCGAAGATTATCTGTTGTTATCTATATAAGGGTCGAAGATATTCCAGAAAGATCGAAGATCTTGGCGGTTGAACAAGGCCGACTCAAATAAGGAAGGAAATAATATCTTTTTCCTTAAAGATATTATTTTCCTTAAAGATAGATCTTGTTTGTTGGAGGGTTGGACGTGATATTGGTGGTTAGACAAGACCAACTCAAATAAAGAAGGAAATAATATCTTTTTCCTTAAAGATATTATTTCCCTTAAAGATATTATTCTTGTGTTTTTAACGTAGGCTATCTTAGTATTTAAGCAAGGCTTAGACTAGGAATAAGGTTGACGTTTTTGTAGAGAGATTCTTATGTTAGGAGAGATTTAGAGAAGAAGAAGAGTTATCAAGGCTTAGAGGTTGAGTTCGGGCTCGAGTGAGAGGAGTGATTCGTGATCGTAATCCGAGCTCTCTTTTGTAACGAACAAGAAATCAATAAGATATGTATACCCTTCTAAATCCTTCAAGTGAGAAGCTTGAAGGTAGTGGTTTTACTCAACTCTTAGCGGTTGAGGTTTCCACTCTAAATCTCTTGTCAATTATATTCTTCTTGAATTATATTTCCGCTGCTACACTTCCTGAGGAACGATTCCTATTGTTCCCTGGGAAGTAACTGTGCTAACCGATCCAACACTGTCACTGTCAATGGATACCGCTATTTTGTCACGTTCGAAGGCCTAGCTCCGATATGTAGTCAATGTGGAATCTATGGTCATATGATCGCTAATTGACCGAGGAAAGTCACTATGACTGAGTCGGTGAAGCAGAATCCAGGTCAGAATACCAATGTGACTGAGGAGAGGTCAAGGGCTGAGTCGAACGTACAGAGCACTAGCAAGCCGGCGCCGATTGGAGTCAATAGCAAAAAATGGTTGAGAAACCAGTGGAAGCAGGTGATTCGCAAAGGAAAGAATAAAACTAAGGAAGATACGATTGCGATATCTTCGGGAATAAAGATCTCTAACAGTTTTGAGGGGATTGCTGACAAAGATATGGTTGATACGGTTACCTCTATTGGGAAATCGGGGCCCACTCAGAAGAGGATATTATTGACAGAGGAAAACAGATCACAGTACAAGGAAAGCAAGCTGTTTTTACGGATGTCAATAAGGAAAGAATCCCTCAGGAAAAGAAGAATGGAAAGTTGCGTTTTAATGCGGGAGAAGGCTTGACTGCTAAGCCTAAAATTGTGAAACCAGGCCCAATACAAAAGAATCCTATCTTTGGGCTGGACAAGGAAAATCTGGGGCTCAAACCCACTGGGAAAAGGGTTCGAGTTGAGACTCGTGATACTTGTCGTGAAGGAGGCAGATTTTCATCAGAAATCAACTCGGGAACTAGCTTGCAAGATATGAGTAACGCCATGGTTATTGCTGACAGAAATCTTGATATGAAAAATAATGCTGATGTCGAACAGCAGCAATCGTCTGCTAAGACAGAACTAAGAAGGGAGACAAACACGCAATATGCGTAGCGTTTTTCCCCGGGAATTCCTAACACTTTCTATTGTTTGATCATGAATTGCATTCTCTGGAATTGCCGGGGGCGAATAAACCCAACTTCAGACGATCCATTCGTTATCTTTTGAAGAAGAACCATACTTATATTTTGGCTTTATTTGAAACTCATGCCGTAGGTACTAATGCTGCGAGAATCTGCAATAATCTGGGATTCAATGGGTGCTTCCGAGTTGATGCTGTTGGTCAGAGCGGTGGTATATGGCTGCTCTGGAAGGAAGAGAATGTGAAAATTCAGATTATCAGTCATGCTACTCAGTTTATTCATGCGAGAGTTGGAGCTGACAGTGAAGCGTTTAACCTTATAGTTATTTACGCAGCCCCGACTCCCGCTAGAAGAAGCACTTTTTGGGAAGAGCTTACTGCAGTCATGGAAAACCTCACTGAGCCGACTTTTATCCGAGGTGATTTCAACACCATTGTTTGCCTTGACGAAAGAACGGGGGGGGGGGGGAGGGGGGGATGGCAGATTGTCTCAGGACTCGGCCTTGTTCAGTTCCTGGATCAGTGATCTTGCTCTGATTGATTTGGGGTTCAAAGGAAACAGATTCACTTGGAGTCGTGGCATAACCGTTGAGAATAGAGTTGCTAAGAGATTAGACAGAGTTCTTTGTTGTGCTCAGGGGAGATTCAAATGGCAAGATGCTACAGTTACTCATTTGCCTTTAGTTGTCTTCGGACCACTCGCCGTTGTACCTCCAAATGCAGCCGAATAGATATGTTAACCCAGCCAGACTTCCTTTTAGATTCGAAGCTACATGGCTCCTGCACGTTGAGTTTAAAAATGTGGTGAGAGCCTCATGGAATCCCAATCTTACTACGATGGAAGCGCTGGAGATTCTTAAGTCTAATTTGATGAAATGGAATAAAAAAGTCTTTGGAGATATTCATAAGAAGAAAGCCACTGCTGTTGAGCGACTTCAAACTGTTCAAGAGCTCATTAATATCAGTCCGAGTGATAATCTTCTTGCCCAAGAAGAGTCGTTGTAAAGTGACTTAGATAATATTCTTGAACAAGAAGAAATTCTTTGGAGACAAAAATCTAGAGAGAAATGGGTAGTTGAGGGAGATAGAAATACGTCTTTCTTCAACCTTAACACTATCATTCGGCGCATGTATAACAGAATCGAAGCCCTTAAAAAAGAGGATGGAGGATGGGAGAACGATCCTGCTGCTTTAGAGTTAATGGCTATTGAGTACTACAAGAACTCTTCTCGTCTGACTCGATTATGGGGACAGGTTTGGCTCTTCCTAGACAGGGATTCCCTCTTCTCGAAAGTCAGGTTATAGATGATTTAATGAAACCGTTTTCGGGTTTTGAGATTGAGAATGCGGTTAAAAGCATGGGCGCTTTCAAAGCACTGGGGCCAGATGGATTCCAACCAGTATTTTACCAAAAATGCTGGGAGATTGTGGGAGCTTCGGTTATTGAGTTTGTTCAGGCTTTCTTTGTTCTTCAACGATTACCACACACTATGAATGATGCTCTGATTGTGTTAATTGCTAAAGTAACGAAACCTGATAATATGTCTCAGCTCAGACCAATTAGTCTCTGTAATGTCTTATTCAAGGTCATTACGAAAACCATGGTGAATAGACTTAAGCGGGTGATTGGTTTACTTATCGGCCCAGCACAGTCTAGCTTTATTCCTGGACGTCTGGCAGCGGATAACATTGTTATTGTCCAGGAAGCGGTCCATTCTATGCGGAAGAAAAGGGTAAAAGAGGTTGGATGCTTCTGAAGCTTTATCTCGAGAAAGCTTATGACCGGATTCGCTGGGATTTCCTTGAGGACACTTTGATTGCAGCCGTGCTATCTAATGAGTGGGTGAGATGGATCATGACTTGTGTTGAAGCTCCTGGTATGCGTATTTTGTGGAATGGTGAGATGACAGAGGAATTCATTCCTAAGAGAGGCTTGAGACAAGGAGACCCGCTCTCTCCGTATTTATTTGTGCTCTGTATGGAGCGATTGTGTCACATGATCAACACGGCAGTAGATGAGAATCATTGGAAGCCGATTAAGCTCTCTCGGCCAGGCCTTATGTTATCTCATGTGTGTTTTGCCGACGATCTGATTTTGTTCTCGGAAGCCTCTTTATCACAAATCCGAGTTATTAGGAAAATTCTACAAGACTTATGTGCTGCTTCGGGCCAAAGGGTAAGTCTTGAGAAGTCTAAAATCTATTTCTCCTCTAATGTTGATCATGACGAAAGAACCAGAATTAGTGAGGAAAGTGGCATTGATAGCACGTGCGATATGGGAAAGTACCTCGGTATGCCTATATTACAGAGAAAGTTTAATAAACAAACTTTTTCGGATATCTTGGAACGTGTCAGAGATAGACTTGCAGGCGGGAAAGGTCGATGTCTGAGCCTAGCAGGCAGAATCACGCTCACCCGGTCGGTGTTAGCTGCTATTCCTATTCATATTATGAGTATTGTTGTGCTGCCTGCTAGCGTTATTAAAGAGATGGAGAAGAATTGCAGGAACTTTATCTGGGGCAGCACACAGGAGAAACGTCGTGTCCATTTGATTGCCTGGGATAAACTCTGTCAGTCTAAAGCTGAGGGAGGTGTGGGCTTGAAGAAGCCTAAGCTGATGAATCTTGCCATGGTAGGTAAATGAGCTGGCGCCTGATTAATGATGAGGAAAGTTTGTGGGCGAGAGTTCTGAGAAGCAAATATCGGATTTGGGGAACTCAGCGATATTAGCAGCTTAGAAACTAAACCTGGGGCCTCTCGTGTTTGGAGAGGAGTGGTCGCAGGTTTAAGTAAAGTCGTTTGCAAAGGTCTTGCCTGGGTTCCGGGGAATGGAAAAGATATCCAATTCTGGAAGGATAGATGGTTAAACGAAGACCCGTTGTTCGAACAAAGTCTGCTTCCGCTGGCGTCTGATTTGCTGCAGAAATCCGTCGCTAATTACTGGATTCATGGAGTTGGATGGGATATGATGGCTGTTGATACCTACCTGAGTCCTACGCTGAAATTGCATCTCGCATCGATGGCCTTGGATGGCTTACCAGGTTCGACTGATCACCGTTCTTGGCGTTTCAATCCTAATGGCAATTACTCGGTGAAATTTTCCTACTGTCTTCTTAGCAAAAATAACACGATTGGGCAGGAATGGTCGAATTTCTTTGCTCAAATCTGGAATTTATGCATCCCGGAAAGACTGAAAATCTTTCTATGGATTAAGGCGAATCAGAAGCTGTTGACGAATTGCGAGAGACGCAGGAGGAAACTGACTGAGACCGATACCTGTGGCATCTGCGGGATGGAGAGTGAAGATATCCTTCATGTTTTACGAGATTGCCCAGCTATTAAAAGCGTGTGGAATATCTTGTTGAAACCGACTAAGGTACCAATTTTCTTTGCTACTGACTTGTTTCAATGGCTTTATATGAATTTAGATGACAAGAAACAGGGAAGTACCAATACCTGGCCAATCATTTTCGCTGTTACTACTTGGTGGGGTTGGCGTTGGAGAAACGAAACAATTTTTGATGGGAAAAAGGACGGCCGAGACAAGGTTAGTTTCATTCTGAGCATTGCGCAAGAATTTAGTGAGGCGCATCGTAAAGGAATCCACACAGGTCTGGGGAGAGTGAAGAAGGTGGTTAATATTGCGTGGAAAAAGCCTTGTAATGAGTGGGTTACTGTGAATACGGATGGTGCTTCGCAGGGAAACCCGGGGTGTGCCTCTGCTGGTGGGGCTATTAGGGATCATCGAGGAGAATGGAAAGGCGGGTTCTCGCTGAATATTGGAAGATGCACGGCTCCTATGGCGGAATTATGGGGGGTCTACTACGGTCTTCACATAGCTTGAGAGTTGGGATTTAGAGCTATTATTTTGGAGGTAGACTCAGAGCTGGTTGTTGGTTGGATCAAGAATGGGGTTTCAGACTGTCATCCCCTTTCTTTCCTGATACGGATGTGCCATGGCTTTACTTCAAGGGACTGGAACGTCCGGGTTACTCATGTGTTTAGGGAGGTCAATCGTCTTGCTGATGGATTGGCAAACTTCGCACTTAGTCTTGATCTAGGTTTTCATTTTTTCCAAAACATTCCTGTTAGTTTAGTTTCTATCTTACTGGATGATGTGCGGGGCTTGGCTACCCCCGCTTAACGGGAAATTAGCTTTTTTCAATATTTTAATAAAAAATTTTGAGAGTGCCGCCTCTCTTTCTACCAAAAAAATCTATATTTAGCTTGATAAGTTTGGTTATTTTTTTTCCGAATACTCAACACTAACTAGAAAACAAATTAAGCTTTGGCGAATAAAGCCTTACATAGTTACAATTATATATATATACTAGATCTGTAACCCCGCGCTACGCGCGGGAAAATTACGGTTTTCAGTTTGCGGTTAATATCATTAAATAAGCTATCGATGTTCAATTTGATTTAGTGATTCAACATTAAAGTAGGTGTATTAATGAAGGAGTAAATGAACCGGGGCCGGTACCGATTTCATTTACTTTCGGCCAAGACCGTCCATTTTTTATATATAGCGCGTGTTTAATTTGGGGAACCCGTAATTTTATAGTATATTAAGATTAAGATATATAAAATAAACATATATATACATAAACTATATACGGAGTATTAGATATCTAGTGTGATTTTTCTTCTCCCAACTACTTTTGTTTAGATCATCAAATATTAATATATATTGAAACCAAAATATACTGGGAATTTCTTGAATGTACAGAAAATTCTTAGAATCGATCTTCTTGTTAATATTATCATTTGGAAGAACCGTTGCATATATTAGAACTTATCATATGTACGTATTATTTGCCGTTGGATATCAATGACCGTTGCCAGGATATTCTAAGAAATCTCTTGGTTAATTTACCATTTGGTAAAAAATTAGAAGCTTACTTACTACGGAGTATTAATCTGTACTCAAGAGAACAAATGATAGATTGCAGCATAGATTTTAATCGGTTATTAAGATCTCAGGCGTATAATAACTAGGGATTCTCATCTTAATTTTACCCTAGCTAGTAGGTACCAAATAAGTGCTATAAATAGGGATCAAATCGTCTCATTTATTCATTCCAATTCTCTCAACACAAAAGAGTAAAAAACTCTAGTCCGTAATTAATACAGTAGTTTGAAACACAAGTTAAGATGAAGAGTTCGTTTGTAGTTTTGTTCTTGTGTTGTTTAGTGGCGACTTCGGTTGCTAGGGAGATTCCAGAGGTGGCTCAGCCAGATATCGGTGGTTCGGATTGTGGTCCGTTTGTCGCACCAGCAGTTTGCGACATTATCGGCGTCTTCATCCCTTCTCCTGGCGCTGGAACTGGTTCAGCTTGTGGTCCATGGATCCCTTCAATGTTCTGTGGCTTTCTTCCCCACCCTCCTCCAGCAGCACTTAATTAATTAATCTATTCATTAGATACTTTTTATTATACTTATAGTTATTATAGTTACTTATAGGAGATTAATTAGTTAATAAATTGGTGCAATTTAATGCACCAAGTTGATTCTGTATTCTCATCGGTTATGTCTCATGATCGATCTTTATAATGGAATATACAAACTATGTTATTTTATTCAATAAGGTGTGCTTCGATTTTTTATTATCATCGATGATGTCTCATGATCTTTATAAAAGAATATAAACATTATACTATGTAGTGAAGGGACGATCATTTTTGTTTATTTTATCAAATGATAAAATGGAACATATCATATGTTAACATACTAGAGATCGACTATCTCATTGTGGACTAGTATTTACTAGTACTAAATATTCAGATATGGATCAATATGAATTCGTCCATTATTAAAATAACACGTGCAATACAACACTAACAAAACTGTTAGCTATGTTATTTTCCTGCTCATAGGGAGCCTTAGTATAATAACGGCTTCCTTATTGCTGTCTATTGTATTCATTCTCATTGTACACACAACAATATTCAATACAATATACCAGAGAGTATTCTTCTATATTCTACCTTTCTAGGTGTGAAATTCAATCTAGTTCACGATCTAAATTCTTCATGGTATCAGAGCGAGATCTAGACTGAGTGAGAGAGAGATTAACATCCAAAGATTTTCCAGACTCAAGAATCTTGATTCTTTCGTTTTGTTGCTGAAGAAGCAGAGGATGGAGAAGGAAATGGTGACAGCGAATGAACAACTCTATCAATTGGGAGTGATGAACTCCAATAATCCTTTATCGATTGGAAATTCGGAGAATCCGGATGCTCAACTCACGCAATGAAATTCAATGGATTGAATTTCATCGCTTGGAGTCGCCAAATGCGCAGGGCACTAGGGGCGAAGATGAAGCTAGGGTTCGTTGATGGTACGATCCCACGGTCGGCGCCTGATTCGCTGTGACGAAATGGTGGCGTGCTGGATCTTGAGTTCAATGGAGACAGAATTGGGTGATTCGTTCATCTTGACGAATTCAACATATGAACTATGGCGGGAGATTGTCGACAGGTACAACCAATGTAATGCCCCAACTCTTTACAATCTCAAGCAAAAACTGATGAAGATCCACTACAAGAAAAATCATTTATAGCAACAAGCTATTGCAACGACTAAAATATGTCGTTGCAAAAAATAGTTTTCACAACGACAAATAACAAGCGTTGCCAATGTTGTTGCTAAACATAAAAATTTCATTTCCCTCCACACTTATTTTAGGCGGACAATTGAAAATTTTATATGGCAACAACATTGTCGTTGCAATAGATATTATTCATGTATTGCAACGGAATATGTCGTTGCCATAAGTATTTTACAAATTTGACAACGAATTAGTCGTTGCCAAAAACCCAAAAAAATGGAAAAAAAAATTGAAAAATCAAAATTTTCGTTTCCAATGCGCTCTTTTCTTTTTAGAAACCCATTCTTCCTCTCCTTCCACTTCTGCTTCAATCGCAGTTCATCTTCTCCTAACTTTGCACAACCCCTCTTCGTCTTCATCTTCTCCAATCGCAGCCTTCTCCAATCGACTACTCCTCTTCATTGTTGTCGCGACCACCGCTCCTCTGCGGGGTGTGTTTCTGCCCTAATATAGTGTCGCACAAGGTCTGCTCTAATGCAGAGCCGCCGCTCCTCTTCGTCCCTAAATTCTCAATCTCTTACCAAATTTATTCAAAGGTGTCTGAACTGGGATGATGGCTATGCTAAATTCTGGTTTGTAGGAGTTCAACATTGAGAAACTGGAATTAGTGGAGGCGGGGAAGAAGAAGATCATACAGGAGTACGAGCGCAAGGAGAAGCAAGTTCAAATTCGGAAGAAGATGTAAATATCTCGAATCGATTTCATTTTATTATGTACTGGTTTTTGACCTAGATGATTTGTTATCGTTTATTTTGATCCGAATCTGATTGATTTGCCAAATTCTGAGGATAAACTAAGGGATTAACTCAATTAGGTAGCTACTATGCAATTGTGGACTATACCAATCCCTGATAATAAATTATGCTGTATTTTGTAGTGATGAACTGTAAGATCTTTGGATTTAGTGGCATAGAGAGCATATTTTAATATTCGTTTCATATCTTGTGTTTGGAAATATCTCTGTTATGTAGGATCAATTTCGATTATAATTACTTGCTTGCACTGCATAAACCTAGAAATTAGGTAGCTACTATGCAATTGTGGATGTGGACTAAAACCATTCCCTGATAGTAAATTAAGCTGTATTTTGTAGTGATGTACTGTAAGATCTGCGGATTATAAGAAATGTGGCTAAATTCGGCAAAGTGGGATTATAGGTATGTGGCTATGCAACTTATGTTTAAGAGATTCATATAGAATTTAAAAATGAATGTTTGGCCCTATGCACTTAAGATTTTTTGAATAGGCTGAGTTTCTTCTCTTAGTATTAGTGCTTTGTATCTTTGGGTGATTATACAGCTTGTTGACCTTGTTTTCTCTTCATTAAAATTATATTCTAGGACACAAGAAATCTACACTAACCTACTATCCATATGCTGAAACCTGGATACTCTAGTGACTAGTGCTAATTGCTACCTGTCATTATTATTGGCAGAGACTATGTGTTGCAACTAGGAAAATGAAGCAATTTTTGTTACTCACTTTTGCTGTTTGCTTTTGTTAATATACAGGTCTAGGTTTGCTCGTCTTCAAGGACATTGTACACTCTTACGCAGCAGCAGATGAGATGGTTGGGTTGTCACTTTATGACGGATCAAACGACTGCTACTTTTATACTGGTAGCCCAAATTTGCAAATTCCCATTCATTTTGCTTGATGCCAATGATTTTCCTTGCATACTTCTGTGAATATCTAGCATCTGCCTTCTAAACTTTTTTTAACTTAGTTTGTGCAGCATAATTCATGGTTGACTAGGAAAGTTATTTGTTCAAATGTTAGCATTGATTTTAAAGTAATTACTAATTCTTGAGACCCTCAAATGTTAGCATTAGAGACAATATTCAGTGTTCTTTAATTGAGGTTGTTAGAATTACCATTTGTTCAAATGTTAGCATTGATTTTAAAGTAATTACTAATTCTTGAGCAGGTGGGTCGTGGAGTTCCAAATTGATGACTTCCATTTTCATTCACTCTCATCAAATGTTGTACACTCACAACGGTTTTGCTTCTTTTACTGGTGAACTAGATAAGTAAGGCTTTATTAATATCAATTTCATTTTTGAATGCATTAATTGTTTACCTTTTGTGCTTGTATATATGACTTTACATATGGAGCTCTAAAGCTCCGTAACATGGAAATTTACTGATAACTCCATAAATCCGGCGCCCTTCTCTATATATACCAATTTGGGTGAATTATTCCAACGACTGCTGGTAGCTTATGTTTTTAAGTTAGTAGGCAGTGCATTCTATTTTCTTATGTGAATCTGTATAGTTGTCAAAGAGAGCTATATTATTGTATTTGTTGTGGGTGATGTGTAAGATATATATAATGGCTTACACATGTCTTATGTGTTTATAAGGTACAAGATGTTGAGCTTGGAGGTCAAGATTTGAAATCAAGGTTGGTGGAATATCTTATATAGGGACCCTATTGGATGTAATGTTTTGTTATATGTAAGATTTCGTGGAAATGATCTATATTTTGTATTGGATGACACTAGTTATTATTTATTCTCATACGATCTGCTATGTAACATTTTAGAGCATAATGAAATTATTTTGTATTTTGAACAAATTTCTGAAGCTTAAATAAGGCTATGATCTAGGAGAGAAATATTTTGAATAAATTATATTAGATTCTCTATAGATGTAATGCAACAATAATGTCGTTGCCAAAAAATAAATGTATTGCAACGACTTGAGTCGTTGCCAAAAAGTATATGTATTGCAATGACTTGAGTCGTTGCCAAAAAATATATCTATTGCAACGACTCAAGTCGTTGGTAAAAAAAAGAAAAGTTAACTATGTAAAAATGTGTTTTGCAACGACAAAATTTATTGCAACAACCTTAGTCGTTGCTAAAGATATTATTTTTTTGCAACGAAAAAAGTCGTTGCAATAGCCTTTCACTACGGCCTTACGGGCAACGACTTTTGTCGTTGCCAAAAATGTTTTTAGCAACGACTTTGCTTATTTTGCAACGACTTTTAGCGTTGCTATAAATGATTTTTCTTGTAGTGATCGTTCAAGGCAGCATGTCTGTTACCACCTACTATGCAAAATTAAAGCGTTGTTGAGATGAATTTCAATGTATGAATGTGATTCCTGCGTGTGTATGTGGACATATCACACAGTGCTCCTGCAAGGTCATGGAAAGGGTGCTTGAATTGGAAAACCAAGATAGGCTTTTACACTTCCTAGTGAATCTAAATGGGGTGTTTGATCCTATTAAGAGCCAGATCTTGGCAATGGATCCGATTCCCACACTCAACAAGGCCTACTACCTGGTTCTTCAGGTAGAAAAGCAGAGACAAATTTCCACAACAGTGCCGGAGCCAGTAGCATTCTCAGCAGGAACATATGGATTAAAAGAATCATGTATCAGAAGAGAGGGAAGAAAGGGAGGCAATGGTGAGAAGAAACATTGCTCTATCTGCAAGATGGATGGTCACAGTGCAGATTCTTGTTTTGAAGTCATAGGGTACCCAGACTGGTACAAAGGAAAGAAAAAGGGGAGAGGATCTAAGATGGCAGCCACAGTCAGTCAAGAATCTCCTCTTGGAACACAAATGGATGACAAGGCCAGTAGCCTTGATCCAGTTTTTGTTGAGGCAATGTACCAGGAGAAAATGAGGATGCACAAAGGAAAGGAGGGTATGCCTTTGTCTTCTGTGAATTATGCAGGTATCTCCTATCTAAATCTTGTTGCTCATGATGCTCATAAGCATGAATGGATAGTGGATACAGGAGCTACAGATCACATGAGTCCATATATAGAGTGTTTGTCTGATATTAAGCATTTGTCAAAGCCTATCTCCATTAGATTGCCGGATGGGACTGATAAGAAAGTGACACAGTATGGTAGAGCTGTTTTGGGAGAGAGTCTTGTGTTAGAAGATGTGTTGCTAGTTCCAGATTTTAAATTCAACTTGTTATCTGTTAGCATAGTCATCAAGCAAAGAAAATTGAGAGCCTGGTTTGATGAGACTTCATGTGTCTTACATGACCTTTCTGATAAGGAGGTTATAGCTACAGGGAAGGCATGTGGAGGACTGTACAAGATGGACACAAGCAGTGGTGAAAATTCAGAAAAGGAAGGAGCTTGTTTCACAACAGATAGGAATAAAGGCTCACAGCTTATGCATCATAGATTAGGTCACATTTCTTACCATAGTATTGTTCATGTGCCTAGTTGTGAGAATATTATCATGAAGGATAATTTCTGTGATACTTGCAAATTGGCAAAGTTTCATAGGTTACCCTTTGTAGCTAGTCACAACAATACCATTGAATGTTTTAATTTAGTGCATATGGATACATGGGGACCTTTTTCCATTCCAAGTCTTAATGGGGAAAAGTATTTCATTACCATAGTAGATGACTTCAGTAGGGCTGTCTGGACCTATTTACTTCATAGTAAGCAGCAAGTTGTTAGCATTGTTTACAATTTTGTTGCTATGGTTAAAAACCAGTTTGGGAAAGTACCAAAAGCAGTGAGGTCTGACAATGGGACAAAGTTGGTTAATGAAGATTGCAGAAAGTTTTTTGCTGGCCTTGGGATAATGCATCAAAAGTCCATGCCTTACACTCCACAACAAAATGGAATTGTGGAACGAAAGCACAGACACTTGTTGGACACTGCTAGAGCTTTGAGTTTTCATGTTGGATTGCCTAAGCAATTTTTGGGAGAATGTATCCTAGCAGCCACATATCTCATCAATAAGATGCCCCTTGTGAGCATTAACTGGAAGACCCCCTTTGAGGTATTGTTTGGAAGGCCATCAGTATATGACAATCTGAGAGTTATAGGATGTCTGTGCTATGTAGGAACAGTCAAGCGAGGAAGAGATAAATTTGATCCACGAGTAAAGAGGTGTATTTTGCTGGGATATCCCACCAATCAAAAGGGCTACAAGATTTTTGACCTGGCAAGAAAGGAAGTCAGTCTTAGCAGAGATGTAGTGTTTTGTGAAGATATTTTCCCTTTCAGGGAGGATATTGACAAATTCAGGGAAAATATGCCTACTGGGAGCTAGGAAGAGACAGTTGTTGATTTGCCTGGCCATGAGGATTTTCTCTTACCAAGCTTTACTGTTATTGGTAACATTGATGAGGCTGGTGTATCAAATGATGAAAGCAATACAACAGAAGAGGAAGTGCGTGAGACAAAGATACAACAAGAAGCTCCATTAAGAAGATCTCAGAGAGAAACACAACAACCTAGATGGACTTCAGACTATGTGATGACTGTAGAGGGTGCACTTGATGGGCTAGAGGATTATCAATGTTTTGTGCTTCTGTTGAGATGTGATGGGTTTTGATTAAATGACAAACATCCACCAATGATTTACTTGAGTGCGTAGGTATTGTTACTAGTGTGTGTGCAGGAACGAAGAAAGTCTTGCTGGAATCCATGAGACTTAAGGTTACGTCGAATGGAAGCCAGCTGTGAAGAATAGTCCATCCGAGGAAGATTATTGGTCAAAGATATCTTGGAGGATGGCCTTGAAGAATTATGGAAGAGTTGCATTTCAAAGAAGAAAAGAAGATCTTGTCAAAGAAGGAAAGAAGATCTCGTCAAAGAAGGAAAGTGGCAACTCAGCTAGGATTGGGCATTGGACGCGTGTGTGGTAATTGCCAACGAAATAAGGAAATATCATGCACAAGGAATATTTCCTTATACACATTGTTTCCTTATATGAACAAGACGGCGCGCGGAAGAGTAAGCCCAATGGTGACTACTTGGAGAACAAGTTGGAAGGTCACACGGAAGGAAAGATATCTTAGGAAGAGAATTCCTTGGGAAATATATTTTAGGAAAAGAATTCCTTGAGAAAGATATTGTGAGATTTATGGTAATATTAGAACGGCTAGATTGGTGTTAGGTTTGAGCTATTTAGTGTGCTATATATTGTATGGGATTTACATAGTGTTGAGATATGATGAGGTTTTGATTAAATGACAAACATCCACTAATGGTTTACTTGAGTGTGTAGGTATTGTTACTAGTTTGTGCAGGAACGAAGGAAGTCTACTTGTGTGTAGACGGGAACGAAGGAAGTCTACTTGTGCGTAGACAGGAACAAAGGAAGTACAAGAAGGTACGAAGGAAGTCTTGCTGGAATCCATGAGACGTAAGGTTACGACGAATGGAAGACAACTGTGAAGAATAAGTTCATCCGAAGAAGATCATTGGTCGAAGATATCTTGGAGAATGGACTTGAAGAATTATGGAAGAGTTGCATTTCAAAGAAGGAAAGAAGATCTTGTCAAAGAAGGAAAAGAAGATCTCGTCAAATAAGGAAAGTGGCAACTCGGCAAGGTTGGGCATTGGACGCGCGTGTGAAGTGGTGCCAAAGGAATAAGGAAATATTACGCGCAAGGAATATTTTCTTATGCGCTTTGTTTCCTTATTTGTTCAAGGCTGTGCGCCAAAGTGTAAGGCCCATGGTGACTACTTGGAGAACAAGTTGGAAGGTAGCACGGAAGGAAAGATTTCTTAGGAAGAGAATTCCTAGTGAAAGATATTTTAGGAAGCGATTTCCTTGTTGAAAGATATTGTTCGATTTATCGTAATATTAGAACGGCTAGATTGGTAGTTAGGTTTGAGATATTTAGTGTGCTATATATTGCATGGGAATTGCATAGCTTAGTAAGACTTTGATGAGCGAAAACCTAATACTCGGTTTACAATTGTTTTACTTGTGTGAGATTGAGATTCAAGTGAGAAGAGTGATCCGAGATCTAGCTAGGAAGTCTAGGTGAGTGATCCAAGTTCGATTGTAATCAAGATATCAATACAACAAGTAGACTCGTTCAAACTCTCTCTAGTGAAAGCTAGAGAGGAGTGGTTTTTCGCCTCGAGGACTTTTTGGTACTTGGGGTGTTTCCAATATATATCATCGTGTCCAGGTTTGATTTATATTATTGTTTGTATTTCTTCATTATCTACTTATCAAGGAACAATAGCTTTTGTTCCTTGAGTTTTTATACGCTAATCGATCCAACAATTGGCATCAGAGCCTGGTCTCTAGATTGTTTCAATTAGCTTTGCAGGAAAATATGTCATCCAACAATGCAATCAACGACTCGTTCTGGAAACCCCCAATGCTGAAGCCGGGAGAGTATGACTGGTGGGCACTCCAGTTTGAATCCCATACTCAATCCCTTGATGCCCAACTATGGAAGGTCATTGAATTCGGAGATATAGTTGTTCTGGACCTTGCCGGGGAAGACAAGACTAAAGAGAAGAAGAGAATCGACTACGACGATGCCGATTACAAAGTCTTGGAGAAGAATGCTAGGGCCAAGAAGATCCTTCACATGGCTCTAAGTTCAAGTGATCTCAGAAAGGTATTGAAATACAAATCTGCGAAAGAAATATGGGATGCACTTAGCAGAACTTACTCAGGAAGTAGCGATGTGAAGAGAAATCGCCTTCTAGCGGCACAAAAGGACTATAAGAAGGCTCTCCAAGAAAAGAACGAATCTTTGGAAGATTTTCATGCCAGATTCGGAGGATATGTCAGCAAAATAGAGTTTCTTGGTGAAGATATCCCCCAATGGAAGGTTACGCATCAATTCAGGCAAGCCCTAAATTGCAAGTGGGATGGATTCATCAATGCTCTACAAGCACAAAGCAACATCAAAGATATATCCCTAGAAGATCTAGTCTGCCGCCTCAAAAGTCATTCAGGGATTCTCGAAAGAAAACTCCAAGGAAGGAAGGAGGTTGACAAGAGTCAATCCATTGCCCTGAAAGTTGAGAGAGCATTTGATCTATCTCAGATGGAAGATGTCGAGGCTGAAGATGATGAAACTGTAGCCTTGATTACAAGTGCCTTTCGTAAAGCTTGGAGAGGGGGCAGGAGTGATTCCCGTCCCACTGACGAAACGAAAGACATGAAGGAAGTCATATGCTATCATTGTCAGTGGACTGGTCACTTTGCTAGAAATTGCTACAAAAGGAGAGCGGGAGAACCACCCGCTCCAGAAGGAAAGCGAGCAATGATGGCAACCTGGGAGGATTCAGACTCAGATCAAGAAGACCAGAAGAGTGAGAAGGAAGTGTGCCTTATGGAAGCCGAAGATAGCACGCCTGAAGCCAAGGTAAGTCTCTCTTCCATCATCACTAAATTACAGAGCGTGTCTAGTACTCAATTGATTCATATTGTTAGAAGACTAGGAGAAGAGAACGGGGATATATACAAGAGAGAAGAGGAACTCTCAAGATTGGTTAACGAAACAAGACTATTGTCTAAAAAGGTTACCATACGAGAAAGCATCTCTTCTTCTTCATCTAGCTCTTGCGAAAAATGCCCCGGGCTCAAAAACAAGATCACATCCCTTGAGAGTAAGGTTTCTGAGCTCGAAAATACAAAGTCTTATCTTTCTCACGTGAATGAGAAGCTGTGTAATGATCTTGTGGTACTCAAGGAAGATGAGGATCACAAGAAAAAGTTGTGGTTAGATTAGCATGCTAGATCCTACATAAATGGCCTAAAAACCGATTAATCAAGTCGATTTGTGACCCGCAGTGGAATTGGATATGGCTCAGATAAAAACCCTACAACTCATGAGTCACCTAACATGAATTTGGAACCCCCCAAGGAACCATCTTTGGAAAACCCTTGCAAAAGGTGTGTCACCAAGGTGGAGTCCTTAGGGGGAAACAAATCCGTCGAAAGGATAAGCACATGGTTTGATGGGCAAAAAGCATATGCTATCTGGTTGAGCCAATTTCAAAAAATAGAGCCGGCACACATTGACTTCGAGTCCATGAAAGCTAACATTCCCATCTGGCCAGGACAAAGCAAGTACGTCAATATCAAGCAACATCGTGTTTGTTGGCACTGTGGTAACACTGGGCACTACAAGCATGAATGTTCCCTCAGAATACAAATTGAGGAAAAGATACGTGCTCCTTATCGAGCTCAGAATGAGAGAAAATCAGAGGATACATCGGAGACTCAATCTGAGTCAAAGACGAAATCCAAAGATCACTCCAAAGACACTCCCAAGACTAAGGGTGTGAATGCTAAAAGTGGGAAAGGATCAAGAGGATCACCAAGAAGTATCCCAAAAGTAAAGATTGAGGTCAATCAATCTGAACTCCAAGGTACTATGAACAATGGATCCGTCCCACAAAACTCAAGAAAGCCAAGACTTGCTTGGGTAAGGAAAAACAAACCCTCTTTCTCAGGTGAAGCGCAACTATCCTTGGTACATAGACAAGGTAAACTTACAGGGAACAAAGGATAGCTCTATGCCACTTCACCAGATCATCTAGAGGGATGCCGGTCAAAGGCATTCATTCGTCGCTCCTTGGTATTGACTTGTTGAGTAATTCAACTGTGTCAAAGGGGGAAAATATGATACGAAAAAGACAAATAGAGCTCTCATGAAAAGGTTGTTCCAAATGAAGCTATATTCCCCCACAGGTATGGTTCCTTTAATTTCTTGCTTATTTCTGCTTTCTCTTTCGTCTTCTGTACTTTGTTCTTTCTAGCCTCCTTATCAATAAAAAAAAAATCAAAAAAATTTGGAACTGTTACCTTGAAGGGAACACATCATCTCATATCAGAGGCTCCCCAAATTAGAAGTTTGCAAACCTTGGTCAAAAGGTACGTAATTCTCTCTCTATCTATGCAAACTTTTCCTATAAAGACATTATTCATTGGACAAATCAGTCTTCCCTAGCAAGAGCACTAAGCAAGATCACCTCAGAAAGGAAGGAACTCACTAAGGTATGTTTTCCTCTCTCTATGTTCCTGATATCTCTTGAAATCTTTCAATGATTAGGCTAAAACTTGAATGATCTCTTGTCTCTTGCTCCTAAATCTCATAGAGCTCTACAACTCTTAATTTCTATGTAAGATTGACTTTGTGTAATGCCTGAATCATGTCGTTCCTCTCTATGATCATTTACATGATTGCATGCTTCTCTGAAACTTCATTTTGCATGAACAAGGTCTTACTTTCAGCCCAAAAGAGTCCTCTTGATGATTTGACGCCTCATTATTAGCCCAAAGGATAGAGGTACTCTACAGTCGTCTCTTAAGCCTAAATCATGATTGTATATTCCTATGAGCCAATCTTATGTCATCACATCTGGAATCTCTCATCATGATTTTTAAATTATCCATATTATTATTTTGTATGATATTCTCTTGTACCATCTCTGGTAACGATACCCCCATATCATACAGTACGATCTTTTTGGATTACCTTGGAAAGAAACGGATTGCTTTTGTCACGCGAGAAGTCTGATTGGGTGGAGATAGAGGTGCAACGTGTCAGAGATGCGTGTCTGCAACGTGTAGTGGCTCGAGGCTTAGTTGGCGTGTGAAAATTAAAAGTAGCAGGTAATAATTACGGAGTTGTAAAAAGGAAAGGTGGTGAATGATGTATGGAATGTGTGTAATTTTTGCGGCGATTCTTGCGTGTGAACAAGGAAGGAAATCCCAAACGACTCTTTTTTGTTTAATGCCGGCGAGTTCAAAGAACGATTCCCTTAACCAAGAAAATCCTATTCCCTTATAAAAACCCACAAACCCAGATCTTTCACCTCACGCTCTCAGAATTTCCTGAAATCTCTCATATTTCCCTCACTAGTGGAAAAAACACTTGTTGCAGCGCCCTTGTTGAGGCGGGCAAAGTTTTGCCCGCCTCAACAACCTCAAAAAATCGGACTTGTTGAGGCGAACAAATTTTTGTTCGCCTCAACAGGGGTCTGTTGAGGCGGTCAGAGTTTTGCCCGCCTCAACAGGTCTTGACTTTTTTAGGCGGGCAAACTTTTGCCCGTCTCAACAGGACTTGTTGAGGCGTACATATTGTTGTGCGCCTCAACAAGTCAAGCCCCTTAGAAATAAATAAAAATTTAATTAATACATGTCCCACGGATCACCATTTACAACCGTTGATTAGGTAATAGATCCAACGAACTAAAACAATTGTGTTACCTCTCCCATATCTCTCATATCTGACAACGTACATATCAAAAATATTTTCTCTCCCCTCCTCATTTCTTCCTCTGGTTTCATTCTCGATCTTTTTCTCCTCCTTCCTCTTCGATCTCTTCTTCATTCCTCCACAGATCTACATCTCGTTCACTTCCTCCACAGATCTACATCTCCCTCTGATTTCCTTCTTCTTCTGTTCCTCTCGATCGCACCTCTTCCTCCACAGATCTAATCTCTCTGAAATCGAAGAGATCCACGAAGAAGAACCAACCCCAAGATCCCCAGAAATCCAACAACTCGAACCCATCCCCGAAATTATCCCAAAACCCAAGAAACCAGACGATTGCGGCCAGGATTCTTGGCTCTGCTCCGGCCTCCACTGATTCTCCCTCCGAAGAAGGCTAGGGCTTGTGAAGAGCAAGCCGGAGAATAAGGTGAAGGAGCTCAAGAAACCAGACGCGTCGACAACTGCGATGGAGGATTTCCACACTTCGCTTTGTGGGTTTATGGAGATGAGTTGCGACGAGTTCGGAGGCTGCGCCGCTCCCTGTGACACCGACGCGTTCTCCTTCATCATCTTCGTCCTTATCTGGACTGATTGCGGCCAGGATTCGAGTCGGTGGCGGCGCAGGAGGAATGAGTTAGGTTTTTTTTTTTTGTTTTTTTTTGTTTATGCAAATTTAGGGTTCTAAGTCGTTCGAATTTTCTTTTGATGTAAATCGAGATTAGTTTGTAAATCTGAGTAGATTAGTTTGTTAGTTTGTAAATCTGTCGTTCAGATTTAGGATGATTTTGGTTTCATCTTTTATTTGGGTTATAAATCTGAGTTTGCAAATTTGTAAATTCTTCAAATAAATCGAGTTTAAATCCTGAGGCAATTTGCAGAGATTCGATAAGTGTTTGAGCATAAACTATTGAAATAAATGGAGCTTCGATAAGTGTTTTGAGGCGGGCAAAGTTCCTGAAATTAGAGGCGGGCGGATAAGTGTCTGCCTCAACAGGCCTAGTTTTTGAGGCGGGCACTTAAAATTTAAGGCATAATTTTGCCTATCTGTTGAGGCGGGCAATAGAGTGACCACCTCAATAAGTCACTTGTTGCAGCCCACCTGTTGCAGCGACCCCTGCCCGCCTCAACAGGGGGTTTTTGCCCGCCTCAACAGGTGTTTTTTCCACTAATGCCTGCTCCTCAAGAATTCCCAAGCTCCTCAACAATGGCCTCCAACTCAAACTCCTCCCAAAACCCAACCCTCGTCATTACAAATGACGAAACCCTAGAAAGCCTCGTCAAGAAACTAGTCGTTGCTTGGTACATGTCCCAGGAACCTCTCATCCCTAACCCCTCTCCCACCATCTTTCAAGCCCCAATCATAGACCCCATGTCTGCCATGGTGGTCTACAAAGAGCCCAAGAACTCCAAACCCACCATCCCAGAACCCCAAGCCTCTCCTCTCCCCTCTGAGTCACTCTTCCCTGAGCACATAGAGGTCGACAATGATGAGTCTCGGCCTGCCGGCGAAGTCTCTGAGATGGCGCCAAGGCAGGACGACACTCTAGTTGACTTCGAGAAAGAACTCAAAGCCGATGTCGCCATCCTGTCGTCGCAAGGGGGAAAGAAAGGTGGCAAGAGCTCAAACGTCACCGGGAAGAGAAAGACATGTTCCCAGATAGCCAAGGAAGCGGTTCAAATGTCCTCGGAGGAGACAATCAAAGAAATTCCCGAGCCCAAGTCGCCCAAGCCGAAGAAAGCAAGGGTTACCCGAGCACAGAGTGCTAGGAAGGAGAAGGGAGACGTGGTGAAGAAGGAATGTCCTTTGGTAAAGTACGTATTTGGGAGGTCGATCGTAAGGGAGTTGATCTTGGAAGAAGAGTTCATGAAGGAGAATGGGCTCGAAAGAGTATCTCAGTTGCTCAAGGCTCAGAAGTGGGGGCACTTGTTCGAGGAGGGAGAGAGCGTCAACACGGAACTGTTTAAAGAATTCTACGGGAGCTTCTCGCTTGAGCCCCGATTAGAGCGGGGGTAAGCGCCTACAAAAAAATACTTTCGTTTCTTTTTTTTTTACTTACTCGGTGAATTCGTTCCCGGGCCTTGTACACACTAACAAAAACCTCACGCCCTCACTGGGAAGTTTACTGCTAAGGGACAGGAGTGCTCTATCTCTAGCATTGAACTTGCCTTTATTTTGGGCGTTCCTCATGAGGGGTTTTGTAGCTACTCCAAGGGACAATGGCCTCAAGACGTTCAGCCGTTGGACCTGAAGAAGAAGATCAGCGAAGATGACAACCCTCCCAATGCCGATGTGAAGACGAATTCAATGGGGGTGGTCCACTGTCTCCTTCACTCAGTTCTAATCAGCAATGTCACTCTGAGGGAACAGAAGAGGAACACTATTCTCATCCAGGACTTCATGCTCATGGATAAGCTACTCAGTGAAGAAAAGGTAAACCTTGCAAATATTGTCTTACTGCACATGGAACACGCCAGCAACAGCGAGACCCATGCTCTCCCTTATCCCAGTCTCGTCAAGAAAATCCTTCAGAGCTTAATGGTGTATTCCGAGGAGGGTGAGGGTGTGTTCTACAGGCATCTGGATGAGAGTAATCTAAGGAAGATGAAGTTCAAGAAAGATAGGAGTGGAAGTTGGATAAGGGCCCAAGACGCTCAGATGGAAGAAGCTGAGGAAGTTTCATCTGAAAGCCCGGAAGGGGAACAAAATGAAGCACCGACTATACTCTATGAATCGCAAGCTGCCATAGGGAAGTTGAGCCGTGTTGTTGCAAGTCTTTCCGATCAACAACAGCGGCTGATGAGATCTTTTGAGAAGGAGATGGGTCTCGTGAGACTCAAACTAGAGAGGATAGAGACGGCCCTTGGAAGTCTTCTACCTCAGTCAAATCCTCAAGACGACACGGAGTGATCCTATCTTTCCCTGGCACATCTGACCCCCACTTTTTGTTCCCCAGCCCTATCTATTGTCTTCTCTTTGTTTTATTTCACTTTGTTCATGCTTTCTGTTGTCTATGATTGCATGTTTATCTTTTTTTATTTGTATGGTGGTTGTTTGTGCCTAAAAATACGACGAGTGTGGAACGCGTGGAAGCTACGCGTAGAAGTACATCATCAACGCGACGAGGTGAAAGGAAGATATCGTCGATGTGACAAGACGTGGCAAAGATCTCGTTCTTCTTAAAGATTAGGTCGGCCGAGTATATTCTATCCCATTTTGTATTATATTATTGTAATTAGTAAAAGATATGGTAAAGAATATCTTTTACCTAGTTTGTTATATCGTTATTTAGATAAAAGGAAAAGATAAGATCTCGTTTCCTTAAAGATATTATTAGGGTTAGCCTATAAATAAAGGCTAACGCCTGCTTTGTAATCATCTGAGTCGTCATTCGAGTAATACCAAGCTAAAGTTTCAACCCTAATTTCCTGTCTTGTTCTTGAGTGTTGAGATCATACCGTATTATTTGATCTTTGCCCTACAATTGCTTAGTTATCTTCTCGTAGGTAATTTCGCTACAAACAATTGGCGCCCACCGTGGGGCATGATAAAAAAGGTATCATCTTTCCATACGAAGGGAACAACCTCACCTGCAGAAGCCATGAAAGATTCTGGATCGATCGAGAGTCTCCAAAACGAAGCCTTCCCCGTGTTAGGAGGTCCGCCGTCCTACACAACTCCCAACGCTAAGAGGCTCGCAAGAACTGTCGAAGGACAAAACAACTCCATTCCAACTCGCCTCTCCAGAGCGGTCAATGGCGATTTTCCTATCACGTTTGAAGGTCCAGACGAAAGAATCAAGCACCACGATAGCCTGGTAATCTCCGTGGTGATTCAGAATTGCAAAGTAAAAAGAATCCTGGTAGATAACGAAAGTTCAACCAACATCATCGCTCTCTCTGTTGTTCTTGAACTCTGACTTTCCGTCCACAATGTCATCAGGAAGCGTATCCGTTTGAAAGGCTTCAGTGGAGAAATCTCTGAGATGTTAGGGGAAATCACCCTCGAAACGATGGTCCAAGGCGTCAATCTCCCAACTCGATTCGCAGTAATGGAGGCAGATTCGCCTTATATCGCCATCTTAGGAAGACCATGGATCCATGATATGCGAGCGATTCCATCTACGTATCACCAATCCCTGAAGTTCCCAACGCCTTGGGGAGTACGCGAAGTCAAAGGCGAGCCCTATACGGATAAAGAATGTTACATGATCGGAATGAAAGGAACCACGACGCCGGGAATCAAGAAAGACGAAGTGAAAGAGTTTCAAGTCAAAGCTCCCACTAAGTACGTCAAGCCAAAGTGTCCGGAACTAGAAGACGTCGTCATTGATGATTCCAAACCAGAAAGAATCGTAAAGATAGGAACGGACGTCCCTGAAGAAATTAGAGAAGAACTGATAACGTTTTTGAGATCAAAAGTTAAATGCTTCGCGTGGAGCCACGAAGACATGACAAGCATATCTCCCGACGTGATGCTCCACAAGCTAAACGTTGATCTGAATTTCACTCCAGTCAAGCAGAAGAGAAGGAAGTTCGCTCCCGAACGCAACAAAGTCGTAGACGAAGAAGTAAAAAATCTCCTCGACTGGCTCACCAACGTTGTAGTCGTCCAAAAGAAGAATGGGAAATGGAGGGTATGCGTCGACTTCACGGATCTTAACAAAGCCTGTATAAATATTCCTTCCCGCTCCCTCACATCGACGTCATGGTAGACGCGACGGCAGGACACGAGATGCTAGCGTTCATGGACGCATTCAGTGGATATCATCAGATACAGATGAACCCCGCCGATCAAGAAAAGACCGCATTCGTAACAAACCTGGGGATATATTGCTACAAAGTCATGCCTTTTGGCCTCAAGAACGCCGAAGGTACATATCAACGGCTGGTGAATAAGATGTTCGAGGAGAAAATAGGGGACACCATGGAAGTTTACATAGACGACATGCTCGTGAAGTCTAAGCGAGAAAAAGATCACGTAACACATCTAAAGGAGGCGTTCGAGATCCTGGAAGAATATAGCATGAAGCTCAACCCTACCAAGTATTCCTTCGGGGTCTCTTCCGGGAAGTTCCTCGGGTTTGTAGTGACCCAAAGAGGAATAGAAGCTAGTCCCGAACAGATTAAAGCCATACTCGACCTCGAGTCTCCACGATGCGTGAAGGACATCCAAAAGCTAACAGGAAGAGTCACCGCGTTAAACAGGTTCATCTCCAAAGCCTCTGACAAAATCGACTCTTCTACGACACTCTCCAGAAGAACGAGTCCTTTTCTTGGACGGAACGCCACGAGGAAGCCTTTGTGGGGCTTAAGAACTATCTGACGAATCCTTTACTCCTATCGAAGCTTAAAGAAGGAGAGCCTTTGTTCGTATTCCTAGCAGTATCCGAAATTGCTATCAGCGCCGTTCTTGTAAGAGAAGAACGAGAGGAGCAGCAACTCGTCTACTACGTGAGCAAAACGCTATCGTCAGCAGAAACGAGGTACTCCGCCATGGAAAAAGTGACGTTGGAAATAGTGATGGCGTCAATGAAATTGAAACCCTACTTTGAATCCCACACCATCATAGTAAGAACCACATCGCCATTGAAGAACATAGTAAAGAAACCAGAACTCTCCGAGAGGATGACGAAGTGGGCAGTCCATCTCGGCAGCTACGACATCATTTACGAAGGAAGAAAAGTGATCAAATCCCAAGCACTGGCAGATTTTGTGGCAGATTTCAGCCCAACCCTAGAGCAAGAAGCGGTCTCGCAGGTAAACGAGGTAGAATTCGCGAAGTGGACCTTGCACACGGATGGAGCGATGAACCAGAACGGGGTAGGACTGGGCATCGTCCTTAAATCACCAAAAGGGGATAGGGTCGTCCAAGCCATAAGATGTGACTTCAAAGCAACGAACAACGAAGCCGAGTACGAAGCCTTGATCGCTGGTCTACGCGTCGCCATTGACTTACAAGTTCAGAAGCTCGATATCTATTGTGATTTGCTGCTGGTAGTTAACCAAGTCTGAGGTGATTACGCCGCTAAAGATTCAAAGATGACCTTGTATGTCAAAGTGGTGAAAGAGTTATTCGAGAAGATCGAAAGCTGCCAAATCAGACAGATCCCCAGAGACGCTAACGCGCAAGCCGACGCGTTGGCAAAGTTAGGATCATCGATTGAACCAAGAGAATATCAAAAGATCTTGTTCCTCCATCTCAGCAACGCGTCTATCAACAAAGAGGCAATTAAGAAGAGCTAGGAGACGCCTTCTTTCTTTGCAGAATACGTCTTCAAAATTACTGGAACGCGTTGATGATAACGTCACCAAAATTCTTGACATCGTCGTTAAGCTTCGATCAGGATTTTTCTTCAATTATTTACACGTGCCGGGAGGAAGACTTCGTTTCTCGCGCCGACAACGTCTATATGGTAACGGCTACTTCTTGGTAGAAGATAATGCCGTTGGAGAGAGTATCTCTTCCCGAGATCCTCGCGATTTTCTCCTATAAATGAGTGGCGAACGTATCTTCTTTTACACGCCCTTATTTTGACCTCTTACCTTCTCTGGCAATCTTTGTTCTCGTCATTTCCTCCGTTTTCTCTCGGTCATTCTTCTCATTCACTCTTTTCTTCTATTTCCCTTCTCTCAATGGCAACTCCAGTGATCTACGAGCCTCGATAAATACTCCGCGACTCCGACCGCTACTCTTCGCTTGCTCGCGACCCCAATCGCTTGAGGGTTATTGTCGATCTAGGGCCGGAGGTCAAGATCGAGATTCCTCCGCAGGGAGTCAGTGCGGATGCCTATCGCCCGGGATGGATAGAAGTTTATGAATATCCATTTCTGGCGGGACATCGATTCCCTTTCTCACCCCTTACTCAGGCTTTCATGCTTGCTTTGGGGGTAGCTGTGGGGCAGCTTTTGCCTAGCGTCTGGAGGATTTTTGAGGCTCTAGACGACGCTATCGAGAAACATGGCTTAAGCTTCGTCGCGGTGGATCTTGTCGAGTCTATGGCGGTGGCGCTCAATTCTGCGGGTCGCGTTTACTTCAAACTTTGGCAAAAGAAGGCCAGGATAGCTTTTGAGAAGAGTACGGCCGACCGTGGTTGGGCCGACTGTGGCTGCACTTTTGGTGATTCCTGAAGCCGACCGAACCTTCTTTGGTCATGACGGAGAGGGTCATTGATGTGGGCCTGCTACGCCGTCTGGTAACTTTGGCTTCTTCTTGTTCGTTCTTTTTTTTTCTTTTTGTACTTCTTCTTGTTCTGTGCTTAAGGATTTTTCTCGTTTCTTTCTTTGCAGCGTCGATCTCTCGTATTCGTTCGCCTTCTGTCTCGGCTAATGAACTTGTGATGTCAAAGAAGAAGCGTCTGGCTTTGCAGGGGTGTTCGTCCGGTGCTCCTGTGAACGTGGGGCTTATGACGAGTTTGGAGTCTTCTCCATCTCCACCACTCGTCAGGGCGACGCGTTCCACAAAGGGGAAGGAGAAGGTAGATGATGTTTCTGGGGAGTCGTTCGTCTCGGTTGACGACTTTCTTGGTGTAGTTTCAACTGCTTTTGCTCCTGGACGAGACCTTTTGAAGGCTTTAATGGGTCTTCGTTCTTCTTCTTCTCTCGAACATTATACATCGAAGGATCCTGTTGACGTTATGGGGGAAGCTTTCGCTGCTCAGTGGAAGGTAGGGTTATGACTATGCTTGTTTGCTTTACTTTTGACTTTGTAGTTTTAGTACGTGTCCTTTATCTTTCTTTTGTTCTTCTCTCTAGGGCATTCAAGCGTCTCTGTGTGCTTGGACGTTGCTATTGAAGTATCCAGAGCAGTTGGAGGCGTTGTAGAAGAAGATGGCTAACGCTACTTATAAGATTGCTCGTTTACAGAGTGCTTTGGACGAGTCTCGTAATGAAGAAGCGGCGGCGAAGAAGAAGGCGGATGACACCGCTTCCCTTAATGAGAAGTTTATTGAACGCGTCCAAAGGTTAGAGCAGGAGCTTCGTACTTTGGAGATGGATGTAACGGCGAAGACGATGCAACACGAGAGAGATTTGTCTGAGGCGAGGATTTATTGGTCTTGGATGTCTCGGGTTGAGGTCTACGAGGAGTATTCTGCTGGCAAACATAAAGAATTGGATCCTGTTGGTGAACGTGCTGAGTTCCATAGCGTATATCCTGAGCTCCCTGCAGGTGTTGAAGTTGGTTCTTGTCCTACGCGTCCGGAGTCTCGTCCTGAAGATATGGATGTCGATGGAGAGGATCATTCAGAGGAAGGAGAGGAGGATGCGAATGGTGCTTCCGGGTCGTCCGAAGTAGAATCCAGATCTTTGTAACTTTATGTATTTGTTTTTCTTTTGGTGACGCGTATATCTACGTGTAGACGTTGTTACCCCTCTTTTTCTTGGGTTTTATTATCTTGCCTTTTGCTTTCTTTATGGGTTGTGACTTTTTAATCCCTTAGTTCGATACTCTTTTGTTCGTAACTCATGTGCTCGAGGTGTGCTTTGTTGACTTGATCAAGGAATGTGGTCAATGCGACTTACTTTAGCTTATTTGCCGACTTACATGAGGTTTAGGTCTAGCATTTCCTCCGAACCCAGAAGCGAGTGGCGGACGTAGGTCAGTGTGTGATTTTGATCAGCTTGTGACGTTACCCCTTACTTTAAAGGTCGATCCTTTGCCTCACGCTAGCGTTTAGGTCGACGTCAAACTCTTTTAATCGACGGGCCTATTCATCGTGTATGGCGTCCGATTTCTTGATTCTTAGGACTTACGATGCCGGTGGACGCGTCCCTGTCGGTTTGGCGAATTTCCCGTGGATTCATGACTCTCAGAGGGGCTGGAAGGCGTTAAGATGCGTTCCTGGAGAATGATCGTGTCAAATAGGTTTCCCTTGTTTGCTCAGAGGATCCGACCGACTTCATGAGGTACCGGGCTTCATTCCCCATGACCATTGCCACACGTCGCTAACAATCATGGGAAGCGTCGACTCGGGGTCAGCGGTTCGGCTAACGTTGCCTACGCATAGATGTGGCCTTGAACACGTAAACTAACGGAATTCTCCCCCGGCACGGATTTTTTACCGCGGCCTTCTTGCTTCTTATTTGGTACACCGTACTCGAGAGGCACGTTCTCTTAATAGATATGGAGCAAGTAATTGGAAACGAAACATCTCAGCATGCTTGACAAGTCGGAAAGAAAGGTCTACTTGTATATAAAATAGAAGATGCATCATACTTGAACTAAACGTGACACTGACGCCTACCCCTAGTCTCTACGACCCCTTGTCGTATTGACCTAATCGAGAACGACATGTCTTTATTGAAAACTTAAAAACTACTCATGCAAAGGGAATAGAAGGGTAATTTAATGGACGCATAAAAAGCATCTTGATTACTCTCTCGACCATGACTTATCACGGCGGGTGGTGTTTCAGGAACATGTAGCTTAGATCGGGGTTCTCTGCCATAAATGTTTTCCATATATGGACTCGGAGACTTTGCTTGTACTTCCTTAGGGATACGTTGTTCTTATCAACGTCTTTGCTCAGCGTAGGGGATGAATCTTTTCTTAATCTTTTGGGATGCGTGTTTTTCTTTTTGGCTTTCCTCTCTAATTTCTTGTTCTTCTTGAGTTACTTGTTGTTTGGGCGTTCTGACCATGAGGAAGCTTTTCTCTTCTTTATCTTTCGGATAGTATGCAACTTTACTTCTAGAACGAATACTTCATCGCCTATCTTGCTCACTTCTTCTTTCATGTCGCAAATCTTTCGTCGGGCGTATCTTAGGTGTTCTCCGTGGTCCTTTCGTTGCTATGCTTTGATCTTCCTTTCTATTGATGCGTTGCTGGTGTTCTTCATCCCTACGCTATAATAAATATGCGTTGCTGGCGTTAACCTTTATATAGGTTAACCCTAGGATCCTACTAAGGAAATAAGATCTTTTTCTTTTCCTTCTATCTTTTAACGATATAATAAATATTGTAAAAGATATTCTTTTATCTTACCTTTTACCATTAACATGAATATAATACAGAACAAGGTAACTAAATGGCGGCTGACCTAATTCCCATAGCTGAACGACGTGCTCTTCCTTATAACGTCACGTCGACGCCATCCTTCGTTCTTCACGTCGCGTCACTTCTATGCTTCTACACGTAGCTCCTTAGCGTTCCATAGTCGTCGTATTTTTAGGCACAAACAACGCCTTATTACGAATTGTTGCAGCACGGACGCCTCCCAGGTAACGCGTACGACGCGAGGCTATTGAAGCAAAAAGTAACCACCTTCGTAGTAGACAAGGGCCAATTACTAAAATGGGCGTCGAACGGCGTATTCTTAACATGTCCAATGGAGGAAAAGATTCAAGACATTCTACGCGAGATACACAACGGAGAGTATGGAAATCATTCAGGAGGAAGAAGCCTGGCAGCCAAAGCACACTCGGCAGGATACTACTGGCCCACGATGAGACAAGATGCAATGAATCACGTCAAGAGGTGTGACGCTTGCCAAAGACACGCCCCAATCCCACATCAGCCGGCAGAAAAGCTCCACTTCATAACGTCTCCTTGGCCATTCATGCAATGGGGGATGGATATAGTAGGTCCTATGACCTTAACTCTAGGACCAAAAACGTTAATGCTCGTTGTCACAGATTACTTCTCCAAGTGGATAGAGGCCGAAGCATTCAAGAACATCAAAGATTCCCACATCATCTCCTTCATCGAAACAAACATCATCATGAGATTCGGAATCCCTCACACCATTATATGCGACAACGGATCGCAATTCATTAGCAAGAACATCGTGTCATTCTGCGAAGACAAAGGAATACGCCTAGTCTACTCTACGCCGAGGTATCCTCATGCGAACGGGCAAGCAGAGTCAAGTAACAAAGTCATCATAAGCAATCTCAAAAAGAGGATAGAAGAATGCAAGGGGAACTGGGCGGATCAACTCCAAGCTATAGTATGGGTCCACAGAACGACAACTAAGAGGGCAACGGGAAGAACGTCATTCTCCCTCGTATATGGTTATGAGGCCGTCCTGCCAATCAAAGTGGAAGTACCAACAGAAAGATATTGGTCCCTCCCCGAGGAAAGAAACACTCCAATGATGACGTTCATGATAGACACGATCGACGAGATAAGAGATAATGCAGCATTGAGGATGGCAGCGCAAAAACAAATCGATGCCCGGAGCTATAACCGACGAGTAAAAGCAAGAACTTTCCAAGCAGGAGATTGGGTCTTAAGAAAAGTATTTCCAAATACCGAGGATAAGAGCGTCGGAAAACTCACCGCGTCCTGGGAAGGCCCATACCAAATAGCACAAGTCGTAGGGCGAGAAGCCTACGAACTCGTTACACCAGAAGGAATACCATTGATGCGTTCGTGGAACGCAACACATCTTAAGAAATATTACCATTAGAGAACGTGATAGTTGATTTGATTTCTACCTGTTCCTATGCATGTTTTAGATTTTTGTTTGCCCAAGCATGTTTTAGCGTCGAAACGACAAGGGGGTCGTCGAGACTAGGGGTAGGCGTCTTAGTTCATCAGAATTCATGAAATCTTCATTAATATATAAGTATGCACTTTCTTGCCCGATATGCAATACATGCCGAGTTGTTTCATTTCAAAGTACTTGCTCTCTGTCTGTGATGCAACATCAAGCTTAATAAGGCCGCGGCGAAAATCCTCGCCGAGGGAGAATTTCGTTAGCATACGCGTTTAAGGCTCCATCTACGCGTATGCAACATTAGCCAAACCTCCGACCCTGAGTCAAAGCTCCCCATGATTGTTAGCGACGTGTGGCAATGGTCATGGGGAATGAAGCCCGACACCTCACGAAACCGGCACGGTCCTCTGAGCGAAGAAGGGAAACCTATCGCCACGACCACTCTCCAGGAACGCGTACTTGCGCCTTCCGCGGCCCCTCTGAGAGTCATGAATCCATGGGCCAAACGCCAAACCGGCAGGGATGCGTCCACCGGCATCGTAAGTCCTAACAATCTAGAAATCGGACGCCACACGATGAATAGGCCCGTCGATTAAAAGAGTTCGACGTCGACCTAAACGCTAGCGTGATGCAACGGACCCACCTTAAAAGTAAGGGGTAACGTCACAAGCTGATAAAAATCACACGCTGACCTATGTCCGCCACTCGCTTCAGGGTTCGGAGGAAATGCTGGACCCAACCCTCATGTAAGTCGGCAACGTAATTAAAGCAGCCGCGATGACCACAATGATACCAAGGGTAAAAAAACAAAACCTTGAAGTCAAAGATCGACATATGCGTCATAAGTAAGAAATATTTGACGAACCCAACTCCATAAAGATTCGGAATCAGATTCGCCAAAAGGGGATAGTAGTCCCACCAAAGATCAAAGGTAAGTAAGAGCCTTACGCAAAGAAAGAAGTAACAAGCATCCAATACGTATTTTTTTTTTAAAAAAAAAAAAAGAATTCGCCACACAAGAACGTGGCGACAAGCTAATGTTCCACAAAAGCAAAAAAGATGAAACCCCTTCTACTAAGAAGAAGGAGGAACAACATTATCCTCGGAAACGACACCGCCATCTAAAGCTACATCCACATCGCCAGACGCCAAGACTGGCGAACTTGAAGGTACACGTAGAAAAGAAACCCCCTCGGGTGGAACGGGATAAAGAACAGCAAATTCACCACGCTCGCGTTCCACATCCCAATCTACGTGAAGACCCGCGCGAAACTCCTCCATAACCTCAATACGAGATGACCACGAATAGTAAGTACTAGTCTCTCGCAAGTTCTTCTCATACACCTTTTCTTTCTCCTCGGCGTCAGCCTCAAGGGACGCGACCTTTCCATTCAACAACTCGACGCGTCGCGCCAACACACCCCTCTGTTTCGCCGTCTCCATACGAGCATCCTTCTCAGCCGCCGTAAGACGAGCAACCTTCTTATTGAGATCTTTGATCTTCTTACTAAGGTCATTCACCTCACCCTTCAAGGTCTCCTCGGACTCAGAGCGCTTATGAAGACGTTCCCAGGAACACAACGAAGCTTGGAAGGCCTAAAAGAATCCCAACAGATGAGAAATGACATAACAACAAGAAGAAACGAAGAGATAAGAAAAAGTACACACCTGCCACTATGCTACGAGAGAATCACCCAAGACATCCACAGCTTGCATAGGCAGATAATGATTCCAAGAAGAAGTAGAACTTAAAGCTTGCATCGCAGGGATGAAGTTACGCGGAGGCGCTACAGGACGAGATACTATCGCAGGAAAATCACTTGCTTCAAAGTACGTAACGGAAGCCGCACCAGGATCTGTTGTTTTATCCTTCTCATTCTCCTCCAAAGGATCCGCGAGTAATTCCTCCATCCCTACGCGTAGAAACGCATCTGAAGGCGCTTGCACCCCCCCGCAACTGTAATCAAGTCATGAGCAGATTCTTGACGAGTACGAGACGCAACACCTAAAACGAGAATGCATTCAGAAGACAGAGACAAAACAAAGGAGGACATAAAAGCAACGTGTAATCCGCCAAAAGAGCTCACCCCTAGAAAGAGTAGGGGTCGCGAGACGATATCCCTTCCCGTCACGACCGGTAAAGGTACGTTCTACCAACGGAATCACCAGGATCTTCTTAGTAATCTCCTCTGATTCCTCCCACGCCACAATAGCATGGATATCGACTACGCACAAAGTCACACGCAAGAATAAGCGTTAAGATGCATAAGCCTAAAGAAAATCATAAGGTATAAAGAAACGTACTCGAAGGAGTCTATTCTTCAATCAAGAAAGCACAATCCTTCCCCAAGGTAGACTTCCTGATAAAGTAGAACTTATCTGCCCAACCCCGGTCGGACGAAGTTCCCTCATTCATCAAAGGGGGAACGCCAGCGCAAGATTTGATGTTGACTCTACCCGCTGAGAGGGTAGAAAGGATACAAGAATGCATGACGTCGGCGATGGTGAACGCAATGTCAAAATCAGCCAGAATATGATCCAACACAACCAAGACTCTCCAAGCACTCGGAAGAATTTGCCCGACCGCGATACCCAGAGAAGTCAAGAAAGAACGAACCAAAAGGGAAAAAGGAAAGCGGTGTCCGACCAAGAAAGGATACTCGTAGACGCAAACCCATCCCGGGCGTAAGGCGTCGGCGAATACGTCAGAGGACGGAATAACAATCTCTACATGGAAAGAAAGCCCTGCTATAGAACGAAAGAACTCGACGTTACGAGCCGAAGAAGAACGACGGTTAACATCGCTGAGGATCATTTTGGGATCGTAGGTGATCGGAGCCATTGAGAAGAGAGGAAGTAAAAATTAGGGTTTTGCAAGAAGATTACGAATGAAAAGAAGGAAGTTGGAACGTGCTTAAATAGGGAAAGATCTCGTTTGAGATTTCCAAAGAATCAATTTGTTACCGTTGAAGATAAATCCGAACGTTGGGGAAATAGCCGTTGGAGCGGACGCGAGTCGGTCAGCCACATTAAATGAGAATCGAAGAAAAGACGTCATTACGAAGTTAGATTTTCGGATTGAACAAGTATTCAACGCGTTCCGAATTTAATGAAGACGTATTCCTTGAAGAAAGAAGGTGTCTCCCAGCTCTACTAGACGTTAAGCCCTGTAAGACGCCTTAGGGGTATTGTTTGTGCCTAAAAATATGACGAGTGTGGAACGCGTGGAAGCTACGCGTAGAAGGACATCATCAATGCGACCAGGTGAAAGGAAGATATCGTCGGCGTGACGAGACGTGGCAAAGATCTCGTTCTTCTTAAAGATTAGGTCGGTCGAGTATATTCTATCCCATTTTGTATTATATTACTGTAATTAGTAAAAGATATGGTAAAGAATATATTTTACCTAGTTTGTTATATCGTTATTTAGATAAAAGGAAAATATAAGATCTCGTTTCCTTAAAGATATTATTAGGGTTAGCCTATAAATAAAGGCTAACGCCTGCTTTGTAATCATCTGAGCCGTCATTCGAGTAATATCAAGCTAAAGTTTCAACCCTAATTTCCTGTCTTGTTCTTGAGTGTTGAGATTATACCGTATTCTTTGATCTTTGCCCTACAATTGCTTAGTTATCTTCATGTAGGTAATTTCGCTACAAATAGTGGTCCGATGTAAAGAGGGCGTGGCCCTCAGTTAAATTTTAATAGAATTATGTTTTTGTCCAAATTTATGAGCTCTTAAGGTTGCAAGTTGACTTGATTTCATTCTTTTTGATGATGCCAAAAGGGGGAAATTAGAGGATAGCAGGACTTGAGGGGGAATTCATGACTTAGTTGTAGTTCGTTGTTTTTCTGAGGGGGAATTTTCAGTGCTTTGATAGTCTTTGTTCCTTAGCTAGTATATATGTCTCAGGTTTATACTCTTATTGTTAAGGATGTTTGTCATCATCAAAAAGGGGGAAATTGTTGAGATATGATGAGGTTTTGATTAAATGACAAACATCCACTAATGCTTTACTTGAGTGCGTAGGTATTGTTACTAGTTTGTGCAGGAACGAAGGAAGTCTACTTGTATGTAGACGGGAACGAAGGAAGTCTACTTGTGCGTAGACAGGAACAAAGGAAGTATAAGCAGGTACGAAGGAAGTCTTGCTGGAATCCATGAGACGTAAGGTTACGACGAATGGAAGACAGCTGTGAAGAATACGTTCATCCGAAGAAGATCATTGGTCGAAGATGTTGGATCGATTAGCATATAAAAACTCAAGGAACAAAAGCTATTGTTCCTTGATAAGTAGATAATGCAGAAAGACAAACAATAATGTAAACCAAACCTGGACACGATGATATATAGTGGAAACACCCCAAGTACCAAAAAGTCCTTCAGGCGAAAAACCACTCATCTCTAGCTTTCACTAGAGAGAGTTTGAACGAGTCTACTTGTTGTATTGATATCTTGATTACAATAGAACTTGGATCACTCACGTAGACTTCCTAGCTAGATCTCAGATCACTCTTCTCACTTGAATCTCAATCTCACTTGGATTGCCTTGGAAAGAAAAGGAAAGTTCTTGTCAAGCGAGGAGTCCGATTGGGCGAAGAAAGAAGCGCAGCGTGTCAGGGTTGTGTGTCGGCAGCGTGTGGCTGTCTCAAGGAGGAATGACGCAAGTAATTAAATTGGAAAGCAATTATTACTGTCGCGTGAAAACGGAAAGGTAAAGAAGAGTGTTTGGAAAGTGTGTACTTTTGTGATGATTGTGGCGTGTGAACAAGGAAGGAGATTTTAAAACGGCTATCTTTCAAACTCTTCAAGAAACAATTCACTCATCCGGGTAAATCTCTCTCATCCCTTATATAAACTCTCTTTCCCAAATTCCTAATCTCATGCTCCCAAAATTTCCCTGAAATCACTCAAACTTTCTTGTTCTACGTGTGTGAGATTGAGATTCAAGTGAGAAGATGATGCGCCCCTGCCTAGCTCCATGACTAGCCTAGTGGCTCCTCCGAGGTTCACTCCACACACCCGGAGAATCTTGGCTGAAATGAACAAGGTGTATCTCCAAAGCACCAAGACTCAACCCAAGTTGAGGTTAGGTGCCCGGAAGAGAGTCAAGCGCAAGAAGGCGCCATGTCATGCCATGACACTTAGGCCACGCCAAAGCTCTCCAAGCCAAGCTTCCAGCCATGCTAGAGCCAAGACACCCAGTGCCCGGACAACGGCCACTTGCACCCGGCCAGCGGTGCCCATCAAAGTGGAGCTCGAAGACTTCTCTGAGCGTCTGTCCACTTTTGTCGAGCCATCTTCTGTCCTTGTCCATGGACCACCTCCAGGGTTCGAGCGCACCACTGAGCGCCCGTGGAAACCTCCAGCCAATCCTCCAACGCCGAGAAGCTTTCGTTCGCGCCGACGTCCAAATCACATAGCCTTGATGAAGGCTCATCTACAATTCCAGCTAGGGCGCACAAGGGCCCACATTGAGCGCAACCCCCTAGTTGCCGACGAGTCTGGACTGAGCGCCTTGGTAGCCCTTCTTCGCGCCGAGATTGCTCGAAGGTGAAATTCCTTACAAGGCGCGCCTATTTGGATTTGTTGTCTTTATTTGGTTTTGTTGTCTCTAACTCGTTTTGTTGTCTCAAACATTAGGTTGTCTTTTATTTGGGATTTGTTGTCCCTATTTGCATTTGTTCTCTATTTGGGATTTGTTGTCCCTATTTGCATTTGTTCTCTATTTGGGATTTGTTGTCTCGGTCCTTTGTTCGGAGACTTTCCATTTTTAGAAAGTTGTTCGTCTCTGGTTTTGCTAGCGTTTTAGAACTTTCTATTTTTAGAAAGTTTCTAAATATGGAGTGGTCCAACCTTGCATGGTTTGGGCCGTCCTATTGGGCTCTTGGCACTCAAGCCCAAGCTCGCCCAAACCTAGCCCAACCCTAGCTGTTGGCTCTCTCTTGCAAATCCTAGGTTTTAGACGTTTTCTTCTTGCTTGTTTCTCTTTATAAGGCGCAGCCTCCATCATTGTAATCTCACGTTTAGAATATTGAATCAAGAACCTTGTTGAGACGAAGCATTCCTCCTCTTCTTCATCTAGGCGTCACAAACTCCTTCGGGCTCTGTCTTCTCATCTCCTTCACCATATCCTCTAGTCCCTTTCGTCTACATCCCTAGCCTCATAAGTTCCCATGTCTTCTAATCCCTTTCTTCTACATCCCTAGCCAAAACTTCTCTTCGTTTGAGTGTCCCTCAATCACCATTGTCGAACCCTCACCAAGAAAAGCGATCTGCAGAGCGCCACAAAGCACATCAAAGGGAGCATGAAAATGCTCATGAAAGGGAGCGAGAGTGCCCTGCACAAGTGCTAAAAAGTGCTCAGCGCCGAGTCATCGAGCGCTCCCCCGAGCACAGACGAGACGGCTCCGGGCCATCCCGGCGCCATAGGTCCAGGCGTGACTCTGCATTTGATGTCGATCAATTTGCTCATTTTCAAAGTCCATGGGAACCACCAAGTGACGAAGACTCCCAAGGTACTTGATGAGGCTAAAGTCGTAGTGCCAAATCAAAGAAATAAACTCTAAACACTAACTAGAGTATAGCAAGTAAGTAGAGGTCGAACCCAAGGGAATCAAAACACCAAATCAATGCAGTCAAGTGAAATATCAACTAACGAACAAGTAACAAGTAACCAGGGGGGATTTTGATTGTATGGAACACAAAAGTAACAAGTATCAAGCAAATAAGGTTTGGTTGTGAATATGATGAGAAGAGGTTTCACCTAGCAAGTATCCACACAACAGTCAATCAAGTTGATCATAGATTTATCTCAAGTTCTATTCAATCCTAGGGAATGTTCCTATTCCAATCTTTAATATATCAGCAGGCCAACCGGTCCTGATAATACTTACTATTCAACAATCAGGGAAACCTCTCAAGATTAGATGAAATAGCAGCAAAGGGAACAGGAATTATAAGGATGCATGCAATAACTTACAACCGTCAAGTATTAACATGCAATCAATTCTCTTTCATAAAAGCAATCAACTACCAGATCATGCAGATATGAATGCTACAATGACAAGGAATTCCACCGTATATTCCTACTCTAGCAATAGAAAACTATCAATCAAACTAGGTGATCAAGCTAGCAAAACTAATAGAAATCAATAGATGAAGAACAAGAGAATTAATACAAACCCATAGGAAAAGAACAAGAGTTTAGAAATCTCACAACTTAATAACTGAAGGTTTCAACCGCTAGGTAAAACAATGGAGATTAGTTCCTGCTCATGGTTGCAGAACTAAATTGTCTGATGGAAAAGATGATGATAGAAAAGATGATGGAAAGATAGAAACTAGGGTTCTTAAATAGAGTCTAACCCTAAAAATATATGGTAAAAGATAAATACTAAAAGGAAATAATAAATAAGGAAAATAAGAAAAGGAAAGAGATAAAACAAAACAAGGAAAATAAATAAAAAGGACAAGGTAAAAGAACGGAGCAAAGTGTGCCAATTTGTGCAGCTGCTTGCTTCCAATTTGTGCTGCTTGCTTCAAATACGGCTGCAAGCTTTCATATGTGGGCCCCATCTTCCATAAATTCAGCCCAATTCACGTCCAAGTATTCCAGCCCAGCCGCTTGCTTCTTTCACGGCCCGTCTCGCGCACGAAGGGGAATTCAGCATAATACCCGCGATCGCGGATATTAATCCGCGGTCGCGAATTTATTAAATATTCTCGGCTTCTCTTTGTTGCTCCACCGCGATCGCCGCTGATCCATGGCGATCGCCGTCGGTGATTTCTTCAAATCTTCAATATTCTTTGGTTCTGATCTTCAATTCTTCACTTCTTAATAAATATCTCAGAACATAACAATGACTCGAAACACATATAATAATACTCCTAAACTAATGTAATAATCTCTAGTTACGCTATACAAAGTGCAGCGTATCAAATACCCCCATACTTAGACTTTTACTCGTCCCGAGTAACTTACAGAAAAGCTACCCATACAATGAAATGCTCAAAGCCTCAGGAAGTACAAAAATATCTCCTAGTGATTACATAACCAATAAGCTCCTCCAAAACATAACAACAACAATCAAGAACAATGTGATAAAATAAGCACATACCCAGAACTACACCTTATTCCTCCAAGTGGCCTACCCGAATCCTCCTATACGCCTCCTTCTTATGTCTCCATACGCCAAGATGATAAAGATCCTAAAACACTCAATTTTTTTTTTTTTTTTAATAACACTCATCTTGCTTGGGCGCCTTTTCAGGTTTTCATCCCAACCACTCAATAATTGTTCCAGACTCACAAAACTCACATCACTCAAGACTTATTTTTGCTCCAGCCTAATGCCGGTCAAGCCACCTTCTTATTGCATAGATCTTGCTATCCAAGGATTTTGTATGCCTTTTTTCAATTTTTGTGGCTTTTTCATACAATATATATAATAAGCTCATGCAGATACAACCAACACCTAAATAATTACATGTGAATACATTCTCCTCCCCCATACTTAAACATTGCATTGTCCTCAATGAAATGGAAGACATAAAAACGAACCCAGGGAAGGAGACAGAAGACTCACATACAAGGTCGGATGACCTTTCTCCAATAAAACTCAAAGTGTGGTAGAATGAGAAACTAGATGAGCACTAAATGTAATCCAATAATGCATAGCTCATCTAAAGCAAAAGAAAGAATACCTCCAATGTAGAAGGTGACCCAAACAAATCAACTCCTTGCAAAGAACATGGTCACCAACAAGCTAAGCTCCAACGAATGTAGATCTAGAATGATAGTACCAATGAAACCAAACTTGATGTAATACAACTCCTTACTTTCTTTTCTCTCATTTTTTTTTTCTGCACTCTATTTTTTTTTAATCCGATATATTTTTTTTTTTTCTCGGAATGATTTTCGGATTTTTTTTTTTTTTTTTTTTTTGGTTTTTTTTTTTTACGGACGGGAGAGAAGACTTACAGCGAGATTGGCTATTGATTGTAGCGGACCCTAAGCTTCGGTGATTTCCTCCTGTCCATAGAAAAACTAAAAAGAAAATTAAACCGAACAAAGACAAATAAAAACAAACTCAAACCTCGGGTTGCCTCCCGAGTAGCGCCTTATTTTATGTCGTGGCTCGACATGAAACTCAAGAGATTTAACTAACGCCATTTGGCTTTGTAAAAACAGTCTCCTGTCTGAATTCTCTCTTGAACCACTCATGGAACGCTTTGAATCTCGTCCCTCTTACCTTGACCACCTTGTCTCTAGCAATGAAGGTGGTTTCATTCACTTTCTCCTCCTTGACCGTATCAGGCGGCTATTTAAGCTCAATGTCAAGTGCCTGCACACTAGACATCAATGGAATCTCGCCTGGCGAGGTCAGTAATGGAGGGCGATTGCCCAAAGGATGTGAAGAGAGCTTACTTTTAGGTTCTAGCTTAGCATGACACTTCTGCATGTTAGTAGATAAAACAACATCTACTTTTGGGGGCTCTAAGAGATTCTCTAAAACAGGTTGTAATTCATCCTTACAAGTAGGATTAATCACATCAATAGCACATAGAGAATTCTTATCAATGGGATCCATGTCATAAATATTATATTCTACTTTATCCCCATCAAACTCCATAGAGAGAGTACCACTATTAACATCAATTTTCGTTTGTGCAGTTTTCATAAAAGGTCTACCTAACAGTATAGGTGTGACATTATTAGCATGCTCCATATCCAACACAAAGAAATCAACAGGAAAAATCAGATCACCAACCATAACAAGAACATCCTCAACAACCCCTTCCGGGTATACAGTAGACCTATCAGCAAGTTGAATAGCAGTTCCTGTTTTATGCAAAGGTCCTAAGCCTAGTGATTTATACAAAGAGTAAGGCAAAACATTGATTGATGCACCTAAATGTAGCATGGCTTTGTCAAATTTAGTTTCACTAATCACACATGGAATGCTAAATATGCCCGGATCACCACATTTTTTAGGCATGCGTTTTTGAAACACTGCAGAAACTTGTTCACTTATTTCAACTTTCTTCTTTCCTTTCAGTTTTTGATTTCTCTTGATAGTGCAAACTTCTTTCAAAAACTTAGCAAATCTAGGAATACTCTTAACAAGTTTGAGCAAAGGAATGTTTACCTCACACCTACTAAAGGTTTCGAAGATTTCGTTGTCGTTCTCCAGCCTTCGAGTATCCTTCAATGCCTCAGGAAAGGGGGCAACAGGCTTCTGAGAGAATAGAGGTGGAAAATTCGGGCGAACATAATCGTTAATGTACTCTGGGGACTCTCGGCGATCGCGGTCGCGAAAAAATTTTCACCTCTGCTTCTGGAATGGAATGGCGATCGCCATCGCCATATGGCGATCGCGGTCGCGATGCGGACCCTGTTTTGCTCTCTGTAATCTCATGGCCATCGCCACTCAGATCTGGCGATCGCGGTTTTGGCACAGAACAGTCATTTAAAGTTTTTCCGCTCCTCAAGAACACTGCACTGACGTTCTCTCTCGGGTTTCTTACCGGTTCCCTGGCCTCTAATTTACTCACAGCTTGAGCAATCTGTCCTAACTGATTTTCAAGATTTTGGATACTCGATTTCGTCTTAGCGTTTTGTTGCATCACAGTCTGAGCTAAGGACTTGATCATATCTTCAACAGTCATAGAATTTCGAGGTCTAGGTTGCTGATAATTAATATTATGAGAATCATACCTTGGCCTTGGTTGCCATTCACCAACAGCGTTTACCTCAGCATTCGGCTCTTGGAGTTGTTGACCACCACTTTGCAACATAAAAGCCTTCATCATATCTTTCAGTTCATTCATATCACTTTGAATTTTAGCGGGATCAAGTGAACTTACTGACTGTGTTCTTTGCCTGCTACCAAACTGCCTTGAGCTCTCAGCTAATTCCTCAAACATTTCAGTAGCCTGAGGTATAGTCAATCTTAAAAAGTTACCTCCACAGGATGCATTCACCATTCGACGATCCTCATCAATCAGGCCACTAAATAAGTACATAAGGAGATCTTGGTCAGTATAACTATGGAATGGGCAGCTTGAGCAAAGCTTCTTGAATCTCTCATAATATTCAAAGAGACTCTCAGTTGAGTGTTGTTGAAGATTCGTGATCTCCTTCTTCAAGCTGCTCAGTTTTGTAGCTGGAAAATATTTCTCTAAAAAGACCTTTTTCATCTTAGCCTATGTATCAATACTCCCTGGAGCTTGATAATAGAGCCAATCATTCGCAGCGTCTTTCAGAGTAAATCCGAAAGCTCTCAGCATGACCTGCTCCTCAGTAACACCTCTTGGCTTCATACTAGAACATATGGCATGGAATTGAGCCAAGTGTTTGTTGGGATCTTCTCCTGCTAAGCCATGGAAGTGTGGTAGCTCATCAATTAAACCAGCTTTTAATTCAAAGTTCACACCTTCTTCAATCTCCGGAAACCTCACTGCTAAAGGTTGTTGGTTTAAGTCTGGGGCAGTGAGTTGCCTTATAGTAGGCAATGGCGGTCCATGTCGATCACCCATCTCGTTATCTTGGTTCAGAGCTGCTCTTTGGTTCCGAAGGAACGTCCTTTCAATCTTTGGGTCAAAGGCAACAAGAGATGAATCAGTAGCACGGGTCTGAACCATAAAGGTTCACACCAAACAGTTGATAATTTCACAATTAACACAGAATCAGAAAAATTTCAATTCCCCGGCAACGGCGCCAAATTTGATGAGGCTAAAGTCGTAGTGCCAAATCAAAGAAATAAACTCTAAACACTAACTAGAGTATAGCAAGTAAGTAGAGGTCGAACCCAAGGGAATCAAAACACCAAATCAATGCAGTCAAGTGAAATATCAACTAACGAACAAGTAACAAGTAACCAGGGGGGGATTTTGATTGTATGGAACACAAAAGTAACAAGTATCAAGCAAAGAAGGTTTGGTTGTGAATATGATGAGAAGAGGTTTCACCTAGCAACTATCCACACAACAGTCAATCAAGTTGATCATAGATTTATCTCAAGTTCTATTCAATCCTAGGGAATGTTCCTATTCCAATCTTTAATATATCAGCAGGCCAACCGGTCCTGATAATACTTACTATTCAACAATCAGGGACACCTCTCAAGATTAGATGAAATAGCAGCAAAGGGCACAGGAATTATAAGGATGCATGCAATAACTTACAACCGTCAAGTATTAACATGCAATCAATTCTCTTTCATAAAAGCAATCAACTACCAGATCATGCAGATATGAATGCTACAATGACAAGGAATTCCACCGTATATTCCAACTCTAGCAATAGAAAACTATCAATCAAACTAGGTGATCAAGCTAGCAAAACTAATAGAAATCAATAGATGAAGAACAAGAGAATTAATACAAACCCATAGGAAAAGAACAAGAGTTTAGAAATCTCACAACTTAATAACTGAAGGTTTCAACCGCTAGGTAAAACAATGGAGATTAGTTCCTGCTCATGGTTGCAGAACTAAATTGTCTGATGGAAAAGATGATGATAGAAAAGATGATGGAAAGATAGAAACTAGGGTTCTTAAATAGAGTCTAACCCTAAAAATATATGGTAAAACATAAATACTAAAAGGAAATAATAAATAAGGAAAATAAGAAAAGGAAAGAGATAAAACAAAACAAGGAAAATAAATAAAAAGGACAAGGTAAAAGAACGGAGCAAAGTGTACCAATTTGTGCAGCTGCTTGCTTCCAATTTGTGTTGCTTGCTTCCAATACGGCTGCAAGCTTTCATATGTGGGCCCCATCTTCCATAAATTCAGCCCAATTCACGTCCAAGTATTCCAGCCCAGCCGCTTGCTTCTTTCACGGCCCGTCTCGCGCACAAAGGGGAATTCAGCATAATACCCGCGATCGCGGATATTAATCCGCGGTCGCGAATTTATTAAATATTCTCGGCTCCTCTTTGTTGCTCCACCGCGATCGCCGCTGATCCATGGCGATCGCCGTCGGTGATTTCTTCAAATCTTCAATATTCTTTGGTTCTGATCTTCAATTCTTCACTTCTTAATAAATATCTCAGAACATAACAATGACTCGAAACACATATAATAATACTCCTAAACTAATGTAATAATCTCTAGTTACGCTATACAAAGTGCAGCGTATCAGTACTCATTCCCGGGATGGCTTCAAAGAATTTGACTCCGACGGCTTTGAAGACGTAGGTAAGTATAACCCTCGTCAAATTCATCCTCCTTTACGAGAACCTATTGGAATTTGCAGGTGACTAGTGACTACATCCCCCCTGAGCACAACACCATGATGCGCCCGGGAATGGATGCTAGACGCCCGAGGCAAGCTGATCGACGCCCGGGCATTGGCTATAGGCGCCCGGATGAGCGCAGAGGTGAGAGACGAGGCGTTAAGCCTCGACACCTTGACCGGATGAGGCACATGCCTCATGAGCTAAGACGCCAGCCAGCTGGAGATAGTTCACCTCCTACAAGTTCCGAGGATGGAGATCCTAGAGACCACCGTCGCCGAGGAGAAAGGCATAGAAATGAGCGTCACCATGCTGCGAGTGACGATGACATTCCTAGAATCTGAGGAGACCGACGTGACAGAAATGATGAGCGACGCCCTAATGTCCAAGGACGTCGTGATATTAAGGTAAAAATCGAACCCTTTCATGGTGATTACGACCCCTCTTTCTTTCTTGAATGGACGCAGGCAACAGAGTACGTCCTAGATCATTGTCATTACGATGAGTTTGAGAAGGTCGAAGTGGCAACACTTCATTTCACCGGGGCTGCAAGGACGTGGTATCATAGGCTTGTCCAAGATAGACAATAACGCAATCTTCGACCTATTCGACAGTGGCATCAACTTGTCTTTGCCATGACAAGGAAATATGTCCTGGACGAATTCAAGAACAAGATGAAGTTGGAGATTGCAATGTGTAGACAAGGAACGATGACACCATTGGAGTTCTTTGCAAAGTTGGAAGACATGCACTTCAAAGCTGGAGTAAGTGCGTCTCCTTCGACTTTGAGGACAAAATTTTGAGCGGTCTCAACACTACTTTGAGAGACCAACTCGAGCTCCTTCCCATCAAGGACATCAATAGCTTGACGCATGTAGCCACGCAATTGCACAATCAATTAGTAAGGAAAAGAGCAACGCCGGCGTCACAGTCCAAAAGGTATGATTCTACTCCCTTACCTTCGGTTTCTACTAATCCTTCTTCTTCTAGTGTTTTGAAACCATGATCGAGTTCCAAAGAGAAGGACAAGGCGGCAATGCCTCCACCAAAAATCAGCGACATTGAGTGCTACAAATGTGGTGGACGAGGTCACATAGGTTGCAATTGCCCTAATCCCAAAAAGGTCCTCATGACTCAAAGTGGTGAATATGAGTCATGTGAAGAAGGAGACAACGAGAAAGAAGAAGTGGCTACGGCCTTGACCTTGGTGGCTGAATCCGGCAGACCAATGGTATAGATTGTGGATATTATGTTCTACGTTTCATACATGAGATCATTCGTAAAGGACAAGACTCTATCCCTGAAAAGGTATATATATTTTATAAATGTGTTAATTTTGTATTGAGATAATAATCATTTCTAATGAAACTACATTTATCTTGTGTATGACAGTACTATGCAAAATTTGGTGGAACCAAACCATATTCACAAGACAAGATAGATGAGAAGCGCTTCATACTAAGGTTTTTGCCCTTTCTTAGTAGAAAGACTTTATGATTATGTTATTTAGTTTATGTTTGTAAAGACTATTGGGAACTTTTGAATTTATGAAAAATGTTATTATTCATGTTATATAAAGCAGGTGGTGCGATTTTAAAACAGTTTCTAATAATTCATTTAAATACATTTTACCACGGTTCATAAAACTTACATATCAGGTACAATTACCCCGGTTGTGTATTTTTATGTCGTCCTGATTTACCCCGGTTATATCCTTTTCCACGTCCACATTTACCCCGGTTATATAATTTTTCCACGTCCACATTTACCCTGGTTGTAATAATTACCCGGTCTATGTTTACCCCGGTTGTGATATTTTACCGCGCCCAATTTTACCCCGGTTGTCATATTTACCACCCCCCGTTTTACCCCGGTTGTCATATTTACCACGCCCAGTTTTACCCCGGTTATTCCCGTTTACCGCGGTTAATCTTGACTACGAATTAAATTGTTTTTACCCCGGTTACGTATATACCCCGGTTCAGAATTGTGGTGTTCTTTGCCAAATAACCGGGATAAAAGGCTATTTCTGTACTAGTGCAAAAAAAACGTAAATTAGTGTGGTAGGCCCACCAACACAAAATAGATTATCGGGCTAGGCCCATCAATAAAAAAATAATGTTAGTGGGTTGAAAAACAAAACTGATCCATCTCGTTCCTTTCTTCCATCGATTCCGTCTTCTTTCTCCTATTTTTCAACAGCCGTTCGGCCCTAGCTATTAGCACAAGCAGGTGCTTCCAATGGTGATTATTCGAACTTCAAGCTATCCTCCATGGCTCCCCGGGGTGAAGCAGGTGCTTGAGCACCCTCAAGCACCCCCTGGCTCCGCCACTGGTTCTACGTGTGTGAGATTGAGATTCAAGTGAGAAGAGTGATCCTAGATCTAGGTGGGAAGTCTAGGTGAGTGATCCAAGTTCTATTGTAATCAAGATATCAATACAACAAGTAGACTCGTTCAAACTCTCTCTAGTGAAAGCTAGAGAGGAGTGGTTTTTCGCCTCGAGGACTTATTGGTACTTGGGGTGTTTCCACTATACATCATCGTGTTCAGGTTTGATTTACATTATTGTTTCTTTCTGCATAATCTAATTATCAAGGAACAATCGCTTTTGTTCCTTGAGTTTTTATACGCTAATCGTCCAACAGCTTCCATGGAGAAAGTGCTAAGCACCAGTGAACCAGTTTCATACAGAGTTGAACAAGGAATCCCAGAGTGGGAAGATGCCATGAGGCAGGAAATTGTAGCTTTAGAGCAAAATGGGACATGGGAGCTCACAACACTGCCTCCAGGAAAGAAGGCTATAGGGTCTAAGTGGGTCTACAAGATTAAATTTAGACCAGATGGAACTATAGAGAGGCATAAGGCCAGATTGGTTGTGAAAGGATACAACCAAAAGTTGGGAAAAGATTACAGGCATACTTTTAGTCCAGTTGCCAAGATGCCCACTGTTAGGATTGTTATTGCTTTAGCTAATGCCAAGGGGTGGCCCTTACATCAGATGGATGTAAATAATGCCTTCCTGCATGGATATCTCGAGGAGGAAATTTATAGTCATTTACCGAAAGGGTATGACAAAGGCAACACTAGAGAAGTGTGTAAACTAAAAAGGTCACTGTATGGGTTGAAGCAAGCTTCAAGGCAGTGGAATCTGGAGTTGACTGGAACACTGAAAAATATGGGGTTTGTGCAGTCTTATAATGACTATTCTTTATTCATCAAAAATTAAGGAAAGTCATTTCTAGTGGTCCTTGTATATGTGGATGATATACACATCACAGGTACAGATACAGAAGGGATTCAGAAGGTGAAAGATGTTCTGCATCAAGATTATACTATAAAAGATTTGGGTGATGCTAGGTATTTTCTTGGGATGGAAATCTTCAGAGAAAAGGCAGGAGTATATCTTAGTCAGCAAAAATATATCCTGGATACTTTGAAAGCTGCGAAGATGATGGAGTCCAAGCCAGCCAGCACACCACTACCTGCTAGTTTACAGTTGAAAGCTGAAACTGGAATCTTACTACCTGAGGGGGAGCAATACAGAAGGATCATTGGTAGATTGTTGTATTTGTCTTTGACCAGGCCAGATATCTCCTTTGTTGTACAACATTTGTCTCAGTTTTTTAGCCAACCAAGGGAGCCCCACTTTCAGGCAGCAGTGCATGTACTAAGATACTTAAGAGGTACAGTGAGCAAATGTTTGTTCTATCCAGCTGGGCAAGATCTCAGGATTACAGGATTCTCAGACTCGGACTATGGAAATTGCAAGACAAACAAGAGATCTGTGTCAGGGTATTGTGTATACCTAGGGCAGTCGTTGGTATCCTAGAAAACTAAGAAACAAGGTACAGTCAGTCGGTCTAGCACGGAAGCAGAATATAGGTGCATGGTGTTTACAGCGTGTGAGTTGGTTTGGATCAGTTATGTTCTGGGAGATCTGTCTATTGAAGTGCCTCGCCCGATCACTTTATATTGTGACAATAAAGCTGCACAACAACTTGCGACTAATCCTTGTTTTCATGAGAGAACAAAGCACATTGAGATAGATGTGCATTTCATTCGAGAAAAGGTGCAAGAAGGGTTTATTCAGACAGCTTAGTGTCAAGTTAGAAATCACAGACTTTCCAACTTGAGGGAGGATATTGAGTTTGTAGTCTTAAGTGTGTGGGTTAGCTATGTTATTTTCCTGCTCTATATGCTTAGGGAGCCTTAGTATATAACGGCTTCGTTATTGTTGTCTATTGTATTCATTCTCATTGTACACACAACAAGATTCAATACAAGATCTTAGAGAGTATTCCTCCTCCAATCTCTTCTTTCTATAGGCCATTACTAAATACAGCCCGGTGCTTTATTCAAACGCAGCCTGGTTTCTCGCGTTACGCGAGGGACGTGTTTCTCGCGTTACGCGAGAATAGCAAAAATATTAACTTTTAATCTCGCGTTATGCGAGAAGCACGTCCCTCGCGTAACGCGAGAATAAAATTTTAAATTTTTAATATTTCTGCTATTCTCGCGTAACGCGAGAAGCACGTCCTTCGCGTAACGCGAGAAACCAGGTTGCGTTTGAATAAAGTATCGGGCTGTATATAAGAATCGTGTTTCTATATTCAACCTTTCGAGGTGTAGAATTTAATCTAGTTCACGATCTAAATTCTTCACTAATACTATTCTTGATTTACCATTTGTATCTAGCATAGCAGCATGGGATATCAAAAGCTCGATCGTATCATATCTATGATCACTATCAAAACTAATATACCGTTTTAAATCGAATGTATGAGTGAATAAATTTTAAAATACGAATATATGTATCTTTGTTTTCTTTTTACTTTGGTTTCATTATCTTAAAAATTATTCCCTTTGTTCAATAATTTGACTTTTTAGCAATTGTATGACAAAATATACATAATATTCCATTCTTCTATAGTTATCTTTATTCAATTCTTTTAAAAAATCTTAATAAAAAATATACTCATTTACCAACTAAATCCGCTATCAAATACGAAGTGTGAGGTGAAATCTGAAAAACTCACATATAATAAATAACCCTAAAACTATTCTACGTATATATTTAGTGAATTTAAAACCTCGGATCCACTAATTTTATTTTATTTCATTTCTAGGATCATATGCTAATGAAAATTATAAAAAGAATTCAATATTTAGTCCATATATCCACTTCATTTTTTTATTTTTATGCTTAACGTCCATTTTCAGTGCATAGTCGCTAGAGTCGTCAATCAAGTCAGTCGAAGTCATTCCATTTAAGAACAAGTTTGGTTAATTCAGATAACAAATCAAGTCGGGTAGATTAATATGGAATACGTCTTCTGTCCACTTTTGATTTATCTGTTTCAAATGGACACATTTGGTGCTACACGTTTTGTATCGTGAATATATCTAGTTACAAGTTAGTAAAAGACATAAAATTTTGATATTGTTAAAGTAAACATTGACATGAATCAAACAAGACCACTCATAACTATATTCTACCTGTAAAGGCTTCCAAAGGCTTCCATTTTTTTGTCTCTTTAGGATTGTCGAAGCATGTGTCTCAATGTTGTGTTTGATATGCACCTAATACAAGAGGTGTTGAACTTCGATCCCAAATACTTACATTGTTGATCCCGCTTATCAGTGCGTCATCACAATCTGTCATCATAGCCGTTGGCATCACCCCCAAATCTATGAATAATGACTTCACTTTTCTCATTATCCATGTGTAATGATAAATCCTTTCCGCTTTAGTTGATGTATAAGAAATGTTGAACGTCTTGTATGTGCTGGTGAATCAAAGAATCTCTACGAGAGACATTTCATATATATGGAAATATTAACATTTATATCACTACAAAATATAGTATAGTTTATTTGTACTAATTATCGACATATTTTAGAGAAACTTATTTGTTTGTCTTGTATGTCGCATCGATAATTACCACGTACGGGAACTTCTTCAGCACCACAACGAATCTTGGTTAGCAAAGAATAAGATTGCAACCTCGATGGTTGTCGTGTCCCTATTTGGATGAACTTCGTATTCGTGGTCAAGAAAAAACTTAAGGGACCACTGTGTTACGTTTAGCTCTCTGCGATCTTCGAAATTCACCTTCTGTAAGAAGTTTGCAACTTGTCTCTTTGAAGTAACACATTACCAGGGTAGTGTTTCCTCAATTTGGAGTTATTTTATTTTGGTGTCTTGCGCCCAGTACCATCTACCCACCGCCTAGCACAAAGCTCTTGTTCCTCCTTCATTTGACCCATGAATGCATTCCCATAAAAACTAACAAGTAACACATGGTTATGACGACCTTCTACCACACCTAAAATCCATTTTTCTCCTGCAATCCCGAAAATGTTTTTCTTTCGCACTCCCAGTATCTCAAATCCACACTCACACTTCTTCGATTTCGAGTTTCTAATCATTGGAATATGTAACTTTGGATTCTCTTTGTTCACCTTTGGGCTCTCAGATCTTGGTTTTCCAAACTTATCACACACCATACTCATTCGGTATAGACTTGAATTACACTTTATCAAAGCTATCACTAAATCTTTTGCTCTATCTTTCGCCCATTCATACAATTCTTCCTTAGTATCCCACATATCTTTGGTATAAAAATAGTCTAAATAGTCTTTTCCCTATAACTGTAGAGCGAAATATGCAATAATTACACTACTATCAAAATAATCAATACAAAACAATTTATAGCATATTGCATTTATGTGAACAATAACACAATTCTTAGCATAATTATCGCATATCTACCGCTCAAAATAACCATTTTAAACTAATTATACCATGCGAATCGAAACTATTTTTAACATATTTAACACTAACCACTCAGATTTTTAGCATAATTATCGCATATCTACCACTCAAATTAAAATAACCATTTTAAACTAATTATAGCATGTGAAACTATTTATAATATATACTCTCTGTCCCTATTTGTTTGTCTACTTTCCTTTTCGGTTGTCCCCTTTTGTTTGTCCATTATTCCATTTATGTTACTTTATTCTATTCATTTTATCCCTACTATTAACCTATAATTACCACATTTTCACTTTTTCTCTCTCCCAAATTCCAATTTTATCTACTATTTCTCTCTATCTCTCTCCTCTAACCATTTACTTTATACTTTTCTCTCTCCTATAATCATTATATTACTACAATTCCTTAATTTCCGCGAAAATCGTACTTGTGGACAAACAAAAAGGGACGGAGGGAGTATAACATTAACGACAAATTCACCACTCGGATCTTAGTCGTCAAACTCTTCGTTTAACATATTTATGTGGTCGTATTAAAAACCGAGGTAAATATGCAATAAAATTACCACGGTTCTTTATCAATCCGAGGTAATTTTACATATGATATCAAATTTCCTCGTTACCTAAAGAACCGAGGTAAATTTACCGTTGCCGAATCCCACTTTTGTACTAGTGTTGATCGCCTTCCCAATCATGTTCTTCATTACTATCTTCACAACTTTGATAACGCTAACATACGAAAATTTTAAATACGACGAGACATATTGAATGAATTTGCTAGAAAAAAAAGAGACTTTGGCTTTATATAGACAAATTTACGGTCGTTGTGCTTCCACAACGGTAATATTTCGTACGTCTAGCAGTAAACTCCAGTACGCGTACGTATGCGTACAAATTAAAAATCTAACCACCCGTACACGTAAACTGAGCGTACACATTTAATTGTCAACGACTACTTTTTCGAATCAAAGTAATATGTACGCAGAGCTTATGCGTACAAACCAAACCCTAAACTAGTGTACACCTCTACTAAGCGTACGTTTTAATTACAACAACTACTTTTTTCGAATCAAATGACTTTTTACGCATAACTACGCCTACAATCTTTCAAATTTTCTAAAAACGGAACGGCTAGTTTATTAACACATACGCTTAAGGCAAGAGTTCAATTTTTAATTTCGTACGCATATACTAAGCGTCCATGCATTAATAAATTATGAAAATTCAACAAACATTTTCAAAAGTACCCAAACTATCATTGTACCCCTAACTAATACCTACCAGCGTGTACACATAACTTGCCGAACGAAATCACTTGCATATATAATCCTCAAAACGTGTGCATATATAATCTTCGAAACGTGTGCATATAATCATTACCTTCAAATAAGATCGAGATATGCTTAACATATTACGGAGTATTAACAGTATCATACAAACAAGTTATTTATGAAAAAGACGCAACAAATCTTGTACGAACATCGACCATTTCAATGTTTAGATTTGATATTATCTCCTTTGTGTCCAGTCTTGTCACTTAACATATTCTCCAATATAACAAGTTAAATGGAAGCCATGAAGATGTTGGGACAGTACAACGTATTTATGCATGGTACACCCATCACTATATGTTCACCATTTTTCAATTTGTACGTTCAACTTTTAACATAGTCAATATTCGTCACTTTTTAACCTAGAAAATAATAAATACTCTGTATGTTCAACTTCAACAATTTTCATGTGAAAGAGAAGTGTCATTACATCATAATAAATTATAATGTATGTATTTTTTTGTATAAATGTTCTCTGAATTCTTAGATCTTCCCTGATATATTTTAGCTAGACTGGTTGATCTCTTAATCTTAATTTTCACACACATAAAGAGATCATGATCTATTTCAGGGAACCCTAGCTAACACACTACCTATATATCTATCTATCTTATATATTAAGGAGAAAGATTAAATGAGAAATTAATGTTAACATGAGAAATGAGAAGTAATTTTAGCAGGGGATTGGCTTTGACCGGACGTTGACTTTTTTTTTAATTTTTTTTTTGTTTTTTTTAGGCCAGATTTTGTACTTACAAACTCAAGTGCTTCAAAATGTCTGAAATGTGCTACTATATTGTTGAAATGTGCGATGATATATTAAGCCAAAATTTGAACTTGAAAAGTATGTATTACCACAAATGTTATGTACTTCTATATTACTGAAATATGCTATGATATTTGCCCATATGTGCTTCTATATGGCTAGCTGAACTGTGCTACGATATTGCATATATGTGTTTCTCTATGCTTGGTGAAATCTGCTACACTTTTTGCCTAAATGTGCTACACTTTTCACCTATATGTGATTTTCTAGGCTAGCTGAAGTGTGCTACGGTTTTTCCTGTATGTGCTTCTCTATGCTAGATGAAAGGTGCTACGGTTTTTCCTATATATGTTTCTCTATAATAGGTGAAATGTGCTACGTTTTTGTCTAGATCGTGCTTCTTTATTGTTGAAATATGCTACGCTTTTCGCTTATATGTGTTTCTTTATTGCTAGCTGAATTGTGCTACACTTTTGCCTATATATGCTTCTCTATGGCTAGCTGAAGTGTGTCACGCTTTTGTCTATATGTGCTTCTCTATATGTGCTTCTCTATGTTAGGTGAAAGGTGCTACGCTTTTGCTTCAATGTGCTACACTTTTTCGCCTATATGTTCTTCTCTATGGCTAGGTGAAAGGTGCTACACTTGCTTCTCTATTGTTGAAATGTTCTACACTTTTCGCATACATATGTTTCTCTATGGCTGCAATGTGCTACACTTTTCGCCTATATAGGCTTCTCTATGGCTGAAATGTGCTACACTTTTCGCCTATATGTGCTTCGTTATGGCTGAAATGTGCTACACTTCTCACCTATACGTGCTTCTCTATAGCTAGCTGAAGTGTGCTACACTTTTTGCCTATATGTGCTTCTCTATGCTAGGTGAAATGTGTTACGCTTTTGCCTCGAAAAATATAGCACTTTTACTTACAAAGCATAGCATTTTTTCTTACAAACAATAGCACACAAAATTGGTAGAAAAAACATAGCACTTTTGCTTATAAATTGTAGCAAAAAAAATTTGGTAGCAAAAAAAAAAACATTTTTCCTTACAAAGAATAGCACTTTTACTTACAAATCATAGCACAAAAAAAACTGAAACAGAAAAGTCCGAAAAAAAACCGACATTTTTTCAAAAAAAAATCAACGCCGGTCAACGGGTGGTCAACTCCAAGGAGGGAGGAGGGAGGAGGACCCATATATTAAAGCTAATCATTTTAAAGATCTTAGAGTGTTTTTAGGATTAGTTTGTTAAACAATTAATATATATGTTATCTTTAATTATAATTATTAATAGATTGCATAATTACATTAAAAAATATCTTTAAAAAATATATTTGTCATTCCTTTCAAAACAAAAATACAAGCTATTTCATCGAGAATAAAAGTTATGTTGAATGTTAACATATATTTTAAAGATAAAATTAGTCTATCTTATATATTAAAGCTAACCCTTTTAGAGCTCTTAGAGTAATTTTAGGATTAGTTTCTTAAACAATTACTATATATTTTATCTTTAATTTTAATTATTACTGTAATAGATTGCATAATTACATTAAAACAAATTTTATAAAATATATTTGTCATTCCTTTAAACAAACAAAATACAAGTTATTTCATCGAGAAAAACAAAATACAAGTTATTTCATCGAGAATAAAAGTTATGTTGAATGTTAATAAAGTCACATTTTTTTTGAAGTGCTCTATGGAAACGCTCTCTACGAAGAAACCCTACGACTCGGCCTCGACGGAAACTGAAGTTCAAGATGACACGATGGAAGAGAACGGTCCACCCCCTGGAGATCCCCCCGACAAGAATAATTCTTGGGCTGGGAGAGTGGCTAGAGGAGGGAGAGGAGGAATGTCGATTCCTGAATTGGAATTGGATGAGGAATCCGTGGCGTCGCAAATCCAGTTTTCCTACCCTAATGGCTTGGATGGGGAAACAGAAGTTGTCATTGGAGATGAAGTGATTGAACCTATGACAGGGTTATGGAAGCAATGCATTGTCGTCAAAGTTCTCGGAAAAACTGTAGCCTTGCCGATTCTGGAAAACAAGCTCAGAGAGACTTGGAAACCAAAGGGGAAGATGAATGCCATTGATTTACCAATAAATTTTTTCTTGATTCGTTTTGAATCGAAGGATGATTACTTGAAAGCTCTCACGGGAGGCCCTTGGAAGATTTTTGGGAGCTACCTTCTCGTCCAAGATTGGTCTCCGGATTTTGACCCTTCGGTAGATAATATTGATACCACGCCGGTATGGATCAGAATAGCCAATATTCCTATGATATACTATCACCGTACCATATTAATGGGAATAGCTGCGGAGATAGGGAAACCTCTCAAGGTTGATATGACGACACTGAACTTTGAACGAGGCAGATTTGTGAGAGTCTGCGTTGAAGTGAATATCAAGAAGCCTCTGAAAGGTTCTGTATCAGTGAATGGAATCAGATACTTCGTTACTTTTGAAGGTTTGCATCCTATATGTGGACAGTGTGGTATCTATGGGCATGAGATTGCTAATTGCCCTAAGAAAGTTGTTTCCCCGGTTGTTCAGAATCAGAATGTGGAGCAGCAGAACAAGCAACCTGAGGAGAAAACGGCTGATAATAATGAAGCTCCGGCGAAGAATTATCCGGCGACGGCAGGTACGAGCACAGGGGGAAAATGGCCGGGCCATCAATGGGTTCAGGTTATCCGAAAAGGAAAGCCAAAAACCCGTGAAGATCCGCTAGAGAAAAATAAGGTAATTGTTAGGGAAAAATCTTCAGAGATTATTCTTTCTAACAGATTCGGTGGAATTGAAGACACTAATATGGAAATGATTGCTTCGTCGAAGGATATTATGGGAAAATCTGTGACGATGATTGAGGCAGTCAAAGATACGAAGCTGGCTGGGCAAACGAGAGGGCAAGAAAGTGAGAATCAGCAGACAGCTAGGCCCACCCAAATGACTAATTCTGATATGGTTCTCTTTGTTGCGGGTGATGGAGGGACCGCCAAATCCAAACACTCTAAAACTGGACCTTCGCTCAAGGCCCAATTTAGTGGTTTGGACAAAGTTGATCTTGGGCTGAAAGCTACGGGAAAGAGGCTCAGGGTCGATGATAAGAATATGGGACGAGAAGGGGGAATTTTCTCCTCGCCTAGTCCGCAAAGTTTTAGCCTGAGTGATATTAGTAACATACAGGGGTCGAACAGAGAAAGTGGCACTTTGCAGCAGAAGATGAATGTTGATCAACAGAATATTGCTGAGACATTTGATCAGATTTATAAGGAGAATGCGCAAAATGCGTAGCTCTTTGCCCCGACATTTCTTTCTTGCCTATTGATGTTTAAGATGAATTGTATTCTATGGAATTGTCGGGGGGCTAATAAACCCAACTTTAGAAGATCGATTTGTTACTTACTGAAGAGAAACGTCACTGATGTGTTAGCTCTTTTCGAAACACACGCAGCTGGTACTAATGCAGATAAGATTTGCAGAAATCTGGGTTTTACTGGTTGCTTCCGGGTTGAAGCAGTTGGTCAAAGAGGAGGTATTTGGCTCCTTTGGAAGGAGGAGAATGTGAAAGTTGCGATTTTGGGGTCGTCTACGCAATTTATTCACGCCAAGGTGGGGGAAGGTAGTGATGGCTATAATCTTATCACTGTTTACGCAGCTCCGACTCCTAGCAGAAGAAGTTCCCTTTGGAACGAGCTCACTGTTGTCATTGATAATATGGATGGCCCTTGTTTTATAGGAGGAGATTTCAATACCATCGTTCGGTTAGATGAAAGAACGGGTGGTAATGGGCGTCTCTCCCAAGACTCAATGACATTTAGCAACTGGATTCGTAACTCCGCACTTATTGACTTGGGTTTCAAAGGCAATAGATGTACTTGGAGTCACGGGAGATCTGCTGAAAACAGGGTGTATAAGAGACTGGACAGAATCTTTTGTTGCGCTCAGAGCCGCTTCAAATGGCAGGAAGCTGGGGTTACGCATCTTCCTTTCATGTCTTCGGATCACGCGCCCCTTTACCTCCAGCTGCAACAGAACAGAACGGTTAATCCCTCAAGACGCCCTTTTATATTCGAGGCTGCTTGGCTTCTACACGAGAACTTTAAGGAATTACTTAGAGCGTCTTGGAATCCGAATTTAACCACCATGGAGGCTCTGGTTAATCTTAAGAATAATCTGAAGAAGTGGAATAGAAAAGTGTTTGGGGATATTCATGATAAGAAATCGAGAACCGTGAATACTCTGCAGATCATTCAGGAGATGCTTCAGAATAACCCGACTGACCCGCTTACTGCTCAAGAGGAGGTTCTGAAAGGTGAGCTTGAAACTGTTCTTGCCCAAGAAGAAACGTTGTGGCTGCAAAAATCACGTGAGAAATGGGTTGTTGAGGGTGACAGAAATACATCTTTTTTCCATCTCAGCACTTTTATCAGGCGACGCAGAAACAGAATTGATTTGCTGAAGAATGACGATGACATCTGGGTCTCTGAACCACAGGAGCTAGAAAATCTTGCTCTTGACTATTATAAGAAACTCTTCTCTATTGATGAGCATGCCCTGATGGGAAGAGCTCTTCCGAGGGAAGGCTTTCCTGCTCTTAGTACTGAAGAGACCTTTAATCTGATGAAACAGGTGTCTGGGGCTGAGATTGAACAGGCAGTGAGAAGCATGGGGGCCCTTAAAGCTCCCGGACCGGATGGTTTTCAACCTGTCTTCTACCAGAAGTGTTGGGATATTGTCGGAAACTCTGTTATCAGCTTTGTGCAGATGTTCTTCATTCTGAACAGGTTACCACCAACTATGAATGATGCCTTTCTTGTTTTAATAGCCAAGGTTGCGAAACAGGAGAGAATGTCGCAATTTCGGCCTATAAGCCTTTGCAATGTTCTGTTTAAGACTATAACTAAAACCATGGTTAATCGTCTTAAGAAAGTGATTGGGAAGTTGATTGGCCCGGCTCAATGCAGTTTTATCCCGGGGCGTCTCGCCGCTGATAATATATTTATTGTGCAGGAAGTTGTTCATTCTATGAGGAGAAAAAAGGGAAAATGAGGCTGGATGCTGTTGAAACTTGATTTAGAGAAGGCTTACGACAGAATCAGATGGGACTTTCTTGAAGATAGCTTGATTGTTGCTGGCCTTCCTATGGAAATGGTGAAATGGATTATGATCTGTGTTGAATCCCCTGGAATGAGAATCTTGTGGAACGGAGATATTACAGATGAATTTACTCCGAAGAGAGGGTTAAGACAAGGAGACCCATTATCTCCGTACCTTTTCGTTCTCTGCATGGAGAGGCTTTGCCATATGATTAATCAGGTTGTTGACGAAAAACGGTGGAAACCCATCAAACTCTCTCGAGCTGGACCTATGCTTTCCCACGTTTGTTTCGCTAACGACCTTATTCTGCTTTCTGAGGCCTCTCTCAACCAGATCCGGGTCATCCGAAAAATCCTGACCGACTTCTGCAATGCTTCTGGTCAGAGAGTTAGCCTTGAAAAATCCAAAATATACTTTTCGGCCAATGTTGATCGTGATACAAAACAGGAAATTAGTAGTGAAAGTGGCATTGAGTATACTTGTGATCTCGGTAAATACTTGGGCATGCCGATTTTGCAGAGAAAGTTCAATAAATCCACCTTCGGGGATACGCTTGATAGAGTTAATGGGAGATTAGCAGGATGGAAGGGTCGTACCTTGAGTCTCGCCGGTAGAATCACCTTAACTAAGTCGGTGCTCGCAGCTATACCTATTCATAATATGAGTACCGTTATGCTTCCGGCGAGCGTTCTGAAAGCAATGGAGAAGTGCTGCAGAAATTTTATTTGGGGGAGCAGCCCAGACAAGAGACGGATTCATCTAATCGCTTGGGATCGACTTTGTCGCCCCAAAGATGAGGGTGGAGTGGGTTTGAGAAAACCGAAGAATATGAATTTGGCTATGGTTGGGAAACTCGGCTGGAGACTCTTGAACGATGATAAAGTCTTTGGGCGAAGGTTCTCCGCAGCAAATACAAATTAGGTGATTACAGAAAGTTGGCTAATCTTAAGACCAAACCGGGGTCTTCCAGAGTCTGGAGGGGTATTGTTGCGGGTCTAAGCGAGGTAGTGAGTAAGGGCATGGCTTGGATTCCGGGAAACGGTCGTAACATCTCTTTTTGGTACGATAAATGGCTCTTTTCTGAACCGTTAAAGGAAAGGAGTTGCAACCCAGTTCCTCTGAATGCCTTGAATAACACTGTGGCCGATTACTGGATGCAGGGAGTGGGATGGGACCTCAACTCGGTTAGTACTCTGCTAAACAGTGATGATATTTTGCAACTGAGGGCAATGGCGTTAGAAGGATTGCCGAATTCGAGGGATAGGATTTCTTGGCTGGGATCTCCTAATGGAGATTTTACCGTTAAATCAGCTCACAGAATTATCACTAAGAATGAAAATTTGGGGCCTCAGTGGGTTTCTTTCTACAATCAGATCTGGAAATTAGGAGTGCCTGAGAGACTCAAAATCTTCCTTTGGCTGACTGCTAATCAGAAATTGCTTACCAATTGTGACAGAAAACGTAGACGACTTACCGAGAATGACACTTGCGGGATTTGCGGGATTGAGGCTGAGAATATTACCCATGTTCTGAGAGACTGTTCGGCCATCAACGCAATCTGGAGAAGAATCGTTCCGCCGGAGAAAGAAAACGAGTTCTTCACTGCGCCGCTTCTCCAATGGATGTTCAGTAACTTGTGTGAGAAAGAGAGGGAGGGAGTGCTCAGCTGGGCAACGCTGTTCACTGTGGTCGTTTGGAGCAGCTGGAGATGGAGAAACCAGCAATTGTTTGATGGGCCCCAACCGGATAGAGACAAATTGGGCTTTGTCCTTAAAACAACCCATGAGTATTGGACGGCTTATGTGAATTCAAGTGAAACCCAGTGCAGAAAACATAAGGAGCTGAAAAATATTGCTTGGTCCAAGCCTAATGAAGAATGGGTCAAAGTTAATACCGACGGTGCCTCTCAAGGGAATCCCTGAAAAGCTGCGGTTGGGGGTGTGATTCGGGGTCACCGGGGAAACTGGAAAGGGAGTTTCGCGTTAAATATTGGAAATTGCACGGCTCCTATGGCGGAACTTTGGGGAGTTTACTATGGACATCATATTGCTTGGGAACTGGGCTACAAGTCAATCATTCTAGAAGTCGACTCTGAGCTGGTTGTGGGTTGGATCAACAAAGGGGTGTCTGAGGCGCATCCTCTTTCTTTCCTGGTGCACATGTGCCATGGCTTTACTTCACGGGACTGGAATGTCCAGGTTACTCACGTGCATAGGGAGGTCAATCGTCTTGCCGAGGGATTGGCAAACTATGTCCATAGTTTAGATTTTGGTTTTCATTTCTTTATGAATATTCCGAACTGTCTAGTTTCTATTTTGATGGATGATGTGCGGGGCTTGACTACCCCCGCTTAACGGAAAATTAGCCTCTTTTTTCTTTATTAATAAAATGTCTGAGAGTGCCGCCTCTCTTTCCACCAAAAAAAAAAGATAAAATTATGATGATTTTCGATAATAAAAATTAAGTCAAGCTCTATATATAACTTTCATTAAATAAAATATATTTTTATAAATATTATTTAAAAGTAAAAAGTTAAACTTAATTTTCTTATTTGATAAAAGTTAACTTATTTTTGGACGTATTAAAAACAAATTTTTTAAACAACTAATATGAAATTTTTCGTGGCTTGGTACGGGTGACTGCGCTAATGTATGTTCATTTGTGAACCGTGATTATACCCGATATAGATATGGGAAGGAAGACCGATCCCTCTATCCAAACACAAAGGACAAATATAAATTTATAAATACATATATATAATCAAGTGCAGCAAAGATATTTCACGTTCACTGTAAATATTCATATCACGGGCTGCATAGTTATTTGGACTTTTTATCCACTAGATTTCTATTACTTACAAATCCAAAAAAAAAATTAAGCCGAATCTCAATCATTCAACACTTGCCTTCTTTTTTTCCCATTTTTAAACTTCACCTTGGTACAGAAAAAAAGGCCTAAGAAACGCAACATGACAACCTTTCTTTCTTTCTTTTTTGATGAAAACATGACAACCTTTCCAGTCTTCAAACAATGGCATGTATAAATAGTTTTGTACTGCAGCATTGGTACACGGCATTCATCATAAATACGGATTTATATTAAAATTTTCTAAGTTTAGGAGGAAAAAAAGGAATTGGTTCGTCCACAAACCAACTCATTTCGTTGGTCACAGACCCATTTTTTTAGGGTCCCCCTATCTGGACGCCATTTTTCTGCTATTTGGACGCGTTTTTGCACGGCTAACTTAGCCGCCTAATTCTTGCACGCCTAACATAAGCGAGCAAGGGTAAAACCGTCAGAATTGGAAAATATACTACAGAAAATGATTAAGCGTGCAATTAGAACGCTTATGTTAAGCGTGCAATTGATGGCAGGCCTCTGTATGTGTGCCTGACCCATATAATGCGCAAAACATAAGCGTGCAATTAGCACGCTTAACATAAGCGTGCAATTTATGTTAAGCGTGCAATTGATGGCAGGCCTCTGTATGTGGGCCTGACCCGTATTATGCGCAAAATATAAGCGTGCAATTAGTGCGCTTATTTTAAGCGTGCAATTGATTTTAGGTCTTCTCCCCCGCTCATTCCCAGTCGGGTGCACTGAAGTTCTTCCGATTTCGCAAAGTTGTTGGAGTTGTTGTTTCCGATTTCCGGTCGTTTTTCTTCCAATCTCCGTCCACATTTCAAAGCGTGCGATTTCCGGTCATTCCCAGTCGCAAAGCGTGCAATTTCTGGTGACTGCTATGTCGGGTGGAGCTCATGGCGGTGGAGAGGAGTTGGGTTTGCAGGTGGAGATTACAGAGGATGGTTTTAGGGTGGGGGAAGTTAGAGTAGAGGTGGCCCCTGATTCTGCTGGTGTCGGGATGGTGGCCCCTGATTCTGCTGGTGTCGGGATGGTGGCCCCTGATTCTGCTGGTGTCGGGATGGTGGCCGAATCAGGACAGGCGGATGAGATTTCGGAGTCGATCGGGACATCGTCGGAACCAGCAGGCGAACGTGAAGGTGCAGGTATGTTAATGGTTGATTTGATATTCTTGTATATGAGAATAATGATACAAAGGAATTGCGTATTGTGTGTAAATGTTTAGTATATGTAGATATCTGTTTTGTTTTTATTAGACAACAAGATATATGTTTGCAAATTTGTTTGTTGGCCACTATTTGTTTCCTATTTTCATTCAAAATATATGTAGTACTGTATATAGTTATAAAATGAAGAATGATTTATGCAAGAACTCTATTTCTGGTTTAGATCAAGAGTCATATATGGAATGGAAACTTGACAAATCTTCCCCTCTTATTTTCATCCCAAATTTGACAACATGTTCTCTAACTAGTTTTAATAGAGAATGATGGAAATTGTTTGGTCTGGATGTAAATTGAATAGATTCGGGTTATTTCGATGGTGTAGGGCTTTCTTCGACAATGGTGTTAACAGAGGCTACAGATCAATTGCAATTTGTTGGTGGCGCTAGAAAACGGGCAACCCGATCGACTATCGCTCAGGACGTGAATGCCGACGTGACTCCATCACCCGTAGGCATCTTCCAGGTATGTAATCTGAATTCGCTTTAATGATATAAAAAAAACCGTCTTAATTACATATAATGTCTTTATAGAATATTAGATTATAATAAGTTCTATTTGTTTTGTTTTGCATTATTGGATATTATGATATGTTATAAAATTAGAATATTATAATTTATTAGAAATTCTAAATCCCTAAATTATGATATTATGATATGTTTTGTTTTGCATTATTGGAATATTATGATATGTTATAAAAGGAATATCGAAATAAAATTAATAATTTAGGCGGTACGAAACGCTGTGGGAGACTCTGCTGGGTTTACTTTTCCAGCTCCTGTAGCAGAAAGGCGTCCTCCGGCTGTAACGGTCATTAGCGATAACGATCGCACGAGATCCACTTCAGTAGGAGCACAAATAGAGGCAGCTGCACAGACACCAGTTATTGAGCCGACCACTGCACAAACGTCAAATTCTGAGCCAGCGGCTACTAGGCATACGCCGGATAGAGCTCCTCCTCGGAGAGGCGTTTCAGCTGCTGTACGTAGTAGGGTTGCAGCTAATGCACGTAGTACACCTGCAGCTAATGCAGGTAGTACACCTGCAGCTACTTTACAAGCAGATTTGTTTGGGGAAGATCAAGGCCAGGGTGACAACATGCCGGACGTCTCGTCTGGTGATGAGATGGACGTTGACGTTGACGTGGAGGCGGAGTTGCAACGTGAAGATGCAACTCCTATACAGGGACGATTCGCTGTACAGTATACTCCGATCGTACGTGTTGATCAGATCGCACAGACACAGGATGATCCGGTTTTAGAGACACATGATTTGGCGATGGATGACAGTATGCCATCACCGTCCACTTATATTTGTGATGAGCGCCCCTCACCTGTTTCGACACCTCCCCATTCACCTCATCGAGTAGCGACACCTCCCCATTCACCTCTTCGACATCCGACCGATGGTGTCCCCCCTCCTCCACCTCCAGCAAATGATGCAGTTTTTTCGGGACCTAGTACATGGTACCCAGACGGAGGTCCTCGCTATGGTCTCATCCTTACCTCATATCAGACACACATTGCCAGAGCTATATGGGACGACACCCCTCGAGATGTCCCTCCTCTTGATATTCAGCCTCTACTCCCTCCTCTTCCTGTTCGCAGATATAGGAGAACTCGAGCTCAGATGGAAGCTGATGAGGCTGCTGCTCAGGCTGCTGCTGAAGCTACTGCTGAAGTTGTTGCTCAGCTTGCTGCTGAGGTTGTTGGTTCTCCTGTTGAGGCTGCTCCTGCTGCACGTCCAGATTTGGTAAATGAGCCCCATGATTTTACTAAAGATAAAGTTATATTTTTATTTTTCATAACTAAATAAATTTTGTGATTTTGCAGACGCGTAAGGTTCTTAAGATCTACACACATGCTGGCTACACCAGTCCGTACGAGCGGTATATTAGACACGAGCCTGGTTCATGGTTCGAGATAGCACAGCGTAGTGCTCTTACGCATCTTCGAATTCTAGGCACGGGAGCAGTTGATTGTGTATTGATTTCAGCCTTTGCAGAGAGATGGTACCCCGAAACTAACTCATTCCATTTTCCATGGGGCGAGATGACCATTACCCTTCACGATGTTCTCGAGATTCTAAGTCTACCTATAGACGGGAGGAGTTGTACTTTACCACCGAGTGTGACTGAAAATAGGGTGAGAGATACGATAGCTACAGTGCTTGAGGTGGATAGGAAAAGAGTGAACAACTGGATTACGGGAGGCGGTATTCCTATGAAGTTAGTTGCAGATGCGATGGAGGCGATGATGAAAGCAGAGCAGAGGGACGAGGAGTTGGTCGCGTCATTGTATTTGTGGTATCTTCTCGCCACGACAGTGTTGGTGGACAAGTCGACCAACAAGCTCAAGCACTGGATACTAGGTCTTGTTTTGGATCACTCGTGTACAGACAATATCGCTTGGGGAGCTGGCGTCTTGACGCACCTGTATCGGAACTTAGGACAAGCGTCTCGACGAAATGCGATGACCATGGCTAGCTGTGGAATATTGTTGAGGGTAAGTCAATGTAGTTTGATTATTTAATTTAAAAGAAACGCTATTAGTTTCTTTTTTAATTTGTGTTGTTTGTTCGTATTCTACAGTCATGGATATGGGCTTATTTTCCCCATTTCCGTGGACACTACATCATGGACCCTGCTGCCCAGCTTTCTGATGCTAGAGCTATTAGGGATGGACAAGAGGTCCCACAAGGCAAGAATGCCGAGCGTTTGATCTGCATACGCCGCTTGCTTGACAAGATTAGATACGAGGAGGTAAAATGTTTTGTTCACTATTTCATTTTCATTTGTAATTACATTATCCATCTCATAACTTCTTTCTTTTTGTATCACAGATTCAGTGGTTCCCTTTTGCTAGGGTCGACTTCCGTAGACCGGAGTATGCATCATCTCTTTTCAGAGGCATCTTACGTCTCATGCCTATTCAGGAGCCGTACCACCCGGACCATTGTCTTCGACAATTCGGCCATGTACAAATGATCCCAGAGGATCTACCACTACATCCTAGCAGGGTGACTCGATTGAACAACCTCAGCCACTACAACGTGGAATTTGCAGAGTCGATGTTAGGGGCGTGGGATGAAGTGCCTAGGCCGTTGTTTCAGATTCAGCAGCCGAGAGCCTCCTACTTCTGGGCAGTTACCGAGGACTATTTAGATTGGTTGGATGACTACTCCCATGTGTTAGTGGATCCAACATCTATTAGGCAGGATCGACCAACTGGCCCTATCCGTCCCACTCCATCTGTTGACACACTTGCGGTATGTTTAAATAGTTTATTTCTTGATTATCATTATTTTTGTTGATATATATCATCTCTAATATAATAACATTATGAATGCAGCGGAACCAGATGGTAGCGGCTGAGATTCGAGGTTATTTAGAGAGGTCGATGGATGTGGTTGTTACCCAGGAGCAGATTGATGATATGATGAGGCGTCTGCTTAATATGTTAGTAGACGAGCATATTCCGATGGCTCCTCCTCCTCCACGTGCATCTCAGAGGTTGTTTCCAGATTCTGTATTTGAGCGAGGTCAGGGTAGCGGTAGTCGGGGTGGTGGGGACAATGACGCTTCCGGTAGTCAGGGTGGTGGGGACGGTGAGGGTAGCGATGCACGACTAAGTTAGGAAGTACTATCACGTGGTATTTTGGATTATCGTTTGCATTTTGTATTATCGTTTGCATTTTGTATTATCGTTTGCATTTTGGATTATCGTTTGCATTTTGTATTATCGTTTGCATTTTGTATTATCGTTTGCATTTTGGATTATCGTTTGCATTTTGTATTATCGTTTGCATTTTGTATTATCGTTTTATGTGGGCTTTAATTTATGTGTATACAATGAAACACCAGCTGCATCTAGCTTCTGATTTTTCTCTTGTTCATCCCTAAAAAAGAATTAAGTTGTGTACATATTCAGAAACGAAGAAATAAAATATAAGATGTCATCTATCTTTGAGTCATGTGCAAATCAAAGGCTCTCTCAGTTACTTTTACAACTGCATCAAAACAAACAATCAAGAGATGTTCTCTAACCAAAGAGTTCCTTCTTAGGTGACACATTTCAGATCTACATGAACTTCAAAATAAAACCAAGCAGAAGAAGAAATCAGTAGAGTGGTCAAATCTAGGAAACTTCAGAATAAAACCAAGCTTCATTCATCTTTAAAATGTCACGCCTCTCCCACCTCTGATTACACATTACACATCACACATTCATCACTAGGAAACTTCAGTTAGAGACTATGCTGACTAACAACACACTTAACATGGTCTACATCACACATTCAAAGGAAAATACATTACACATTACACATAGCGACAGTTGCTCCAATCTGAGGCATCTTTAACAAGCTTCGTACCGCACAACTGCAAATAAGGAAATAACATAAGTGAGCAAACGAGATATATGTTGAATAACTGCTTCAGGGAATGTGGTAAAGGGAATGAGGGTAATATCGAATTACAGGCAGCTCAGGCATTTAAACTATTCCTTCAGTTCAAACAATTGACAGGCATACATTGCTCAAAGATGGGCATTACCTCAAAAAACCTTACACAACCAATTACACTATGCAAAGAAAAACGAAAACTGAGAACACCTAGTCTACCAATGATCTTATTATGAGTCTTAGCCTTCTAGCATATCCAAGCACAAATATATGAAGAAATTTAACAATGGGAAACACATCACTTCACTATCTAAAATTTAACAATGTCCATCCATTCATTAAATCCTTGTTGTGATATCAAAATAATCTAACCCCACTCATCATGAATCGAAAGATAAAGAGTTTTTTAACATTGCTGCTTATAATCATCAAAACCTGGAAGGAGGAAGAAACTGAACAAAATAATCATCAAAACACATCACTTCATTCAAAACCTAATTGAAGAACTGAGCAAAAAAAGAAAGAAGAAACCCCACTCATCATGAATCGAAAGATAAAGAGTTTTTTAACATTGCTGCTTATAATCATCAAAACCTGGAAGGAGGAAGAAACTGAACAAAATAATCATCAAAACACATCACTTCATTCAAAACCTAATTGAAGAACTGAGCAAAAAAAGAAAGAAGAAACTGAACCACCAAGAGCTTACTTCTGCGAGTTCGTTTCTTGTAGAGAATGCGGTAGCCACAGTGACAGCACTTAAATACATCATCATGCTTAATTTCTTGCTCTTTACCACAATCTGTTCACCAAAAAAATGCAGCCCAAACTTGAATCAAAACCACAGAGGGAGCTGATACACGGATCCATGGCGAACTTACCTTCACAGATGTAAAGAACAGGCTTAGGCTGTGGATCCATGGCGACGAAGGAGGAAGACTGGAAGGAGGAAGACTGGAAGACTGGAAGAGCTGTGAGAGAGGAAATAGGAGGAAGACTCGAAGGAGGAAGACTGGAAGAGTGCACGCCAAAACCACTTTAGGGTTGAATGTTGCGGACAGAAGCTGCCTCTTTTAGGGTTGAGAATGGAGATAGGAGGAAGACTGGAAGAGTGCACGCCAAAAGTAGGCGCGAGCTGATACACGGATCTCCGTTCTTATTCGTTGATTAAAAAGAGGATGGACGGTTGAGATTAAGGCTGAGATTAAGGGTTATACATTTTTGGTTAAATTAAGGTAAGTTTTAGATTTCAAATAACAAAAATGTAACGTTTTTTGGTTAAATTTAAGTTTTAGTTTTCAATTGTAAAACATAAGTTTCAATTGAAACGTTTCAATTGTAAATAAACGCAACTTTGAATGTTAGTAATAAACGCAACTTTGAATGTTAGTAATAAACGCAACTTTGATTAATATAACATTGGTTTTGATTTCATAAGTTTTGATTTCAAAGTTAGTAATATTCAAATGCCTATTCAAACTAATGTTCAAGATAACATTGGTTTTGATATCATTAAGTTAGTAATATTCAAAGTTAGTAATATTTCAAATTTAGTAATATTTCAAAGTTAGTAATATTCAAACTAATGTTCAAGATAACATTGGTTTTGATATCATTAAGTTAGTAATATTCAAAGTTAGTAATATTTCAAACTTAGTAATATTTCAAAGTTAGTAATATTCAAACTAATGTTCAAGATAACATTGGTTTTGATATCATTAAGTTAGTAATATTCAAAGTTAGTAATATTTCAAACTTAGTAATATTTCAAAGTTAGTAATATTCAAACTAATGTTCAAGATAACATTGGTTTTGATATCATTAAGTTAGTAATATTCAAAGTTAGTAATATTTCAAACTTAGTAATATTTCAAACTTAGTAATATTCAAACTAATGTTCAAGATAACATTGGTTTTGATATCATTAAGTTAGTAATATTCAAAGTTAGTAATATTTCAAACTTAGTAATATTTCAAAGTTAGTAATATTCAAACTAATGTTCAAGATAACATTGGTTTTGATATCATTAAGTTAGTAATATTCAAAGTTAGTAATATTTCAAACTTAGTAATATTTCAAAGTTAGTAATATTCAAACTAATGTTCAAGATAACATTGGTTTTGATATCATTAAGTTAGTAATATTCAAAGTTAGTAATATTTCAAACTTAGTAATATTTCAAAGTTAGTAATATTCAAACTAATGTTCAAGATAACATTGGTTTTGATATCATTAAGTTAGTAATATTCAAACTTAGTAATATTTCAAACTTAGTAATATTTCAAAGCTAGTAATATTCAAACTAATGTTCAAGATAACATTGGTTTTGATATCATTAAGTTAGTAATATTCAAAGTTAGTAATATTTCAAACTTAGTAATATTTCAAACTTAGTAATATTTCAAACTTAGTAATATTTCAAAGTTAGTAATATTCAAACTAATGTTCAAGATAACATTGGTTTTGATATCATTAAGTTAGTAATATTTCAAACTTAGTAATATTTCAAAGTTAGTAATATAACATTGGTTTTGATTGAAACTAATCAATGTTACGAGATAGTAACTTTCATTTCAACCCCTTTTATCCGGTATCCTACATCGACTAACCTATAATGTCTTTCATTTCAACATTTCAACATTAAAACTTTCCATTTGCACGTCTATAGTAGGCGTTCTATACCCTAAACCCTTCAACTCGTTTGTATCCCGATGTGGCACGCCTAAAATAGGCGCTCAATACCCTAAACCCTACGTCTACATTAGCCGTGCATCACTAAACCCTTCAACTCGTTTGTATCCCGATGTGGCACGCCTAAAGTAGGCGCTCCATACCCCAAAACCCTACGTCTAAATTAGCCGTGCATCACATAGTGTTTTCCAGACTTCAAAACTAGGGTTTGCGCCGCTTTCGACTTCATTTCCTTCTCTTCCAGCCTCCTCATCTCGTCATCTCCTCCTCATCTCCTCATCTCCTCATGTCCTCCTCTCCTCCTCATCTCCTCATCTCCTCCCAAGTTTGCTCATGAAGACAGAAGGTTTCACTTCCAGACGTTTGTTCAGCCGAAACTACTTCATTCAAAACGGACGGAGGAGCAGTCCTCTGCGAGTCAACTTCCCACGACGACGCACCACTCCGAGCGCTACTACATCGACTCCGAGCGCTACTGCAGCTCAACTTCCCACGACGACGCACCACTCCGAGTAATGTTTTCTCCTTCACAATGTGAATATTTTAGCTGATATTAAGCCTACAACTCCTTGCTTATTTCTCAAGGGAAAAATTTCATAAACCACTCATTTGTTGGTGTTAATGTTTTATACTGTTATTGATGAGTAGAGATTTTCTTGTACTGGTGAGTTCGATTTTCTGTTGTTGTTGTTGGTGGTGAGTTCGATTTTCATGTACTAGTTGGTGGAATTGCATTTTTTTTTGGCGTTCCTGCATTCTTGCCAAATTGTGCATCAAGGTTTATTCAAAATTGGAATGTGTTAGGGATTTTGATATTGAAATGATTATTTGTCCGATTCATATCTTCCTCTCCTTCCTGCTAGGTTTTACATAAACCTCAAATAGAGGTTCACAGAGACACAGACTAGAAATTTTGATAGATTAGGGTTTGGAGAAATCATGGTGCTATGCTATGCTATCATTTCCATTATGAATCTTGAAAAGTATAATTTATTTACTCAATTCTACATGTTTTCTCCCTTTCTTTTGCTGATACTGTATACCTTTAGCTGCATTTGTGCAGCAACTAAATTTCTGCAGATTATGATGTTTTAGCTGCATTTGTGCAGCAACTAAATTTTAGTTTCTGCAGATTATGATGCTTCTTTTGTTGTTTGATAGCTCGTCGCCTGACTCCCTCTCATCATTCGACAACGATGAGGACATCCCCATGATCGAGCATCAATGTCATTGTCATGAACAAGTACAGACGTTTACAATGGACGGTAGGGACCCTGCCAACTATGGGAGGCGCTTCTATGGTTGCCGCCGCTTTAGGCTCGACCCCGGAGCATGTACTTTCATCCAGTGGTATGACCCCCAGTATTGTATGAAAACTGGTAAGCTTATTAAAAAGCTGGTCGTGCAGCATGAGAAGCTGAAGGAAGACTACAGGCAATTGGAAAAACATGAGAAGTGGCTCCATAAAAATTATCAAAACATGTCGAGGAAATTGAAGGCCTTAGCTTTGGAAGTTATTGGTATTGCCTGAATTTGAAGTTTCACCTGTTTTTCTGAATTATGGTTTGTGGTTTAATGTACTGGTTTGAAGACTTTAAGTTTGTGTTGTAATCGACTATCTTAATGTTTGTTCTGAATTATGGTTTGCATAATTTCTATCTACAAATGTATAGTGAGGCCATGCATAAAGATCACTGAAAGCGCTTAATGTTTGCACATGGAATGAAATCAAGGACCCAAATCCATACATGATAAAACCTAGATATAGTAATCTGGATTCTCCCCAAATTGTCTGCGACATTCTTTAAACTCCATCAATCTCTGTGCAAAGAGTGTTTCCCACCATAGGATTCTTGGATCACAATGTCTTCTCCAAGCATCTGTAATGGGTGGTAATGGAGCGACATCAGTGAGCGACACCTATAAAATTACAAACGCATATATATGTAATTAGAATAAAAAAATAAACGGGTACATTTAAGCTATAACGTAAAAGACGCCTCATTACCGGGATCCAATGGTTCTTAGCCCCTACGAGTGCTACAGTAACAATTTGTGACGGAGGAGCTAGGTCTATCTGTCCATGCGGCCTTATAGGTAAGCACATCAAAGAATACGAAGATAAGACGACGACCGCAGCGTTGTACAAAGTGGCAAACACTAAACCCATAAATGGCATGTCAAGCCAATAACGTCGCTCGCAAGGGGACCTGACATAGCTAATTTGAAGCATTAGATCATCCCATGTCCCTTCTCGGGTTTGTGCTCGTATCGGCTCCCAATACGATCGGTTGACACGCAACTCCGCTGCCATCTCGCTACGAATCAACGGGTAGCTACCCTCACTCAATCCCTTGAGTATAGCTAATGACCGATATCCACAATGTCCGTCTGAACGCACATCTTGAGCTTGTCTAATATAACCATACCAGAAGTAGTCAATATTTTGCACCCCAAAGTCCACTCCACAATGAACCATGGATTCTTCAGGCAACTTCGAGGAAGCGTCTACTTCCACAACGTCGGTCTTCACGTACATCTGTTCAAATTGTGATTCAACTGGTTGGGAAGGCATATCTTCATCGCCAATCTCGTCAAAAGATACTTGCTTTCTAGAACGTCTAGGCTTCTTCGCCTTCTCTTTTTCCTTCTCTTTTTCCTTCTCCTTTGCCTTCGCCTCAGTTTGCAATAATTCTGCTCTTACGTGTTCATGATGACTCTTTTCTCTAGTCGGAGACTCATTTCCCTTGTTCTTCGAACCCGATGGTCTTCCCTTACCACGAATGTCTGGATCCTCGGTCGGCTCCATAAACGTACTATGTTCCGGATGCTCCAAGGCGACGTAAAGTTCACTCACTTGCCATAACGTGGCAATGCTCAAACTCCGATCTTCCACTTTAGCCCACATCTCGCGCAGTCTCAACTCTGGAAATGATATCTCAACATCGTCGTCAAGACACCCAAATTTTAGTGGCTCAAGTTCCCAATGAATTTCCTTCCAGAAGTCATGAACGGAATCTGGTGTGAGAGCGGTCTTCGTAAGGATGGCCTTAACAATATCGTGGACACAAGGCAGCCCAAGACATTCTCTCACCCAATAATCCTCGCAATGCTCCAAATACTGCTCCTTCATTATCCGATCGTACATGGCCAACAATAACACAAAACACCTATCTGAAACTCTACAAATGAGCCTTGAAAACACCATTTTTCCCACCTCTAGAAACCTCGGATCATTGAAGCACAATGGTGATTGGTTCAGTGAGTTGTTCATTGTGGCCCTTATCTGATCCACTTGAAAGACGATCGAACGGTGAATCCTAACAATCACTCTGTTAAAGCCGCCTCTAGTGGATGCAAGAATATCTTTCAACACACGATGCATCCCCTCAACTCTATCACAACGACAAATTTTATTAGTTTTTTACTAATACATAAAAAAATCAACTACACAATGTTCAAAAGATACCTGTTTGTAGTCCTCGTGCAGAAGTGAAGAGTGTGATCAGTCCAAGCTCTTACTATGTTTTCTTTGTAAGGAGTCAGCCATTGCCTCTCGACGTATCTAACAAGACCCTTCATCCGACATCTCCTTAATGCATTGAGCCTCTCCTCGTAAGTTTCAACGGTGGTTGAGCAAAATAATGTCCAACACTGGTTCACAAACCTATCCGCTTTCGCACTGTCTTTTATAACCTTGTCAGTATGTGCCTTGATATTGTTTTTAATATGCACCCAACACAATAGATGTTTTACAGAGACGTCTTGAAAAACATCTTTAATACCCTTGATTAAAGCAGTGTCACAATCGGTCATTATAGCAGTTGGCATCACTCCTAGCTCCTCAAACAAATTCCTAAGGCACCTCATAATGAATTGGTAATTGAAAAACTTCTCGTGTCGGGTGAATGCATATGCTATGTTGAACGTCTTATGAGTGCAGGTGAAACCCACGATCTCCACCAAAGGCATGCCATACCTATTCACACATGTATAAATAATAGTGGATTTATCTAACTAAAACGTGGAACATATAACTATAACTATAACGAGTTGTTATTAAAATGAATTACGTACCTATTTGTCTTGTATGTGGCGTCAATGATCACAACGTACGGAAACTTCTTCAATAGTCGTAGAGATTCATGGTGAGCAAAAAACAGTACTTCGACTTCATTCTTTTTGTCCACGTCCCGAAGAGGATAATAGATGTACCCGTTCTCTTTCAGAAAAACAAGTGACCATTGGGTAACGGTCAACTCTCCGCGATCCTCGTAATTAATTTTTTGCAAAAAATTCTCTACTTGTTTCATTGAAGTCATATTTCCTTCAAACTTCTTCTTCAACCCAGAAACGATGGTTTTCGGTGTCTTGCCTTCGTCACCCTCACTCCTAACCCATTTCTCCTCCTCCTCCGTCATTCGCCCAATGAATGCATTCCCATGAAGGCTAGTAAGCCTATGGTTGTGGGAGCCATACATAACATCCAAGACCCATTTGTGCGTAAGCTTATTGAACTCGTTTCTCATACGACACCCATGCAACTCGAATTTACAACCACACTTCTTTGTGTTACGCTCGCGTTTCCTTGGAGTTAGTAACTTAGATTTTGATTTACCAAATCTATCACATGTCAAAGTGACGGCGTACGGACTTGTGTGAGCTTTCACCAAAACAATCATCAATCCTTTTGCTATGTTCCTCGCCCATTCAACCATTTCGGCCAAACTATCCCACACTTGACATGTACGAAAACTATCTCCATAGTCTTCCCCCTCCTATTATAATGTAATATTTCATTAAGTATTTATACTACTACAAGGACGACCATAAACATGCATATATACAAAGTTCCATATATTTTGAACAATTTTTTTTAGTAACGTAAAATACTAACTTCTTTCCAATAATCCTAATCCTTACTACAACACAATTTTTTTTAGTAAGGTAAAATACTAACTTCTTTCTAACAATTTTTTGAACAAAATCCTTACTTCAAATCCTATGATCAATGAAGAATCTACTACAAATTAATGAATACTCAAACGATATTAAACCCAATACTAACCGTGAAGATTTCGTCGTTCGGATTACAAATGCTTGACATCCTTGGGTCGTCGGTTACTCCATCGCATTCTAACAAAGAAAGCCCTAACAAACTCATTTCCTCACTTTCATCATTAGGATAAGACATTATGAATGTGTATAGTGAATACAACTTCTTTTCTTGCTTATATAGACCACAATATAGCCGTTTATAGCCGTTTTTAAAAAAAACGGTCATATTTTCAAAATTGCACATTAGCACGCCTATGATAGACGTGCAGTAAAATTCATCTGATTTTGTGGAATTCTGCACATTACATCGCCTAAACTAGCCGTGCACAGTGCTCGGCTAAGTTAGCCGCACAAGAATCTTCATTTTTTTAATATATTCGCCGTAATATCTTTTTGTTAGAAAAACCATTTTCTTTTAGGTCGGCTCATATAGGCGTTCAAGTGATCGGCTAAGTTAGCCGCACAAGGATCTTCATTTTTTTAATATATTCGCCGTAATATTTATCTTTTTGTTACAAAAACCATTTTCTTTTAGGGCGGCTCATATAGGCGTGCAATTCTGTAGTATATTTTCCAATTCTGACGGTTTTACCCTTGCTCGCTTATGTTAGGCGTGCAAGAATTAGGCGGCTAAGTTAGCCGTGCAAAAACGCGTCCAAATAGCAGAAAAATAGCGTCCGTATAGGGGATCCTTTTTTTACCTTTTTTTCGCTCTGGGACGAATCTAGCTTTTTCTGTCTGTCCGTGACGAACCATCCTCCTTTTTCGTTGGTGGCCTTCTTTCCTCCGTGATGAACTTTTGCCTTAATTTAATCAGTAACAAACCTATCTTTGTTTTAAATAGCATTTTTTTAATCTGTAAACCCTAGCAATTTTGTTAAGTGGTAACAAACCCTGATATTTACTCCTCTACGTACTCCTGACGTGGAATCAAGCTTCTTCATGGGGAACTCAAAATAACACAAAAAGCAATAGGCCAAGTTAGAAAACGCAAAAATGGAAAGCTGTTTATGTTTAGGGATGTCGGCATTCACATTTTTTAGTGTACGTTTTTGCAGCCTTAGTCGTTAAATTATGTATTGATGCATAATTTCTGCTAATTAGTGGTATTGGATCGTAGTTTCAGTTGGGTCTTCAGAAGCTAATTAGAAGTAGGCCAATTTAAGCAGGTTATTGCATAGAGTAAAACGAGAATGAAGAGGGACAAGCCTATGTTTAACATTGCGTTTTAACTATTTTTAATCACATGCAGGATTTAGAAGAACGTACACTGGTTTCCTTCCTCTTTTGTTTGTACATGCAAGTTCATGCATGTGAATGTTAGATAATTATGAATAATAAATCCCATAGACTTGCTAGCTACTCTTTGTAGTAGTTTATAAAAGAAGGTGAAAACCCAACTCAACTACACACCCAATCAACAATGGGGAGTCATTCCTCCACCACAAGCACTCTGTTACTCCTGGTTAGCTTGTTAGCTCTTCACTTCACTTGCTCTTTTGCCTGTCCTGAATGCCCCTATAAACCACCTCCTAAGCCCGAGCCAGCATGTCCGCCACCAGGTCACCATCGTCACCATCCTTCTAAGCCAACTCACCCGCCAGCTGTCAAGCCCCCTCACCCTCCATATGTGAAACCACCTCATCCTCCAGCTGTGAAGCCACCTCACCCTCCATATGTGAAACCACCTCACCCTCCAGCTGTGAAGCCACCTCATCCGCCAACTGTGAAGCCACCTCATCCTCCATATGTGAAGCCACCTCATCCTCCATATGTGAAGCCACCTCATCCTCCATCTGTGAAGCCACCTCATCCGCCAACTGTGAAGCCACCTCATCCGCCAACTGTGAAGCCACCTCATCCGCCAACTGTGAAGCCACCTCATCCGCCAACTGTGAAGCCACCACCAACTGTCAAACCACCACCAACTGTCAAACCACCACCAACTGTCAAACCACCTCCAACTGTCAAACCACCTCCAACTGTCAAACCACCTCCAACTGTCAAGCCACCCACTTTACCACCGCCAGTTGTCACACCACCAGTACTTCCACCACCAACACTACCACCACCAACGCTACCACCACCAACTGTCAAACCACCACCAACGCTACCACCACCAGTCGTCACACCACCACCAGTCGTCACACCACCAATCCTACCACCACCAGTTATCACACCACCTCCTCCAACTGAAACCCCATGCCCACCACCACCACCACCACCATCGGTTCCATCTCCAGTGCCGGGAACATGCCCAATAGACACCCTTAAGCTGGACGCGTGTGTTGACCTATTAGGCGGCCTCATCCACATCGGAATAGGAAGCGCCGCTAAGGACAAGTGTTGTCCGGTCCTCGGAGGACTCGCCGGACTCGACGCTGCCGTCTGTCTTTGTACCGCCATTAAACTCAAGCTGCTCAATATTAGCCTTATTATTCCCATCGCTCTTGAGTTGCTCATTGACTGTGGCAAATCTGCTCCCCCTGGATTCCAGTGTTCCCTCTAATTATTCAGCTTTGTTTTGAGTCATTTCATGGAAATGATACTCCCACTGAATTGTACTGTATGAGTTTATGATTGTATTGCTTTTTATTTTGTGAGTTCAACTTCATATATTGTACTGATTAATGTGTCCGGTGTAAGACATACATGTACGTACGTACGTGTAGTTTTTTATTCGGTGTATATTTCCTATAAAAAGTCTAATTAGTTTAATAACATGAACCTTACCTGAATAGACTAACCTACGGAGTAATTGATTCGGATTTCGGAGGGACAGCAAAACAAATTAACCAATTTGTTCATATGTGGCTGAATGTCATTTTAAACTGCTAGCTAACTGATTTATCATAAAATAATAGACAAGAGTACCAAATAATTTTTCTTATCATAACTATCTCATACTAAAATATCCGTCAGAATAACAGAAAAAATATAGATCAAATCCTGCAAATACGAACATATTTTGGTTACCATTTAGCTAGTGTGGGATTTGATTCACCAAGGAGTAACAGAAATAAAGCTCGATTGTTTTCTATTGTTTTTTTGGTTTCTCACTCTAGTTCAGCGGTTAGGGGACTCCCCTACTAACCTTACATTTAGAGTTCGAGCTGCGTGGGTGGCTCTCCCAACAAACAATTTTTAACCTCCACCAAGTCTCGAACTCGATACCTCATGTTGGGTGGTTGGGGTCCCTTACCACCCGACCACATGCTTGTTGGTGATTGTTTTCTATTCTTCACATCAAAGAAGATCACCCATAACTATATTTTACCTTATACAATGGTCAGAAATCGAAAGATTCTCTTCGGCTGTGTTAAGATATTATATCAGATAATGTGTTAAGATAGTTTAATACAGTATAATTACGATTTTTCGTTTTTTTCATATTGTTCATTTGTTATTAACCGTTTCCCACCGAATTACCGATCAATAGATTAATTAGATTCTGTTTGGTAATCAATCAAACAGCAGTTTTCTTCAAGTCTGATTTTGATTATACAAATCTAAAACCTAATAACCCTACAAAACATTTAACTTTTACCCTACTAAATACTAATAACCGACCATATCTCAATAATCAACCATAAGAGTATATCTTAACAACTTTTAGTTAGATATCTTGCATCCGATGCTATAAATAGAGGCTCAATTCACCTCCATTTATTCATTCCACAATCAACGTAACGCATAAAGAAAGATGAAGACTTGGTTTGCAGTTTTGTTCTTGTGCTGCTTAGTGGCGTTTGCCGCTGCTAGGGAGATTTCGGAGCCAGAAGTGGCTCAGCCTACTATTGGTGGGTCTGATTGTGGTCCATTTGTTGCACCAGCTCTCTGTGACATTGTTGGTGTCTTCATCCCTTCTCCCGGTGCCGGAAGTGCTGGTGGGTCCGCTTGTGGTCCATGGATCCCCCCATTGTTCTGTGGCTTTCTTCATCCTCACCCTCCTCCTCCACCTGCACGTGATTAATTAGGTTTATTCATTAATTATTATAGTTAGTAATAAATTGGTGCAGTGTGTTGCACCAAGTTGAATCTGTTTTCTCATCGGTTATTCTCATGATCGATCTTTATTATGGAATATATCAACTATGCTATTTGATTCATTGATTTGCTTGGTTTCCACTCGTTTTAGCCAACTTGTACATATATGTCCAATAGTTCTAAAGTTTTTCTTATAAAAATATGTCATTTCGAAAGCAATTTGTTCATACTTTCTCCTTGATAAAGTAATACATACGGTTTGATTTGGAAATTTCAAATGCTTGGTTGTTAAGATCATGTATTTTCCAGTGGGTGTTTGGTTGTTCCAATTTTTATACACCCAGATTCAGGTATCTCTTTATGATAAGAGAACATATTGCAAATAACTTAAATACGGTAAAAAATTTAATGAAATGAAGATTTTTCTTCTTTTTTTGGGGTCAAAAATAAAGATTTTCTGCTAAAAGCTAGTAAAAACATACATACGGATTTATATAATTTCTTAAAATTTTAAAATACTACTATATATATTAATTTTCATCTTAATAATTGATATAATTAATATTTAGTTAGAAATGGATTAAACCGCCCTAAGCCACCAACTTTATTTAATTTTAACAACTCATAAAAACAACCAATTATTTATTTAATTTTAACAACTCATAAAAACAACCAATTAAATAATTAACCACCTATAGTCTTCATCAACATTTTTCATGAAAAAACTCTGTTATAGACTTACATGTGGAAAAAATAACTTTCAATATAGAACGAGTGGTTTGAGGTAATATCGTCTATATGTCCGGTGGTTTAATCTAATTAGATTTAGAGTAGTCAATCATATCAATTAAGTAGGATTCAATCATTCGGGTTCAAGTTGAGAACGTATAGGGTTAACAACACTATTTTTTATTTTTAATTAAAACAAAAAATATTTAAAAATAAATAAATATACTTAATAATAATATTAACATACTCTACTTTTGTTAATCAAGCGGCGTATGTTCTCGTGTTAGTATACAATCTAGATAAATTAGAAAGGTAAATTTATATTATAAAATTTATAAATTGATAAAATATTATCATTAGAGATATATAAATAACAAATAATAATATATATTAAAACAAGGGTGCGGTTCCGGTGAGAAAATTTTTTAAAATGAGAATGTGAGAACGGTATAATGTGCATCAAAATATACTTAAATGTGCATCAAATTTTTTTATGCACATCCTTTGAAAAAGTGACGCACATACAATTTTTACCTTAATGTTCTTCAGTTTCCCAATAAATATATTTACAAAAAATGTTCTTCAAATTTTGGATGTTTTTAAGTTTGTCAACGAATGTGCACCAAATTAGTACTAAATGTTCATCAATTTACTAATAATGTGCATCATTTTCACTTTTGTATTTTAAAATTTATTCTCACCCGACATTTTTGCCTTAAACAAAACTATAGAATATCATAGATAATTATACATATTTGTTTATAGGCAAAAGATCAAATGAGAAATTAATGTTAACATGAGAAATGAGAAGTAATCCTAGCAAGGGATTGACTTTGACCAGATGTTGACCGGTGTTGACTTTTTTATTTTTTGTAGGCAAAAAAATATTTTTTTTTAGGCCGGATTTTGTACTTACAAAATCAAGTGCTTCAAAATGCCTAAAATGTGTTACTATATTGTTGAAATGTGCTATGATATATTAAGCCAAAATTTGAACTTGCAAAGTATGTACTACCACAAGTGTTATGTGCTTCTATATTACTGCAATATGCTACGCTATTTGCCCATATGTGCGTCTATATGGCTAGCTGAACTGTGCTACGATATTGCATATATGTGCTTCTCTATGCTTGGTGAAATATGCTACACTTTTTGCCTAAATGTGCTACACTTTTTGCCTAAATGTGCTACACTTTTCACCTATATGTGATTTTCCTATCTGTCTTTCTCCATTCTAGGTGAAAGGTGCTACGGTTTTTCCTATATATGCTTCTCTATGCTAGGTGAAATGTGCTACGTTTTTTTCTAGATGTGCTTCTTTATTGTTGAAATATGCTACGCTTTTCGCTTATATGTGCTTCTTTATTGCTAGTTGAATTGTGCTACACTTTTGCCTATATATGCTTCTCTATAGCTGCAATGTGCTACACTTTTCGCCTATATAGGCTTCTCTATGGCTGAAATGTGCTACACTTTTCGCCTATATGTGCTTCGTTATGGCTGCAATGTGCTACACTTCTCACCTATACGTGCTTCTCTATAGCTAGCTGAAGTGTGCTACACTTTTTGCCTATATGTGCTTCTCTATGCTAGGTGAAATGTGTTACGCTTTTGCCTCGAAAAATATAGCACTTTTACTTACAAAGCATAGCACTTTTTCTTACAAACAATAGCACACAAAATTGGTAGAAAAAACATAGCACTTTTACTTACAAATCATAGCACAAAAAAAACTGAAACGGAAAAAGTCCGAAAAAAAAAACGATAGTCAACGGCCGGTCATCAGGTGGTCAACAGCCGGTCATCGGGTGGTCAACGGGTGGTCAACTCAAGGAGGGAGGAAGTAGGAGGAAGGAGCTTCCTCCTTGCTTCAAATTTTGGCCTAATATATCATAGCACATTTCAAACATTTTGAAGTACTTGATTTTGTAAGTACAATATCCGGCCTAAAAAAAATATTTTTTTGGCCTAAAAAAAAAAAGTCAACGGGGTGGTCAACTCCAAGGAAGGAGGAGGGAGGAGGGAGGAGCTTCCTCCTTCCTTCCTTCTTATTTCTCATCTTAAGTGGCATTTCTCATGGGATTTGGACCCTTGTTTATATTTCAATTTTTAATTATTTACTATTGCAATATTTGTTACTTTTTTATTTTATTTTTTTAGGGTATCTACTAAAAGATTAAAGTCAGCCCCTTCAAGGGCTCTAACTTTCAGCCACGTGGCAGCTTATTACAGGCCCAGAAAAAAAAATTCAACCCAAATTTGCAGCCTATTAACTATTTAACTATTTAACACGTGCATCTTACGCTGATTTTCTCCCCCACTCTCATAAACTGTCGTTTCTTCTCAACTCTCAACCTCCATCCTCAGCAGTTGCATTTCTCCCCCACTCTCCCCACTACTTCCACTCCTTCATAACCGCCTTCAACTGCCAAGTACACTCACTATTTAGTGCCTGTTCGGCAGATATATTTTTATACTTAATTTCAAAGAAAAATAAGCTAGCTTATGAAAACAATAAGCTAGGATTTCAAGCTTTTTGGAAAAATAAGCTAGCTTATTTTTTCCTTCCCGAACAGAGTATTAACCTCAAAATGCAGTCTGCTTTGAATCTTTTTTTCTCTCATTCATCTTCTTCTCTCATTCTCAAAACCCTAATTTTCTACCCAAATTACAGTAAAAAGGGCTTAGTTGTTGAGATTTACGAGGATATATTCACTGTTTATCAGAAACGGAACTCTGAGAAGAAGATCAATGAATTCGTCACAGGTTTGTCTCTCTAAAAAGGCTTGATATATTCACTGTTTATCAGGTGCTCTTCTAATTGCTTTGTTTTCTTCTAATTGTTCTTAGGATCAAATTTAATTTGATAAAGTTCGCTTCTTGGATCACGTGAACTTGAAGAGGTTTGCTGTTTCTCGTGGCTCTGTCTTGTGTATCATATGATTTTTGGGTTTATGTGCTGAAATTGATTGTGTGAGCGCCAGGGCTGTATTGTGCTTCTTCTTCTGAAAGTCTATACCTAATTTTAGGCTTCCATTCCTCATTAATTTCTTTAGTATAGATTGATTCCAAACAGAAATCTAGAATGGGAGAGGACCAATGTGAAATTAATCTTGGCTGCAAAGGATAACCTATGAGATAATTCAATGTTACTAGATTTGATGTGAAACAATGTTGTTGTGTTGTGTGCTTATATGTTATACCTCTTACCTGATTATATTTCTGTTTTGTTTGACAGCATATGATTTCTTAAACTCAAATCAAAAGTCCTTTAATTCATTGATCTTCTTCTCAGAGTTCCCTTTCATATGAACAACAACTTTTATCTGAACCTGGTAATCTCTTCTATACGGTCTTAATTAATTTCTTGTCTTATTGTTTACATTTTGCTTCTTAATAATCTCTTTTTTAATCTCTTCTCAGTTATGCCGATAAGCCGCTGATTAGTCATACACTCATACAGTCAAGACATCAGGTAATGATAAGTCTTAACCTATTTTTTGGGCACTTGCAACTGTTTTTTGTTCGTTTCTAAAAGCCCTTCTTTACTTATTTTCATGTAGATTTCCCAGAGTTCCCTCAGTTAAAACAACAAGTAAAGAAATGTTTACATGTTGATTTTTTTTGTTCATCTGGTGTTTACTTAACAGTTAGAACCTTAAAACAGGTCACTGCTTCAATTTGCAGTTTACAAGTTGATTTTTTTTGTGCATCTGGTGTTTACTTAACAGTTAGAACCTTAAAATAGAACTTTCAATTGCCTGACCAAAATTTGCAGTATACTCAGATGAAACTTACTTGGCATGTATATGACTCTACCTTATTGCTTGAAAATTAGGGTTAGCATTGAATTTTGGCATCTTCATTACCTTACAATAAGAGACATTGAAGTTTTTAGTTTCTAAATTCTTGAAACAGTATGCATCTCTATTGTGAAGTTATTTACAAGCAATATGTTGTCTCTAAATTTATTTATTTTCTGTAGAATGCCCCCGTCTTCTCATTTATGCCAAGGATACCATTATGGTTGTGGAAAATTTTCCGTCCGAGTTACAGGTGGATATACCTCACCTTTAGATGAGACTACAATCATAGTCAAGTATTTCTGCAGTGTATATACAACGGTGGAGGAGTATCTGACTACATATCACTGGAGGGGAGAACATCTATCAGTTCAAGAAATTGAATTGATTTTAGATCACGCTTAAGTGCCAAGTGTTTTGCAACATTTATGTGCAACTGAAATGGTTCGTGATTATATAAATAGTTGGGTTATTGATGACCCTTTCTTCATTCAAAGGGACATGGTACGATTTATAAACGTCGAGATTGAAGTTGATCCAGGTGATTTGCCTGAATTGATAGATGCTCCCTCTTCTTCTGATTTAGAGACGGACACTGAACAATATCAAGGATCGCCAATTCGTTCAGAACCGGACATTGTAGCTTTGGAGAGTGTCACATATTCTGGTAATGATCTTGATTGCTCAATCTGCCTTGAACCATTCAGACGGGGCACTGTAGTAAAAAAATGTCATGTACTCACATATTTCATTGTTTATGCATTGAATCATGGTTGTTACGGAAACAAACTTGTCCAAATTGCAGACGGGGTCCTTCTTCTGTATAGGGATTATGTTAAGTATGAGTTTGTATATACGTCTTTCTTATGTAGTTGAATGAAGATTACTGCTTATGTAAATGCATAATGTAAATAAATAAAATTAGTGCCTTTGTGATTGTATAATATAACTGATACGTAATATTGCTTTTGTAAAGAAATTTTATGAGGTAATTTCAAGTATAAAGATAAAGAGGATGGCATGGAAAATCCAACAAGATATACGGTCGTATAAAATTTCACAAAGAGGAGAGTATGGCATTGAAAATAAGGTAACAAACATTGAAAATTCCAAAAAAAAAACGGAAAGTGATACCCTTAATGATCCTGATAACCTTGCAATTGTTCACTTACAACAATTGTTTACTTACAAGCATATCACTTTCAACAAAATGATTCATATCCTACACAAACAGATTTGTTACTCATGTGATGGCTTCTGCTTTAATAATTTACAAACTTGTCTCTTTGATTCATATCCTACACAACTATGGCATGTGATGTTTATTTGATCAGTGTTTTACATGGTGCCGTTTTTTTCTTATCTTTACCGCAGTTGGGAAAGAGCCCAACCCACTGAACCATCTAAGTTATTTTCATTGAGAAATTTTGCTTCAAATTTTCTAATTATTATTATATCTTCATGTTTTAGATCATGGTAATGAAGTTGTTAAGGTTATTGATTGGTTAAAAATGGACAAGTGGCCTATTCCATTGCAACACTAGAGTCTTAGACTGTTGGTTTAGTTTTCTTTCTCAGTGGTCAGATTTAAACTATAGTATTTGAACATGATGAATCTTTTTTGGCCAAGGCGGGGAATGAAAAACATAGTTTTCTTTCTCAGTGGTCAGTTCAGACTCCATTTTCTTGTTGTCATAATGCTCATTAGTGGTTATTTTGTTTTGTGTTAATTGAATTTGAATTACTCGAATGTGCTCATTTATTTTAAGATTTCAGCTGTGGAATTTATGTGATGTCAGTTTGACACCACTTAAGTGGCAGTAAACAAGTATTGTGTCTGACACCAGTTCAAACTGCTGCATCAAACAGGTAATATTTATCTGACAAGTGGAAATTAAAATATTAACCCAATAATTTTTACCTAGACTGCTAGACATAATCATGTACTCAACTCATTTATACAAGTATATAGAACAAGAACATGAATGTTCACTGCTACAGAATTTATGAACTGTACTATTGGTAAAATATATGAAGTTTTTTTATTACATTAGTTTCTGGAAATTAAAGGCAGGAATAATGCATTTGGAAGCATTTTCTTTCTTCCAAGTACATGTTTCCACAGCTTCTAATTACAATGTTAAATAATGTAACCCATGGCAGCCAAAGAGGAACCGATGGTAGCCAAAGAGGAATTGTAAGCTTCATATCTATCTATCTTTTGAATTATTCGTTGTTAGGTTGCCCGTCAATTTAGGAAGAGAAGTGATATGAGTTTAGATTCGGAAGAATGTTTTTACTTGATGGAGATCATAAGACGAATTGATTTATTTGTTTATCTGGTGTTGAAATTTCAGGTCAACGAGATTATTTGCCGATTTGGGAAGAAGGGATTCTCTTTGAAAGGTATAATCTGCTCCAGTAGTTTTTAAAGTTTTGTAGAAATTTTTGGAATGCATACTTAGTAAACTAACGATGATAGGTAATTCAAAGATGAATTGTTGTTCATTCTTTTTCTGAATCATTGAACACATAATTAATAATTCAAAGAATGGAGATTTACTATTCATTCTATTTCCTGAAGTTTACTAAGGAGTTGGAATATAAATTTTGTTGACAATTTTATGCTCAATTTTGTCGTGTAAGAGTTGTGGATCAAATGAGTTTATCATCAATGACACGTGGTGCATGATTTTGCTCCAACCATCATGTCATTAAGGAATCAAACAAGTATGAGAATCAATTTTGTGGCAACACAAACTACCCTACATGGATAGGATTTTCAAGTATGACTCCTTCATAAGTAATTTTTAGTTATGTTTGCGAATGTTTGATATTGTAGTGCTGTCTAGAAGCTCAAACTTGTAGTGAGTGAATATAAATCTAAAAAGGGATTTTTTCATCAATTTTTTTAGACCATAATGCATTCCTATTTAGAAGTTTGGTATGAGCATGCCATAAGAGTTAGTATTCATTTCACTGGTTGAACAATTATCTAGATGAAGATAGATCTGATTTGGGTTGTTAATTCAATTTAGGCCCATTTTTTCATGTGAAGAAAGAATTACTTGGTGTTTGTTGGAGATGCTTACATGTTCTTTTTTTATTATATTATCAATCTATCCCATGTTTACAATTCTGCTGATGCACTCTTTATCCTATTTTTCTAAGCTTAGTGTTCTGTATGAAGCCATCTTGGGTCATGAGTCATGTCTCAGGCTGCCACAAAATATACAAGTTCAATACATTTACAAGGAATTTTTTTCTGAAATAGGCTTTTTTTTAGAAAATATTCCCGATATGGGCTCGTTTTGAAAATAATTCCCAACATAGGCACTCTTATGAGGTTCGGAAATTTTTCACGTATGAGAGACGCTGGTCTTACCAACGTCTCTCATCCGAAGCAGATTTTTATTTTTTAATTCCCCCGTGTAAGAGACGCTTACACATAAAAAAAAATTTAAAAATTTATTTGTATAAGGCGCTGGGAGAACCAGCACCTTATACAAAGCATTTGTTTTCAAAAAAAAAATTTCAAAGTTTATATATATATATTATTATATAAGACTTACTCGTGTTTGGATGGCTCGTATGGGCTCGTTTGAAATCGGAATCGATCACGACCGATTTCGTTGGGTCCGTATTGATCCCAACTTTCACCAGATATGTCTCTCCCTCGATTCTGATTTCGAACGACCGCATACGAGCCACCCGAACACGCGTAAGTCTCGTGCATACCTTCTACTATAAATGGATATTTAGAAATTCGTTCCTCCATATCAGGCGATGAGAGACATATCTGGTAAAAGCTGGGATCAATACGGACCCAACGAAACTCGTCGTGGTCAATTCCGATTCCGAACAAGCCCATACGAGCCATCCGAACAAGCGTAAATCTCGTGCATACCTTCTTTCACCAATTCGGAATCAGAATTGATCACGACCAGTTTCGTTGGGTCCGTATTGATCCCATATTTCACCAGATATGTCTTTCATCGCCTGATATGGAGGAACGAATTTGTAAATATCCATTTACAGTAGAAGGTACGCACGAGACTTACGCGTGTTCGGGTGGCTCGTATGCGGTCGTTCGAAATCATAATCCTGCGAGAGCATATCTGGTGAAATCTGGGATCAATACGGACCCAATGAAATAGGTCGTGATCGATTCCGATTTCAAACGAGCCCATACGAGCCATCCAAACACGAGTAAGTCTTATATAAAAATATATATATATAAACTTTGAAAAAAAAAATTGAAAACAAATGCTTTGTATAAGGCGCTAGTTCTCCCAGCGCCTTATACAAATATTTTTTTTTTTTTAAATTTTTTATGTGTAAGAGACGCTGGCACGGGGGAATTAAAAAATAAAAATCTGCTTCGGATGAAAACCAGCGTCTCTCATACGTGAAAAATTTCCGAACCTCATAAGAGTGCCTATGTTGGGAATTATTTTCAAAACGAGCCCATATCGGGAATATTTTCAAAAAAAAAGCCTATTTCAGAAAAAAATTCCATTTACAAGTGGTCACTTTTTATTAGAAAGTGTTTCTTTACATGTTTCACTACAAACTAAGAAGGAAGAAGTTGAGAATGAGGAGAGATGCACCAGGTAGAAAAAATCCAAGGAAAAGTTTACAAAAATATTTGTACTGAAATATGTAATGCTCAATTAGTTTACAATTAGTTTACGTATTTCAGTACAAGCATTCAGTGAGACCAAACAAACAAATTTGTAATAATCCTTGAATTTTTTATCTATACAGCATAATCCTTATTTTGTCTGTTACTTAAACTAATTGTTTGCTCTTTTGGTGCAGGAATCTCATAAACGCATATCATACTAAATGAGGTTTGTGTGATATACCTACACATTATATGATTCTAGAATTTGGGAAGGTTTCATTTACTATTCTGTGATTTTCCTACATTTTGGTTGCATCAGCAAAGTTATCACCATATTTAAAGATGATGAAAGGTTTAATGTTGTGGAACAGCTAGAGGTTTTGAAGATCGTTTTAGAAATTGCATTGTGGAACTTCATAAGAAGGTTGATAACAACAATTTGTCGTAAGAATTACTACTATGCAAGTATCCAAACCTACTTAAAACTATAGTCTTTAGTAAGCAAGGGTCGAATCCACAGGGAGACAAATTTATGCCTTTTACTATGAGTTTTATGTCAATCTTAAGTAACAAAGGGGGGTTTGGTTTGTTTTAGATCCTAAGCATGCAATAACTAACAAAGTGAAGTTTGTAAATATGATTTGGGAAATAGCTTAGCCAAACAAGTATCCACTATTCGTTTGATAAGGTGATCCTAGATAATCATTCAAGACTTCATGCCATGGAAATTCCAATTCCTTTTCTAAAGTAACTAATAGCTCAACCAGACACTATTAGAACTAACTAATTAAACAACCATAAAACTATCAAGATTCAGTTTAACCGTAGCAATAAGGATAGGAATATGATAGGATACAATTCTAGCATAAAACAACCAGCTTTTATCCTAGAATGTAAATCGATTCTCTCTACATATGACTAGCACAACCAGATACTAGTTCGATGCAATTGCTACTTTGAAATAGATATGCTCAACCAATAACAATCTAAATCTGCAATAGATTCATAGAGACAATATCTAGTTGCGCAAGCTAGAAACTATCAATATTAACCATAGGCAATTCAAGCAAGAGAATAGATAAAATCCATGCAATAGATAAGGAATGAAAAACTCACAACTTGTTCAATACGAAAGCTTTAACGGTCGGACTAAGCAATGGTGGCTTAGTTCTCCATGGAAATGGTGTAAAAACTAGATGAAAATGAAAGTGAGGTTAGAGAAGAAACAACCTTCTCTCTAACCCTAAATACTAAAAAAAACGTCCATAATCAAGTCTGAAAACTTAAATCAACATAAATGCAAAAATAAAAACGTAATAATGCAGAAATGGAAAAAGCTTCGGTTGACTTCGACGCAGGCGGCGGGCACTGCCTCCGCGGCGGTCGCTGCCTTCCAGAATCTTCAACATCTTCGTTTCTTCAGCTCCAAGAACTCCTATAATGCGTCTTCAGCCACCCCTCGCCAATGCTCCATATCACCTCAAATGCATCCTAAAACACCACTAAAACAATGCTAAAACCCCGTCTATATACACAACATAATCGTGTATATCAAACTCCCCCACACTTGAATCTCTACTCGTCTCGAGTGGATATAGAACAACCAACCATTATCAATAAACACACTAGATCATCAACCATGGATAAGAGCTAACAACAAGAACAATAGCATCCACATGAAAGCTCAAAATCTTACCTACCATCCAACATACCCAAATAATGGAAGTACACCATCAACACCTCAACCAACCATCCACATCACACATCCAACAACAAAAACACCAATATATATGATATGCACCTCAACCAAGCACTAACCTAAATGATCAACACCAGCAAACACACCACCACAATCCAACACCACACAAATCATCAAAGAGAATGATAATCATCAATATTACTACAACTTATCCCTCCAAATGAAAACCTACCCAAAACACACCTATACTCCCTTCTTATGTCGCCATCGCCGGTAAATTGATAGTCCTAAAACACTCAATTTTTTTTTCTCTCTTTTTACTTGGGCGCCTTTGCAGGTTTTCACCTAACACTCTCTTTTCATTTTTTTAACTCACCACCTCACAACACTCTGAATCTATTTTTGCCAAGGCCTAATACCCGCCAGATTACCTGCTTATTACTTGAACCGCCCTTTCATGTTTTCAGTCCACCCCAGGATTTTTATATGCCTTTTTATTCATATTTTTGGCTTTTTCAATTTTTTTTTGTTTTTTTGTTTTTTTGTTTTTTTGTTTTTTCAGAATAGTAAACTAATACATAATCAACTCCCCCACACTTGTAATGAACATTGTCCTCAATGAAATAAGACAAAATTAAATAGGGGAAGTAGAAGAAGTACCACTACTGTGGAGGTGGTGGAAAGTCAGGATGTTGGGAACCCATGAATAGGTTCCACTGCCTCATCTGCTCCTGCATGGCCCTCATGTTGGCGACTTGCTGCTCCATCATGGTAGTCTGGGAGGTCTGGAAGTCTCTGGTGGTATCACGGAAGCTGTAGAAGTCTGTCTCCAAAGTCTGCTGACGAGTGTCCATGCGCTGGACAGTCTCCCAAATCTGCCTCCGATAGTCAAACTGAGGCTCAACAGTAGTCTGAGCTTGAGGCATATCAGTATCCTCATGCTCAGCATCATCATCATCCCCAGAGCCTTCCTCTTCCTCTTCCTCATCATCATAATCCTCCTCAACAGTTGTACGAGGAGCGGAAGAGGAAGAACTAGCACCTTCAAACCCAACCCGGAACCTACTCAGATCAAAATCAACATACTCGGGTCCGAAGGGCATCTCAATAGCAAGAGGTAAGGGAATCTTGTAGCAACCTCTAGCACCATATACCTAGTAGCTATGATCTCCCTGCTCTGATAATACCCCCACCTGCTTCAGCTGTTTGATGTCATATGTAAAAGTGGAAGAGAGCTGCTGAGACCTATCAGGAAACTCAAGACCTAGGAAACGAGCAATCAGTGACATCATTCCCCCAACCACAATCTTGCACTTGTTATCTCGTTGCATCTTCTTGCAGGAAGCAAGGAAGAGGGTTCGCCACCCCTGTACTAGCTTACACTTGGGTGTCATACTCCAAATGGCCTCTAAGTCAAGATGAGGAATCTTATTAATCTCAGATTGGCCCAACCAGGCCATACGAATGACCTTGTGAGCTAAACGCAGGCAAGGGTGAGACCACTTATAATTATATTCCCCAGCCTTAGGGTCAAAACTCCTGGTACGCGTGGATCGAACCCAGAATCAAGTTGTTCTTGTGCCTTACTCCAAACAGCAGCAGAAGAGGACTGCTTGGTAATACCAAGTGCAGTATCAAGATCATTGTAACCCATAGTAAACATCGATCCGGCCAGACTAAATCGAATACATTCCTCATCAGGCTCATCATCCAAAGTGATCAAAAATTCCCTAGTCCACCTAGGAAATGTAGGAACAGACATTTCATAAAAGTTCCCCAACCCACAATGCTGCAACATCTGTTGAGTACAACTCTCTAAACCCAGCTCCCTCATAGTAGCAGGATCATAAAACAATGTAGAAAGCATTTTCTTTCCATCTACAAATTTCTTCCTGGATTTATGCTCACGGGAGTACTTAGGACCAGATCCGGATTCAAATTTACGCTTACGGATGATGTTCATAATTGAGATTTGAATCACAAAACAACCGAAAGGAGTATGAGATTTCAGAAATATCACCCGAAATGAAGGCGGTGGGCGATGCCTTGAAGGTGGCGAGCGCTGCCTTAAAGCTTTGCACAAATCTGCAGAAACTTCCGGTGGACGAATCGCGAACGGCGGCGGTCGTCGTTGAGGCAGCGGGCAAGGGCATCGAGAAGATGGCGGTCGCCGGGGGTGTAGATGGGTAGGGTTTAGGTCTTGTTCTCTCCCTTCTCCCTTTTCCTCTCTTTTTTCTCTCTTTTGTTCTCTCTTTTGTTTTTCAAATCTTTTCTTTTTTTTCAAACAAAGGAAGGGTCTGAACCTGAAAAGGCGGCGGTCGCTGCCATTTGCCGTAGCTAAGCTGGATTGTCGGAGTGGGCAGCGGGCGCTGCCATTTAGGCGGTGGGCGCTGCCTTTAGGTCGTAGCAATCGCAAGCATTGGAGTGGGCAGCGGGCGCTGCCATTTAGGCGGCGGGCGCTGCCATTTAGGCGGCGGGCGCTGCCTTTAGGCCGTAGCCAACTTCAAATTGTAGCGTAAGGCAGCGGGTGCTGCCTTAGCAGCGATCGCTGTTTCTTTACTTACACCAATTCCGAGCTTCCTACGGGTTAGTTCGAGACAGAACTACAAAAAAAAACGGAAATAAACGAAACTAAGGGAAAGAAAAAATACCTACATCGAGTTGCCTCCCGAGAAGCGCCTTATTTACCGTCGTGGCTCGACGTCATGCCAATTTATCAGTTATCGGCGTCAGGCTCTGTTAAGATTGCTTCCTCTACAATGTCCTTAGTGAATCCGTCATGGTACTTCTTCACTCTCTGGCCATTTACCTTGAATATTGTGTGTGTTCCCTCATCATAGAGCTCGATTGCGCCATGAGGGAAAACTTTAGCAACAACATATGGCCCTGCCCAACGCGATCTTAGCTTGCCAGGAAAGAGCCTAAGGCGGGATTGAAATAGGAGGACTTTGTCACCAATGCGGAAGTCCTTCCTTAAAATGGTTCGGTCATGCCATGCCTTAGTTCTTTCTTTGTAGCGAATGGCATTATCATAAGCTTCAATCCTTGCCTCCTCCAATTCCTGTAATTGAAGCTTACGAAGCTCTCCAGCTTCCTCAAGCTTCAAATTGCACTTCTTAATGGCCCAATAGGCCTTGTGCTCTAGCTCAACAGGGAGGTGGCAAGCCTTACCAAACACCAACCTAAAGGGTGACATCCCAATAGGTGTTTTATAAGCTGTTTTGTACGCCCATAGCGCATCATCAAGTCTTTGGCTCCAGTCTTTCCTATTGGGGGATACCGTCTTCTCCAAGATGGATTTAATCTCCCTGTTTGACACTTCAGCTTGGCCATTCGTTTGGGGATGATAGGCAGTAGAAACTCTCTGCGTGACATGATACTTTTTCAACAATGAAGTGATTGTTCTATTGCAAAAATGAGTTCCCCTATCACTGATCAGAGCCTTTGGAATCCCAAACCTGGCAAATATGTGTGACTTCAAGAAATCTGCCACAACCTTAGAGTCATCAGTTCTGGTGGCCTTCGCTTCCACCCATTTGGAAACGTAGTCCACCGCAAGCAAAATATACATATTACCACAAGAGTTTGGAAAAGGTCCCATGAAGTCAATGCCCCAAACATCAAAGATTTCGCAAAAAATCAAGCCTGTTTGTGGCATCTCATCCCTCCTAGACAAATTTCCAACCCGTTGGCAACTATCACAAGATTTACAGTGGTTATGTGCATACTTAAAGATGGAAGGCCACCAAAATCCTGCATCAAGTACCTTTCTTGCGGTTCTTTGTCCCCCAAAATGCCCACCACATGCTTCTGAATGACAAAAAGTAAGGAGAGAATTTACCTCATTTTCTGGAATGCAACGGCGGATTACCTGATCAGAGCAATGCTTCCATAGGTAAGGGTCATCCCAGATGAAGAATCTAGATGAGCCACGCAGTCGATCTCTCTGAGCCTTGTTGAAAGGTGGAGGGAACTCACCTGTGGTGAGGAAGTTCACCAAGTCCGCATACCATGGCTCTATAGTACTTAGCCTCAAAAGAGACTCATCAGGAAAGTTTGTTTGGATCTGACTGTGTGGAGTGCATTCATCAGCAACAATTCTGTTGAGATGATTAGCAACAAGGTTCTCATCACCCTTCTTATCCTTAATCTCAATGTCAAATTCACTGAGCAAAAGGATCCCTTGAATCAATCTTGGTTTTGCTTCTTTCTTTGTCAGCAGATAGCGCAGGGCAGCATGGTCAGTATAGACAATGACCTTTGTACCAAGGAGATATTGCCGGAACTTTTCAAGAGCAAACACCACAGCAAGCATCTCCTTCTCTGTGGTAGAGTAGTTCCTTTGTGCATCATTCAGGGTCATAGATGCGTATTGAATCACATAAGAAGCTCTTGCTTCCTTTTGGCCTAGCACAGCCCCCATAGCATAATCACTTGCATCACACATGATCTCAAAGGGCTTGGACCAATCAAGAGCTTGAATAATAGGGGCACTTGTTAGGCGAGCCTTCAAGTCATTAAAGGCTGCCTGACACTCAGTTGAGAACTCAAAACCCATCTCTTTTTTCAGCAGTTCGCATAGAGGTGCAGAGATCTTGGAGAAGTCTTTCATAAACCTGCGATAGAAACTTGCATGGCCTAGAAAAGAACGAACTTTGCGAACATTAGTAGGATAGGGTAAAGACTGAATTACTTCAATCTTTGCCTTATCGACCTCAATACCTCTAGACGACACGATATGTCCTAAAACAATACCCTGTTCTACCATGAAATGACACTTCTCAGAATTAAGCACTAGATTAGTATCAACGCATCTACCAAGCACAAGTGATAAGTGATTTAGACATGCATCAAAATCATCTCCATGCACAGTAAAGTCATCCATAAAAACCTCTATGAAATTCTCAATGTACTCAGAAAAGATGCTTACCATACACCGCTGAAAGGTCCCTGGGGCATTGCACAACCCAAATGGCATCCGACGATAGGAAAAAGTGCCAAATGGACAAGTGAAGGTCGTCTTAGCTTGATCCTCAGGAGCAATGGCTATTTGGAAATAACCCGAATACCCATCTAGAAAGCAGTAGAAAGCGCGTCCAGAAAGTCTTTCAAGCATTTGATCAATAAATGGCAGAGGGAAGTGATCCTTTCTAGTGACCACATTCAGCTTACGGTAGTCAATGCAAACTCTGTAACCTGTCTGCAGTCTTGTAGGGACTAGCTCTCCTTGCTGGTTTTCCACTACTGTAATCCCTCCTTTCTTCGGGACAACTTGTGTAGGACTAACCCATTTACTGTCAGAAATAGGAAATATCATACCTGCTTGTAAGAGTTTCAAGACTTCTTTCTTCACAACGTCCATCATAGGTGGGTTTAGACACCTCTGTGGCTGCCTAGATGGCTTCTCCTTCCAGCAATATGCGATGCATGCAGGTGGTAGGGCTGATGCCCTTTATATCAGCTATAGTCCAACCTATTGCTGCCTTATGCTCTTTAAGAACCACCACCAACTTCTCTTCCTGATCCTTTGTGAGCTTGTTGGAGATGATAACTGGCAATGTCTCCTTATCTCCAAGAAATACATACTTGAGATGGTCCGGGAGTTGTTTCAATTCAACCACAGGTGCTTGCACAATAGAGGGCAAGAGCTTCTCGCTAGGCAGAGATAGTGGTAAAGGTGAGTTACCTGGTCGCTCAAGAGGAAGCTTATAGTAAGCATCCAACTCATTGACAACTTCCTGCATGTTAGTTGATAAAGTGAAATCCAAACTAGAGTCAACAATAATAGATTGAGTATCATCTAGGTGGTTCTCATCAAAAACGTCTTGCACTACCGGCTCAAGTACATCAATAGCATAAACAGAGAGATCATCAGATGGATATTTCATGGCCTCATAGATGTTATAGTTAAGAATTTGGCCATCGAATTCCATGGTTAAAGAGCCAGTGCTCACATTGATCTTAGTATTGGTTGTTTTTAGGAAAGGTCTCCCTAACAAGATAGGGGCAGCATGCTTATCATGTTCCATATTAAGCACATCAAAATCAGCGGGAAAAGCAAGCTCACCAACCATAACCAAAACATCCTCTACGAGTCCTACAGGACGCACATTAGATCTATCAGCTAGCTGAATGAAAATATTATTAGCATGCAAAGGTCCTAGTTTCAAAGAATCACAGAGAGAAGAGGGTATAACATTGATGGAGGCACCGAGATCTAACATAGCTTTAGCAAACCGAGTACCTCCAATAGTGACAGGGATGGTAAACATACCTGGATCTCCACACTTCTTAGGTAAGCGCTTTTGGAAGACTGCAGAAATCTGTTCGCTTACCTTCACCTTCTTCTTACTGTTCATGTCTTGATTTCTCTTCGTAGTGCACATCTGTTTCAAGAACTTGGCATAACGAGGAACAGATTTGATCAAATTAAGAATATGAATGTTTACCTCGACGTTTCTGAACATCTCGAACATGTCCTTGTCCTGTACAAGTGGCTTGGTACGCTGCAATGCAGATGGGAATGGAGCAACAAGCTTATACTCCGGGAAAACAGGTGTTTCAGACACTTTCGGAGCGTCGTGAGCTTCTTTATTTAGGCGGCGGGCGCTGCCATTTTCTTCAGAATCACCGAGAAGCAGGTCACCTGGGCGGCGGGCGCTACCATTTGGGCGGCGGTCGCTGCCATTTTGATTACAATTGCCGAGAGTAAAGTCACCTGGGCGGCGGGCGGCGCCTTGGCAGCGGTCGCCGCCTTCAGCTTCTTCACTTTCCGAACTTTTTTCTTCTGTTTCGTCTGTGTTGCTCCGTTCCAGATTCTTCCCACTCCTTAAAGTGACAACACTGACATTCCGAATGTTCGGATTTGTCTCAGTTTGAGAGGGAAGCTTTCCGGAATCTTTTGCTTCAAGTTTACTCACCGCTTGAGAAATCTGACCCACCTGCCTTTCCAAGTTATGAATGCTAGCTATTGTAGTTTCTTGGAATTGTACCTGACTTCGACTCATCTTAGCAATGTTCTCATTGGTGGTGACATTACTTTGCATCAACATCTTCAACAACTCATCCACAGAAGGAGATGAGTTAGAGCTTTGCCCTTGAGCCCTTGGTGTAGGTGGTCTAGCTTGTGGAGGGTTACCTTGTTGATTTGGATCCTGATCTCTCCACCGAAAATTGGGGTGATCCTTCCAACCTGGATTGTATGTGTTAGATTAGGGATCATACCTTTGTCTCTGTTGGAATCCTCCTACTGCATTCACCTCCTCTTGTAGTGTAGGGCATGAGTCAGTAGGGTGCAGGTCATCAAGGCAAATCTCACATGCTTTAGCCTGATGGGGTGTACCCTTCAATTTCAGACGCCTCGCTTCCTCCTTCAGCACATCAAAGTCAGCTTGATCAATTTTAGATTGAGAACTAGCAACAGACAAACTTTGGGAGCCTCTTCCACTATATTGTCTAGAGTCATCCGCCAGTGTGGCAAAGATTTCTAGAGCTTCGTCGTAAGTTATTTTCATAATGTTACCACCACAAGAAGAATTTACCATCCGACGATCATCCTCACGGAGTCCTCCATGCAAATAAAGAATCAGATCATGGTTAGCGTAACCATGATATGGACAACACTTCACCAGTTTCTTAAAGCGCTCAAAGTAGTCATAGAGAGACTCATTAGCAAGTTGCTCTATGTTGCAGATTTTCTTCTTGAGCTGATTGGATTTAATTGCTGGAAAGTATTTGTCAAGGAACACCTTCTTCAAATTCACCCAAGTGGTAACACTTCCCGGTGGTAAAGAGTGAAACCAGTCCTTAGCTGAGTCCTTCAGAGAAAAAGAAAAGACTCTCAACCTCATATGATCTTCAGTAACGTCAGATGGACACATACTAGTGCAGACTTCAAGGAACTCATCCAAGTGTTGGATAGGATCCTCAAGCGGAGTTCCACTAAATTTTGGTAGTAGATGGACTACTCCCGTCTTAAGCTCAAATTTAACTCCATTGCCAAGTGGTGGAAATTGTATAGCTCGAGTTGGTTGCTCCAAGTCAGGGGCTGTCAAGGACTCAAGCGTAATACGATCACCCATTGTTGCAATCCCTTGTAGTAGTGCTCGCGCAGCTCTGCGAGTTCTATATAGCATTCTCTCGATTTCTGGATCAAAAACGAGAGGTGAAGTATTAATAACACGGGTGTGAACCATAAGATAGGTTCACACCAAGATTGGCACAAAAATCACACAAAAGACAAATTATTGCCTCCCCGGCAACGACGCCAATTTGATAACAGCAATTTGTCGTAAGAATTACTACTATGCAAGTATCCAAACCTACTCAAAACTATAGTCTTTAGTAAGCAAGGGTTGAATCCACAGGGAGACAGATTTATGCCTTTTAGTATGAGTTTTATGTCAATCTTAAGTAACAAAGGGGGGTTTGGTTTGTTTTAGATCCTAAGCATGCAATAACTAACAAAGTGAAGTTTGTAAATATGATTTGGGAAATAGCTTAGCCAAACAAGTATCCACTATTCATTTGATAAGGTGATCCTAGATAATCATTCAAGACTTCATGCCATGGAAATTCCAATTCCTTTTCTAAACTAATAGCACAACCAGACACTGTTAGAACTAACTAATTAAACAACCATGAAACTATCAAGATTCAGTTTAACCGTAGCAATAAGGATAGGAATATGATAGGATACAATTCTAGCATAAAACAACCAGCTTTTATCCTAGAATGTAAATCGATTCTCTCTACATATGACTAGCACAACCAGATACTAGTTCGATGCAATTGCTACTTTGAAATAGATATGCTCAACCAATAACAATCTAAATCTGCAATAGATTCATAGAGACAATATCTAGTTGCGCAAGCTAGAAAATATCAATATTAACCATAGGCAATTCAAGCAAGAGAATAGATAAAATCCATGCAATAGATAAGGAATGAAAAACTCACAACTTGTTCAATACGAAAGCTTCAACGGTCGGACTAAGCAATGGTGGCTTAGTTCTCCATGGAAATGGTGTAAAAACTAGATGAAAATGAAAGTGAGGTTAGAGAAGAAACAACCTTCTCTCTAACCCTAAATACTAAAACAAAACGTTCATAATCAAGTCTGAAAACTGAAATCAACATAAATGCAAAAATAAAAACGTAATAAGGCAGAAATGGAAAAAGCTTCGGTTGACTTCGACGCAGGCGGCGGGCGCTGCCTTCCAGAATCTTCAACATCTTCGTTTCTTCAGCTCCAAGAACTCCTATAATGCGTCTTAAGCCACTCCTTGCCAATGCTCCATAACACCTCAAATGCATCCTAAAACACCACTAAAACAATGCTAAAACCCCGTCTATATACACAACATAATCGTGTATATCAAAGGTAAAGCTTTATGTTACTTTTCGATTGAAATATTTTATTGTTTATGAATAAAGTGGACCAATTTATCTGCTCTAAAAGATAAAAAGAGATGGTAGTGAGATTATTACATACACTTTTATAAGTTCTTTTAGTAAATATAAATAAAAACTATTAGAGAAGTTTATCTTTGATGTAGCTTGTATCTAATATGGAAATTTAAAGTTTGAAAGCGTACTTAATTAGACCACTTAACTAGAGATTGAGAAGATGTTGGGGAGCGGGAGTTTGTATTTCATGTTCCGGAAAAGGAGGGAAGTTGACCCCCCAGAGAAAGTTTGATTCCTGATAATTAAGTGTAGTATGAATAAACATATTAGATTATATAATGTTTATCATAGGATTATATTAGGTTATGAACTGGAAAAGTGAAATGCTATGGGACTTGAGTTTATTTTTGTGCATTATGATTTTGATATATATGAACCCAAATCTCATCCATGAGTGATGTTCCTAAACAAAAAAAAAAAAGCAATATAGGCAAGTTTGTTTAAAATAATTGAACCAATTGACTTATGGTTAAAAAAAACTCCCTAAAATTGCTGAAATGGCATCTATTTTATTTTTCTGAAGGTATTCAAGTATGTGGTAATGGATTATCTTCTACCATGATCTGAAAACTGTTCCTCCACGGGAAGCTTATAAAAAGAAGAAAGTGGTGAAGGGGATAAGAGAGGAAGAGGTCACAGGTATCAATTACGACAAGGTATTAAGGGTTGATAAGAATATAATGATGATGATTTGAAGAAGGCTTATAGGTAGCTTCCATGGAGTGACACCTTGATAAGACCCCTAACAACAAGAAACACACAAAAGCCATGTTTAAGAAGATTTCCAAGGCACCTTGAAGAAGGCTTATTTGTTCTATTTTCTTTTCTTTTCTTTGTCAAACTTGAGGATAATGTTTTGTGGCTTGCTGCTGAGTCATGGATGTTTCTAGTTAGCACTGCTTTTGAACGTAACTAGATGAATTTATAAATAGAATGGTGTATAACTGTATAAGTACCTTCATGACAAATTTCTTTCTCTCATTGTGGTATATATATTGAAAGAGCATTAAAATTGTTTGCATACATGTTAGTTTAATTATTTTGAAGTACATTATTTAGAGGATTCTTGCCGATCACTGATCACGAGCAATTTGGTGACCCTGACGGCCTGACAAGAGACCATTTATGGTTATTTAGTTGAAGCACCCATTTGAAGTTTCCCTAAACTTAGTATTTCACATTTCTAATTTAAAAGACTAATTCTCTTACATCATCACATGAGGGGTGTGATTATGTTTTCTCATCTGACTGAATAGTGATTTATCAAGCTTGCGTACATTGTTTTGAGAAATATATTTATCATGCTTGCGTATTTTGTTTTGAGAATTATATTTGTTACCAATATATCAAGGAAATGCATGTACTAGCTGTAATATCAAGAACAAACCATGGTCGACGATGTCCTGTGCTTTGAAAAAGTTCATGTAGATTTTTCATTTAAAGTTTTACTACAGAACAATGTTTACAACATATATATTTGCCTTTGCTGGTGTTGAACTTTAAGAATTGATGTCAGAAATGTTTATCGTGTAAATAAAATAATTTATTCTTTGATGTTTGATGCACTAATGCTTCTTACCATTTTATAAATAGTTGCAATGAAACAGTGTTTTACAACTTGCTTCGTATTCGTCAAAACATATATAATTACAACCGTTTAAAATGTTACGATCATGTTCTTATTCGACAATTTTAAAGTAACAGTAATGTATACGGCCGTATGATATTCTACAGTCATTTTCGTATTCCGCTTTATTAGTCTGTTCTGTGTCTTATTATTTTATTTTATACGTTTTTTTTTTTTATTTGAGAACAATATTCTGGAAAATCCAACTTAGAAGGTTTTAAATTTTTTGTTTTTAGATAAAATTTGAATAATAATATAATACTTAATACCAATTAAGTCCATTTTCCTAAACCCTAAACACCGATCTCTTTCTTTCTGTAAAACTCGATCTCCACCTCCTCCTCCATCTTCTCCACCACCTCTTCCATCTTCTCCACCTCCTCCCTCCATAATCAATCAGGCCCTATGGCTATTAAATTGTCTATCATGGAGTTCAATATTCTCTACGAACACTATACAAATTTTTGCAAATCCAATTCCGAGACCAACCTCTTGCTTCGATTTGTTAGGTAAACTTTTATCTCAAAACTCTGATCTTCCTTACATGGTTGATCTCTATTTTGTAAATACATCCTTCTATAACCTTGGTTTAAGGTATTTTCCAGATTCATGCATTAGATAACTGAAATTGTTTAACTTATGAAATTGGATAAATGCCGCATACCTATCTTACTTAACATTGGCTTAGGGTGTCTTTTGTTTTAGCATCATTGCCTAACACCATCAAAACAACAATGTTGTTGTACATTAAAAAGTGAGTACATGAAACTATAGTTATCCTGAATATTATGAACCATAGTATTATATTCTACGCTTCAGTTTATCTTAACAACTTTGCTATTACAATCAACCTTGTAATACTCTATATATTATAATTCGATTACATGATCTTAGATGAATTGTGACTTGGTTGTGATGGGTAGATTTGTAATGCGTGTTTTTTGCATTTTGATGTGAATTCTTTATTAGTTTTATGGTTGAAATTACATTCTATTCCTTTAATGCTTTTTTTATATCATATTTTTTCTTTCAAAAATCTCTAAATGTATATGTACAATTAGGTTAACTATGTCTCTAAACGAATCAATTGATGTAAACGTGTTGCCTCCACAAATAACCGAGGGGGTGTACCATCCCCTCATTGGGGATTATATGATCATTATATCAACCCACTATGAAACCGTGAGAGATATGGAGGGAGGTTTCGTAATACGCTACCGTCAACAAGTCGGTACAAAGTGAATACTTTCACTTTCTCTTCTAAATGGGGTGGTATTCCCATAAGTGAGACGCACGCAAGATTTGTTTTGGATGGAGCAGACATACCTTTTTTTATACAGAACATGTGCGTTGTTGGCCTTGTACAGGACTTCATCAGTAATTATCTGGCTTCACAAGCCCCAACCTTGTATCCCCCACAGATGCCCAAATATTATTGTCAATGTTCGATCACTTCAACAAATCATTGACTTGGAGCAACATGAGCTGCTTGAAGCTCCTGTTCCATCACCGGACAACATATCAGAGTGATACGCTGCACTTTGTATAGCGTAACTAGGGATTATTACATTAGTTTAGGAGTATTATCATATGTGTTTCGAGTCATTATTATGTTCTGAGATATTTATTAAGAAGTGAAGAAATGAAGATCAGAACCGAAGAAGATTGAAGACTTGAAGAATGAAGATGCTTCTGCGACACCAACCGCGATCGCCACTACCATCCAGGCGATCGCCATCATTCAACAGAAGCCATTCGAGAAGAAATCAGCGACCGCGATCGCGGGTGATATGGTGGCGATCGCGGGTATTGCACTTGTTGGGCTGAAGTGATGGGCCGATGGATTGGGCTTAATTAAATCAAGCTAGCTGCTGGCCATTTATGGAAGCAAGCTGCTTGATCTTAGCCGTCATACCACTTACTTCCGAGACTTTGTTTTATTTTCCTTTTGTTTTATTTCTTTTCTTTTCCTTTTTCCTTATTTAGTTTTAGGATATTTATCTTTTACCATATATTTTTAGGGTTAGTCTCTATTTAAGAACCCTAGTTCGCATCATCTTTTCTATCATCTTTTCCATCAGACAATTTAGTTCTGCAACCATGAGCAGGAACTAATCTCCATTGTTTTACTTAGCGGTTGAAACCTTCAGTTATTAAGTTGTGAGATTTCTAAACTCTTGTTCTTTTCCTATGGGTTTGTATTAATTCTCTTGTTCTTCATCTATTGATTTCTATTAGTTTTGCTAGCTTGATCACCTAGTTTGATTGATAGTTTTCTATTGCTAGACTAGGAATATACGGTGGAATTCCTTGTCATTGTAGCATTCATATCTGCATGATCTGGTAGTTGATTGCTTTTATGAAAGAGAATTGATTGCATGTTAATACTTGACGGTTGTAAGTTATTGCATGCATCCTTATGATTCCTGTGCCCTTTGCTGCTATTTCATCTAATCTTGAGAGGTTTCCCTGATTGTTGAATAGTAAGTATTATCAGGACCGGTTGGCCTGCTGATATATTAAAGATTGGAATAGGAACATTCCCTAGGATTGAATAGAACTTGAGATAAATCTATGATCAACTTGATTGACTGTTGTGTGGATACTTGCTAGGTGAAACCCCTTCTCATCATATTCTCACCCAAACTCCCTTTGTTTGATACTTGTTACTTTTGTGTTTCATACAATCAAAACCCCCCCTGGTTACTTGTTCGCTAGTTGATATTTCACTTGACTGCATTGATTTGGTGTTTTGATTCCCTTGGGTTCGACCTCTACTTACTTACTATACTCTAGTTAGTGTTTAGAGTTTATTTCTTTGATTTGGCACTACTACTTTAGCCTCATCACAGAGTCATCTGATTTTTCAACGAATCCTTTACATGCTTTGTTGGAGGTTGCAACCCTCCAACAAAGTGGAGGGGGGGGTCATTGTGTAATTTGTTTAATTTCATTTGGGTTAGGTTTAGGCATGAAACTTTCGATATTGCCTTGTAGACATGTATTTCATTCCCGTTTTATTCGGACCTGGTTCTATTATGGCACTACATGTCCCTGGTGCCAAAGAGAATACACATGTGGCGTTTAAGATTATGTAGATTTGAATTTAGTGTACAAAGTGTTGTTTAAATGTAACGTTTAGTAGATGAATTTCTTTAATGTGATTATATTTTTTTGCAACAATGTATACAAACGTATAATTAATTACATTTAAGTTATGAATTTTTTTTTATTATATTGAACAACAATGCATCCAGGGGTATAACTACAAAATAACAGTATTGTTCCAAATTTCACATATACTCAGGCGTATAATAATTTACACTAAACAGTTGTTTTGGTCTTGACTCATCCGAACTTTAACGTACTTTAATGTTGTCCCAGATTTTTTCAAGAATCTTGCTTGCAAAACTAGAGATATTCATATTTTCCACGTGCCTTTGAAACTATGTATTTTTGTTGAATTCTCAAACAAATTATATTTTAAATGTTTTGTGAACTTTTTAGACCGATGTTTTTCATAAAACATACTCCCTCCATCCCAAAATGTTAGTCTCATTGTACAAAAATCTCTTGGATGAAGCATATGATGAAAAGTACATAAGTGCATTGGAAATGATGAATGTAAAATATTAAAATAATTCATTAACCAATGAGAGAAGAGTTTACAAATGAAAAGTACATAAGTGCATTGGAAATGATGAATGTAAATATTAAAATAATATGAGTAAGGGTATAATTGGAAGAAGTTTTTGGAAAAAATGGAAATAGGACTAACATTTCGGGACGCCCGAAAAGAAAAACACGACTCACATTTTGGGACAGAGGGAGTACAATTTAAGTTTCAGTGCCTTTTAAAGGCACGAGACCGAACACTAGTTTAAGAGTATAGAAGATGACCTCGTGCCTGCCTCTCCTCGAAGCAGAGCAGAAGCAGCTCCCTAAAAGTAATCCCAGATGCAGGATTTCCACTCCGCACTCGAATCCTACAACTCTATCACCCCAGTGGTCAAGTTTTGCCACTTCACCGCCAATCAGCCCATCTACCAAGCCCTTGACACTGAGGATCATGTCCACATCATCGACCTCGATATAATGCAGGGTCTTCAATGGCCTGCCCTCCCTAAAAGTTTCGGGTGTTTCTTAGGGGCCTTGCATTATTACTCGGCTCTCTTCGATGCGCTTGGAGACTCGGCCGGTCAAGATAGTCTTGACATGCATCAGGTGGAGCACCACATATCTGGGACTAAGATAAGGAATGTTTTGGGCTTTAATGGGCCCACTATATGGGCCAATCACTTATTAGGGTCGGTTTTAGGTCCATTTCACTGGTGCCCAATGCCCTATTGGGCACTATACTTGTAATAACTGCACTCCCAAACTAAGTCTTTATTTTCTACCCTATCCCACCCCATCCAAACACACACGCGCGCCGACCCTACCTTTCACCCCAATCTTCTGTTTTCAGACCGCCCAATCTCCTCCACCTCTCGCTTCGCCGACCGTCTTCTCTTCCGTTGTTCTGCACGTCGACGCAACTTCTTCTCCTCCTCTACCTCTGTCAACAGATTCCGATCTGCACACTAAGCGGAAATCCATTCTTCTTACTCAGATCTGATTTCAAGACACTCAAAGAGTCCGAATCCAGATCTCGGTTCACATCACCAACAACAAAACCTCTCACAATCGTCGTGTTGCTCAGAACATGCCTAAAAGCTCGAGCAATCACGTTTTCGACTTCGATCTCGTCAGATGAGGCTTCAGAGATTGTGAATTCGTCGTAGAAGAATGAGATCTTCTTGTACGGATTCTTCGCCGTCGGCTCGCCTTCGCCGGTAAATTACCCTCTCGTACATATATTTTCTATTTAGTACATAGTTGAGTGTATGAATGGTGATTGGATTAATAAAATTCAGCATTAGAAAGCTTAATTTGTATAATGGATTAATGGTTTGTGGGATTACCTCTGAAGATTTATTTAATCTGAGGCAAATATTGGCTTGTTCACTAGTACTCAATTTCACGGATTTCCTTTGTAAGTTTGTTTGTATTTAGTGCAGCAGTGAGCTATAGTTATATAATTTGATATTCTGATATGAATATTGTTGTACAGTGTATACTTGTATTGCTTGCCGAAGGCTGAATTATTTGCTATGAAAAGAGAACTGAATTATTTGTGGTCTAATGGATTCTCAATTTGCAAAATTCTATATTGTCTAAGGAGAAGTAAGTTTTTTTGGGTAAACCTTGTAGGCGACTGTTGTACACTGACATATGATTCTCCGACCTTCATTATCACGAGGTCAATGGGATAACTGAAGCTTCTCATGTTGACATGAATTTTGTTTATCAGGTGGAAAATCTCACAAGGAAATCCCAACATCAGGAAACCGAACTGGAAAGAACAAAGAAACAGTTGAAGGAGAGCTATAGGAAATTATATTGTGTAAGATTAATTTATTAGAGTAATCTTCTATTATGCATGGACAATGAAGTTTGTTTTAGTGTGTAAAAAAAATTAATGTGTTGACAATTATTTTTTTGACAATGTAATTTAGTGGTGTTGACATTGTTGACAAGTTTTGTAAAGTGTTGACAATGTTGAAAATTTTGTAATATTACTCGTGTTGTATGTTGTTGATCGTTTATTAGTTGTGTAAAAAAATTATTTAGTTGGGTTGACAACTTATTTAGTCGTGTTGACAACTTATTATTCTTGTTGACAGCTCTGTTAAAATTTTTGTTGACAGCTCTGTTAAAAAATTTGTTGCCAACTCTGTTAAAAAATGTGTTGACAAAAGCTCTGTTAGAATTTTCACGTCAGCAAAGGGTTAATATTGGTGTTGACAACTTATTATTCTTGTTGACAACTCTGTTAAAAATTTTGTTGACAACTCTGTTAAAATTTTTGTTGACAGCTCGGTTAAAATTTTGTTGACAAATTTTGTTGACAGCTCTGTTACAATTGCCACGTCAGCAAAGGGGTATTTCCATATAACTTAAAAAGTGATGAAAAAACTTAAAAAACATTACAGTTTTGGGGTATTTACCCAAAAATACCCCAAAACTGGCCATTTCACTAGCGGGTGCTCCAACGGCCCAGGCCAATATGTTGCTTCGAATGTTTTCCGGTATAGCTTGCTGGAGGACAATGGTTGCTTGATGCTTGACTGGAACGACCTACCCTTGCTCACTGCTTCCGCTTGGAACCACCCCGATCCCGATGCTTAATCACATTCCCATCCTATCATCGGCTTTCATATTTGCTCATTTCTCAACCGCGTTAAGTGTTATATAAAAAGGAACATGGACAAATTGGACAATAGTAGTAAAGAGAGTGGCGAAACTGAGTTCATATCACATAGTAAACAAAGTGTTAAGATGAATAGACCCCATCTGAAATTTAGGGTTAGTGAAATAGTTATTTTACCAAATAGAGTTTTTGTAAACATAGAGTTAGTGGAATAGTGGGATGTTAGAGTGAGATAGTGGTTATAAAAATTTATTCAATTTATTTTTAAAGGAGAAATAATAAAAGAGAAGTACACATGTCTCCACTCAAATTCTGCCAAGTGACGCAATTTTTTGTGAATACATGGCATCAACTTTAAATTTGTATATATTAGATTTTTTTTAATATTAGAGAGTATAATTGAAGGGGATATTTTAGGAAATCATTTTCCATATTATCATATTTTATTTTATTTTTTATATTTTGTTCAATGAACAATTTCACTTCTAACTTATATGAACGTTTTTTTACCGTAAGATTTAGATGAACTAAAGTTCCATAATATACTCTACTATTTTTTTTTTTGATAAGGCAAGACACAGGACCCCCTTGTAACAGGGGCGCTCCTACCCCACTCAATTAAATTGAGGGGGTCATGCCGCTCCCGGATTCGAACCCCTAATGTAAATAAGAGACACTAGCCTCTTCCACCAGGCTACAAGAGCTATAACTAATATACTCTACTGTTTACTATAAAGAAAATAATTTTACACTACAACCCACCTCTATATATACATCTATATATATCTCTATTATGAATACTCCATTCGCTACAACACACAAAAATAACTACATAAATATTAAATATGCATTAGTTTTGATATATTTATTTATGTTATACCCCGGAGTATGTATTAGAGAATAAACATTTGTTGGTACCATTAGTTCTAGTGAATAATTCAACTACATATTTACGTGAATTTGCAATGTACACAAACTTAAAAGAGTATTTTTGTCTGAAAATTCAGTCTTCTTCTAGAATTGTAGCGATGAAATTTCAATCCAACTTTATTTGACCCAAAGAAAACCCGTTTTCAAACCCACGTAGCGGGAAGCTGGGAACGCGTTACTGTAATTGGATCCGGATCCGGATCCGGATCCGGCCCGTTTTCATTTCCCTTGCAACTTTTTTTCCATTTTCTGTTTAATAGTGCTTTGCATCTTTCCTCAAGATGCGCAGAAACTCTCCTACCATCTTTTTCTCTCCCCCAAATTCGCCGTCGTGATCCGATATCATGTTGAGAGGATCGGTAAAGAGGTTGTTGTCTCAATCCCTCTCCGTCGCCGGACGATCGCAACACCAGCAGCTTCGATTTCTCAACATCCATGAATACCAGGTACTTTTATTCCCTCTCTTTGTCTCTATCCAAAACCTTGTTGCTGCGAGCAATTGCATATTGAATTTCTCTATCAGGAGATTAAGTTATAGATACGAGTCGCTCGCTCCACTTTAAAACCTCGACTGTTGTTGTATCTAGATCTGTGTTTTTACTCGTGAATTTACTCAAGAGATTGGTGTTTATCGCTGTTATATACTTGAACTGCTATTTTTATCGATTACTCTTGTTACTGGTATTTTTGGATGCTCTAGTCGTGGGGAAAGTTTATATTCTTAATGGTTGAAAACTTCTATTGTTTGTTTGGAATTAGGGTGCCGAGCTGATGAGCAAGTATGGCGTCAATGTCCCAAAAGGAGTTGCTGCCTCTTCTTTGGATGAGGTCAAGAAGGCTATCCAAGACGTATTCCCGCAAGAAAATGAGGTTGGTGTCATTTAGACTGGATTCTGTTTGATCAGTGAACTGCCCCAGTTTCTTCTAAAGAATATGCTTATCTGGTTTTGTGAAGAAAGGGAACTTGTATGATGATATATGGAAAAGAGTTACAAGTAATACCAATGGGATAATGTAACATTCCGACTTATGTTTGTTTGCTCAGTTTCTAGTATGAATCGAAAGCATTCCTTGTGTTTTTTCAATGGAAGCATGTTTGTCAAGGAGTTTCTTGTGTAGGTTATAGTGGTGATTTTGGTAATTAAAATTCTCCTTAAATATTTCTACTACTTATCTGATTTTCATGTGAACTTAGTCTTAAAGAGTAGTTGAATATAAGGCTAGAAATATGCAAATAAGTTTGTATTTATGTGAATCAAATTAACCAACAATGCAGAAATTATTATTATTATTATTATAATAATAATTATTATATTACCTGTAGTAGTATATTATAGAGAAACTTGAATGTTCTCTTTATCTGGGAGATATGGATCTTTGTTTAGAATGATCATCCAGTTTTAGTAATTACCATTGGACTGTTTTGCAGCTTGTGGTAAAGAGCCAGATTCTTGCTGGTGGGCGTGGCTTGGGAACATTTAAAAGTGGTCTTAAGGGTGGAGTACATATAGTTAAAGCTGAAGAGGTTGAAGACATAGCTGGTAAGTGTTTGTGATGTTACTTCTATCATAGATTCACTACTTTTTTAAGGTTGTATAGAGCTATATTAACTCAAATCACTTGGCAAATGGCTCATAGTTTTGCATTGTGCATATGTACTCTACCAGATAATCTCGTGTGAGTCACCATTGGTCGAGTTGTTATATGTCCATGTTGTCTGAACATAAGTGTTTTTACAATCTCAAATAATTATCTTAGGTAATTTTAATAATCTAGCTTCTGAAATTCAACACTTGAATTTATGCAGGAAAGATGATTGGTCAGGTGTTGGTCACCAAGCAAACTGGTGCTCAGGGAAAAACTGTTAGTAAGGTCAGTGCAAAAAACCATTCTTGCGGGTCTACCTGTTTTTTATATATATTTGGTGGTTAATGTACTGAAAGTCTGAATGATATCAAATTTTATTAAGGATGTGCTTGTGTTATGTTACTGAAATTACTTGTAATGAAGTGCTGAAGTTCAATTTTATGCCTTTTAGTTCTACTTTTAACTACAGGTTCTCATAGCAGTACTTTGGTTTTTGCTTTGACTGTACTAATTCTTCATTTTTCCTATATCTTTGGCATTATTGACATGTTCTATAATCAGATAATATTTGGCTGCTCCAGTGCTAAAAAAGTATTAATTGATTCTCATTTCCCCCTTTTCCTCTTTTGTACTTGAGCAGGTTTATTTATGTGAGAAATTGTCACTCGTCAATGAAATGTACTTCTCCATCATATTGGATCGTGCAACTGCTGGCCCGGTATGTTCAAAGGCATAAAAGTTGTGGGAGTATACCTTTCCATCATTGGTGCATTTATTATTTTGACATGCTTGATTGTCATTTAATCAACTTGTTGTGTACTTTTCCGTGTCTGTATTGTCTTCATTTCATAGATCTGTCTGGATATGCTATATTTATGATAATATCAGTATATCACACTTGTTTGAATTTGTTTTTTCCTTCCTATGTGTCAGTGTCTTAAATGTAGTGTGAAAATCTTTTCACGTTGATTTTCTATTTGATTTGATGGCATAGTCAGTGTGGCTCTATTTGTTAATTTTCAGTTTTGGACACTAATCTATTTCTTTTTTTTCCTGTCTTTTGAGCTAGCTTATTATTGCCTGCCGGAAGGGTGGAACCAGCATTGAAGATCTTGCTGAAAAGTATCCTGACATGATCATCAAGGTTGTATTCTAATAAGTTATAGAGGCCAAAATTCTTAGGTTTTTGATGTTCAAGCTCTTCTCCCTTACCATTTTGTGGATGTCATGATCAGGTATCAATTGATGTATTCAAAGGAATTACAGATGAGGATGCTGCAAAAGTTGTGGACGGTTTATCCCCCCAAGTAGCTGACAGAGAGGCATCAATTGAACAAGTCAAGAAACTGTACAAGCTCTTCTGTGATTCTGACTGCACAATGTTGGAAGTAAGTCATACTTTCAGGTTGTATACAAATTAGCAATTATATCCTGCTGTAACTTTTAACTAAGATAACTTTTTATGCATAGATAAATCCATTGGCGGAAACTGCTGATAAGCGACTTGTGGCTGCGGACGCAAAATTGAATTTTGACGATAATGCTGCTTTCCGTCAGAAAGATATCTTTGCTCTTCGTGATACATCACAAGAAGACCCTCGTGAGGTGACAATATGGTTTATTCTCAACTATATTAGAATTCAATCCTAGTGTCCCTGTCTGATTATAACATTAATTTGATCAGTTCTGATTGAAGGAGAAGTGATGAGTATTTTTTCTAGTTGCATCCCCTTCTGATGTCCAGTGAATATGATATACAAGCAACATAAAATTTGCTTCCGTGAAAATAGGATTTGAAGTCAATTTCGGATTAATGATTAATGATTTTATGGAATTATTGTTAAATTCTTCAAAATTTGTGTTTTTTAGTTTGTTTCCCGCTGGCTTAACAGAAGCTTGTTATTTTGTGAAGGTGGCATTGTAGAAATATATCCCTTGTACATGAGAATCTTTAACTGATTTCTTTTTTACCTTTCTTCTCAGGTTGCTGCTGCTAAAGCCGACTTGAATTATATCGGATTAGATGGAGAAATTGGTTGCATGGTCAATGGTGCTGGTTTGGCAATGGCTACAATGGACATAATCAAACTTCATGGAGGTACTCCTGCCAATTTTCTTGATGTGGGTGGAAATGCATCAGAGGGTCAAGTAAGTAGCTGTTTTTTTACTTCTGCAATGTGATGAAATGAATCCCATCATATTTATTCAAATTGTGATGCTATGGAACAGGTAGTGGAGGCATTCAAGATTTTGACTGCTGATGAGAGAGTGAAGGCAATTATGGTGAACATCTTTGGCGGAATAATGAAATGTGACGTGATAGCTAGTGGGATCGTCAATGCTGCTAAGCACGTACGTATTTATTTCTTCTCGTATTTTTATAACTCGGTATTGAGTTTGCTGAATTTAACCTTCTTTGTACGTTTACAGGTTGCACTGAAAGTCCCCGTCGTGGTTCGACTTGAAGGCACAAATGTAGACCAAGGGAAGAGAATTATGCGGGTAAATATACATAACTTTTTAACTCCCTTAACGTTTTTTTCCTGGTTCTTTCTAAACCTCATTTCGTGTCGGTTGTAATGAATGCAGGAAAGCGGTATGGCCTTGATCACAGCTGAGGATCTGGATGATGCAGCTAAGAAGGCAGTTAAAGCAGCCTCTGGCAACTAAATATTCTAATTCAATATCCTTGATTTTACTGCATTTTAAAATCCTTCACAAAAATTGCGAGTCTGCAGCAATTGGGGTGTCACTGTATTCCCGTAGGATAGGGAAAGAAACTTAACATTGTGTTTGGCGAGTTAGAAGTTGAACCAGCTGAGCAAATGGTTTGCTGCGAATATAAGCTTTTGATTTTTAACTGAGCTTTGCTGAAATAATCTGACTAGCCTTGCAATTGTGTATGTGAGTGATTGCACATTTGCGTTTTTGGCACAGCAATTTTAAGCTGTCGATAGATATCAAACTATACTTCACCTTAAAAGTTCTTTCATGTTGTAGTCTTAAAGAATATCAAAGTTTTCTAAATACACGATCAGGTACTGAATGGTTATTAACTTAAGGACATTTATCCTTTAGGTGTTCAAATATCATGTATTTACGGAGTATATGTTAATATATACATGTAATTCACGAATTTTAACCCAAAAAGAACTGAAAATTTGTTACATTATACCTTCATAGCACGAACTGACTCGGGAGTCATTTTTTGTCGACTGTCGACCCATTTGAGTTTGAAATTAATGACTGACTGGAATTATTTTGTTCTACCATTACCATCCAAAGAAATAGCTCAAGCGACAGGTATTCTGTATTATTTTCTTGAGCGTTTTTCCGTGTGTTAATAATTTAAGAGGTATACAACGCAGAAGAAGGTATTATTTGTTGAACAGTGTAGTCTAGAGCAAGAGAGAATCAATGTTACGCTTGCCTTCTGGCCCCTTGTACCATGAAGTAACATAATCTCCATACACTACCTCACGGTAGCCTGGGGTCCCAAAGTTCAAGGCTGGAGCGATCTTCCTCGTCTTCGAAGGGTCATGAAAAGTTGCAACTGATAGCCTTGCTCGGTTTGCATTCGTTACAGCTCGATGTACTGCACTCTTATATGCTCCATTTGTAATCACCTAAGGAAGTAAGATGAGTGTGTTATACATGGATATAATAGAGTTGAATGTATTAAAAAAGGACCATCCTTGCACTTTCGATCATCTGTGCAAATATGATCGTTATAAACCCATTAGTTGTATATAACATGTAATATCACATAGTTGAACCTATTTTAAACTACCGTTTTCCTATCTATGCCTGAAGCGCACACATGTCAAGAGTCCAGAATTTGCAACTATAAACCATAAAATGGAAATGATGAACCCGTTAAGAAAAATTTCAATAAGACTCCAATTGAGAATCTACTAAATCTTTTTAAACATAGTTGCTTATCCTATGTCCGGTTAGAAAATATGTTTAAACTATTTTGATACATTATCAAACTATAGCATAACACTTCTTTGGCAAGCAGGATTTTAACTTTTCTAACCCCTATAGAAAAATGTCATTTTTGCAGTCTAAAACTAACTAAAATGTCAATCCACAGCAAAGTAAACTATAAAAGATTGCAACTATTGAAAGATAAAGAATAGGAGAAGCACCTCAGTTTGGTCAGACAAAAGCACAACAATGGCATCAGACAAAGGCTTTACAGTCACCCATTTTCCATCCTTAAAGACCTCAAGACCTTCGACGTCATCCTGGATAAGAAGAGTAATGACACCGATGTCTGAGTGTGATTGCAAGCCGAGTGTTAGCTCAGGCTGAGGGCAAGGTGGATAGTAGCTGACAGTTATGTTCTGGTAAAACTCCCCAGCAGCATTCTCAATGCATGAAGATTGTGCACCGAGGCTCTCAGAGATTAAAGCTAACAGTTTACAGGCAAGCATTTTCATCTGATCACTATATTCTTCAACAATTTGCCTAGTCAAATTACATTTGAGGCACAATCAATTTGTCACTTCTGAAAAAAGATTATACAGATCATCTGCAATTTTGACCGGCAAACAAATAGACACCAACTATTCAAACAATCCATACAGATTCCAAAAGCAAAGCTTGGGGAAGACAATATACATGTAATTTGAGCAAGATGAATGGAGGATGCATAAGAAGTTACAAAAAAAAAATGATTTTCTGGTAGAACTCGAAGCAGCTTCCTCAATGCACGAAGATCATGCACCGAGGCTCTTAGAGGTTAAAGCTAATAGTTTACAGGGAAGCATTTTCATCTGAGGGAAAATGAATTCGATTTGAGGGACAGTTTACAGGTTAAAGTTATCAGTCAATACATTTGAGGGACAATGAATTAGTCATTTTAAAAGCCTATATCCAGATCCTGCTGATTTTCTTCAATTAGAGAGGCATACAAATCTATACATATACAAACAGACATTACGCAGAGGCAATTCACCTAATCAACAGCTTCGAGCTTGTTATAGCTGGTCTCAAATCTCAATGCAACGAGTGCATTGATTAGATTAACTGATGAAATTATCACCTAATGAAGCTCGAGCTTATTCATTGGAAAATTAGAATTCACCTATAATTGGGAGGAAAATGGGGCCAACGAGATGGATTTCGGCGAGAAAGAGGGAAAGTGTGGTGATCGAAGTAATCTCTCCAATCCAAGACTGAATCATCGCTTTGGCTAACCAGCATCCGAGTCCCGTAGCCTTCGGTGGCAGCAGCGCTCGGATCGCATGAGTATTTCATCTTGTCGGCGATATTATAGCCTTCGAAAAAAGCCAATCCGGCGCCTCGCATCTCATCCAGAAAGCGAATCGGAACACCATGGTTGATCACCTGAAAAGCTCCCCATTCACCGCATGCTTTACCGATTTCGGCGCGAACGTCGCTTGCGGCGGAGAAATCGACTAAGGGAACAGCGTGGTTGGAGGCGGGAGAGGAGGTCGGGCGGAGATCGAGTGGTTGGATGTACTGAGATGGGACATCGGAGAGCTTGGATAGAGCTAGAGCTTGGACTCTGGATTCCATTCGGAAGGGATAAATTACAAGACAGGGATAGAAAGGGCAGAATTTATATTCTGTCCTTTTTTGAGGCTGCCATTATTTCCATTACATTTTGTAATTTTTCGCAATACATTTGTTTACGTTGAAAACCGTACAAGCAAAATCAAAAAATGTATACGTGAAGCAAAATACGGAATATGTGAAGCGGAATAAAAAATACGTAAATTGTAAACGTTAGGTTTCAACGTACGTTGGATCTCAACGTACAGGTATAATTTGAAAAAGTAGCCGTTTAAAAAATAGCCGTTGGGAAATTTTACAACTTACAGGCAAAAAATTTCCCCCATCGGCTCTTTGGGAGAACATGACCGTTGGAAAAAGCCTATTTATCCCCCACTTTCATGTGTTTTTCATTCGATTCATCCGAAAATGTCAAATAATAGAGTTACAAACTTGGATGATGGTGAGGAGATTGAATATGTGACGAAGATTGTATATGCGAGCGGCGAAGAGAACGAGTATGTGGGTGGCGATGATGGTGAAGGCGACGACGGCAATGTCGATGCGATCGCGGACGAGAAAGAGTATTCCGGTGAACCCGAAGACGGGATTTGGAACGATAGCGACGAAGAAGAAGGAGACTTCGACGCCGGTGATTTTTCGGTTAGTGATTTATTTTGTATTAATTGTTTTCTCTCTATTTAGGTGCATATAAATTAGTAGAATTGGTAGTTGTACATGATTCTTGTGGATTAATAAGATATAGATGCGATTATTATTGTAGTTTCGATTAATTGGGGTTAGCTAAAATTAATTATAGGGTTTGGATTACTCGGAGGCGTTTGAATCCGAAGAAACGTTTCCTACTAAGGAACATTTGAGGCATTGGGTTCAGAGTACTGGTAGAGAGCTTATGATGGTATTAGTGACTAGTCATAGTAATATACGTCAAATGAACATTATGTGCGAGCATTCTGGAGTGTATAGATTACGGAAAAAGAAAGTGGAATTAGAAGATGGAACTGTGGTTGTTCAGACACAACGGGAGACTAGGGATATGAGGACGAACTGTAATTTTGAGGTCAGAGGTTATAAGTTCAAGGCTAGGGATGCCAGAGATGGATGGTATTTGAAGGTAAAGCACGAACAGCACAATCATAAGATTTGCACTAGCTTCATTGGTCATCCGTACATGGGTCGAATGACGCCGGATGAGGTGACCTTCGTGACGTCGTTGGCGAATGTATTCACTCCGCCGTCTGGTATTAGTCAAGAGTTAAAAAAGAATTTTCCCAGGAATGTAACATCCACAAAACAAATCGTAAACTTTATTCAGAAGTTGCATTTTGAGGATCGTGGGGATTTGAGTGTTACAGAGTGGACCTTGAAGTTTCTGAAGGAGCGCAGCTATGTAGTCCATCCCCTTTGCAGGAAGAAATCACACGAGGTGGACATCTTGTTCTTTGCCCATCAAGACTCGTTGCACTTGTTGAAGATGTTTCCGTACGTCGTAGTTATCGACGCCACCTACAAGACGAATAGGTATATAATAGCGTATGTTATTGTTTAATGTCCCATTGCGTCCTTTTATAACTATATTATTCAGGTATAAGATGCCTCTTGTGGAGATTGTCGGGTTCACCTGCACGCATAAGACATTCAACATTGCGTATGCATTCACGCGTAAGGAGGAAACAATGCACTACTTGTGGATAATTAAGAGGCTTAAAAAGTTGTTTGAGGATGCCGGAGTAATGCCGACTGCAATAATGACCGATCGAGAACTAGCTCTCATCACTGCAATCAAGATAGTGTTCAAAGATCTTCCGGTTCAACACCTCTTGTGTTGGGTTCATATCAAGCACAACATCGAGGTAAATGCTACCAGAATTTTGAAAAACAAGGAATCGGTGAAAATGTTGTGCGGGCAAGTATGGAGACTTTTTCTATCAAGAACGGAGGAACAATAAGAGGAGAGGCTGGTACGGTTGAGAACATCTTGGGGAAGCGGAATCGTTGGATACCTTGATAAGGTCTGGCTTATACCTTCGTCCATACGTATGGGGATAGTTCTTGTCATTAGCAGTGAACACCTTGATTGTCTTTGAGCACCTTCTACTCGGGCACTGGATCTCACTGCCTTCTGCTGGAACTGGAGAGGATGAAGATGATGCCATGGTTGTTTGAATCTGTAATACAAAGTAAGAAAACATGTTAGAAACTATGAAGATATCAAACAAAATCAGTAGGGATTTAACTGAAATACACAGTAAGAACTTCAAACCTAATTCTTTTACGGCGCAGTGAGAATGAGAGCTGAAGAAAAAATGAGGCAGTGAATTTATAGATGAGGTAACTAGGGTTTTTCATATTTGGGCTGACCAGAACAAAGGCCCAATAAGTGATTCGGCCCATGAAACTTAGTCCAGAAGTGACTTCCAGTTGTGTGCTACCTGTAACACACTCAAGGCAAATAAGTGACTTCCAGTTGTGTGCTAGTTGCAAATAATATTAAAAAACGGCGCGAAAATCGATTAAAACGGGATTAAAACGAAAAACAGTGCGAAAATCGAGTAAAACAAAATTAAAACGAAAAACGGCGCGAAAATCGAGTAAAACGAAATTAAAACGAAAATGATGTGATAAAAATCTTGAAAAATGATGTGATAAATGGAAGGGGTATTTAGCCAAAAAAAACTTGAAAACTTGATAAGGGAAGGTATTTAGCCAAAAACTTGAAAAATGATGTGATAAATGGATTGTTTGGCCCAATTCGTTTAAACGCCCTAAAACGATAAAAATCAAAATTTCAAAAATCTAACATGGTAGAAAATAAAGCCCATAGTCGTTTTCAATTCTCGAAATTGAAAAAAAATCATCGAAAACGTCAACGGGCCTAATAAGGCCGAATTGAAATTTAGTGAGGTCCATTATCAAAAAACGACATAAAACGGCTTAATAAGACCTTAAACCGCAAAAAACTTGAAATGTAAAAGTTGTATTTGAGCATTACCAATATGACGCTTTCGTTTTTATAAGAAAATAACAAAATGAACACTTCGAATATCTAAACAGACACTTTCACCAAGAAACTAGTTAATCTCAAGTATATAAGTCGTATAGTTTTACTCATATGTGTGTGATATCACTTCGTTACTCAAATAAACTTTATATAAAACTTTCATTAAATGTTATGAAACACTCAAATAATCCAAAATAACGACATTTCACATCTTCGTATTGTCGTTATTGCTTGTTTAATCATATATGTATGCGTATTTCATTAAAACTTTCATTAAATATCGAGTAATCAAGCAATAACGACAATACGAAGATGTGAAATGTCGTTATTTTGGATTATTTGAGTGTTTCATAACATTTAATGAAAGTTTTATATAAAGTTTATTTGAGTAACGAAGTGATATCACACACATATGAGTAAAACTATACGACTTATATATTTGAGATTAACTAGTTACTAGGTGAAAGTGTCTGTTTAGATATTTCAAAGTGTTCATTTTGTTATTTTCTTATAAAAACGAAAGCGTCATATTGGTAATGCTCAAATACAACTTTTACATTTCAAGTTTTTTGCGGTTTAAGGTCTTATTAAGCCGTTTTATGTCGTTTTTTGATAATGGGCCTCATTAAATTTCAATTCGGCCTTATTAGGCCCGTTGACGTTTTCGATGATTTTTTTTCGATTCCGAGAATGGATAACGACTATGGGCTTTATTTTCTATCATGTTACAATTTTGAAATTTTGATTTTTATCGTTTTAAGGCGTTTAAACGAATTGGGCCCAAACTATCCACTTATCACATCCACTATCCACATTCACTATCCACTATCCACATCCACTATCCACATTCACTATCCACTATCCACATTCACTATCCACTATCCACTATCCACATTCATTATCCACTATCCACTATCCAAACCCTATACCCTAAACCCTATGCTACACATCCTGATCCTCATCTTCTGCAGGTGCTACTGGTGCCTGAGGATCAACACCAGTCAAAGCGATCATCCAGCCTCTCATCATCGTCGCTAAATCTGGACTGACCGTGTCACCATACCCCCTCAAAAAAGCTGCTATATCGGCGGTGACGAGGTTACTCCTCTACAATTTAATGAAATACAAAATAATTATAAACAAATAAAATAACATTATAACATTAATACTACAATATCAAATATTGAAAGAAATACTTACCATAACTAGATCGGCTCCAGCAGGTAGCTGCACGAGCTCAACACGATGGGCCAGCGGATGAAGATGATCCTGTCTCCGAGATCTCGAATCCATGTAAGGATGTGACATCAGATCGAACCAAGGCAAATAGTCTTCCTTGCAGTCCCATGGATAGTCTCGAAGCCCACGTCGATCCCGCTCGTCTAACTCAATCAAGTTGCCCGACAAGTGTAGATCATTCCAAGTGCAGCTTGTTTTCTGTAACTCCACTTTATATGTCGAGGCTTTATCCTTCCTAATAGCAAGGAAGGGGGTAATTGGGGGTTCGGGTACGCCCTGTACATACCCGAACTGCCTAAGAAATCGGTCGGGGTTATACCCCTCCTGAATCTCAATTAGCGTGAAACGTTAATCGAAAAATAACGAATAAATAAAAAACAATTCAATATTATTTTAATCGTTATTTCTCGAATAATTACGAAAAATAACGATTAATTCTATTTTAATATATTATTTATTAAATCATTTTCTTTTATTCGTTATTTTCTCGATTAGCGTGAAACGTTATTCGAAAAATAACGATTAAATAAAAAACAATTCAATATTATTTTAATCGTAATTTCTCGAATAATTACGAAAAATAACGATTAATTCTATTTTAATATATTATTTATTAAATCATTTTCTTTTATTCGTTATTTTCTCGATTAGCATGAAACGTTAATTGAAAAATAACGAATAAATAAAAATCAATTCGATATTATTTTAATCGTTATTTCTCGAATAATTACGAAAAATAACGATTAATTATATTTTAATATATTATTTATTAAATCATTTTCTTTTATGCCTTATTTTCTCGATTAGCGTCCAACGTTAATCGAAAAATAACGAATAAATAAAAAACAATTCAATATTATTTTAATCATTAGTTCTCGAATAATTACGAAAAATAACGATTAATTCTATTTTAATATATTATTTATTAAAACGCTAAAATACGTACTTGGTAAATTGTTTTCGGTCGTTCCGGCGATTCCGACGGAGCCCGCTTCCGGGTCCCGCTCGCATCAACTCGACCCGACGGAGCCCGGCCTCCGGCCCGACCCCGACCCACTTGCCCAGCCCCGACGTCGCCTCCAGCAGCACCTCCGGCCACCTCCTCAGCTCCTCCGGCCACCTCGACGCCAGCTCCTCCGGCGAGCTCCTCGGCTCGATTTGAAGAGATAACACCACCGGCCACCTCCTTTGAAACGCCAGCACCTCCGCTTGCACCGCCTCGGACTCGAACGCCACTAGCAAGCCACCAGACCGCCTCCGCCGCCGTCAATTTCGTTTTTTTCGATTTAGGGTTTTTTATTTTTGGAGCCATTTTGATGCGGGATTCTTGAAATTGATAAGGGAATTAAGATTGGAATTGAAAAACGATGAAGATTGGATGTGGAACGAAGGGATTTGGTTAAGAAATGGAGAAATGGGGACGGCGGCGATATTTAGGGTTTTCGATTGCATAGAAGAAGAAGAGAGGAGGAAGAAGAAGAAGACGGCGCAGGATTTATAAATCCCCCCGCATGTTGGAACTCAACGCACGTTGGGTTCCAACGTGCAGGCTATTTTTTAAAAAAAAAAATTATACCTGCACGTTGGAACCCAACGTGCGTTGAGTTCCAACGTGTAAGTATAAAAAAATTTACGTATTTAAATTTTATACGTATACGAATATTCAATACGTATACCACATTTTTTGCCTATCCGTTGGTTTCCAACGTGCGTTGGCTTTCAACGTAAAAAAATGTAGTGCCATTAGTTACAAATTGTAGTGGAAATAGCCGCAACGTTTTTTAGGAATTATTTGTGCATTGCTCTTGTGTGTCACATGAATCCATTTATTAGGCTGAACTGCTGAAGTTATACACTTAATACAAAATTAGTATAAACTGACATCCTCCTACACTTAACACAAGGCAGTACCAATCAAATTGGAGGCCCTGTTACATTTCTTACTTATATTATGTAAGAAATAATGTATATATAACAAAGATCATATATATTATGATAAAAGATAAAAAGTACTGTATAACAAATTTCGTTTTCAAAAATCCCATAAATGTAAAATTAAAGTGCTAACTTATTGTTGTGGGCTCACTGTAATTTTGGTGGTTGGAGAAATCAATGTTCAAATTTGGAAAGGAAAGATTTTCTTTTTGATTTAATTAAAGAAAAATCGGAAGTGAAATGAGGTGGAAATTAATATGGAAATTAGGAAAGGTATTGAATAAGGGAGGAGGAAGAGTAGCAACGCCTACTATAAACAAGAAGGAAGTATTTTCTTTTAAAAAAAAATTTCTTTTAAACGGGCCTTTGTAAAAATATATATATTTGGGGGCCCTGTTCTTACACTCACTCTTAACATGCTTATATCCGGGCCTGACTTAACATAATATGATGAACCGACATGCACACTCACCACTTTGCCACTCCCAAGAGCTCTAACCATAACCATCTTCTCACTTTGATAAACCCAACAATAAAATCCATCACCAGACAATTGAGTTGCATGCAACTTTAATTACCAACGAGTAGCCTGGACTAACCGCACACAATTGCTTCATACACCACTTTCCTTTGTAATAGTTTACTAACCGCCAAACAAGAAGCATTCTTTTACCAAAATCACCAAACTTAAGTGAATCTTCATGGGCCAAATGAATCAGTTTACCCGATGCTGTCAAATATGTCAGGTCTGTCATATCTCTTTCTACTTAAAAGTCACTCCCCCGATAATGAACAGTACTATTACGACAATTACTTTTTTTCCCTCTAAAAAATCAATCATTGTTTCTCCCTCCCTAAATTCTTCTTTTCTTTATTGCTAGAGCTTCTATCAAAAACCATAAATTGGAAGTGACGAGATTGAACGGAGCCCCTTGGTCTCAACCCATCTTTTACAGATCTGGTCACGGCGAGCGGAACGTTGCAGAAGATCGGTGCAACACCATCGCAAAAGGAGATCTGAGGTTCTAAAATCCCTCAGAGCCAGAGAAGTTTAGATGCTTAGCGCCGACACATGATCCATACCACTCTTTACATGAGAAATGCAATTGGATGTTCACATATCAAGATTATGAAAGAGGCAAAGAAGGATTTGAGGACACGGGTCAATTCCGATGATGCGAGGACGACAACAAGGAATCGAGCTAGGGTTTTTTGTGTCGGAGGTGAAGAAGCAGAACCGAACATGCAATTTGAGTTATAATATGTAGGAGTAAGAGGAGAAGTAAGTTCTGCTTTTTCTGGAGCCAAAATGGATGAGGTTTTGGATGATTCTCGTGCTTCCCTCTTCTCCTGACATTCGTCCATCTCTGGTGAGTTTCAATTTGCAATTTTATGACTAAATTTTAGATCGTGTTGTTGAATATGAATTTTATGTTAAAACTCTATTTGAGTGTGTTGAACATTCAGAATTTGGTAAGTTCATGCCTTTCAGCTTGATTATGAATTCATAAAACCATTGATTAATGATGTATAATAGAGCTTTGAAATTGATTTAGATTCTGCAAATTCATGTTATCTTTATTGCATATGAGTTAAAATTATAGCTTTGATTTTGGTAGTTCAATAGGAATTTGGTGCTTCTGTTTGATTTTTTGGTTATATAGTATTTGACAGAGTTAATCAAAACCAAGAGTTTAGAATAATGTAAGTACATGCCATTGAGGAGAAAATGTTGTTTAGAATTAAGGAGCAAAGGCTTAACACTAAGCGTCAAATTTGGTGGTAGAATTTTAATAATAAGAGTGTTCTCTATACTAAAAATCATGAGTTAAGATTGTTGATTATAATTTTGCTAAATGAATGAACAAACATGTGACAAGACTTGATACTAAATGCTCAAAGAACAAAACGCAACCAATAACTAATTGAGGGCACAAAGCACTCTCACATTCTTAGAGTGCCTTTCAAGACAGAAAATGACGTCTTAAAACAATGGGTTCTCGGTTTGACATATATCCTTATCTAGAAAGATTTAATCATGCAAGTCTAAGATTAAAATATGTTGTCTTCATAATAAGTATGTTTTTTCAACACTATTTTTGTGTTTCTTTATTTTAGAGGATGCCACTGAGAAAGTCATTAAGCTGATGGATGGAAAGCCGCACCTCATCATGGGAAACTACACTGATGGAAATCTTGGTGCTGCATTAATGGCAAACAAACTTGGTTTGCCTCGGGTATTTATTTTATACACAACCTTTGAATTGTATGTGCAATTTTAAGAGAAATACTAAGCAGATATATATTTCAAAACGGTGTAGGCAACTACAACACGTGCCTTAGAGAAAACTAAGTATGAAGATTGTAACAACTCACGAAGCAAGATATATATAAGTACCTGTATACCGGCTTTGTTAGCTTTCTTAATCAATTTAGTGATTCACTATCTGTTATAATGTATGTATATTTGGAATTTACAGGCACAGACCCCGAATAATGTTCATTCATATCCTGACTGGGCAGTTGTTCAGGTTGGTACTGCTTAATTGACTTCTGTTGGAGTACAAGTTTCCACTCTGTTCTAATATATTACATGGCCTTCTTCTGTTTTTTATTCGTATCATTCTTGTTGAAGTGGCCAATATAACATTGATGTGATCAATTTATGAAACAAGCCCTAGCTTGCAATAAGTGTATCTGCACGTTCTTGACTCTATGTACTTTACTGCAGAAATGAATAATTCTTCAACGGTTGTTAAAGAAGGTCCATCTGCTGGAAAAGCTTCAATTGGGGGGGGGGGGGGGGGAGGGGGGGGGGGGCATTCAAACTGATAAATGATCACGGGAAAAATGTTATAGATAGAGACTTTTTGGGGAAATGGACATTAATTTACTTCGGTTTCACTCATTGTCCGGATATCTGTCCCGATGAGCTTATAAAGATGGCAGCTACAATTGATAAGATTAGTAAGTTGCTAATCTAACAGCTCTCTTACAATGACTCCCTTTCTGTATATAATATGATCTTTAGGGAGATCTTTTGTACAATAGTGGTACATCTATTCATTCTTAAAATTTTACTCAAGATTTGTGATGTCCTGAATGAGTATTGTGATTTGAGGCAATGACACAGGGAAGAAGAATAACGTTGGAAAAACAGAAAAATTTCAAAGCAGGCTTTATCCCATTACACACATGCATCAAAGCCTTGTGAGTGCAAATAGCATCTATATTGAGTATTTTATTTTGTGGCAATTGTTTCTGAAAAACCAATTTTCCAGAGAAGCAAATGGTATGCAAATAACCTAAAATATAGCAGTTATAAAAGTGTAGAGCTAACTTAAGATTATGCAGCATGCTAATATGCAAATATATGTCAAATTTTAAGTTGCTAAACATAGCCCAGATACTTATTCCTTCAAAACTAAACAACTGGGCTAAGCATTTGTAGGACATATTTAAGGATATCTAATCAGTGTTTCATGGTTCAGATATATGCGAGAACTTTTGGAAATTGGAATCAAGAAAAGACCGTTATTTGTTTGAGACTTCAAGTAATCTATGCACATTAGGGTGTAACAACTAGAAAATTTTGAATTTGAAATCTCCTTTGTGCTTGGGTTGAAGAGTTGCTATTTAGCCTAATGCTCTTTGGCAATTATAATTTTTCATCAAAAAACGCAATGCTCTAGGTGTACAGAACATAGATGGAAGGATTTTAAAAAATAACTTTGCTCATGTGTTGATAGTCAAGTTTACTGCTTGTATTGTGAAAAATGAGGTTTTCAATGTTTTTCAAAAGTACAGTAGTCATCATCTATGTGATAGACTATATGTCTTTGCACTCAAACTTGCACTGCAAACAAATAGATTTCTGTAATATGTTCTGAAGATACGTAGGGAATTTTGCAGGCATATTATGGACCTAGAGCTATTCCTCCTCCATATTTCAATCCAGCTGTTTCATCAGGCCATCCTTCACATCCATACATGTGGGCTCCTCCTCAGGTGTGTCCTGTGTTTTAACATCTGGTTTGTTGTATCAATAAAAAAAATTCCCATTGCTAAAGGGTTTGTTAGGTAAGGTAGTTTATAAATAGGTTTTGGTTTATAAATGGATGAAAAATGGGTTTTGATAAATAAGTATGTTTGGTAAAAAGGTGTTTTTATAGGGAAATGTGTAGTTTTTAAGAAAAGTGTGAGAAGAGAAGAAAAGTTAAACTTAATTTTATTCCACACTTTTCAAAATCAATAAAAACACCTTTAGATTTATGTAGTTGACATTGCTGTATTAATTTTTCTGTGCATGTTTACTCATTATCTATTCTCTCTTAGATGATGCCGCCTTATGGATCTCCTTATGCAGCAATGTACCCACATGGAGTAATTTATGGACACTCTCCTTCACCCGTTGTATGTATCTGAGCCACTATCTTCTTTCTCTCTCTCTCTCTCTCTCTATTTCTGACAATTAACCAGATAATATGTAAATTTGCAATCTTCTGCTGACACAAGAAGTGAAATAACATTTGCCTAAAGTGGTGCAAAGAGTTCCCGCAATTTGCTCACATGAAATTGTTAAGTTCTTCTAAGCGGTATCCCAGACTTTGAATTCTCCAGCAACTCCTTTTGTTTCAATTATTGATGAAAACATTTTCTGTCTGATATCCTTGGTTATCATAAGGAAACAAAAAATGTATCTCTGTGCATAAATTTGGTTAATGTAAATATGAAAATTGATGAATTTACTTGTTTTGTTGGTTAAATAGATGAAATCACCCTCACTATATAGTGCTTATGTTAATGCCTTCAATATATACAGGTTGCAACTCCTTTAACTTTAGAAACTCCAACTAGATCATCTGGGAATGACAGTGGATTTGCAAAGAAGCCTAAGGATCCTGATACTCGAGTTGGGTCTGGCAATAGAAATGTTGAGAGTGCTGGAGAAGGGGGCACACAAGGCCATTCACAAAGGTTTTTTATCCTTTGTTTTATGTCCATCTTATCAATTTTGATTGCTACCTGGAAGAAAAAGAGTGCTGGTATATTTCAACAACTCACGAAGTAAAAGAAAAACAGGGATAGAACCTATTGTTGAAATGTTCAGTGATTCACTGTCTATTAGGATGTGTCTTTAACTTCTGTGTGGGAGCCAAATATTTGTTTAAAATGTATGTTATTCCATGTTGATATTTACACTTCCTATTATTTCCAACTTTATTTCAAATGCTTATGGGCACAATTGGGAGTACTATAGCTGTTGGCCTTTTTGTCTCAACTGTATGAGTTTTATATTGTTGCAAGAAGAGGCTAAATATACTTGGTACATCCTGGTAATTTCAAGTGCAGTCTTCAATTTCTTTCCAATTATATGGGATGTGAGTGAAGATGGCTTGGAAAGGGATACTATTGTAAGACTGGATGCTTTTGCTTTAATCCGTAGATTCAGATATGAACTGATGTCGATCAGTAATATTATTCCTCGGATCTGATTGGAACACTATAATATCTCTGCTAAGTAGCCAACTGATTTCTATGAGTCATAAATGTTTACAATAACATGTTGCTACACCACTGAATTTGTTTCTTGAGAAAGTAAAGCTAAGAGTTATATCTTATGCCTTCTCTTCCCAGCAGATTGTGTAACAATTATAAATTCATATTGACTACTCCTGCATGGTTTTGCTATAGTGTCAAGATTTTAGAATAGTTAACACCTAGATACTTCTTTCTGTTAATTGTATGTTCATGTGAATCTCTAACCTATATCAACTTGTGTCACAATGCTTGGGAAGGCTATCCAAATCTTCAATTTTATTAAACAAGTTCAAATAATGGGGTAGGAAGAGATCCATGCTTAGCAATTTTTGCAAATTGATCACAAGAGAGGTCAGGCAAAGGAAATAATAGAGTTGCAGACAAAATTCGTAGATAGAGGCATGACGAATGAACATGTGTGGTTCTTGCATTGTTGCATAAGCTTTCCTGATTGAATATTAAGATCGTTATATGTTTGTACTACATTTTCAAATGACTTTGCTAACCATATAAATCTTTTAGATTACATTTTAATACTGTTAACCATATAAATTGTGTAGTACCCTAAATTCCATCTGATTTCTTTGCAGGAGTTACAAAGAGTTGATGGCTAAGTGCTCTTCTATTGGAAGAGACGAGTCTCGTGCTCTAAGAAAGCTTGAGAAGTCGAAGGAAACAAGTTTCTAAACTCAAGGTAACACATTGTGTGCAGAGTAACATGAATGCAACTCATAGCAACTCATAGCGCTATATCTGATATTTTGCATGTTTGCAATTTGACCATTATCATACTAGAACCCAGGAATTAGAGGCAACAATTGAAGAAAAAGAGAATGGAGTTTTAAGGGCTGAAAAAGCTTCAAAGAAACAACGTGACACTATAAGCATGCTAAATGTTAATTTGGATGATGATGAAGATTTGATTGCTGAGTTATCTGGTGTTAAGAAGACTGAGAATAAGATGTAGTCTACTAATTATGGGAAAGTGATGACGACAAGGGATTTGTCCATAAAGAAATGGTAGATTGTGAAGTCATAACAGTGGAAGATAATTCCCTTGCCGTGGAGAAGGATGTTGGGCTGTCATTAAAAAGTATAAAACAAGCTTCATCTCTGCTTCATGATAATAAAGAGGTCTCATCTTTTGTTCCCGTTACTCACCCAGGTACTGACATGATGAATATATGTAAACTAACTCTTAATCTTTTAATCTTTGTTTTTGTAAATTTAGTTGATCGATGCTTTGCTGGAGGACTACTAGGACCTGGTGGAACAATAGATACTTGGGAAAATGCTGCAAGAGGGTGCAGGCAGGGAAAATGGCTATAGTCTAATTTGATATGAATTTTAAGTGATTTTCAGACGGATTTATGTTCCTTCATTTAAAAAAAATTGTCTTCAACAACGCGTGCGTGTCCGCGCACGCGAAGCCCACCTAGTGGATCATAAGTGACAATATTACTCTTATCCCAATCAAAGTCAAACCAAAGCAAGATACTGTTGCAGGTAAAAATCCGAGTAGTAGTACTAGTGACTGCTTCCGACCAACTTTATATTTGCTTATGAATAGATATCCCAGTATCAGAAGAGAATACAGAAACACAGGCGGAATTCTTTTATGAATAGATATTCCAGTATCAAAAGAGAATACAGAAACACGGGCGGGATTCTATTGAAAAAAGACGACTTTGTATGTATGATGTGTGACAAAAGCACATTTGTAAATGCTAGGATCAAAGCATAAAAGAGGCAGATCCACACCTTGGTAACCGGATTTAACACGAAGAGAGGTGGAGGAGCATCGTCATTTATATTTGAATCCTCTGAGAATTGGATTTGTGGTGGTATACTCGAGATTCCCCGGTGGGGTCGGGAATATTTTTCCCCAAATAGGTCCTTTTAAAGAAAAAATTCCCAATATAAATTCATTTCAGACATAAATCTCATAATAGACATTGTGCATTGTCTATTATGAGAACAAATATAAGATGGAGGTGCGCCTCTTGTGAACGGGGTTTAAAAAAAGAAGAAAATTAACGCTCTTGTCATGTGTACAAAAAAATGATGTACGTTGACTTTTTTAAAAAAAAAAAAATCATAAGAGTACCTCTTCTGAATATGTATCGCACGATTTACGCAAATCGTGTTATTTGATATAATGTAAATTTTACCTCTCAATTGAATTGAACAGTCTCTGTAAACCGTGCCTTTAACTGTGCTATTCAACATATATAATTTTATGAAACCTAAACATACGTTTTTATGAAAGTTAAAATTAAGTAGTTTTCTTAAAAATTTAACATAGAAAAATGTAAAACATAACGAAACACTAGTACAAAAATAAATACTATATAAAAATTTAACATTCGTAAACTTTCCAAATTTATGTATAAAACACTTACATCATTATGCTAGTCCTAGTCTTGTCCTTTCCCTCACCCTTGTCTTCCTTCCATGTCTTTGCATCCTCATCATCTTCCTCTCTGGTGGGATCTATCACAGATGATAAAGAAGGATCGAACCCAAAGCGGTTTGAATCAACATCCCTATAAATCGGCCTAGCTAATGGGAGAAATAAATACACTTGAGAGGATTGCTTGAAATAAACGAATTTGGTGTGTACAATGATGATGTTGTGTCGTTGACGAGAAAATCCATGAATAATCACCAAATCTCGAGAACAATGATGCCAATACTCCTAGAAGAACTAGCAAACCCTTCAAATGACGGAAAAGGGAGTGGAGGTGTCATCGAAGACTATGAAATCCATGATATGATGAAGTGGAGGTGTTGGAGAAGCAATGGGAAATAACGTCGGATAAGACATAGGAGGCATCATAATGTACATTGGCGGCGGTGTAATATATGGTTATGTCATAGAATTGGAGGATCCGTATACGTGCTTGAAAAGTCCGAAGTGAAGGATGATTTACCTATATTATGCTGGCTCCAGAAGAATGATTGATCGACAGACATTTGGTTTAACACATTATTCTCTTGATGAACACATGTTGTCATTGAAAAATAATAATTATGTAAGTATTAATTTCTATATAATTACTAAAACAATACACTATACTCAATAGCTAGCTATGTCACATCACGCATATCATTTTTTTCTAAATAAAATTAATATAATATATGTATATATGTAGAGATCACTATCCTAAATTTAATTTTAAATCTCATCATTGTCTTTTATTATATCCTTATCAAAGAACAAATTAATTATAAATCTCACAATTTCTTTTTATTTATTTAAATGTTGGTTTAAAAATGAATTGAAATAAATTTGACTAGATAATACATAATTTTATTTATGTTAATGTTATTTTTGTATGGTTATAAGTTATATAAAAATTGTTATACAAATTTCGTGCATGAGACGGGAATAAAGCTAGTGATAGGTATATGAAAACAACGTTTAATATTACATATACTCACCATCATGTACAAGTTTTGAGACAATGGTTGGTATTAACCTATTGACGGACGAACGTGTGGACTAACGGATCGACGAGTAATTGTTTTGTACGAGTACATATATTGTTCTTCAACTCTTGAAAGATCTGGGTCATTGAAGCCTATATAGAAGACATGACAATCCTTGCACGCTTGTTCCGCAAATCTATAAATTGCTTGTGATATATGCTCTAGTATGTATCATGCTTCCCTTTTCTATTCACCTTATGCAATTCTGCATGTTATCACACACGCCCGACACATGTTGTGGAAATCCAAATTGGTGCATCACAATGTCGAGACGATGCCACTCAACAATCTCAAAGCAAACCAGAGGAGTTTGGGTCCTCCACACAGTAGCTCTTGAACATCAATCTTACAAGTCTTTTCCAATATATTCGTTGTGTAGGGTTCTCATGTAAACTAGAGATAAAATAAAAGAAATATAGATGAATTTAAGTAATTATACCTTATTGTTCTATTTCGTTGACAATTTTTTTTAAACTTATCGCTCATTGACATATCCATTGCATGTTGAAAATATAGAAGGTCATGGTTTTTGCCATCATATGAATAATCACAATGCAACCCTCTAAACGAATATGAGATTGAGAAGAAATTTCTAGATTCATTTGAAAAAAAATGTTACAATATTCTTTGTGTAGTGTTACCATGTAAACTAGAGATTCATTTGCAAGTGAATCTAGACAAGGTTGAAACTCGTCGGGGAATGGAGGAGGTTATGACCCTTTAGATAGGTAGTCTCAGAAAACATCCTCTTTTCTTTCCTCGACGTACTTTGCGATATTTTGTTGGGGTTTCGGGATACCGATACATCTTGGTCTTCTAGTCGGCATACGTTGTCATGCTCATAACTACAATTATGATATTTTTCAATCAATAGACAATAGTTTAATTGTAATCACTTATATTATATACCTGAAGAAAGATTAATGGTCCTCCTATTTCAGCTATGTCCTGAATTGTATAAGCAAGGTACAAATGAACTAATGAGAATTGAAAAATGGAGAGGATTTTCACTTACATATTCAACATTATTCAAACTGATAAATGATCACGGGAAAAATGTTATAGATAGAGACTTTTTGGGGAAATGGACATTAATTTACTTCGGTTTCACTCATTGTCCGGATATCTGTCCCGATGAGCTTATAAAGATGGCAGCTACAATTGATAAGATTAGTAAGTTGCTAATCTAACAGCTCTCTTACAATGACTCCCTTTCTGTATATAATATGATCTTTAGGGAGATCTTTTGTACAATAGTGGTACATCTATTCATTCTTAAAATTTTACTCAAGATTTGTGATGTCCTGAATGAGTATTGTGATTTGAGGCAATGACACAGGGAAGAAGAATAACGTTGGAAAAACAGAAAAATTTCAAAGCAGGCTTTATCCCATTACACACATGCATCAAAGCCTTGTGAGTGCAAATAGCATCTATATTGAGTATTTTATTTTGTGGCAATTGTTTCTGAAAAACCAATTTTCCAGAGAAGCAAATGGTATGCAAATAACCTAAAATATAGCAGTTATAAAAGTGTAGAGCTAACTTAAGATTATGCAGCATGCTAATATGCAAATATATGTCAAATTTTAAGTTGCTAAACATAGCCCAGATACTTATTCCTTCAAAACTAAACAACTGGGCTAAGCATTTGTAGGACATATTTAAGGATATCTAATCAGTGTTTCATGGTTCAGATATATGCGAGAACTTTTGGAAATTGGAATCAAGAAAAGACCGTTATTTGTTTGAGACTTCAAGTAATCTATGCACATTAGGGTGTAACAACTAGAAAATTTTGAATTTGAAATCTCCTTTGTGCTTGGGTTGAAGAGTTGCTATTTAGCCTAATGCTCTTTGGCAATTATAATTTTTCATCAAAAAACGCAATGCTCTAGGTGTACAGAACATAGATGGAAGGATTTTAAAAAATAACTTTGCTCATGTGTTGATAGTCAAGTTTACTGCTTGTATTGTGAAAAATGAGGTTTTCAATGTTTTTCAAAAGTACAGTAGTCATCATCTATGTGATAGACTATATGTCTTTGCACTCAAACTTGCACTGCAAACAAATAGATTTCTGTAATATGTTCTGAAGATACGTAGGGAATTTTGCAGGCATATTATGGACCTAGAGCTATTCCTCCTCCATATTTCAATCCAGCTGTTTCATCAGGCCATCCTTCACATCCATACATGTGGGCTCCTCCTCAGGTGTGTCCTGTGTTTTAACATCTGGTTTGTTGTATCAATAAAAAAAATTCCCATTGCTAAAGGGTTTGTTAGGTAAGGTAGTTTATAAATAGGTTTTGGTTTATAAATGGATGAAAAATGGGTTTTGATAAATAAGTATGTTTGGTAAAAAGGTGTTTTTATAGGGAAATGTGTAGTTTTTAAGAAAAGTGTGAGAAGAGAAGAAAAGTTAAACTTAATTTTATTCCACACTTTTCAAAATCAATAAAAACACCTTTAGATTTATGTAGTTGACATTGCTGTATTAATTTTTCTGTGCATGTTTACTCATTATCTATTCTCTCTTAGATGATGCCGCCTTATGGATCTCCTTATGCAGCAATGTACCCACATGGAGTAATTTATGGACACTCTCCTTCACCCGTTGTATGTATCTGAGCCACTATCTTCTTTCTCTCTCTCTCTCTCTCTCTATTTCTGACAATTAACCAGATAATATGTAAATTTGCAATCTTCTGCTGACACAAGAAGTGAAATAACATTTGCCTAAAGTGGTGCAAAGAGTTCCCGCAATTTGCTCACATGAAATTGTTAAGTTCTTCTAAGCGGTATCCCAGACTTTGAATTCTCCAGCAACTCCTTTTGTTTCAATTATTGATGAAAACATTTTCTGTCTGATATCCTTGGTTATCATAAGGAAACAAAAAATGTATCTCTGTGCATAAATTTGGTTAATGTAAATATGAAAATTGATGAATTTACTTGTTTTGTTGGTTAAATAGATGAAATCACCCTCACTATATAGTGCTTATGTTAATGCCTTCAATATATACAGGTTGCAACTCCTTTAACTTTAGAAACTCCAACTAGATCATCTGGGAATGACAGTGGATTTGCAAAGAAGCCTAAGGATCCTGATACTCGAGTTGGGTCTGGCAATAGAAATGTTGAGAGTGCTGGAGAAGGGGGCACACAAGGCCATTCACAAAGGTTTTTTATCCTTTGTTTTATGTCCATCTTATCAATTTTGATTGCTACCTGGAAGAAAAAGAGTGCTGGTATATTTCAACAACTCACGAAGTAAAAGAAAAACAGGGATAGAACCTATTGTTGAAATGTTCAGTGATTCACTGTCTATTAGGATGTGTCTTTAACTTCTGTGTGGGAGCCAAATATTTGTTTAAAATGTATGTTATTCCATGTTGATATTTACACTTCCTATTATTTCCAACTTTATTTCAAATGCTTATGGGCACAATTGGGAGTACTATAGCTGTTGGCCTTTTTGTCTCAACTGTATGAGTTTTATATTGTTGCAAGAAGAGGCTAAATATACTTGGTACATCCTGGTAATTTCAAGTGCAGTCTTCAATTTCTTTCCAATTATATGGGATGTGAGTGAAGATGGCTTGGAAAGGGATACTATTGTAAGACTGGATGCTTTTGCTTTAATCCGTAGATTCAGATATGAACTGATGTCGATCAGTAATATTATTCCTCGGATCTGATTGGAACACTATAATATCTCTGCTAAGTAGCCAACTGATTTCTATGAGTCATAAATGTTTACAATAACATGTTGCTACACCACTGAATTTGTTTCTTGAGAAAGTAAAGCTAAGAGTTATATCTTATGCCTTCTCTTCCCAGCAGATTGTGTAACAATTATAAATTCATATTGACTACTCCTGCATGGTTTTGCTATAGTGTCAAGATTTTAGAATAGTTAACACCTAGATACTTCTTTCTGTTAATTGTATGTTCATGTGAATCTCTAACCTATATCAACTTGTGTCACAATGCTTGGGAAGGCTATCCAAATCTTCAATTTTATTAAACAAGTTCAAATAATGGGGTAGGAAGAGATCCATGCTTAGCAATTTTTGCAAATTGATCACAAGAGAGGTCAGGCAAAGGAAATAATAGAGTTGCAGACAAAATTCGTAGATAGAGGCATGACGAATGAACATGTGTGGTTCTTGCATTGTTGCATAAGCTTTCCTGATTGAATATTAAGATCGTTATATGTTTGTACTACATTTTCAAATGACTTTGCTAACCATATAAATCTTTTAGATTACATTTTAATACTGTTAACCATATAAATTGTGTAGTACCCTAAATTCCATCTGATTTCTTTGCAGGAGTTACAAAGAGTTGATGGCTAAGTGCTCTTCTATTGGAAGAGACGAGTCTCGTGCTCTAAGAAAGCTTGAGAAGTCGAAGGAAACAAGTTTCTAAACTCAAGGTAACACATTGTGTGCAGAGTAACATGAATGCAACTCATAGCAACTCATAGCGCTATATCTGATATTTTGCATGTTTGCAATTTGACCATTATCATACTAGAACCCAGGAATTAGAGGCAACAATTGAAGAAAAAGAGAATGGAGTTTTAAGGGCTGAAAAAGCTTCAAAGAAACAACGTGACACTATAAGCATGCTAAATGTTAATTTGGATGATGATGAAGATTTGATTGCTGAGTTATCTGGTGTTAAGAAGACTGAGAATAAGATGTAGTCTACTAATTATGGGAAAGTGATGACGACAAGGGATTTGTCCATAAAGAAATGGTAGATTGTGAAGTCATAACAGTGGAAGATAATTCCCTTGTCGTGGAGAAGGATGTTGGGCTGTCATTAAAAAGTATAAAACAAGCTTCATCTCTGCTTCATGATAATAAAGAGGTCTCATCTTTTGTTCCCGTTACTCACCCAGGTACTGACATGATGAATATATGTAAACTAACTCTTAATCTTTTAATCTTTGTTTTTGTAAATTTAGTTGATCGATGCTTTGCTGGAGGACTACTAGGACCTGGTGGAACAATAGATACTTGGGAAAATGCTGCAAGAGGGTGCAGGCAGGGAAAATGGCTATAGTCTAATTTGATATGAATTTTAAGTGATTTTCAGACGGATTTATGTTCCTTCATTTAAAAAAAATTGTCTTCAACAACGCGTGCGTGTCCGCGCACGCGAAGCCCACCTAGTGGATCATAAGTGACAATATTACTCTTATCCCAATCAAAGTCAAACCAAAGCAAGATACTGTTGCAGGTAAAAATCCGAGTAGTAGTACTAGTGACTGCTTCCGACCAACTTTATATTTGCTTATGAATAGATATCCCAGTATCAGAAGAGAATACAGAAACACAGGCGGAATTCTTTTATGAATAGATATTCCAGTATCAAAAGAGAATACAGAAACACGGGCGGGATTCTATTGAAAAAAGACGACTTTGTATGTATGATGTGTGACAAAAGCACATTTGTAAATGCTAGGATCAAAGCATAAAAGAGGCAGATCCACACCTTGGTAACCGGATTTAACACGAAGAGAGGTGGAGGAGCATCGTCATTTATATTTGAATCCTCTGAGAATTGGATTTGTGGTGGTATACTCGAGATTCCCCGGTGGGGTCGGGAATATTTTTCCCCAAATAGGTCCTTTTAAAGAAAAAATTCCCAATATAAATTCATTTCAGACATAAATCTCATAATAGACATTGTGCATTGTCTATTATGAGAACAAATATAAGATGGAGGTGCGCCTCTTGTGAACGGGGTTTAAAAAAAGAAGAAAATTAACGCTCTTGTCATGTGTACAAAAAAATGATGTACGTTGACTTTTTTAAAAAAAAAAAAATCATAAGAGTACCTCTTCTGAATATGTATCGCACGATTTACGCAAATCGTGTTATTTGATATAATGTAAATTTTACCTCTCAATTGAATTGAACAGTCTCTGTAAACCGTGCCTTTAACTGTGCTATTCAACATATATAATTTTATGAAACCTAAACATACGTTTTTATGAAAGTTAAAATTAAGTAGTTTTCTTAAAAATTTAACATAGAAAAATGTAAAACATAACGAAACACTAGTACAAAAATAAATACTATATAAAAATTTAACATTCGTAAACTTTCCAAATTTATGTATAAAACACTTACATCATTATGCTAGTCCTAGTCTTGTCCTTTCCCTCACCCTTGTCTTCCTTCCATGTCTTTGCATCCTCATCATCTTCCTCTCTGGTGGGATCTATCACAGATGATAAAGAAGGATCGAACCCAAAGCGGTTTGAATCAACATCCCTATAAATCGGCCTAGCTAATGGGAGAAATAAATACACTTGAGAGGATTGCTTGAAATAAACGAATTTGGTGTGTACAATGATGATGTTGTGTCGTTGACGAGAAAATCCATGAATAATCACCAAATCTCGAGAACAATGATGCCAATACTCCTAGAAGAACTAGCAAACCCTTCAAATGACGAAAAAGGGAGTGGAGGTGTCATCGAAGACTATGAAATCCATGATATGATGAAGTGGAGGTGTTGGAGAAGCAATGGGAAATAACGTCGGATAAGACATAGGAGGCATCATAATGTACATTGGCGGCGGTGTAATATATGGTTATGTCATAGAATTGGAGGATCCGTATACGTGCTTGAAAAGTCCGAAGTGAAGGATGATTTACCTATATTATGCTGGCTCCAGAAGAATGATTGATCGACAGACATTTGGTTTAACACATTATTCTCTTGATGAACACATGTTGTCATTGAAAAATAATAATTATGTAAGTATTAATTTCTATATAATTACTAAAACAATACACTATACTCAATAGCTAGCTATGTCACATCACGCATATCATTTTTTTCTAAATAAAATTAATATAATATATGTATATATGTAGAGATCACTATCCTAAATTTAATTTTAAATCTCATCATTGTCTTTTATTATATCCTTATCAAAGAACAAATTAATTATAAATCTCACAATTTCTTTTTATTTATTTAAATGTTGGTTTAAAAATGAATTGAAATAAATTTGACTAGATAATACATAATTTTATTTATGTTAATGTTATTTTTGTATGGTTATAAGTTATATAAAAATTGTTATACAAATTTCGTGCATGAGACGGGAATAAAGCTAGTGATAGGTATATGAAAACAACGTTTAATATTACATATACTCACCATCATGTACAAGTTTTGAGACAATGGTTGGTATTAACCTATTGACGGACGAACGTGTGGACTAACGGATCGACGAGTAATTGTTTTGTACGAGTACATATATTGTTCTTCAACTCTTGAAAGATCTGGGTCATTGAAGCCTATATAGAAGACATGACAATCCTTGCACGCTTGTTCCGCAAATCTATAAATTGCTTGTGATATATGCTCTAGTATGTATCATGCTTCCCTTTTCTATTCACCTTATGCAATTCTGCATGTTATCACACACGCCCGACACATGTTGTGGAAATCCAAATTGGTGCATCACAATGTCGAGACGATGCCACTCAACAATCTCAAAGCAAACCAGAGGAGTTTGGGTCCTCCACACAGTAGCTCTTGAACATCAATCTTACAAGTCTTTTCCAATATATTCGTTGTGTAGGGTTCTCATGTAAACTAGAGATAAAATAAAAGAAATATAGATGAATTTAAGTAATTATACCTTATTGTTCTATTTCGTTGACAATTTTTTTTAAACTTATCGCTCATTGACATATCCATTGCATGTTGAAAATATAGAAGGTCATGGTTTTTGCCATCATATGAATAATCACAATGCAACCCTCTAAACGAATATGAGATTGAGAAGAAATTTCTAGATTCATTTGAAAAAAAATGTTACAATATTCTTTGTGTAGTGTTACCATGTAAACTAGAGATTCATTTGCAAGTGAATCTAGACAAGGTTGAAACTCGTCGGGGAATGGAGGAGGTTATGACCCTTTAGATAGGTAGTCTCAGAAAACATCCTCTTTTCTTTCCTCGACGTACTTTGCGATATTTTGTTGGGGTTTCGGGATACCGATACATCTTGGTCTTCTAGTCGGCATACGTTGTCATGCTCATAACTACAATTATGATATTTTTCAATCAATAGACAATAGTTTAATTGTAATCACTTATATTATATACCTGAAGAAAGATTAATGGTCCTCCTATTTCAGCTATGTCCTGAATTGTATAAGCAAGGTACAAATGAACTAATGAGAATTGAAAAATGGAGAGGATTTTCACTTACATATTCAACATTATTCTACGCGTCAGAAGATCTGTGATCTTCTTGTCGACAAAGCACATCAGAAGATAATGAGCCTGGGTAAATATCCATGTACTAGTCATTGCAAGAAAACGTCATAAAGTGAAATAGATATACTCCTTATGTCTCATAATATAAGTCTCGCTTCATTTCGACACGTATGTTGATGCACATTTTGTATCGTTAATATCTATAATTGTATGTTAAGAAAAATTATAATTTTTCAATATTGTCAAAGTATTCATTCAGACGAATCAAATGAGATCTCACACGACTATGTTTTTTCTTATATATCAGAAGATATGTACAAGATCTTCTTGGTTTGTGAATAGTGTAAAAAAAAAAGCAAATGAGACTTATATTATAAGACGAATCACGGATGGAATCTAAATAAGCAAACTAATACAATCAACAATACTAAATAACTTCAACACATAATACAAACTTCAATACAAACAACAACCATAAATAATAGGATCATTACAATAATGTCTTTAAAAACAATCAAACTCAAGCTAGTTCTACTGTCCAAAACCGCTAGCTCGTGATGTACAAGACCTTCTATTGTGTCCTCTTATCCTCATAGTCCGTAGCAGTTTTTTCCTTAATAATATTCATCTTATTATGATGTTGAGATGAATTTTGTCTACCAGAGATTTGACAGGCACGCTGAGTAAAATTTCAACCACAATTCCTTCTGGAAGAAACAACGAAGTTGGATTTTCATCCATGGATGACGACTGTAGTGTTGCACGCACGTGCAAAGTTAAAGTCATGTAAAATCTACTACGGGGTATCAGAGTATCAGTTATCAACTTCGAATCTTATAATTCAATGCAAAAAGTTAAAAGATGAGGAGATACCTGACATGAGGATTCAGACATGTGAAACGTACATCGCTTGATAAAATGCAAAGAAACAATGTTTTTCTAGGTTTTGGCACAAACGGTTTTCTAGGTTTTTCTTGCTTTTATACACATGACAATTTAATACAATTTCCTAAAATTGTATTACTGGTGTATAGTATAGATAGACCGAATCTATTAATTTAAGGAAGTTAAATTTAAATTGTGATTTGGTATGATTAAATTTATTTATCATTGGAAATCATGTCATAGATTCTGCAGGAAATGAGATTATATATCTGTGTTTGATTGACTTTTTTTTTAAATAAGAAATTTTTAATTCATGTGATTTTTAATTCATGTGATTTTTAATTCCTCCATTACGTGGGAATTTAACTTACCTAGATCCCTAGGTAATTTCAATTCCCCATTTTTACTCACAAATCTCAATACCGGTTTTAATTATTTCTATTGTAAATTTCAACCAAACACAGTTCTCTAAATCCTCATATTGCAAGTCACATCAATTTAGTTCTAATTCTAATGAGTACAATTCTCACCTTCAACCAAATGAACTAGCAATCAATAATGAACAGACGAGATACAACTTTTATTAAACAACGGATAATTCGACACACGTTAATATAGTCACTTTAGTTTTTCGCTGGTACATGTGTATTTTATGCTCACCCATTTATACCAAAATGTTTTGTTAAACATGCATTTTATTGAATTTTGTTTTATTGAACTTCGACGTGAAAAAACAAAGTTATGAATAGTCTTTGTGTTATATTTTATGTTTATTGTTGTGAATCTATTATTTAGAATCATGGATATTAGTGTTTACGACCATGACACCAACAAACATCTATATTATTCTTTCTATTGAAAATATAGGTTTTTAGAGCATTCTCTCCCTTGTAATAAAATATACGTTTTTTAGACAAATTTTTCATATTATATCCATAATTTTTATAAACAAAATTCTACTTAATCAAATATATACAATACACACGAGCCGTTGCATATTGTTTTGTTTTTGCTTCATCTAAAGCCCTCCCCAACTCGAAACATGGGATTGTTTATCTTTAGCTCTTCTCATCGAGCCCCACCAAATCTAAATTCTCCCCTAATTTCTCGGAATCAAGCTTTAGGAATTGTACATGATTATTCATTTACTAGCGTATGAACATTCATAGTGTTTTCCCTCATAATGAAGAAGAATTACACATACCATTATAATCTGAATTCAGATTATAATTAAAGACAAGATGAATGATAAATAGTAGAATTCTTCATAACAACCAACTTAGGGTCTGTTTGGTGGAAGTTTATAAACACATTATAAACTAAAACCTGTTTTTGCACATATCCCCATACCTCACAAATTCAAATTTAAAAACCTACTTTAAAAAAAAAAACAGTTTATAAACTAAAACCTACTCTATACCAAACAAACCCTTACTTGGAGGTGCATAACTAAAGACAAGTCCTAACTAATCTACTACCTAAACCTTCAAACTCCAACAGATTTGGGTAATGATACCATAGGGCTTTGTGCTTTCACATACTCGACTCTCGATTTCAACTCATTTGAAAGCGAGGCGAAGGATCTCTGCCTAGAGGCAAAGGCAACACTGAAAACATTGATCTTTTCCTCAAGATCTTTCCTTCTCTTAACTTCAGTGTCATAGCTTTTCATGATCTGATTCGATTCCAAGACTTTATGTGCTAGAGAATCTCGCTCTTCTTTCAAGAGATGGAGTTGTGTCTCTAAATCACCATATTTTACTCTTGAAACCTGCAGAAGCTCATTATTCAGATCAATGTCTTTTACCAGACAGATATGGTCGTCTTTGATTCTGTTGAGCTCACTGCACAGATTCCTTTTCCAAAAGACAGTTTCGCTCCCGAGTTCATTGCCCTTTTTCGCATCCTAAGGGAAACAAAAGGAATTTAGGACTCCATCCTTGATAAAAAGCAAGTTCTCAGCACATTCAAAGACTTGGAAAATTCAAGTCATCACAAGTACTTGCACAGACACCAGAGATAAATAGATGTAATGCACACACCATTTTTTATTTCTTTTCATCTGAACAGTTCAGAAGCTTACATCAGTATAATATATGTACTGTTAAGAACTTGTGATGGTACAATGGTATTACTGTGTATGAAATAACACTAAATTATCATGTGTTTATAAAGAGACACAATATAAGCCAACATGAAGAAAAGGAAGAACGAAATTGTCAATGACCAAGATCTTGACAATGGGGACCAGACACCTACCTTGTATTCGTTGCTGGACGGAGAGCTCTTAGATATTTTCTCTTCTATGTTTTCATAAATAGTTGTGCATTGCGCTCGGAGGAGAGAGCTATCAATGTTGAATGGTTTGTGACTATCAATTGCCGTTTTAAAATGGGATTCCAAGGTTGAAAAGAGATTTGCACCAATGTCAGAGGTGTTGGAGATCAGTTGTGCAGCAAATGGTTGTTGGTCACTTACAAAACTCTGCATGAGTAGGTTAAAAATCTTAATAAATTAATTAGACAATTGTGAAAACATATATATTCAAATCTCTAGTTGACGACTCTTACCTGCATATACGCCAATACATCATTATAAATGTCCTTGCAAGTTGCTACTGATTCACAAAATTGTTTGGGAATTTCACGAAGTACTTGCACCTCCCTTTGAAGTTCTTTCATCCCTTTATTTAGCTGTATGTTTAACTCTACCTGATCTGTAAGCTCTCTCTATGACCATGACAGGGATAAAGTGTGTCAATAAATGAATGACCATGACAGAATAGGAAAAAATTACAATGTTAATCAAGGAGAAGATGCTACCTCAAGACGTAGCTTCTCTTTAGTAGCAAGTTCCAATTTCTTTCTAAGATCTTCAAGCTCTTGTTGCTGCTTATACAAAAAATTATCCTGATTAATACAGGAAAATACATCTAAATAACTTTTCTTTAATCTTTACCTCCTCTCATAGAGGGTAATCTACTAATCTTACACATGTTTAAAGGGAGATTGAGCGAGACTCACAGGAACCACACCATTAGATGGAGTAGGTTGGAATTTGATTGCAGGAGTCATTTTGATTGAATCAAGATCAGCCACAAAGCCATTGTTCATTTTCATCCATGCATCTTCATCAACTATATTGTTGAAAGTGTCTGGAAACGGGCTACAACTTGACTCAGATAGAGCTGAGTAATTGGATCTTCTGGAAACAAAGGTCTTAGAATTTGCTCTATAGCTAGGGGTTCTAAAAGTATCGTCTTGGTCACGACTCTGCCAAAACAAAGCATCAAATATAGAAAACAATTAAATGACATTGTACTATTCTAGTTGATCATTATACATCAATAAAATATTAGAATTCCACACGCTTAATACCTGAGCAGATGACTTTCCATTAGATTCTGTTATGTTGACTAGATTGCTAAGGTTTTCAATCTTAATAGGTTGCTGTTTGATGCGTTCATCTGTTTCTTTGTGCATTTTTCTCTCCTCCTCAAGTTCTGCGGCAAGCTTGTCCTTCTCTAGCTCATACTGATGAAAGAATGAGGTGATTATAACATGATTAAAATGCTAAAAGGGCAAATTACAAACTATTGAGCATTACCTTAAGTAAGTCATTCCGTAAATTGACGATTTCTTTTTCAAGCACCTCGGACCGAGATCCCTGTAACAAAAGCCTATGTTCATATTTTTCGCCCAAACATTGTTATTCAAAATTAATCTACTGTCTATTGAAAAATAATAAAACCTGTAGTTTTTGACGCAGTTCTTCTATCTCTAGCTTTTGTCGCTTTAGTAAGGCAGCATCAGTCAAGATCTAAAATGCATGGCATAAAAAGTTTACAGTGTCATTAAGTCAACTTTAGAAGTCAGTTAACAGGTTTATATCTTCCAAAGCTATGCCTTGCTTAACAGTTTAGCTGAACTGGTATACCTCATTCACTTGGGCACAGTTGGTGATGCGCTTGGCTCGGGTAGCAAATTGAAGAGTTCCCTTGGTTTCCTCGACATGAACCTAATTGTTTCAAAAGATACTAAAATAAACACCTGCTTTCAATTATTTCAAACTGGAAAGCAATTGAACTTTTGTAGTGGACTAACCTCCTCAGGTGCCACTGTACAGATTATTGAAGTTTTTGCATTACCACCAAGAGCAGATTGAAGAATGCGTGTCAGTTTACTATCACGATATGGAATATGCCCTCTGCATATTGATACATTAAATATCCATGTAAATAATTAGTTTGATGAAACAAGTAAATTAAAAAATACTCATGGTTTTATTAAGGAGAAAAGAAATAAACAAACTACTTTTGCTTGGCGCCTTCACTTAATTTGTTGATCACATTCCCAAGCACCATTAAACTTTTATTGATGTGCTTTCCTTCCTTCAGTCGAACACCATCAGCTCCTGTCTTGGCAATTCTTTCAGATCCAGCCAGATCAACTAAATTCTATAAAAAAAATTATAATGCCACAAAAATCAGTGAAGTTCCCCATCATATTTCCTCCTAAAGAAAAGAGCATACCAGTACTGAGACACGGATAGCATCTGAGCTCCAATAGTCACTCGTGTTGGAAGCATCAGTTTCTTTCCCCTTGCTCTCAATAACCTACAAATGATGTATTTAATTTCTACTTTGTAATAGTGCAAAATTTTACAATCTAAAACTACAGATATCTAAACAAAATTACCATTCTGAAAATAGTATGAGATCTGCTACTTCGAACATTCATGTTTGTCTCACCGAAGTGTCTGTTAACTTCAGAGAACAAGTTTAAGAAAAATAAGTAAGACTAGAAATAATAAACTTGTATTCAAAATTTCAATCATATCAACGGGAAAGGATAAGGGAGACCAACCTTCGCCAGCTTCAAGGAGTTTTAGCACTTGGTCTACGTCATTTACAATTTCCTCTCTGATTCCAGCAACAAATACGCCTCGCTGTGAAATAAATTAACTCATTAACTTCATTTGACTAGCATTTCAACTGCGAAAGAGCTAGAAAGACCAAAATTCACCTCCAGACTTTCATGAATTGGCAATTTCTGATTATTTATCACCAATAGATCGTTAATTTCTTCATTATAAATCTCCATGTAGGATACACGTATTAGAAACTCCCGGTCATCATTCTGCAACATCATAAATCCACAGTATTGATACAAAGTCGTTCACATCTTTGTGGTATAAGTTTACAGAAAGCCTATGTAGGCTGAAAAATGGAGCTTAAGATACAAGTAAAACCTTATGAATTCTGTCAAACACATCTCTGATTGCTCTTTGAATGATTCCTGGATCATTATCTGACCCATTCATGGTAAACGTCTTCCCACTGCTTGTCTGTCCATAAGCAAAGACAGTTCCTGCAATAATCACAAAAGAGGAAAGAAAGAAAAATGTTCATCAAAGGCTTTAAGCCAATTGAATGGGAAAATGAATCATGTTTTCAAGACACTAGCTTTGTTGTACATTCGACTTTTTGGAAAAACAACAGCATGCTCGACGGTCATAGTTGCAAATTGCAATTAAAGATGCAATAGCATAAGTTTCAATGTAATTTCCATTATACTAGGTATCTTCATTCTGAAAAATATATGAATCACATAAAATTTTCTCTGCTCAAGGCCTCAACCCATGTTAGCATCACCTTCCTGACACCCCAGTGGCACAGCAAATCACCAGCGGAGTGGCAGGCAGCAAGTTTCAACAGAGAATTTTATTAAGAGTGAAATGGTACTAAGAAATGCTAACATTAATAAAAATTACTAGAAAACCCAGCCTTTTTTGTTGTCAAATCCCCATAATTCACTTCTAAATTCAAATTAGTTCCTAATGAAAGAGAAAAAAGGATGCCGTCCCCAGATGAATCTAATTCCAGATCCAGGCTAACAATGCCAATTACTTTGGCAAGGGTCTAGTTTAACCCATTCAGCTGCTCGATTATGCTAAAACTTATTCGAAATCATCGAATACAGAAAACAAATGAAAGACAAAAGAAAATAGGCAATACCGTTAAATCCTTCAACAGCCGCATAGATAATGTCCTTGGTGAGAAGATTATAAACCCTAGAATTTGAGCAGGACTCGTCGAAAACATGATCTGCCCCAAATTAATTCGTCAATGAAACAGAAATCAATACAACAGAAGTAACTAGCGGATATAGAGGACAGAAAGTTAGAAGAATGAAGAGATTTAGATACCAAAGACGAAGGAGACGCCTGAAATAGGAGTGCCGAGAGGGCGATGGAGAGAGATTTGATTGTCCCCGACCTTCCAGAAGGTTCCATTGAACTTCTCTTCGTTTGCAGACACAGGAGGTCTCACTCTCACTGCAACACAGATCTTCTCCATTCTTCTACCCTCTGATTTTGATTCGGCGGTGAAGGAGAGTAGACACTATCGAGGTTCTCGTCAATGGAGGTTTCAAGTTAAAGTGCTGCTGTGTGGTGCCCCCTTGGCTTTGCTTGCCTTGCCGCTCGTAGGTTTTCAAAATTTGTCAATTACAAAATAGACGCTCATGATTGAATTTTGAAGATTGAAGAGGGAAAAGGCTAAAAAGAGGCGGTGGCACGCTCGTAATTATAAGTGGTAGACAGAGGGCAAAATAGTCAAACACCCATACCATCCAACACATATTTCCACATCCCTAATTCCATCGCTACTTCCGCTTCCATGACGATTGCAAGAAGGGGCAAAATCAGCCGCGGTGGGTTGGGCCGTCCTATTGGGCTCTTGACACTCAAGCCCAAGCTCGCCCAAGCACTAGCCCAACCCTAGTCGCCGCCTCCTTTGCTTTTCCCTAGGTTTAGTCGTCTCTTTGCTTTGTGTTTCTTTATAAGGTTGCCGCCTCCTTCATTGTAATCCCACGTTTAGAATATTGAATCAAGAACCTTGTTGAGACGAAGCATTCCTCCTCTTCTTGATCTAGGCGTCACAAACTCCTTCGGGCTCTGTCTTCTCATCTCCTTCACCATATCTTCTAGCCTCTTTCGTCTACATCCCTAGCAAAAGTTCTTATATCTTCTAGCCTCTTTCCTCTACATCCCTAGCCTAAACTTCCTTTCGTTTGAGTGTCCCTCAATCACCATTGCCGAAATCCTCACCAATCAGCTCGTCGAGTGCTACTCTTCATTCATATCCCAATTCGTCAAGGAAACTTGACGTCTATATCCAAACAATTCCGCTGCAAACTCCCATCTCTACCTACGAACCCCTCAAAAGACATTCATCCAACACTTCCAAGGTATTTTGGCAAAGATCTTCGAGCACCATTGGCTTCCCGGAGACCAGGCGCGCATCAACTGGTATCAGAGCAAGGTTATCTTGTAACTGTTAATTGTCTTTTACAAGTTATCATTTCAATTCACTCGTTTTATCCATCTTTCCATTCGATCCATTGCTGAATTTTTTTTCTCACCTCCATTGTTGTTCACTGCTTTTTGCCATAAAATTGTCCAAAAAAATACAAAAAAATTATTCACTCGCCTTAGGAGAATTTCCTTGTGAAATACTTGGAGATTTTGAAAGATATTGGCCGAAATATTCTAGCCCTTGACCTAAGAGATTGCCGAAAATTTAGCTTGATTTTCTTGTTAGAATCTTTGCATATCTTTTCATATCCTTTTGTTAAGATTAGTTTATTGTTAAGATTTGATTTGTTATCTTGTTTGGCCGATTACTCTCTCTCCTATCTTGAGCATATCTTATTGCTTTCTTGCTGCATAATCTCGAACCATACAAAATCATAAGATCATATCAAAAGTCGAGATCTATTATAAAAAAAAAAAAAGTTAAGTCAAAAGACTTCTAGTTCGGCCAAGGCACAACCCAAATAAGGTAACCCTTGAGTCTACACTGTGTTTGGTTCGTCCATTTCTGATCTCCCGATCGTCTAGAGTCGCTTGATAATTCATCTTGTCTTTGCATGCTACTTTCTTGCATCTGTGATTGATTAGTTTGCATAAGTTCCTTGCTGGATTTTCTTGCATTGTTTTTCGGTTGTTTCTTGAGACTATAGCCAGCCTGAACCGCCAAACGGACAGCCAAATTAGACACCCTCGAGTGCTTTGTTTGGTTACTTGTTTAGACGGTTACACTTGCTTGGTTTCACTGCTTTGTTCTTGCTTTTGTGCACTTGATCTCTCGCCATGGCTATCTCTATAGGTACCTTCACTGACCCCGAGGATCAAACCAACTCAGGCAACAACAACAACCAACAACCTCTCCTCCCCAACCCACCACAAGAGACAGCCCAAGTAGAAGACGCCAATACAAGAGCTGCGCAAGACTTGGCTAAGGCTCTTGATGAAATTTGAGCCTTGAGGCAAAGGATGGCCTACTTGGAACAAGAACATCAAGCTCTTTCAGTCACTCTTGCCCCGCCTCAAGCAACCAACCAAGATGTCCATGCAACACAACAACTCCCGGAGCTTGCTACTCAAAGCTCCCATCAAATGCATCCACCTCGGCTTTCCCAAGAAAAAGGTAAATCTGTAATGCCTCCAAGCTCTCAACAACAGCCCCTAAGGCGACTCAACTCTATCATTGAGAGTCGCCAAGAAGGAGAAGATGATCGCTTCAGACCCTTGCGCTCACCACTTCAAACCGAGAGCGAAGGCCACACAAGTGAAGGCGGTCATCAAGACCAAGAAGAGCGATCTGCAGAGCGCCACAAAGCACATCAAAGGGAGCATGAAAATGCTCAAGAAAGGGAGCAAGAGCGCCCTGCACAAGTGCTCAAAAGTGCTCAGCGCCGAGTCACCGAGCGCAGACGAGACGGCTTCGGGCCTTCCCGGCGCAATAGGTCAAGGCGTGACTCTGCATTTGATGTCGAGCAATTTGCTCACTTTCAAAGTCCATGGGAACCACCAAGTGACGAAGACTCCTAAGGTACTCATTCCCGGGATGGCTTCAAAGAATTTGACTCCGACAGCTTTGAAGACGCAGGTAAGTATAATCCTCGTCAATTTCATCCTCCTTTACAAGAACCTATTGAGAATTTGCAGGTGACTAGTGACTACATCCCCCCTGAGCACAACACCATGATGCACCCGGGATTGGATGCTAGACGCCCGGGGCAAGCTGATCGATGCCCGGGCATTGGCTTTAGGCGCCCAGATGAGCGCAGAGGCGAGAGACGAGGCGTTGAGCCTCGACACCTTGACCGGATGAGGCACATGCCTCATGAGCTAAGACGCCAGCCAGCTGGAGATAGTTCACCTCCATCGAGTTCCGAGGATGGAGATTCTAGAGACCACCGTCGCCGAGGAGATAGGCACAGAAATGAGCGTCACCATGCTGCGAGTGACGATGACATTTCAAGACTCTGAGGAGGCCGACATGAAAGAAATGATGAGCGACGCCCTAATGTCCAAGGAAGTCGAGATATTAAGGTAAAAATCGAACCCTTTCCTGGTGATTACGACCCCTTTTTCTTTCTTGAATGGACGCAGGCAACAGAGTACGTCCTAGATCATTGTCACTACGATGAGTATGAGAAGGTCGAAGTGGCAACACTTCATTTCACCGGGGCTGCGAGGACATGGTATCATAGGCTTGTCCAAGATAGACAGAGACGCAATCTTCGACCTATTCGACAATGGCATCAACTTGTCTTTTCTATGACAAGGAAATATGTCCCGGACGACTTCAAGAACAAGATGAAGTTGGAGATTGCAATATGTAGACAAGGAACGATGACACCATTGGAGTTCTTTGCAAAGTTGGAAGACATGCACTTCAAAGCTGGAGTAAGTGCGTCTCCTTCGACTTTGAGGACAAAATTTTTGAGCGGTCTCAACACAACATTGAGAGACCAACTAGAGGTCCTTCCCATCAAGGACATCAATAGCTTGACGCATGCAGCCATGCAATTACACAATCAATTGGTTAGGAAAAGAGCATGGCCGGCGTCACAAACAAAAAGGTATGATTCTACTCCCTTACCTTCGGTTTCTACTAATCCCTCTTCTTCTAGTGTTTTGAAACCAGGATCGAGTTCCAAAGAGAAGGACAAGGCGGCAATGCCTCCACCAAAAATCAGCGACATTGAGTGCTACAAGTGTGGTGGACGAGGTCACATAGGTCGCAATTGCCCTAATCCCAAGAAGGTCCTCATGACTCAAAGTGGTGAATATGAGTCATGTGAAGAAGAAGGAGACAACGAGAAAGAAGAAGTGGCTACGGCCTTAACCTTGGTGGCTGAATCCGAGGACTATGATGCTTATGCTTGTCATCCACAAGCAACAAATGATGGCATGGCTCTTGCCCTAGTGACAAGACGCGCCCTGTATGTCAAGGAAGCCCCACACCGCGAGCAAAGGTCTAATTTGTTCCAATCTACTTGCGTGGTGAATGTCAAAGGTAAGAAGGCGAACTTGAGCTTGATTATTGACGGCGGTAGTTGCTCAAACCTCTTGAGTGACAAGTTAGTCGATTACTTTGCTCTTCCCACTTCTCCTCACCCAACTCCCTACGGTTTACAATGGATTTCTTCCCAAGGGGGTGATGTTGTTAATAAGCAATGTTTGATTGCTTTTTCTATTGAGAACTATCATGATGAAGTACTTTGTGATGTGGTTAAAATGGATTCTACGCATATCTTGTTAGGTAGGCCGTGGCAATTTGATAGGAAAATATTTCATAATGGCTTTGAAAATGAGTATACCTTTACTCATAATGATATTCGTGTGAGGCTTTTGCCTATGTCTCCTAACCAAATTTTGCAGGACTTAAAGACTAGGAGAACAGAGACGGAGCCTCAACCTAAAGTCCAAGCCATGGTGCGCATGCACAAAATTGCTGAGAAATTCCAAAGTTTGGCTAAGCAACACAATTGGTCTTTCGACCCTCTTAAGATGGTTAATGGCATTTGGCATGAGCACGCTGAACAGAGAAGGTTGGAAGCCGCTGAGTTTGTAACTACAAGACCAATTCTGGCGCCAAACCTAGAGTTAGAAGAGATCACAGGCGTTCTCCCTAACCACTCGGGCGTTTTGCAATCTGTTTCGAGCAGTTCTCATGAAATTCAAGGCACATGTTGCGTGCGAAATATTGCTCGGGAAATTGTCAAAAGCGCCCAGCCCATCTGGCTAATGGTTGCTCAGTCGCGTGATGCACAAGACCCACCAGGCGTTCTCGCCATCCATTCAGGCAACTCGAGTTCTGTTTCGAGCGTTTACCATGATTCAATGGACACATGTTGCGTGTCCAATATTGCCCGGGAAATTGTTCAAGGCGCTCGACCATTCTGGCCACCTTTTTGCTCCCCACATGCGTCGCCAGAACCTCAATTCCAATTCTATGGTTTTGGTAAGCATTATTTCTCTACTTTTACACTTCATATTGCCTTGGGAAATGGTGTTTTCTTGCAGCTTGGGACGGACAGGAACGTCATTGGAGCAAGTCTCAATTTGCGTGAAACGGGGACGTTTCACAACCAAGTAGGGGAGGGTGATGCGCCCCTGCCTAGCTCCATGACTAGCCTAGTAGCTCCTCTGAGGTTCACTCCACACACCCGGCGAATCCTGGCTGAAATGAACAAGGTGTATCTCCAAAGCACCAAGACTCAACCCAAGTTGAGGTAAGGTGTCCGGAAGAGAGTCAAGCGCAAGAAGGCGCCATGTCATGCCATGACACTTAGGCCACGCCAAAGCTCTCCAAGCCAAGCTTCCAGCCATGCTAGAGCCAAGACACCCAGCGCCCGGACAACGGCCACTTGCGCCCGGCCAGCGGTGCCCATCAAAGAGGACCTCGAAGACTTCTCCGAGCGTGTGTCCACTTTTGTCGAGCCATCTTCTGGCCTTATCCATGGACCACCTCCAGGGTTCGAGCTCACCACTGAGCTCCCGTGGAAACCTCCAGCCAGCCCTCCAACGCCTCGAAGCCTCCGCCCGCGCCCGCGCCGAAATCACATAGCCTTGATGAAGGCTCATCTACAATTCCAGCTCGGGCGCATAAGGGCACACATTGAGCGCAACCCCCTAGTTGCCGACGAGTCTGGACTGAACGCCTTGGTAGCCCTTCTCCGCACCGAGATTGCTTGAAGGTGAAATTCATTACAAGGCGCGCCTATTTGGATTTGTTGTCCTTATTTGGTTTTGTTGTCTCTATCTTGTTTTTGTTGTCTCAAACATTAGATTGTCTCTATTTGGGATTTGTTGTCCCTATTTGCATTTGTTGTCTCTATTTGGGATTTGTTGTCTCGGTCCCATGTTCGGAGACTTTCCATTTTTAGGAAGTTGTTCGTCTCGGGTTTTGCTAGCGTTTTAGAACTTTCTATTTTTAGAAAGTTTCTAAATATGGAGTGGTCCAGCCTTGCATGGTTTGGGCCGTCCTATTGGGCTCTTGGCACTCAAGCCCAAGCTCGCCCAAGCACTAGCCCAACCCTAGCCTCCGCCTCCTTTTCTTTTCCCTAGGTTTAGTCGTCTCTTTGCTTTGTGTTTCTTTATAAGGTTGCCGCCTCCTTCATTGTAATCCCACGTTTAGAATATTGAATCAAGGACCTTGTTGAGACGAAGCATTCCTCCTCTTCTTGATCTAGGCGTCACAAACTCCTTCGGGCTCTGTCTTCTCATCTCCTTCACCATATCTTCTAGCCTCTTTCGTCTACATCTCTAGCCAAAAGTTCCCATATCTTCTAGCCTCTTTCCTCTACATCCCTAGCCTAAACTTCCTTTAGTTTGAGTGTCCCTCAATCACCATTGACGAAATCCTCACCAATCATCTTGTCAAGTGCTACTCTTCATTCATATCCCAATTCGTCAAGGAAACTTGACGTCTATATCCAAACAATTCCGCTGCAAACTCCCATCTCTACCTACGAACCCCTCAAAAGACATCCATCCAACACTTCCAAGGTATTTTGTCAAAGATCTTCGAGCACAATTGGCTTCCCGGAGACCAGGCGCGCATCACATGGCAAGTGTACTCTAGGTTCATGACAATATGGAAGAAGAGTTCATGAATACTAAATTGTAGGTTTATGGTAATAAGTGCATAGGTTAATGAATAATAAATTGTAGGTTCATAGTATGATAACTTGTTTGCCTTATTTTACAGTGCAATTTTATAAAGTTTATATTTTTAGGGTCATGATTTTGATTATTGTTGCTTCTAATTTTTTTATGGTTTCATGTGTGAGGAAACACTTGCATTCTGAGTTATAGCATGCTTGTGTTGGGCCCTTAGTTTCATTGCCTCAGGTTGGAAGCCTTGTTTACTATTTTCCTCAGGGTCACAGTGAACAGGTTAGCTGTACTTGTTCATCATCTTTTGATGTTATTACTTTGCATTTATAATTGTTGATATTGTGAGATTTTAGACTTCGGGGCTCAGTTTTAAGCACTTCCTGATATGAAAACATTTGTGTTAACAGTATTTGACTCATTTGTCGTTATTGCTTAGTAGTCTCTTGTTTTGATGGAACCGGTACATTGCATGATCATTGTAAGATTGTGGGATTCTTTTTAAGTTACAGTTTTGAGGTATAAATAGAGTTGGATCACTGTAGTTTGATCAATTAATTGAATAATCTTTACTTGGTTCTACGACTGTTTTCTAATTGTGATATGACTATGAGAATCCCTTTGGTAACTTGTTTTTGAATGAAATGTCGTGAAACATTTATAAATATGAGTAGAAATACTTGGCTCAAAAAATTTATCGAGATAAATCAAGTGCAATCATCCCATATTGTGAGAAAATAAGAAGAATCATCTGAAGATGAAATTTTATATGGACCATATATATGTCCAAATGCACAAGTTTAAAAGGAATAGAAGCCAATGAATCACTTATAAGTAAAATTGTCTTTACATTGTTTAGCTAGCACACAACTTTCACATAAAAAATCTAAATCAACTACAGACTTTGACCATTCTAAATGTTTCAACTTGTCACGAGAACAATGGCCTAACCGTGAATGAATAATGGCCTCAAAAACTGTTAAGATTAGCTTTTTATGGACCCCTTGAGACATGAGACTTCACAATGTATAAGCCTCTTACTCTCTCTGCTATAACAATTGTTTCTTCAGTGTTAAGGCCCTGAAAAGTACATCTATATGGTTTTAGTATAGCTTGTACTCCATTTTCATCAAGCAATTTAGTTATCGACAACAAAATCTTCTTAAATCCAGGAATAAACAACACTTTCCTAATGAGCAATCTATCATTCCCTCGAACACTGCCTACTGTATCAACAATCAACAACTTGTCATCTGGCAAAGCAACTTTAATAGGAATAGTGGTTCCCTTGAAATAAACACGGTTGAATCACATATCATATAGTCAGTTGCCCGCGTATCCACAATCCAAGACACTCCATCGTGCAACATATAGAAAGTGCACAAGACTTAGGATTAGGATAAATATATATATATACAGTACCTATAAAAAATAGTTGAATTAGAATTAGCCTCATCTTTGCCTCAATACATCTTGCAAAGTTTATTGCACAATGCTTTCAACAAAGCAGATCAGATGGTGAATCATCATTTGAAGCATCAAGAGGACTTTCACTACCATCATCGTGAACCTCAACATTAGATGCAGACTTTCCCTCCCAATAAGATTTCCCGATCTCTTTGGATAACCAATCAACTTATAACAAGTTTCAAGGACATGACCTTTTTTGTGACAATAATCACACCTTTTTCTCAGAGCGAACCCTCCTTAGTTCCGGTGAGTTGGGTGGATAATCCTTTTGTACGTTTTTATTAGGAAAATGACTCATTTAGAAACTAATCCCCTACCCCAATGGGAAAGAAGAAACCCAAGGGGTTAGTTTTTTTTAATAAAAACTACTTGGGGCTAGTTTTTCTAATTAAAAACTTTGAATGGGCCATTGGGACACTCTCTCTCCCTTAGTTCCCTATTATCTCAAAATCTTTGCTCGTCTTGCTTATTAAAGTGCATGGTATCACCATGATGACGATTAACAACCAAAGTAAAGCTCTCAATATCATTTCTCATCGAACCAGTAACCATTTTTTGATGCTCAACTTGTTGAATCAAATAGAAAGCTCTATTTTTTGTAGGCATAGTGTCCAACTGTCCATTGATAGAATATTGTTGCGAACTGAGTCAAATTCAGGACTCAATCCATCAAGAATTGAATAACCTTGTCTAGAGCATCACACTCTAAGGCTTTCTTAACAAACTCACAAGTGCACCACAATCACATTCTGGATTTCATCCCAAATTGCCTTAAGACAACAATATTACTCAACAACAGTAAAGTTTCATGCTCAGTAAAAGCAAGATTCCTCTTAAATTGATATAGAAGTGGACCATTTACCTGGGCTAAACGCTTTGCGATCTCATCCCAAAGATGTTTAGCCGACCCCACATGCATGAAAGTGTTGGAAATTGTTTTTCCATTGGATTCAAGATCCAATAGCGAATCATGTAGTCCGCTTGCAATCATCGCTCGTACTCGTCAGAATTCGGCACCGACTTCGTACAAGATCCTGAAACAAAACCTAGCTTGAACTTTGATCCAAGTGCCATCTTCACATGTCGACTTCAATTAAGATATTTCATGTCAACGAGAGGAGTAGAAACCAAGGTCGCTCCAGGTGATCCGAATTGGATAAAGCAAGGGTTTCCTTCACACTGTCGCCGCCAATCGATTTCCTTCTTTACTCATCACGATCTCCAATCTCGACCTTGATTCTTCCCAAATTGAAAAACTAAATCTCGCGAAAGCAAACAAATTGAGTTGAATAGTCTCTTATACCATATGGAATACAACTCACTCGAAGAAAATTGCTACAAATCTAGTTCACTATTGATATATATATATATATAAAAAAAAATTCATGAGTTTGAGAAAGTAATGTCAATTGGACTATTTAATGTGCTTTAGTATTAATATTTCCACCTTTTTCTTCTTTTTTCTTTCGCTCTTGACCTCCAATTCGAGCACCGCCAACGACTATGTGATTCTGGTTTATATATGAGAGATATTCAATTCTTTTATTAAAAATTACTAAAAAATACATATATGAAAAATATCTTAAGCATATGAATATCGACAAAAATAAAACGTGTTTGGCGAAGCGCGGGTGTCCGAGTCTAGTTGATGGAAATTACTCGAAAGTTTACTGTTTACTCATTTAATTAATTATAATAAAACTATTTGATAGCCTAGAAGTTGTTTATAAATGAATATAAAGTAACTTATACGTTGTACCGGTTAAATTCTATGTGGTTTAAGTCCACGTATCTCTACAAAAGGTCTCCTCAATCCTTTCATAAAAAATATAACATGATGGTTTTTTTGAATTTTTTTTTTAAAGTAGGCTTTTTTTTTAGAAAAAATTATCGATATGAGCTCGTTTTGAAATTAATTCCCAATATAGGTACTCTTATGAGGCTCGGAAATTTTACACGTATGATAGACGCTGGTTTTCACAACGTCTCTCATCCAAAGCAAGTTTAAAAAAAATAATTATGTATAAGAGACGCTGAGAAATTCAGCGTCTCTTATACATGTAATTTCTTTTTTACCCACGTATTACACGTAAACTTTAAAAAAAAGAAAAATGTTTGCATAAGGCGCACCGTAAGTTCAATGTACGAGATATGTGCCACCTCAATTCCAATTTATGCTCCAAAAGTCTTCTTGATAATTTTTAAGGTGCAAACATTTTTTTTTTAAAGTTTATGTGTAGCGTCTCTTATACGTGAGTTAAAAAAAATTACACTCAACGTCTCTTATATATAAGTTTTTTATTTTAAAAAAAATCTGTTTCGCTACGTGAAAAATTTCCGAGCCTCATAAAAGTGCTTATGTTGGGAATTCGTTTCAAAACGAGTCTATATCGGAAATTTTTTCAAAAAAAAAATCTACTTTAAAAAAAATCGATTTTTTCCTCATCTACCCTGCTCTGCTCTACTTATAACATTGATTCATTGAATGATCATATTTATCTGTCTTTGCTTAAGGTATCGAATAATCAATTATCATATTAGCTGTTGGAGAAGCAATGACCAACTGAGCGAGTATACAGTTCAAATCCACCGATTTCCGTTCGTCCGAATTTTATTTTATTTAACTTTTCTCATTCCCAGATATATTCTCCTGCCGAAGTTTCCCGTTTCTCTTTCCTCCCAATCCTTCCTCTCTTCTCTTCCCATCTTCTCCAATTCCTCGCCTCCTCTCTATCTGTTGTTCGCGCCTTCGCGATATAGATTGTCGCTCTGAAGCCGCCATTGTTGTCTGCTTACTCGTTCGTACTGCTTCCTTAGGGATCTATTTCCGCTTCATCCTCTTTCTTCTTCGAGGTCTGTCCTTTTTGCTTTCGCACGAACGTTTTCGCAATTTCTCCGTTTCAATACATGTCGATAAATTGATTGAATTTTGAAATTGGTTGGTGATTGTTCTGTACTTTGCTTTTATGTATGGTCCGATAGCTATGTTACGCTTTTTAATAGCAAAACTGAATCTATAGCTGTTCAAACCCTATTCCCCGCCGGATTGTGTTTGTTTTGCTTTTGTGCTTTAGATCCTTAGTTGTTTGAGTTTCTTTTGGGCTATTGATGTAATTAATCCATGTTTTTCTTTTGAATTAACAGAAGGAGGTGTTGGATTGTGCATTGATTGATCGGGCCTCAGGGGCGTTAGATTGTCATGGTTCGTAGCAACTGATGAAATCCGGTTGTAGAATAGATAAGATCACTTAAAAATTTGAAGGTAATGATCAGCTGCCTTTTCTTCAACTGTTCATTTATTTTTGCCGTGGACTAAGATATTCTACATTTATTGATGTGATCTTTTGAGTGGAATTTAGTTGACCAGCTGTGTTGATAAAGGAGAAAATGGCGCCCATCCTTTATATCTTGATTGCACTCCCGTGCACTGTTGGAGCTATTGCTTTGGCACTTGTTCATATATATCGTCATCTTGTGAATTACACTGAGCCAACCTATCAGAGATACATAGTCCGAATCATATTCATGGTTCCGGTAAGTGATAGTTGGATATTGACCTTTTTCCCTTGATTAGTATTTATAACCTATGTCTATGTTCCTGTTGTCATTAGCATGATGTATCAAAAGTTTTGCAATACATGCTAGCTTTTCTTGGATTAGATATGATTACCCCACTACTTGTGAGCTGTGGTGAAGCTAATAACAATGTTGAATATTAGAGTAAGAGAAAGAAGAGAAACAATATTTATATTGGTCTATTTTTTGTGGGAACACCCATATATGTGGCCTTTGATAAATGAATTGCTATGTCTGTAACTAAATATTTCCTTATAGAGCTAGACTGAACCAAATGAATTTTAATTTCTTTGTCTTGATCGTAATTAAAGGACAATGCTCTATACAACATGGATCTCACTTACCATTTAGGGATGCCTATAGGAGTATGTTTTACCGAGAACTCGAAATTCCATATCTGTAGTACCTTTTAGCATTCTTATGTATCCTAACAAGAAAAAATCACTTTGGCAGATGGAATATGCTATTTTAGTTGCAGTATTAGATAGGAGATCGATTCAAAGCAAGTATGTCTGTTTTAGTCGGTACAATGACCAGTTATAGAATATTCTGTGGATTATTTTGCGTGTTTCTTAATATTTTTCCTTTGTCACGCTTTTATTTCCTATTTTCCGGACATTCTGCCCATTTCTGTTTACACTTGCAATCACGTGTAGACTGGTGTCGTACATTATTTTAATGCTAAAAAGCTGATTTTAGCATAATGTAGTCTTGTGTCTATGTTTGGGTGATACATCAGTATTTTTTCCCTGGATTTCCTAGGGAGGGCTGTCGGTTGTCTTTGATTGATGTGCTTAGGATAATAAAATACTGATGTTGCCTGTGAATATATAAGTTTCTCCCATGTATGATTAGAGTGAGGAAATATTCTCAAACATGTCAGTTTCCAGGAAATAGATTTAAGACATGGCTCTTTCTTGCATCTTTTGAAGCTACAGTTGTATGTTGGCCATTACATATATCTTAGACATTGACACTTTTTCTGTGTGATTCTATGGCAGGTGTATGCTCTAATGTCATTTATGTCTCTAATCTCGCCTAGCAATGCCATCTACTTTGATTCCCTTCGGGAGATGTGAGTATCTGGTTTTGTTTTATTCTATATATTTTTTACCACTGATTTTTCCTTTTTTATTGATTAAGTTTATCTCACTGATCAAATAACCAAGGCAAAAAAGCATGATAAATGACATCCACTATCTATACATGGAAAGAAAATAGCTAGAGGTCTGATGAATCTACACTGAGTCTGTAACATACTGTTGTTGGTTATAACTTATCAGAGATGTGCAGAAAAGTTGGTAATGTGGTTTTAGACTAAATGTGGATGTTTTTTTATCCTTGCTTTATTTCTTGGATGATTGTGTACTGGGTAAAATCCTGAAACATGCTAGTGCGGTTAAAATATCTACCACTGAATAACACCATAGTGCCTTTTATGCCTGCATGAATATTGAATACACACTGAATGCTAAATTCGGTTTATACTCTCTCCATCTGCTTCTAATTAATAGCCATTCATGTTTTGAAATTTGTTTTATTTATAACCCTTATTCTAGAAGCTGTATGACTGCAAGGCTTCTTACTGTAAACTATCTCTTGTGTTGCTTCAGATATGAAGCTTGGGTTATATATAACTTCTTATCCCTTTGCCTAGCATGGGTTGGCGGCCCTGGAGCTGTTGTAATAAGTTTAAGTGGCCGTGTTATGAAACCATCAGTTTGTCTGATGACATGTTGCTTTCCTCCAATACCACTGGACGGGTATGTTAAATCTTCCTGTTATTTGATACAAATTCTGCATCCTGTATCCGTTATTAAGTATTGTGCTTAATTTTTTTTTAACCAACAAGTGTATACAATGTGCAGATAGATATTTTGGTTTTTGTTGTAAGTATCATGTCGAAGCAATATAAGCATTAAGTGGAAAATCATACTAATTCTATCTGGCAATGCTAAAATAAGTAGATATATTATTATGTGATATCTTGCTGATTGAGCTAATATCTGGAAACACCACAAAAAACACACACAAAACCACAAAAAACACACACAAGGACGCACTATTTAGGAAACCAAGGGATTCTAAAATTCTCAGGCAAACTTCACTAAGTTCACTAACAGGTTTAAACTTTAAACTACCGATTCCAAATCCCATTTGCTAAAAACGGAAAACACCCTTACAAAGATATTTCTTGATGACTCATCTAGAGGCTAGTTTTTGTATTTATAATGGGGATTAGGTCAGCTACACGGATACAAAGTGAAAGTAGTGAAATTACTCTCGCAATTCAGAGCCGACTACCCCTACTAGCAGATTTTCCCAAAGCATATTGTGTACTAAACATTTGTGCTGTAGCAGTTATTAAATATTACGATGACATGAAAGGTTTAACGGATGGATAACAAATTACCCAGAATTATTCAGTTGGATCTCTTTATGTAATGCTCTGTCCTCATTATTTGTTTTTCTCTGCAGACGTTTTATTCGTAGGTGCAAGCAAGGCTGTTTGCAGTTTGTCATTTTGAAGCCTATTTTAGTGGTTCTGACATTCATATTATATTCAAAGGGCGAATATGAAGATGGAAATTTCAGTGGAAAGCAATCTTACCTCTACATTACCATCATCTACACTATTTCATACTCAGTTGCTCTTTATGCACTAGCATTGTTCTATGTGGCCTGCAGAGATCTACTCCATCCTTTCAATCCTGTTCCCAAATTTATCTTAATAAAGTCAGTTGTTTTTCTGACTTATTGGCAGGTAATGCTCCTTCACACTCATTATCGAGTTTCCTTTACAATAATTTTCTTTGTTTCTTTCTACACCCATTGCCCCAAGCTTGTGATTCTGTTATGTTCTAGTCAAGGGTGATGGTTGTTCTAAAATTTCTTTTGATTCTGTTATCGAGTTCCCTTTACACTAATTATCGAGTTCCCTTTACTATCATATCAGGTTTTTTCTTAAGAAATTTTCATAAAGGGATTAATAGATCATTAGATCTCTACTTTTTGCTTTGTGGAGGGAAAAGATTCGAGTTACAGAAGCTTGAACTGGGGTTCTTCGAGTGGTGTATCCTTTTACTCGGGCTTGGAGCCGTATACTCTTTTTCTCTGTTTTGACCTGTCTGTTTTCGGTTTTTAGCTCTTGTGGTAGTTTCATGTATTGTTAGGTCATATCGGTTACTTCCTCCCAACCTGTTGGGGTAAGGAAATACCAATCCCGACCACCCCATACCCCGTTTTTTTTCGGGATATAATGGGAATTGATGTTGATGTTGTTGTAGATCTCTACTTTTTGCATCAGTCAATTCTAAAGTCTGAACAATTATGGTTTGTAGAACTTCTACTGTTGTTCCAATTGCTAATATGACCAACTTATATATTTGTGAAGGATAATTTGGTTTGTTCAACATAAATGATTAGTGAAAGAAAACTTGAATGTCTGTTCTCAGGACCCGAGAATCATGCTACTTGCTTGTCTGAAAGAATCTTTGACTGAACATTGTTGATTCAACTTGTTTCAGGGGGTTATGGTGTTTCTTGCTGCAAAGTCAAGAATTATAAAAGATTCAAAGGATGCCGCTCATTTTCAAAATTTCCTAGTATGTGTTGAAATGCTTATTGCTGCATTTGGTCATTTCTATGCTTTCCCGTACAAGGAATATGCTGGAGCAAATATTGGCAATTCTTCCAGCTTTACAAGAAGCCTTGCTCACGCGCTAATGTTAAATGACTTCTACCATGATACAGTTCACCAGGTGAGTTGCGAGCTCTCCCTTTTTAAAATAATCCTAATAAAACCTTACACGGTTTAGCAAGACAAGTTTCATCTACTCATCAAACTGAACAGACCCATAACTAGTTACATGTTAACTTCATAAAACCTTACACGGTTTAGCAAGACAAGTCATATAACTTTCAGAAATTTACATTAATTAACTTATTTGTTTTTTCCACCATTTGAAATAGAAGTCTCTTTATTAATTGAATTTGGTTTGGCTGTAACCTTAAAATCTATTTTCTAAATGCCTCAGTTTGCACCAACTTATCACGATTATGTGCTCTACAACCATGGCGATGGTGAAGAAGGGACAAGGAAGTACAGATCACGTACATTTGTGCCAACTGGCCAAGAGATGGATGCTGTTAGAAAAAACAAGCATGTGTTTGCTAGTAAGCCGGAAGAACCACAACTCCCAAATCAGTCAACTCCTGGTGTTAAGCAAAATCCTTCAAATCCAAACACTATGAATTCTTCCCTTTTGTTGGATCCCTCAAATTCCACATCTGCTCCATACGATATGAACCTGATTGACATCGACATTTCCAGTTACCCTGGAGAAGTTCCTGCAGCTGATGGGACTGTAAAAAGGTGACCACTTGAACTCGTGTTTTTCCCCCTATCATTGCCCTCTATATAATTGTAGTCTATGAATTGTTTGGTAAAACTAGTGTTGATATCTTTGAGCAATAATGCCAAAGGACATGTAGTTTTGTACAGATAGGAATATTTCCAACTTAGAATCGCCATCCTTACTGCTATAGGTGACATATTCTTCTCTTAATTTTTCGTTCTGTCTTTATGGTCAACAGAAATTCAAACGATAAACCTTAGTGGTGAATGTGTTTGCTGTTATGTTTGTTCACTTGATCGATCTTCTTCACTGTTTGTCAAGATCCTGGGGCTTCTAGCATTTAGCAACAATGATGCAGTTCATAATTAGTCTATTAACCATTTTGACCCTTGAAGATGCAACAAATTGATCAAAGTTGGAACATTTCTAATTTTAGTCACTTTTTTCCCTCTCCTTAGGTCTTGTTTGGTACTGTAGTAGCGGTTGACATATCGTTACTTTATAATAGTATTAATGAAAGTAGCTTCGAATAAAGGGTGTTTGGATTCTCTTGAAAAATGCATTAAAATGTATTATGTTAAAAATAATGCATTAAATATTTAAACGGTGTTTGGTTGAACAAAAGTTTAATGTATTACATATACAAGAAATATACAAGAAATATCGAGAAAGAAGAAATATGAGAGGCATGTGAGGGTGAGATTCAATGAGAGAACCTACAAAAAGTATTTTATCGGTTATTAATCAAACACAGGTTATATATAAGACATGAACCTTAAATTTCATATAATGCAAATTAAAATTTAAAGCAAAATAATGCATTATGCATTTAATACAACGGAATCCAAACGGACCCAAAATCGTGTTTGGAACACTACTAAATGAGAAAAGCTATCTCTTTATCTTTTTTTTCCAAAACTTAGTATTTTTTCTATAACACAAAATGCTAGTTCGAATTCTATTTTTCAGTCAGTCCGATCTTTTGACATTCTGTGTAGTTTATTAGCTTTAGATTGGAATATAGAGAAGTTTGCAAGAAATGATGAAACTGGTGGGGGTTGGAATTGGATGCAACTGCATTTGAATCACAAGTTGAAGTAAAGCTTAAATTCCTTTACAAGAAATCCACTCGAATAAAAAAGCTTGCTTTTGCTAATTTTCTCCCATTGTAAAGTAGCCGTCTTGAAGTTGAAGATCATGCTTTTCCCACATTCATGTATCCAACTCACCAACACATTCAATGAGTTTTAATACTCGTACTAAAACAGGGTAATCCTAACATTAGTCAAGATTAGAACTAGGAAACTCAGATATAAAAAAATAAAAAAAAGACAGCCAAAATTGAAAGACTATTTCTACGGAAGATTAGAATAGAACTACAAATTGGAAAGAATTTCAATCTCGAGTCAAAATAAATTCCACGATTCAAAGTTTTTTTTTTATATTGGGATCAAATCAAATTATGCAATAAAAAAAAAAACTTGGTCTCCCAACCTGAGATAGAAATCCGACTGAGTATTTGGTGAGGACTAGAGTTTTTATGCTCATTGTGGATATGTAAGTTTGTGACTTTAGGCTAAAATTAACATGAAAAAATCGCAAAGGAGGATTGTTTAGACGAGGGTTGAGAATGATGCACATAAATACTATGTTGGTGAGTCACAAATTTTGTGGATTGTCTAAACTGTGTGCATCATTGACAATCTCTTTATACATAATTCTTCGACGTCATGATTTAAGTCTCATTTTAAAAAGGAAAAGAAAAGTTATTATGTTATACAGAATACAAGTGGGCTGTGGTTTGTACCGCTTTATTAACTCAAATAGGATTGTACGGCTTTATTGAAGATAAGAAAAAATAAAAGTAAAATTAACTAAAAAAAAGTTAACATTACCTAAAAAAAGTTAGCATTACCTCACAAACAACCAAATTCAACTATCTTATCTATATAAAGATTGGCTATCCAATGTCAAAATTGAATGAAATTTGTACCTCATAAATGTTGCTCCCTCCATTGATAAATTTAGGATTTCACTAAATAAATTTACATCTAACCATTTTTTCTAATTTAAAAAGATGTCCAAAAGATCAAAACGAAGTGTTTTGCTAAAAAATTAAACACCCTCCTTTTTTTTTCTTTCATTAGATCCGTGGTAAAACTGTACAACGGTTAAAATTTTCCAAACTAGAGATTCAATTGTTTTAAATTTTAAGTAAAAATGTGATATACTGATTATACTCCTCTGGTTTAGTATCATATAAGTAGTTAGCTTTTCAATTTACACAACGGTAATTAATTACTAAGTAATTAATAGAATTACATGAAGTTGGTTTGATTTTATTTTTCATGTAATATAACGTAAGTCATTTTAGCCTTTTAATTTTATACACAAACTAGACTAGGTCTCGCGCCATGCGCGGGTTTATATAACTCGATATAGTGAATTAGTAGTAAGGAGTATTATGTAATATAAAATTTTATATGAAAATAAGTTTATATCTTAAAATGATATTGATATATAATTAAGTTTTTACATTTTAAATATAATAAACAACGAATATACATGGATTTTTAATACCAAAAATCTTATTTGATCAAATTATCATAGGTCAATTTTTAACAAATTTAAATAAATTGATTTCAACATATATAAAAATATATAATTGAAAACACTACAATAACACAAAAATATAATTATTTCTCTTATTTATTAAGAAATCAATCTTTTTGTGATACGTCATATCATAAAAATAAAATATATATTTGTAAAATAAAATAATAGGATATTGGGAGGTCAAAATCTAGAAAATTAACACATAAAAATATTTTTGTAATCTGAATGATCTTAAGCAATCTTTTTGTAATATTTTTGCACACGATTTTCCAAATTTAATTAATTTTTTTTGAGAAAATTACAATAAATTATAAAAAAATCGTGACCAATGAAATGACGACAGGTGGATGGCCTAAATGAAGAGTATGCCACATGACATAGCTAGAATTGAAGAAATGTAATTTGCTTTAGTAGTTATATAGAGATTGTTTCTATTTTATTCTTGAATTTTGGTAAGAAAAGTAAGAGGTATGTTAAACAGAGAAACATGATTATTAAAAATGTAAGGAAACTAAATGAAATTTTTACATACAGAGTTTTTATATTTTTAATATCTATCAAACCCACTAAATATCGGTAATATTAGAGAAAAAGAATAACTTTTATATGATATTTCTATGTATAAGATATTTATTTGATACAAGAATAAAAAGTAGAAGAATATTTATTATTGATTTTACCACAAATAAATTAAATTAATTTAAAATTTAAATGTGGGTTAATATTATATTGAATATGTTTAAATCAAATTGATAATACTCAAGAAAAAGAGAACATAATTTATAATCTTAATTCTAATACGAGCCCCCACGGTAGAAATTTTGTAGATCTGCCACTGCCGATAACCCCCAATTCCTCGATCCCCACTCTCCCTTTCAAATTCACTGATCAACCTCAATTTTGACTGTGGTAATTTTCTTCTTACATAGATGACAGTGAATGATGTCTACTTGTCTTTTCTCCCCCTCGCGCACATACTTGACCGTATGATTGTGGGGGAAAATCCCGCACTCGGAAAATTTTAACTGGCACCCCAAACCTTTTTTTAAAATCCGGTTCAATTTTGGGCGCAACTAGAATGCGCCCAAAACTAGATCGAATTTTTGAGCATTTTGAAGGCAATAATAAAAAGAAATTCAATGGCAATCACTCTTGTACACATGAAATTCAATGCCTTAACATCACTCAATGTTGTATGTTTTCATTGACTCTTTTTTTCATGACCTCTTGTAATTAAGATTAGTCAAATTAATTTGAGCTTCTGATTTCAAAAACTGAATTATGTGCTATCAGTTTGTGTTTTCACATCGAATATAAATATAAAATGCAAAGAAAGATGTTTGGACAAGAAGGTTGTGATCGCACGAGATGGGCTGCTAACATTGTTGTTGGATTAGATATTGGTGTTCCATGGTTAATGTGCAAGGAAGATGACTCTCTTGATTCCGTTATAAGTTCCAGTGTTCTTGTTGACAATCTTAATTCTTTTCAAAATAAATTTTTTAATAGTTAATGATCTTATTGTGACAAATTAATATACTTGCAACGACTTTTACTGTTATGTGTTTACTAAAACAGACCTTACAAACCTCTCATGTGGACAGAGGTTTGGAGTGGATAGTATGATTTTGCAGTAATTGACTTTATCATTAGATTAATAAAGTAAAAAGTCAGATCAATAACTTTTTTCAAAGGTACACATGAAGACTTTAGTAAATTATACTCCCTCCGTCCCAAAATATGAGTCCCATTTTCCTTTTTGGGCGTCCCGAAATGTTAGTCTCATTTCTATTTTTGTCCATAAACTTCTTCCAATTATACTCTTACTCATATTATTTTAATATTTTACATTCATCATTTCCAATGCACTTATGTAGTTTTCATTTGTAAACTCTTCTCCCATTGGTTAATGAATTATTTTAATATTTTACATTCATCATTTTCAATGCACTTATGTACGTTAAAGCATTTGCCTTAATCCAAGATATTTTTGTACAATGAGACTCATATTTTGGGACGGATGGAGTATATATATATATACAAATAATATGCAGGTTTACAGAGTTTAGAGGACCGACTTACCAAAGAATCTAAATTCCCTATATTCAATTCATGTATCATGTGTCTTTGTAAAAGGATTTAACTTTTGCAATTACTAAATTTATGCAAAGAGGGAGATCTGTTGTGAACTATATGGTATGCATTTGTCCCTCTTTCAATTTCTTTGTGCTTGAAGTGTTTACTTTTTACTTATCCTAAACTACATTTTTCGTCATTAGTACCAAACTTTGAGCCCTTATCGGAGGCCGTTTGCATCTAATTTTAGTAATTGTAAACAATATTACATATTGCAATATGCTAGCATGTTGTTTTCAAACATTTACACTCAGTTTCCAACAAGCATGATAATTTAGTAAACACGTCAAAAATGTATACAATGGGGAAATGACATTTAATAACTGGTCCTCGAGTTTATTCAATTATAATGAGTTATAGACAGAAAAATAGATCATATATTCACCAACTTGGCTATTAATAAATAAAAATAGATTACCTTATTTTATATACCAAAATCTGTGGAGTTGGTAATAATACTGCAAACAAGACTTGAACAAAAATTTAGCATATAGAGCATTGAAGAAATTGCATACGCAAATAACATATATTTAAAAACTTATGTCCTGTACATTACAAGAATATTAAAAATCATATTTTTAAAAACTTATGTCCTGTATATTACAATAATATTACAAAATGATATAACAATTTGGCGAATTGAGAGAAGAGGTACAAATCATCTAACTCATTTGAGTATATGATATAATATCATTTCAATATCTATTATGAAACATTTAAGAAATTATAATTACGCAAGACCCGTACGCGGGTTTCAGTCTGTTGATTTAAGCCCTAATAAAATAGGAACACCAATACATGAGCTAATTGTTTGGCAAAAAAAAAAAGCACCCGAGCTAATTAGGTAATGTGATGATTTTAAAGGGAGAGACGAATTCATAGGTTGTGTGTCAATTGCTAAAATGATTAATAAAACATTCAGGAAAAACATAATCACTAATTAAACTTTATTTTTTTTCTTTTTAATAGAACAAAGATTAGAGACTGCTTTGTCGAGGTTAGATTCTATATCATAAAGGGTTGTGAATATGATTAGCCCAATCTAATTTTGGGACGCCTATTAAACAACGTTAAATCATATTAAAAACTGTAATTTCCCCGCGCGTAGCGCGGAGGCCCGTTTCTAGTCGTTAGATTTGAATTTATCCTACACATTAAAGCCATCTCTTTCCACGACAGATTACAATCTTCCCATGTCAACCTGCATTATATCGTGCAACTCCCTCCACAACTTTTCCCACCCAACTCAAGCATACGTTATACATCTCTTCATCACTAATCGTCTTCTTTCCATCGTTCCATGCATTTATTTACGTTACATAATCAAACAAAATATCTTTTCTCCTGCCGTTTCCGTCGTTCAAGAATGATGTGAGTTTGCCTAAATCTCGTGGGGTTCCATCATAATTCACATTCTTGTTTTGACCATACATCCACTTGCTTAAACTTGCCATTTCCATGCATAAAATTTGTTGTTAAGGCATGGTTTTCATGATAAACTTAAGGTTGTATTTGCAAAGTCATTTTAACTAGTTATCTAACTAGTTATTAGTTACAAATTCATTTAAACATGGTTTGTTAGACTAATTTTAACTAGTTACTAGTTAGTAAACAAGTTTAAATGATAAACTAGAAAAATCAAGGGATCAAACTAGTTTCTAGTAGTTATCTATAATTAATTGACAAAAATAACCTTATTTTCTAAACAATTTACGTAACTAGTTAACAAATGACACTGTTGTGATAACTAGTAACTAGTTAAAGCATTCAAACGTTGTTTAATGTTTTTTAGTAAGATAAACTCATTTTATAACTAGTTGAGCAACTTAAACTTAAACTATAACTCAAACTAATTTACTAACTACTTTAACAAACACAGCCGATGAATGTTCTTCGATTTATCAGATGATATATCCTTTAAAATACGAAGGTTCACAAGTTTCTTAGTTTTTTTTTTTACAGAAATTCAAATAGATATCTTTAAAAAAAAAAGCGAGTATGAATATAACATTTGATAATATGACCCCAAATAATGTACTATTTGATAAAGTGATGCACACATCATTTGTATTAAAATGTATTCATTTATAACACTTTTCCAAAAGATATTGCTAGATAAATAGTAGTTTGCACAAATTCAGATCATATACTCCAAACACTATAGGATAACGTGAAAGATGAACACGTTTTTAACCTCTCGAAATGTGAACGATAAAAGCATTTTAATTAACACTGGTCAACCCAATCCCAATCCAATTAGGCCATTACAAGTCACGTTAAAAAACAAACTAACTGGCCATAAATGTGAGTAGATAAGAATAATTAAATTTAAAAAATTAATAAATTCCCCCACTGACAAAACTGCCGACTTCATACGTACGGAACGGAACCCCGCCCATAAATCCATTGCCCCAAAAAATAACCGCCTACATTTCTCCCTCAACCAAAAGCTCTTCTCTCTGTTTCTCTCCAATGGCGGATTTCTATCAGGCGCCAGTCTTCCGCACCGAATCAACTCTCAGCAACTCCTCCTTCACTTCCTCCAACGCCTTATCGCTCAATTCCGGCGAGTTTCCTCTCCTTCATTACAACAATTACTTGGAGAAGAGACAACTCTTCCTCCGTAGCTACCAATTCAGCCGCAAAAAGACCTTTACCCAGCGCCTCAAATCCTCTCTCTTCCGATTTCGCAGAGTCATCTTCCGCAGATTGCGATCCGTTCGTCGTCTCCGTCGCGTCGTCTGGTCGCGACTCCGATCTGCTCTGTTTCGCCGTCGCCGTCGCTTCACTCGCCTCGTTCATCACTACCACGCAGGTCTCGCTGGACGAAAAAGTAAGATCATCGGACATGGATCTGGTTGCTCCGATTCCTGCTTCTGGTAGAAATCATCAATGGATTCTCAATTTCTTGATTTCTGTGTTTTTGGTAGTTGCGTAGTACCAGTAGTTGTTGTGTTTTCAACTTCTTCTTTTTTTCCGTAGAAAATTCGGAGTTTGTAGCGGGTAAAAAAAATCAATTACCGCTGGCACCTACATCATATGTACCTCGTTTGTCAAATCTCTCTGTACATAAGTATTTCTTATTCTTTGTTCGTTTCGAATTGATTTTCTGAGATTTTCTTAGCCTTCAATTCCTGACCACGCGTTGCTGAAAATAGGGTAGATGAAATTGTTAAATGTCATTTGCATTGAGTTCCCTGCCCTAAAAATAGCTGTCTAGTATCAGAAAATCAACGCACAGTTAATGCTATTTTCTACCGGCTAACTCTACGGTACATTCTCATAACGTCTAGGGTAACGGACTTTGAACATACCAATTTAGCTATATCAAGATTCAACATGTTTGATAATCGAAACACACGATATGTAACGGAAGAACATGATAAATGCAATCTTGGAAGCTCGAATCTAGTTATTTTTTCGTTTTAATAGCTTTATGCTACTTTGGCAGTCGAATTTGAATTCAAAAACTGCCTAAACACAGCAATGTTCACGTCATGTGAATGAAAGCTTTTCATGTTCTTGGTCCCAACTCCTTACGGAAATAAAAACTATGTTGTTCCAAAATATTATAATGCGAATTTAAGTTTAAGCAATTTCATTGGTGAATTCAACACCTAACTTGAGTCACAAGTGTTGCATTGACATTAAATCCTACAGCTGGGACCGGCCTTTAGGGTGGGATGAGGGCCGACCTTACTTGTTCTTGTAGTATTAAATTTGTAACGCTTTGTATTGGCTACATTTCTATTCATCCTTAGCATTTAGTGTGGGTATCACCATGTGTCATTAATTATTTAACTGTATCTCATTTTCATTTTTAATTACATCTTAAGCCTCACACTTGGCATCTAAGCAACAACAACACCAAAATCTGGTGTACAATAATACAACCAATATATAATAGGGATATCAAGTGTATAAGGTTCATAATTTTATATTGAAAAAATATTTCAGTATGCATATTTCTTTGTATTAAATGTACACATTTCTGAAACATGAGGGAGCCACTTATGAAATCATTATCTAATATTCCAAAATGATCATAAAGACGATAATTATAGTTTGTGAATTATGTAGGTCCGCGTCATAAGAGAAGTCTGGAGCTAAATATGTAAAAGTTTAGCAAAATCAGATACGAATATCTCAGTTATTTTGTTTACGTTATCTCAAGAGGGTAGTGGAGCATAATAAAAATTGAACTAGTAAACCTGTTTATTAAACCCTAAGTAAATACGTACCCTTCGTATCCAGCACTGTCGGATCTCAATTTCTCCCTTTACCAAACCTCAAGCTCCTCAGCCTCTCCCTCTCCGATGATACTTCGTTATCCACCGTCTTTGCACTCTCTTCCCGCACTGCAACTTTCTCCTCCGACGATATCTCTCTCCCGAATCGGTAACAAGCGAATAGTTAATGGCGACTCCAGAGGTGTTCGACGCCGTGGTCGCGGTCGCTACAGTGAGAGAGCTCCGGAGGGCGTTCGACGGCGGAAAAACAAGGAGCTACGAATGGAGAGTAGAGGAGTTGCAGGCGATGAGAAGAATGATTGAAGAACGCGAATCGGAAATTGGTGAAGCTCTCCGTTTGGACCTCGACAAGCCTGAATTCCAACGCATCCTTTGAGGTTTCTTTCTGTTAAGTTTCAAGCCTGAATTCCAATGCAACTCTCGCATTCAGATCTAGAAGCTCGGATAATGCTTCTCCCCAATTTTTCCTACCCGAATTTTGCAGATTTTAACATCTCTGATTAGCTAGAACAACCACAGGAATTGGCCGATCGGAGGTTTAGTTATGTGGAATTGAAGCATTTATTACTGAACTAAGCGTTGATGAGTACTGATTCGGATACAGTGATTGGAGGTAGACACCGGAACATTTATTTTCTTCTTGATTTTTCGAATTTATTTGCTTTGATACTTTGCTTATAATGCTCGTTTTTCACTAAATTCAGAATAATCATTGTCTACGTTCTTTGAATTGGAGATTTATGGATGACTATGAATGAACAAATTAGGCTTGGTCACTGTGAACCTGTGATGGGCATTGAAATAGGATTTCTGTGGGGAGAGGAAATTTGGATACTGCAGTATTGATTGCAGTATTTGGATATGTGGTGTCCACTTATCCAACACTACGGAAAGCTGAGTTCGTTTTGGAGCGTTCATAATATAACCTCACTGGGCACTATGGAGGGACTCCAATATTGCACTGCATAGACCAAGTTTTTCCATTCAAATTAAAATGTATGCTGCTATTTCCCTTCTTGACGAAATAGTTTCTTGCTGGACCCACGGGGACATGCTACAGAACATTGATGACACTAGAAAGCAAGTAAAATCTTGTAGACAAGATGTTGCTATTGATTGCAGTATTTGGATATGTGGTGTTTTGTTGTTTTTTCTTCTTAGCTATGTGCTAAGATTTTACTTGCTTTCCAGATGAAGTGGATTCCTTCCCTATAGCGATAACAACATTTCTCCCAGCAACCTCCAGGATTATGCATGATAATGAGTGAATTTAGGAAATTTGACAGTGTTGACAAGGATTATGCATGGACAATGCAGTTTGTTTTAGTGTGTAAAAAAATTTAATGTGTTGACAATTTTTTTTTGACAATGTAATTTAGTGGTGTTGACAAGTTTTGTAAAGTGTTGACAATGCTGACAATTTTGTAATATTACTAGTGTTGTATGTTGTTGACCGTTTATTAGTCATGCAAACAATTTATTTATTTGGGTTGACAACTTATTTAGTCGTGTTGACAACTTATTATTCTTGTTGACAACTCTGTTAAAATTTTTGTTGACAACTCTGTTAAAAGTTTGTCGACAACTCTGTTAATAATTTTGTTGACAGCTTTGTTATAATTTCCATGTCAGCAAAGGGTTATTATTGGTGTTGACGACTTATTATTCTTGTTGACAACTCTGTTAATAACTTTGTTGACAGTTCTGTTAAAAATTTTGTTGACAACTCTGTTAAAAATTTTGTTGACAACTCTGTTATAATTGTCACGTCAGCAAAGAGGTATTTCCATATAACTTAAAAAAGTGATGCAAAAACTTAAAAATTGAAACTTATTTGTGAATACTTGGGGTGTGTTTGGATAGATATCCATAATGTATTTTAATGCATTATGAAAGAAATAATGCATTAAAATTAAAAACTATGTTTGGTTGTGTAAAAGTTTAAAATGTATTATTGTTGAATATTAACACCGAGAAGAGTTAAGGAATTAGGAAGGTTTCAGAAATAGACAACGGAAGACCTTAGTACACTTATGTTGTCAAACACACTCAAACATTTAATATATTTTAATAACGTATTATATTTTCATTTAACGCATATTAAAATTTAATGCAAAATAATGCATTATTGATTTAATGCTTGGAATCCAAACGCACCCTTGATTTTTTTTTCCCGCCGTTTTAACACCGTCCCCTGGTGCGAAGTTAGTTAACGTTATGAGTTGAGTCCTTGCATGGTTTAAATTAAATTGGTCATTGATTAATCGAACCTGATTCTTGTGCAAAGAAGAAAAGAAAAGTAAAAGTAAAAGGCATATATGTACGTGTGATCACTTCAGTTGTGAGCTCGGTTCATCTGCGCCTTGGTCACTTCATTGGGCGGCACATGCATACATCAAGTTCAAGTAATATAGGCTCCGTCGAAGATCGAATATATCTAGAATCATGGAGTTTCTACCAAATTTGATAATCAAGAATGATGGAGACATGGCATGGAGTAACAAAAGAGTTATAAAGTTTTCAACCAAAAATAAGAGTTAAATGGGCTTGTATCATCGATGTGGCTTTAGGCCTTGTATCATGGATGACATATTAATATTATTATCGAGTGAGGATAAAAGATACAAAATCAATTAAAGTTTGTCATCGAGTGAGGATAACGATGACATATTAATATTATTAACATTAATATTATTATGGAGTGAGGATAAAAGTTTGTCATCGTGACAAAAACGGTCATCATTACTATTAAAAAGATACAAAATCAATTAAACAGCTTAAGTAGGCTTTGTTTAAGGTCGATCGATCGGATAACATAAACAATTGTATCGTGTGAAAATAAAGGCCCTCCACGAATAAGTTCCAACCAAACTTATTCCTCCACTGTCTTCATTCTTCCTGCATCTTCCCCGTATGATCCTCGACATGTAATGTAATCAGCCATGGCTGAGCATCACAGGGAATAAAACGGCTTTGGCTGTGGCTCGATCAGGTAACCATTTCTTTGACTTACTAATCCATATGTTCAGTGCAATATCGTACAATACCTCAAACGGCTTTCTTCTTAACCCCGTAATGATGCCTAAAATCACAGGGAATAAAACTGTTAACAATTCCGAACCAATAATAAACACCCCCTCACTTGCTCCATGCTCCTACATATGCAAAAACAAACATATTAATAGGAGGGCTTACCTCATCTATTTTCAAAGAAATAATAGCAAAAAATTAAATTCCAAGATAACGATAAATGCCAATCTACAGGAATATAAACACATATAATTGGATCATTTGATATTCCGACAAATCTAAAGATAATGTTACTAAAGAAATTCCTCATTCTACTTACAATCATATTACAAGTATATACCATAACATCATTAAAACCAAAAATAAAAATTGTGGGATTCAATTTAATTATATCGTTATATGAATATAGGATACTGGAATTGTAGAGGGGTTAGACGAACACACTTTTGGACTGGATCTTGATCTAATATGTTTAACTGAAACAAAATTTAATGAACCTCCCAGTAATCAATTTCTAGCTACTATTGGATTTAAAAAGGCTTTCATATCACCAGTAGATGGATCAAAAGAGGAATTTGGTTACTCTGTACAAATTTTACTAAGGCTCATTATCTTATCCTAGTATGTAATAATAACAACACCATTGCAATAGTATATGATGAACCCACAATCAAATTTTTAATCATTTTTATTTATGCACCTAGTAGAGAAAACCAAAAATAGGAGTACTGGGAATTTATTTCACAAATAATAAGTTCATATCAATTACCAGTGATCATTATGGGTGATTTCAATGACATTCTATCACCACAGGATAAGACAGGAGGAATATCAGTTACAACCTCTAGACTTACGAGACTAAATAATATTGTTTCATCTCATGGGATGATAGACCTAAGGCCTCCTGAATTTCCATATACATGGAAAAGATATAATAAACACACAAATGAGATCACACTGGAACGCCTAGATCGAGCCTTAATACAACCCAATATCATGAATTTTTTCAACCATATTGAACTAAAACATCTACCCTTCACCACGTCCGGTCATTGTTGTATCACTTTACAACTAGGGACTAAAATTTACACTAAGAATTATCCATTTAGATTTGACAATAATTGGGCTAAAAATGACAGTTATACACAACTTGTACAAAGGATATGGTCATATCATTATAATGGCTCTCATTGCTTTAAGCTTTTTATGAAGCAGAAACAACTAAAAATAGCAACGAAAAATTGGTTAAAAACTCATGATAATAATATTTTCCAACAATTGAAAACTACAGAAGAAAAATTAAAAAAGATAGAAAATGAATGTTTTCAAAATAAATTTTTTATTATGATGGAACACTATAATAGACTTACAATGAAATATAATAAGCTATTAGAATTTCAACACTCTTTTTGGAAACAAAGAGCAAAAATTAAACATCTTAGAGAATCGGATAGAAATACCAAATATTTTCAAACTACAGCAAAAATTAAGGCATTTAAACAAAAAATATTTTGCTATGAATCTTTACAAGGAATAAAATATTATAATCAAGAAGATATGAAAACCCATATAACCAGAGATTTACAAACTAGATTTCAACCATTACATACTACATAAGTAAACGATAGGGATTTTAAAATTATCCCAAAACTTATAAATGCAAATGATAATGTAGAATTATTAAAACCTCCAACATATGTAGAAATTAAAAATGTAGTATTTCAACTTCCACATAACAAAACACCAGGGCCTGACGGATTTAATGCAGAATTTTATCAATCATTTTGGAAAATAATTGGGCCTTCAATAATAAGTTCAGTTAAATCGGTCTTCCATTCAGGTATTATGCTCTCAGACTGTGCACAATCTTTTATAGCTCTTATTCCAAAAAATGATAATCCAATTACGATAAACCACTTTAGACCAATTAGTCTTTGTACAACATTTTATAAGATTATAACAAAAATACTAGCAAACAGATTACAAAAGTTATTACCAAAATTAATACATCCTTGTCAAGGAGCCTTTGTTCAAAATAGATCAATTTTTGACAATATTCTTATTGCGCATGAAGTATTCCATTTGCGTAAAAAAGGTACAAGAGGCTGGATGACCTTAAAATTAGATATGGAAAAGGCATATGACAAAATACAATGGCCTTTTATTATTAAAGTACTAGAATCATTTGGATTTGATAAGAAATGGATCACACTGGTAATGACCTGCATTAAATCTGCCTCATTCTCAGTTCTAGTCAATAATGAACGTGGACCAACATTTAAACCAAAATGTGGATTACGCCAGGGGGACCCAATCGCTCCTTTTATATTCATATTAGCAATAGAATATTTAGCGAGGACACTACAACAAGAAACAGAAAAGACAAATCGTAAGGTTCGAATACAAATCACTAGAAATGGAATGCGTATTCCATTCCTATGCTTTGCAGATGATACTATTATCTTCGCTAATGCAAACATGAAAAATATGATATACCTTAAAAATCTATTGGACAAATTTTCAAGCCTATCTGGTTTAACAATCAATTACAACAAAAGCTCATTCTAAACCTCTACGAATATCTCTAATAATCAAAGACAAAAACTTGCATCAATAATGAATCTGCAACCAACAAAAGCAATGGAAAAATACCTTGGAATACCAATTGTCAGGGGAAGAGTTAAAAATGATACATTTCAATATGCCATTCAGAGTATGGAAAATCAATTATCAAAATGGAAAGCAAACACAATTTCTCAAGCAGGAAGAACAATATTAATTCAATCTAATATACAATCAAAAGCCAACCATCTAATGCAATGTTTTTATCTCCCAAAAGGAGTAACAAACGAAATGGATAAAATAAATAAAAAGTTTTTTTGGAATAACTACCAAAATGGATATCGCCCAATTACAAATTGGGATAATATTTGCAAACCCAAAAATCAAGGAGGATTGGGGCTTCAAAAAACAGAGACGATTAATAAATCATTACAACAAAAACTTCTCTGGAAATTAGCCACAGACACAAATAATTTGTGGGCTATTATTATAAGACAAAAATACCTAAAAGAAAAAACAATTCTAAACTATAAGAAAAAACCAAAACAATCTTGGCAATTTTCCAGATTATTACACTTAAAAGATGATTTCGAAAAAGGAATAAAATGGAATTTAGGAAATGGTAAACAAATAAAATTTTGGTCTGAAAAATGGATAGAAGATACAAAATTAATAGAATTTATTCCCAATAATAACATAAATAAAAATGAAATGGTCTCAGAATATATTACTTCTGATAACAAATGGAATATAACCAAGTTAAGAGACATACTACCTCCACATATTATTTTCAAAAATGACTAAAATATATATCTCAGAAAATAATAGAGAAGACAAAATAATTTGGGATTTAACAAAAGATGGAGTGTTTTCTACTTCTTCAGCTTTATATACAAAACATACCATCTAACAACGAGGATCTATACAACTGGCTATGGAACCTCAATATACCTCCAAAAATTTAAAACTTTTTATGGAAAATATTATCGGACAATCTCCCTACCACAGAAAGATTAAATAGATATTATAACAGAGTTCCGTCATATTGCTCATTATTTAACTATCCTTTGGAAACTACCGACCATTTACTGTTTAAATGTCCATATACTAAATTACAAACACGAAGATATGAGGACATTACAAGATTGAAATTTGATGAAAACATAGATAACACATCTGATATACACACGGAAAATATCCTTGAAGAAACTATAACTCAAACAATTCAAAGGTATAGGAATGAAAGAAATAAAATAGAAAAACTCATTTTTTTATGGTACCATATATGGTTACATAGAAACGCGATAATATTTAAAAATGAAAACATTGATAAAGATGGCATTGCCCAAAGTGCTTATATTAATTTCAAACAATGGGATAGTGCATGTTTTATGTTAAAAGGACCCAAATATAAAACAAAGAGAAACAAAAATAAAAAACAAAATAAAAAATGGGTACCACCCCCGACTTCATGGATAAAGATTAACTTTGATGGATCATACAAAGAAAATGAATATTCAATTCCTGCATGTATAACTCGTAATGATAAAGGTCAGATTTTGGATATATATAGTAAATCATGTCAAGGAATGTCGACATTAAGTATAGAGGCTATAGCTCTATTGATGGCAACAAAACTGGCAATCAAATTAGGATATCAAAATGTTATTTTTGAAGGTGACTGTTTAACGGTCATCAATTCAGTAAATCGTATTTGGAAAGTTCCATGGGAAATAAATAATATTATCCAGGATATCAATCATAACTTACAATTAATAAATTCATTTCGTGTGATGCATTGTTTTAGAGAGGCGAATAGGGCTGCAGATATTCTGACATGTCCAATAATTAACCCCCATTTTATTAAAGCAATATTAAATTGCAATCCTGATTCTTCCATATTCGTTGAATACCTCAATGGAATTAGGCCACATCTTCTGGCTTCCTCTATGTACTCACAGTATCGACCGTTTTTCAGGACCATCGCCGACGATGGTCAGGGATAGTCATCCTCAAGGATGATATCCCGTTTCTTGCCTGCTAACAAAAAAAAAGAAAAAAAGATTTCTTATGCGACAAAAAAGCATCAGGAAAGTTGAAAGACAAAGTTTATGAAGTTGTAATTAGATCAGCGTTGCTGTGTGGGATAGAGTGTTGGCCCATAACGAAGGTTAAGAACAAAAGATGGTGATAGCAGAGATGAGATAAAATCATAAATGAAGTTATTAGAGAAAGCGTCGGTGTAGCTGATATCAGAGAAAAATTGCGGAAAACTAGACTTCGTTGGTATGAGCATGTGTAGATGAGACAAGCAAAAACGTCAGCCCATAGGTGTAAAATGGTAAATTTCGGCGTGCTACAAAGAGTAGGGGTGGGCACAAAAAGCCGTAACCGAAAAACCAATCAAATTCTTGGTTAACCGTACCGAAGAAAAACCGACTTACGGTTAACCAACCGAAACATTTACAGTTATTCGGTATGGTTACGGTTTTGAATTTTTCTAACCTGGGTTAACCAATTAACCGAGGATATATAAAATATATTTATAAAATTAGAACTATATAACTAAATAAGCTTAGTGTAATAGATTTAAGTATCTACTTCTAATTTTAATTTGATATAAGAAATAAAAAAGAAAAGGCAAAACACCAAATTCCTTTGCAATCTCACGATTTAAGACGGACTCACACACTCACATTCCCCTATCTTCCCTTTTACTATATTATTAATTAATAAAGCTTCAAAAACACGCTGCTTAATCTTGGCTAGCCAAATCTGATAGTCATCTTTCAATTGAAGAAAATTTGCTTGACTTATTAGAGGAGTTGGAGTTAGTAAACTCTATACTTTTCTATTTGATTTTTGTTATTCATGTTCACAGTTGGAATGACATGTTTATTTTACACTATTTTATTTAAATATAGGCATGAATAATTTGATGATGGAGCAACCAGTGGCAGATCCAGGGGTGGGGCTGTGTGGGCGGCCGCCCCCACGGACCTCCGACGAGCTGCTTACCAGAAACTTCGAGCCCCCTCGGCACCATCAGTTTTACAGACTTACGGCCATCACACCAGGTGAAAACCAGATCTGGACTAGTTTGATGGGGAAGATGAAGAGGACCTCCTTTCAATTTCATTAAACAATTAATATTTTATCAAGTCTAAACGCTTCGTTTTGTTAAATGAGGATGCTACACTATTCCTAATTAAATAATAATAAAGTGCCCACTTTTTTGCTTTGCTCAGATCACTTTTTTCAACTCATTCTTCTACGTATGGCAGAGAGATTTTTTGGGTTTAGTTTGATAACTTACACCTTATATTGATTGGCCATTCTAGCTTAATTAGAAATGGTTTTTGATGATTTGTGGTTGGCCTGTTTTACTGGTTGATTTTAGTTTTAGCTATTACAGTATTATTGTTTCATCTTCAATAAATTTAGGTTTTGTGAATGTATCTACGACTTTATTAAGAATAGATTATTCATAATCACAATTATTCTTGATTTATGGATAATGTACGCATTCTATTCTTGATCTTTGTAAATTAACTAAATTTATGCCATATTAATATTATTTGAAAAATTGATGTTTGTAAAAGTTTATTGTAATGAAATTTTTATGTTGATGTTTTCATACAACATAACTGATCATTTGTAAAAAAATTATAAGCTTATTGGTTGAAAATAGTTGCAAACAGATCGAGTAAAATTTAAGCCAGCCCCCACGGATTCTCTGCTTTAGATCCGCCACTGGGCAACTAGTGATTATGATAGATGATTAGCTTTTTGTCTGAAAAACATGCAAAGTTGTTTTACTAAAGGGGGGTTTGTTTGCAGGGCATTGCAAGACACTTTATGTTGTTATTAAGTTTTTTATTAGTTTTTGTTTGAAGGATAATGTTAAGTTATGCTACTATTACGTTTTATTGGTTTTTAATTAGAGTTAATGCAAGTGATGTTGTTATTTAAGTAGGTTAATTACAATTTTTGCACCCAAAAAAATTACAGTTTTTAAGTATTTTAGTATTATGGTTATTTGGTTTACCGATTAACCGTACCGAAACCGACGGTTAACCGATATATGGTTAACTGACGTTAAAGGTACGGTTTACGGTATGCCTAAATCACTAATCGAAAGACCGGTTAATCAAAGGTCGGTTAACCGAAATACCGGTTAACCACCCGTGCCCACCCGATACAAAAAGACATGACGTGCTTAGAAGTGACAAACGATATGGCTAAAGACAGGAACACTTAAAGGGAAAAAATTTAAGGTGGCAGAGCTAGAGAGATTTAAATAGAATGATTAACAAAGACCTATTGTTTGACGTGTCTCGTGTAAAGTCGTTCTATCTATTTTCGTTTATATTATATTGTGTCCTAGGTCCGTCGGTTTACATTCTCTCGACAAGTGTCGAGATATGACCTTGCTTCGGCTCGAGAACACCCAGGGTTGTTGTTGTTTTTGTTGCAAAAGATTTATATTACACCTTAACCTTAACTATTGTCATTACTAACTTTAATTCGATTTTGCAACTTAACAAAGCCAATAAAAGTATAATCTTATTATCTTATCAACTAAGAAAATGTATAAAGAATATTCTAATGAATATACAAAAATATACGAAAGTGATGAAGAGTAGTGAAGACACGGCAAGAACAACACAAGAGAGCCGAGAGCGACTGTTTCCGCCATTAGCTGTAACTTCTCATGTCCAACCAAATTTCCCCAATTTCTCCTCTCCACGAATCACATCTCTTAGATTTTCTAATCCACCGCATTACCATTTCATGATCAATCGAATGTGCGATTCACACTTGTTCTCATCCGCTTGAGCCGTCAATTGCAAAAAACCGCTCAAATTTCGGGCCAATTCATGTCATCTGCTAGCATTCGTAGACGATCGAATTCGAGTTGCTCGAACGAAGATGGCGACGACGAGGAAGAGAACGAGACCGAGATTACCGTTACTGATGTTGAGAAAGAGTATAAGAGTAAGAAACGGAGGGTTTTTGGTCGGTTCGGAATTGGGGTTCGGAAAGGGAAGAAGGCTTTGCTCTTCCGATTCAGAAGGTTCCGGAAGTTGTTTAGAAGGTCACTCTCTTCTGCTTCGTCTAATTCTGAGTCTCGTAAGAGATTGAGTTTGTTTAGTAAGAGTAGAATTTGTGCCTGTTTTTCGAAACCCTACGTCAATGAGGATGTTGATTCACAAGGGAATGTTGTTCCAGATGATCCTGAGGAGTTCAGCTACGAGTATTTGAAATCTATGATTGAAAAGAATGATTTTTACTCTAAAGAGTGCAATACTCATTTTGATGATTGATAATTAGGGTTTCTGAGTGGCAATTGGAATTCAGTTGTGTTTGATCAGTTATGTTGATTCACATTGCCAGATTGAATTGAGAAAGTTGGAGCATTGGTTGTATATTGGGGAAGTTATACAATTGTAGATAATATACTTGATTGAATCCGTGATTCGGAGATCAGAAGGTGGAGCTGTGAATGTTATTTACTTGTGTCTGTAAAAGTGTATGAAGTTGATGAGCTTCTTCAGTTCCTTTCAGTATAATACAGAGTTCTCGGTGAAGTTGATGAGCTTCTTCAAGATCTGAAATTTTTGTTTCATTCTCCATAACTGTGTATGAAACAAAGAGTTTTGGGTGGATTCTTTTCAATATGATTATATGATACATGAATTGTTCTTCAACTCAGCATATTATCTTACTGCATTTCTTTGTATTTTATCATAGTACAAGTGATGTCACAACTGTTTTATGACACAACACATGGGTTTCTTATTGATTGTGGTACTTTCTTAGAATCAAATTGTACTAAGTGCGGTTCTATAGTACTGTAGTACTGTTTATCATTCAACTCTAAAATATGGGGCAAAAATTTAAAGATTTTTCCTGCTGAATAAATTGATGGCTCTTTTTAAATTCTCAGTCACATTGAGTAAAATATTGTTTGTACATACCTCTGTGGAAATGTGCTGACTGTAGAAAGGGTCTACTTCATATAAATAATTGCTGTACAGTATGTTCTATATAGAGCTGTAGTTTAAGTTCTTAGCTTAAGGTGGTTTTGGCCTAATTGTTAACCAGTTTTGTGTATGTGTGCTTTGTGTGATTCACTAGTATTTGACATCTTTTCATTTTCTTGCTCGTGTTTCCTTGGCTTTACAATACCCAACTTTGTATATGCTGGTTTTTTACTTGGTCGGGTTGTTGCTGCTATATTTTGTTTGTTAAACATAACCAGGTTCTGTTGTGGCTAAAATCATTAGCTTTTGAAAAGAATTCACTAAGTTTAGTATAATTACTCTAGAAATATCTGCTAAAATCAAGATGGATGCTGATGAATCCTCCTGTACTTCTCTTGGCATTTGATTCAGTTGTTGACCACTGAAATCTATTGCAAAATTAAGATTGAAAGATTTGAGTAAAATAAGATGTTTGATTCTGGCATATCCAGGTTCATCTCACTTAGGTTGCGTTTGGATTGCCAGGAAGAATGCATTAAATTTTGGCAATTTAATGCATTCTCTTGAGAATCCAAACACAGCCTTACTTTATGTTTTAGTGCAGGATGAGATCAATGGAATGAGTAGATAACACATCACTTGCTCAGCTGATTCTCAAAACCTTGTAGATGCCAATTTCCTGATATTCTAATAACAGAAATACTTTTCTATTTGAACATCAGATCTTTTGACATGGTCTGTACAGCATTGTCATCTTTGGTGCTAATTTGGTTATCATTTCTCAGCTTTGATCTGGTTTTCCTGCAAATGCAATGCCATTACGGAAGTCGTCGATTCGATTCTGATAACATACAGTAGATTCAATGCATGGTAGAATCAATGTACATCCATCTCTAGCTACAAATATTCGATAGTTGAATGCATATGGAGGCTGAAAATGAAGTGTTGATTGTTTCTACAGGAAGTGGTCACTTATTATTCCATGTTTGGATGGCATTACAAAAACCCTTGATTAAAATTCCACCTTTGTCAAAAACACTGACAATAGACATGGGGGGTGTGCACGTGATCATAATTTCAACATTTGTCTGCTTTTTGGAATAGAGAATGGGCATTTCCCCACTTGGCCTATAATATCCCCACAACACACAATCAACAATCTTCTTCTTATCACTATCTCCATCCATATTCCATTTCCCATACCTTCAAATTCCCCACCTACCAAACACTCCTTTAATCCCATCCCTTTCCTTCCACTTCATTACCAATCTCTCATGTCCTACCTTCATTACCAATCTTCTTTTCTTTCTATCTTGTGCTGTTCCATTTCCCAATTCTGGTCTCACTCTCTCGTCGTTTTCTCTACTTGTATGTATAGATTTCGGATAAAATTTGACGCGGATACTAACGGATTTTCTAATCTATGAAACATATTTTGTAGAAGTTATTAAATTAAAATCCTAAAATAGAAAACATATATGAATTGTTAATGAGTTTTCATGGACACGCAATACACTTTAACTCGATACTTAGGGATGCTCCGTATTTGGCGTCGAGATCTTCATGCTTACTTATTTCAGTGCTTTTGAGTTGTTTGGATAACGTTTCCAAAAGAGTAAGATATGGAGGAGGGAACCAATTAAAAGAAGGAATGAGACTAGAGAGGGTTGGAATCTATTTCCTAAAGACACTTTGTTATGAAACTATCTATATGAAAGTTACTTGCCTTTTTGTTATTTGTTTGGATGTATTTTTTGATAGGGGAAACGACACTAGAAGAGGATTTAGGCAAAGGTGGAGGATAATTATTGATTACAAAAGATTGTTTGGTGAAGTTGAAAGGAAAAACTAATGGTAAAGCTTACAAGCTTAAAATTTTTAATGGCTGTTTTGTAATGTAGTGAAGTGGAACAATCTCTTAAACATGAATTAATGGATAGTAGAGGTCTTTACCAAACAATAGAGAAAAATGACCTTTTTATTGGTCATAGAAGAGGGCTAGAGAACCTACGATCCGATCCATGACCCAGGACCCGATCCTACCCGCATATTCCACATAATTTTTAACATATATATAGATATATTTATTTCTATAAATTATATATTTTATATTTTATATGATAAAAAATGTTAAAAACTCTTCTAAGTAGTAACTTGTAACCTTAATGTTTTATCTTCTCTTCTCTGAGTTCTCTCCAACGCCGTAAACACTAGCTGATTTTAGTTCTGAGTTCTCTTCTCTCCTCTCTTGCTCCATACTTCCCCTTTGGTGCTCGACTCTTCGTTCAGTTTACGTGCCTCTTTCGTATGCTTATATATATTTTTTATATGCTATATACATTTTAGAATACAAAATAAGACAACCGACATATCTCACCCGATCCACACGTGAAACAAATGAATGGAGGTGGATTGAGGATTTCGCAGATGACGAATGGGTTGGATGGTAAAAATTTATACGGATTGGATGGTGGTATGGAAAAATCCGTCCACCACCCGATCCATTTCCATCCCTTATTCTAAGGTGAGTTCAGTGAATATTTTAACTCCATCGAATATAAAATCGGTCCACCACCCGATCCATTTCCATCAGTAATCTATGGCGCTATGTTAGTACTCGTTACTCGGTAGAGATCCTCTAGTCCAAAATGATAGTCCATTTCATGGTCCAATTGTTATGATTGGTTAAATTGATATAAAAAATTCTATATAACTATTTAGTTTTACAAAAATAAAAATAAAAAAATTATTTAAACCAATCAAAATAAATGGACCATGAAATGGACTATCATTTTGAACTAGAGGATCCTACCGCTACTTACTACAGTATAAAAGTCTAAGGTGTCAGCTCTAAAGAAGTAAAGATTGAGCTTAGGACATGGGTGTCTGGATTCTAATTTACCAATTCCAATTCCCAAGCATTACCGATCCCAAGTTGACAAATTTGCAACTCTATATTCATTTCTATACCCCTTTCCTTCTCTTCCCTTCCATAATACTCGTAATACTATACTCATTTAATTTTGTAATACTATTAATATTTTTTTTAAATCTTTTCAAAATATAAGAAAAAATAAACATAGTAGTCATATTTAGTCTTGTTTTATTCGTTTAGGTGATTACTTCTGACAATATTAAAATTTTATAACTTTGCTAATATGTAATTTGAGATATTAACGATATAAAACACGCATAGACAAATATACTAAAATAAAATGTGTATTATATTATGGGACAAAGATTGTACTAACTTTTTTATTTTTAAAAATACATATATTCACTTGATACAATCAAAATAAATAGACCACAAAAGAGACTAACACTAATCTTTAGTACGCCCTTTTTTGTTGAACAATTCAGAAAGATCAATTAAAAATAATTCTTAAAGTGTGAAGTTACTGAGAATATTACTATTTTATATGTAAATTTATAGTACTGGTATGGTATAAGGTAGGTTCACAGTTAACTTCATATGTGAACCTTAACTAAACTTCATATATAAGATAGTAATGTTCACAGTTAAGTTGAGTTTGCATTTGACACCGTAAGATATGTCATACTCACCAATTAATTCTTAGAAACTCGATTAAGATGCCATTAGATATTTCGTTCGAGATGAACACAATTTTTATGCACTATATATACATCACATAGTCACCATCTGTACCACATGATTATAAGTCCCTACATTAGGAAGTTCCAAGACTGTTCCTTCAAATAGCAAAATTTGGAGGAACATGACATGAAGACACACTATACACTATATATCACACCACATATTGTTGTCTCCTTCTCCCGTCCACTGCCATCTTTATCATCGACTTCGACCTACTTGAAGCAACCTTTCTTTGAAATCGAGAGATTTATGATTAGAGTTTGATTTCGAAAATTTGGAGAAGACAATGTCGCCTTAGGAGTTAGGACAAACGAAGACAACTTACTACGAGCTACTTGAATGTGAGAGCTATTAGAATTTATCGATGCTTGTTTCGTTATTGTCAATATTTGTTATTAATTCTCGACCAAAAAAAGAGAGTAAAATTAATAAATTAATAATAAAATTTTAACACAAAAATAACCTTATAAATACTAATAAAATTTAACACTAAGATATATATTGAGATGAATAAAATAAGAGTTCACATAACTATAATTATGTTTTTTTTAATATATTGGATTGAATTATGAATATTGTTAATAAGTATAAGCTTGAATCAGGTGCGAATGACTTAATATACGAATGTACGAATATAACTAGCACATTTCTCACAAATGACATGCACAAGGAGGTGTGTTCATGTACTTTTCACATATTATCAATGACATGCACAATCTGTCAAATGTGCATGTCGCTAGCTTAAATGTGCATGCCAATGACTTAATTAATGTGCATGCCAATTTTTTCATTCGCACATTCAGACGTTAATAATGCGTTTGCACGTGAATATTTTCCAATAAGTATATTAAACCATCTTCAACTGTAAAGCTATGAGTTTTATAGCTTTTTTAAAAAAAAATAAAAAATAATGTGTCAGAATTTTAGTCTGAGTTTAAGGCCCCGTTCGGTATGTATTAAACACTCTTCCCACTTCAACTTCAACCCACTTCAACCCCATTTTCCATAAGCTACCCTCCAGATTAAGCAAATTGCCCCACTTCAACTAGCTTCAACCAACTTCAACCAACTTCAACCCATTTTTCAACTTCAACCCCCATTTTCTTCAATCTTACCGAACAGGCCCTAAATTTCATAGTGGCGTTTCAATTCTATATAAACTAGTCTATTCCCCGCGCCATGCACGAGTTTATTTAGTTAATGAATCAATTTATAAGTAATCTCGTATATAATTTTATCTGAAGTTTGATAATTTTGAAATAATATTGCTACATAACTAAGTTTAAAATTTTGTATATAGACAATAGATAACAAATATAAATAAGCTTTTATGCCACTTATTTGATCAATTATCATAAGTCAATTTTTAACAAATTTATATATTGATTTGAATTCTTTTCTCATTCATATAAAACTTTATAATTTAAAATAATATATAAGTATGAAAATTGAGTTTCAAAAGAATTAGTGTATAAGTGTGTGTAAGTAATGAATATGTTTCAAATGTATGAATATTTTAATTTTTGTAATGATTATTCAAAAAAAATTGGTTTAACAAAGTAGTGAATAGTGTATAAATGAATGCATATTTAAAAGTCAAATTACCTAGTGATTTATATTAAACTATTAATAAGTAAAAAGCTACTAAATAATAGCAACCAACTACACACAATTTCTTAATATTTAATTTATTAAAAATATCAAATGCTTAAGAAAAATTCATAAACTCCACAAAATAACACATAGGATTAAAAAATCTAGAATGAAGGAAAGGGCTCTAAATAACTATGTTTTAGTATATATAGATACATTATTTATATTAGCATATTTAAATGATAGTAATAGTATCAAATTATATCTTGAGGTCGTTATTAAACATATATAAATATTATTTGTTATAAATAAATTAATAATAATATATTTTAGAAGCATAATTTATTTGAATGACACGAAGTTTAGGCTGATTTAGAAACATATTTTTATTCTTAATTTTACAAACATGATATAATTATAGAAAATTAATTATATTCCATAACTCAAAAAGATTTCAATTCATATAAATTATAAATTTGTCGAAAATATATACTATATTTTATCATCTATCTATATATATACTAAAACAGAGCGTTGTTTGACACATGTCGCCGTTACGTTCAAGTGGCCTATGTGTCAGCCTCTGGACTATGTCACCTCCATCGCCATGTCATTTGACACGTCGCCATTACCTAAAAAACACTCAATAAAAAAACAAAAGAAATGCCACCTATTACGAAATTTGAAAACAAATCTTAATATAACTAATTCATTATCTTTTATCCAAATTTTTTATCCACCTTGTATACACTATCCAAACATAATTTAATACACTTGATATTTTTCATTCATACGAAATTAACTTAAGGGTGTGAATCCCATGATAAAGTCCCTTATAGAGATAACAAAATAATGACTCTAAAGCCATTGGATGCCAATGAGTTAGATTAAACTAGTTACTCCCACTACAGGTGTGGTGGTCCGGCGGCCTCCCGACGACCACCCGACGACTTTCCGGCGACCATTCGATGGTTGTCCGGTAGAGGTCCGACGGAGGTGCGGAAGCGGTCCGGTGGAGGTCCGACGGTGGTCCAACAATAATTGAAAAAGTTAAAGTATAAAAATAAATGAAAATTTAAGTCTAATTCAAATTGGTGAACATTTAAATATAATGTGATGAACATTCAGTTGATGAACATTTAAGTTTAATGTGATGAATATTTAGTTGGTGAACATGGAAGTAAAATGTGATGAACATTCAGTAGGGTATATTAGAATGAACATTTATCAACATTTTGATGAATATTTATGAACAACGTGATGAACATTTAGTGATATCAGTAATTAATGAATACATGAAGATTATTGCTCTCACTTATCACGTAATAGTTTAAATTATTTTCAGCTATTTAGATAATAGTTTAAATTGAATAATTATTTTTAAAAATTATACTATTAGTTTTTATGAGGTAAATAAACTAATTTTTTTTAATAAATTATTTAAATCTAAGTTATTTTTCAATCTAACTTAAATTTATTGTTAGATTTTTTTATAAAATTCGTAGGGGACACGGAAAGCTATTGCACGATATAAATTGCACGATATAAATTGCACGATCGAAGATGCTGAAGGAGATCGAAAGAGTACATACAATTCAAATATTAAAATGAAATATACTGGGCATACAGCTTTGAAGATCAGGTATGCAGTTGAATTCTACAGTGGCACTAAAAATAGAAATTCCTCATCTTTTTACAGTCTCCAAAATCAACTCACGGGTTTCCTCCAATATCTTCTCGCTCTGTTTTCCGCGTTAATACTTCTTTTTTCTTTTCCTCTCCCATTTCCCAATTGCTGGCGACAAAAAGCCACACCCCACTCCTCAAATATATATATATCCTCCACTCAAAAAAAAATTATACTCCCTCCGTCCCCTAATATAAAACTCATTTGCTTTTTCGACACTATTTATAAATCGAGAGAATCTTCTCGTTTTCTTCCAATATATAGAAATAAATATAGGCATGTGAGATCTTGTTTGATCCGTCTCAATGAGTATTTTGGGAATATTAAAAAATTATAATTTTTATCATCGTATATTTAGAGATATTAACGTTACAAAATGTGTCTCGATAAATGTGTCAAAAGTAAATGGGAAGATCATTAAGAAACGGAGGAGGAGTATATATATCCCGCTCCCCTGTATTTCCACTCCTTTTTCCTTTCAATAATCTCCATGAAAATGATTCTTTTGCTTTTCTGCATCAAATCATAAAAAATTCGTCCTGTCAGCCACTGTGCGCCCATGGCTACTTGCTCGTCCTCTGTTTTCGGCATTTGTTAACCGAATTCTAAGAAGCCGCGCATTTGTCAAATAGCTCGTCTAACTTAGGCGAACAATTTTAGCTTTCTTAAGTTAGGCGAGCAACCAAATTCAGGGATAAAATAGGAAAAATTGTGAAATTCTGGAAGTATACAACTTTAGTTCGCCTAATGTGGCGAGCAACACATTTTAACAAAAAAACAATTTTTTCAACGAAAAATTACAAAATCTGGGATTTCTAATTTTTTATAAACCTTGCTCGCCTACATTAGGCGAGCAATATTAGGCGTGCAATAATTTAGTTTTTTTTGCAAACAAGGAAAAAACATTAAAAAAATAATTAAAAACATTAGGCGAGCAAAAAAAATTTAAAATAAATTATTTTTTTTAAATTTGTTTTGATAATCATGTAGAGCATTTCGATACGATTCTGTACATATAAATTTTACCCAAAACGGATATCGTTTGCCCCTCCAAAAGCCCAAAAAACGAAGTCCTCTAACGTAACACACACGGCTTTAAGGCCCAATTTGGCGAAACGATGCCCTAACGATGTCGAAATGGAATAAAACTTGGTTCCAATGCTTATGATGGATATTTAACCATGTGGTTAACTCCCAATCAAAACCCCTTACTTTTGAAGTAACATATCCTTTGTAAAAACCTTACTAGTCATAACTCTCTAACTTAGTCGCAATATGTATAGTCTACAACATCGTTGTTGATTATGTTTGAAAAAATTATATAACTAAGTGTTATTAGGCATATAAAGTTCCAATAAGGTCTCGCTCACACAAAACGAGGCTCGAAACTATACGTAAACGCTAAAAGGCCTTAAGGGGCTTTAAGGCCCAATTTGGCGAAACGATGCCCTAACGATGTCGGAATGGAATGAAACTTGGTTTCAATGATTATTAGAGATATTTAACCATGTGGGTAACTTCCAATCAAAACCCCTTACTTTTGAAGTAACACACCATTTGTAAAAACTTTACTAGTAAGAACTCTTTAACTTGTCGTAATATGTATAGTCTACAACATTGTTGTTGATTATGTTTGAGAGAATTATACAACTTAGTGTTATTAGGCATATAAAGGTCCAATAAGGTATCTCTCACACAAAACGAGGCTCGAAACTATACGTAAACGCTAAAAGGCCTAGTTGAGTTTTTTGGTCTTTTGGAGGGGCAAACGATGTCCATTTTGGATAAATTTTATGTACAGAACCGTATCGAAATGCTCTACATGATTATCAAAACAAATATAAAAAAATAATTTTTTAATTTTTTTTTGCTCGCCTACCATAGGCGAGCAATGTTTTTTATTGTTTTTTCTAAATTTTTGTTTGCAAAAAAACTAAATTATTGAACGCCTAATATTGGTCGCCTACATTAGGCGAGCTAAAGTTGTATATTTCCAGAATTTCACAATTTTTCCTATTTTACCATTGGATTTGGTTGCTCGCCTAACTTAAACAAGCTAAAGTTATTCGCCTAAGTTAAACGAGCTATTTATCTGACACTCGTGAAAATAGCAGGACCCTTTAAAAAAGCCCCCTCCCTAATCCTATCCCCTCCTGAAGGGAAAAAAACCCTTATTTTGTATCTTCCTTTTTGTTGCTTTCGACATTTTTTAATTTGTATAATACTCCCTCTGTCCCATAATATAAGGGACATTTGCTTTTGACACGTTTGTCGAGACGCGTTTTGTAACGTTAATATCTCTAAATATACGATGAAAAAAATTATAATTTTTATATATTGTCAAAGTACTCGTTGAGATGAATCAAACAAGATATGACATGCCTATATTTGCTCTTACATATTAGAAGAAAACGAGAAGATTATCTTAAGTACTGAAGAACCAAATATACTTTATATATTTTGGGACGAGGAGTATCATTCAAAGATTGGAAAATGCAAATAATTGAAATCCCTCTATATCTGGTAAGGTCGGCAGAAATTTTGCTCCATGATCAAACTGCCACTCTTTTCTATCTTTAGTAACAAAACTGAACCAAGCCCTTTGGCTCTCTCTTGGAGCTAAGACCTAGCAAAGAAGAAAGCCCCAAAATTTGGGGAAGCTGAAGTTGGTGGTCCCACTCTACTTCTGTTCAATTTGCTAGCTGTGGATGCATAAGAAGAGGTGAAGAAGGAACAGTGTGCTTGGAAACAGAAATTTTGTTATTTGGGAGCTGGGATTTTCTTCTTTCTGTGCAGGATTTAAGATTTCAAGTTTTCATTGGTCAGATTTAATGTTAAAAGCATCTGGATAGTCAGAACTCAGCTCATCTGCTACCATAGATCAAGTGTTTCTGATTCCTTTACATTTCCTCTTTACCAGGTTAGCTCTTTTTATCTTTCTACTCTTTGATTCTTCTTGTTTAGTTCTGTTCTGGGTGTGTGAGTTAGAGCGTTAGACTAGCTCTATTTCCTTGCAAGGATTTTATGGATGAACTGAGGTTAGTTGATGTTTTTAATGGTTATCACTTGTCAGTATTTGCCTTTTTGAGTTGCTACTCTACATCTTCACTTCTCTGTGTGTTTCTTTGTCAATCAACCCACTTTTAGACTAGAGTGTTGAAGATCTGAGGAAAAAGTGATCTTAAGGGACATCTAACATGTCATGTTGCTTGCTAACTGTAGTTTTTTGATGGAAGATGAGTGATGTCAAGTCCTAATTATTGAATTTAACTCTATTTGATTTTTGTAGTTAACTGTAGTCTGTATGTATAAAAAAGGATCATGGCTTTTCTGAGTAATAAATAGATCGACACGCTTCTAATAATGCAAGTCAGGGTAATTCTGTTAAATCACCATGATTGCTCCAAGAAAAGATCCAGCAAAGATAAATCCAGCAGATTGTTGTATCATCAAGCATTAGCTCAGTTATTGCAACAGTTTTTCACATGCTGTATATGTTTATTCCTGTCTTTTTCTCATCTGTTTTTTGCAATCTTGTCTGAGCAGATCAAGCCGAAATGTCGTCCTCCAGGCCGAGTCAATCTTCCAGCAGCACTGGCCATTCCAAAAACAGTGCTAGGATCCTTGCTCAGACTGTTGTCGATGCAAAGCTACACGCTGACTTTGAGGAGTCATCGAGCTCGTTTGATTATTCCAGCTCGGTCCGTATTACTGGCTCAGGCAAAAGCAAACCTCAACCAAGGCCTAACAAAGTGACCACCACCTACCTCAACCAGATCCAAAAGGGCAAGCTAATCCAGAACTTTGGCTGCTTGTTAGCCTTGGATGAGAAAACCTTTAAAGTGGTTGCATTCAGTGAAAACGCTCCGGAAATGTTGACCATGGTGAGCCATGCTGTTCCAAGTGTCGGGGACCACCCGGTAATCGGAATTGGAACCGACATAAGAACTATTTTCACTTCTCCTGGCGCCTCTGCTTTGCTGAAGGCGCTAGGATTTGCGGATGTGTCACTGTTGAATCCAATCTTAGTCCACTGCAAGACGTCTGGAAAGCCGTTCTATGCTATAGTCCACCGTGTAACGGGCAGCTTAATCATCGACTTTGAGCCTGTGAAGCCCTATGATGTTCCCATGACAGCTGCTGGGGCCCTCCAATCTTACAAGCTTGCAGCAAAGGCGATCACTAGGCTTCAGTCTTTGCCTAGTGGAAGCATAGAGCGGCTTTGTGATACAATGGTTCAAGAAGTGTTTGAACTAACAGGGTACGACCGAGTCATGACTTATAAGTTTCATGATGATGATCATGGAGAAGTCGTGTCTGAGATCACCAAGCCCGGTTTAGAGCCTTATCTGGGTTTACATTATCCAGCTACTGATATTCCTCAGGCTGCACGCTTTCTGTTTATGAAGAATAAGGTACGTATGATATGCGATTGTCGTTCGAAGAATGTGAAGGTGGTTCAGGATGGAAACCTTCCCTTTGAGTTAACCTTGTGTGGGTCGACATTGCGGGCTCCACACGGGTGCCATGCTCAGTATATGGAAAACATGGATTCCATTGCTTCTTTGGTCATGGCAGTTGTGGTGAACGAAGGTGAAGACGAGTCTGATGCTTCGCACTCCATGTCACTACAGAAGAGAAAGAGGCTCTGGGGTTTGGTCGTCTGCCACCATACGAGTCCAAGATTTGTCCCCTTTCCTCTCCGTTACGCGTGCGAGTTTCTAGCTCAAGTGTTTGCAATCCATATAAACAAAGAGCTGGAGTTGGAGAGCCAGATTCTTGAAAAGAATATTCTTCGTACTCAGACTCTGCTGTGTGATATGTTGATGAGAGATGCACCCTTAGGCATAATGTCACAGAATCCAAATTTAATGGATCTTGTGAAATGTGATGGGGCTGCACTTCTGTACAAAGGGAAAGTATGGAAGCTGGGGTCGACCCCGTCTGATTATCACCTAAAAGATATAGCCTCATGGCTTTTGGAGAGGCATATGGATTCTACAGGGTTGAGCACAGATAGCTTGTATGATGCTGGCTATCCCGGGTCACTTGCTCTTGGAGATACTGTATGTGGAATGGCAGCAGTAAGGGTCACTACAAACGACATGCTGTTTTGGTTTCGGTCTCATACTGCTGCGGAGATTAGGTGGGGTGGGGCCAAACACGACCCCAATCAGAAAGATGATGGAACCAAGATGCACCCGAGGTCGTCTTTTAAGGCCTTCCTTGATGTGGTTAGGAACAGGAGTGTGCCGTGGAAGGACTATGAGATGGACGCCATTCACTCGTTGCAGCTTATTATGAGAAATGCTTTTAAAGATACTGATGCAGCTGATTTGAACACCAATATAATTCACTCCAAGATCAATGACCTCAAAATCGACGGTTTGCCTGAGTTGGAGGCTGTGACCAGTGAGATGGTTCGCTTGATCGAAACAGCCAATGTGCCCATCTTTGCAATTGATGTTGAAGGGAACATTAATGGATGGAATTCCAAGATTTCTGAGTTGACTGGTCTTCCTGTTGATGAAGCTCTTGGAAAGCATATGCTCACTCTTGTAGAAGATTCTTCGGTTAGCGTAGTTAAGAGTATGCTGGATTTGGCTCTACAGGGTATGCTGCCTTTTTTTACTTTTCTGTCTACATTCCTTTACTTGATTTCATTTACATTAATTATGCTTAATTTCATAATACTGCTATGTTAGAGTTGTTGAATGTAAGAGCCTTGTAACAGTGAGTTAGCTCATGCTGAATTGCTCTGAGGATTTTGCTGGTTCTATTTTATCAGGAAAAGAGGAGAAGAACATTCAATTTCAGATCAAGAGGCATGATGACTCAGTGGACTCAAGCCCCATCAGTTTAGTGGTTAACGCTTGCTCGAGCAGGGACATGCAAGAAAACGTTATGGGCGTGTGCTTTGTTGCTCAAGATATAACAGGGCAGAAAATAGTCATGGACAAGTTCACTCGAATAGAAGGCGATTACAAAGCTATTGTCCAGAACCCAAATCCATTGATTCCTCCAATATTCGGAACAGATGAATTCGGTTGGTGCTGTGAATGGAACCCTGCAATGATTCAGTTAACAGGGTGGGAGCGAGACGAAATCATAGACAAGATGCTTTTAGGTGAGGTGTTTGGGACGTCTAAGGCGTCTTGTCGTCTCAAAAACCAAGAAGCTTTTGTGAATCTTGGTGTTGTGCTGAATAATGCAATGAGTGGGCATGATACCGAAAAGGTTCCGTTTGGATTCTTCACCAAGAATGGGAGGTATGTTGAGTGTTTGCTTTGTGTTAGCAAGAAATTGGATGGGGATGGTGCGGTTACAGGCGTTTTCTGCTTCTTGCAATTGGCTAGCCACGAGCTTCAACAAGCCCTCCATATACAGAGATTAGCTGAGCAAACTGCACTCAAAAGGCTTAAGGCTTTGGCTTATCTGAAAAGACAAATCAGGAATCCTTTATCTGGTATTATATTTTCTAGGAAAATGCTTGAAGGGACTGAATTAGCTGAACAGCAGAAAGACCTTCTTGAAACCAGTGCTCGATGCCAAAGCCAGCTTAATAAGGTGTTAGACGACTCTGACATAGACACGATTGTTGATGGGTACGTTACTTAATCTCATTTTAGACATAATTTCAAGATATTTTATTTTTTTGTTAATGTTAAGAGTTGTTGTTGTTGTTCGACAGGTATCTTGATCTGGAAATGGTTGAATTCATGCTGCGGGATGTACTGATCGCCTCTTTAAGCCAGGCTATGCTAAAGAGCAACGAGAAGGGGATCCGTATAGTCCATAATGCAGCTGAGCTGGAAACATCAGAAATCTTTTATGGAGATTGTCTTAGGCTTCAGCAAGTTCTGGCAGATTTCTTACTTGTATCTGTCAACTTCACACAAACAGGGGGTCATGTTCGGATTGAAGTACGCTTCACTAAGGACCGTTTGGGTGACATGGTTCACCTCGCCCGTCTTGAATTCAGGTATGACAGCATCAATTTGTATCATTTATGTTATCAGTTGATGAAGCCTACATATTAGGCACATATTTTTTGATTGCTTATGTATGTGTTTGAAATCTTTGGATCAGGATATCTCACGCGGGTACTGGGATACCCGAAGAATTGCTAAGCCAGATGTTTGGAAACGAAGGGAATCCGTCAGAGGAAGGAATCAGCCTTCACATCAGCAGAAAGCTAGTGAAGTTGATGAATGGTGATATTCAGTATCTTAGAGAAGCCGGTAGCTCAACTTTCATAATCTCTCTTGAGCTCGCCATTGCCAACAAGCGCGGAACCAGGACATGATTCTCTTAAGTGGCTCTTTCTTTGTTGATATGTACTAATTCTCCTTTCCACTTCCAGTCTTCTTTTTTCTTGTACCCGAATTAGTAGATGTTGAATCCTCGGTTTGTCGTTGTTGTTGTGTCATCGTTTTGTGGTTCGTATCGGGTTGTTGTTTCATGGCGGTAATAGATTTCCTTTTCCAGTAACTTCCTGTGCAAAGTGAGCAATGGGATGAGAACTGTAACGGGAAATGGACTAATTTCATGTGTACTTCATAAGGAATGAATGTGAAGTTGCATAGTTCAAAAATCTGTCAAACCGGCTTTGGGACAAGAAGTGTTGCTTCCAGCATTACTCGAACTCAAACCTCTGGAAATAACGCTTAGGGGTCGTTTGTTTGTATACCTTGGGTATAGGGAATCGGTATGGAAATAAGCTAAACCTGTTTTTGTGTTTGATAGAATAGGTATTGGTACAAGGAATGGGTATGAGTCATTCTCATACCAACAAATTATATAAGATCCTATACCCAAATAAAAATCAAGGTATGACTTATAGTTAAGTTTATAAGTCACCCCTCCCTCTACCAAACACAAAAGGCTAAGAATCACTCAACCCGATTCCTCATACCCAACCCGATTCCTCAATCCAACCCGATTCCTATCTCAATACCAAACGAGCCCTTAGTAAGTTTAATTTTATATCTCATATGAAATTCATAAATAAGATGTTTTAATACTATATTCAGAACAAAGTTAAGCTATTTGTACCGAAGTTAGAATTATGTGATACTCCGTATCACATTTCGAAGAAGGCATGTCATAACTTGCTCCTTTCAACTTGGATGGTCTTCCTCCTTTGGTAGGGTTGGTTGAGGTTGCTTTGAGGATTTTTTCACTTTTTTTTGTAATTTTGCTCATCCTCGTAATGACAAGACTTGATATCCTGTTGTTTTAAGCGAATTTATTCGAAAGACTTTGATTTCTCCTTTTCTATTCATAAAAGTCATATCCCCTAACATGAACAACACCACTATGTTTCACCTTAGTGAACTACAAATGATTCCACTCTATAAAGTGGAAATTTTTATGGGAGCATAAAAATCTATTGAAATCCCATATAGTGCACCTATAACTAGGGGCTATTCATCCGGTCCCGATCGTTTTTTTTGAAAGCTTGGACCGAAGACCGGAATTTCTATTTCTTTTATTTTTTATTTGTTAATAACTAAAAAAATATCATTTCTATTTTATTAATATATTGTATAATTTAATATTATATTAGTTTATTTTTCTTAAAAATATAAAATTTGATATATTGTATATAATATTTATATTAAAACTATTATAAAATAACAAAATCGGTCTGGTCCGTCCAAAATCCGAAACCGGATTGGGCTGGACCAGACCGAAACCGAAATAAGAAAAAATCATGGACCGGAGACCAGATTGAATAACTTCGGTCCATTCTGGTCCGGTCCGGAAATTTACAACCCTACCTACAACTCCTTTACCCAAATCAACCAAATATGTCTTACTCCCCTGTTCAGACTTTAAGGGCCCATTGCCCCTATAAGAACATTGAGAGTGGTTTTTAATTTGTTTTTATCTGCGTTAAGGAAAGTAACCCTAATCTAAACCTAACCTAATATTTTCTCCTCTCCACATTCCGCCGCCTTCAATTCTTCGTCCTCTCTTCTTCTCTCAGATGACCAAGTCTCAAGCTATCTTCTTCCCCCTCTTCTTTTTCTCCCCGATCTCAAGCCATCACCACCAGGCATGCTCGAGTTCGTCTTCGATCTCTCCAGACCCTCCCCTGCTACACCCTACGAATGGGAAGAATATGTTGACGGAGACAACGAGAACGAAGATTTGAAAGTTCGACGATGCACGAAGCGTTTGAGATCACAGTACCGACTTTGGTCGATCTTTGAGAAAGTAATCAGTTCGAATTCGGAGGAGGCGCAATCGAATTCGAGGAGATTACAGTAACCGGCTTTCATCACTCCAGTATCTTCTAGATCTCTAGTTGAGGAGGCGCGATCGAATTAGGAGGATTCCAGATTCGAATCCTTCAACGTCGCCTCTCTGAAAATTGATTTGGATTCTCGATTCGAATCCTTCAACATTTTTGTCATCAATGACAGTTTTCCTTTCCTGCTGAACTGGACGAGCTTTTTCTTCCACCTCGGTCTCCTGCTTCCTCCTCCTGGAATTGAAAAACCTAATTCGTTGAGATCCTGCTAAACTGTCTTCAAGCGGAGGAGTTCATCCAATCACTAGGTACAATGGCGTAGTCAGAAATTTCGATTAGAGGAGGTTATATTATAAATCGCGAGATTAAATTTAGAAAAATACAGAAAATATAAAATTATGTTTAATTCTTTATTAATATTCAACTCATCAATATTAACATCAACTTAATAAATAAATTTGAATTATACATTTAGCTGACTAAATACAAAAAGATATTATATTTGGGTTATTAAAATATAAATTTTATAAAGTATTTCTCCACATATATTAATGATATGACATACTATAAATAATACTATTACTGAAACTATATTAATCTCTCTTTTATAGTTATTAAGAACTTTTTATAATAATGATACAAAAAGGAAAGAAAGATATCAACGCATCAATATTAACATCAACTTAATAAATAAATTTGAATTATACATTTAGTTGACTAAATACAAAAAGATATTATATTTGGGTTATTAAAATATAAATATTATAAAGTATTTCTCCACATATATTAATGATATGACATACTATAAATAATTTTAATTACTGAAACTAATATTAATCTCTCTTTTATAGTTATTAAGAACTTTTTATAATAATGATACAAAAAGGAAAGAAAGATAAATAAAAAATATATGAAAAGGGGAAAATATGGTAAGAAAATCAACTGAAGCTAATATTAATCTCTCTTTTATAGTTATTAAGAACTTTTTACAATAATGATACAAAAAGAAAAGAAAGATAAATAAGAAAAGGGGGAAATATGGTAAGAAAATCAAGTAAACGTTGGAAAAAAGAAAAATAGATGGAGGCAGCAGCAGGGTTCAAACCTCGGCTGTTTGCACTAAAGGCACCTCCAACATTCACTTTCTACCACTGGACCACAGTGTCTTACTATTAGTTAAGGTATTTCTATTAATTTTATAAATTCTCAAAGGGTGCTGAAGCACTCTCTAGGCACTATGTAGCTCCGCCCCTCACTAGGTACGTGATGAATTGCATTAATGTTGCATGTAACTCTAGGCAAACCCTAGAACAATTTGTTTGAAGAGTGCTACAAAGACGTGGACAGTAGCAAAGGCTAGATCAATGAAATCAATGTCAGTGCAAATCGTCTAGATCACTGAGCTCATGTGATGAGGGACCACCCATGACACCCACACCTCCCCTAGTTCCTTCAATTGATGGCCCTCTTACAAGATCTAGAGCTAAGAAACTCAAGCAAAACTTGGACAAGGTAGTCACTTATCTCTTGTCCAAAGAACTCGATTATCTTGATGATGTGCCTAAGCTTGGAGAGAGGACCTTGTTAACCATTGGAGATCACTTAGAAGACCCTCAATCTGTTGAGGAAGGACCTTGAAGTTGTAATGGTTTTTATTTGCATTTTCATAACTATTTTTATTAGACCTTTTAGGCGTGTGTTTTTGGTGTGTTTTTAAGACAATCTTTGGTGTGTTTTAAGACCAATGGGAAGGCTCCTCCTTGGAGTATATAAGGCTCCCTTGGCACTTGTAAAACTCAGATTTGGCTTATGTTGAAAAACAATTTCTTCTTCCAAAAGAGAGTCTTTTGAGAGAGAAGAGTGGATTGTTGGATTCATAGTCTAGTTGTCTTGTGGATGTCAATTCTTGAAGGATTGGTGGCCTAAAGCTTCATAGATCTCCTCCTTGTGTTTTCTCCTTCCATGGCTGATTTATGTAAGGTTGTATGGTAAGGGTTTTGTCTTCCTTTGATTCGGTTCTTAGTCTCAAGCTAAGGGTTTAATCATTGTTAGGTGATAAGCGGTGTTTTACATACCGCAACTATGGATTATTAGCTAGTTTTGTATAGGATTATGTTATTTGTTTCTATGTAATCTGTATCATGGAGCTGTTCGAGAAAAGATTTACATACGAGATTCCAAGAGATGATACGAAGCATTGGAAGCATTGAAGCATAAGGAAGAAGCTACTGAAGACGAAAACGAAGACTTGAAGAAATCAGTAGCTGCTACCTCAGACGACACAGCCGCAACCGCGAGTCTCAAGCCGCACCCGCGGGTTTCACCCTCAGCCAAGGATCCGAGAAAGCACAAGCCGCGCCCGCGGGTCCCAAACTGCGCCCGCGGCCCTCTGCCATCCTGAAATTCTGGAGAATCCAAAACCGCGCCCGCGGCTCTCAACCCGCGGGTGTGGTTCCTCGACAGAAGAATCAAATTGATGTCTTTGCCAATTGAAGTATTTTGTGTTTAATTCTGCAACTGTCCACACGTTTTTATTACCTTAATGTGGCTGTTACAATAGCTGATGACTATTTAGGTTGTGGATGATCATCCTTGATCGGATACCTTTTGTTTTACTTAAGTTTTTGGAGAGTTTTTTACAAAACTTATGAGTTGCTAAAGTTCCTTTGTTTCACTTGGCGTTTGAAGCTTTTGGATTCAACAAGTTGTGAGTTTATCCTTTCCCTTTGTCTACTCTTTGATTGTCTCAACTCTCTTGTTTGTATTGTCCATGAACTAGATTTACTACTTTAGACTGATCACCTAAGTTAGTTTTATCTTATTCATATTGCTAGAGTTTGATACTTCTAGTTGAATTATCATACTTGTTGTGTAGCACAATCTATTTGCATGAACTAGTTGTGATTGTTATTAGAGAAGAGAATTGAGTACATGTCGAGTATCCGACTAGTTGTCCATGATATTGCATGTATCTATCTATTCCTGAATGCATTGCTACTTTGTTATTGAACTTTGATAGTTTCAAGGTTATAATCGAGTAAGGGTTATTAGGACTAGTTGGACTAATAACTATTCAAGAACAAGAATTAGAACGATCACTTGAGAACTTGACATAGGGATGAAAATGATTCTAAGATCAACTTGTTAATCTAATTGTGGATAATCGCTAAGTGGAACACTTCGCTTAATATTGTTATAACCAAGTTGACATTCGATATTTCGTATCAAAACCATTAAAACCCCCCCTTTGGTTACGTTTATTGGTTAGTCATTGTGATAACTTAAGAATTTGATAAACTGATTCTCTTGGGATTCGACCCTTGCTTGCGCACTATATTACTTAGTTTGCACGTTAGGATTACTTGACTTGGCACACGACAAATTAGCCGCGTCATTAGGCCAGGTTCTTCCCTTCTCTATCTTGTTCTTCTTGTTTCCATCTTCAAACCTTCAAGTACATAACTCATTCTCCTTTGTTTTTGAGTTTGTGTTGAGATTAGGCGTCTAGATCAGATTCGACGTGGTTCATCCCCGTATCATCATGGATGACAGATTCAAACAATTGTTTGAAGAGTGCTTTTAGTTTAATTTATTTTTCACCTGATTCCTTCTTTGATGACAGATTCATTTTAATAGTGCTTTGTTCAGTTTTTGTTTAATTTATTTTTCTACTGATTCCTTCTTTGATGACAGATTCATTTTGATAGTGATGATGATATTTAAATCGTTATTGAATTCATAGTGAGGATGACATTTTTATATTTAAGAAACATAAATATATTGTAATTTGTTTTCAAGATATAGCTAAAATTTCATCAATGAATTGTCATAGATTAAAATGTGGTAGTGTGGATGACACTTCAGTATTGTTGATAACTTGATGACAATATAATTTGACATTAAATATGGATTTTTTCATTCATTTAATGACGATGACGATATACGACCACAATATAAAAGTCAGATGACAAAAAATGTAATCAAATATGATGAAAAATGTCATTAACACAAATTGTCATCATCATAAAATATATCAACCAAAACTGTCAAACTGTCATCATACAAATTATTGTCATCAATGACATCAAATTACTGTCAACATACAAATTACTGTGATAAAAAAAATTACTGTCATAAAAAATATTATTGTCATCAACAAAAATTACTGTCATCAACAAAAATCACCGTCATCAACACAAAAAGGTTAGTTACCACACTATAAATTTTTAGGGTTAGAAAATACAAGTCAAAATGAAAAAAGGGTTACTAACCCTAAATTTGGGTTTGTTCACCTACATATATACCATCACCAAACCGCTTGCATTTGTGCAAGCCCATCTTCTTAGCCACTTCTATCTTAAATACTTCTGGTGCGATATGTCGGTTGTATATTCTCTCATTGCATCTCTCTTGACTCTTGGTCACAAACATATCCATAAGGTTCTTTTTAAATCCTCTCACACATTGACAATACAAGCATTTATCTAACTATTAAAGACTTTGATCATTTGTTGAACAATATATGTGAGACTTATTCTGATACCTAAAGCCACAATGCCAAAGTGTTGAATCCATCAAGAATTTGTACGTTCCTTTATTAATCTTCTTAAACCTCTCCATGCAAGCAAGATAGCCAGTCTAGTGTTGTAGAGCCATTTACGATAGCCGATATAACATGCTTAAATGACGCAGTCAGAATCGCGAAGGATTAGCAAGCTATAAGCCTAGAATAAAAATACAAGTTTGCAAGCGACAAACCTGTATGACAAAGCTCTGGAATCCATCAGAAAGAGAAAACTCTAGAATTCAATTATGATAAAAGATCACTACGACGGACATGTGGCCCACGCCCAAATAGTGAAGGAATCTGAAATGTTCAGATACTTAAGCTTATTTTATGATAAAATACAAGTTATGCATTGATGGTTTCTCGCGTTCAATTTCATAGAACTTTAAAATGAGAATGTGAGAATGGTGAACATTTAATATTAATTTGGTGAACATTTAATATTAATTTGGTGAACATTCATGGACAAACTTAAAAATATCAAAAAGTGAAGAACATTCATTTTTTAAAGAGAGAAACTGAAGAACATTTGGAGAAAAATCGTATATGTGCATCACTTTTTAAAAGATATGCATCAAAAAATTTGAACATTTAAATATATTTTGATGAATAGTCATTCTCACGTTCTCATTATAAAAATTATTTTCACCCGAACCGCATCCAAATACTTGAGCTTCGGATCAATGTCTTCAAAAGCAAGAAATTAAGAAAATGTAAGAAATTTCAATAAAGTGCAATTTTTCTTTTTCTTTTTTTACAATTCTAGTCCAATGCAAAATTCACTCACCAACTAAAGGGGTTTCAATGATCAGTTCACATATTGACTGCATATCTATCTCCAATCATCCACTTAGCTCCTCTCTTAATCACCCATTTAGGCTCCGTTCGGCAGTGCTTTTTTTACACATTACGGAGCTTAATTTTTTAGAATCTGAATCTGGTCATAAACCTCCCTTAAGTGATAAATGAGAATGAACGGGGACCGTTCATTCGAATTGATCTAACGGTCCAGATCTGCTCACTTTCCACGCTGACAACTTCCTACTCGCTAGCCTTTTGTGTGAAACACACGCGCTACATCGTTCCATCGTGATTCAAAATTGGAGCGAAAACTGTCTCTTCACATTCTTCTCAAAACTTCCACAGAAAACCTCTCTTGCAAAAAGCGATCAAACCCTAACCTCCTTACTCGCTTGCTTTTTCTTCGATTTCTCAACGAAATCACTTCGTTTTCTCTCGTCGATCATCAAAAACAACATACTCGTACAATATTGCAATGGTTGGCTCACAGAAGAACAACGAAGGAAGATGTATGGTGTATAATCCCTAATTTTAGTGTATACGATGCTTTTTCTTGTGATTTCTCACTGATTTCTCTTCATTTCACTCCGCCGTTCACCAAAATCCATCAACTCGCTACTAAAAATGGCAGGATCTCAGAAAAGCCAAGAACCAAGAGGTATGGAGTATAATCTGGTATTTAGAGTTAGGTTTTTGCTTCGACATGTTAGATTACGCTACATGCATGTTTGATTTGAATGTACTGAGTGTGAAAAGTGTATTTGTATGAGTAGATCTACTATATTCGGTGTGAAATGTTCATTTGTATGTACTGAGTGGTCATTATTTGATCATGACTGTGTTTTTACTCTGTGTTCACCAGATCTTCTATATATGTTCATCACAGTTCCTAACAAAGTTCATCAAAATACATGTTCATCACAGTTCTTCTAAATGTTCATCAAATATCTTGTATTTGTTCATCAGATCTTGTATAAACGTTCACCAGATTTCTGTTCAATGTTCACCAAAAAAATTGTGATTGTTCATCTCATTGCCTATATTAGTTCATCATATGTCTTAAGATTGTTCATCAGATTTCTCTTATATGTTCATCATAAAACTTGTGATTGTTCATTACATTTCTTACATATTGTCATCATTGTTTCTGTTCAATGTTCATCAAAAAACTTGTAATATGTTCATCAAATAACTTTTAAATATGTCTTATGTTTGCAGTTATTCAATTTCCAGATGCAACATTAAGTGTGGAGAATATTGAAGTTATCGAATGTCCAAGAGGTATGAATATTATACTACCTATAAACTTTGAATTTTTGCACAATATATAACTTGTATGTTCAATATTACAGAGATAAAAAGCAAAAAAAACAAATGACAGATCACAAAGGAATGTGTGATCCCAAGAACAACTTCAACAGGAGGAAGAAACAGTAGATGGTAACAAATGTTCATGTTTATTATTCTAATGTTCATCAACTCTTTTTGCTTTGTTCATCACAAATCTTCTTAATGTTCATCAGAATGTTTAATAAAGTTCATCATTCCTTTCATATATAGTTCATCAGTATGTTTGTTAATGTTCATCATTGTATTTCAATATGTTCATCATCTTGTTTGATATTGTGCACCATGATCCTTAATTTTGTTCATCAACTTTTTTGCTAATGTTCACCATGAGTTTTTAAAATGTTCAATATCTAGTGTTTCATTACTTTACTTTTACATGTCTTTATACTAATAGATGACTTTTAATGTTATAGCATCCCCTAAACCAAAGAAGACAAAATCCTGAAAAGTAGTTGCTACAACAAGCAAGGGAAAAAGAACTAGCCAAATGATACACTGTTCTCAGACCAAGGGAAAAGAGATTCAGTTGTACAACCCAGAAATTCCTGTAACACAAATAATGAAGAACCTGAAAAGGCCTAGGGGGGAATAGTGATATGAGATGTTGAAGACCAACCAGAACAAGCATCCAGGACAAACAAGTCTGAAATTGTGCAGTCAAGGAAAGGGAAAGAAAAAGTGACTGAAAGCATCAAGAAGCAGTTCCCTGCTAAAAAATGTAGAAGTTCTCCAGCGCTTCTGGTTTCAACTTTGGCTAGAATGAGTCCAATTCAGAAAAGCTGCATAATAGAGATGGGCTTTGGATGTTTTCTACAATGGAAAGTGGACAAACTTCCAGCTAAAATCAGTCAATGGTTGTTGAAGAACTTTGATGTCGTATCCTGCACAATGAAGCTTGCCAAGTTAGTGAGGCACAAAATTACAACGCAAGATGTCCATGACTACCTTGGAATTCCTGTTGGTGGGATGCAAATTGAATTGAAGAGATCATTTACTGAACATGAGGATTTACAATATCAAGATCTTCACCAAAGGTTCAGGAATGTTCATCAATAAATTGTTAAATGTTCATCAATGTTCACCTATAAATAAAACATAGTTCATCACAACTACAATGATTGTTCACCAAAACAGATAAGAATGTTCATCAAGACGGGTATGAATGTTCATCAATAAATCTAACAATCTAAAAATGATCATCAATGTTCATCAATAAATTCAACATTGTTCATCACAACTACTAAGAAAGTTCACCAAAACAGGTAAGAATGTTCATCAACACTAATGTTAATTTAAAATAGAAACATACCTATTTGATTTTTATGTTGCATCAGCAGTCACTACATCACCAAAGAATGAAAAACTCTTGCGTGCAATCGGATCAACCCAGAATAAACGAGTTAGTTGATTATGCTCATTGACATAGTACTCAAAATAGAGAGCCTCACATCTCTCTTTCTTGCGAAAAAGGCTATCAATTACCATTTGAACATCACAACCAACCATATACGCATTGAGATCTCGGTTAAAATTCTTGAAATCAACCAGCGAGGCACCGACATTTGCGTAAGATCCAACATAATTCTTGAACATCTTAAATGCTTTGCTAGTACCAATATTGGACTTGATACAATTCATAATAAAGTCCTCATGGAATGGAGTCAATTTCCGGTTACTCCTGGCAAAATGTCATTGTGATTCATCAACCATATAATGTGTATGACGCTCCTCAAAAATCTTAACAGAATAGCCATCATTCGCAAGATAGCGAAGCGCTAATTTAGCAACACAACCACATCTATCTGAATTCCTCTTCCTTTTTGATGAAGTGGAGTCATCTGCAGTATTTCCATCTACTTTCATATATCCCTGCCTACTGCAACAAAGATACTTCCAAATTGGAACTTTGGTCCCATCTTTAGTGCTAGTCCCTGACATGATACGTACACTAAAGTCTGCTCTGATGGCATATTTTTTTTATAAAATTCGATACCATCTTCAATTGAAGCAAACACTTGACCTACATATGGCTTGTAAGAATCTTCACATAGTGGTAAAAAGTATTTCGTATTTCCAGGAGAAATAGAAACTACACCATTGGCATTGGATTGATCAACACCTAGAAAAATGTTCATCAGATATTAAACATATGTTCATCACAAAACTTATCATTGTTCATCACAAATCCTGTGAATGTTCATTACACTTTAAAATGCTGTGAATGATCATCACATTTAGAACAATGTTCATCAAATCAGTATTAAAAGTTCATTAAAACTGCATTCAACGTTCATCACATGTTTTATAAAAGTTCATAATATGTCCAATAGAATGTTCATCACTTCTATTACTTAAGTTTATCAAATCCATTATAAATGTTCATCAGACATATTACAAATGTTCATCACATTGCTAAAGATTCATCTTCAGTTTTTTAAATGTTCAATATATGTTCACTAACAGTCTTAGAAACGTTCATCATATGTCTTGTACATGTTCATTAATTACCTCAGAAGTATAATAATAAGCTTTATCAAAGCTTAAACATAATCAATAATAGTCCATCGATGATGTTCATCAAATTTGACATAAAAACTGCTTCTAATATACACGAATCATCGTAATACTTCAACAAATAAGCTCATATTTGAGAGAAACACAGAGATGAACTGGTGAAACAAAAAAAATAGAAGCAAAACCTAGATCCATAGGTAGAATGAAGGAGAAACAAGTTAACGAATGATAATCGATGTGCTGGATTAGCGAACAGAGCAATCAAGAGAACAAGGACACCTGAATACAAAAAATCAACAAAATCAGCTCGCGCAAGACACTGGATATAGATTCGTACACAAGATGAGGAAAACAAAATTAAAAACTATCAGAAACAAATAGAATGGAGGTAATCAACGAAAGAATTACGCAGCAGAGAAGAGAAGGCAAGATCCGAAGAAGATTTGTTGAACAACTTGGGGGGAAAGAAAACAAAGGCGAGAAGAAGAAGATGGAAATTTGCGAGTTCTGTTGAACGCGCTTGTACACGCGCCCAAAAAGTGAATTAACCCCATCCGTCCGATCTGGCGAAATCCAACGGCCCACAATCATTCTCATTTATTACTGTAGAAACTATTATCACCAGAAACTTTTCCAATTTTTTATTACATCTTGTTATTAAGTGTTCGGTAAAAAAAAATTCATCTAGCTTAACAAGCTTAATGTAGATTAAAGTAGCTTAATTTGTTAATGTGACACCCCCTAGACTAATGGAGCTTAGCAAACTTAATTTAATTTTTAATCCACTATTACCCTTTATTAATAAAGATTTAAATAATTTATTATATCCTTTTTCGTAATTTTATTATTATTATTACAAATTCAGCTAGTAGTACCGAGTATTCAAGTAGGTTTTTAAACAACATTTTCATCTTCAGCTTCATCTATTCATTCAGCTTCAGCTCCAATTTCAGTTATTTATTCAGCTCCAGTCACTATTCCAGCTCAATACACCGAACGGTAGGGATGCACAAAAAAGACCCGGACCGGATCCGGTCCGGTCCCCGGTCCACATATTTCAGAAATTCCGGGTTCCGGATAATTTTTTTTTGAAAAAAATTGTTAAAGAATTTGAATTTTTATATAGAAAAAACCCGGTCCGGTCCCCGGTCCAAGAGTTTAAAAAATTCCGGTCCGCCGGTCCGGACCGGTTGTGCATCCCTACCGAACGGAGCCTCTTCTAAATTACTCTTCAAGTGTAACTTGGATTGTTGCCTAAAGGAGCTTCAAGGAAATTGGTACTTGGGAAATAGCGTGCAAACAAAAAATTGGAGTTTTCAATTATCAACATGATCACAAGAAGTTGAATCAAAACAAAATAATAACCTACTTATTTCATTAAAAAAGCAGTAAAAGAAGTTTTGGTATGTTTTGTATGAAAAAAAACTACATCCTTTCAAAAAAAAAAAAAACTACATTTTCATACAAAAATGCTAAATTGTTAAAATTTTAGTATTCGGTTGAATTCTTTTGAAGATGATCCCATACCATGATACCAAAGAGGCCCTTGTATAATTGGAAGATGCTTTCCTCTCATTTCCTAAGTGAATTCAACTTCAAAATTTCCGTAAATAGTAGCCGTTTGATTTTTCCATGTGGTCACATCTTAAAAATCGCCCAAATCTATCTATCTATCTATATATTAAAAGAGAGTTATTTAGAGCTCTCTCATTCACTCTGGCTCCACTTATCCTACGTGTCATTTTGTGATTAATTCTCATATTTTAATTATTTTAATCATTTTCTAATTTTAATCTTTTCTTACTTTAATTGCTAATTTTTTATATTTTTTGTTGCCTAATTTTTAGCATCCTATTGGTTTTGAAGAAATTTATCTAAGTTTTAGGAGAAGTTTGTATATTTGTTTTGTTGGACGTACCTTCACCAAAAAGTTTGTTTTTTTGGTAATTTTTATTTTCTTATTGTTTTTGCTCTTAAACTTTTTGTGACAAATTCTTTAAAGGTATATCTAACTTTGGATGTTAAAAAACTTATGGATATATAAGACTATATAGGTAGTTTCTAATAAAATTAAAATTAATGTTATACCTTGTAATGTCAAAAATAATAAAAAACAATCAATTCATAAGACTCTAAACTTTTGGTTTTCAATTTTGGAACTTTATTTCATTTTTTATTTAGATATTTTAGCATATTGCGTACAAATGATTGAAAAGAAAAAATAAAGCTATTTAAAGTTCTCTCATTCTCTCAAGGTCCACTAATATTATTTGTAATCAATTACACTACTAACAACTAAAGTTATAGCATTCGTCTTGACAAAAAAAACACATGTTCATATGTTATTGGTCTACCTCACTCACGTTAAAACATTGTTTGGTTGATTTTTATTTTTTTAACAGAAATTCATTTTTAATCAAATTTATCAAATTAAGTTTTTATCAATATCTTTATGAAGGTTGTTTCGATTCTATCAACAACAATTACTCTCATTTTCTGCGGTACACTATTCTCACATTTTTAATCAATTTTTTTTTTATCCTTATCTCTATGAGTATCAACTCAACCATTTACTAAGATGATAAAATTAGAATTAACTCTCTTTTTATTATTTAAATTAACATTTGAAATCTTTTTAATTTAAACTCTTTGAAATCTTTTGAAGTGCATGAGATGGAGTTATAGTGATGATTAACTAAAAATTGATCTGAACTTATCATTATGATTTAAAAAGTTATTATTTATTAGATTGTTGTATAAGATTTTTGTCCTAACTAATCATTAAGTATACGTAAGACTTTCGCTATAGATGTATTTTCTTTTTGATAGTTTTTCTATGCATAAATTAAGACGCTTATAATGAAAAATATTTATTAATTTTTTTTTAAAGTACTTTATAATGTTTCCTTGAGCGTTTTTTTTTGTAATATGTCGAAATGACATGACTTATTTGTTATTTTCTTTTACTAATATCGTGATTACTATTTTTTATAATAATGAAGCATATGATTATAACTTTATCTCTAATAAATAAAATGCATGGGAAATTAAAGTTATATTACACTAAATGGTCAAAGTGAAATTACATACAAATATTCAAATCAGGTATATAATTTATATTTTATTTTACTATATAATATTATAATTATATTGTTTTTTACACATCCGTGCATGGCACGGGGATTACGCTAGTTTGATGTAATGCTGCAGACAACCTGGGCTATTTACGTTATTTAAGGGTGTATTTGGATATTTTAATAATAATGTTATTAATATTAAATAATGTCATTTTTGAAGATATCTATATAGTCCTTAATTATTTAACTAAGATTATACATGTATGTTTTTTTGGCCTCTTCCCTTCCATCCAGAGATCGACGATTATCATCCTTACTTCTACCCAACAAATTCTTCCAAACAATAATGAACTATTCCCTCCGTTCCATTATATAGTTCCCGTTTTTATTTTGGGTGTCCCAAAATATAGTTCTCACTTTCCATTTTTATTCTACTTTTTCCTCAAAAACTACATCTTTTTATCTTCTCTTATACGCTTTTCTACCTCAAAACTCACATAAAACCATTTTTATCTTCTCTCTCCTACATAAAAACTCACACCACTCACATTCTCTCTCCCTTTAACTTTACTTCTCTCAATTCCTTAATTCCCGTGCAAAAGCAACAATGAGCACTATAAAATGGGACGGAGGGAGTAGTTATTTATATATATTGAGTGAATATAGGAGTAATTGACTAATACTAACATGTCACCTTGAGAAGCTTAATATTAGGGGGAAAGGACACTTGTATTGTACTCCCTCCGTCCGATAATGTTTGTCCTGTTTGACTTCGGCACACTTGCCGATGCACGTTTTGTATCGTGAACATATCAAATTACATGTTATTAAAAATTATAATTTTTTAATATTCTTAAATTACTAATCGAAGCGAATCAAATAAGACCACTCATAACTATGTTTTATCTTATATATTAAAAAATATTTAGAAGATTCTCGATTTCTAAATAGTGTCACAATTTGAAACAATACAAAGTGGATGGACGGAGTATATAACAATCAGACCGCGTTGCTTGTGATTTGAAATATTCAAAGTCTTTCATTCTGCATATGTATATTCTAAGAATTAATCAGTTCATTACTCAGAGACAGAGTTATTTTTATCAATACAGTACGGAGTATTTTCTTGGAAATCAAGATCTAATTTCCTTGATGATCAGTATTTTAAGTTTTGGGCTGGATTTATTAACCCAAGGATTAAGATTACTCAATTTTTAGTACATACAAATATGAAATATACGTAGAGGAAAGTTCCGGTGTAAATAACTCTTAATTTAGGAAAAACGAGCAGATTGCTTTGATAAATTACACGTTAATGTTCATATTTTTGATGATAATGTTCATAATCTGGATCATTAAAAAAAATGTTATTTTTAGGAAATCATTTCCGGTCCGTGTATTAAGATTTGATTTTTGACCAAAGAAAAAGATTAAATTAAATCCTATACTTACAACCCTTATAAATACAGGTTGATTAGAAAGCAAGCAAATCAAACTCCTCTCTGAATAAGCTTCCTCTTCAATATATTCCTTACTCTTTACGCTTATAACTCAACACATCTTCCATTTAGCTAGCCATGTCCAAGAAAAAGGTACATACTTCACTTAAATCTAGCTCGATCATTTGTTTGTCGATCACATCCATTATTATTTTCATCATCCCTTTTAGTTGTGTTAATTATAATGTACATTATTGATTTTCAGCAATCCGTCTTCAAATGCGACATCAACTGCGAAAAATGTCAAAAGGAAATCTTCTCAAAAGTGGGCAAGATCAATGGTACGTATTCATATTAATTCTTATTGATCATCGTCGTATAATCGAGTCGATCAACAATTAATCCTAAAACTGATGCAGGGATCCAAAGTATGAGCGTCGATGAAAAGAAGAAGACTGTAACGGTGGTTGGAAACGTCGAGCCATTCCCCATATACAAAGCCCTAAAGAAGATCAAGAAGAAGCCAGAGATAGTAACGGTTGGACCAGCTAAACCTAAGTGTCCACATTGTCAATACCTTCAAAGTGTATGCAATTGTGGAATTGGTACTACTTACACTTATCCATATCTTCCTCAACAATCCATGATGTATGACTCGTATTACCAACAACCACCTCCTTATTACCCGTCTTCTTCTTCTTCGTATAACTACTGGCCGAACAATCGACAATGTGAGTTCGTCGCGTATCAGCATCCGGATTATGATGGTCCCGGGTATTGCTCCATTGTTTGATATCATATCATATCATATCATGGATTAACCTAGAGTTTAAATAATGTCTATACATAATTAAGTATGCAATTATTGTTGGGAGTTTTTTTGGGTGCAGTTGTTGGGAGTTTATTAAAACAGTCTATGTAAATTTGTGGTATTTTGTTAGAGCTTTGGTATTTGGTAGGGAAACTGTGTAATTATAATAACTTCATTGGTGCAGTTTCTTCTTATGAAAGAACAATTCTTGTACTCTCAATCAACATTTTTACATAATTATTTTCTGTAACAATAATTTCATGATTTGATTGTTATGATAGAAAATATTAACAATCATTATCACTAAGTAAAATGTTATTTAATACATGATGATTGGATATTTGCAATGAAATGAAATGATGCGGTTATACGCTTTCATGATTAATCTTAATCGTTATTATTAAAGAAAAAAAATGTTAGATTATACTCCTTTATTTAGCATACTGTCAAAGTCTCGGCAGTTTTATATTGGGCGAAACAGAATTGGAGTTGCTTTCAAAGAATTACAAGGTCCCCTACGTACTTGTAACGTGACAGTATTTTACTGTATTTTATAAATTGTTTTTTTAATACAGGATCAAGATTGTTTCGTGTGGAAGGCTGAAAACTATTAACATTATACATTGCCTTTTCTATAATAAGAAAACTTATAATGGTGTTCGATCGGTTGAATTTGGGATCGATAAAAGTTTCAGGTATCTTGATACATAAAATTTAGCCCTCGTTTGGTTTAATGTCGAAATTGAAGTTTTCGGAAACTTATCTGCTTCATAGGAATTGTAAATTACCATAATATGAGAAATCATGTTTGATTTAAATTGATATAATTTGTACAAATGTAGGGATTGAAATTTTTATTAGTTAATTAACAACACATGAAGTTGAACTTACCTACTTACTCCCTCCGTCCCATATTATAGATCACGTTTTCCATTTTAGACGTCCCAAAATATAGATCATATTTTCCTTTTTTATCTTTTGTCTTATTATCAATATCACATCAATCTACACTCTCTTTCCTCCTTTTTACATCAAAAGTCACACCAATTCACTTTTTTTATCTTCTCTTTCCTACATAAAAATCCACACCCACTCACAATCTCTCTTCTCTCCACTTTTCTTTCTCTCTTCCTTAATTTACCTCGATAACAACAAACGTGATCTATAATATGGGACGGAGGGAGTAATAAGGTAAGAACAATTCCCATAATTGTAGGTGATGATACCTCGTTTTACACGCTGCTTCTGATGTGGTCGACGCGCCCCTCACAGACACAAGAAATCATAAAGTCACAAAGCGTTAACAAACTTACAAAGCTTAGCGCGCTGAGATGCTCGCCAACAGGGAATGGGGTAGTTCAGGTGGTGGTTCCAAAACTGAAGGAAGGAAGCCATCAGCGCGGTAGTTCAGATGGTGGTTCCAAAACTGAAGGAAGGAAGCCATCAACGCGGTAGTTCAGATGGTGGTTCCAAAAATGAAGGAAGGAAGCCATCAACGCGGTAGTTCAGATGGTGGTGCAAAAACTGAAAGCTATCAAAAGCGCGGTAAGCACCTTCAAAGGAACCCAACGACTGCCTATGAGTTAGACCAAATCATTGAGGCATGAAACCAAGTTCTGAACATCGAGTTAACACAGAAGACTTGAGTTCCTGTTGCACCACCACGCCGTCGATGCGATCACCACAAAAAACGTTGAATCACCTGCTACTGTTTACCCAAGCCACCTCATACTAACTCTAGATCAGGTTGAATGATACGTGTATCTTGGTGAAGGTTCAAGTTCCAAGTGACTTACTCCTATAAATACCCCTTCATTCTCACCAAGAAAGAGGTCGGATTTTCAGAAAGAAGCTTTAGAAGCTCATTTTGTGTAATCTGTGTGAGGAATCATTGTTATTAATAAGAGTGTTGCGAGATTTCAAATCATAACTTTGTCTATTGCGTTCGTTTATTAGCTAGATCATGTTTCTCCTTTTTGTTATCCTAGCACCTCAATTAACGCGATTCCCTCAGTAGGCATAACAAATTCCTAGGAAGTAAGTTCTTGTGCATTTTTATTGAACTAAACACAGGAAGAAAATCTACTTTCTGTGTTAGTTCTACTTCATGAGAAATAGAGTATGAACCAAACGTGGGCTAAGGTTTGCGTGGAGTTATATATATCGACAAATGAAATTTTATTCCCTAAAATTCATGCATCTACCAAACATCTATCTATACATATACTAAAACAGAATGTTGTTTTCCCACATGTCACCCTTATATTCAATTCGCATATGTGTCGACCTCTAAGCTATGCTACATCATTCACAATGTCATCTTCCACATCATCCGACTTTATATTTTGATTTATATCTTTGAATTAAATAAGTAAAAAAAATCAAAAAGATATCTAATAGATTATATAACAAAAAGAAATATCGATTTTTATCTTATATCATATTATATCTTTATCTTATATATATATATATATATATCTTTATCTATTATTATGTTATCAATCTAATTAAGTTGAGTTATTAATGAACTTAAACTATAAAACATATATCGTAAACTATAAACTATAATCGATAAATTATAAACCATAAAGTATAAACTACAATCTATAAATTAATTAATAGTATAAAATATAAATATATTATTAAAATATTTATTACATGCGACCCCGTATATGATACGTGAACACACGCTAGTTTCGCTCTATTATTTGAAGTTTGATAAAATATAATTTTGAATCTCCTCACACCTCACTTATATATCTATGATCAAGTCAATCTATCTATTTATCATTACTTTCTTCTATATTAGAGCTAACCGTATATTAGAGCTAACCGTGTCTTTCTAATCTATACCTATATTCATAAGTATATTTATTATAAAATTATCTTAAAGTGAAAATTATAACCGACTAAAAGAATCTTAAAAATTAATATAATTGGTAAATAATGTAATTATAAGGTTCTTAATCTATGTGTTTGAGGTATATATTAGAAAATTATATATACATTAACATTCCCTATAGAGTTAAGCTTATGCTTAATAGTTTGTTTGATTTTTTGTTAAAAACTTATGTTTATTATAGTTTTTTTGTCATGTACCCAATTTAATAGGTTGAGGTATTGTTAACCACGAAAAGAATATGTCTCTCTCAACGTCAATCTTTTCGTACATGCACAGATTAAGGAATTTCACAGTTTTCAGAGTATACGTGACAATAGAAAATAGTTGAATATTTTATATTTTTTGGCAAAGCATGTTATATATGTTGATTTGTTATTTGCATTAGTGGCTTTTAGTGCATCTGAGCTTTTGTCAAAGTTGTTTAAAAAATAATATCATAAATTTCGTCAGTTGAGTGAAACTTGTACCCAAAGGCAGACAGTTAGCGATCCATTTCAAACTCTTCTTCTTCACCCAAACAGAAAGCATTTTCAATTATTCAAATCAACATTGTTGTATAATTATATATTAATTTTGTAACAGTAACGGTCATTTTCATGATGACAAGATCTGATCCTCAATTATAAAAGAGCTTTCCATTTATATTACGAGTATCAGTTTATCACCAACTTCAAACACAATCAGGGTGCATCAGTTTTAGCGTGCAATGATTGTTGTAATGGAAATCTGCAATGATTCAATGGAGGTAGCAAAATATAATGGCTCCTTGTTAGAAACACGAAAATGCACAAATAGAAAAATAAAATTGTTTTGTGTTTCTTTTACTCCCTCCGTCCCTTTTTGTTTGTCCACAAGTACGATTTTCACGGAAATTAAGGAATTATAAGAATATAATGATTATATGAGAGATAAAAGTATAAAGTGAAGGGTTAGAGGAGAGATAGGGAGAAAAAGTAGATAAAATTAGAATTTAGGAAAAAGAAAAAGTGAAAATGTGGTAATTATAGGTTAATAATAGGGATAAAATGAAAAGAATAAAGTGACATAAATAGAATAATGGACAAACAAAAGAGTACACCCGAAAAGGAAAGTAGACAAACAAACAGGGACATAGGGATAGGGGGTATGTTTTTGTATTTTTGGTGATCTGTCCCATTATATTTTAGATATACTATTTGATGACGTAAGAAGTGTGATAATATCCTCTTTTACGATATTACTGTCTCCTTGTTCGACAAAACATACATTTATGATAAAGACACAGCTAGAATGTGATGATGTCAATTGTTATGGTGCTATATGATAACAATTCATAAGACATTTACATTTGTGCTGACATGAAATTGTAAGAAAAACAAAATGAAGAAGATTAGATGGGTTTGGATGTTTGTCCAAAGAGCATGTCTTTAACAAATGCCCACTCAAAACCCTTACACCACAAAAATACAATTTCAATTTAGGAAAAACAGTCTCCACAAAGAGAATGAGGAGGAATGGGAAATTCCAAAAACAAAAAACAAAAAATATAGCTCGAGTTCATCTAAGATGAATTTTGGTGTCAGGCCCTATCTCAACAAAAATGGAGGGGTGGATGTCTCATATCAATCTGATCAGTCAGGATCTAAAAGCTTCCTATCAAGCTCTAGAGCTGCTACCTCATCAGATTTCTCTAGTGAGGATACCATCTATGAGGATGAGCCCATCCAGTGCATACCACCAAGCCAAACACTTAACAACCTGGCCAGTAGCAGTCTCTATACAATCCCTGGTGAAGCTCCATTAATTTATCATCTAAACCCTTCCCCACCCATGATTATCACCCCCCATAATCCCATGATCAACCCACTCCAAGAACAAAATCACAACAATGAATGTAACCAATTTCTTAGTAGTAGAAATGAAGGGTTACTTGGGGATATAATTCTGGCAACAAGAAACCAAGAAGAGTCCATCAACCACTTGATTGAAGAGGAAGTGGAGGAGGAGGACTACTTGCTGGAGGATGAAGACCTGCTAGATGACAACACTAACCTAGATGTGGATGACCCCTTGGAGGCTGAGTTCGCACAACTAATGGAGACTGAGGATGCTCTGGCTGTATGCATCCCTGCCCAAAACTCACAGAATTCCCACCACACTACCCACACAACTGGCTCTAGGGCTAGCAAGATGGATGAGCTTGGTGTTACCAAGGACATGTCCACTTCTGGATCGAGCAAGAGGAAAGGAAACGAAGGTGATGAAGACACAACATCCTCCCACCAAAAGGGAGGCAAGAAACCAAAGGTTAAATGATAGAAAACAAATATTTTGGGTGGCCACCAAACCAAATCAACAACCAGCTCATTACTAGCTTACAAATGGGATTAAGCACCCTTTATCCTACTAAATTAAAGTGCTTAATCCCAGGTGTACTAAGAATGATAACCACCCAAAATTCATGTTACTATCAATCTAGTTTACTATTTAGAAGGCAAAATATGCACCTCAGAATTCCATGTACAAGTAGAAATGATCCTAGATGTAATGCATATGTAATTCTACTGATGAGACTAATGAAAAGATTTCTTTGGTGCTATCTTGCTTACTGCTACTGTACCTGCTTAATTCTGTATGAAATTGCTAATACTAACACTTGGCGGGAAAAGGTAACCACTGAAAGAAATTATGAAATAAAAACACAACTTAATGTTAATATTCCAAACCAACAAATCAGTTGCATTTTGAAAAATACTCTTCACTGGATTCATCTTATGAACAATAAAAAATCCTGTTGGAATATGAATCCCATTGACTATAACCATAACCTGTCAAAAATAGCTCTATTAATTATAACCTGGCTAATACAAAAAACTCTCTGTGGTGGCTTGTTTGTTCAGGATCAGTCTTATGCTCTGATGGAATAAACAAAAACTACAAAGGAAGCAATATCTGTAATGCCTACCATTTCTACCAGATAAGAATTCTCCCCTGTGCTATTAAATTTCACTATAACTGCTCTTAGTGGCTCTTTGAGTTGTGGAACAAAAGAACCATGATATAGTTGATGTGAAAAGATTAAGAACCCTATGCTATTAAATTTCACTATAACTGGATGTGAAAAGATGAGCTACTGCTCTCTTTGGCTGTCTGTTATTTACAGTGAATATGTCATCATAACAATTGTGGACTCGGCCAGTAATATAGTTGAGACGCTCTTTGACAGCTTGGGTGTCCCTGGTTGCACATGTTACCTCAATTATGCAACTAAATTTGATACTAATATGGCGGTTCTCTGGGTGACACAGGCCTGTCTTGACATAAAGATTAGTTTACTAAATAGGTACCAGTTCGTAGTAACTAAATTACTGATAAGCTTGTTTTTTTGGGTTTTCAGTTGGTTTGACAATAGGCCTCAGACCAGCTTCATGACTAGCCAGAGACAAAGACCTACCCTGCTTGAAATCAGACACGATGAGAACAACATATGCTACCAAATGAACAGCAAGAAACGAACACAAACCCGATGGTACAGGAATACAGCACCACAAATGGAAGGATACAACTATAGCAGGTTTGAAGAAGTCGAGAACCAAATTAAGAACAAGACATTTAGAAATAATTTAGCATTACAACCTTGTGGGTCTGGATCTATTAGTGAGTGTTATCTGCTAATTGTTTTGGTTAGATCTAACCCCGTACAGGTCATTCGAAGATGGTATAGTACAAACAAACTACATCTCATCAAACAGTCTTATCAAAGAAACCAAATGAATGAACAAAGAAGCACCACAAAGAATAACAATATTACAATCCAGATTAATCGAGATACCATCTACCAGAAAGATACCAAAAGAGAACATATAAAAGTCAAAAAACAAATATCAAACAAGAGCAAGATAGAACCAATTAATAAACGCGACTACACCAAGATAATCATATATCTACCCAGCATAAGAAATTTCGATACTAATATAATCGAAGCAAGCATTAAAAATAAATCATTATGAAGATCTCTCTTTGGAATGTTAGAGGAATCAAAAGAAATAATGTATGGACAGAAATTGATACATTCTGTAAAATCAACCATATACAAATAATAGGTCTCGTGGAGACTAAATCCCCTAACTATCCAAATGAAAAAGAATGGAAAAAGGCCGGATTTGACAATATTGCCGTCTCCCCTGCTCTATGCGGGAGGAATCATTGTACTATGGAAGGAATTCCAACTAAGAAACGAGACAATAAAACTACACACCGTTGATGACAAATTCATTGCCTTCAACTACAACAACCTAGAAAATAACACTCAATTTATCATTACATTCGCTTATGCACCACCACATGAAAAAGAAAAAGATCAATTTTGGAAATCAATTAATTACTTTATCACCACAATTAATGACCCATTCATTATTGTGGGTGACCTTAATGACATCCTTATCAGTGAAGATAAAGAGGGAGGTGTGATCCCAAGTCAAAATAAATTAAAAAGATTAAACGAGTTTGTTCAAAAACATTACCTTTTCGACCCACCAACAATAGGAAACCGCTTTACATGGAGAAAATCTAAAACCATTAACAATACGATCAAAGAAAAATTACACAGAGCTCTCATCCACCAACAAATAGTGTTCTGGTACCCCAATCTGAATACAAAAAACCATGCGTTCTCCTCATCCGACCACTGCCCTATTTCAATAGATATCACAAATGAGACCTACCATCAAGTCCAACCATTTAAATTTGAGATGATGTGGACTAAAAGAAAAGATAGGAATATTCTCATAACTCATACGTGGCGAAACCAAATAAATGGGACGCCTCAATATAAACTTGCAAAAAAAACCAGATACTAAAATCAAAAATCAAGGAATGGAACAAAACTAGATTTGGTAATATTTTTGAACAACTGAAAAAAGTGGAAGAAGACCTTATTCATATCCAGACTATCCCACAACACTCGTGCCTTGACAGTTACGTGATTAAACAAAACAATCTGATACAAAAGAAACAAAACCTTCTTTCTTTCCAAAAAACTTACTGGAGACAACGAGCGAAACTAAAACATATCAAAAATAATGACTCAAAAACTAAATACTTCCATAGAATTGCTACAGGAAGACGAAGCAGAAAAAACATCAAGGAAATAACATCCAGTAATGGCACCCAAATTACAGGATATGAAAATATAAAAACAGAGATTAAAAGAGATTTTGGGAAAAGATTCTCCAAACAACATATCAATACTAGTAAAATTTGAACACATGCTGAATCACATTGAAATGAAAATCACAATGGAGGACAATGCCAAACTCATAGAACAAGTTCCCAACAGTGAAATATATAATGCCCTGAAGGACATCAAAGATGACAAAACACCAGGTCCAGATGGTATGCCAGCTGATTTCTATAAAAAATATTGTCATATCATTGGACCATATATCATTAAAGCAACAAAGAGCTTCTTTCATTCCGGAATCACTACAGACCGATAAGTCTCTGTAATACAGTGTATAAAATCATCTCTAAAATAATAACAAACAGACTAAAAAAAGTAATGCATAAAATTGTGCACCCGTTACAAGGTGCCTTTGTACAAAACAGGAGTATACAAGACAATGTTCTTATGGCACATGAAATTTTCCACTCCTTTAAAAAGAAAGCCGGAAAAAATGGCTGGATAGCCCTCAAACTTGATATGGAAAAAGCATACGATAGAGTTGACTGGACTTTTCTGATGCTAACCCTAAAAAAATTCGGGTTTTGCGAAAAATTCACTCAATGGATCCAAGAATGCACACAAACCGTCTCTTTCTCAGTTCTGGTTAACCAAGGTCCAACTGAGACTTTTAAACCAACAAGGGGATTAAGGCAAGGTGACCCCCTATCCCCTTTCCTATTCATCATCACAGCTGAAATTCTATCTAGAAGCCTCCAAAAAGCATCAGAAGAAAGGAAAAACCCAATTGGCATTAAAATTACTAGAGGAGGAACCAGAATCCCGTTTCTAGCCTTCGCAGATGATATTATCATTTTTGCGGAAACAAAAAACACCATATGCCAAAAAATTAAAACCATCCTTGATCAATACTGTGAAGTATCTGGGCAAAAAGTCAATTTCAGTAAATCTACCTTCCAAGTGACAAAAAATACAAATAATAATGCTATCCAACAAATAACGCAACTTTTCCACCTAAATCAATCTATGGCAATGAAAAAATATCTTGGGTGCCCAATTATTACTGGGAAAGTGGATACCAACACGTTCTTCCCTATCATTGAAAAAACAACACAACAACTAACAAAATGGAAAGCCGACACCTTGTCCATGGAAGGACGGAAAGTGCTAATCAAAGCTAATCTATCAGCTCAACCAAACTATATGATGCAAAACTTTATGCTTCCATCAAAAACGCACAAGAATCTGGACAAAACAAATCGAATATTCCTATGGAATAAGGGAGAAAATCACAAACCAATAATTAAATGGGATGATATATGCAAGCCAGAGGACAAAGGAGGACTTGGCTTAAGGAAAAGGAAAGATATCAATACAAGTCTACATATGAAACTTCTCTGAAAATTTTTAGCTGAACCAGAGAATATGTGGGTAAGGATCATCTGAGAAAAATACCTTAAACAAACTCATATAGTGGAATATAAAAAAAAGAAAAAGAAAAGTGATTCATGACAATGGACCCAAATGACCAAATTGATAGCCCCATTCAAACAAGGACTTATCTGGAAGATAGGGGATGAGGAGACCATTCAATTCTGGAAGGATAGATGGTTCCTGGAAGTACTAAGAAACCAAGTAGTAACAAATAAACAAATTAACAATTTAGAAACGGTATCTCATTTTCTCCACCAAGACAGGACGTGGGATGAAAATAAACTTAAACAATACTTTAATGATACTATGATTAAAAAAATCACATCATATCCAATACCATCTAACCATATAAGAGATAGACTCTATTGGGAAGCAAGTAAGAATGGGTGGTTCTCTACCAGCAGTGCAATAAGAATGATATACGACAAACGAAATCTCAACCCTTCACATATGAAATGGATCTGGAAGCTAGATCTGGCACCAAAAATTAAATCTTTCCTCTGGAAAATATCAAAAGAAGGTCTACCAACAAAAGCTAAATTACAGAAGAGACATATACCAATAACAACGGAATGCCCTGGGTGTCATCATAGATATGAAGACATTAAACATTTCCTCTTTGAATGTTAGAGAACTAAGAGAATAATTAACAATTTCAGCAGATCAATTATTAATGCAATCGACTTGCTAACAAATGATAATCAAACAACAAGTGAAAAACTCAACGAAATTAGATCTGAAATATCAAAAAAAGAATTTGAGGAACTAGCTACCATATGGTGGACCCTCTGGTTCTATAGAAATAAACAAATCTTCAATATTGAGGAGCACAACCAACTACCAAATATCCATCATGAAGCGATATCAGGAGGACGAACTAGATACGACATCACCATCGAGTCCTAGGCCTTGGCGTCCCCCATGGATAAAGGAGGTTAGAGAAATTCAGCAGCAGCATTCGCGGGCATCTAATACAAGCCAACTCGCAGAGCTACAGCGACCGCGATCGCGGATACTATTCCCGCGGCCGCGGATGTGCAACAGAGGTATTTCCGCGACCGCGGAGGACCAAGCCGCGACCGCGGATCCTGCGCTGAAGAAGTCCGAACTTTCCCTTTTTTAGATGTTTTATTTAATTAATTGTTTTTTAATTCCGAATTAGGGCTGCACTTTTAGGTCGTTGTTAGTAGCAGCCTCTTTATATGTTGAACCTTCACCATTGTTGTTTTAGACGTTGAATTTGAGTTTAAGCATTGAAGTTGAGTTATCTTCTCCCTTAAACCTTCTTCGTCAAACCCCACTGATTGGATCCGGAGTTGTTCTCGATAGCGAATTATCATCAAGCCTACCTATTGAATTCGATCATCCCTTGAGTGGACTCTCAAGACATCGAGTTCTTATTGAATCGAAAGATTCAATACTTATCAAACCCTAGAAGAGTTCTAGAAGCGCCATCGACTTCCCTTTCTGCCACGATCCTTCCCGAGGGCATACGAGTCATCCCGGATTCGTATCACATCACTTCATAAAAAACCAGATTAAAGACTGGAAATTAGCTAAATGGGAATACAAAACCGAAAATAAAGATGACACTAGCAAACAGCCCACAACAAGGAGAAAAAGGAAAAATATCCGATGGACAAAACCAAAGCAAAACTTCCAAAAAATTAATGTCGATGCAGCATGCCCGTCAACGGGACCGGCCTCATATGGAGTCATAATAAGAAATCACCAAGGAAAACCAACAAGCATAACAAATGGATTCTTAGGATCTGTATCACCAATCATGACTGAGGCTCTCGCAATGCGGTATGACATTAAGGAGGCTATTCGGCTGGGTCTCACTCATGTTGAGATCGAAGGCGATAATCTTTGCCTTATTAATGTCATAAACGGCGTGTGGGGATGCCCTTGGGAAATTGACTTGATCATGACATACTGATGTACCTTAAAATGTTTACTGAGAGTCGTGTTTCCCATGTGTTCAGGGAAATTAACGGTGCAACTGACTTAATTGCCAATATGTACTACCTGTCACCTTGTCCCGATTTTGTATCCTATCCAGATCTCTCGGATCTCATCCTTCGGGATGCCCTAGGGCGGCCCCACTCTCGTTAAGTGGACCCCCTAAACGCTTTCCTAATCACCAAAAAAAAAAAAGAAAAAAAAAGAGCAAACATCAGTATATATAGTAATAGGAATTTGAGATAGAGATATTGTTGATTAATGGGTCGGCTATTTTGGAGCTAAATGAACATAGCCATTTTGATCCTATGTTCAATTCTATTTGCCTTTTTCAAAGTAATCCTACCTTCAATACAATTTTACACCCAAAAAAGTGAATAAATTAACTTTGTTTCATATCAAGATGCGAACAGCGAAACAGAGGTAAGTGAGCTTAAACCGACATACATTAGCATCATCTCTCTTAATGCATTTTCAGATGTCGACTAGGCTGGCAATAAGGATGACTATGTCTCTACAACCGGTTACGTTCTATTTCTTGGTGCCTCTATATCTGTTAGCTAGTATTTTGTGTGTAATAGTTTAGCTCTACATATAGAAAACCATTGTAATAAATGACTCACTCATTCTTACAATAATATCTGAACATTGACAGTGTTCAATGGTTCTCTCTCGCTTTTTGTCATCTTCTCTAATATTCTAACATGGTATCAGGCCTAACAATTCTGAATTTTCCGCACCTTTTCACGATCCTTTCTTGCTTTCTGTTCCTTTGATTCTTGAATCTGTTATTCCAGATCAATCGATTGAAGGAATTCTAGGTTTTCTTGATTTTTCTGATGGCGCCTCAAACCGATTTCCCCCATCTCCCTCGCAATTCGTCTCCGACAGCTTGGTCGGAACGATCCCTTGCAACTTCATCATTCCGATCATCCATGGATGCTTTTGGTCTCGCAAGTGTTTGACAACACCAAATTCTTCGCTTGGCGTTTATCGATGACGATCTCTCTCTCGGCGAAGAATAAACTAGGTTTTGTGGACGGAGAAATTCCACGACCATCGCAAAATGATCCTTCCTTCCGACAGTGGGAGCGTTGCAATAACATGATAATTGCTTGGCTTTTGCGAGCGATGACGAAGGAAATTGCTGAAACCTTTCTCATATATGGAGATGCTAGACAGATTTGGTTGGATCTTCATTCTCGCTTCTCACAGAGCAGTGGAGCACAAAAACTTATGATTGAGAAAGAAATATGTACAATTTCTCAGGGAATTGACTCCATCTTTGGTTTCTTCACAAAGATCAAGCGTCTATGGGATGAAAAAGACTCTATGCGAGAGTATCCACCCTGTTCTTGTGGCTTGGCTGATGCTATTCGCAAACATGACTCGGAGCAACGTCTTCTCCAGTTCTTGATCGGCCTCAGTGAGTCTTTTGCCATTGTTCGAGGTAGTATTCTTCTTATGCATCCCCTTCCTTCTGTTGACGTCTCTTATTGTATGCTTGTTCAAGAATAAAAGCAAAGGGAAGTTAATCATGCTGCCAAGATTTCCACAAATTCTTCATCTCTTGTTGTTAAAGGTTCAGGTTCATCTCTTGCACCTGATGTTGTGTATAATTCATCATCTAACCATGCACCTAGGGTCAAGAAGTCCTTCTTTTGTACTCACTGCAAGCGTCCAAGTCATACTGTTGATCGTCCAAGTCACGGACTCACTTCTTGACGGAAGGCGGTCGCAATACTAGGTATTATCACCTCACCACAGTTATCAGACGAAAGAGGAACAAAATCAGTTCACTACAGAATGAGACTGGGGATTGGATTACTGAAGTCGAACCACTGTAGCAACTGGTTTGCGCCTACTTTGAGTCACTTTATTCTGCTGATCAGTCAGATTTGCCGGAGATCACAACATCAGTTTCATTCTCGCTTATCTCAGAAGCTGAAGAACAAGCCTTAGGCATTCAGCTCACAGAGCAAGAGGTCTGGTCTGCCATTCGTGATATGAACCCTCACAAATCCCCGGGTCCTGATGGCTTTCATGCTATCTTTTATCAAAAAAACTGGGATATTGTCGGCAAAAAGGTGATCGAGGAATTGTTACTACTGCTGAACAATGGCATTTATTCACATGGATTGGGTGACTCCTTGATGGTTCTATTGTGCAAGATAGACGTCCAAGGAGCCCTGCTCACCTTCGGCCTATTTCCCTCCTCAATGTGATAATTAAAGCAGCGACAAAAGAAATTGTTAACATATTAAAACCGGTCCTTCGAGCTCTGGTTTCCCCTGCTCAAGCGGCTTTCATCCCGGGCCGTCAGATAATTGATAATGTGGTTGTAGTTCAGGAGGCTCTCCATTCACTTAATGCTACTGCAGCAAATAAATGGATGATCCTCAAAATTGATCTCGCAAAGGCCTATGATCGTGTCCGGTGGGATTTTTTGAAACAGGTACTTGTGCAAGCCGGTTTGCCAACTCACCTTGTCGACGTTATCATGACATGCCAGGCGATGGGTTCTACCAATGTCTTGTGGAATGGGTCTAAGGCTGGATCCTTTAAAGCTACTGAAGGTATTCGTCAGGGTGACCCGCTATCTCCATATCTCTTCGTGCTCTGCATGAAAAAGCTCTCTCATTTGATCCAAACCGCTGTTAATGACGGGCACTGGGAACCGATTACTGTAGGGGCTGTTCAAATATCTCATCTCTTCTTTGCAGACGATCTGGTTTTGTTTGCAAGGGGTGACGCGAGAAATGCCTTAGTCATCAAGGAATGTCTGCAATCTTTCTGTCGCATGTCAGGCGAACAGGTGAACTACCAAAAAAGTTGTATCTTGTTTTCTAAGTTTGTGGACCCGCAGATGCAACAGGTCGTAAGCAACCTCCTTTCTATTCCTATTTCTGACGATTTCGGTACTTACCTAGGAGTCCCGACAACCATCAGTCGTATGACAAAGGACCGTTACAGATTCCTTCTTGACAAGATGACGTCTCGACTGTCTGGGTGGAAAGCAAAGACTCTATCCCTTGTCGGTCGGGTCACGCTTGCAAACTCAGTCCTGACAAGCATCCCACTCTATACGATGCAATCGAGCTTTATTCCAAGGGGTGTTTGTGACTCTATGGACACCATGATCAGGAGTTTCGTATGGGGATCCACTGCAGAACGACGTCGTATCCACCCACTTAACAAGGATATTATCTCCAGACCTAAAGTTGAGGGAGGGCTTGGGATCCGCCTTATGAGGGACATGAATTCCGCTTTACTTGCTAAGCTGAGCTGGAGAACTCTTCAAGAACCAACGACCCTTTGGTCCAGAGTCATACGTGGCAAGTACTGTCGAAGCCGCCTAGATAGAGATATGTTCATCACCAAGAAGGGAGACTCTAGACAGTGGTCAGGAATTTGTCATGGGGCCGAGACTATGTGCAAGGGACTGCGCACGTCTATAGGAAATGGGAGGACTGCCCTTTTCTGGCTGCATCCGTGGTTTGATGACAGGCCTTTGGCTAATTTTGTGTCCACTGCACTTCCAGAGAATATAGTTGCTGCTACAGTTCAGGATTTGTGGTCACCTGAGGGATGGAGATGGGATATTCTCAATGCATATCTCCCACCTTCGTTATGCCACAAGATTGCAAGCTACCGTGTTTACCCGAAAGACACTGCTCATGATAGATTCTATTGGAGCTGCAACACTTCGGGTATATTCACGGCCAAGTCGGCGCTGAAATTACTGCGTCCTCCCATGCCTAATGACTCGCTGCCTGTCTGGACGAAAATCTGGAAATTGCCCGTGCAACAGCGTGCAAGGCAGTTCCTATATATGGTTGCCAATGAAGGAGTTATGAGCAAAGCTGAAAGGGTTCGTAGGCATATTGCCTCTGACCCGAAGTGTTGTCGTTGTGATCAGGAAGAAACGCTGCTACACTTGTAGGACCTGTATTTCGCAGAATAACAATCTGTAAAGAATTAAAACGAAGAACAGAATTAAGAAAGAATTTTACCGAATCGCTCTTGATGAAACTGTTGCGTAGAGTCGAGATTAGATCTCTTTCCTTAATTCTGTAACACCCCGTATATGTGACGGTTACCGGCGTTGAGAATCCCATGATACAACTACGATCACTTCTGGTTTGCACAATCAAAAGACAGAAGCCAACGAACCAATATCTGTGCAGTACTCTCGAGGAAGAAGAAGAAGAGAAGAGGGAGATTGATTGATTTCGGATGCAGAGAATGAGAACCCGACTTCTCTTTAAAAAGAGTCTGAGTTTGGCTAAGCTGCTGTTGCTGGGGCCTACGGCCCATTCCACAAGACCACAAGACCACGAGCCACGGACCAGGACCAGACGGACCGCGCGAGGGTCCCCCGTGTCCTCTCTCCATACCTCTCCCATGATACAACTACGATCACTTCTGGTTTGCACAATCAAAAGACAGAAGCCAACGAACCAATATCTGTGCAGTACTCTCGAGGAAGGAGAAGAAGAGAAGAGGGAGATTGATTGATTTCGGATGCAGAGAATGAGAACCCGACTTCTCTTTAAAAAGAGTCTGAGTTTGGCTAAGCTGCTGTTGCTGGGGCCTACGGCCCATTCCACAAGACCACAAGACCACGAGCCACGGACCAGGACCAGACGGACCGCGCGAGGGTCCCCCGTGTCCTCTCTCCATACCTCTCCCAAGGGCTTACCAAGGGTATGGGGTTTGGGGTATATAAACCATTCATATTCTCACCCCAATTTTTGATGTGGGACAAAACCCATATCAAAATTCAGCTCCAAAATTGTTCTTTGTACTTAGACAAACAACCAACTTTGAGCCTTCATTTCTCATTCAAACGGAACCCGATTTTGACGTGTGAGTACATTACGGCGTAGTGCTCGTGGAGACGAAGCCAACGCTCCCATAATCCGGCACAACCGGTGACCTCAGCCCACCGTAAAAGTGCCCGGAAGTCAGTCACAAATCAGTTCCAACAACACTCTCTTCGGGACTGTGCAGTAATCAAGGATATTTGGTTGGCCCTTGTAGGGAGTGATATCGCCGCTGAATTTTGGTCTGCGTCATCTTTGCTTATATGGATCACTGACAACCTAAACAGGCCCCTTCATTGGGCTACTCAATTCGCAATCATGCTTTGGTTCACTTGGAAAACGAGGAATATGCTGGCTTTTGAAGGGATCGACAACCACCTTCGTCTATCGGCGACTGTCATCTCTCAGGGTATTGCTTTTCAAGCCGCTCACTCCCGATTAAGACGAGCTGTCTCTGTCCCTACTAATTCAAAGGAGGTTATGGGGATGCACTAAAGGCTGAGATCCAGGCTATTCACCAAGGTCTCTGTGCTGCCCCTGATCTTGTCCACTCGAAGTTGATCATCGAGACTGATTCACTAGAAGCCTGCACTCTTATCCAAAACAGGAATCTCATAACACACAAAGTCTACTTAGTCCAGTCCTGCTGGGATCTAATCGACGGCCATGTCGGCGAACTTCGTCTTCAACATACAAGGCGACACAACAACGAAGTTGCTCATACACTTGCTCAGCTGTCTTTTTCAATTTCCTGTCAATTTGTTTCCTTTGCTGTTCCACCAGATTTAATTGCTGCTCCTTTAGACTTGGATTTAATTGCCTCAAACTAAGGCTCCTGTTTTTTGCTTAATAAAACTTCAGCAGGGATGCCTGTTTTCAGACCAAACAAAAAAAAACTGCAAACAAAAATCATAGATATATTGTTTTCCTCAGTTAAAGCATTGTAATTGAAGTTCATGAAAAATTGTTGTTTTAAATTCGTAACATAATCAGTTAATCACCCTTGATCCAATAGATATTCATTAAGCCTATTTGGCCACAATTTAATATACGTTCATTGAATTTCTTAATCAAAATATTATAATTAACTGATTAATGATATAATATATATAAGTGTTCTATAAATATGTAAATCAACGTAATATTAAATTAAATAAAAAAAATATTATTTTCATCAACACCACCACCATAACCCCCAAAACGATGGACAAAACAAGTGCTAAACACAAACAGGGATGAAAGCTGAAATGGAGCCGAGCTAATTCTTCTACAACGTAGTTAATTAATTACGGACCATAATAATTGATTAATTAATTAAGAAACGAAACATCTCAACTTCATAAGATTAATTGTATAACAATTATTACAATCAGACCGCGTTTGGTTGTGGTGTTGAGATGTTCAAAGTCTTTCATTCCTTGGTGACTATTTTCTCTATAACTTATTCCTTGTACTACGTTAATACGTTACTGATTTTCAAACAATCTATATAAATACAGCGATTGTAAATACATGTTGATGGCATTGCAACCAACTCAAATTATTCCCTTACTAATTATTTAGCCTGCTCTTGAATTCGGTCTAGCCTAAATAACATACTTAACATAGATCTAGCTTGTTTAATTATTTGATTGTTGATAACATGCATAAATATCTTCATCATTTCCTTCAGAAAAACATAAACCTTGGTGAGCAACTTAGCATGCATCCAGTTTTGTTAAAATCTAGATTCAACTCTACATTATACGATTTTGCAATTTACACTAATGTTACTATCTCGATTCTAGGTGATATCTTACTGAAAACCTAGTTTGATAAGTTGTTGGATGAAAATATACTCGAAGCTAACATAAAATATAGGTATTTACTCATTCTTTAGTTATAATATGATTATATTCATAATCAAAGCTAACATAAAATATATGTATTTACTCATTCATATATAAGATTTTAGCACGATTTATTAGTCAATTTACTATATTTAGCGATATATTTGAATCTTATAATTCTATGATTGGATCATAAAGGCTCAATTTTAATACTCCCTCCGTCCCTAAATTTGAGTCACATCTGGTACTTTGCACAAATATTAAGACAAGTCTAATCAAGGTAAAAGTGTAAATAATGACACAAAAAACCATAAAATTCAACCAATAGAAAACTTATTACAATGTAAAGACAACTTTACCCCTAAAAATTATTGTTGGGTGTGAATAAAGTAAATTGAATAAGGGTATTATGAGAATAAATTAATGGATAGAAATAGAAATGTGACTCAAATTAGGGGACACCCGAAAAGGAAATGTGACTGAAATTTAGGGACGGAGGGAGTATTACGTACATCTTAGCAATTTGAATCGTATGAAGCTCATTTGATAACCCCTTTTTGATGTGCTTGTAACGTACGTTATTGATATTGATGAATAGCAAACCGTCTTCAAATGCGACATCAACTCTGAAAAGTGTCAAACGAAAATATTCTCAAAAGTGGGTAAGATCAACGGTACGCACGTATTTATATTTGAAAACGTATTCGATCAGATGAATGATTAATCTCATCCTAAAACCAATGCAGACTATAACGGTGGTTGGGAGCGTCGAGCCCTTCCTAGTATACAAAGCCCTGAAGAAGATCAACAAGAAACCAGAGATAGTAACGGTTGGACCAGCAAAACCAAAGTGTCGACAATGTCAATACCTTCAAAGTGTGTGCACTTGTGGAATTGCTACTACTTACACTTATCCACAAGCAATGCACGACTCGTATTACCAACCACAACCTCCTTATTACTCGTCTTCTTCGTACAACTATGGGTCCAACATGAGACAATATTGTGAGCCCATGGTGTATCAGCCTCCGGATTATGATGGTTCAGGGAATTGCTCCATTGTTTAATATTGTATGTCATTAGTAGAAAAATAGCCTTTTACCACGGTAATGAACCGTGGTTAACTTGGCTGTGGTAAACATGTTTACCACGGTTTTAGTTTTACCACGGTTAGGTATTTACCACAGTTGATAAACCGTGGTAAAAATACAAATTTTAGTAGTGGTTTAAACCGTGGTATATAAGTGTTGTAAATTTTGTTAACCGTGTTAAATTGAATCCTTTTGGTTATGATCAAACCGTGGTATACTGGTATATCATTACAAGTGCATATACCAAAAATGTTCTTATAATACACATACAAGGCTCAATTATGAAAATAGACGAAAAAAATGTAAAAATATCATATATTAATGTACTTCCATAAATTCAGAAAATTGAAGTCTTACAATTTTTTTAAAATCTAGTCATTCTAAAAGTGTAAAATGATGAAAAAAAAAGAACAAGTGAAACATTGCCCAAATGTTCTACCTACTCTGCCTAATCTTTGAAGTATTGCACAAATGTTGCCCATTGATCGCGAATAGCATCTATCATATCCTCTGAATGTATGGACCCATCTAAATCTGGATAATTCTGTCAATATATAAACTTGATAAGAGATGAATTCAAATTAACATGAAATATACAATTCAAAATACATTTTCAAAGAAAAGTCTTATGCTTATTAAGTAGGCTTATGTCGCTTCATTTTTAACAATGAAAGTTAGAACATTCTTACAAGGAATGTGTGTAAACAATGATACAAATCACTAAAGTAAAGAAGATACCTAATTAGGTCTTCTTCTGATAACGACCCTTTAATCGATGACTCTAAGCAATTCCCTGATCGACCACTATCATACGTCAATCTGATTTTCAAAAAAGCAAAGAAGTTGCAAACTTTATCATCAACGAAAATATAATACAAACTTAGAAAGCATAGAACCAACCTACATGATGCCAAAGAATTTGAATCCCCATTGTGATCACTCAACTAATATAATTGATTTCAACTCTTCTCTTGTTAGGGTCAGAAGAACATCACGGTTTAAATATGAGATCTCCACCTGGGAAAATAACGAATTTAGGTTACAACTATGACACAAGAATATCAAACACATGTTTCCTATCAAGGAGACAAGCTTAACCTAGATGACACGAGATTTGCACGCGTGCAGGTCCCTCAAAGCATTTTCATCACTAGCTTGCATCAGTGTAGATAATTATTGTCTAGAAAGAAAGAGTATCAAGATGTCAAATTCAAACAGAAAAATGTGAGTGTGATCCATGAAGAGGTTCAAGGTAGATTACAAAGAGATAAAGACTGTTTTAGAGACGGTTACTGTTTGTTAGAACATAATAGGGGGAGTATGGAGGATATCAAAGTATATTTGTGATTTGACGATGAACATGGTATCATCATGTAGGTGTGCAAATCTTTTAGTTTATATCGTAATCGTTGGTTGTGTAGATGGAGTATAAAACATATAAGGATGATTGCAATAACATACTTGGCATTTCTAAAATCACAAGTACACTCTTTAGTCTTTACCTTGGTCAGTTCCTTGTTACTTGTTAGTCCATAAACATGGATTTCATATTCTCGGAGCCCAAGAAAATACAGAAGACTAATTTATTTGTCTTGTAAGAAAAACTCTGTGAAACGAAATGCAGAGATGGAAGTCATATACTCTGAAGGGTCAAATGTCACACCTATCTTTGATATAGCTTATATTTAAAAGAAATAAGTAGGAGCATCCACACGAAAAATCACAATTCTATTTTATGCACAAGCTTCAGGATATTGTCAAAGTTAGTTTAACCTTTTCAAAGTTATAGGTAAATAAAATACAATTTATCTTCTTGCATTTGTACAATTTTCACACTTTATAGTTTGCAACATAAAAAGAGCAATAATCAAGAAGGAATCGCGCATTCCTATTTGAAAAATATACAAATCTAGCTAGCAGCTTGCAGGGCATTTGACTCATGATTCAACACTAGATAAACTCTAGCTAGCAGCTTTTAACTTAATAGTAGTAGTTGAGCTAGAATTGTTCAAATAATTCTAACTTAATAGTAGCAATTTAGCTAAAATTCAACAAACAAAGATTCTCAAACGCCCACCAGTAACTGATCAAAATCATACACCTGCATGATTGTGAGAGAAATGTATCCAAATTCTCAAGAGTTAACATATTAAACAAAAAGGAATATCCTTGAGTCCGGCTGCTTGGTGAATTTTGTACAAACTTGACTCCTCATATTAAGGTCGCAGATTATAGCCAAATTGTAGACCTAATAATCAAGTTCACATATATGTATCGACCTAATAATTTGATGTCTTTTGTAAAACTTAACTACCACCATCAAATCTCCTCAAAGCATAGATGGATCATGGATATTGAATCATATGTAAAATTAATCAACACAACTCACTACAGAAAGAGTGAAGACAGTGACATTGACAGGAATAAAGCAATTTGCGACATTGACGGGAATAGGGCAAAAGAAGAAATTTGAAGTACATGGTGGACTATAGAAAGATTGAAGACAGTCAAATTAAGAAAATTGTTGATGAGGGTGAGAACAAGAAATCTCGAAGTAAAACAAACCTTCTGCTCGTCAACGCACTGCTCACCGTTGCTATGCCAGAATTCTCCGCCGCCGTGGTCGAAACCAACTCTCCATCGTCGTGGTTGAAATCAAATCTTCGTCGTCGTGGTCGAAATCGTCGCCGCCTGATTGAAAAGTCGCAAGGGAGAGAAGTTGTGAGCTAGGGTTAACTATCGATAAGGTACTTAAGCATAACATCGAGGCCACACAAAGGTTTTTATTAAATATTTTTTAGAATAAAATAAATAGGCTTATGTAGAGGAGAACCCACTTATACAGTTATACTATAAGGTCTGACAAAGTTAATGAATAAACCATGGTATTTTGACTAGGTACTTCAACATTTAACGATTTTCAATCAAACCTTACCACGGTTCATCCACTGTAATCATACTCATTCAGTAATAACCGGGGTAAAAACTGTGTGAATTACCACGTTTTAAAACATAGCAGTTGTAAACACGCCTTATACAAAAAACCGGGGTTAAATAGCATAAAAAATACAACGGTTTTAGAGTCACCCGTGGTAATTGTTTACCTAATATGAAATTACCACGGTTCTATAATAACCGTGGTAAATTTTCCGTGTACATTTTTATAAACCTACAGTTTCTCTCTAGAGAGCGCGTCCCACACAATGTTGTGTTCCGTCGTCAAGTTTCTTGTGACAGATTTTGTACCTATATTGTCTCCACATTTCTTTTCTTGTTTCCGAGTGTTTCTTGAAATGTTCTTTCACATCCATAGGGATGACAATGAGGCGGAGAATATATACCTCTAGAGTCTTGTTTGATTCGTCTCAGTGAATATTTTATTAAAAGTTTAAAACATTTATTATGATGTAATTACATATATTAACGTCATAAAATGTGTCTAAACACATTTGTCAAAAATAAATGTCTCTTATATTAGAGACGGATGGAGTATCTGAGAAAATATGATTCTGAATCTCCTCATTTATATTTGACCACCTCAGTTCTTTTTTTCCACTAGCTCTACTTAGACTTGGCGAACTAGTCGAACGGCTCGGGTCGAAAACGGGTCAGGTCAAGCGAGTTGACAAACTTTTAGGTCAGACGTGTTCGAGTCAAGTCGACCCAGCTAATTTCAAGTGTTCAATTTTTGTATTGTAATGAAGAAAATAATTTAAACAATAATATATTATTATTTAGTAAAATATATTGTAATTTTTTTAAATTTAAATGATATAAAATATGTGAAAAATAGATCCCTAGACGAGTTTCAGATCGTTCAAGTTGGCTCAAGTTTTACCCAACGAGTCTTTGATCTGTCCGTGTTCGGACCACTGGGTTTCATGAACTTTTTGGATTGAATATACCCAGCTAGACCTGGAAAATAGGTCGAACGGGTCGGGTTTGGGTCAATCAGGTTCGGGTCGAAAACGGGTCCGGGTCAATCGGGTTAACAAAATTTTCGGGTTGAACGGGTTTGGGCCGACCCAACGGGTTTCAAATATTCACTTTTTTTTATTGTAATAAAGAAAATAAAACTTTAAAAATATGTTTATAATAAAATAATATTCTTATGTTGTTATTTAATAAAATATATTGTTATTTTTTAATTTAAGTGAAATAAAATATGTGAAAAATGGGTCCCTCCACGAGTTTCAAGAAGTTCGGGTCAGTCCTAGTTTGGCCCATCGAGCTCGGGTCGAAAACGGGTTTGACTCAAACGGGTTCACGCACTTTTCTGGTCGGGTTGGGTTGAGTATTTTTCGGGTCGGTTCACGTCGACCCAGCGGGTTGAGTCAGCTTTTGACAAGTCTAGACCCATTGAATTGGGTCAGCTTTTGACGGATCTAGTTCTACTATCTTAGAGCTATATAAAATATTTGATTATATTTATTAGTTTTTATGTTATTTATTTTACGTGTGACTTGTTTAAGCCAAGAAAATTTATACTTGAGCCGGCATTAAAACGCCATGTTATAGCGATTTTTATGTCTCCTTCAAAAATGTTAAGACGCTGGCACATAGCGTTTAAATACTTGGCTCAATAATGAATAAAACTCAGATCACTCCTATTTTACTATGAGGGGTTTATAATTTCTACAAAAGATGTATATATACTATGGTAAAAAAAATCCGCTACACAATAATAATTTAGGATGATGATTGATCTCAAATAATCTTATCTATATAAAAGTTGGCTGTCCATTGCCAAAATTAAATGAAATTGGTACCAATTTAATGCATTACTCATTTCTTAATCACCTCCTATTGGACTTTTGGGCATGTATTTAAATATATTTCTTATATCCATATGTTATATTTATTTATGGTCTACTTGATTAAGTCACAAATTAAATTAATGTGTGAGCTTCTCTTATGACAATGCAAACTCATTCTAATATTATGTTTTAAAACTACTTCAAACATAAATATAAGGAAATAAAAAATACTTATATTTACAAATATTAATAAATTTGATAACAACAACAACACATTAACAAATAATGTATAACTATATTAAATCACATACGAAAATCCTTAATTTTCTCGCGCGGAGCGCGAGGCCCGTATCTAGTAACTATAAAAACGAAATTAAAGAGACGAGATTTGTTGACCCAGTTCGTCATTAAAGATTTAATAACTAAATCTGGAGGCTACCAAGCCAGAGTTTCTTCTTTATGAGATGTTGAATGAATTGAAATACAAGTGACTGCTCTCCTCCATTAGGGTTAGAGATGTTCTATTTAAATAGAATAGTTGACCCATTCTCCCTCCAATATCTCCCTAAAAGATATATTAATTAATAGACTGATATTATTTGCCTCCACAATTGCCCCTCGGATCTCGTAAGTCAGGTATGGGTTACGCGCGTGATCCGGTCTGAGATGCTATAGACTCGTTTTTCTTTCTTTCGTGAAGCAGATGATCTTCCTCTTCATTCTTCAACCTATCGATTTAATTAGCGACTTCGTGGAGTCGACGACAACGTGGTGTCGGTTTAGTTGTGATCTCGTGGGACCAACTTAATTAGCGACTTCGTGGAGTCGACGACACGTGGTGTCAGTTTCAGAGTGCGACAAGTAGATGACGACTTTAGAGTGCGACAAGTAGATGTCGGCTTTAGGGTGCGACAAGTAGATGCCGACTTTAGAGTGCGACAAGTAGATGTCAGCTTTAGATATGATGAAGGCGTAATGACAGATTGACCCGGATACCCTGCAAGCATAAAGTAGCTTCTTTCGACCCATAAAATAATAGAATAAGACAGACACTCACACTCATATGCCGATGAGCTAATAGAATGAGACGAACACTTGTGTACATGCGCTCGTGCATTAATAGAAGATGACAACCCATGCCCCTATTCCCGTACATAGATAGGGAGAAGGGGTCAACTATTCTATTTAAATAGAACATCTTTTAACCCTAATGGAGGAGAGCAGTCACTTGTATTTCAATTTATTCAACATCTCATAAAGAAGAAACCCTGGCTTGGTAGCCTCCAGATATAGTTAGTAAATCTTTAATGACGAACTGGGTCAACAAATCTCGTCTCTTTAATTTCGTTTTTATAGTTGTTATTCGAGATCAATAATCGTTCTAAATTATTATTATGGAGTGAATTTTTTCTACCACATATACCTATATGAGATTTAATACTGTGCAAATGGATATAAACTATTGATCAAACTTGTACCGAAAGGCAGACAGTTAGCGATTCATTTCAAAGTCATACGTAACCCAACATTTCCATTTCTTCCCATCAACATCATAATTATGTTTATTTTCTAACAAACGCGGTCATTTTAGTGATGACATGATCCGATGGTGTCACCAACTATAAACACAATCAGGGTGTTTCAGTTTTACCGTGCAATGATTTAATCTATATTCCATCAAATACATATACTCATATAGTAAAACAAAGTCGTTTGACACATGTTGTCCTTACGTTTAATTGATCGATGTGTCAGCATTTGGACAATGTCACCTCATTAGCCAAGTCATCTAACATGTCATCACGGCTTTAAACAACCCAATAAAAAACCCCAAAAAATGTCACATATTTACGAAACATGAAAAATTAAATCTTAATTTAATTAATTGATTATCTTTTACCTAAAAAGTTTACCTACTTTATACACACTATCCAAATATAATTTTATACGTTTGATTTTTTTTTATCTAGTATTAATTTAGTTAATTGATTATCTTTTACCTAAAAGTGCATATTCTTATCTTTTATCATATCTTTTCTTTGATATACATATTTTATTTATTTACTAATTTATCAACGAGTTGGATCCGGTGAGAATGACCTTATCCAATAAACCATCATCAGTAAACTATATATCATAAACTACTTAATCGTATAAAATATAATTATATTATTAAAATATTAAATATATACGGCCTTGTCCCTGAGTTGAGATGTAATCATCCATTTCTCTGCTATATTGAGGATATAAACCAAATGACCCAAAGAAAATGAAAAAACAATAATAAAAGAAGTAGAAAAGGCATACATCCAACACGTATGTTAAAAGAGACTATAGCGTAAAAGTGTTCGACTAAAAAAAACTTGTATCTCATCTACGGATCTGCAACTTTAGTTTTATCCCTCAAAGCTTTTTATCCGAGTCATATCTTGTCACTGTCATGTGTGCGAAGTCATGCATAATCACCTTTCTCCAGCTTTTCTCAGGCGTCCTCTACGTCTATGCAACTCTCCAAAATCTAAGTTATCCACACCTATAGATTGACGCATTAGATTGTCTTTTTTGTACATGCCCAAACCACTGTAGTCTAATTCCGTATAACTTATCTTTAATGTCGCTCACTCCAACCTTCTCTCAATGACATTTTTCAGATCCTATCCAACGTGTTGTCATAGATCCACCACAATTTTCCTCATCTATGCCTTCATCATCTTTCTTTTGTTTGCAGGCCTACATTATGACCAAAATAGCAACGCTATCCTAAATACATTAAGTGTGCGACAACAAGAATTTGAAGAAAAAGGATGAGATGGGTGTGCATTCATGTCCAAAGATGCAACATTTATATAGTAGTTGTAGGGTTGTGAAGGCCGTTATCAAGAAAGTCTGAGCTAAAACGAATCATCATTGGATATAGTAGGAATCTTTTTGAAGTAGATCAACATAATCATTTCCATTATAACTTGTGCAATTCTATTGTCTTTTTTCAAGTCATCCTATTTAAGGTTTTTCTTCAACTTCTAAACAATTTGACACCCAAAAAAGAGAACAAACTTTGTTTCACATTAAGATGCAAACAGAAGTACAGAACTAAGCAAGCTTTTTCCTGTCTAACAACATTTCCCAGAAGCAAACAGACACTTGATAAGTATTGGCCGTCCATAAATTATATTTTCCTCACTAAAGTAATAGATATAAAAAAAAAACTTATCTATTACTTTTACAATAAAGGAATATTCTTTGGATGGGTGTATTTCTTACACTACTTGAAGAACAAATGCAAAACAGTAAATAAACTTACTCTTGTGAAAGATTAAGCCGAAGTTCCAGCATTCAAGCACAGAATTGGACAACTGATATTGATGGGGATGAGTTCTTAGAATGCAGAACAGGAGATGTCTGTCGATATCCACTTATGAACTCGGTTCTCGAACGGCTAAATGCTTGCAATGATAATACTCGAGGCATTCGTCGATTGCAAGGTCCAAGAAAGCATTTGGTTCCCTGAATTACAGTTACCAAATACAAGTATATAACCACAATGCATATCAGGCAAAGATCCACGAGACGTAATTATTCCAAGGTTCATTTAATTTCGGCACTAAACCGCACACTCCGCTTTTTTACACCGTGCACTTCAGTATGGACGGAACCATAGGTTTTTTGTTTAAACCCGGTTAAGGAACTTTAGAGTAAAAAAATACAATAAGCTGTTTATATTCTAGGAATTCTACCATCGGTTCCATGACGACATAAAAATAGAAAAAATATACTAAGCGGACATTGAGCTGAGTTCAACAACAAAACTTCAGTTTCACAGGGGACTGTATACTTAAGAACACGAAGAATAGTTCACATTGGACGAACTAACCTTCATTTTTATAGGCACGGCTGCAGTAAGAACTGGCTTGAAAAAGGAATCTAATCTGAAATGATATGTTAAGGAGAAAAAATGACGAACTGTAAATACTGACAATCGATGGTAAATAAGTTCGTTCATATATGCTTTGAGCTCTGCAAGTTGCATACCCCTCTTCCTGTATCTTGTTTTTGGCAGCCTTGATCTTTTCGATTGACTGACAAGGCAAAGAAAATTATAGTCAAAGATTCATGCTTACATTAGCTCTCAAGAAGCATGTATCCAGAGAATGGAAATACATTTACTATTATTTTTTTTGAAAATGAAAATACCTTTACTATTCTCTCATGTTTGAACCCGTTATCATTGACAAGAAAATTTATAAGACCCTGCCATAAGAAATAGAAGATGACTTCAATAAAGCACTCTATTTTATAGTCTTGAGTGACTCGAATTTTAAAAAGAAACATAGTTACACCTCTTCATCAGGGGAATTCCACTTAATCTCGGGTTCTTCGTCTTCAGTAAAAACTAAAGGCTCTTTAAAAATACGCCTTGCCTCCTCATATCGCCAGTAGTCAGGTACTGGATATCTGATAATCGTACACAATGGATTATATAGCTAAGCTGAGAAGAGTAGTAGTATCCCCTTTAATGCTAAATAACTAATATAAAACACAACAGTGTGATTTCCACAAATAATGGTGCATAACCAGGTTGACAACACGTCTCCAATTTAATTTGCAGGAACTTCGTTTGGACTTGGTTACAAAGGACTCAGTGACTTGAACAGAAACTTCTCTAACATTTACATACATTTCATAAGCAAGTAGTATAAAACACGTAATATAGGACATGCTCAGAAAAACTGTGACTGACACTTTTTTAAAGAAAAAAACATGCCAAGGAGTTCTTTGTTATAGTGAATATTTTCTTCAACCAAAGAAAGGATGATATGTTCAACACAAATAGAAAAACCATACTTTCTGTTTAATTCTGTAAATAATATTCCAATCACCAAATTCAAGATTACAACATCCCTACACTATATTAGATAAAAAGGCATATATTAGATCAGATGGACAATTATCATTTGTAGAGCTCCCACTTTAATATATAACAATCACAACTTCTTTACGAGCTAACAGACTCGGACAAGCGAAAAGATTGCAGAAAACACAACCATTGTCAGTAGTTGACACAGGAAACTGACTTACCGCTCTTTGTTTATGTTATCAAGTATACTCTCCATTGACCCATGTTGACGAATTAGCTTCAGAGCAGTCTTCCCGCCAATACCTGAAAGAATGAAAGTTCAGAACTCAACTAAATAGATGATATAAGGAGAGAGAGAAAAGAAGAAGATTCAAATATGTCATATAGTTTGTGTTTTTACTCAAAATTCCTATTGACCATGTTGATATTGACTTCAAAGCACTCTTTTCTTGATTATAACTATTATGCCTTTAATTTATTTATTTTTAAAAGTATTAAAAGGATCGTTGTCAGGTACCTCTAATGCTATCACAATAGTCACAACCAGAAAGAATGCATAAGTCGATGAATTGATCCATAGTAAGATTCAGTTCGTCTAAGACCTGAAACAAGTCACATTGATGTGGTGAGGTATAAGAAAATAAGTCTCAAAGTAGAGCTCACAGGCCTGATCTTTTCCACAACCTTGGTCATTTCAAATTCCATGACCGGGACTTTTCTTGAGATTGGATCCATCAAATGTCGAACAAACCTAGGAGTTCCAAATGTTAGAGAATCCATATCTTCTGAAGCCACGGCATACACCTGAAACAGGAATAATAATCTGTAAGCAGATGACTATTAGCAGTACACACACTTTTTGATCTATGTCAACCAGTTTATAATTTCACAGAAATTCTCTATCTCTGTTTAGGTATGAGATTTATATTTATACAATCATTAACAAAGAAAAAGAAGATCTATAGTTCATATTATATGCAAGGACACAGAAGCAGTTCTGAGAGTTAAAAAAAAAAAATCATGCTCTTCCTTACCTTTCCTGACTTGCAAAGTGCAGCACACTCAGCCTCTGCTTCAGAAGGAGCCTAAAAATAACCAAACAATTACGTAATAATTATTCATGTAAAACAAATTCATGAAAGAGAAAATGATGTAACTGAACATAAACTACCTCAACAACTGGCACCCCCATGAGCCTCAATAACTTTTTGCAGTCATCATATTGTTTTTTAGTCACCTATAGAAAATGAGGTAGAATAAAATTATCTACTTCTGCACCCATTTTTCAATGGTGTCACATACAAATAAACAAGTACAGAAACTGTTTGCTACAAGCAGAAAGATACTGAAAAATATCTCAACATGGACAATTCAGATCTCTTGATAAAGAACTTATCACTTAAACTGATATTGCACTTGGAACAGTAAGTCAAAGGTCTCACCTTCACAGTTCTTTTGCTGAACTTTTCGATATCTTCTTTATTGTTTCTCTGTGTCAGTGATAACAGAAACTAAATCATAAGTATAGGATCATATCACAATTTACAAGTTATGATAATTGGAAATAGGTAAATAAAACTAGCTACTTTCAAAGGCGAAAGTTATTCAAGCTACCTCTATGGCCACTTTCAAATCCTCAGTAGCATCTGCTCGTTTTGAGAGCCTGTAGCAGGCGTTATGATTGAACAGACTATTATCAGACATTATCATGATAAATAGTATTCCAGAAATACCAGGTCATTAGCAAGATTACCGCTTAGCAAGCTCCTGCTTCTTCATATCAGGAGGCTCCCCATCAAACACATAACTGACGTTATGTACAATACATAAAAGTATAAATGAACAAATTCAATAAGAACCAGCATGCACCAGTATGTTAACAACAATATCTCCACCCTCAAAACAGGTCGAATTATGGTGTTGGTGATAATACTACTATGTGATTTTGCCAGTTTAAGAGAAATCTTACACAGGCTTCATCCCAGCTTCGAGGAGTCGAATTGTGCGAGTCAACATACCTTGTAAATGACTGCAAACAAAGCAAAAGGCAAAAACAATTCAGCATCAAGACCCACTCTCTGCCAATAAGTTGAGAGTTTTCCTCATAAATGACATTCAAATACCTGGTAACTTCACCGGCCTCATTTGTGAGCGTTTCAGTCCCAATTCGACCAATCACAATCTGCACAAATGGCCATTATCCCCAACAGAACACAAAAGGAAAAAGAAATTACAAGCAAACAACAATGACTCAAACTAGAGAGTAACTGGAAAAGACAAAGGAGATGAAACTGAAAGTGACGAACAAGAAATTGGTAGATGCTCATGCTAGCATCAATAGCGATTGTACGGCCACAGTAGCTCTCGAATTTCTTCTCTGTCATGCAATTGGGCGCGCTTTCCGCCAGCAGCTTAGTTAAACCCTAAAATTGAACAGAAATACTGAGATGAAGAAACACTAGCACACACAACACTCTATAATACAGCAAACCAAAGAAGGAAATTAGCCCGGAGATGTGAAATGGCAATGATGAAGCAGATTTGAAAACCCTAACCTTGATGCCCATTTCGTAAGAGGACGCTGCGACTCGTCTTCAAGAAACTGAGTTTTACCAATCTCCAGAGCTCGCGAAGCTCAAGAGTTATACTCGTATCAGTCTATCACCTTCCCGCCTTCTTCTACTGATATTTCTCACGCCATTTCTTAACGTTTTGTACATGTCATGATTTGTTCTTCTTTAATTTACATAATACCCGCTAAATACCCATTTTACAATTTTTAACACCCACCATGTAAAATTACAATAACCATGCATAAGGATTTGTTATACAAAAATTACACACAGATATAAATTAACGGCTACTAAGATTCTATTGGTATATGAGGTGATAGGTTGATGGTAAAGTAGCTGAAAGTTCAGAAAAAATGTAACCAAAACATAATGAACTCCAGAATGAAAGAAGAAGGGCAAATTTTCATTGAAGATGGAGGCCAGGAGCCAAAAGCTTGTGTTACAGAATTACATCACACTTTCTTCCCTCCCCATCTTATACAAACAATGTGTAGTCAACTGATTTCCCCACATCTAATTTCTTCAACTGCACATCCACTGCTTGAACTTCAACCTCGACCGACAGCAACCGTCAAGAAGCAAGCTTGTGTGATTATTTTGACTCCATCTAAGGCTTTATTCATCAAAGACAAAATGCCTCTTTTTCTTTTGAAGAACAGCTCCGCTTCATGACGAAAACTCATAGCTGTAGCTGGGAGAAGCCTCGATTCTCATATGACATAATTCATACGACATCAATGAATCGTTCCCGTTAGTTTTTCTTCTTGCCACCAGCCAGAATCCGTTGAATCTGAAGTCCTCTGCTAAACGCTTGGTTGAACAAAAGCCTCGTTTGGAACTCAGAAACGAAGGGGAACCAAGCAAGAATGGCGACAGGTAAGAAGATAAAGAAGCCAAAGATATACTCATAGCCTCTTGCCAAGGCCTTGACAGATCCCCACATTCCTATGCCTTTGACAATGGGCCTACAGGCTTGTGATATCATCAGTAGGGCCCATCCTGTGGGCATGAAGGCTAGTAGGCTGGCAAAAATGTCGCCAACCGTCAGGTTCATGAATGCGAATAGGAGAACTAGAGTTACCACGAAACCGATGAACAGGAGAAGCTTTAGAAGTCTGAACATAAGCTGGAAATCTGCACTGAATTGCTTTCTTCCAAATGAGACAATCTGTGGAGTAGTAGTATGGAGATAATGAGATTAAGTACATTAAGTGTAAAAATGATGATATGCCAATAGAATTCAGCTGGCATAAGGAATTTGGAGGATTCAGAATACCTTCAAGATGACCACAACAGCAACAATGACCAGCCAAGATAAGCCATAAACCTGAAAAGAGATGACCAAAGTAACAAAGATGAGTGTGATTTCATCTAGGCAGCCAGGAAAAAAGAAGATGATAAAGGATAGCAATTTTCAGCCTTAAACTTACCAGGATGCTTGTGTGACCGTTGGCTACACGTAAATGGTATACTACGCCGTATTGATACAAAAAGAATCTTAACGAGAGAACAATCTCCAAAAAACGGCCTACAAGTCCCGTGTGTTTTAAATGCTCTTGCTCCTCTTCCCACCAAGATTCCCAACTCTTATTTGCAGGAACACCAATTCCACCACGACTGCTCATCCACTTGCTCCAATCATCCCAATCTTCAACAATCTTTTGCCATTCGAATCCTGAAGGATTGAAAATAAAGGGAGAAAATAACCAAGAAGCAACTAAGAACCACATGGAGCCAGTGAGGAACAAATAGTAGCCATTACTAGAAGCAAGCTCCCCATATATTCCATATATTATCAGCAAGAACATAATCTCCAAGGCTTTAGTGAAATGGCTTCTTGAATACATTCTGTAATTCTCTGCAAACTTTTCATGTCGAACCACAAAACCACGTCCAGTCGCTCTGTATTTAGCTCCTCCGTGTAAGAGTGTACGGCCATAATAGTGAACTTTTGTGCCGAGGGAAAATGTGAAGAAGACTGCTGCTAGCTGCAACTGCATTATAATGATTTCACTAACTGCAGTTTTGAAGCCTCGTTCGAGTCCGATCTCCATGACCATAGGCAATGTCATCAGAATTCCCATTTGAACTACTGACTGTGAAGCCATGGCGTTTTTTAGCGGATCGTTCTTTGTAGAACGTGCATACGTAATTATTGATTTCTCCACTCCACTTAACGACAGATATAGTCTTCCGTACAAGTAAACATATACTACCAGCACAGTAATCTGCATTATGCAAACAAGTTAGGATAAGGTCCTCAAACATGAAAATCTGCTTCATTACTTGAACAATAAATCAAGTTAAATCATATAGGAGGCCTGTAGGTCCAAATTCTTACCATATGCAAACATGCCAATCACAATACAGTACTATAATATCATGATCATTCAGTAAGAAGCTTTATTGTTTGTCTTTAATATTGAATGTAATGCTTCAAACTAATTCAGATTCATCAGGATATTTCAGCAAAGATGCAACTGGTCACAATGTTACATAAAACAGTTATATATTAAATTGAGATTCATCAGAATTTTAGTGTAAGGAAATTACCATAGCACTTATGTAGAATCCGATTGTTGTGAAGTAGCACGAAAGCATGCGGAAAAAGTCAAAACGATGACCTAATCGGTAGATATCTCGGCTGAGTGTCTGCTCGCCATTACCACAAGCCACTTTTGCTTCAAAGAGTGATATTTGGTTCAGTCCAACATCTCGTCCTTTTCCTACTTGGATATACTCATGGTGAGTCACATTTCCACGCCTCAATGTGGAGTTAAAACCTGAAAACACAAAACAAAGTGTTTATAATCCTGAAGAAATGGAAAAATACAGGGAGGAACTTACCAGAAATTATGCTCTCACTTACCAGCAAAAATGTCCTCACTTAAATTGATACCACGAGAAGCTTTACTAATGCCACCACGTGTAATGTGGAATAATCTGTCAAAGATATCTGGATGACCATAGTGAAAGCGGGCCCTGACATTTTTCGATTGGAAATCAGAGACAATAGCAAACCCGAGATACATCACTTGCTGACAAAAGCTAATGTTGTATTGAGTGAATGAGAAGTACATGAACAAACTAAAAGCAATATGAGTTGGAAGAATGTTGGTATGTTAAGTGTTTTCATGTTAAAGGAAGATACTAATCTACCTGCTGTACATCAATTAACAAAATAGATTAGGAAATGCGCACTCAAGTATCTCAGATCAACATATCCTAATATTCTTTACCATTTTTAGTTGCATACTTTTTTTTTCTGTTAGAATATGATTTCCACAGTTTGAGTTCTTACTTTAAAGGCCTTGCAAGTACCCTTTGTCCAATGGTGACGAAGCTCGTCTCTTGATTTGACATAAACCAAGCCAAAGAAGAAACACTGCACCAAAACATTTAAGAATACATTAGGGATGCATGAGAATAGATCCCAATTAAATGTGACAATTCACAATTGTTTATGAGTTGATAGTAAAATTACCCTCCAGTAAATATGTGTTCCCGAATTCCTAAAATTGAGGGTGGAGAGACACCGTGATCTTCATTGAATTCTTCCAAGAGATTACGCATTTTCAAAGCTTCTTCCAAGTAATTATCCTATTACAAAAATGAACCACAGAGTTTCAAGTATAAGTTGCATTATATTTACACTGTAGATAATACTAAGTTAGTCTGTTTGTTTACCTGGTTCATATCAATTGCTTGAAGAGCTTCCCCTCTGGTGAAAATAATAGCATGATTTTGATTTTCAGGCTTTCCTTCTCCTATTTTTGCAGGACCAGGCAATTTTATACGATAGATTTCCTTTTAAGAGTAAACATAATCCATTAGTAAGCAAGATACTGATCTATCATAAAGCATTAAATTATAAGAATCTTCTTACCTGGTCAAGATTATCAACAGCTTTCACTAGAACTGAGTAATATACTTTCTGAGATACTTCACCGTCTATTTCTTCAACCTCATCAATATATGCCACACGCAAAGATGGATTGCTGCACAGGATGTGAAAGAATTATATAGACAATGAGAAGAAAAGCGTATTTTAAATTCGTATGTTTCAAATTCGGACATACTTGACCATCAAGTTTAAAATGTCTGTTGCACGACGATCTCCACGTCTCTTCTGATTTCCATAATCCTGACATGTAGCTATGTACGTGAACTTCATGTCCGCCATAGCATCTAACTGTGCATATACAGATCTTTGGCTTTTCTTCTCATTCTCTTTTGTATCAGCAACAACTTTATACCCTGCTAGTATTTCTGCTCAATCCATAATATAACCAGTCAGAAGATCAAATATTTGGCATTATCATGACATTTTTGGTCAATTAAATGTCTCTCTATCAAGCTTGTCTTACATAGATAACCTATGCACAATAAGTAACAGAACATCTAAATAACATTACCTTGTTCATTTGCCATATCAAGAAACGCCTGCAGTCTGAGAGCCCTCCGGTAGTACATCATTCCTCTAACTGTAAGACAATGTAGTTCAGTTAATGAAATTTAAATCTTATGTGAATTGCAGTTCAGCCACGAGAAAGTATAAAATACCCGTCCTGGAGAGAGTCTGTCCCCTCAGTGAAACCCAGTGGCGAAGTTGTAAAATGTTTTCCTCACTTCCCCACACATCACTCTCTTTTTCGCAGTTGATTCTCTCCATGAAGTTGTTCCACTCATCTAACAAATGCATAGACTTTACAGTATCAGTTAACTTGGCTTATACTCAATAATATACCATCTGAAGCATAGATAATATCAGTAAAATTCAGCGTATGAAACCTGGATAAATTTTTTGTAAGTAGAAAATGATAGAAATGCCATCTTCATTCTCCATCTCTAGGTCACTTCTAGAATAAACAGTCTCCTCAGTGTAGTAGGGGGTCATTACGCTGCCAACATCAAGAACAAACAATTTATTCATGTTAAGTTACTTGCACCTCTGTGTCAATATTAACAGTGTTATATACATATACAGCTAAGCCCTTCGAAAAAAGGTACATAACTAAGCAATTTCAAGACATATTAAAAGAAAATGAACTGTGAATATTTCATCCACTTCTATTCCTTAAGTTTTTCTTTCCCTTTTTTGGTCCTAGTGTCTGCCAAACAAGTGGATAATTAACTTTCGATGGAAGAAAAATAAAACTTGGAACATTTCATCTCTCCAACTAAGATTTTAAAATAGGTTCCTGGTGAATAGTGACATTCAGAGTTCACCAAAATCATTTCCGAATATTTTAGGGACACTTGCAAGAAATTGGAGAACAAAACTCTCAAATCAACGCATGGAAGAAGGGTCAAACCTGAATGAAAGCATCTCACGGACATGAGGAGCACGTGGCATTTCCATGAACAACGAGTTTGTGAAAAATGCAATCCTTCTTTGGGCCTCAAGATTTGTGGGGACATCAACAGCAGACTCTTTCACAGTTAGAAGTATACAGAGACGCCTTATCTGAACACACAAAACCTTAATCAGTTGAAAGAACAAATTTTATATATGAACATTATGGTAAATTATTCTCTTCTCTACCTGTTCTTCCCACTGCGGTGAGACCATAGGAGGGAACATAATATTTGAAAAGAGTTGTTTCCCAGGAACTTTAGTGCTACCACTTTGGTCAGCCACTTCTCTGAAACAGTAAAAATTCTTAATTATCAGCAAATTAACAATATCTTGGAAAAAAAACTATCATCACAAAGTATACTAACCGATTCTCATTCACCATCATGTCACAGGTAACCACTTCAAGCATGTCTTGAAGTATTAAGACTACAGCACCTCGCTTCTCAGGATTACCATCTCTCTTCAAAAGGAAAGAAAGTGAGAAATTTAAAGAATAAAATTCATTAATATTTTGTACACATTAAACAGATGACAATCACTCACCAATAGGTTCACAAGTCTTACAAATTTTTTGTAAAGATTTGGCATTTCACTCATCCTAAAATTTGCAAGAAGAATATTCTTTGATATGCTGTTCTCGACTTCTTTGATAATGGTAGAAATTATCCTGTAAATCAAATTATTATAAGTGCCTGATAGTTGCATATAAATATTTTTGCGCACTGACAGATCAATTGTATAGGTAATAATAGTTAGCAAACAACACTACTTATCCTAATCTCATCAAAGCCAAAAGTACACAGAGAATAGACGGAAGTAAAATGCAAATGATTTTTTAAATCTGCTCGATCTAACTCAAAATGCCTCAAAAGTGCTACTTAAGTAAAGCTTTTGGGAAACTGCTAAGATTTTTTTTTTAGACCCCTTTACTTCTTCAAACATAAACATATTTTTAGTTTCAGCTTTCTTCGTTTCTGAATTCCTGGTTAGTAAAGTAATTCTCAGGGAAGGGAAGAACATTGTATGACCAAGACCAATAGTAACATTTCAAGTAATCTAGACCAAAATCCAACATACCTCTTTTCAGTTTCTCCGACAACCAGAATATTTAAAATATACTTGAACGTTTCATAGCATTCAAGCACAGCACATTTCATGTTGTTATCTATGCATATACGTTTCCAAAGATCAGCATCCTTCTTTTGAAACTGAACAGCCATGTCCAATGCTATAGGAAGCTGCATAGTAGGGTATGAGATTACCAAAAAAAAATCACATGATAGCACAATTGACAATTTGAGCTTCATAGTATCAATATTTTAAGTGATGTGCCTCACCTTGCCAGCAAGCAAGAAAGGTGGCCATTGAATTACTGTCAAGCTTAGTTCAGAAGCATATGGCACTAGTAAGAGATCCATCTCCCTGCAATAAACAACATGCAATTTATTTATTAAGATGTTTTACAAAACATAACAATATAGAAAAGACTTTAACGAGTATTGATGAGGGGCCTTTCCAGTCACTGATGAGATCCTCCTCACGGAAGCTAGTTATAATTTCATTCCACAATTGGGCAAACTTTGCTGCTTCACTTCTCCGGCTTGCATTAACCTATCACATGACATTTGTGCACATCAGCATGATCATTTTGTTGTTGAATATAGTGATTTAATTCTGCAAAAATAGACAAACCTCTGCAAAGCTCTTTGACAAGGAAAATCCTGATTTTTTTAATTTATTGGAGGGCACCAGATAGGTGTTGAAAGCACCAGGCAACGACTGAAATCTTGACCGTAGCATACCGAGAGTGCGAATCTATTAAAGAAACTACAGAGAATTAAAATCTGATGCATTGACAGAAACATCAAGTTAACAAAATCATACATAAGGCTGATGGAACTAGGGAATCTACAAATAACAGCTGATAATAGTGGTATCCTTATACTTATTTAGACAACAAGATGCAGGTGCTCTAATAGGATCCGAGCAAACCTTTTGGCCATCCTGCTGTTTCTTTGGTTCATTTATTGTGAAGTTTAACACAACAAATTTCACACTAAATGAAGAATATAGCAGTATACAACTAGAAGCAAACTCAAGAATCTCCAGCAACTGGATTTTTATTTTAAGGGTGTTTTCATCATTTTGTAGAGCACAACTATAAAAACTAACTCGTGTAACTTCCCGCTCAAAACAATAAACTCTGTTCAAGAATAGAATTTGGCCATTGTATATAGCTTACTTCTCCCAAACGATCACATGCTCCAATAAAGCCGCCATAAATTGTGGAGAATATAGCATACCAAATTTGGGTATCCATAAAATATACCTGCGTATATATAATTAAGTTGTAAACATCAAATCTACTTATAATTTAGAAGAATAACCAGTGTAGAATTGTTAGCAAACCAAATAGTAGTAATGTTCACCATTATAACTGGAGCCCATAGAGAGAGAACAGCAAAATAGTTGTTCTTAACTACAATGACAAAAAAATATGTTAGTGCAAAAGAACGAGTTCAAGAAAAAAATATGAACACTCAGTACTTAGTGAAGAAGAATACCATGAGGGAAGAACTCATGCCACTTATATTTAACACGATGAATGCTCATTATGTGTTTCGTTGGCTTCACCAAAGGCCTTATCTGAGAATCAAATAAATAAAACATCACTGGTGAGATGTATAAATTCTCGATATGGCCTATATTAAGAATGCCAAAAGATATCAAGAATACCATGACAAAGAAGCCGAATGCCATCTTGGAAGATAGAAGTAGAACCCAAAATAAAGTGTACCTGTTACAGATTACAGAAAATATATCAAGATAGACGCAAATTTACAGTAAAAATGTGTTAATTGGGTTCTTCATGCTTACTTTATAACAGCAAACTGACTCTCATGCATACCCCTTCCAACATAAATTCTTGGCTGCATAAAAACCAGCAAGTGAATAATTAGTTCTCTAAATATAAACAAATATTCAAAATCTATTTAAAGAATAATGCATCTTTTGATGGAAAACGCAGTGAATACCTGTGCCCACCATGTGAGAAGCCTTAAAATAACCCAGTCAGAGTTTTCCATCCAACGTCGGAGCATAGGAAAGGGAAACAGAAGCACAGCCATCAAATTTGGAATGATGTATATAGCGACGGCAGCAACATACAAAGGAGGCACACTATCCATGTTACCAAAAACTGACATAGAACTCGAAAACATGTCATGTGATACGCCAACTTTGTCTGTGTAAAACAGGGGAAGCGCAACAGCCCATGCTAGGCTAACAATTATCTTGAGGATATTTCTGAGTTCATCGCTGAACTTCCACTTACGAAGGCTCGGGAAGTTCATCACAAAGTCCAGTACGCCTATCGACAGCAAAGATATGCAAAATTGACATAAAAACAGATTCTATTTGATAAATCTCTGTCAAAAAAATCACATTGTAAAATGTTATTTATTGTTAAAATTGTTCCTGCTTGGAAAGAAAGAAAGTAGAAAGGGAATACTCTGAAAAAAGCGAAGAATGGCTGATGTAATGGAAATGCTTGAGATTTGGTATAGCATATAGCTATTGGTAATATCTGACAAAGAGTCCCAGCTCCAAGCAAAGATCAACATTATCTGCGATACAATATCCATGTATTGCATTATTACAAAAATAACATATTTCTCAGAAGATTTCATCAAACTGATGAGAATTACCTGCAAGGCCAGTATGTAGAATGTCCACAACCGATCAAAACTTCGATATATGTGAAGAAATGATCTAGTCTCAATGAAATTAGATTTTCTCGTACTCTTAGACCTTTTTTGGGGAATCTTCTTACCCTGGTGACACTACAAAGTAAGATAGGTAGCTAAGAAGTGTGCATAATGACATTGTTTTGTCAAGAATTATCACCTTTTCAAGATTACGGGTTGTTCTAAAGAGATCTCCATCGTCTCGCATAGGCCAACCAAGTGAAAAGCAATCAGGTGACCTGCATAACAAAGAGATACAAAAATGGAAGTGAATAATGATGTGTTAGCATTGAAATGAAAGGTTTCTTTGTTTTGAGTTCATTGTAATTATATTCACATACCAAAAATACTCATTTAGATCATCATAATTGCACCATGCTGAGTGAGAGGCTTTCCCATTTTTACTCTTTTGAGCTTCCTGGCATATTATTCATAGATACTAAATTTTAGTAGGATATAAACACCTAATACTTCGAAAATTTTGTATGTTAATATGTTGGACTTGCCTTTTCAATGACACGATAAATGGGCGTGACTACCTTCCTTAAGAAAGACTCGTCATCTCCGCCATAAGAAGTCTTTATATTCTCCCCACTAACAATGCTAACATTTCCAGCCACCAAACCATGTAGTTCATATGCCATCTAAGAAAATTTTAAAATTCCCAATTAGCAAAGTGATCAATAGTCTTCGAGTTGATGAATGAAAAAAGGCTCACATTATGAAAAATATAGCATAGACACTCGGGCATGAAGCGAATATTCGACGCTTCTCCCCATATGAGAAGATATAAACCCATGTAAAGAATCTTCCTCTGCTGAACGTCTTGTTGTCCATCGGGGAGCCTTAGGATGTGATATAAATTAACCGGAAAATGAGGGTGAAAAACAACTACTTTGACATTTGAACAAGTCAAATTGTGATGACATCTCACCTTAGACTGTGTTTTTTACCCAAGTATTTGCACCACGCTTTGTAGTTCTTAAAGAGCTTATTCATAATAGCGTCGACTGCACGAGAATCAAGCTGCAACAACCATATAGGCTCAAAAAAATCACGCCATGAAATAATTAAGAAACAAACTTATCAAGAAATGACACTGTGTCTACCTTGTTTAAAGGCTCGGGCATTGGCTGAAGCCTTATATGAACATTAGCAAGTAATATGATCAAGTTTTCCCTCTGGTTTCTAACATTGTCGCTCTGCATATATAATGGTCTGTTATTCTGATCTTGATATGAAAACAAAAGAGTACAATCAATGGAGTACCTGAAAACCGAACATGGCCCTTAACCAATCAAACAGATCTAAGTCATTTGTTTTCTGCCTATGCTTCTGAAATGCTCGCGGCCAATTGAGACCACGGATGTTCCATAGTGCAGCTACAGCAGCCTTTACCTATTTTTTTTCACAAGGATTAGAGACAAAAACATATAATCTCGATATTTAATAATGCAGAAGAAAATTAGAAAAAGAAAATTTACAGTTGAAGTTACCTCTTCAAGCTGCATTATGGACTGTGCAGCACCAGCAGAGTCAAGTGGAAGAATATTATAAGGTGCATAAATGTTTTGCTTTTCTTCAACATCTTTAGCAGCAGCAATGATCTATTTATCATAATAAACAAAATCAAAATGTGAAATCAAGACATAATAATTTTAAAATATGATTTGGTAATATTCTAACCTCTGGAGCAAATTCTTCGACTTTCTCAGTTTTTAAGACAGAACGAAGAACTTCAAAAAGTACTCCTGCAGTCTGATAAGCTTTTCCAAGCTGAGCTCTATCAGCCTGCTCACCTTTGTCTAGTGCTTTGATGTATTGGTCGTAGTAGTGCTGATAGAAGCTTTCGATTTCTCGTGCATCGGATTTTTTAACTCGTTTAGAAAGACTTGTGTGGTTATCCTGATCAAACAGCAAGATACTATTGTTTCAATAAATAATAATATTCGGCTATAAGATGATCAAAGATGAATTATTACCTAATCAGATTTAGTATTCCATCTACTTTGTTACAAAATAAATGTTTTATCTGAGAATCAAAACATCTATTAGGTATAATCTTGTTGGGGAATCATCCGGTAGCAACGTTTTATGTATGGTCACTCATAGAAAAATGTTCATTCATTTGTGTCTAAGAGTTCATTGTTTTTCCTGAACTCTCGGTTCATGAGCATTATGAACACAACCACGTTGTTATTTAAGGGATGGTTTTATCTATATAAGCTCATGTTAAGTTGGTAAATATTTGACATATACAATAGAATAATGGCGATTCAGAAAATGAAACCCTGTAAGGAATCAGAAAATACCCGATCTAAACGTTGGTAAAGGCCAGTTTTAAACTGTCGAACACCACGACCACTAGACGTTGGATCTAACCTGTGAGCTTTCTCAAATGCATAAAACCGGCCTGCATGAATTATAGCAAAATGCACAATCAGCTATAATGCAGATTGAAAATTCAGTGATTGGAATGGAAAATTGGTGACTTACAGAGGTATGCAACTCGAGGACGCTCATTATCAAACTCACTGGCAACTCGAAGGATCGGAACAATTGTGATGAGAGACGACGGAACCACCTCGTGATCGAAAACCTCTGCGGAGAAAGTCGTCGATAACGCTACATTACGCGACGAAATCCTCGACAGAATCGGATGAGATGGAGCTCCCGCGGTTGCCTCGCTCTCTTCTGCCGCCATTACTCTCTAATATAATTGCACCAAACCTGATAACAAAATCAAATCGCCAAACTAAAAGCTCGATTGATTTTTCGCATAAGAAAACATGCCAGAAGAGAATTCGTGAAACTAACCTCACTGATTAAGTGGTGGAATATTGGTTTTTGTTAAAATTTTGTTTTTGTTTTTTGGAATTTTTAAGGTGAGCTTCAGAGTGTTTTGTGAGTAAAAGTGGAGAGGGTGATTTGTGGGTTTTAAATAGAAGGCGGGTAATGTTTGAAGGAGTCGTTGTCGGAGAGAAAGAAAATTTGTGGAAGTCCGGAATTCGCTTCTTTCTTACTCCGATTCCTCTTCCTCTTCCTCTTCCCTTTCCTTCTCTCTTTCCATGTAATGCTCAACTGTTTTTTCCCTTTTTTAAGTACTGTATGTTTCAATATAATAATTACAAATATTAATTTATACCCCGTTATATTTAAATTATCTTTTGTAAAGTAGAATAGTCAAAGTAAATGGAAATTCCATAATATCTTTTCTAAGTTTACCAAATTCTTCAAAGAAATTAAAAACGATGGATCAAAATTCAAGTAACTGCACGGGTTTTATAAAATATAAGTTTAATTTAAATATAAAAATAGCTTCTATTAAAATATTTTACGAAATTTATTTACCTTATACAAATTTAGTATAACTTTTAAACATAATTGTCTAATTTAAATTATTATCTAAATAGATAAAGTAAAAAGATATCAATTCTTTAATATAATTTTTTTAAATTAGTATGATAAATATTTTTAATAAAGAGAGTGTCAATCAAACATTTTTTAAATATTTAAATATATTTCAGTTTAAAGTATTTAAAATTTATAAATTATAAGATAAATTTTCTATATAATTATTAAATAACAGTTTTAAAGGAAACTTGCGGTTTGTAGCAAGACAATACAGAGATTAGGAAATATCGTGTGATTTAAAATATAAAAAAGGCAATACAGAGATTATGGCTAAGACTTGCCACATGGCGATCTAAGAAATTAGAAACAAAATTTAGAAGGCTTGTTGAAAGAGGGAATGTCATGTGACAAAAAAGGAGGATTACTTTAATAGTTTAATACTTCATCCGTTAATAATTACTTGTCCCTGGAGCAATTTTAGGGAGAATTTATTAATCAAAATTTTAGACAAGTATACACTTCATAGTTTAAGTAATGGCATAGAGAATAAAAGAAAGAATCAATAATAATAGGGTAAATTTGAAAAAAAAGGTGTAAAATTATGTTAAAAGACAAGTGATTTTTAACAAATGATTTGGACTATAGGGACAAGTAATTTTTAACGGAGAAAGTAGGAGATACTTAGTTAGTACAGAGTATTACATTGATGGATCAAAATTCTGTGTGATGTCTCACTAAAACTAAAAGACCTCCCATCATTACGGACAAAATTAGAAAGCAAATAAGCTTGTTAGCTAAAACTAAATGACCTCCAGGAACTATCTCAAAAGTCCATTCCAAAATTCATCACTTCTCAGCGATTGCGCGCCAAGAAGATATAAGACGCGTTTTATATTTCCTACAGACGTGCTCATCACGTGCTTACTACTTTAAAGGTCTTGCTAGTACCATTTGTCCAATCTTAACGAAATTTGTCTCTTCATTTGACATAAACCAACCCAAACAAGGAACACTGCGCGGAAGATTATCCTATTACAAAATCAAAACAGAGTTAATTACTACTGTAATTACTTCACAATTCAGATAAATACTTAAGAAAGTCTGTAACTCTACCTTATTCATATCAATTGTCCGAAGAGTTTCCCCTCTGCTGAAAATAATTGCATGGTTTTGAGCTTCAAGCGATCCTTCTCCTATCTTCACAGGATCAGGCAATCTTATACGATAGATTTCCTATAAACAAAACATAATCCATTAACCTATTTATAGACACAAACAAATATTGCATCAAGTTATATAAGATTCTTCTTACCTGCTCAATATTATCAACAGCTTTCACCAGAACAGAAAAATATGCTGTCTGAGACTTTTCACCATCTCTTTCCTCAACCTCGTCAATATAAGCCACACGCAACCCTGGATTTCTGTACATGATGTAAACCAATTTTATGAACAGATACCAGAAAAAGCTTGGAAATAAATATTTATGTGCCACAATCAAAACATACTTGACCATCAAGTCGAAAATGTCTGTTGCACGACTATCACCATGTCGCTTTTGATTTCCATAGTTCTGATATGTAGCAATAAAGGTGGATTTCATGTCCGCCGCGGCTTCTAGCATCGAATGCAGAGATCTTTCCTCAGTCTCTGTTGTATCAGCAACTTTTTTATACCCTCTTAGGATTTCTGCAGCAACATATTTTCCATTTACGCGACATTTTTGGTCAACTGGATCGTCCTATCAAAATTTCTTTAGACAATGGATTTAACATTTTGAAGAGCTTGTCTATCTTAAACACAAGTTTGCTTTTCAGAGGCAACAGAGCAATATCAAGAAACGCCTTTAGTTTGCAAAATGATTGCTACAGAGGCAACAGAGCAAATATAACATTACCACATTCATTTGCAATATCAAGAAACGCCTTTATTTTTGTAGCCCTCCGATTGTACATCATTCCTCTAGCTGCAAGACAATGATGATAATTTATAAGAATATATGGATAGGAATTTGCAGTTCATAAACAAAACTATATAAAATACCTGTCCTGCATAAAGTCTGTCTCCTCAGTGAAATCCAGTAGCGAAGTTGTATAGTATTTTCTTCACTTCCCCACACATCACTCTCTTTTTTGCAGTCGATTCTCTCCATGAAGTTATTCCACTCATCTAACAAATGCATAGACTTTAATTGTATCAGTTTACACAGCTTATACTCATCCAGATGTCATCTTCAGCGTTGTATGCTATCAAGAAAAATTTAGTGCACAAAACCTGGATAGTTTTTTTGCAAGTAGGAATCTTCATTCTCCATCTGAAGGTTATTTCTAGAATAAACAGTCTCCTCGTTGTAGTAGGGGGCATTACACTGCAAATATCAAGAACAAACAATTTATTTCCATGAAGTTATTTAAATCTTGGTGTCAAATTTAACAGTGATGATTATTTAAGGCTAAGAAGTATATAACTAAGCACTCTCGAAACATATCAAAAAAAATGAACCGGAGATTCTTGTTTGTCCATCCACGCGCATTCTTCCTTTCGATTTTTTGTTTCTAGTATTTTTTTTCTTTCATTTTGAGATATAGGTCCATCTTATGACAGACAGACTAAACACAAAGATGATAAAATGTAGATAGTATATAAATTAAATAAGAGCGTTTTGGTATTTTTCAGTTTAGCTCTGACATTGATTTATGAGACCAACTCAGCTATCTGGCACCGGCTTTGAAGATTTTAATTCCTATTCCTCATGTTGTTCCAGTGCTTGCTAAGGTGCTGTTCTGTTTTTCTTATATTTGCCTCGGTCCCTTTTCTTTTTCAGTCCTAGGTCTCTCGAAAATAAAATATGACTATGGATTTACAATCTAAAATTTCATTTCGCCGAAGAGTTCAAAATAAGTTTGAGGTGACATTCTGAGGTAGAAAAATAACAATTCAGAATTGCTGAGGTATAAAATATTTAGAGGGACTTGCATCAGGGCATGGAAAAGGGTCAAACCTGAATGAAAGCATTTTATAGAAATGGGGAGCCTGTGGCATTTCCATGAACAGCGAGTTTGTGAAGAATGCAATCCTTCTTTGGGCCTCAACATTTTTTAAGACTTCAACAGCAGACTCTTGTATGGTTAAAAGTATATAAAGACGACTTATCTGAACAAACAAAACATTAGATCAGTAAAATAAATCAATATTATATATGCAGATGATGGTATGATTGATTTTTTCTCTACCTGTTCTTTCCACTTTGCTGAGATCACTGGAGGGAAGATTATATTAGAAAATAGTTGTTTCCCAGGAACTTTGGTGCTACCGCTTTGATCTGCAACTTCACTGAAAAAGTACAAATAGTTAATTAGGAAAATGTCCACGAATCAACAATCTTTCAGGGGGGGTCACAAACTACACTAACCGATTCTCATTCACCATCATATCACTAGTAATTACTTCAAGCATGCCTTGAAGTATTAAAGCTACAGCACCTTGCTTCTCAGGATCACCATTTATCTTCAAAATAAAAGAAAGTGAGAAATTGAAACAGTCAACAACTAAAAATACAATTCATTTATACCTTTATACACATTACACAAATGACAATCACTCACCAACAAGTCCATAAGTGTTATAAATGTTTTGTACAGGTTTGGCAATTCACTTATTCTGAAAGCTGCAAGATCAGTGTTCTTGGATATGCTACTCTCAATATTTTTGAATATGGAAGAAATTATCCTGTAAATCGTTTGAGTACCAAGGTCCTTTTCATGTAAATTCTACAGTGCAGGATTAACATAATAATATAAATAACAATTCAGGAAGTACTCACAGATCATCAGGCATATTAAATTTCAGATAAAAGGGAGAAAAAGAGAAACTGAAAGGCAATCTATTAAATTTCAGATCATCAGCATAGATCCATCCATTAAAGCAATAATTATTAGCAAACTATGGTACTTTTTCTATTCTCATGAAAGGCAAAACTAAAGAGAAAATAGAGATATGTAGAATGTAGCTCGTGGTTCCTCAACACTGCTATCTAAATGAAGCTTCTGGACAGTTGCTAGGTTCGTATTTTTAGAATGCTCTAAACTATTCAAACATAAACATAATCCATTTCAGCTTCCTGAATAGATTTGCATCCATTATGAACAGCTTAAACACTTCCAAAGATCCTTTCAGTTCTAAATTGTAATGGAATTGGGGAAGTAAGATAAGTATTCAAAAATATGTTTTGTACAGCATTCAATCAGAGGTTCACAAAACATTCTAATTTCGAAGAGCACAAAATCCCACATACCTTTTTTCAGTTTCTTCAACAACCAGGATGTTTAAGATATACTTGAACGTTTCATAACATTCAATCACAACACTTATCATGCTTGTGCATATACATCTACAAAGATCAGTGTCCTTTTGAAACTGAACAACCATATCCATTGCTTTTGAGATCTGCCTATGAGGGTAAGAGGTCAATCATAAATCACATGATAGCACAACTTATCAGCAATGTCCTATGAAGTAATTTTTCTCACCTTGCCTCCAAGTAAGAAAGGTGGCCATTGAATTACTGTCAAACGAAGTTCAGAAGGATGTGGAAATAGTAAAAGATACATCTCCCTGTAGCAAATAAAATGACAATTAATTAAAATGCTTAAATCAAACAATAGCAAGAAACAAATGATTTAAATCAGTACTGATGAGGGGACTTTCCAATAACTGATGAGATCCTCCTCCCGGAAGCTAGTTATAATTTCATTCCACCATACGAAAAATTTAGCCGCTTCACTTCTCCAGCTTTTATATGCCTATCACAGTAAATTTTATACATATAACGTGATCAATCATATTTGATGTTCAAACTTATTTTCAAGCATAATTTGGGAAAACAGACAACCTCAGTAAAGCTCTTTGACAAAGAAAACCCCTGGTTTCCAGATGTATTGGAGGGAACCTGATAGGTATCTAATGCACCCGGCAAAAACTGATATCTTGACTTCAGCATATCAAAAGCCTGAATCTATATTCAAAGATAACAGAACATCAGTATATGATGCATTGGATGAAATATAAACTTTTGTGCAATCTATTGTATGATGCATAACGTTATGTATGTTTTATCATATGCATTTTTAATACCACTTTGTCCGTTTACAGCTAATAGTTTAATTCCTTTGTATGCATAAATAGTGAACATATACATTGCTAATAACTGCAGGCTGCAGCATAACATTGTTTTATCTAGAATGATCACTTTTTCAAGGTTATGGGTTGTGCTGAAGAAATCCCCATCGTCTCGCATAGGCCAACCTAATGTCAAGCAGTCAGGTGACCTACATGATAAAGAGATACGTAAAATGTAGTGAAAATGATATGTTAACATTGCAATATAATAATTGTACATTCATCATAATAATTCTCACCTACCAGAAATATTCATTTAGATCATCATAATTGCACTGTGCTGAGTCAGATGCTTTCCCTTTTATTCTATTTTTGGCTTCCTGATATATTATACATACAATTATACTGAATTTTAGTCAGAGTTAAACAATACTTCAAAGCTTTGGTATGTCAGTACTTTGGATTTACCTGTTCAAGGACATGATAAATGGGTGTGACTACCTTCCTTAAGAAGGACTCATCATCTCCAACATAAGAAGGCTCTATGTTTTCCGCACTAAAAATGCTGACATTTCCACCCAGCAAGCTATCAAGTTCAGATGCCATCTATAAAACTGTCCAATTAGCACAAACTTATCTAATTATAAATCAAATGACTACAAAATGATGAATGACAAATTCTCACATTATGAAAAATATAGCATAGGCATCCGGGCATGAAACGGATATTGGATGCTTCTCCCCAGATGAGGAGATATAAACCCAGGTAAAGGATCTTCCTCTGCTGAACATTTTGTTTTCCTAGAGGGAGCCTAAGGGAGTAAAGAGAAGGGTAGTACGTGGAAAAAAAACTAAATGAGGGGAAAAACTTGTAAGAAATATAAAAAAATTATCGAACAACACACGTGAACTGCAACATCTCACCTTAGGCTGTGCTTTTTACCCAAATATTTGCACCATGTTTCGTAGTTATTAAAAATCTTATTCATAATAGCATCAACTGCACGAATATCAAGCTGCAACAAACATACTTATCAAGAAGTGACAATTAAGAGATTCAGAAAAATACGAGATACATATATTGTGGATGCATACCTCGTTCAAAGGTTCAGGCTTTGGCTGCAGCCTTACGTGAACATTAGCAAGTAGCATTATCAGGTTTTCCCTCTGGTTCCTAGCATTGTCTCTCTGCATACGAGATACATGTATTATTATGCTGTTTTGTTGTATTTATAATTGGCATAATAATTTTCTAATCTGGAAATGAAAACAGACAAAAGATAACATTGACATACCTGAAAACCGAACGTGGCCCTCAACCAATCAAAGAGATCCAACTCATTTGTCTTCTGCCTATGCTGTAGAAATGCTGGTGGCCAAGTTAAACCATGAGTGTTCGAAAGAGCAGCTACAGCAGCTTTAACCTAGTGCAAGAAAAAGAAAAAGCATATAAGCTCCAACTAAGACAACACCCATATTCAATTAATAATGAGCAAATTGAGAATCCAATTAACTTGAAATTTTAAAGCACCTCTACAAGCTGCATAATAGAAGCTCCAGCAGAGTCCAGTGGAAGAATGTTATAAGGAGCACAAACAATCTGCTCTTCCTGAACATCTTCAGCAGCAGCTATGATCTATTCCCCGTAAACAAAACTAACAGCATAAGTAACACTAACTATGAACAAAGAACTGCATGACTTAAATAGCATACTACTTGTGCTTCAGTGATCAAGGAAAATGTAAAATCAAAACACAATGATCTCGTACTAGCCCCAGGAGCCATTACCTCCACTTTCTTAGTTTTTAAGACAGCACTAAGAACTTCAAAAAGTACTACTGTAGTCTGAAAAGCTTTTCCAAGCTGATCGCCATCAGCCTGCTCGCCTTTGTCTAGTTCTTTAAGAAACTGATCATAGCAGTGCTGGTAGAAGCTATCGATTTCTTGGGCGTCGGTTTTTTTAACCCATTCAGCAAGATTTTTGTGGTAGTCCTGTTCCATCCAAATACATGAAGTACTTCGTTTTTGTAACACGTGAGGTTGGATCCCATTCAGCATTACTTTGCAGAATATGTTTCATAAACTATGAACTGAACTGTGGAAATCAAGTGAGGTATCAGAAATACCTGCTCTAATCGTTGGTAAAGCCGTCTCTTAAACTGTAGAACTCCATAACCACTAGAGGTTGGATCTAAACTGTCAGCCTTCTTATATGCGTAATATCGACCTGCATGATATCAAGATAAGAAATCAACAGGTATACACTTGCCACGATTTGAGGACAAAAGTTACATTTTCAAGAAACCTGTACAAAAATTCGCAAGAGATTTCACCACTTACAGAGGTAAGCAACGCGGGGGCGCTCGTCCTCGATCTCACTAGCAACACGGAGGACGAAAACGCAAAATTAGGAGACGCGCAAAAATCCGGCGAACGAAGAGAAAGGAGACGCGGAGATTCTTGATAACTAACCTCAGAATCGGCGACGAGAAAGTGAGTGCGGCGGCCGGAAAAGCAAACGAAATTCGGAGAGAGTAGTAGACTGTTACGAGAGCGATGGAGGACAAGAGGTTTGTAACAGAAAGTTGAGAGGATGATTTGTCTGTTACAGACTTACAGTTACACCGACTCCTTTTAGTTGATGATGATGCCGGGAACCTCGTTTAAACAATTACCGGAGTATATAGTTTTTATCCTTCTGTCCCATATTATATACAGTTCCCAAATATAGTTTTTTTCATTTATATCTTTCGTTTTATACTTATTCTTAAGAGACGAAAGTAATATTGAATAAAAAAAATTAATATAAAATAATGTAGTTTTGACGGAATTGAAACAAACTATAAAACTCGAAAGTAATAGATGTATGATATGTGGTTAAATCTTTGTAAAACTAGGTAAATAACAGTTACAAGGTCTACTGGAAATTCTTATTATATAAAAATTCATAATTTCAGTGTCGATTTTGTTTTTAAATGAGAGAAGTGATGGGATGTCGAAGAGTTGAAAAGAGTCAAAAGTCATCATCAGTCTTATTATTGCTCACCAAAGTTATTTTACATGACTTAAAACATGTTTAACCACGTCTCATAGTTTAAGTCCGATAGGTGAATTTTGGATGATTTATTTGCTATGAGACTTTTTAAAAGCGTTTATTGGAAGTCTCATACGGAGTCCTATATACGGAGTATAAAAAACAAATTACTATTATATTATCCTTTTTTTAATATTAAACTAAACATACATATATTTTCATATTAAAAAAATTCTAATTATAGTATCTCTTATTATTCATTAAGTTGGAAATAATAATTTATTTATAAAATATATACCGAAATTATATTAGTATTTATGTAGTTTAAAAACACACACAAATAATAATGATGATTTATTTTCACTTAATGATATCCAAAATACAAAAAAAGTTATTAAAATCTATAAAGAATATTAAAATGAATGTCTATATATTAATGAGACTGGGGATGATGCACACAAACGTTATAACTCATGCACGCACGAGTTATAACTAATGCACACACTGTGTGCATGCAGTGGCGGAGCCAGAAATTTTTTGAAGGAGGGGCTCAACTTTGTATACTATTAGCGACTTAGTGCGACAATTTCATTTATTATATAGTTGATTGATTATTTATTATGTATATTTTAAAATTATAGTAAAATAAAAACAGTACAATCTAACAAATAATATAAAATGATATAGTTCTCTCTATATTTTTTTTATTGAATTTTTTAATTTTTGTTTCCGAGCCTTTTAATTTTTTGAACACTAATATTTAGCTACCTTACCAAAAATAAGAGCAAAATTTGCCAAAAACAAATGTGCTAGGCCCATGAGCAGAAGTTGTTTTTGTTGGGCTTATCCATGAGGACCATGACATATAAACGAAAAAAGAAGCCTTAAAAAATGCTTAAGGGAAGGTTCGAACCTGTGTAGACGGGAAATAAAGTGCTTACCAACTTCAAGTGAACCCTTCTTCTTCCCTGTCAATATCAGTAGCCGACCCTAGCAATTAGGAGGTGCTCCAATGGTGAATTTTCGAAAACAAAGCTAATCCCGATAAATCTTGACGCCGGAGCGGGTGCTTGAGCACCCTCAAGCACCCCTCTGGCTCCGCCACTGTGTGCATGTGTAATAGATTGTATGCATCACAAAATACTGTGTGCATGAGTTATAAGTTATAACGTGTGTGCATTATTAATAGAGTTTGTGTTCATCATCCTTAGTCTTTATCTAAAGATTCATTCTTACGAGATCTTTTCCCCATAAACATGCCCTTAGTTCTTATTATTGCTCAGAAGTTATGTTACATGCTTTGTAGGTGGAAGAAATTCACGTTTCTACTACTTACTCCCTCCGTCCCATATTGTTTTTCCCATTTTGAATAGTATACACTATTCACGGTTGAAGAGAATTTTTTCGTTGTCTATTATATAAGAAAATATATAGTCATGTAGGGTCTTGTTTGATTCGTATTAATGCGTACTTTAATAATATCAAATTTTAATTATTTATATTAACATAAAACTAGAGATATTAAGGATACAAAACAAACCTCGACAAATGTGTCATGAAAAAATGAGAAGAACATTATGAGACGGAGAGAGTACTTTAGATTATTGTTTTTTTACACGGTTCTTATATACAGCCCGGTGCTTTATTCAAACAACGCCGGGTCACTCGCGTTCTGCGAGGACACGTACCCTCGCGTAACGCGAGCTTAGCAAAAAATTAGGTTAATTGCATGCATGCTAATCTCCACTACTAGAAAAGGCGTCATTTTCCGACGCTTTAGGTCGAGAGAATTTAGCCCCGCGTCTCAATTTTTGACATTTTTCCTCGACGCTTTTTAGTGTCGCTCCTGTTGACGCTTAAATATGTCGATATGGATAAAAAAGCGTCGGTACGTATCAGATGTTATTAATTTTAAAAAGAAACTATTAATTATAATGGCTGAAACCCTTTCATCTCCTTTCCCTCTTCCTCGCTATGTCCATCTCCTCTCCCTCTGTCCCTCCTCTCCAGCGACGACGAAGCTCTTCCTCCTCTCCCAAAACAAGTTAGTTATCTCGCTCTGTCCCAAACTCCATCGCCGCGAACGATACAAGTAATCTCTCACGCAACTTTCCTAGTACTCCTTCTATACCTCCGAATTCAATAACTCTCCCTCCATGTCAATTTCTGCACCTTCAATTTTTCAACGTGTTTTGCCCTAACCTCCATTGCAATTTGCAATTCATTCGTTGCAGGAAACGCTCGAAAGGCAGAGCTGCGTCACCGGATCTTTCCTCTCTTCCATCTCTGCTGCTTCATCGAATTCATCTCCGGTATCGTCTCTGCCAGTGTTGCCCAACCGGACTTCGCAAAGGTACTGTTTTCCTGAATTGCTGTCTCTTAAGAGATTCTTAGTGTTACGGGACTAGTTTGCAGCTGTTGTAAACTGCTGTTGTTACAGAATTTACTACCTACATACATGATGATAAATTGTTGAATTGTTGTTTGCTACATCACTGAATTGTTGAATTGTTTTTTGGTATTTGATGATTCTAGTACTTAGTTGAAAATAAGATTTAGATATTCATTATTACTGGATTGCTGTTTGGTATATGATGAGTTTAAGAGATTCATTATTACTGAATCGTTGTTTGAAAATAAGGTATAGAATTTCATTATTACTGAATTGCTGTCTCTTAAGAGATTCTAAGTTACTGCATTCATTGGTCACTTCTTACTTCTTCAATGGTGCACTTGTTTCCTGGATGAGTCAAGTTCTGTGTCGTCAAACCTCTGCTCTAATAACATCAAGGGCAAGGGAATGATCCAGGTGTGAATGTGATGCTTAATCGTCAATTATTAATTTCAGTTTCAACTGAACAATAAATACTGATGGTTGCATAATGTCCAAAATAAATTATGCTTTCTCCTCTATTGCTTTTTTTTTTGAATGTTCTAGCAGCAAATCTCTTATTGTTTGCATTATGGCCTTCCATGCTGCTTCTTTTTTTGAATTGCTGTCTTGGTCTTGGTCTTGGTCTCTTAAGAGATTCTTTCGTTATGAAGGTTTGCAAGTTTTTTTGAAATTACACTTTAGGTGCAAGTTTTCTATACAGTTTTTTTAAATTACACTTTAGGTGCAAGTTTTCTATACAGTTTTTTTTAAATTACACTTTAGGTGCAAGTTTACCGAAAATACCAACTAGTGGGAGCTAATAGTCAATAGATTACTACTGTTGCTATGTATTTGAATATCATGGCATGTTTGGATCATTGGCTTGAATTTGGCTTCTTTCCTATGAATGACCCTAATGATCTTTCCATGTAAATAAGTAGGCTTAAGATAATTTTTTCAGGAGTTTAAAGGCTGAAGTTCTATTTTTTCCTTTTGAGTTTTTAGTTGAAGTGTAGCATGATATAATAAGCCTAGCCTTGATCATATGTAGGTATGGATACAAGTTGGATTGAACTACCAAATACTCACGAAGCCTAGACTTGAAATTAGTGGCATATCTGATTGTTTTATGCCCACAATGCTCACTTTTTCAGTTCACCTTTTTTAGGTATATATTGATCAGGAAATTCCAGTCTTGCTGGAAACGAGGTTGAGTGAAATGTATGATCATATGAATTTCTGATCCATTGACTGGTGCCAATACTGGAATTGGATCCAATTAACATATATGTGTTGTCATTGTTTTTTATGGCTTCTGAGATATGAATATGATCTTTGTTTGAATTTTGATGATATGCATCTGAATTGTGATTGTGGTTGTTGTCTATAATTTTTTCAGTCTCAATGATTTATTGTCTAGGTTGTTATGTACAGGGTGGAATTCTGATTTGTTAAGACAAGAGCTATTGAGGATCACCTTACATAGGACCACGGGTTGTACTTATTGCAAAATTGGTAGAAGATAAAGATTGTTCTGTTTTGCTACTGTGTCACTAGAATGTTTTTGATGCTCTATCTAAGTCTTTGCAAACTACTTCTATTGCCGAATATTTATATTGTTCTCAATCAATGTAAACTGGGGTGTGAAACAAAAATGTATCAATAAATCCTTGCAATTTGTTCATGAGTTTTCTCAGCTTTACTTGTTTGGATTACTGTTCATAATGTGCTGCTTCGTTTCTAGAGCCAAGTGGATTAATAAAGGGAATAAGATTAATTCTGCATGGTCTATCAGTTTTACATTTTTACATAATGTGTTGCTTCATTTATGGCTGTCTTGGATCACTAGATCCTCTTCTTTGTAGTGCTACTAATATGAATTGCCATGAACTTGGCGTTAAATAACACACAGTTCAAGTTTAACCACAAGTTTCACAGGATAAAAAGGAATCGGCTTCAAACCTCAACTGAGCCCTCCTCTGCTGGCTTGGCTCTGCAGGAGTGGTAGGTCACGTCCCTTGTTTCCTTCATTTTTTACCTGTCAATGAATAAAGTTCTGGTGGGGGCAGAAAAATTCAATCTCTTATAAGAAAGTTCTGGTGGGGGCAGAAAAAGAATGAAAGATAAATACAATGAGTAGATGGAACAGGTTATGCAGACAACACAAAATAAAAGGGATGTGATTAAGAGAATTGGACTTTTCACTTGGAAACTATTGGGCAAACAAGGATGGAAAGATCCCTGGATTGTTGGGGATTGAACTATTATTAGTACATGCCCTGATGAAAAATTTAGGCTATTAAAAAATCAACTGGTTGATGATTTCTCTATTCTATTAGAGGCCGAAAAAATTAAAGGTCGGACCAAGAAGACACCTACCGAGCAGATCTTGCAGAGTTTCCAGGACCAAGTAAGAAAGCTGACCATGGTCTATCAGTTTTACTTGTTTGGATTACCGTTCATAATGCTCTATCAGTTTTATTCTTTTGAAATTGCAGCTGAGTGAATGCATGTATGTGAAAAAATATAGGAGAAATTAAGATTAATTCTGCATGTATAACATGAAAATGGACCGAGCTAGCTTCAAACAGCAGCTGACTGGCCCTAGCAAATGAGGGTGTAGAATATTATTTGTGAGGATGAGAGTCAAAAACTGAGAAAGGAATTGTGAGTGTAATACTGCAGATTATTGTTGGGAGTTGGGAACTGTGTGCTACCGAGCTGCTCATGCATATTCCTTTAACCTTTCTCTTTCTACTTTTTCTTTCTCTTTTCTTTCTTTTTGTCTCACATTCTTTGCTCATGCATTTTCTTTCTTTTTGTCTTACATTCCTTTCTCTTTCTACAGAGTTGATCAAAGTAATCAAGTATTGCTTCACACACTTCAAGCATTCCGTAGCGGAAAGATCTCTGATGAGGTTTTTAATACTCTTCAAGCAGCATTATCTAGGCCTAATTCTCAGGTATGTATTTATTTTCATTTACTAAGACTCTATTGCTTGATTATCTTTCTTAGCAATTCTGTTATGAAGAACTACATGTAGCATTTTGGGATAAACTTGGCCTAAAAATAAATAAGGGCTACGACCATTTCATTACTGTCAAAGATAAACATGGGCATCTTTACTGTCAGTATTTGATCTTCAGTTAGAATGCATATTACTTTTGTTTGAGGTGGGAGTGGAGGAATCAAAACAGAATTAGATCATATAATCATATGTTTGTTTATTACCTTCTGTATCATGTTATTTTGCCCTAAAGTTTAGTTACTGATGAACCAGGTTCTGTGAGCATAATACATGTGACATTAGGAATTTTTGCCAGGATTTAGAAAGTATTTTCTTGGAGCAAGAAATTCAAAGATAAACTTATAAATTTATAAATTAAGATGAAGTCAATACTAGGATAAAATTTTCTAGTGCCTACATACTAGGATAAACTTATAAATTAAGATGAAGCAAGAAATTCAAAGATAAGAATACAATTTTGGGACGTGAAGTCAATAACAATGTCTTTTTGTCAGCAGACGAGAAGAAACGAAGCAGTTGAACTGTTTTTCCTTTCCTCATTATTGACAAATAATTAGAAAACAGGTTAACAAAAATATATGATCATAAGATATGTAGGAAGACTGTACAGATTTGTTTGACAATGGCATATGCTTAAAGTCCAATCACTATATAGTGACAGGAATTCATGAGGCACGTAGTAGTATAAATCAAGTATTTCAGCATAATACACGTGACATTAGGAATTTGTGCCAGGATTTAGAAAGTATTTTCTTGGAGAATTTCTGAATTTTGACTCTATTTCTGAATTTGTGCAGGTCGCTTCAGCAGCAAGTGGTAATAGTACTCGCATGGATTAGATGATCTCTTCAAGTAAATCATGAATCTGAATGTTTCGATTCTATCAGTTTAGAACATTAACTGAATGCAAGTTCGAATATTAGCACTTCTTAGACTATTTCGCCTTTGAATACGCTATGGTTTGATCAAGTGTTGAATTGAACAGTAATTAGTTACTTGTTAGAATTATTTAGCCTTTGAATAGGCTATTGTTTTGGAATTTTTGTGTTAGCGATGATATTGGTTAATATATGACTATTTTTTTATTCAAGAGCTTGATGTATTGTATATATCTAGATTTTTGGTGAAATACAGGTGATTTTTGGTGAAATACATGGATATGCAGGTCGTTTTTAAATACAAGATCAACAGCCGATGCTTTATTATAAAAGCGTCGACGTTGTTAAATTTCCCGACACTTTTTTGCGTCGACGACTCAACGGAGGATGAACTGTTTCACTAAAGCGTCGAAACGATATCTCGACAATGTAAAGCGTCGGCGTTTTAAAGAGGTCTCGACGCTTTAAAATGTCGAAAAAGCGCCAACAAAAAATAACACAAAAGCGTCGATAACAATTTAGCGACAATAAAAAGCGCCGACCCTGTTGTCGGAAAAAAGCGTCGAGAAAAAAGCGTCGAGGTTGCAATTACTGACGCTGAAAATCTCGACGCTTTTTCGAAGCGTCAGAATTACTATTCTCGACGCTTTTAAGCGTCGAGAAACGTTCAAAAAAGCGTCGGTAACCGACGGGTTTTCTAGTAGTGCCCGCGTAACGCGAGTGTACGTGTCCTCGCAGAACGCGAGATTAGCATGTCAGATGGACGTTGTTGTGCGCCATTACTACATGTCTTGTCCCCACCTAACTGTAATAACTACCCCCTTATTTTAAGTAATCCGTAACACCTATTAACCCTACCCTAACACATTTTTTATCATCTTTCACCTCTTTCACCCTCCATTAAAACCCATTTTCAAAACCTTCAAACTTCAAAACACTCTAAAAACACCTAAAATAATGGAAGATGAAGAGGAATTCAACAAAGGAGAGAATGGAGATGATGGTTCATCAAGTTACCATGCAAATGAGGTAATGTTCTTACTTAATTTTTGAATTTTAATTTGTTTTGCACCATTAAGAGCTAAAATGAACTTATTATGTTGTATTTCATGTTAAATCTAGTAGTAGTAAGTGTTGAAGAGATGACTTTTGCATATAATGTCAAAAACTTAGATGTGTTCATGTTTTTAGGGTTTTAAGGGTTTTTAATGTAGGAACTCATGTTATGTTAAATTATCCCGTTCAATGACTAGTTTCAGGAAATAGCAACTTCCCGCGTTCTGCGAGAAGAAGCCACTCGCGTCACGCGAGATGTGCCCCCTCGCAGAACGTGAGAAGTTGCACATTACAGAGTATTAACAGAAGCATTGTGTATAGGTGAATTTTTCTTTGTTCACTGGATTGAATGCAATCCAGTTGAATGACTACATATACCCCTCCCGGAATACAAGGCCATGTTCGCCACCGTCATTTGATTTAGGGATTGACCACTTTGGATATTATCATCAACCATCTTTATATGAACAACATGTGTCATCTACATATGAATTGCCTGTGCCATCTACTTATGAGTTGTCCGTGCCATCTACTTATGAGTTGCCCGTGCCATCTACTTATGAATTGCCATGTACATATGAGGTGCCATCAAGCTATGATGCGTTTGATTCACAATTTGCTAACCCACCAACAAACGTAGGAGAGGAGATGTGTTTTCTTCCCTCTTTACGCACTGCACCAAAGTTTGATAGTCCCGTATGTGAGGAAGAGGTTGTTTCTAGGGATTATTCGGAATATTTCACTACGGAGCAAGTGTTTGCCTCTAAGGAGATTGGTCATTTGTGGGCTTTGAATGTTGCAAAGCAACACAAGTTTATGATCTCTATTGGAAGGAGTGTACCATCTAAACCGGGGCAAAGTGGTAAGGTTCAAATCATTTGTGAGAAAGGGGGAAGCCATAGGCCTAAAGGTGTCGGTGTTAGATCAAACACAAAGAGCAAGAAAACGGGGTGTAAATTTCAGTTGAAGCTCATGGAGAACCGGGTTGAAGAGAATTAGAGATTAGTGGTTGTTTGTGGTTTGCACAACCATCCTATTGGAGATAGTTTGGTCGGGAATGCATTTGTCGGGAGGCCAACCCCGGATCAAAAGAAAAAGGTTCGTGAGATGGTACTTTCACATTGTTCTCCAAATCAGATTTACACTGAGATAAACAAGGATCCCGGAAGTTGCACAAAGAAGAACCAAGTGTACAATTTGGTAAGACATATAAGGGAAGAGGAAATGGAAGGTAGAACCGTGGTTCAAGAATTCTTTCACCAATGCAAAGAGAGCAACTACTTCATGGAGTATAGGCCAAGTGCAACGAATCCTTCGATAATAGGCGACTTGTTCTTTGCTAGCCCCGAATCAATGAAACTCTTAAAGGCGTTTCCATATGTCCTTTTGATGGACTCGACTTATAGCACGAACAGGTAAGTATTTATCATTCTGTTTTTATGTTGTATTTATCTTACTGTATTTTGGTTTATGGTACAATGTTCCCTTCCTGGAGATAGTCGGTTTGACTTCTACATGGAAGAATTTTGTTGTGTGCGGGGTATGGTTAGAGGCTGAGAGCGAGGATAGTTATTTCTGGGCGTTGCAGCAGCTGCAGACGATGTATTTGAGAATAGGAGCATCGCCTACTTGCTTCGTCATTGTACACCCGGCCAATCACCTATACGCAAGTAAACATTCATTCTATGTTAATATTAGAGACAAACAAAGACTAGAAACGCAAGATAAACCAAAACAATTAATATTACCTGTCTCTCAGTAATCATCCCAGGGATTGCAGGACGGATATACCTATGGGTCCTCTTGATGTACCAATCCATGTAATCATGGGAGCATTCATGTGGTGCATAGGCAACTGGCCCCATATCATCGAGAGACAAAGAGTGAACATCTCTTGACTCCCAAAGCCATTGGTTGGCGTCATAAAAAACACTATAACACCTAATGTTTTTCAACCTATGAGCTTTGAGCGGTTCGATGACTGGCCTAGGAATACGCTGCACTCTCCCAAATTGTCTCGGACACCTATCAGGCATGTGTGGTTCGGTGATGTCACAGCAGGATAGCACCCCGTGAAATAGAGCGGGAGCAAGCTCAGGATCGGTGAAGTCTTGTGCTCCATACGGGTTCCAACATACCTAAAAAAATGACAGAAAAATGCCTGGTCAAGTCTGTAAAACAGCAGAAAATGCAGAAACTAGGACAAAATGCAGAAACTAGGACAAAATGCAGAAACTTGTATTTTCTCGCGTTCTGCGAGTGTGTGCATCCTCGCGTTCTGCGAGGAGCCACAAACTCGCGTTCTGCGAGAAAATGTTGCATAATCAAACAAATGACTGCTGCGTACTCAAAAATGCAGAAAGCCCAGAAAATGCAGAAACTTACCATCTCCGACATAAGAATATCGAGCGCTCCCCTATAGTCCCTTCCGACTTGCCCCTTCTTCAGCTTTACATTCTTAGGCATCCACCGGTATGCCCATGGTTGCTCCGCTCTCCACCGAGGACGTTCAGTAGGTCGAAAGTGTGGGAAGTAGTTGTAGATTCATGCCTAAGAAATACAAAGTACGTTAAATATGAAAATATATATAAGTATGTAAATTAAACGCTTAGAAAGTATAATACCTGCAACAAGGTGTAACAGAAAGACATCTGGGCACAACCCTGTCGTGTGCATATCCCCAGCTGCCTATACAGATGGGCCAAAGCAGCTGAACCCCACGATATGCCCGTAGCATGGGCATAGGTTTCCAAAAAAGGCCCATATCTAAGCCAAATCAAGTTCTGTGACTTGTCCGGAAATAAGAGCGAGGAAGCAGTATACAACACCCAACCTAAACCCTTTCGCTCTGGACCTAGGTTTTCACAATGCCTTTTAAACCATTCAGCTTTCACCCTCCCAGAATCTAAAGTATGAGGATCTATTCCAAAAATTTCCGCCCCCTTCCTACCATAGTATTTTAGAATCTCATCATGACTAAACTTGGCACCCAGTTTCTTACATGTCGTCATTGCTTTCCCTTGTATAGGTAGGCCTAAAATCATATGTACATCAAGAAGGCCAATAGTGATCTCACCACAAGGGAGGTGGAATGAATTTGTCTTCGGTTGCCATCGTTCGATGAACGCTTCAATCAACGGAAAGTCGATTTCTTCGTACATCATGTCAGGTAGATCTGACAGTCCAACTGCACCGGGAATCTCTGACCAGTCATTGTTGTCCAATGGCCAATCACTGCTTTGCTTTGTCCGTTGTTGTGCCTTCATCGGACCTTTCAACTGCAGAAAAATACAAAAATTACACACTGCAAACCAAATTTTCAAAAAATTCAGTTTTTGCAGATTTATCAGGAAATGCATAATATGTGCATTTCCTCGCGTTCTGCGAGTGTGCCACTTCTCGCGTTCTGCGAGAAGATGCATATATCTTGCATTTTCTGATAATTCTGCAGAATATGTGCAATGTATTGAAAATGCAGAAAATAAATAAATAATTAAATTACCTCCCCTTTCTGGATGTGGAACGCAACATGTGCTTCAAATCCCTTAAGCAACTCGGGATCTTCTGGACCTCCAGGTGTGTCATGAGTGAGCTCAGGATCATACTTTGGCTCATTCTTCTTGGACTTCCTCTTTCTTTTGCGTTTCTCGACCACTTCTTCTTCTTCTTCTTCTTCTTCAACATCATCACCTTCTTTTTCTTGTTCCTCTTCTTCATCCCCAAAAAATTCATCCTCCATTTCTGCTTCCATCGGTTCTGGGGCTTGATTGTGTGAAGAAGAACCAGCTTGTCCACTTCCCTCGGCATATCCACCGCCCCAACTTTGTCCAACCATCCCTTCTCCACCGCCCCCAACTGCCTCCCGCCCACCCCTGTCCGACTTCCATAACTGCATTATGTTCAAAAAACTGGTCCCAGCAACCCCGTTGTCCAGTAGAATAACTATCTTGGGAAACAAGGTCCCAGCCAACTGGGTATGACTCCCAACTACTACGCGGTTGTCCAGTTGAATAACTACCTTGGGACCAATTGGGATTTGGACGTTCTTCAACGTCGGGGAGTCCCTCTGGGAAGAGCTGTACGGGGTGACTCTTCTTTGCTTTCCCTTTCCCCTTCCCCTTTGGTTTTTCAACCGGGGGTTCTTCCCTAACAGCATCTCTGTTTCTCCGACGAGTCGAACGACCAGGACGATACATTGCCTAAAACAATACAAAGTAAAATCAATAAATAAACGAACGCAGAAAATAAAATCAGAAAACAGAACAAACAACCAAAAAACACAAACATATATTCTGCAGAACAAACAGAATTGCCAGTTATGGCAACTCCTCGCGTTCTGCGAAGGACATGACTCTCGCAGAACGCGAGGGACATGATTCTCGCAGAACGCGAGGGATGTAGCGTTCTGCGTGAATTTGCACTTTCTTCAGTTTCCGGCGGAAATTCAATATTTTAGCTAAAATACCTATCAATTTAAGTAAATTACCAAATAAACATCAAAACCCTCAATAAAATCAACAACCCTAATAAAAAACCCTAACCCTAATGAATTTCAACATAAAACAACATCCACTCATCAACCATAATTCAAAATCATCATCTTTCATCCATTATACAACCATTTCTAAATCAACATTCAATATCAAAACATCATATAATATGCAATTTCCTATACTAACAACATATATTCATCTAGAAACAACATTAGAAAGCATAAGAGTATAAGAAACATACCTTATATGGAGATTTGAAGTGAAAAGAGGAAGAAGAAGAAGTTTGAAAATGGAGAAAACGCGAGAGCGGCGGTAAAAAATTGTGTGTGATGTAAAAAATGGGCCGAGTAGGGTTTTTCCCCTTTTATAAGGAAAAAACACCCTCGCGTAACGCGAGGTGACGCACCCTCGCGTTCTGCGAGGATGTGCTCCCTCGCGTAACGCGAGGTGACGCACCCTCGCGTTCTGCGAGGATGTGCTCCCTCGCGTAACGCGAGGGCCCGGGCGTTATTCAGAAAACGCCCGGGCTGTATTTAGCAAGGGCCTTTTTTTATTTCTCTTCTTTCGTTATTTTCCGTTTCTTTTTCCCTCTCTTCTTTCGCTTATGCTCTTTGGTGTTATTGTCATGCTGCCTAAGCGTTATATTGAAGCATGACAGCTAGATCATATAGAAATACAAGACCTTCTTCATGAAACCAAAGCTATGAGAGGAAGATTCAATTGGAACGTGAAAATAAAGCAAAAGTAGTGACTTCATTACAAGAGAAATATTGTATATTCCACATGTTTGGCAAATGTTTCAGGAAAAGTCAATTTAGCCTCTCTTTTTTACTGCGTAGACAACATAGAGCAACGTTGGACTACCCCTCTTGTACTGGCATTGTTGTAGTGCCCAGAGAGAGATCGTGCCATGTATCAACATTGTTGACTTGATTGTCTTCATCTGATGACATAAACGACGGGAATTAGTTAGCACAGTACTATAAGCTCAACGTTAAAGCTAAACTACGTCACTAAGACTACTAGATGTCAACAAGAAAAGAATTTGTGGATGATATGAAGCTTAAAGTAGTGACAGATATGAACCGAGTGGAAGAGCAAAGATGAATTATAACATTAAGTGACAACAATCATCACATTTCGCTGCAGTGGAGTTGCAACGAATAAGATAAGAAGACAACATGTCAAAGGGTGATGAAAAGTCAGGCAACAGTATAGACTTATTCGTTACGAAATTGATTCAATCTCACCATCATCTCATCTCTTGCACTATCAAATACAAGCTTAGACAAAGATCTGTTGCATTATCAAATGAACAATCAAACAGGAACAACATAGACTTATTCCAAGACTTTTTCCAGCTCTTTGGCAATTTAGGCACAAATCTTAGGTGACGATTGTTTTGGACTTGTTGAAACGGTCACAGAAAGGAAACGAATCTAAACCACTTTTGATGTCATTAATATTGATCAAAATAATCCATACAGTGACTCTTGTTTTTCATACAAAACATGGCCTTAGAAGTCTCTCTACAAGGCGTTTCAATACCCTTCTATGACTCCATTGGTATCCTTCTTCTCTTCTTACTCAAGGAATGTTTATACCAAGATTATAATTTTGATCAATGAACAATGACATCAAAAGTGGTCTAGATTCGTTTCCTTTCCATGACCGCTTCTAGTAATGCAAACCAAAAATCACCTTAGTCTCCTAGAGTTTTATTCTTGTATTGAAAATCATGTTTACAATGTACTTTAACTTTGATGGTTTGCAAATTTGCATTCTAATTTCGTGAATGAACAAGATTTCTCAATAAAAATAATCCTGAAGCTTCACTAAACACGAAGGATTCAGCTTTTCGTGAAATTCTCCAGGAACCGAGTTGCATCCTCTGTGTTAAGTTATTCAATTTGATGAAACCCGATACCTATAGCTTCAATAGGGATATATATTGTAACCAAATCTTTAAGCAACTAAGCATGCACAAAGGATAAATTGCTTTGGCACACTGTGTTATACAATTGGAAAATTTTGATTGTTGATCAATATGAGAACTGACCAAGAATCAAGAGGAATTTTTCAAATCTACTTCTTAAACATGTGGTCTGATAGGAAAGATATGGCAAAGCCAAACATGCATCAAAATACACACAGGCTGAAACCACAAGCACTAAACTTCAAACCTGTAGCTAATAAAACAGATCTTTCCCAACTAAAGACTAGAGTGAAAAAAATGAATAGCCCTAGATTATTAAACTAGAAAAGCATAACATAGAACAAATGGCATGGATTAAAAAAAAAAGTAACAGTAGAAGACTCAATTTCCCAGAGACTAGAAAGATGAAGGACATACTTGAATCTTCTGTTTCTTCCGTTCTTGCAATTGCTACTGTTGGCAACACAATTTCTGCGCCAAGCAACACAATTAGTAACAAAATGTCTTCAATAGTAGCATAACAAAAAAAATATGATATCGTACCATCTTCAGGGAGAGTGTCTTGCATCCACTCCTCATCCACTAAATCAATCAGCATCCCCAGACTGAGCTGCTCCGCCATTGCCAAATCGACGAGCTTGCTTTTTCTTTCTACAAGTAATTGATTGCATCAAATTCTAAAAATTCCCCACGAAGCGACGAGAAAATCGCCCTAAAATAGAGCAACGAAAAATCCACCAAATCAAGGAAATAGATACGTACAATACTCACCTAAAATGGAGGTTTGGGTAGTCGGGCAGTAGATGTTGAGCAGATTAGAGAGTTTGGCTAAGCTTTCGAATTGATCAGGCCATAAAAAGACGAAGAATCAAGAAGAAACCTAACTCCTCTCTTCGCAGCTCGCACCGAGATAATAAAAAACAGTAGCGCATAAGATAAAATTTCTATACTAGACCGGTGAATTACCGATCCAGTGTATAATTCACTTTTATCAAGTCACCTTGTATATTCTTTGGTGAGTTATGTATCATTTTTTTCATGAAATTTTTTATATAAATATTTAACCTTTATAAACCGCGACAGCTAGGTATCATCTTTTGAATTGGCTAAAGGAAAAACAAAATAGAGGGAGTGAAGAGTTTGAAGTTAACAAAATGCATGGATATGTTCATTATTATATAAACTGGTGACAACCGGGCAGCACCTTTTTTACACCCGGCAGCACCATCTCGTTCGGAACACCATTTAGAACGAGATTGCCCGAATATTTTTTGAATTGGCTAAAGGAAAAACAAAATAGAGGGAGTGAAGAGTTTGAAGTTAACAAAATGCATGGATATGTTCATTATTATATAAACTGGTGACAACCGGGCAGCACCTTTTTTACACCCGGCAGCACCATCTCGTTCGGAACACCATTTAGAACGAGATTGCCCGAATATTTTTTGAATTGGCTAAAGGAAAAACAAAATAGAGGGAGTGAAGAGTTTGAAGTTAACAAAATGCATGGATATGTTCTTATATACAGCCCGGTACTTTATTCAAACGCCGCCTGGTTTCTCGCGTTCTGCGAGAAGCACGTCCCTCGCGTTCTGCGAGAAACACGTCCCTCGCGTAACGCGAGATCCGGATAACTTTATCCGGTACCGTGTCTCTCGCAGAACGCGAGATCCGGATAACTTTATCCGGTACCGGATAACCCTCGCGTTCTGCGAGAGACACGTCCCTCGCAGAACGCGAGAATACAATTTTTAATTTTTAATATTTTTGTTATTCTCGCGTAACGCGAGGGACGTGCTTCTCGCAGAACGCGAGAAACCAGGCGGCGTTTGAATAAAGCACCGGGCTGTATTTAGTAATGGCCTTATTATATAAACCGACCAGGGTTGTTTCCCAAACTTGGACTGGAATAATGCCATCAGCCAGGTTTAGTCATCCAATTGCTTTGCTTGCTGCCGAATCACATCTGCTCGTAATCAAGTTTCATACTGTAGAAAAAGAGAACAATTGATCAGATAAGAACCTAAATAACAAACGTACACATATACTACTCTAGCAGCAGCACATTCAATCATCTCAGCATACAAAGCAGTCATCTGTTTTTTCCACATAAAACCGACGAAAACAAACCTAAAAAAGTGACTAAACATAAAGATCAAATAGTCATAGTAATACCTTGATAAGTATGTCAGTAGGAAGCCAAGCTGGTGCTGTTGGAATGCCAAACCATGCAACCTGCAAGAACAACATTTGTGCAATTCAAAGATGTGACAGAGCCCAAGTCCTATATATTCAGCCAACGATAAGCTACTCACAAGCGCATATTCTCATGTGTCAAAGTTGCATAAATTCAATACCTATCCATTTAATACAACAAAAAATTGGTAATTAATCAAATTCCAACAAAGATTTGATTAAATTTCGCTTGCAAGTTGAAAAACGTTTACCTCACCAGTCACCACGGTCCTCATAGATGTAATCGAGGCCTTTGTAATAAGGAGGAAGATCAACAGATAGATACTGAGGCAAATCTCTCAGAATCTGTAGGTTATTCACTCAAATGCAGAGATTTGAAATTGAACGTTCGAGAAACTAATCACATTGACACTGTTAAGATAATTCTCTTAAGTATGTACACATTATTACTCAGGTATGCCCGTAAGGATGCATAACTTGTTAGGAGGTCCATTACGTAAGACAACCATTTTATATCATCCTATAATAAGACAAACATCTTATCTCTTCCCGTAAAAAGAGTAGAAATTACGAAAACAAATCCTACAAAAAGAGCAAGACAACCATCTTATCTCGTTTTTCAGACTCACAAACGAGACAACAAAATAACGTGCATGCTTCTAGTCTTTGGTCGGAAACAAACAACACCATGTATCTCACTCAACAAAATCTAGGACTAGGAGTGATGTATGACTATATCAGATTAGAAGGGCCGCCAGAATTAAAGTTTGGATCACTCAAACTTGACTGATCTCCAAATCAAATTTGGGTTAGATCCAATATGTGTCCGTGTAGAAAGACTTGATATTGAAAGGGCTTTAATGGAGACTTCCACCACTCAAACAACATAAAACTATAAAAGTAAGCAAACTTGGCTAAATACAAGATTCACTTCACAAATCCATCTTGCCAAGTTTTTACCAGATCTTTTTTATCCACCTGTCACCTGTAAAACAAATAATCTACACACATCCACAATTCTTTTGTTTTCATAAAGAGGATAAATCACCAACAAAATTTTATTTAGCAGCTTTCGAATAAATAGTTCGATTGACTGAGCTTAAATTTGTTGCTCATACAGATTAAACTAATCCTTGACAGCTCTAAAGATGGAGAGGAATTTCATGATAAATTAAAAACTACAGAGGGTGAGGGCCCACCTTAAAAATAAACACTTAAACTCTTCAGTTGATGGACATGCACCCACCTGTCTTGACACTTTCTAGAAAAAGTTAACCTGAAAACAAGCCAATACATGAAATTCATTCATTATCTAAAGACTGGATCAAAGAATTATGATTTAAGAAAGCATATTACTTGTCAAGAACAAGGAGATAAACTTCACCAAAAACAGAAGAGTGAGGAGTCAAAACTCACCTAACGATTCAGGACTTATCATTTAGTGGGTCCTCTTCATCCATGTTCATGCATTCCAAATAACTCGATGTTGTGCTTGAGTTGGATGAAATCCTCATGTCATGCATTCTCTGAACAAGCTCCCCGACACTTCCTCTTTGTTTCTGATTAGCATACCCGCGTATCAGTGTATTAAATGTCCCGACATCAGGGTAACAACCCTTTCTCTCCATTTCAACAAGCAATTTGTGTGCATCCTTCAGCATCCCAGCTTCGCAATACCCGCGTAGCAATGAGTTATAAGTTTCCACATCACACTCGTAGCCACAACTTTCCGTCGCAGAAATCACATTACGTGCAACACCAATACTTCCTTGTTGCATACCTCCTTTCTTGCCAGAATCCCAAAGAACAATTTTGAATGTCACGGCATTCGGCAAAATACCATCTTCAATCATCTTTTCCAATAATGTGTTTGCCTCCTGATACTTTCCAGAATTGTACAGCGCGTGAATTAAAATATTATAGCTGTAAGCATTAGGAGTAACTCCACTACTTTGCATTTGCAGAAGAACCTCTTCAGCCTTACCTATGAATCATCCCTTACATAATCCATTAATCAACGAGCTGTATGAAACTTCATCCGGAGAAACACCATTAGCTAACATTTCCAAGAAGATCTGCTGAGCCTTAATTAGATGCCCTTCTTTACACATCCCGTCAATCAGAGTGTTGTAAATATAGTCATGTGGAGCAATAGCACTATCCTTCATTTCCAGAAAAAGCACTTCAGCCTTACCTGTATGTCCGTCTTTACAAAGTCCATTAATCATAATGGAATAAGTAACTTGATCAGGTTCACAAACACCATTCAAATCCATCTTTTTCATGTTTCTGAATAGACTTAAAGCATCTCCAACTTTCTTGACATCAAAAAGACCGTTCAGCAAGGTATTGATAGTCACAGTGTCAGCCAAAATCCCCTTAGAGATCATATCTTTGTATATACTCAAAGCAGTTTCAATCTTCCCAATTCTGCAGTAACCATCCATTACTGTGCTATATGTGATTGTGTCAGGGAGCTTGCCTCTCATGGTCATCATTTCTAAAACCTCCATGGCTTCTTCGACCTTGCCTTTTTTGCATAGTAGATTTATCACAATGTTGTAAGTCACTGTATCCGGGTGAACACCACGGTCTATCATTTCAGAAAAGAGAGTCATAACATCTTCATCTAACCCTGAACGACACAACCCATCGATCAAACAATTGTAAGAGATGACATTTGGAGAGATTCTTGCATCTTTTCCTTTAGCATCAACCATCGGCCACTCAATACAGCCACCATCAATGAGAGAATAAGAAATTGTGCTGAGCTTACCACTCTCTTTAGCAGCAATCAACTTACCATGCACCATCTCTCTGTTCAGTTGAAGAGCAGTGATGACATTCCCCGTCTTACACAAAGCATCTATTATAGTATTGCAGGTCACAGTATCATAAGCGCATCCCAACCGCAACATCTTTGAAAGCAAACCAACAGCTTCAAACACGTTCTCCTCCAAACACAATCCTTTGACCAATGAATTGAAAGTCATAATATCCGGGCGATGTCCCTTCTTCAAACAGACACCAAAAACAGAATAAGCAGCACTCCCTGATTTGAGACTAGAATAGGAATTTAGCAACATATTCAAGGTGACAAAATTGGATCTACCAGAAACATTAAGCCTCTTATACATGGAAATGGTGACAGAGAAATGCTGAGACTTGTTAAGAGCACTGAATTGTTTACCGAACCATGAAATTGGGGGCGGAGGGGTCATACATCGCATATGCTCGAAGAAGTAGCGGGCTTTACTGACGTCAACTTTGCCGGATTCACAATCACTACTGAGGAATTTCTGAAGTGCAGTAAAGGTACCATCTTTAGGAACAAATGGATAGAGGTTAGCTCTCCTCTTCGACATTCTTTGGCTCTTTGCAGTTACAGACACTGCAAGCGAAGGTCAAGTGGGAAGACAGTTAGCACGCACACACATATAGATGAAAATGTTTGAAGTGAAAGTACAAGTTGTATACTTTCTATTCACCGCCCAATCAAATTGCTATTTACCGCACAGTTTTTGTGCGTCACGCATGGAATAAAACCATACGTCGCGCACGAATTCATGCGTCACGCATGGATTAAAACCATACGTCACGTATGGATTTTTTTTATTTTTTTGCTTTTTTTTTCCATAATCTTGTAGATAATTTCAATACGATCGCGTGCATATAAAATTCGTCCAAAACGGACATCGTTTGCCCCTTCAAAAGGCTAAAAAACAAAAAACAGTGAAGTAATTATGATTAAGTGTAACAAATTTATTACTCCGTACTTATAAATTGTAGTTATTAATTTTATTTAAGTATTAACATCACTAAATAAAATCTTTGCTAAGTTATCTACCATATTATAAAAAAATTTGAAAAATGGTGTGTTGTTTTAACGGACTTGTTGATACAATAAATTATGTGTGATAAATTTGTATTTTGGCCTTTTGAAGGGGCAAACGATGTCCGTTTTGGACGAATTTTATATGCACGCGATCGTATTGAAATTATCTACGAGATTATGGAAAAAAACAAGCAAACACACAAAAAAATCCATACGTGACGTATGGTTTTAATCCATGCGTGACGCATGGATTTTTTTGAAAAAAAAATTCGTGCGCGACGTAGGGTTTTATTCCATGCGTGACGCACAAAAACTGGGCGGTAAATAGCAATTTGAGTGGGCGTCAAATAGTAAGGGCCTAAATTAGGGAGCTAAGAAGAAGGAATTACCAGAGTGGGGAAATTGAGAGAGAAGGAGGTGCATATAATTTCAATAACAGTTTAGAAACTGAGAAAAATGTTCTATGACATGTATATAATTTCAATAACATTAATCGAAAGATAAAAAAAAGATTACACAATTTTATTTAATAAGTAACTAAAAAATAGAAAATAACATTTTTTGATGATATGTATATAAATTTCTTTTATCGTTCTTATTAATTTCATTGTTACTCTCGTTTAACTTAAAATTCATTTATATTCCGACTTAATATGTTATTTCTGTCAAAGTAAAATGTTCTATGACACGAGTCAACCCATAAACTTGGTCAAGAATCAAGAACAAGAATGGCATGCGAGACAAATTGAAAATCTAACACATGTCAAATTGACTGGGAAGAAACACAACTTCTTTTCCTAAAAAATTCATTGATGATCCGCTCTTGAGGAAGTAATCAGTAGTTTCCCTCCTATTTTTATACAAGATTATTAAAGATGAAAATTAAAAGATTTTCTGAGATATTGAGAAACGGTTTCAATCTTCCTGCAGTTGTTATCCTATATTAGTTTGATTCTCCTTAACAACTATGCATTCTCATTTCTTCTTTCATTCAGAGTCTGTGATTTCACTGTAATAACCATGGGTAAGTTTCCTTCTGTTGTACCATGTATCTTTGTTTTGCAAACATATTCATGTATCACTTGTTTTTCAATTGATGTAGGTAGAAGAAACTACTTGTTTACTCCGATTACGGATGGTGAATGGAAGGTATTGGGAGATAAGTGGCCTTATGAAGGACCAAAGAAACTGAAGGCAATGGTTGTTTCTGAAAGCATAAAATTTTAGGTTATTGGACTCCTTTGATGCCTTTGAGTCCAATTGTAGTGGCTTGATGGGATTGAACCCCATGGTGAGATCACATCACTATAGCGCCTCACCAAAAGCCCCGGTCAACTTGGTATGATCAAGCCATGTTTTTTCCATGCCTATCTTTATTTCATCTTTGAGACTCTTTTTAGGCACACTCGGGAAACTTGCTATTTTTGGCAATTACTATTTTTAGCAGATTGCTATTTATAGTAAGTACTATTTTTAGTCCTCGTTTCCCGAGATAGAATTGCATTGTTGAACTTTCTATTTTTAGTAAATTTCCATATTTAGCAGGTTTCCTTTTTAGGAAGGTCTAGGTTCGGGTTTTGCTAGAGTTTTAGAACTTTTTATTTTTAGAAGGTTTTTAAATATGAAGTGGTCCAGCCTTGCATGGTTTTGGGCCGTCCTAATGGGCTCTTGGCACTCAAGCCCAAGAACACTCAACCCTAGTAAAACGTACCCTAGCCGTCACCCCTAGCAAACCCTAGTCGTCTCTTCCCCTTTGTTTTCCTTTATAATGGCTTTCGGCCTCCATTGTAAACTGACGCTTAGTTGAATTAATCTAAAACCATTGTTGAGACGAGAGAATTCATCCATCTTCTAGATCTGGGCGTCACCTTCCTTCGGGCTCTGACTTCTAAACTCCTTCACCATATCTTTCAATCTCAATCGTCTACATCTCTAGCCTCATAAGTTCTCATAGCTTCTAGCCTCTTTCTTCCACATCTCCAACCAAAAGTTCACTTGTTTGAGTATCCCTCAATCGAAACCTTCGAAAACCCTCACCAAAACTAGTTTGTTGAAGCCCAATCAACATCCATATCCCAATTCGGCAAACATCTTGTCGTCTATATCAAAACTTCCGTTGCCATCTTGACCTTCAACCCACAAGAGACATCCCCAAGACACTTACTCGATCATCAACCAAAGATCCTCGAGCACCATTGGCCTTCCCGGAGACCAAGGGCGCATCAGCTGGGTGAGGTGTTGGCTTGATCGAAGAGATGAACTCCATGCTTTGCAAAACCCTAATGATGTGAACGTACTTGCACTGGAATTGCTATTCAAAACTGGGATTTTAGTGATTTAATGTGATTCAAAACTATAGATAATGGTGATGTAATGTGATTGAAAACTGAGATAATGGTTTATATGTTATGATAGGATATGTATCCCTATTCATCGTTAATTCCATGATACAAATTCTCAATAAGAAAACCTTCTTATCACTGATTATAATATGGACATACTTGTAATTTTTAATTGCTTGTTAATTGCATGTGATAGGGTATAATATGATTGGATAATGGTTTCTATTAAAATTTATGGTGTTGATTTGAATCCGGGTTCTGCTAAATTTTCAGTTACAAAGTGCAAAGACGTTGAACGATGTCTATCTGTGTTTCGTGAAAGTCAAGTGAAGTTCGATCTTGTCATCATTGATGTGTGCATTCCCAAGATTGATGGCTATGAACTATGTAGACTTTTACGAGCAGAGAGCGATGTTCTTATCATCTATAAGTTCATTTAGATTTGATTATTTAATGTCCAAATCTTAGTTTAGTATTTTGTAACACTGACTTATTTTATGTAATTTAGTAAGGGAAAGTGTCCGGTGAGAATAACTTTTAAAATACGAACGTGAGAATGATGCACATTAGTAGTAAATTGGTGCACATTTAGTACTAATTTGGTGCACATTCATTGACAAACTTAAAAACAACCAAAATTTGAAGAACATTCATTTTTTAAAGAACATTTAAGAAATTGAAGAACATTTAGACAAAAAGTGTATATATGCATCACTTTTTCAAAAGATGAGCATCAAAAATTTTGGTGCACATTTAAGTATATTTTAATGCACATTTAAGTATATTTTGATGCACATTAGTCATTCTCACGTTCTCATTTTAAAAACTATTCTCACCGGAACCGCACCCATTTAGTAATGTCATCGACATACTCCAATGCGGACCCTATTAAAAAGGTTTTGGATCATGGTGCTAGTGATTTTCTACTCAAGGCAATCATGCCCGAGCATTTGAGGAAGATAGACTTGGATGCACTTCGTTATAAGCCTAGAAATTCTACCCTAGTGAAACAAGAAGTGAGTTATGGAGAAGAAGAACAAGAAATTAGTGCTACTTCTAGCTTGAAACGTGATACTTCAACGGTAAAACGAAAGGGAGACTCACTCGATCCACCAGGTAGCAAAAAACGAGTTGTTTGGTTACCAAAGTTGCATGATATTTTGTGAAGGCGGAAAATAAGTTTGGACTCGAACGTAAGAATCATATCCCTTCACTTTAATTATTTGAAATTTTCACCTCACTTATTTGTAATCAACTCATCATTTTGAACATTTAGGGGCGGTTCTGAAAAAGATCATGGAGTTTATGAATATTCCTAGTCTGACTTGAGAGAATGTGGCCAACCAACTTCAGGTGAAAGCTTATTTCGGTCAACATGCTTCAAAACTAAAAATTGAATTATGTCACATTTTTATTTCTGTTATTGTTTAATAAATCAGAAATATTGCCAACACCTCAAGAAGCAGCAAGGAGATTCACAAGAAAAGCAACCAAGAAAACAACAACAAAAACAAGAGCGACAACAAAACGAATTGAATGAAGTTGTACCCGATCAAGATGTGATCAAGATGGTTTTACCTGTGTCAATAATTTATGCGCGCCTGTCTCGGGGGAGCCAATTGTGCTCGAAGGATCTTTAATCAACTTATCTCGGGAGTGTCTTGGGGATGTCTTTTGATGAAGGTAGGTCGAATATGGAGGTTTGGCAGCGGAATTGTTTGGATATAGACGTCAAGAATGACTTGACGAATTGGATATGAATGTCGAGAGGGCAACTCGGCAAGCTAGGGTTTTTGAGGGGGTTCGTGAGTGGTGATCGAGGGTTGCTCGAACAAGGGAAATTCTGGGGTCCGGGATGTAGAAGAGAGGGATTAGAAGCTATGGGAACTTTGGGTTCGGGATGTAGACGAAGGGATTATAAGCCTATGGTGAAGGAGACTAGAAGGTAGAGCCCGAAGGGATTTGACTCCTAGTTCAAGAAGATGGAGGAAATCTCGTCTCAACAAAGGTTCTTGAATTCAAAGCTAAACGTGAATTACAACGATGGAGGCAGAAGCCTTATAAAGGAAAAGTTAGACGACTAGGGTTTGCAAAAGGGGCTGGCGGCTAGGGTTTGGGCGAGCTTGGGCTTGAGTGCCAAGAGCCCAATAGGACGGCCCAAACCATGCAAGGCTGGACCACTCCATATTTAAAAACTTTCTAAAAATAGAAAGTTCTAAAACGCTAGCAAAACCCGAGCTTAACAACTTCCTAAAAATGGAAAGTCTCCGAACATGAGATCGAGACAACAAATCCCAAATAGAGACAACAAATGCAAATAGGGACAACAATTCCCAAATAGAAACAAATATTGTTTGAGACAACAAAAACCAAATAGAAGCAACAAATTAATACCAAATTGATGGCGCTCGGCGGAATTAGGGCATCGGCGTCGGACACCTTGGAGGGACCTTTGTCCGGCGCCGGATGGACCAACTCCGACAACCAGGTGGTTGCGCTCATGGTGAGCCAAGGAACGTCGGTGGAAGTGTCGCCGGCGACGCTGCTTATGATCGGGTGGCTTCGGCTCCGGGCGCTCATGGAGACTTGTCTTGGGATGAGGGAATCTGCTTGGCGCTACAGTGATCAAGGCTAGAAGCATGTGGGCTGCGTTTAGGATGAGCCAATGTGCGCCGTTGGAGTAGAGATAGATGGCGGGAGGCGGCCATGGTGGAGGGCGCATGAGAGGGCAAAGTGACCTCCACTTGGACATGTAGAGTGGGGAACGTGAAAAGGCCCTAGAAATGAGGCGCCAACGGTGCTTAACCTCAAAGTGGCTTCGAAGAAGCACAAGGCAAGATGTAGCTCGTTGAGGCGAGCCATGACTTGGATCTAGACAAGGCAGGGCGCATCAACAATGCAACCTCAAAGGGAAGTTGAAGAACTAAACAAAAAATCCGAGCATGGAATGCACAACTTCAACATTGGATCTCATCAAGCACTTGCTTGAAGCGTTCCCACTGTTTATAACACATATAATATTGGAGATTTCAGTACAAATGTTGATTGGATACAACAGTCCGTGTACAAATGAGCTATGTTGGGTCAAGCAATATGAATCACATCATGGATCAACAACTATCAAGTGAGAGCGGTGGATTGTTGAATAATCACCCAATCGACATTCTCCCATACGAGTTAGATCTCCCAAATGACCACTTCGATCCCATTCAAGAGCTTTTATTGACACCAAAGATAGAGTTTCATGCAGATGATAGCTATAATAGCTATGTTGCTTCAATTAATCAAGGTGAGCAACATAATTACAATGTTTGTTTGTTGAGATGTAATGGGTTTTGATTAAATGACAAACATCCACTAATGATTTACTTGAATGCGTAGGTATTGTTACTAGTGTGTGTGCAGTAACGAAGGAAGTCTTGCTGGAAATCATGAGACGTAAGGTTACGTCGAATGGAAGCCAGCTGTGAAGAATAGTCCATCCGAGAAAGATTATTGGTCAAAGATATCTTGGAGTATGGCCTTGAAGAATTATGAAAGAGTTGCATTTCAAATAGGGGTTTTTGCAGGAAACCACCCGCTATTTGTCGGAATTTGCAGGTAACCACCCGCTATTTGTCGGAATTTGCAGGTAACCACCCGCTATTAACGTATTTATTCCAAACCACCCAAATTGTATCATTTTCTTACAATTCACCACCCCTTGACGTTTTCCGTTAGATATGCTGTTAAAATTTGAGAAATTACGCTTTTACCCCTCCATTTTTCAGAAAATAACAACTTTGAAACATATGGGGCAGTTTTTGTAATTTCTTAAAAATGGATTGAATTCCCCACTCTGTTTTTCTCCAATGGCTTCTTCAACCTCTGTTCTCCTCCTCATCTCCTTCCTCCACTCCACCCTCTCCCCCCACCTCCCCATCACCAAACACGCCTCCACAAACACAAATCCATCTCGGATCTACACTCCCAACGAACAAGGCATGAATTCCCCTTTGATTTCTGTCGCAACGTTCGGAGTGCTCAGCTCTTGACATCATCAATGGCGTTCTTGAGATCCCTGAAAACCCTAATTGGAAGAAACCACAGAGGATCAAGACCCTTTCTTACATCCCTGTCAATTGCAGGCGCATCCCAGTCTACATCCCCTTCCCTTGCCATTCTATCTACGCCGCCGCCGCTTCTCCTCTTCCGTAACTCGCGGTTTCTCTCTCAACAGTTCCTTCTTTCTCATTCGCGCTTCCTTTCTCCTCTATCCAAGCTCATTGTATTCCCCTCTCACGGTCCCCTCTTTCTTTCTTCCCCGCCATGGAAGTTGTCTCAATCCGCAACTCCGCTTCACATACAAGGCGATCTCGTCTCCTTCCCCAGGAGACTTCAGGCCTTGAGCTTGCTGCAAAGGAGCACGCTCCAATTTCCGATCAAATTAGGGTTCGTGAAGACGCCTAATTTGGTCAAAGAAAGAGCGGAGCCGAATACGTTGATTAGTGGCGGTTTGGCCGAGAGTTTTATCAATTTGCCGAATTTTGTTTCCTTTAGTCGAATGGTGTCCGGTCCCGTTCTTGGATGGTGAGCTTTCTTCCTTGTTATGCTTTTCCCTTTCTTTTGGGAATTCATGTATGCTTTTCCCTTCCTTGTTATCCGCAACTCGATCTCAAGGCACGATTATTTCATCCGGGTGAAAGCCATCAAGATCCACAGCAAGAAGGTATCCGTAGGACAAACATCTGTTTCAAAGCCATCAAGATCCACAGCTCGCTCATCACGATTGAGATTTGGGGAATTCAATCCATTTTTAAGAAATTACAAAAACTGCCCCATATGTTTCAAAGTTGTTATTTTCTGCAAAAATGGAGGGGTAAAAGCGTAATTTCTCAAATTTTAACAGCATATCTAACGGAAAACGTCAAGGGGTGGTGAATTGTAAGAAAATGATACAATTTGGGTGGTTTGGAATAAATACGTTAATAGCGGGTGGTTACCTGCAAATTCCGACAAATAACGGGTGGTTTCCTGCAAAAACCCCTTTCAAATAAGGAAAGAAGATTTCTTCAAAGAAGGAAAGTGGCAACTCGACAAGGTTTGGGCTTTGGACGCGCGTGTTTGAATTACCAAAGAAATAGGGAAATATTGTGTGCAAGAAATATTTTCTTATATGCATTGTTTCCTTATATGATCAAGGCGGCGCGTTGAAGAGTAAGTCCCAATGGTGACGACTTGGAGAACAAGTTGGAAGATCACACGGAAGAAAAGTTATTTTAGGAAGGGAATTCCTTGGGAAAGATGTTGTGAGATTTATGGTAAATTGGGAGCGGCTAGATATCGGTGTTACGTTAGAGCTATTTAGTGTGTTATATATTGTATGAGATTTACATAGCTTAGCAAGACTTTGAAGAGCGAAAACCTAGTGCTTTGTTTAAAGTTGTTCTACGTGTGTGAGATTGAGATTCAAGTGAGAAGAGTGATTCGAGATCTAGGTGGGAAGTCTAGAAGAGTGATCCAAGTTCTATTGTAATCAAGATATCAATACAATAAGTAGACCCGTTCAAACTCTCTCTAGTGAAAGCTAAAGAGAAGTGATTTTTCGCCTCAAGGACTTATTGGTACTTGGGGTGTTTCCACTATACATCATCGTGTTCAAGTTTGATTTACATTGTTGTTTGTCTTTCTGCTTAATCTACGCATCAAAGAACAATTATTTTTTTTCCTTGAGTTTTTATACGCTAATCGATCCAATTGCAGGTCTTAACTATGATGACCATCAACAACATCCTCAAACTATGCTCAACTCGAGTTATTGTGATGTGCCGCATGCATTATACTATGATCAATTCAATCAGGCAACTAATTTAATTGATTTCTAGATGTCAGAGCTTGGTTTGATGATTTATGAAAATGTTCTATTGAATTTTCTTTTCTGTTCCATTTGAATTGTGAAAGGAAAAAGCAGAGACTAGTGAATTTAATTTGAAGAGTTTGTTCCGTAAAGCAGTAGAAGATGCAATTTTGTCTCTTTTTAAGTCACATGTGCATGACATTTAGTGGTAGGGATTTTTGGACTTGGATGTGATTATTGTCCGATTAGAATTATCATTGAATATCGTTTAATGTTAATAGGAAGGTAATTTGAAGATGGCTTAGAACTAATTTGGCTTCCAGTTGTTAATTGGTTCATTTTGTTCTTCCATTGTCATTGCAGACTTATACACTATATTGCATTTGACTGTGTGAGGAAACTTCATAAAATAATCTTTCAAAAGTAGTTCAGTGCATTCCATTCAAGAACTATGCTAATCCACAAATAAGTCCAACATATATACGGTAAGCGTAAACTGATATTACGAAATTTAAAGTGCCATGAAAAACCATATAGATCAGATCTCTCGTCTATACCGTCTCGAGCTCATAATCTGCAAAGTAACATGAAATTTTAAGGCCTAATTCTTCCATAATCTTATACTCCGTAATTCAATTAGACTCGATTTCAAATCCCATAAATCCTAATTTTGAATGAAATTCCCCCAACTCGAAACTTAAATGTTAAAATCCTAAAAGTTGTGCAACTAAACACCAAAGTTGAGAAGATAAGTGATGAAATTCGTACCTTGAATTTCTATTTTTCAATACTCCGTAAGATAGAATTCTTTCCGAATTTGGAGACTTGCTAATGAAGGAAGGCATAAGGTAGAAAAATTATCGTTAATTTTGAACATTTATCTTATATTATATATTAAAGCTAATCTTTTTAGAGTTTTTATAGTGTCAAGTTGTTAAACAATTACTATTTTTTATCTTAATGTTAACTATTAATATACCACATAATTACATCAACAAATAAATCTTAAAAAATTATCACTTCTTTCATCAACAACAATACAAGTTATTATATTAAAATAGAAAAATTATATTTAATCCAAGTTAATATCTATCGAAATTACTATTAAGTCAAACTACTTAATCTGTATGATATAAAATATGTGGCGTCAATAATGTCGTACCACCAGAGAGTAAGAGGTTTTTAGAGTGAGATTTCAAGATCAGTAAGAAGTGACTGGAGCCATATTGCCTCGCAGGTAGCTAGGGTGATAGCCTTATACTCAGCCTCAATTGTCAGCCTCAAAATTGTCGGTTGCTTCTTCGAAGTCGAGGCTATCAAGTTGGAGCCATTGAAAATAGGGTTACACAACCGGTCCAGACCGGACGAGATCGGAATTTCCCGGATCGGTCCGGACCGGTGGATCGGAATTTTTCAAATCCATGGACCGGAGACCGGACCTGACCGAAAATTTTCGGGCATTTTTGGACCGGACCGGATTTTTCTATATATAAAAATTATAAAATTTTATTTTTCTTTAATAATTTTTTTTTAACAAATTTATCCGGATTTCCGGTCTTGGACCGGACCGGACCGGAAAATTCATGGACCGGACTGGACCGGAATCCGAAATTTCTCAAATATCGTACATCCCTAGAAAATAGAATAGCTAGTGGTGGATCGACCACTTTTGTGTTCACCACCATAGTCTGAGTCTGAGTAAGCAACGGGGAATGATTAGGCATGGATTACAGCAGAAAGTGAAGATCAACCGTTTGAGATCTTCATCTTGAAAACTATCATATACACACATCTATTTGGTTAGCTTAGTCTTTTTCTTTCCTTTCAAAAAAAAAAAACTTCAGAATAGTCATTACTTTGTCATTAGAGCATCTACATTGGTGTTACTTAGAATAACAAACTTCATTTAAAAATTAAAAATAAAAATGACATGACAATTTTTGTGATAGAACCAATGTAATGAGTGGAGAGAACACTCTTACACAAATTACTTCATTTCTCCAATCTTTTATTAACATGTGGACCAATAATAAAATTATATTACTTAGTTATTGGTAAATATCTTATAACACTCACAATACATAAAATTTTATTATAATTCTTTTTTAAATATTTTTAATTTATTTTTATCTACATTGATATCCACATTCAGTACGATATAAATAACATGAATGGATGAAAATTCAATTAATATTAAAAACATGGACTATGTTGCTCGGTCACATAACCCCAAAAACAGAGTCCAGCCCTTAATAACGGCTACTTCATCATCGCCTTCTGATTCTATTCCATTGCCAATCTCCTTCCGTTTCCTCCAAGAACCACCCGTTTCTGCTCCATTTCCTCCCTGACAAAGCGAGATCTCTGCAATGGCGATCGATAGGAGTTCCTGCACGCCGCCTCCGTTGTTGAACTCGAGACCTCCCAACTCCTGCAAGTCTGACAACAGGAAAAGCTACGACTCTTGTGCTCCTCCTTCTCCTTTCTCCGATCGCTCCCACGTCCTTGACAAAGTCCCCGCCGGTGACTCCCCCTACGTCCGGGCTAAACGCGTTCAGGTTTTCATCCTTCTAAACCCTAACTCAGTTACCAATTCCTGATTTAGGCTTTATGTTCTTTCACAATGTTAGGGTTTTCGGTTTGAATTCTTTGATAATTTTGGCCAGCAGTTGATAGAGAAGGATCCGACAAGGTCAGTCTCCCTGTTCTGGAGGGCGATAAACTCGGGTGATCGAGTTGATAGTGCGCTCAAGGACATGGCACTGGTGATGAAGCAGTTGGATCGGTCAGATGAGGCCATTGAAGCAATTAGGTCTTTCCGTCACCTCTGCTCAATGGATGCGCAAGAATCTCTCGATAACATATTGATTGAACTCTACAAGGTATAAGCACATTCAAATCTTATTTTCTGTTGTTGCACCATTTTATGAGAAATTGCTTGAATCCTACTTGATAACAGTGTCCATGGAGTTCATAGAACCTTGTTCAATTGCCTCTTATTTGTCCCAGTCGGATTCTCAACAAATTTTCACAATCTACTATTTGCAACTTTTATTGGTTTTGCAGTGCACTGGCAGGATGGATGAACAGGTTGAAATTCTTCAAGGAAAGTTGGAACGGATCGAAGAAGAGGCATCAACTGATGGGAAGAGAACAAAAATTGCCAGATCCCAAGGGAAGAAAGTTCAAATCACACCTGAACAAGAATACTCAAGGTATATAAACCCCTAGCTTACCTTGTTGCTGGTGCATTTTGAGTTTCCTTTTGAGCAAATCCATGGTAGTTTTGTGCTTATTGGCATTTGGTATTTGCAGGCTGTTGGGTAACTTGGCTTGGGCTCATTTGCAGCAGAATAACTTCAAAGTAGCTGAAGAGTACTACAGGTAATATAAATAAACTTTACACTTGTTGATGTAATATGCCTTTTTAGTCTTATTCGAATGGTTTTATTTGTTTGTGCAGAAAAGGGCTATCCATTGAGCTGGACAGAAACAAGCAATGTAATCTAGCAATTTGTTTGATACACATGAACAAAATTAAAGAAGCAAAACTGTTGCTTCAGTCTGTAAAAGTTGCAGCTGGAAATCTAGAAATGGATGAGTCCTATGCTAAGTCGTACGAGCGTGCACATGAGCTACTGGATCAAGATATGAATGGTAAGGAGAATTACATTGTGCAAGAAAGGGATGCCAAAAATTCTGGAAGCAATCTGCATACTCCAGTAGTTAGTAAGTGGAAATCTGACAACGTGGAGGAAGTTTCAGCACAGCGTCTGTACACACAGCCTATAATAAACTGAAAGCCGCATGGGAAAACAACACGGCCTGCTACTCCTTTTTTTAGCAGAGGTTATCCCAGAAGTCCGTTAACACAGCCTAAAAGAAATCCAGGAATCGAGAGCAAGACTGAGCAGAGTTGGTCGTGCAAAAGTGGTAAGAGCTGGGCTGACATGGTTGAAGAAGACGAACAAGAGAATGATGGAGCTCAAATATACTCAAAGAACTCATCAACGTGCCGCTCGTTGTCTTTTAAAGGTTAGAGAGATATTACAAGTTAGTTGAATCAGTGAAGACTTTGAAAATCCTAGAGCTTATATCTTATGAGCTGTAGATAATGGTAAATACACTTGTAGGGTGATTACTGAATCTGGTAGCTGAAAGGCATGACACTGAATCTGTACAAAACCTTATTTGTGTGAATAAAAGATATAGAGAGCTGCCTGAGCTGCAGCTTGATTTTTGTTCTCTGGATCATTGTTGTACCTTGATTTTTGTTCTCAACATTATCATCAAATTATTGCAGAAAGAGAAGTCATGAGTTTTTTGCAGAATGTTGGCTCTGACGTGTTATTGTAGTGTTGAGTTTGAGTTATTTGAAGTTTAGCCATTTTATTTTGATTAGTTTGAAAGCATGTCGGTTGCTGTTGTAACAGAGTCGAAAAGAGAACAATAAACGCAAGAAAGACACAGAGGTTTACGTGGTTCACCAAATTGGCTACGTCCACAGGAGGAGGGAGATCAGATTATTACGGAGGCTGATTACAGTTTTTGGTACAATTAAGGTTTACATATAAGCCGCTATATATAGCGCTAAATAACCCTGAGCCGAACAACGAAACTGATAGGCCCAATAAAGCCCATACAACAGAGATCGTATACCGTTTGGCCCGGGGGCGACTCCGCCCCCCCGGATCCCCCGACTCGCTGACCGGTCAGCGAGACCCCCGTGCTACCTATCGCAGTGTGTGATTCAGATTCAAGGCATACTAACAGTTGCGTTCTTGAATCCCAAGCAACAGATTAAATGTTGTTGATTCATGATCTATTGTTACACGGATTTGATCCTATGAGCTGACATTTGCTAATAGTAAATAACCCAATGCCTATTACTTGACCTTAAAAATGTAATTATAAAAAAATGCTTGATATAGTTATTATTGTAACATCTTTTGTTCGGTTTTTTGTTGTGTTTTAAACTTTCAGCATCTCCAACTTTTTCATGTTTCTGAATAGACTTAACAGCATCTCCAACTTTCTTCACAGCCAAAAGACCTTTGAGCAAGGCAGTTACAGTCACAGTGTCAGCCAAAATCCCACTAGAGTTCATATCTTTGTATATACTCAGAGTAGTTTCAATTTTCCAATTCTGCAGTAACCATCTACTATTGTGTTATAGGTGAAAGCGTCAGGGAACTTGCCTCTCATGGTCATCATTTCTAAAACCTCCATAGCTTCTTCGACCTTGCCTTTTTTGCATAGTAGATTTACCACAATGTTACAAGTCATTGTATTCGGGTGAACACCACGGTCTATCATTTCAGCAAAGAGAGTCATAACATCTTCATCTAACTCTGAACGACACAACCCATCGATTAAACAATTGTAAGAGATGACATTCGGAGAGATTCTTGCATCCTTTCCTTTAGCATCAACCATCGGCCACTCAATACAGCCACCATCAATGAGAGAATAAGAAATTGTGCTGAGCTTACCACTCTCTTTAGCAGCAACCATCCTACCATGCACCATGTGTATGTGCAACTGAAGGGCCGTGACGACATTCCCAGTCTTACAGAAAGGATCTATTATTGTTAGATTTGAAGGAATTAGACAATCGACAAATCTGAAATGTGGAAGAAAAACTCAAACTCCATTGAAGAGAGCTTAAGCTATGTGAATCTTACAGAGGAAGCAAAAGAGATGCTGAGTTTGTTGAGTTTGTTACAAGCTTGACAAGGCAGTTATAAGCAACAGAAAAAGAAGTCACGTGATAAGCACATGTTGAACAGAATAAGAAGCTGGTGTCGATGTGGGATTGCCTTGCTTCCCAACAACCCCCTGCAAGCTCGAGGATGTGGGAATCATTCCGAGCTTGGATGTTAATTGCTTGTGTTGAAGGCCTGATAAGGGCTTGGTGAAGACATCAACTAGCTGAGTTGCCGAAGGAGTGAAGTGAAGAGAAATGAGGCCATCATTCAATTTCTCTCGGACAAAATGACAATCCAATTCAACATGCTTTGTGCGCTCATGATATACAAGATTCTTTGCAATATAAATGGCTTCTTGGTTGTCACAAAGTAGAGGAACAGGAACCACTGAAGGAACTGTGAGTTCATGAAGGAGTCTTGAAAGCCATGTCAACTCAGAGACCACTCTCCTCATGGATCTGTATTCAGCTTCAGCTGAAGAAAGAGACACTGTAGGTTGTTTCTTACTCTTCCAACAAAGAGGACTAGAGCCAAGAACCACATAGAAGCCACTCACAGATCGTCTAGTGGAAGGACAAGCACCCCAGTCACTATCACAATAAGCTTGCAAAGCAAAATCTGCAGTCTTGGAGAAAACAAGACCAAGAGAGGGAGATCCTTTAAGATACCTTAAGGCATGAAGGAGAGTATGGTAATGTGGTATTCGAGGAGTTTTCATGAATTGACTAAGCAGTTGCATTGTGAAAGCTAAGTCTGGTCTTGTGTTGGTAAGAAAATTGAGCTTACCAATAAGTTTTCTGTAAAGAAGTGGATCATGAAACAACTCACCCTCTTCAGGAAGAAGCTTCAGATTAAGCTCCAAAGGACTGACAGTGGAGGGTGGATTAGTGACACCAGCCTCCTCTAAGAGCTCATGAGCAAACTTTCTCTGAGTCAAAATAATAGAGTTGTTTTCAAACAGAACCTCCATTCCCAAAAAATAGCCTAAAGAGCCAAGATCTTTGATCTTGAATTCATTATGGAGAAAACACTTAAGAGCATCAATTTCTTCTTGGTTAGTGCCTGTAAGCAAGATGTCATCCACATAGACAGCTGCAATGGTAATAGAAGATCCATTCTGTTTGATAAGCAAAGAGTAATCATTTTTGGAGTAGTGAAAACCTTGTTGATGCAAAGCAGAAGACAATTTGGAATACCACTGTCGAGAAGCTTGTTTGAGGCCATAGAGAGATTTCCTGAGCTTGCAAACTGGTGTTCCCTCAGTATGAGAAGAGCTAGGCACAATGTAACCCAGAGGCAGCTTCATATACACATCTTCATAGAGATCACCATGAAGAAAAGCATTGTTTATGTCCAACTGAAACAATGGCCAACCTTTCTTAGCTGCAACTGCAAGAATACATCTAATAGTTGTCATTTTAACAACAGGAGAGAAAGTTTCATTGTAATCTAGCCCAACTTTCTGAGTATTGCCTCTAATAACCAGTCTAGCTTTGAATCTTTCCACTGCCCCATCTGCTTTATACTTGATCTTATATACCCATTTGCTAGAGATGGGTTTCTTCCCAGCAGGAAGAGGAACAATCTCCCAGGTCTCATTAGCCTCAAGAGCTGCAAATTCAAGATCCATAGCCTCTCTCCATTTAGAATCCTGAACAGCCTGAGAGTATGAGTAAGGTTCTTTAAGTTGTGCAACTGTCATGACAAAGGCTTGATTTGTAGGGGAAATATCTTGGATGGATAAGTGGTTAGAAGGTGTTATTTGGGCTAGAAAACAACAATGATCTTGGATGGATAAGTGGTTAGAAGGTGTTATTTGGGCTAGAAAACAACAATGATCATGATTAGAAAGAGCTGCACAACTGTAATCCTGCAAATATGAAGGAGGATTTGAAGGTCTACTAGATCTTCTTAAGGGTGGATTAATTTGAGGAGGTGGGGGCTCAGTATTTTGTGGAGATGGTGGTGTATCAACATCCTTTTCCATGGGCACAGGGAATGGGGGAGAAGTGTTGAATAAAGGACTAGCACTTTTAGAATGGAAAGGGATAATTTGCTCATGGAAAATAACATCTCGAGTCACAGAAATTTTCTTAGACTCTAGTTCAAAAACTTTGTAGGCTTTCTTACCAGTAGGATACCATGCAATGAAAGCTTTAATAAGCATTATCAGTTCTAATAGATTTGACAGTGGTATTGAACTGATTCTTTACCAATGCAATGAAAGCTTTAATAAGGTCAAAAGCACAGGCTTTGGAACTCATCAAATGTGTCCATGTAGCTCGACTGTAATCATCAACTATAGTAAAAAAAATATATGTGATTTCCATGAGTTGAAGCATGATATGGTCCCCAGACATCTATGTGCACCAACTCAAAAACAGAAGTAGATTGTCTACTGGAAATAGGAAAGGGCAATCTGTGTTGCCTTGCTTTGTGACACACCTCACAAGCATCTTTATTATGCAACTTATGGGAGAAAGAAGGAAAAATCTTACTCAGTTTAGAACTAGGTATATGTCCTAGTCTATGATGCAATAATACTGAATCAAAAACAGAAGTAGAGTTGCACCTCTCTCTTGCAACTTTGCAATTATTCTCTGTAACTTGGGAGAGGATATACAGACCACCAGATGCCTTACCATGTTCCACTGGGCTCTTCAGAGAAGGGCCCTGCATCAAACACTTATCAGCTGAGGAAACAATCTGGCAAGAGAGTTGAACACACAACTTCTGTATGGAAAAGAGATTGTAATGAAAACTCTCAACAAAAAGAACATTCTGTAAGCAGAAATCATCAGTGATTCTAACATCACCACATTGTTGAACTGTCATCCTAGATCCATTAGGAAGAGAAACCACACAAGGAGAAATAAGATTCCTAATGTTACTTAAGAGATGTCTCTCAACAATCATATGTTCACTAGCTCCTGAATCAATGATCCACTTGCTATTTCCTAATTTCACACTTTGCTTAATATTGCTAGACAAGCAATGTGATCAGGCAGATGTTATACCAGCAAAATTGGCAGAAGTAGGAGCATTCTAGTGCTGATTCTTAAGTCCATCAATAAGAGAAAGAAGTTGATTATACTGATCTTGTGAAATGGATGAGTTTCCTGAGATCTGAGATGTAGTTGGTTCCTCTTGAACCTCAGCATTGGAAACCAATCAATCTGTAACACTTTTCTTTAGTATGACCTTGTTTCCTGCAATGCTCACAAATAGCCACATTCTGAGTAGGAGTGTATCTTCTCTGTTGTTCTCTCTGAGGTTCCTTGCCTTTATCTTGAGAAGTAACATTGAGAGATAGTGAATTGTTCAAGAAATGAGAGCCAGCTTGCATCTGCCTTTGCTTCTCGTCTTGAATAAGCAAGGAATAAGCCCGTGTCACAGTAGGCAATGGCATCATCATGAGAATAGTACCTCTCACCGAGGTGTAAACTTCATTAAGCCCCATCAAGAATTGCATCAGTTTCTGTGTCTGATCAATCTTGGTCAAGGCTTCCCTATTTCCACAATTACAAGGGGGAAAACAAGCATGCTCCCGATCTCATCCCACAGTCTCTTAAGCTTGGTGTAGTAAAGCCTTGCTCCATAAAGCCTTGCTCCATTCACTTGACCAAAACGCTCCTCGAGCTCTTTCCAGATCTCATGTGCAGTGTTGCAATAGAGCACACTATCTGCAATATCTTTCTGCAAAGCATTCAATAACCAGGAAATCACCATACTATTGTTCCTGTCCCATGCCTTGCTCTGCAAAGGATCATCAAGAGGTCTATCATACGATCCATCAAGATATCCTTCCTTGTTCTTCGCTGACACTGCGATGAACACAGATCTTTTCCAGGAATTGAAACCAGAAGTTCCATCAAACACCTGCGAGACTATGATCGCTCCTGGATTGTCCGAATTCGAGAGGTATAATGGATTAGAATTATCCATCTGACCTGGACGAGGGACTCCATTCTCCATAGCTCAAAGAAAAATGGGAAGAAAATGATAATCAGAGAAAGAAAACAGCGTGGAATCAAAATTCCCGCTCTGATACCATGTTAGATTTGAAGGAATTAGACAATCGACAAATCTGAAATGCGGAAGAAAAACTCAAACTCCATTGAAGAGAGCTTAAGCTCTGTGAATCTTACAGAGGAAGCAAAAGAGATGCTGAGTTTGTTGAGTTTGTTACAAGCCTGACAAGGCAGTTATAAGCAACAGAAAAAGAAGTCACGTGATAGGCACGTGTTGAACATAATAAGAAGCTGGTGTCGATGTGGGATTGCCTTGCTTCCGAACAATTATGGTATTGTAGGTCACATTATTATTAGCACATCTGAACTGCAACATCTTTGAACGAAAACTTACAGCTTCAACCAGTTTCTCCTCCAAACACAATCCTTTGACCAATGAACTGAAAGTCATATCCGGGCGATATCCATTCTTCAGAATGAGGCTAAAAGAAGAATAGGCAACACTCCCTAATTTGAGACTAGAATAGCAATTTACCAACATATTCAAGGTGATGAAATTGGATCTAAGAATTAAGAACTAAGAAAGCATGTTACTTGATCAAGAACAAGGAGTCAAAACTCACCTAATGATTCAGGACTTATCACTTAGTGGGCTGTCTTTATCCATGTTGATGCATTCCAAATAAATGGATGTTGTGTTTGAGTTGGATGAAATCCTTAAATCATACTTTTTTTTAACAAGCTTCTCAATTCTTTCACTTCCTTTCTGATTAGCAAACCCGTGTATCAGTGTATTAAACGTCTCGACATCAGGGGAACAACCCTTTCTCTCCATTCAACATGCAATTTGCAATACCCGCGTAGCAATGAGTTATAAGTTCCCACATCACACTCGTAGCCACAACTTTCCATCACAGAAATCACATTACGTGCAACACCAATACTGCCTTGTTGCATACCTCCTTTCTTGCCAGTATCCCAAAGAATAATTTTGAATGTCACGGCATTCGGCAAAACACCATCTCCAATCATCTTTTCCAATAATGTGTTTGTCTCCTCATGCTTTCCAGAATTGTACAACGTGTGAATTAAAGTATTATAGCTGTAAGCATTAGGAGTAACTCCGCTACTTTGCATTTGCAGAAGAACCTCTTCAGCCTTACCTATGAATCTTCCTGCATAATCCATTAATCAAAGAGTTGTATGAAACTTTATCCGGAGAAACACCATTAACTAACATTTCCAATAAGATATGCCGAGCCTTAATTAGATGCCCTTCTTTACACATTAGCTAAGACAACAGAGCTTGAATCTATCAATGCAACCTTAATGAAGGATTCTGATCTAGAAATCCAAGAGCTTGTTGAAAATTTGGCAAACAAAGACTTTGAGTTGAAATCGATCTTTGAGAAATTGGAGCAGGTCAAGGAAGAAGCAGAGAACAAAGCCACTCAGTCACTATCAGAGAATGAATTATTAGCCGAGACGAATTCACAGCTCAAAAGCAAGGTTGATGAGATTCAACAGTTGCTAGATACTGCAAATGCTGAAAAAGAAGAAGCTGCTCAACAATTGGCTTCCCAATTGAATACCATATCAGAATTAACCGACCAACATGCTCGGTTTTTTGTTCATCAAACTGAAGCTGATGCTCGTATATTGGAAATAGAAGCCCAGCTCCACGAAATAATTGAGAAGCTTACTCATAAAGAGACAGAAGCAAAGGAGTTGAGCGAGAAGTTCAGTGGTGCTGAAGAACATATTAAGATTCATGAGGTTAAGGTCCGTGAATCGTTTGAAATTGCTGAATCTACAAAAGTTGAACTAGAGCAGACTCTTTTTAAAGTGCAAGATCAAGAAAAATTGAATGAAGAATTGAAGGAGAAGTTGAATCAACTTGAGACATAGGTTGGGGATTTAATTGAAGAAAACATGAAGCTGAATGAGGAATTAGCAGTGTCCGAGTCGAAGCTGAATGATGTTCAAGCAAACATGAAGTTAGTTTGTACGTAACATAAAAGTTATTAGAGACATTTTAAGCATATAAACGTTGTGAAAACTGCAAGTAGGCCTGATATTGAGAGGATACAATTGGAAAAAACAAAAAAAACTCTACACTTTCAGTCTTTCAGATATACAGTTTGATACTTCCACCACCAGAAACAACATAAAATCAAGAAAGTCTTAATGGTCCATGAAATTAAGAAAAATACTTAAGAAGTTGAAGCTTGGCAGTAAAGAAGCACAACAAGATTTTACTACATCTGCACATCAGAATTCCTTGCAATCTTAAAATAGATGAGCTCAACTGTCAAAGTTGAATGACCATATTGGTCAACTGTATGGTGCAATGGCATTTTATAATAATAGCAAGTCCCATTTTGTACCAAATCAGAAGGGGCTAAGAAAATTTCAAAGAGCATTCCAGGGTTAAAACATCTCGCTATCTCGTTGTTAATAAACGAGATTTTGCATTATCGGTTCTTCTTCCCCTCAGTATTATTTAGGTATTTTGAGAAGCCAATGAAAAGTAAACAACTTACAAACAAGCAGCATTTTCTGCACTGAGACTAGTCAGGAACAACAAAAGAAAATTGGGCTAAATTTGCAAAGCCTTCACTCAATAGACAGAGTAGGGAGGATTGATGTAGCCTTCACTCAAAGAAAATTGAACTCTCATTCTTGAAGCACTTAGTAGAGAATTTTACCCTATGCATTAAACAACCAAGACTGTCAATAAATTTTTGAAGTTTCAAAACATGGGAGATCCTTAAATTTTAATTTTAAATGATTCATCTTACAGATATTTCTGCTTGATTTGTCGGATTTTTGTTGCTTCTATCTCCCCAACAATCTCTTCTCCAACATGGATGGGCAACTTTGAATCGCAGACTTTGTGAAGCATAAACAGCTCCAGGCTAATAGGAGTAAGATTCAGAAGGTAGATAAACCATCATTATCAACCAGTTTCTTCTCCAAACACAATCCGGGCAATATCCATTTTTCAGAGTGAGGCCAAAAGCCGAATAGGCAGCACTCTCTGATTTGAGACTAGAATAGGAATTTAGCAACATACTCAAGATGATAAAATTGGATCTACCAGAAACATAAGTTCAGTGGATTATGGTCATGACTGACCTTTGAATACAATTGAGAAGCAATGATCCGGGGGAATAAAGAAGCAACGAGCATGCCATGGACAAGGCAATCTTGAAAGCCAACATTTCGAGCAGAGTCTGGATTTAAGTGCAGTGGATTATGGTCATGATTGACCTTTGAATACTCAACAATATCATCATACGAGAATACCCTAGTTTGCCTCAAAATGGAGCCAGGTTTGAGGAGTTGGGTCTCTGTGATGACGACAATCTCATTGACTGGAGAAGATGCGAAAAAACATGTTTGGAGAGCATTGAAGTTGATGGAGCGTCTAGAACCTGTGTTTGATATAAGAGGTTCAAAAAGTTTACTGACCCAGAGATCTTGAATCAAGAGCAATTATAAACATCAGCATGAAAAACGTTTCATTCAACAAAAACAGTTGGAAAAGAAGTTTTCAAGTTAGAGTTACTGATAGATTCTAGGCATTTTATCGTGTTAGATTTAGTCATATTAATGTATTTATTTATTATTATTGCTTGCTTGCCAATCCTTGTAATCCTATATATGGTAACACCAATACATGAGGCAACCCAACTGGTCATTACTTCTCTACAAATTTCTCTAACAAATTAACGATCCCCTTCTCCAATCTCTCTCTTTGCCCACCACCACATCTCCGCCCACCAGCCACCATGTCCCAGCACTCGTCTGACAATGAGTCCGAGAAAACCCTCCCCTCAAGCCCCACCGCCAACATTGCTTCCTCTTCTTCCCTCTCTCCGGGTGCCATTGCAATTCAACAAGCACTCCATGTCGGTTCCATCACGAATCACATTCATGTTATCCTCGTCCAATCCCCTACCCCAAACTACACCCTTTGGCGTCATGTTTTTCTTGTCACTCTTGGCAAGTTCAACCTCCTCTCTCATGTCGATGGCACTCCTCCCTCCACCGATCCTAGTTGGTCCCTCCTCGACTTCAACGTTCTCTCATGGATCTATGCCACCATCGATCCAACCATCTTAAGCCTCATCGTCAAAACCAACGACTCTGCCTATCAAGTTTGGACGAAGATTGAGAACCTCTTTCGCGACAACAAGAAGGCCCAAGCCATTCAACTTGAATCTCAGTTTCGTGGCCTCCGTCAAGATTCCCTCTCCATTGGCGACTACTGTATGCAGATGAAGACCCTCGCCGACGGCCTTGCCGACGTCGACAACCCTGTGTCGGACGAAAACCTGGCTCTACAAACAATTGGAGGCTTGAATGAGTCCTTCTCCAACATTCGGAGTCTCATTCAATTTCAGTGTCCTTTTCCCTCGTTCCAAGAAGTTCGCAGCAGCCTCATTCTCGAGGAAACTTGTCGTGCCAACCTTGCTCCTCCAACAACCGCTCTCTCCGTCACCACCGGAACACCTCCACTGCATTCCTCTTCCGCTGGTTCATCGTCCGAGCCAACAGCCCCGCAGCACGCCCCGCAGTAGAATCGCAACAATTATGGGCGACGCAACATACGTGGGTGCGCTGGTCGTGGACGCGGGCGTGGTTACGATCAGCGCAACAACTTTCAACAACTCCTACAGCTTTTGTCAGGCAACAACGGGAACAATCCCGGGATTCTTGGACCCCGTCCTCAACAAGCGATGTACTCCCAACAGCAGCCACAAGCATGGGATCAACAAACTCTTGTCACCGCTCTGAACAACTTATCAGTTCAGCAGCCTCGTCAACTTGACCCCTGGTATTTGGATAGCGGCGCCTCCTCCCACATGAGCTCGAATGCAGGTAACCTCGTTTCTATTTCTAATCCAGGCATACATTCTTCTTCTAAAGTTATTGTTGGTAATGGTCAGACTCTTCCCATCACAAAAATTGGCTTTACACAATTAAACAGTAACCCTCCCTTATCCCTAAACAATGTCTTGGTTACTCCTAATCTCATAAAAAATCTTATCTCAGTAAGGAAGTTTACTCTTGATAATAATTGTTCTATTGAATTTGACTCTTTTGGTTTTTCTATCAAGGATCTTATCAGCAGGACCGTGATCCATCGGTGCAATAGTCGAGGCGACCTTTACCCATGTGTCCCTTCTTCAGCTCCAGACAACCGAGCCACTCCACAAGCCCTCACAGCAACCCCTCTTCCCACCTCATCATTATGGCACTGCAGATTGGCTCATCCGGGTAGTAATGCACTTCGTCATCTCGTGTCTCAACATTTAATTCTATCAAATAATGATTTTGTGCCACTTTGTCATGCTTGTCAACTTGGGAAACAATCTAGATTGCCTTTCGTTTCATCTCATTCAATTACTTTGCATCCATTTGATCTAATACATTGTGATTTATGGACATCTCCTCTTTATAGTGTTAGTGGTTTCAAATATTTCTTGGTTATTGTTGATGACTTTTCTCAATTCATATGGACATTTCCACTCAAAAATAAATCTGAAACTGCAAACACTATCAAACACTTCCATACATATGTTCAAACACAATTCAAAATCACAATAAAACAAGTTCAATGCGATCATGGTCGAGAATTCGATAACAAAGATCTCCACTCATTTTTCACAACTCATGGTACTCTATTTCGTTTCTCTTGCCCACACACATCTCAACAAAACGGCAAAGTTGAACGTATGATCCGAACAATCATAAATGCAGTCCGCTCTCTCCTATTTCATGGTCATCTCCCACCAAAGTATTGGGTTGAAGCTCTAAATACTGCCACCCATCTTCTTAACCTCACCCCCACCGTAACCCAACAAATGCTCACTCCGTTCGAAGCTCTCCATCACAAACGACCCACATACGATCATCTCCGCGTTTTTGGATGCCTATGGTATCCAAATCTCACACCCACCACCAAACACAAGCTCGAACCCCGCACAAAACCTTGCGTCTTCCTCGGCTATGCAACGCACCACAAGGGTTACAGCTGTCTTGATCTGGAAAATCAAAAGGTAATAATTTCTAGAAATGTTATTTTTAACGAGTACAATTTTCCTTTTCAAAGCACAAATTCAGAAATTAATTCGGATACCCGAAGAAATTTCGGATACCCCTCATATCCCTCTTTTTCCAACTCCCACAACCCCTCAACCAGTCGGCCCTAATTTTCCTACGATATCCCATCCCATCCCTGAAAATCCCAACAATACCCTGGACCCCACCACTACCCACTCTCCAACTCCAATACTACAGTACAACTACAACCCACCTCACCTCCTACTATTCAGACGGGCCCCACCACATCATCTCCTAACCAATCTCCAATCTCCACCTCCCCACTATAATCCAACCCTAACCCAAATTCCTCCTCTGCTCCCAAAAATTCTCAGCAGCCTCCTCCAACCAAAAACAAACAAAGATCCACAACCTCATATCCCGGCTACACGAGCCAAATCTGGGATTACTAAACCCAAAATCCACTTCAACCTCTCCTCTACCACCATACCTCTTCCCAAATCATACAAGTATGCTCTTCAAAACCCACAATGGCTTGAATCAATGAAAGAAGAATACAATGCTTTGATTACAAATGGAACGTGGGATCTTGTACCACGGCCCAAAGACGCTAACATTGTTTCAGGAAAATGGCTATTCTGTCACAACTTTGATGTTGCAGGCAAACTCTCTCGTTACAAATCTCGTTGGGTGGCTCGAAGCTACTCACAACAACCGGGAATCGACTACGACGAGACATTCTCCCCAGTAGTCAAACTAGCAACAGTCCGCACAATTCTTACTCTTGCGGTTGCTCAGCAGTGGCCCATCCATCACTTAGACGTCAAGAACGCCTTCCTCCATGGCCAACTCAACGAGGTTGTCTACTGTCAGCACCCTCATGGGTTTGAGCATCCACACTTTCCAACACATGTGTGTAAACTCAAAAAAGGCATTGTATGGCTTGAAGCAGGCACCAAGGGCATGGTACCAACGTTTTGCCACGTTCATCACTCGCCTCGGGTTTCATGGTTGCAGATCAGATACTTCCTTGTTCATGTACAACTCTGGCGGTCATCAGGCCCCCCTCCTCGTCTACGTCGACGACATCATCTTGACTGTTTCCTCCACACCTTTCCTGCAGAAAATCATCAAGGCTTTGAGTGCTGAATTTGCAATGACAGATCTTGGAAAACCGCATCACTTTCTCGGCATTGCAGTCACACACCAGCCTCATGGACTTCACCTCAGTCAAACCCAATATGCCATTGACATTCTGCAGCGTTTAGGTATGAGTTCAAGTAACCCTTGCAACACCCCTGTTGACACAAATGCCAAACTCAGCTCCCAAGCCGGTTTTCCCATAGCTGATCCTACCGAGTACCGCTCCATTGTCGGTGCCTTGCAATATTTGACGTTCACACGGCCCGACATTAGCTATGCGGTTCAGTAGTGTTGCCTTCACATGCATGATCCACGAGAGGAACATCTGTTGGCCATGAAACGCATTCTCAGGTACATCAAGGGTACATCCAACTTCGGTCTTCGTCTCATTGTTGGCCCCACTGATCAGCTTACAGTGTACTCAGATGCTGATTGGGCAGGCTGCCCGGATTCTCGTCGCTCAACATAGCCTGCATGTTTCTAGGCCAGAATCTCATCTCCTGGTCATCCAAAAGACAGCCAACTGTCTCCCGTTCGATTGCCGAAGCAGAATACCGGGCTGTGGCAAATGCCATTGCTGAGTCATGTTGGGTTCAAAGTTTACTGCAGGAACTCAACTCACCTACATCTAAGGCGACTATCGTGTTTTTGTTAAACAGAGACCAAAGGTATGCTGCAAAACGTGATAATCTTTATTGAGAGAAACCAACAATATAAAGTACATACAGTTCAGAAACAACTAGCAGCACGACTGCCCACTAGCTAACAAACTCCTACTTAATTGGCCTAGACTAATTATCCGATCCTTGACCCATTATTATAGCAACTAACCCAAAGGCTTAAACCAAATTATCTGACCTGCAAGTCAGCTTACAGTAACTGAATAACAGAAACAAACTAATCCAACATTTCTTCCCCTAAACTCAATTGGATCAGATTGAGTTTATACTTCAGCAAAGAGTACATACTAGCCACTACCTGTGTTAGCCTTCGCAGACCAATCTCCTACGCCAAGCTTTGCTCTCAGGTTCTCAAATGTCTCCAACTTCACAGCTTTAGTCATAATATCAGCTATTTGAGAACTGGTACCACAGTGCTCCATTGCAATGACTCCCTCATTAACAAGATCCCACAGAAAATGGAATCTAACGTCAATGTGTTTGCTCCTCCCATGTAGCACCGGGTTTTTCGACAGCTTTATGGTGGACATGTTGTCGCACAATACCAAGGTTGCTCCTTTGACACTTTCCTCCCAGCCCATTTCAGCAAGAATCCTCCTTAACCAGATGCATTGAGCAACACAAGACGCAACAACAATGAATTCTGCTTCAGTTGTGGATAGAGTAACCATGGGCTGTTTCTTGGAGGACCAAGCAATAACATCGCCCGCAAGGAAAAACACGTACCCTCCGGTGCTTCTTCTGTCATCAGAATCCTGAGCATAATCCGCTATCTGTATAGCCCACTAAGCTCTGACATTTCTCCTCCTTGCTGTACAAAATTCCGAACTCAAGAGTACCCTTGACTTCTTTTGTCTATTTGATTTGGATCTATCGCAACAAGGTTATCTTCCAGGGTGAGCTTCCCTCTACTAATGAGTGCTTTGAGACCATTGAGCATACTGTCATCACTCATATTCTTCTTAGGAGAACTAGTCGTCTCAACACAGCCTCTCGGCTTTGGTTGAGACAGTTGCATATTGTGTAAAGAGTTGTCGTTATAATTTTTTGATCCTTAGGTGGATGTTTAGCTTGGAGTTTAGGATTTGAGCTTTTGTGTTGGGTTTCAGCTTATGCTGCTGCCATTTTGATCAGCTCTGCGGAGCATGTAAATCCTTATCCTATATATATATTTTTACCTTCTTCAAAAAAAAAACTCGTTTTGCGGCTTTCAAGTGAGGCCTGGATGGCTTAGCCATGTATCTGCTAAGCAGGCCAACCACAAACATTATATCCGGCCGAGTTGTTGTTAAGTAGAGCAGACTTCCAATCAACTGTTTGTACTGCGTTGCATTGACTAGAATTCCGTCGCCTTCAGATGTGAGCTTTTCTCCCGGAACTATAGGATTTCTGACCGGATTGCAGTCCATGAGCCCAAATTTATCTAGCAAATCCTTGGTATACTGCTTCTGATTGATGAATATACCAGCTGCAGACTGAGATACCTCCACTCCCAATAAGCATTTCATTCGCCCAAGATCTGACATTTCGAACATGGCCTTCATACTGTCTCTAAACTCAACCATTAACTGTTCACTGCTGCTCACATACATAAGATCATCCACATATAAACTTACGAGCAACACTTCTGACTTCTTTCTTAATGTGAACAATGTATGCTCATATGGACATTTCTGAAATCCTGCTTGCATAAAATATCCTTCAATCTTGGAGTACCATGCCCTTGGGGCTTGTTTCAAGCCATACAAGGCTTTCTTCAATCGATAAACCTTTGTTTCTTCCCCTGATCTTATGAATCCTTGCGGATGCATAACAAAGACTTCTTCTGTTAGCTCTCCTTGTAAAAACGCACTCTTCACATCAAGCTGATAAACTTGCCAACCATGATATGCAAATAGAGCTAGCATAGATCTGATAGTATCCCACCGAGCCACTGGCGCAAAAACTTCATTGTAATCTATGCCATACTGTTGAGCATATCCCTTTGCCACAAGTCTGGCTTTGTACTTGTCTATCTTGCCATGCTCATTCAGCTTCGTTTTGTATACCCATTTAACTCCAATTGGAGTTACTCCACTAGGCAATGAGGTAAGCTCCCATGTACCATTCCTTTGAATAGCTTCCATCTCGCATCTCATGGCTTCTCTCCAATTTTCTGATTTTTCAGCAACCTCAAAAGATACAGGATTTGTACTGTTCACTTGCAAAGCATAGCAATCTGTGAGCATGACACTACCCACCTCATAATTATCAAGCCACCCGGGTTGCCTTCGTATCCTTGGACCCAACTCATCACTCGACACCACAACTTCTACAGGCGAATCAGTCGGTGGAACTTCTGATGCAATTTCTGGTGGGCTTTCTTCCTGATCAACAAACTGATTTCCTGAATTCTGTACAACAGCTTGGCTATCTGAGTTCTGCGCATTGTTGTCATCAATTTCCTCCTCTGAGTCAACAATCTCCTCCTCAAAGTCGTCCCAAGAGAACTGAATACTCTCTTGAGCCGAGTCAGATTTCCAATCCCAACCTTTTGACTCATCGAATGTCACATCTCGGCTAACTATTATCTTCTTGGTAATTGGATTATAAACCCGGTAGGCCTTAGATTCTGCAGCAACACCGAGAAAGATGCACTTCACACTCCTATCATCAAGTTTCTTCCTCTACTGCTCAGGAACGTGCACAAAACTCAAGCATCCAAAGACTCTTAGATGATCTACAACAGGAGATGAGCCACTCCATAACTCCTGCGGAGTTTTGTCTTTGTTGATGGCAGTCGGACTGCGATTTATCACATGTGAAGCCCAAGCAACCGCTTCACACCAGAAAGTGCTAGGAACACTTGTGTCGGAGAGCATGCATCTAACCATATTTAAAAGGGTTCGATTTTTCCTTTCAGCTACTCTGTTTTGTTGAGGAGTTAGCGCCGCTGTCAATTGCCTTCTTATGCCTTCCTGATCACACCATTGCTTGAATTCAGCTGAAAGAAATTCCCCTCCTCTGTCTGTACGAAAACTCACAAGTGTGTTTCCTGATTCCTTCTCAACTCTGCTTTTGAAATTCTTGAACACTCCAAAGGCTTCTGATTTCGCAGATAAGAAAAACACCCAAAGTTTTCGACTATGATCATCAATGAGAGTGAACACATACCGTTTTCCGCTATGAGAAGCAGGAGATATAGGACCTCATAAATCTCCATGGACGAGATGCAAATTAGCCGAAGCTTGCCATAAGCTTCTTTTTGGAAATAGTCGCCGATGTTGTTTTCCTACCAGACAAATACTGCAAACTCCCTTTTCATCGGCCTTAATGGGAGGCAACCCTTTGACCATATTTGATTTCTCAAGTTTCTTCAGTCCTTGCTGGCTAAGGTGGCCATATCTTCTATGCCAAAGCTCCACTTCTTCTTGCCTTGACTGAGTGGTGTTCAAGCATTGAACACCATTGCCTTCCACACCAGTATTAGGTACGGCCTGTAAGATGAACATGCGATTACTCTTCATTTTTGTAGAGAAGAGAAATCCAGTTTCATCACTAAAAATCTTGCATATATCATGCTTGAAGAGACAGGTCAGCTTCTTCTCTTGCAATTGGCCGATACTGAGCAAATTATTTTTCAAGCCCGGCACATAAAGAACTTCTTGTACCATCAAAGGAGTATTCTCAACTCGCATTCTGACAAACACCCTTGCCCTGCACTTGAAGCTTCATGCCATTTCCTAGTTTCACAGCACACGAAAATGAGCTATCAAGACGGCTAAACCATTTTCTTTCTCCGCTCATATGATTACTACAACCGTTGTCCAGAAACCATCCATTCTCTGCAACCATTTCAACATTCTGATAAGCCATCAACCCTTGCAAATTGTCATCAACTGGTGTTGCATATGCCATGAGCAACATCTCGTCCCTTCCTGTGACATGCCCATCTGCATAATGAACCTGTGACATCCATTCTGGGCACTCGGCTTTGAAGTGACCGAGTTTGTGGCAATGATAACATTCCACGGTTTCCTTGCTCCAACCACGACCTCGACCTCTTCCTCTTCCGGGAGAACGTCCTCGTCCCCTTCCTCGACCACCATCAAAGCCAACATTGAGTACTTGATCGTGAGAAGCAGATTTCCTGGTGAATTTCTGTTCGTGGACCAAAAGCGAGCTTTGCAATTGATCCACCGTCAAAGTATCAATGTCTTTGGATTCTTCGATTGAACATACAACGTAGTTGAATCTCTCAGTGAGCGTCCTGAGAATCTTTTCTACAATCTTCACATCTGTGATCACCTCTCCACAATTTTGCATTGCATTGGAGACGATCATAACCCTGCCAAAATAATCATTGACAGTTTCTCCCTCCAACATCAGCGTACAAAACACATCGAGATCGATATCCACTTCGTACGAGAGAAAGTCGCCTTAGGTCAAGCCAGAGTTCTACATGTTCCCACTACTAGTCAGTTTGCTGATATTATGACGAAAGGGTTGACTTCCACTTTGTTCTATGACTTTCGACACAGTCTCTGCCTTCGACAATCTCCGGCTTCGACTGCGGGGCTGTTAGATTTAGTCATATTAATGTATTTATTTATTATTATTGTTTGCTCCTCAATCCTTGTAATCCTATATATGGTAACACTAATACATGAGGCAACCCAACTGGTTCATTACTTCTCTACATATCGAACAGCTGGTGGGCAAGACGAGCATTGATAAATACGTTTGGTCGAAAATTGACAGGTTTGGTCGAAAATTGAACTAGTTGGAAGATTACCTGAGTGATCTATATTGTTGTTGGAGATAAAAAAAAATAGCTTCAGCAGGCCAACAGCCACCAGAGGATACGCCACAGATTAAGGCAGGACATTTAATTTTTATTTTATTGATACTTTATGACATTTTATTTGAGTTTTTTAATGAACGCAGAAGCAGCTGTCAAAATATCAATGGTGCCCACCGCCAGAACCACCACCTTTGCCTCCTCCTTCTCCGGCACCACCGTTAACAGACTCTGCAGATTTTCATACATTGGAGCAAGTCTCCCTCCTAGCCAGACGAGGTCGGTGCTGAAATGGACGTCTAGCGTTTCGCTGTTTCCTTTCCTTCCTTCTCCGGCCAATAATCAGGTGAGACAGAAAGCTAAGGAGGAGCTCCTTGAGGCCATAGCTCGTCTCGATCGCGGCGCCAATGCTTCTCCTCAAGATGAAGCTCTTGTTGATAAGGTTTTTTATTCACTTGATAATCGGAATGTTTTTAGCGTCGATTAGGTTAAGGGGAGTATGCAACTTGAATACTCAGATGATCGTCTCCAAGTTAGAAATGTTCACATGCCAGATTAAGAAATCCAATATGACTTCCAAGACATAATGATTTCTCACTCAAAACACACAACTGAGGTTTTCATAAACAAACCCTTTGCTCATAAAGCTAGTGTATATCATCTGGACGCTCTGCAATATTATTTCATCTCACACTTTGCTCATAAAACTTGATTATGCACTTTTTCTGCTCCAGTTTTGAAGATTACATGGTGGCAAACTAACAAACTAATCCAAGTTCCCACAATCAGTGATTCGTTGAGGACAAATAAACAAAGCAACGTCCTTGATCGGAACCATTGCTCTTGATTACATAACTATTGAAACTCTCAAGCATGATTTACAATATGCTAGTCAAGCAAGAAAATATACTTCCTCCCATAGAGAGCACGTACTCTTCTTTATTAAGCATAATTAGAAGTTCTGAATGTTGATCATATTGCTATTCAGAAATAATATCAATGATTTAGGAAACTGATTCATAAGATAATTATTATTACTCGTAACCTTAAAGATAAATCCAAGAAAATCAAAGAGAAGCCAATCGTGAAAATTAAATTTGCGCAAGTGGAAGCAAATGATCGCATTAAACTTTAATTGACCCTTAAGAGGCTTGAATTAGGGTTCAATAAAGTAGAGTTTGCAGTAATTGACATCCTCAACGCGCAAGTGGAAGCAAAAGATCGCATTAAACTTTAATTTACCCTTAAGAGGCTTGAATTAGGGTTCAATAAAGTAGAGTTTGCAGTAATTGACATCCTCAACGCGCAAGTGGAAGCAAAAGATCGCATTAAACTTTAATTTACCCTTAAGAGGCTTGAATTAGGGTTCAATAAAGCAGAGTTTGCAGTAATTGACATCCTCAACGGCTGCATGGGCATATCTACAATGACAACACTATTTTGCGGATAGATTCCAATGCTGGGAAGCTGCAGTTACCAGTGATTTATAATCAAGTAGAGAACACGCAATTCAAAAGATACAGCAAACTAAAAGTGCAGTTTTTAACAGAGTATTCAATTCAAGCAGATATATCGATGAGGTTCCAATAATGTGTACTCGAAAGTAGAATTATGGAGCAAATATTGAGACTAAAAGAAAAAGAACAACTAAAACTAGAGATCCAGCCAAGCCTACAATGATATAAAATCTGATAAATCCAAAATATAACAAATGGATGCAGATTGTGAGACCCCAATGTCGAATCTAAAAAATGAAAGCACAAGGCGGAGAGATCTGAACAAATAGATTAAACACTGGACTGAACTTAAAAGCATGCAAAAAAATTCGACACCTGATGGCAACAAGTAAATTATTCACACATCTTGAAGATACTCAGTGTCAGATACTTACTAGACCCCTTGTGCTGCATCAAATCACATATGTACATTGATTTAAGGCCATTTCTCCTTTCTATTATGCAACAGATCTTTCTGTTTAGTAAAGAGTGATTGAATGGCCCACAATTCTAGCATATGAACTTGTAAATCGGATAATCTAGTAGCCAAAGTAATTTTAGGCCTCTAGCTATTCACAGTCCATGCAAAAATATGACCGAGGAATAAAAAAATGGCATGACAGTAAAGAGAAGGCAGGGATGTCAAATATGTATAACAAGAAAGAAGTGTGTTACTTCTATCACAGTTCCCTTGATATGTGCAGTGTGCTTCTCAAATTGCCAAGAACATCAATAAATACAAAAACTTCAAAGGAAATTGACAAAGACCACCCAAACTATTCACTAGTTAAATATCATAGTTGACATTTCATAAATGAACACTCCAAGCACGATCTCACATGCTGATACTTGAGTATCAAACGCAATATTATTAATGTGACACATCATATTCTATCATGACAAAATTAATTCAAGATAGGAAGCAATGTCAACTTTGACGTAGCTGCACAAATATGTTATCAATTAAGCAATAAATAATGTGGTTAACTCACCAGAAATCATCAATAAACAATGTGGTTAGCTCATCCATAAGACTGATAACAAACTTCTCTTTAAATTCTTGGCAGTAATAGAATATGTAGTAGAAAAACATGCAGGGTAAGGAGCTATAGGTGTTCATTGCAAAATATCCAACTATGCTAAATATGACAGAAAAATCTGCATCGTATCTTATAACTATAGTATGTAGCACGAAATTAACCAACTATAACACTGGTCAGTAATACTCGAGATGTACACCAAAGCATACGAGAACAAACTCCTCCCCCTTGGAAGATGAGAATTAGGTGGCGTTTGTTTAGATTGTCGGTAACGGAAACGGAAAGGAAACGAACCTAGTCCATTTTAGTGGAATTGTTCATTGATCAAAATTGGGATATTTGTTAAGGGGTTTTCAAATCCCCTCGCCAACTCACCACCCCCTCCTTGCCAACTCACCTCCCCCTCCTCTCCCTCATCTTTTCTCCTCTCTTGGCATATAAATTTTAGAATCCAAAATCAAATTGTTAATGTATCTTCACTTAATAATTGTCTAGATTCATTTGCGTTTCCTTTCCGTTTCCGAACACTACAAACAAACGGGCCCTAAAGGTACAATCTTATAAACATTTAAATACTTTCTCCTCATAACCTATTGAGATATTTGTTAATTTAAATGCATCAGAACAGATGTAGACAAGTAAGCAGGTACTAATAATAATCAGACAAAGCTAACACAATGTGGATATATCTTCATACAATAGCAAAGTTGTGGGTAAATATATGATCCTGTGTGTAATACGACTTCTATTTCTCTGTTTCAACAATATGAGATAAATTCCTTGATTGTTTTTTGGGCAAAGACACAGCTAATCATCAAATCCAACAAAAAATTAACTAAACACCGTCAAATCACAATAAAAAAACACCATCAAATCCAACCGTTAACCAAGCATAAATTCAAATCCAACCATTAATTGTAAAACTCAAGCACATCTAACCATCAAATCAAATCCAACAAAAAGAAGACGAGGAATAACGAAACACCGCATCAAGTAACAATCGAAAACACCGTTAAATCACAAATGAGACATACTAAGTGTCAAATTCCAACTGCCAATCGAGGCATAATAACTACAATTCCAACCGCCAATAACATAATAACCATCAAATCCAACCACTAATCAAGGCACATTATAACTGTCAAATACAAGCACCAGTCGACACATTATAAACGTCAAATACAAGTTTAATCTACAATGAAGACAACCGTCGAATCAGACCACTAAACTGAGGCATATCAATTACCAATCAAAGTTATATCAATTGCAAAATCAGGGAACAGAAATCGAAAATGATAACTGTCAGTTTGAGACGCAGCAACCCAAATCCAGCACTTACTCTACCATAATGACCGTCAAGGGGAGCATAAAATAACCATCAAATCGAGGCACAATTGATCATCCAATTCAGCAAACAAACGCCAATATGTGAGAATAAGCTTACCCCATCGGAAGTTGAGATAATAATATCCCACTATATAATATCATGGATTACTCCTCCTATTGTCAATTGGTTTTAGGATGGAACTTCATGGGCTTGTATTGTGGGCTCAATGCGCATATGCGCTAATATACACGACCACCGTGTTTATCGGCCCACCGGACTTTATCATGGTATCAGAGCGGGTTTCGGGTCTGGGTTCGTTTCCTGGTTTATCTGAGCTTAGCCCGCCATGATGGCTTGTTATGGGCGGCTCCTTTGGCTTGTCGGCCTGAAGACATAGTTTGGGTTTAGCCCGCCATGATGGCGCGATATGGGCTGATCCGTTTGTCAAGTGGCAACTGGGTCAGGCCAGTTACCACTTGAGGGGCGTGTGAGAATAAGTTTCCCACATCGGAAGTTGAGATAATAATAATCCACTATATAATATCATGAATTACTCCTCCTATTGTCAATTGGTTTTAGGATAGAACCCTATGGGCTTGTATTGTGGGCCCAATGCGCATATGCGCTAATATACACGACAACCGTGTTTATCGGCTCACCGGACTTTATCACAATATCACTGTTAAACGGGACATAAAACCCCAGCAAATCCAACTGCTAACCATTCACTAAACTACTAACACAATATATTAAGGGATCACTACACACCGTCGGATCACAATCGAAAACACCGTCAGATCTTATTAGTAAACACCGTCAGATCACAATCCAGACATAATAAATACATAACAACCAACTCAATTCCAAGCGCCTATACTTGTCAAATACAACCGTCAATTGACACATTTTAACTGTCAAATACACCGTCAATCGAGACATTTTAACTGTCAAATACCGAGGCAACAAACCCGTTAAATAAAACCGTCAATTTGAGGCATATTACTGTCAAATAAAACATTCAATTCGAGGCATTAAAACAGTCAAATACAATCGACAATCGAGGTAATAAAACCGTTAAAAACAACCATCAATCGAGGTATTAAAACCGTCAATTCGAGGCATAAACAGTCAAATAAAACCGTCAATTCGAGGTAATAAAACAGTCAAATACAATTTATACAACTGTCAATCGTGGCATTAAAACTGTCATATACAACCGTCGCATTAAAACCGTCAAATACAACTGTCAATGGAGGCATTAAAACCGTCCAATACAACTGTCAATCGAGGCAACAAAACCGTCAAATACAACCGTCAATCGAGGCAACAAAACGTCAAATACAACCGTCAATCAAGGCAACAAACCCGTCAAATACAACCGTCAATCGAGGCAACACACCCGTCAAATACAACCGTCAATCGAGGCAACAAACCCGTCAAAGACAACCGTTAATAGAGGCAATAAACCGTCAAACACAACCGTCAATCGAGGCATTAAAACCGTCAAACACAACCGTCAATCGAGGCATTAAAACCGTCAAACACAACCGTCAATCGAGGCATTAAAACCGTCAAATAAAACTGTCAATGGAGGCATTAAAACCGTCAAACACAACCGTCAATCGAGGCATTAAAACCGTCAAATAAAACTGTCAATGGAGGCATTAAAACCGTCAAATACAAACTGTCAATCGAGGCAACAAAATCGTCAAATACAACCGTCTATCAAGGCAACAAACCCATCAAATACAACCGTCTATCGAGGCAACAAACCCGTCAAATACAACCGTCAATCGAGGCAACAAACCCGTCAAATACGAGGCATTATAAATGCCAAATACAGCCATCAAATCCAATCGAGATCTCTTACTGAGATGGTTTGAAAACTTAATTTCAGCAGAAAAAATCAGAAAACGTAGGCCAGGAACAATGCGAAGAACTAGAAGGGGGTACTCAGATGGTTTGAAAAACGTAAATTCAGTAGACAAAATCAAAAACGTAGGCCAGAAAGAATGCGAAGAAGGGGGCAAATCGGGCAATCCAGTGAAGCGAAAAAATCAAATAGGCAAATTGAAAATAGACCGAAAAAATCAGTACGAGAAAAACAGAAAACAAAATTTTCAAAAGATTCAATACATTGAAGAATAGCAACAACAACAAAAAGTTAAGCTTTGAATTTAAGAACCCTAAAACAGAACAAGCTTTGAATTTAAGAACCCTAAAACAGAACAAACTTTGAATTAAGAATGCAAACAAAAGAAGAATGGATATGACGGGAGTTATGCGAAAATGCAGGCGATTAGAGAAGGAAATATAGAACTAAATTGAACTCTTACGACGGACCCCAGATTTCAATCAATAAAATAGAAAACCTAGAACTGCAACCGGAAACTGGAAAACAAATTGGAATTGGAGGTTAGATAGAGAGTACGAAACGTTTGACGCAACCAAAAAACCAAATCTGTGGAGAAAGAAAATCTAAAATTTGACAGAAAAAATAGAGAGCGAAAGATAAAAGCGAGAAAGTGAAGAAGGGTTGTCGTCTGTCGATAAACTCGTACTCACAGAGAGGTTATCACGGTGAACACAAGGAAAAAGTTGAGGAGGTTTATTAAAAGTGACCTTGGAAAATAACAGCTGGCATCTTTTTTAATTTTATTTAAAAAAGAATTAAAAGGAACCTGTGATATAAAAGCAACATTTAATAAGGAAAGAATTGAGGCGGTGAATTAATAATGACGTTGACATCCTTTTTATTTTCAAAAACAAATAGAGTGATAACACTAACACAAATTAAGGGTAACAAAATTACCGTAATTAAAAATTCCTCTGCCGATAATCCTCATCACGAGCTCATTTCCCCTAACCTTGAGCAATTTCTCCGATTTCTCTGTCGATAATCTCTTTTCGGCCGCAGATATCACCATCGCTGGACCTTCGACGAAGTTCTTCTCGCCCGCTCCAGCCGTGAACTAGAGAAGGCATATGTAGACAATGAACACCCTGTAATCGTTGCACACGGAAGAAATAACGCCATCATCATGATTGTGGATGAATTTCAGATTCGAATCTTTGATTTCGACTGAAGAGTAGTGTTAACCATATCGATATAGCAATTGAAAAAATTAGGGTTTTCTTCTGGGAATAGGAGAGCGTGAAAAAAGAAAGGAATAAAAAAAGCGTTTAGGTTTTGTTCTACCGCAAAAGCTGAAATCAGGAAAACACATTTTTGTAGTTTTATATTAAATTTAATAAACGAGATTTATGCATTACCGGTTCTTCTTCCCACCCAGCTGCATTTTCTGCACTGAGACTAGTCAGGGAAAAAAATGGGCCAAATTTGAAATGCATTCACTCCATAGACAAAGTAGGGAGGATTGTTGTAGCCTCTCCGTCGATGGCGATTGAACTCTCGTTCTTGAAGCACTTAGTAGAGAATTTTACCCTGTGCATTTAACAACCAAGAGTGTCAATAAATTTTTGAAGTTTCAAAACATGGGAGATCCTTAAATGTTAATTTTAAATGATTCATCTTACAGATATTTCTGCTTGATTTGTCGGATTTTTGTTGCTTCTATCTCCCCAACAATCTCTTCTCCAACATGGATGGGCAACTTTGAATCGCAGACTTTGTGAAGCATAAACAGCTCCAGGCTAATATGAGTAAGATTCAGAAGGTAGATAAACCATCATTATCAACCAGTTTCTTCTCCAAACACAATCCGGGCAATATCCATTTTTCAGAGTGAGGCCAAAAACCGAATAGGCAGCACTCTCTGATTTGAGACTAGAATAGGAATTTAGCAACATACTCAAGATGATAAAATTGGATCTACCAGAAACATAAAGCCTCTTATACATGGAAATGGTGACAGAGAAATGTTGAGACTTGTTTAGAGCACTGAATAGTTTACCAAACCATGAAATTTGGGGCGGAAGGTTCATACATCGCATATGCTCGAAGAAGTAGCGAGCTTTACTTACGTCAACTTTGCCGGATTCACAGTCAATACTGAGGAATTTCTGAGGTGGAGTAAAGGTACCATCTTTAGGAACAAATGAAGAGAGGTTAGCTCTCCTCCTCGACATTCTTTGGCTCTTTGCAATTAGAGACATTGTGTTAAAGATAGAAACTATATATCTTTATGTTTATATTCGTATCAATAAGTATATTCTTTGTATGTATATATTGACCTTTGAGAGGCTAATCAAACCATCAGAAATTCTCCCCGTCTTATTGTTTTCACGTGTGATCGGAGCAAGGCTTTCTGATCAATTTTTTTTTCTCTAACCTACCCTAATAAGACGCCGTCAGACCGCCCACAACCTGTCGTTCGGCCCTCCTCTCCGACGATCTCTTCTTCGTCGGATATCTTCTCCGACATCAGATCCGGGTTCGTCGCAGCCACGAGCTCACTTCAGATCCGGGTTCGTCACTCCTCGAACCGTTCACTAAAAGATCCGTTCGCTGTTGCCGATTGCCTACGATCGAGCAACCATCGGTCAGGCTTTGACTTCTGATCAGTTCAATGTTGTTGTTCAGATGTTCTCTAACAATGTCTCTTTTAAGTCGTCTCTTTGGATTTTGGATACCGGGGCTTCTTTTCATATGACATATTAGCACGTACAGACATATAGAGGAATTTCTATAATTGAAGAATCAATCAAAAGACAGAAATGTTTGAAGTGAAAGTACAAGTTGAAGTAAAATAAGGAGCAAAGAAGAAGGAATTACCAGAGGTCCAGAAGAGGGGAAATGAAGAAGAAGAAGAAGAATCATGTAAATGTGTAATCCATATCTGTATGTATATTCTGTGGTTCGACAATAGGTCAAGCAAGCACCGAGCTAGGACTTGTGTAATCCATATCTGTATGTATATTCTGTGGTTCGACAATAGGTCAAGCAAGCACCGAGCTAGGACTAGAGTAGGCTAGCTTAAGTGGCTCATGGTTCAGGGATCATGGCTCACAGTAATGCAACCCCGAGCCCAAGAGGCTTGGTCGAGATGACATTGTGTTTGAGGTAATTGGTTTCTGGTATCTGTGAAATTAGGCCTATTGGTTTGGACTTGTTTTTGGGCCGCTTCTGTGACTTGGCCCGCTTCTGTAACTTGGTCTTCCTTTCTTCAGACTTGATCAAACGCAGTGTTTGATGCTTTGTCTGATGATCTGACAAGCTATATAACCCTTTGTTAGGGTTTGGCTGATCCATTCCATTCACTTTCGCCGCTTACCAGATTACAGAGAGAGTTGTGAGTTAGGGTTCTTGGTGGTTCGATCGCAGTGATTCTCACGGTGGAAGTTGAGTCCTCCGGTGGTGGCCTTCAGAGATTCATTCGGCGTTCTTCGTAGCTTCTTCCTTGAAGCTGTTCTTGCCTTGAAAGGGGGCTGAATCTCTTTCTTTACCTTCGTCCTAGCTTCTTCTCTGTAATAGCTTGCTTAGGTTTAGCTTGCTCGTCTTGCTTGGTGTCTTTGTAACCATTGTTGAACCTATCTGATCTAGTGGATTATTCGGGATGAATCTCCCCACTGAGACTTCGCAGATGTAGGGTAACCGAACTGCGTGACCAACTCTTGTGTCCCTTGTTCTCATCTTGTTATTTACTTTTCTCGAATCAGTTGCACTAGAGATCGATCGGATCTGGTTATTAAGATAGTACCAAGATTCTACAAATCATGTAAATCATGTGTATACCTTAATTTTGGACTATTCATGCGAATGAAGGATTTGAAGTTTACAAAATACATGGATATACACCCAATTACAAATCTTTTTTCCCCAAGAGATACTTAAAATCTACTTTTCCAGCTACATCTTCTCCAGGCAGAGGTTATTTGATTATACAAGCAGAACAGAGGTTCTGAATTATCAGCCAAGTTTAGTGATCAAATTGCTTTGCTTGCTGCTGAATCACATTCGCTCGTAATCAAGTTTATCGGACTGCAAACAAGGAAAACTATCAATCAGTAAAGAACCTAATCAACAAATGTACACAGTACACATACAATTCTACTCAATCTAGCAGCAATACACTATTTCCACATTCAGCTCAAAGCTTTATAGGAAATACCTTGATAAGCATGTCTGTTGGAAGCCAAGCTGGTGCTGTTGGAATGCCAACCCATGCAACCTTCAAGAACAGCATTTATGCAATTCAAAGATGTGACAAAATCAACTTCTTATATATTCACTCAATGATTCAAGTATGGTGATCTAAGCTACTCACAAGCGCATATTCTCCTGTGTCAAAATTGCGTAAATCCAATACCTACAGATCATGTAATAACATTAAATTCTCACAGAAATCTTGATTGAATTTCACTAGCAAATTGAGCCAGAGTTTACCTCACCGCGATCCTCATAGATGTAATCGAGGCCCTTGTAGTAAGGAGGATGATCAACAGATAGATACTGAAGAAGCAAGTCTCAAGGAATCATCAGCAGGTTATTGAATCAAACGCAGAGATAGGAAATCGAACGTTCTAGAAGCTACTCACATTGACACTGTTGAGATACTTGTCTTTATCAACTCTCACAATCTGGCCTTTTTTCACTACACACCAGAAACGAATCCAGCCCTAATTTCCCATTTCCATCCAAAATTCAACAAGAAAACAGCGGAAAAAACTACTCACTGGAGTAGACAGGCTTCTGAGGGCGCTTAGGGGCGGCGGTTGCAGTGGAAGCAGGAGCAACTTCCGCCTTGGTTTCAACGAGATTTTGCTTACTGCTATCGGACTCGGAATCGCTGAGAGCTCTGATTAAGGAATGGCGGCGAAGTAGAGGAAGAGACGTTCTTCTTGGAGTGATTTGGAGAGCAGATGAGCGCGAGGAGGATAATGATGAGAAACTAGGGTTTGAAGAGGCTATGGAGAACGCCATTGAATCTGTGTGAATTGGAGTTGTGAGAAAGAGATGATGTTGTGTGGAGATAAGAGAAAGGGTCTGTTGTGTTGAATTGAGCTCCCCAACGGCTGGATTCGAGTGGAGGATGATCTTGCGGTTTAGTTTGGTTTGGCTCCTCCATACAATCCTAATTAAGGATAACATTAGTGAGTTACTTTAATTTTTAACATTCTTTTCAAGCTCTTTCAGATGATTCGACACGTTCTATATTTATTAGTATTGTTGACCACACAAAACCTTATTACAGATATAGTAAGTGTAGCGACAAAGTTTTACGCAAACTATTACATTTATAACTAGCGGATTCCGTAATATTAAAATTGTTCTTCTACTGTATTCTTCAAAAGAAGAAAACAAAAAAAATATTACGCCGTTTCTTTGTTTAAGGAAAACTTCTTGTCCTAACTCCTTTCAATTAACTTCATCATTTTGATTAAACTAGATACGGGCCTCGCGCGAGAAAAAATTACGGATTTTTGTATGTGATTTAATATAGTTATACATTATTTGTTAATATGTTGTTGTTGTTATCAAATTTATTAATATTTGTAAATATAAGTATTTTTTATTTCCTTATATTTATGTTTGAAGTAGTTTTAAAACATAATATTAGAATAAGTTTGCATTGTCATAAGAGAAGCTCACACATTAATTTAATTTGTGACTTAATCAAGTAGACTATAAATAAATATAACATAGGGATATAAGAAAGATATTTAAATACATGCTCAAAAGTCCAATAGGAGATGATTAAGAAATGAGTAATGCATTAAATTGGTACCAATTTCATTCAATTTTAGCAATGGACAACCAACTTTTATATAGACTAGATACGGGTCTCGCGCTCCGCGCGAGAAAATTACGGATTTTCGTATGTGATTTAATATAGTTATACATTATTTGTTAATATGTTGTTGTTGTTATCAAATTTATTAATATTTGTAAATATAAGTATTTTTTATTTCCTTATATTTATGTTTGAAGTAGTTTTAAAACATAATATTAGAATAAGTTTGCATTGTCATAAGAGAAGTTCACACATTAATTTAATTTGTGACTTAATCAAGTAGACTATAAATAAATATATAATAGGGATATAAGAAAGATATTTAAATACATGTCCAAAAGTCCAATAGGAGGTGATTAAGAAATGAGTAATGCATTAAATTGGTACCAATTTCATTCAATTTTGGCAATTGACAACCAACTTTTATATAGATAAGATAAGATAAGACTAGATCCGGAAACCCGCGCGAAATCGTTTGCGGTTAGTCATTAAACATGTCATAAATTTAAAATGAGTGAACGGTGATATAATTCAATTCTACAAACTCGTAAAATGCAAATACAACTATTGTAACAGTGGTTGCAACTGAAATCTGCAACATAAAGTATTTATATGATGTTCATGTTTTACTGAGGCCAATGTTGTTTGGCGTATTACATGTGGCGTGTTACATGTTTTAGTGAGGCTATGCATATGAATCAATCTTAGGTGTTGTCAATATATAGATTAAAAATATCTAATTAATCCAGATTAATTTTTAATCGGGGAAGGATGAGGCGTCAGAATGAAACGAAGGAATTGATGAACCTAATAGAGATGAGAATGAATTTGGAGATTGTGATAGAGGAAGGAGACGAAGATGGTGTGTTCTTAGTTGATGATGAAATTAACATTTAAGAAAATAGGTAATTAGGATAAAGATTTAAAATATTTTTTTTTAATTGATCGTCTATCCCCTCCACTGCGGAACTCTACTATGGTCGACTGGTCGTTGGTCCCAACATCAACATTCCCGTCTAAAGGTACGTGCAACATCAACAACCACCTCCAACATTAAGTGTCCAACATTTTCCACTTATCAACTAAAAAGAAGGCCCATGGAGGTAGATTTCTGATCCCAGACGTCTCACCGGATTCCTCAAACACTTTTACTCATTTTTAAGGCATCACATAACTCAAACATAATAGTGAATTGAAAACAATTGGTATGAAATTATATTTAGTACGGAGTAAGAAATGTGATTAACAACTAAAGTATGGTTGTTGATTTTTTTTCTAATGTAACTTCTCTTCATAATGGGGAGTAGCTTATAGTAGATAGAATTTACGTATCCAATATTTCACATCATATTCAACTCTAAATTTCCTTATCCCTAAATCAAGTAGAGAAATGTTTTCGTACAAAAACTACATGATCTATCTTTTTTTTTTTGGTTTTACTCTCTAGTTCAGTGGTGGTTAGAAAACTCTTTTATTATTCTTACTCTTTCAGCGAATTCTCTGGCTCTTCCAACAAACAATTTTTAACTTCCACCAAGTCTCGAACTCGAGACCTCATGTTGGATGGTTGAGGTCCCTTATCACTCGACCACGTGTTTTTTTGTTACTTACCCCCTATCTTAGCAGAACTGGAACTCATGATATCGTGAGTTTTATCCTTCAATTACATTTTGTTGAGCACTAATAAATATTACAGTACTCCCTCCGTCCCTGTTTGTTCGTCCTGTTTCAAATTTTGACACTATTCACTAATCGAGAGAATCTTCTAAATATCTTTCAATATATAAGATAAAACATAGTCATGAGTGGTCTTGTTTGATTCGTTTCGATTAGTACTTTAAGAATATTAAAAAATTATAATTTTTAATAACATATAATTTGATATATTGACGATATAAAACGTGCATCGGCAAGTGTGCCAAAGTCAAACAGGACAAACAAACAGGGACGGAGGGAGTAATTTTTCTTATTGCCTCAACCCTATGGAAATGTACATTATTCGTATGATAAATCGGTCAAAATCAAATCCAAAGTCTTGTTAAAACAACCCCAAATTCGAAGGTGGGGTTTTTCTGGTGTTGAAGATTGTGATACTCTACAATGGAGAGACCCCGCAGTGCTCCTGATGAAGCAGATCTCTTGCCCCTTCGCAACCCAACCACCGCTGCTGTCGACGCCGGAAGACCTCGCTGGCCGACGATCGACGGTCCACTAGGTCTTTCTGAGGAAGATTCGGTTCTCTATGCTCGTCGATTCTATAAATTCGGCTTCTTCCTCCTCCCATGGCTTTGGGCTGTCAATTGCTTCTACTTCTGGCCTGTTCTTCGTCATTCTCGCGCTTTCCCTATCCTCCGTAAAGGTAACATCTCTCTTCCTCTCCTTCTCTAGGAATTACGCTATCGACTTTATTCCAGCATCATTCCATTTGTAGTGTGTGTATGTTGTCAAAAGAATCGTTGCTAGGCGATTTTGTCACTCTTGATTCTGATTCTATTTGCTAATCGGAAAAACTAGGGTTCTCTTATGACCAAAATAGTGCAATTTCTTTCCAATTTATGCAAATCGGTGCGGTGTGATCTTGATCTGGTTTGGGGATAATTGATACAAGATCTAGCTATTGACATGACATTCTGGACAATGTCATTATTTCAGTTCTGCTTTCAGCGTTGAGATTACTTCAACTTAGTTAGGCATTATTGGAGAGCATATTTTGTGCATTTTTAACTAGAAAGCCGAATTGAAAAGGATTTGCTTTCTTGTCATTTGGTATTATGACTGGTACACAGATATGGAGTCTGGAAAATTCATTTGACTTGTGTGGTATGCATCAATGTTTGTTAGTCATTGCTGTGGTGGTTAGTTAGCTTTAAGATTCGTGTTATTAGATAGAAAGCCGCTTAGTTTGTGCCGAGGGCTGTAAATTCACATGGAGTATGCCTGATAGCTGGAAATCAATTTGAAGTGAAGTAGTGATACTGTGATACCTTTCTCTTGATTCCTTGGTTAGAGGCTTTAGAGTTGAATATACTCTGTAGTCCATTCTATGATGCTTGCTGGTATAGCCTAATCATTGCATTCTAGAATGTATCAAAGTTGATCATTGCTCTGTGAATGGGCATGCAGTTAAGTCTAGCCAGCCTACTTACTCGACCACTATGAAGTGTGGACGAATTTGATCAGGATCATGAACTTTTGCTTCAATCTTATGTAACATCCCCTGCCCCAAAAGAATTTGGCCAGAAAACAACAAGTTAATTTTCGTGTATTTTTCGCCTTTCTCGGTTACCATCACCATTTGGTTATTCACTTAGATTACATACTAATGATACTATAAGAACTACTCGATTGGTTAGTAAAAAGCACTAGGGGTCTAACGTGTTCAAAATGTGTGCGGCACACCTTTTTATTTGAGATTTACATAATCTGAGCATCTGATGCATGGTAAATATGCAATATTGCAGATGTTGTTGGATCAGCTGTAGGATTCACTATCTTTGCAGTTCTCCTGTCATCATGGTCCCTCACGTTCATGATTGGAGGGGAACATCTATTTGGCAGCGTTTGGGGTAAACTTGTGATGTACAATGTTGCTGATGAGTGGGGATTAACAGGTATGATGTAGTAAAAAAAAATTCTCATTCTACATGGAACCTTATTCCCATGATGTTGTGTATAGTCTCTCATAAAATTGCATCATGATACACTTGCTTCTATATCCTGCAGTAATTGTAAGTTTCGACTTTGGAATTCTCTGATAAGATTTGCTATTTTTCACTCAGTCTCTTAAGTCAAAGCTTGGAGTAGCTACTCATGGTTTTGCTATCAAGAATATCATATTTCTGCACAGCACTTGACTTTGGTATCAGAATCTGTGCATTCATTTACTGTATCCTACTGTCTGGAAGGAGACAGTGTTCACTTTCAATGTAAATACGCCTGAAATAGCAATATAAAGCTTCAGTTAGGCTTAGGTAATCCTACTATTGGCTGATGATTTATGAGCATCCCCATGTTCTCGTCCTTTTAAAAAAAGTCATATAGTGCATGAATAGATATTTTTCAGGGACAACTACTAAAAAAATCATTAACCAGAGCTATTAAATTTTGTTTTATAACATTATCACGATTTGGTAAAATACTCACTTTATTTAAAACTAATGAATAATGATGGAATTGATTTACATGAAACTACTATTATTAATTTTTATGTGCATTTTCCATTAATAGGTCTTGTGAATCACCAATTATTGATTGATTTTTTTTTCTATCGACAAACATTTTTACAAGATTACAAACATCAAATAATATTGTGTATATAGTATAGTTTCTATCTATAGACAAAAGAGATCAGTAAGTTATACGTTATTCTACGGGTTGCAACCGGGCAGCACCCTTTTTGCGCCCGGCAGCACCCTCTCGTTCGGAACCCCATTCCGAACGAGGGGAAATTTTTTTTTTTTTTTTTAATTTTGTTTCTCGTTCGGAACCCCGTTCCGAACGAGGACGGTCCATTTAAATAATTTCCATTAAATAAATGCCAAACCGGTTCGCAATATGCGAACCGGTTCGACACTCGTTCGCAATATGCGAACCGGTTCGACACTCGTTCGCAATATGCGAACCGGTTCGACACTCGTTCGGAACCCCATTCCGAACGAGGAATAATTTTTTTTTTATTTATTCCTCGTTCGGAACCCCATTCCGAACGAGGTGTGACGTCATTTTTTTTTTTAATATGACGTCGTATCTCGTTCGGAATGGGGTTCCGAACGAGATTGACGGAGTCTATATTTTTTGAAAATGCGAACGGCTATTTACGGAGTCTATAAAATCGGAGTTGTATGACCAAATTATCAAACCAAATCGGAAGAAGCACAAAAAATGACGTCTGAAAGCGATTCAACTAATTCTTCAAGGGAGGGTAGTTGGAAAGAAAGACGGGAGTGTTCTTCTAGTGAGACGTCGGTGGAGGAGGAGGTTGATTTGTCTGCGCCGGTAGATGATACATATTTCCATGTAAGTACCTGTAAACCTTTTTTTATAGCGTTTCATTATAATTTATTTTATTGGTATAGTAGTATTGAAATTTGAGTAATTTTAAATAGGGATACTGTAGTGATGAGGAATATTTAAAAATCGACTATAGTGCTCATTTTACGACTAGTGAGAGATTTCCTACTATGGATCTTCTGAGAGAGTGGGTTAGGAAGGTCGGTTATGCATTGTGTATGGTTATCACCACGAAATCATCAATGGCCAACAAGAGGATATTTCTGCACTGTGAGCAATCCGGTAGTTATAGAAAACATGGAAAGAACATTAATCTTGAAGGAGATGTAGCAGAACCATCGTCGCAGCGTAGCAACCTTAGTAGGTTAAGGAAGTACAATTGTCCTTTTATGTTAAGAGGATATTATCGACGAACAACTCTTGTTGAGCCGCCTGGGTGGATACTAAAAGTTGAGAAGGCATGTCACAACCACTGTCTTTCCAGCAGCTTGATTGGCCATGCATTTGCTTCGAGGATGACGGGAGAGCAGAGACGAAAAATAATGATTGCATCAGCGGCCGAGGCAATGCCGAAGGTTATTTATACACAGCTGCTTCAGGAAAATCCGACTTCCACAATATCAAGAAGACAAGTGTACACTGTGAGGGAAAAGGAGAGGAAGAAAGCATTGACAAATCTAACCGTGACCCAGTGGTCATTAGATTTCCTCCATCATAGAGCTTATCGTAAAGACATTCACTACGACACGAATCCGGAGACGGGGGAGAAAAAGTTGGCAGCGTTTTTCATATCTCATCCGGATTGTCAACATTTGTTGAGAATGTTCCCTCGGGTGGTGATCATGGACGCGACGTACAAGACTAATAGGTACACTAAAATTCATTATTATGACTTCAAATACCGTTATAGAATTATAATTATTAATATACCCTCGTTGATAGGTATGGTTGGCCGTTACTTCAGTTTGTTGGATTCAATTGCACCAACTATACATATTGTATTGCGCTAGCGTTCATCTGTTGTGAGACAGCCCCATACTATGCATGGGCATTGAAACGGGTCAAGTATTTGTTTCGTGCACTCGAAGGACCGGATTGCATCATGTCTGATCGAGAGCTGGCAACAATTAAGGCGGTTGACCATGTATTTCCTAGTGTGCGTCATATGCTTTGCCATGTCCACGTTGATCGGAATGTTAAGGCATTTGCTAAATTGAACAACCTGGACGAAAAAAGTGCATCTGCTAGCGTTCGACGGGTGATGCGGTCTCACACAGAGAAGCAGTATGAGGAGAGACTTGATCACTTTCGGAAAACATGGAGGAATGGTCATCTTGTACAATATGCTGAGAGCACATGGTTTACTCCTCATAAGGAAAAACTTATAGCTGCGTATTGCGATGATATACGCCATTTTAGCACAAGAACATCTAACAGGTAAGATATTTGAATTTGTTTTTAACGAGAATGATCATGACATTCGGTTGTCTAAAATGTTTAACATGTACAATGTTGTTGTCAGGGTTGAAGGTCAACACTCGATGTTGAAGCATATGTTTGATTCAGCTGTTGGAGGGTTCGACACTTTAGTGCAACACATTGACAATATGTTTGTCGATCAGCACCGTCGAATACGGGCCGAGATGGAAATGTCCAACCATACTAGCCCGAAGGAGATACAAGACGGGCCTCGGTGGATCAAGACTATTTTCATGCGCATATTGAGGAAGTGCTCCGACAAGTGTTTGAGAATGCTACTGAAAGAAGTCCTTAAGGCAAAGGACGGAAAGATATGTGGCCCATGTGAGGATCCTTGGTTGGAATCAACACTCGGATTGCCTTGCCCACACAGGATTAAGGTGTTTGTAGAAGAAGGAACGCCATTGTTGCCGAGCGACATTGATATCTTCTGGAAGCAGATCAAGTGGGAAGGAGTGGAATTGAAAGACTTCGACTCTGACGACGACGTGCAATTGACTGCAGATAAGGTTCTTATGGATGATTTCTTTGAAGGAGTGTTTACCGGTAATGTTGATGATTTCGATATGAAGAGGATGGATGATAAGTGGCGTGAGTGCAAGGATCCTTCTTCAGTTGATGTCCAGGACCCCCCTCGGGGAGAGACGAAGAGAGGAAGGCCTAAGATTCATGCGAAGAAGACGGGTACAAAGCGAGATCCGGGTTGGGATGAGAGGGCTCAAGCTAAGAAGGATAAGGAGAAGGCAGAAGCAAGGAAAAAGGGGATGAAAGAGGAAGAGGGTGCAACTGTGCCACCGAAAGCCGATTCACAAAAGAAATCGTCGGTTGCATCCAACAGAGCTTCAAGCGGGGCCACGACCGTAAAAGGGAGTGCAACTAAACCACCGAGGGCAAGAGGAAATGCTAGATCGAAATGTAGCGGTGGCAATTCAATCATTTATCTCGACTTCGACTGGGGGATAGATAATATAGACCTTTTCATGCTCGCATACATAGCTGTTGTGGAGAAAGTAGGTGATGACGGTCATTGTGGTTATCGATCCCTCGCTCGCTTACTAGGTAAACCAGAGCAACAGTACGTTGAAATCCGATTTGATCTTTCGAAGCACCTCCAACAAAACGGGCATATGTATCATGAGATGCTAGAGGGTTTCAAGACTATCCCGCAACTCATTCGAGAAGTGAATCACATTCGATCGCCATGCTCTCCTGAATTCTGGATGTGCACACCTACAATGGGATTGGTATTTGCCACGAGGTATCAAGTTGCACTAGTGGTGTTATCATGGTTTGGTCCTTGTACATGTCTTCCGATGTTTGCTCCTCCCGGTTCAGAGCCTCCTACCACGGTATTCGCCATTGCACATGTAGGCAGACGCAACCATTACGTACCGGTACGCATCGATATTTTCCGCTCTTGTACCTTATTTCACATATGTTTTTTAGCATACAATAACAATTTTGTTTTGACAGATTTGGTTGGTTGATGACAATTGTCCAATTCCACCCCCTCCAAGGCAGTGGAGTATCTACAAACAGCCATCGGTGGACGGATGGGAACAGCGCTTTCAGAGTAGATTCGACAACTACGTATCCGAGAGAGAGTTTCATGGTGGCGGTCCCATAATGACCTAAATCTTGTATTTGTTTGATTAATGTTCGTATTAAGTATGTTGTTTGTTGACTTGATTAATGTTTGTTGAATTATATATGTTTGTTTAATGTTTTGGTGGACAATTTATAAATGTTTTGAGTAATTTTTTTTCCAGAATGATGTCAACATAATCATAGAAGCATTAATATTGAAACAACAACACAATTGAAAAAGAACAGCACGAGTACAACGCAGACGGTGAACAACTAACGATACAAGAAATTAAAAATACTTAATTCTCTATTTGTTACGTGTTGCTGCCAATTCTGCAGCAAGTGCAGTGTTTTCCTCCATGAGCTCGGTGTTTTTGGCTTTCAGTTCATCTATTTCGTTGGCCCATTCTTTTGTTCCAATCCTCAGCAGCTCCATCCCTTCCTCAATTCCTTCAGCCTTTGACCAGTTGCATAAGTTGTCTGCATTTAGTTCTTCAATAACGACCCTTGCACGACCTGTGTATGGTGGATCGATCCAATGTTTGTATTTGCACCCTTTCTCTTCCTCTTCTTCAATAAGAGCATCCCAACATGCATCCGGGCATCCCCAAAATCTTCTCCCATAGTTGACCTTGTCCCACTCTATTTGTTCGGTACACATATGCACCGTGGGCTTTTTCTGACACCAACACAATTTCGGACCAGGATCCATTGTCGAGGAAGAGGCGGGAAATAGAGTTGGACGATTTGGATACATATCAAAATTTGAGGAAGGAAATTTGAGAGAAAATAAATATAATGGAATGATAGTGAATGTGTGTTTGAAATGGTTTGTTTTGGAGGTATTTATAGACGAAAAGATAAGATCAATGACGGAAATATCTGACCGGGTCCCACACCATCTCGTTCGGAACCCCATTCCAAACGAGATGCTGACGTCAGCATCTCGTTCGGAATGGGGTTCCGAACGAGATGGTGTGGGACCCGGTCAGATATTTCCGTCAGATCTTATCCCAAACAGATCTTATCTTTTCGTCTATAAATGGCAACCATGCGGTGAGTCCCGGATTTCTTTAACGTCATAACCGTGCAAAGCAATGCCGCCTCTAAATATTAACCCGATACCCCAAGATGAAGATGATGACGATCATGTAGTTGAAGATGGTGGTGAAGATGATGAAGACAGCGAAGGTGAAGACGACGGTGAAGACGGAGGTGAAGTCGAAGGTCAAGGCGAAGGTGAATTCGAAGGTGAAGACGAAGGTGAAGACGAAGATGAAGACGAAGGTGAAGACGAAAGTGAAGACGAAGGTGAAGACGAATCGGAAGAAGAACATGAAGATGATTATGATGACGTTGAAGAAGATGGTGGGGAAGAAGATGATGATGATGATTAGAAATGGTCACGTTTATATACTTTGTAATGCTCAGTTGTGTTGTCTTGTTACAACAAAGGACATCAATAAAGAAATTTCTAGTAGTCGATAGCCAACAAGGAAGAGAGGCAGTTCGCTATAACATACTCCCTTTGTTTCTATTTATTTTTCATTTAGAGTTTTTCATATATATTAAGGAAATAATTAGTATTGATGCTCTTTCAATAAACTACCCCTAGATTAAGCAAAATTCCTTAACTTCAACCAACTCTAACCAACTTTAATCCATTTTCCAACTTCAACCCCCATTTTCTTCAATCTTGCCGAATAGGCTCTAAGTCCTTTTATTTCTAGTTGTCTATCTTGGGCACATTAGAAAGATCCTTAATAAATTTATTATAAAATAAATTATACTTTGGATTAGGAAATTAACTAATAACCATCTTCAAACAATGTTATTAATTAGGAAATCTAATGGTTGTTAGTGTGTATAAATGGACACACATTAGACAAATCGTTTTAAGTTATCTTGCAATAAATTCTCTTATGAGAAGTGATTAATGATTAGTGAAAACGACATGTTAAAATTTTTGACCCGACCTATATATTGAATCGATCTGTATCAACTCGAAAAAACTTAAATAGAATCTGATTCTAATATCCACATTACCTTAATGAACCAAAATCTGAAGGGGGCGAGCCTTGTTGGGTCATCCCGTTAGGTCAATGTATCCTATAATTATATATATATAGAGGGAGGCTCCGGTAAGACCATTTTTGTAGTAAAACGGAGTTAACGAATAGGAGCCATAGGATGAGATTAGATGAAGGGTTAGATTAGAAGTCTTGTAATTAAAAGAAAATAAGGAAAAAATAGCATAACCCCTTCCTTAATTCACGGTGCCTCTCTCTCTCTCTTCCATCAATTCACGCTGCCTCTCTTCCATCGTCATTCACGTCCAGTTTTTTCTTCCCGACAATAACAATAGATGATTGATACAACACCACTCAAATCTCCATGGAAGAAGGTTAGTATTGAGATATGCATCAAATTTGTTTACTTAAATCGACTTTGGTATAATAGATCCATAGGATTTGATTAGGGTTTTATTAGGGTTTGAGTATATTCGACTTTGATTTATGCATCAAACTAGGGTTAAACAGGGTTTCGTTCTGATATGCGACAACACCAAAACGATATGCATGTGACATTCGGCGGTATGCAGTAGCAGTTTAGGGTTTCACATTAATTTTGTTATGCAGTAAAACTGTAGTCGTATGCGTTTCGGAATACTTGTTATGCAATTGGATATAATTGATATGCAGTAGATACGTTTTGATTCTAACAATAACATTCGCCTATCAAATCGAATTATTAGTCAAGTGGATGTGACATTCGACTTTCATATTAGATTCACAAGATACTTTCATGTAAATCGCCCCTAAGTTATATTTTTGAGGTTACGCAATCTGATTTATTTGGTATGCAGTTGTTCTAAATGAATGTGCATTTACGGTTCATTGATATGCACAAAACTGTATCACGTATGCAGGAGAACCGACCTAATGATGTGATATATTCTTCCTCAGACGATGGTGTCGATTGTATGTCAGATGATGACGAAGAAGCATTATATGGTACCGAATGTGTTATTGACGCGAAAGACACAAACGAAAAGTATTGATATTCACTAAGGTTCGTTAGGGTTTCATCCTAATATGCAACGACGATGGTGTTAATCGTCGTTGTGCAGTAGCTATTTAGGGTTTTGAATGATTTCTTTTATGTCGTAATTAAGTTGGCATATGCATTTTTTCCCACCGTTATGCAATCGGAATTACATGATATGCACTAGATGTGTTGATTTGCTATCAATGTTTATCGCCTCTCAAATCGCATGCCCTATTGAATTTTACTATGAGTCGCTAGAGTTTCATTATGATATGCGATAACAATAAATCAATACGCAATTCATAATCGTCGTTATGCAGTAGTTATGTTGGATTTCTCCCCTAAGTTCTTTTTTGTAGTTATGCAATCTGATTTATTTGATATATGCAATTGTTGTTAACGGATGTGCATTAACTGTTCATTGATATGCGAAAAACTGATTCAGGTATGCAGAAGAACCCAATTGATGATGTGATCTATTATTCCTCAATGTACGCCTTTTTAGTTGATATGCACAACACAAGTTCAAATATGCAGAAGAACCCAAATGATGAAGTGATGTACTCTTCCTCAAACGATGTTTTTTTTTTATGTAAGATGATGGTTTTAAAGACGGAGAATTATTATTATTCGGTACTCAATGTGTTGAAGACAGACACAAAAAGCATGAACTTTCTCATGATAACTGAAATTGCAGAGAATCCTTTAGTTGGTGTTAATATGCAATTTAATATTTTAGAGATATTGGAATTAGAGTTAATTTTTGGTATTACGTAAACTTGGGTTTTAGAAATATTGAATTTTATATGCAGTTTAATTTAAGAGATAAGTGCTCATGTATGTTTCAAGTTTTACAATTTTATAGTTGATATGCAACACATATCTATATAAATGCACCAAATCCGTAGCGATATGCACCAAATCCGTAGCGATATGCACTAAATCCGTAGCGATATGCACTAAATCTGTATAGATATGCACCAAATCTTTAGCGATATGCACCAAATCTTTAGCGATATGCACCAAAACTGTAGTGATATGCACTAAATCTGTATAAATATGCACCAATTCTGCGACAATATGCACCAAATTCGTATCGATATGCACTAAATTTGTATCAATATGCACCAAGTCGTTGCTCATTCTATTTTCCATCTTCATATGATTTTCCTTTCATTAAAAAATATATCATATATGACAGATATGTGTCTTACCCTTAGAGGAACGTGCTTAAAAAATAATGATTCTCCACCATAATTAAGATGTAAAAAAATATAGATGCAATTTGAGGAGGTTACCCTAAGAAAATTGTCTAAAAGACAATTAACAGACTTGCATTATGCACAAAGGCATTCCTATTTATTACTAGCCAGTAACCAGTGTCTGATATTCATCCAAGAAACAGAAAAGAAATTAAAATGGCAGCTATTTTTTGCTTGTAGTGTTACACGGCTAAATCTTCATCTCAAGGACGTTGAACTACAATAATTAGCAAGGCTTGCTTCTCTAAATTGTGCCCAGTTCTTCACATTTGTGGTTCTCCATCAATGTTCGGATTTCGTGCATCCTCTTTGAAGGAATTGATATCAGATTCTTTTGCATGTTGGTTGTACAACAATCTGTACACAAAGAATGCTGCAACTGCACCACTGCAAACAGACATATATTTAAGAACAGTGTGTAAGAACTTCCTTTCTGCTAGAGTATTTACTAACAAAAAAGTCGAGAAAGCGGTGCAAGTTTATTGCTACTAAAGTATATATTTAAGGTCAGACTAACAAAATTTGGAAGCCATTATAATTTTGGTCAAACTATATGTTCCTTACTAAGTAAGTGGATACAAGAGAGGCAAGAAGAAACTGACCTGATAGCAGTGCGAACTAGACCAGAAAATGATATTTTCTGCATGCAAGAAGAGGAGGAAAGTCATGAAATGCACTAGCCTACAATAAGCAGTTAGAAATGGAGATACTAGTGAAAGATCTTACCTGGAAGAAAAGACGAAACTCTCTTAGGAATAGAACTCCAACAATTGCTGCAAAGACAAAATCAGATAATTAGACATGATCTGAAACCTGATAGGCATATTGACATAAAGATTGAAACTTCAAAAATGGAATCAAAAATCAAAAATCAGTCCCATTGCAGCAAAACACATCAGCAAAACCTATATCCATTCGGCCATTCACTCATACCGAATCAAAAATCAGTGAATCTACTATCAAAAATCTACTATCAAAAAGAGAACAATGGAAGGCGACCTGGAAGCACGTTCTCAAAAATTCTCAGTGAATCTACTATCAAAAATCTACTATCAGTCCCATTGCAAAATTCTCAGAGAATCGAACATGGAAGCAGGTTCTCAAAAATTAAGTCCCATTCAAAGGCGACCTGCAGAGAGTCCCATTGCAAAAAAACTAAGAATCGAACAGGTTAATTCGAAATTCAGAATCGAACAGGTTCTTAGAGAAACGAAATAAAAAATGGAAGCAAAATTCAGTATGGAAGCAAAATTCTACTACCAGATTCTCAGACCGAATCTACTATAAAAAATCGAAATCGATAACTCAGAGAAACGAAAGATCTCTTCATTCGAATTTTATCAAAACCTAACTTCGAAATCTAAAATGGAGATGCAAACAACGAATGAAGAAACGAGAGAGGAAGAGGTACCTTGGAAGAGTGCAGTCGGACGAATGAAGAGTGCAGTCTCCGGCGAATTTAGGGCAACAATGAGTGGGAGAAGATTTAGGGAAAGAGAGGCAGAGGAGAGGAGGAGGAGGACGAATGAAGTCTCTGCGGAGGAAGGCGAGAGGCGGAGAGGCGAATGAAGGAGGACGAATGAAGTCTCTGGTGCGGTTGAAGAGAGGCGGAGGAGAGGAGAGGGCTGGAGAGAACGAGAGAGAAGAGTTTAGGGAGGAGAGAGAGGGTTGAGATTTGATAGCGGGATTTAGGGGATACTGATAAAAATTAAAACATTTTTTTATTCTTGATAATTCTGATTTAATCCTTGTCATTCATTCGAATTTGATCCAACGCCTCTAAATCGTTAACTTCGTTTCTCCCTAAGAGGTGGTTTCTCAGGAGCCTAAATCTATATATATATTATCTCATTTAAATCAAATACATTTACTAAAATGAAATCGCTAGGTCCCATCCATCCAACCTAAACCCGATAGTTCTAGAATATTAGTGACCTTATTGATTTAAACTCGATTTTGATCACGATCCTAACCTGTTCGACCCGTTTAACGCGAGTAGCTTATGTTAATGGCCGAGTGGAAACACATTATTTCATTTGGTGTAACTTTGTAATTTCTCTTTTTTATTTTAATATCTATATGAGAAAACATTCGATGAGAATGAATCTTATGTAAAGACTGGTGATGTTTAGTAAATAGACACGATTGTTGTAGCGCATGAACAAAATTGTTGTGTCGGTATACTTTGAGACTTGAACACATAATAACTGATAAAACTTATGCGTGAACACAAAAACATATACTCATCCGGATTTTCTTTCCTATCATGGGCTAATTTTCTTTTCTAAAGAAAATTCAACACTAATCTCCATAGAAAGCGAACAAATTCTGGTAGGTCATCATCAATATAGTTTATCATTAACATGCAACTATTGTTTTACTATATTTATGTACTTTATATTTCTTGGTAATTTCTAATCAAAATCACTCACACCTATTATATCCAAACATTAATATTCCTCAAAGCTCACTTTACAACTTAAGAAATAAGAATTATACTTGATTAATGTACACTTTTTTCCTTCTGCTGGATGATAATGTACAGTTAACTCAAGTTTACATTGGATATCATTACGCGCTTTTTTAAAAGATTAATTTTATGGTGGAGATGCGTATGAATATTTTGGCAATAGGAAGACTACTCCTTCGTAAACCAGTCATATTCCGGTCAGAACGGAACTCCGATTGATTGAGACAATCCTGGCACAAATTAAAATTGTATTATCAAATTAAAGTTACATCAGCAAAACATAAAAATTGTACGTACACGAAATAGATACATTAATTGTTTTAGCATGCATGTAGCTATACGAACTAGAGAGTAGCAACGTTGCTAGCTACTGTATTTAATTAGCATCATAATGAGGGTTTGTTACGACGTCGCATCTACAAAATAACACAATATTGCTAACAGTTGAAACATTCAATTCATTTTCTTACACAGTTATTAAACTTGATACAGTATATAAAATTAGGATTTAGAGCTCCCGAACTGGAGTATTTTGCTCAAAAAATAAAAAACTGGAGTATGAAATATCTAGCTAGGGCTTGCATCATGCAGTAACCCATAAATTGATGTCATATACGGTGTATATATTTTCAAAATCTTGCAAGTTTTGGTTAGCTGCAAATATATGCATTACAAGTTATATATGTACTTTGTTTATGTAAGAAATGTAACAGTGAAAAATTTACAAAAAATGTTGAGAGGAATTACAAAAATAAAATCGAATGTAATTATGAAGGGATCTCACTGCCCTGTACATGTACATTTTTTCCCGTCTCAACAAGCTACAGCTGTGAAGTTGCAGATCAATAAATTTCTCAACAGAAATATGAGTCTCTAAATGCAATGCATTTACATATTTAGGCTTTAATTGTCAGCATTGCCATGTTTATATCCATTCGCCCGAATAGGAAATCCAAAATGAACAGATGAACTCCCTTAACTAGCTGCACTATTTATTGTTATGAATTGGATCTGTTAAGGTTTGTTGTGAAACGAATTCATTTTTTGTTATGATTTTTAAGGCTAAAAAAGACGAAAACAAAATTAAGAAACAATTATATAAAATATCTAAAGAAAGAATATTAAGATTTTTTTCTTCATGTATGAGAGGCTGAGGGCATAGTATATACTATATACATTAAAAAAACTAATGTTATTTCGAAAATGATAAACTCTTGAATAGCACTAAACCTCATATATTATAATATGGTTTTTAGCAAAATATTTTGATTACCTAAAATAATAAGATTTTTAATTTTCATTATCAAATCAAATTTTATTCATAATTAACTGTCTTCTTGATCGAAAGACAAATTCTTTCACAACATTAGGTTTACTTTTATAGTTTATCCAATACCGATTAATTCTCAAATCAATCTATCTATATAAATGTATCAACCACCCCTAGCTACATTTATATATCAAATTATAAATATAAATCATATTTATCAACTAAGCAAGCATTTGGCCCAAAAATTTCATCTGAACCCCCACATTAAGTAATTATCCTACATGCTGGTGTCTAAAAATAGTAATCAATTAGGTTTTTTTGATGTCTTATTATAATTTTCCACACGTTAATTCTCTCTTGCACAGTACAACACATATCCTTTGTTCCTATCCATTTTCAGTGACACTTTACTTCGGTTGTGTTTTACTATATAATTTTTGAGGAAAAAATTCTGGGTGCGAATAACTCTTAACGTAAGAAAAACGAACAGTTTGCGTTCACAGATTATACATCAATGTTCATATTTTGAATAATAATGTTCATAATCTGGTCCATAAATTTTTTGGAAAGTTTTTAGTGAGGGACACGGTGACATGTAATTACTGCAAACTTTATTTTTTTTTTTTTATCAAAATGACCTCAAAAGATGTCATCGCCTACATTATGAACACGACTGCCCAAATTATGAACATTAGTTTGTTATCTGTGAACGCAAAAACGTCGTTTTTCTTACGTTAAGCCTTGTTCTCATCCGAACTTTTCTCCTAATCAAAAAAAATCCATTGAAGAGGAGCTAGCTAGACATTCTCTATCTTCAACTATTTCTTTGGTCCCCATGTATTTAACTCAACTCCATTAGCTCCTTACAATTAACTTCCAAATATGGAATCTTTTCACCAATTACAGAAACCCAAATTACAAAACACCTAAGAGTTTGTTGCACCGTACGTACTCCCCCTCACCATAGGCATGCATTACATTAATTCTCTTTGTTCTCTTCTTCCTTAATAACGTACACTATGCACTTCTAAATTATTTGGACTGATTAGCATTTATGTATATATACATATCTATTCATTTATTGTGTACACTTGATTTTTGATCTTCTATAACTTGGTGCAATGGAGGATTCAAGAGGAAGCAGCAGCTCCGCTAGCGGCACCGCCAAGAACTGCCACCGTGGACACTGGCGTCCGGCTGAAGACGACAAGCTCCGACAACTCGTTAAGCAATTCGGTCCACAGAATTGGAACTCCATAGCTGAGCATCTTGATGGAAGATCAGGTACAGTTACATGTTCTTTTTTTGGAGAAAAAAACCCTAATTATGAACTTTAAAAAAACTCCACCTGCAATTTTTGTTTTTTTGGGTCTCTCCTTCATATAATATAAGATGATTAATTTCTAATCAAAACTAAGGTATTTTACTATGAAAACTCCAGAACTGAGCATCTTGAGAGCAAGTGTTCTTTTTTTTCTTTTTTTAAATATACACAGAGAAAAACCCTAATTATCAACTTCAAAAAAAACTCCACCTGCAAATTATGATTTTTCTGCATATAATATAAGTATTTCACTATGAAATCAACTTAAGTCAACAACTTCATTTTAATTTTGGAGCAATAATTAAAATCCTTATAGGGCTTGTATGGATGTTGTATATGTGATTCTTGTTATGGTGCAGGGAAGAGTTGCAGGCTAAGATGGTTCAACCAACTAGATCCGAAGATCAACCGAACGCCTTTCACTGAAACCGAAGAGGAGAGACTCTTGTCATCTCACCGAGTTCATGGAAACAAGTGGGCATTAATTTCAAGGCTTTTTCCTGGAAGGACCGATAACGCGGTCAAGAATCATTATCATGTGATCATGGCTAGGAGGCAACGCCAAGCTAGGTTTGATCCGAAGAAGAACTTGCATCAACATGCTAATTTCCTTCTCAACCGCCATCACAATATGATAACTAATGCTTCAAGTAGTAGTTATCCAAGATCCAGCTTTCCTTTGGGTTTTACAAGTAGTGGTAACTATGGTAATTTTAGTAGCTTTGGTGGATCAGGAATTGCTAGTGAGTATTTTGACAAGTATTGCAGTTGGAGAGTTGGAGATAATGAAGCTCATCAAGAGAGAGATCAGTTGGTTGGTGATGATCAGAAGGAGGTTCAGTTCATAGATTTTCTTGGAGTTGGAAATTGATCAGGGCATGATTAGCTTCAATTTACTTTGGAAGAGATGTAATCTTTGAAAAGTATGTTATTGCCAATAATTAATTTCTTGGTTCTTTTTCTAAAATCAAATTTGGGTTTTTTAGTATAGAGAATTTGATTAATATGATAAAGAACTATTGAATTTAATGTTTAAAATGATCATATGCTGCCCTTTTTTATCTGTTAGAAGATCTTTTGACAGTAGCTACGTAGTAACTAAGGAGATACGAACATTTACTGTTGGTCTTACCATCATCTCTACTAGGTAAAAACAGTTTTCAACTATCTTAGAGCTATTTATTTTGCATTTCTTTTGTCTTAATTACTCTATTTTTGTATGATCAATTTGAACTAAAATCATTCCAATTTTCCACATAACTTGAGATTGTGAGTAGATGTCAATATGTCAAGATCACAATTTACCCACCAACTATTCTCAAAATAGGCTTTTAGGAAATTGCCAATCGTGTCATCTCCAATTTAAAATTGTGGTCCACTACATTTCCAGTAAAAAAAATTTGAGCTCCGAAAATAAGGTTATAGCTTAAGATCGTGGTCCTCCATATAATTCTCATGTGTACATATTTAAGGCACGTTTGGCATGTCAATGTTTTTTTTTGGGTTAAAATTTGGCATGTCAATCTGGTATCGATATCACCTCCTTATCACTATTTATGTATATCAACATGGTTATCAAAATCTAGATTTAAGTCTTAAAATCGTACGATTCTATGATTCAAACTAGGGGAGACGATCCGAATCGGGGTGTAGAATCAGAATCAATCAATAAAATAGAGTAGAATCGTATCAAAATTCTAGAATCGTAAGATTCTACTGAATTTCACAATTCTTTGCAATTTGTTTAATAAAAAGGAGGTTAATGGGCTAATTGTCAAAACTCAATAAAACAACAACATTAGATTAACATATTGTTCAGATTTGACATGTTTTTATAATTTTTTATTACATATATTTTTAGAAATATATATATATATATATTTTTATTTTAATAGAATCTTACGATTCTACGATGTAAATCTACGATCCGATTCAAAGGGACCATTGCGATCCGATCCTAGAATCTCGATTTTAATAACCTTGTATATGAGGCAATAATATGGGTTACATACTTACATGGGTATAGGTGATATTTGATAAACTCAAATAAAATAAAATAAAAAACACACTCAAATATACTGTGGTATTGTATATTTTATATACTGAATTAAAATAATATATATCAAAAATACCTTAATAGCTCATATAACAATCATCTCTTAGGAGACAACTAACAATCTTTTATGTTCATGTGACTTCGAAGTTTCATTGTTGTATTAATAAAATATTCACTTATTTGTGCCAAAATTTTAATGACTATTTGAAGCATTTATTTTTCATTGATTTTATACATTGTTCACTAGATTTTCGTTCTGAACATGCCATGAATATTTTGTGTCATGAACATTAACGTACAAGGCTATGCGCATCATTATATTTATTTATTTTATCATGTTCATTGTGTGAACATATCATGAATATTATCTCCAACCAGACCGCCCCACCTCTAGTTGACACCCTAAGCACTATACCCAAAAAAACAGATAAGCACAGTAAATCTAATGTTGACTTGTCCAGATTGATTTCTGACCATGTTATGACAAATCTAGTTCAATACAAGAGAGTGGAGAAAGAAGATCAAGGAACAGGAAAACAATATCATCCAAGTGTATCAGTCTTGTGATTACAAAGTGGTTCATTAGCTAATTTTCCTACCAAAGTTAATATACAGTCACCCACAACAATAGTATACAATCTAACTGCAACTATAGCAGATCCTGGCAAAGCCAGGATGCAGCAAAAGATTTTGTATCATGTTGTGTGCTATATGAATCTACCTTAAAAAATTGATACAATGAAAAAACGAAAAAGAAGGCAAAGACTGGGATGTCATGTCCATGATTTAAACTCATTGTTGAGGATCTTACCTTAGTAGATTCGAGAGTGTGTTCCAGTATCTCATAGAAGAAGGATTCAAACGGATAGCTTTGAGGATCCATTTCTCTGGGCTTTGCTGACACTCGGGATGTGATAACATGTCAGCACCGTATTTCGCATCCTTTGCAAGCAGATGCATTTGAAAATAGATTTCGGCAGGCTTGTTATCTGCAAGGAAAGTCGTATTCTTTCATCATACAGAAATTTCTTGAGCATGCAGTTATGAGCCTAACACTATGCAGAATAATGTTTTCCAAATGAAATGCAAGCTGCTTCTTCCCACATTGAACCGGAAAAATGAAGGCATAATTCATGAGAAATATGTATGTTTTAATCAAGTCAATCAGGCATGGGAAAAGAAACCGATAGTTCCAATAGCTTTGCTTCATTGGATGAGTCTTTAGTGAGACGTGCTAGTGGTAGCTTTTCAAGACCCCTTAGACTTCCATATATAAGTGAGATACCAGAGCAAATGTATAGTTCAAAATGTGTTAATTATTTGACGGTCATCAAAATATAAAAAGTTAGACAAGTATGATGGGACCACAAAGATTAAAGATTTGAAATTGTACCTAAAGGCCAAGAAAACCACTCAAAACGAAGGTTTCTCTCCCAATTTGCCTTTGATCCAAGGCTTCCTTCAGCCTGAGCAAGCAAAAGAGGAACAAACGGCAAAACAGTAGTAGAACATTCCAGAGCTCTTCTAAGGCTCTTCACAGCACTGGATAAATACTGGATATCACACAGCTTTCTTGCCAATTCCATGCAGATAGCACCTAAATGCACAAAATAATAATGGAAATGAACAAAGTTTCAACTAGGTATTTGCTCAATTCTTTTCTGCTTGTATGAAGTAATTAATTAATACCGTGACACAGAAAAAGGAGACTCTCGGTATTTGCTAGAGAGCAAGCTTCGGAAATATACTCTTTTGCATGTTGAAACTTTCCAGTCCAGAAAGACGTCAAGCCACAGACTAGCTTGTATACAGCCATCCACATTTGCTTTGATCCAGCCTCATTTTTTATACACTCACTTAACCAATAATCTAAGACATCTGGATCGTTCTCCAATGAGGATACGGATATGATAAATTTAAGGGATATCCAACCAATAGGATGACATGTTTGTAGCTTCAAGCATCTGTAGTAATCTTCCTCCAGATTTACATTGTTATTTTCAGCAGCGTGTGCACGGCACATCTGCAAATGAGCAAAGAATATGCAACTTGCAGGGAGAGAAAGCTCAGATGCATCCTTTGCAAATGAAATACAGCTCCTCAGATCCCGACCTCGAAATGAAATTTCAGAGGCACAAAGTAGAAGCTGGTACTTTTGATATTGAGAAGATACGGTCTTCAATAGATAAAACTGAGAGGATAGGGCATCAGAAATCATCCGCTTCAGAGAATCAAGGAAGCTGTGTCTATAATTTGCTTCGCTTGCTTTCTGCAGAAGAACACGTATGAGCAAATACCTTGCGTTATCATTCCATGGTTCCAAATGCAACCATCTGCACAAGAACCCAACAAAAACATTGTTCACAGGTTCAAGTATTATTCGCTTTGTTCAGAAAGCATTTTAAATTGATCAAATGCAACATAAATTTGTCTCTGATGAGAAAACAATCAGGAAATTTGTGAAATAACGAAAGAGAAATTAACTTCGACTGTGAAAAGGCACCTCTGCAATTGCTGAAGTGTTGATGCTCTTTCCATGCTTGAATATCTACAGGTTGAAGAATAGATAAGATTGCTGTCTTCACTAGCATAGCAACCGACAGCTTCAGCCCCTAGGATCTCATATGGCGATCTAAGTCCTGCGTTATCTGGATGGTCGGGAAGTATCAAAGCATAACTCCTATTTGCAACATGATAGGTTTCCCAACAGTTGCTGGATAATAAGATATATCCAAGCGAGTTTCTGCAAAATGAACATGCCAGAGATATAATACAACTGAGTTGCATTTGCATATGTATGCAATAATAATAAGGATCTTATTGGATAAATGGCTGCACACATAATTCATCAAACAACAAAACAAAGCCAACCCATACCTTAACATTGCATTGTTAGGATATATGTGAATAATTTTTCTGAGATGTCGAATACCGCTCTGCCAATCAAGACATGATTTAGATCCTTGGTAGATCTACACAAGCCACATATGAAATATTTTGGACTCAGCTCTCAAATTCAGAATGGAGGACTATCTGAATAAAAGAAATCAAACAAGAAACAAACCATTTTGCTCAAAGCAACAAGGAGATGCATTTCAGTCATCTCTTGATGTGATGAAAGAACGGCACGGCTACTTGAAACAACCGGATCAAGACGGTAACTTTGATCTAGAGCCCGTATAGCAGAAACTAGAAAACTAACTTTTGAACTTTGAAAAAGTGATTTGGGCATTTTTACAATGTAATTTATTGTTGATTCTATTCCAGAGACACTGTACATAACACTACAAATTAATTTTATGGAGGCAGCTGCAGAAGACGGCTCCATAGAAATAGTATGCACAGCCAATTCTGTAGCAGCAGCCACAGCTAGATCGCCCTTTCCGAGCTTCCATAGTGATATCAGATATATCTGTAACCCTTTCACATCCAGAGATCCTTAAAAATACAAAAGAACAAAAACAAATTAGTATAGACAAACAATAGAACATTGTCACAATAAGTTAACTGAGAGCAAAGCGCAGATAGAAGAGCAATCAAAGAGTTTGTCAACAAAATACAATGGAAACCAGACATTCTTCTGTAAATCAATTGATTTCTCAGCAATAGAACGTCCCTAAGAAAAATGAAATTCACTTCCAGAATATCATACTGCACTGCATACCTGCTTTTTTAATAGAATCCAGTTCTTGCACCGCATCAAGAGCATTCCCTGCCTGCAAAGTAGATGATTCTTGAAGTGAAGTGCAAACAATTAGGCAAAAAATGTCTATAATTGTTAGGGTGAAAAATCCAAATAGAGTGCAAGAAATTTACGCAACAGGGCTCAGCCAAGATTAAGGACATTTTCAAAATCAGAACAACTGAATAGTACCTTACATAGCGCTCTTGCAAGATTGATAGTAATATCAGTGAGATGAGAACTTGTTAGGGTGAAATCATATGACTTCATTGCAAGCCGGGCTAATCTATAGGAGGCAACAGCAGATTCACAATCAGATCTTGCCTCTGAGACCAAGCCATTTAGATTATGGGATTCAGGGTAATAAGGAGCACGCTGCACAGCCTGACGGATGGCACCAAATACCTATGTAAATCAAATGTTTTCAAGTTTCAGTGCAAATGTTCCTTGAACACAAATAAATGAATCAACTTGTTTAAAAAAAAACTGCAGTATGGCAACACAAGTACCAGCGGATTTTATCAAAACAAAAAAAAGTACCAGTGGTGATGAAATGTGCCCAAAAGGGAGAGCAAGTTGCACGAGACCAATCTGAAATTCAGCTACCTGTCAAAACCATTAAGGAATTAGCCCAAAAGAAAAAAGATTTAAGATCAAGTTATGTAGTACTAGGGGAAGAGAACCCAGTTCCATATAAGGTAAGTCTATCCTGAGGAAAACAATGGTAAAACTAATAAATTACAATCCTTATCTACCAACTCCTTTATAATGTACAACTATGCAAGTTGAGATAAACAATCTCCACATGATTACACAAATAAACCTGAGCCAAGAGCTTACAGGCATTATCTGAACAGCTCGCAGGCAACTCTCAAAAGCTTCATCTGATAAAGGATCCCTGTATATATGCATGTTAGTATGACATATGAGACAAAAGATACAGCGAAAAACAGATGCATTCAAATAACTGATTAAAGTATACTGCACCTATTATGTATATACGTTGACATGCCTGCCCATGGTAAAGCAAGTGAAGGATCTATGCTTCGAGCCCTATCAAATGCTTGCATGGCCAATAGCTTATCACCTTCTTCCCCATATAACTACAAAACAAAAAATTAGAAAAATATATAGGGAGTTAGGAACTATATTCTTATTATTGTAAGTAGCCCAAGGGACAAAGGACTATTGGATACATATTACATGTATACTTGACACATTATCTAATATGATTATCCCATAATACAAGGAAAGAGGAGAGCAAACATATGTATGAGATCAATAAAGAGAGGTTACTCCCAGATTACCTTCCCAAGATATGCCCATGCATTAGCTAGAGTTACATCCAAATGCAATCCTCTGATCAAGGCATGTTGTTTTAGTGCTTTATGATCAGACAAACATCCAAGTGCAACCCAAAATTCATGGTTATCACACTCAAGTAACACGCTTCCAAGAGCCATCTTCTCGGGTAACTGCCTGGTAAAAAGAAGTGGCAAATAAGAAGCTCTGACTTCTTCAAAAGTACATAAATGATGTGAAAAAGTCTGTATTTTACCTGGATGTTATATTCATTCTACAGTGTTCTTGTAAGCTGCAGATCAAATCTGTAGATATAGCCACATCACTATAAATATTTGCCCGCCATGGGGCCAAGTGCAAAGCTCTTTGATATGAACGCTTGGCAAGCACAGCCGCTGAAGAGCAGTTGTTTCTCCAAGAGAATATTGAGGCCCTAAAAGCTTCTTCATTTTCTGGAATTGCTCCTTCAGTCCATGGCAAGCATTTGGCATAGCTTAGCTAAATGAGGCAGCAGAAATTCGGTCAATTAAAAAATTGTACGAGGAGGAAGTTCCTATGACAAGGAGCAAAGACAAAATTTACACCTGAATATCACCATGTAATTTCCAAATGGAAGCCATATTCCTAGCTAGACTGGTGCTGATATTGCATATTTCAGCCGCTTCCTAAGACATGACCGACATATTACACCGATTATTTGACAAGATAGGGAAAATGGTACTAAGATATAAACGTGTCATAAACACCACAACCTTCAATGATGATGATGCCCATGTAAATCCCCCTTCATTTACGCACTCTTTCGATAAAGCAAGCAGTGCTGAAGCAAGTCCATATTGTGCAGAAACATTCTGCGGGTAGATTTCTAAAGCCTGACGAAAATTTTCAATCGCCTGTATAAAGATAACTTATAAATTAGCATCTGCATATAAAAAAGAACCATCATGTACGTATAAGTTAAGTGCCAAGGCATTTTGCAAACACCAAATCTTTTACTAAGTATAAAGAGAAGCACTAACCTAATCAAACAAAGTTATCTCCTTATTTCTATATTTATCTTGATTAACTTTGTTTCTTACCAGAGTGAACTATTTTCACGACTATGAATTGTCAATTCAATTAATGGTGTCAACCTATAGGATTGCTGGTTGATTATTCGTCAGCACAGATATCAAAGACATAATTGATTGATAAAAATTATTCGGCATATGGAGTCATGTGTCCTTTTAAAAATTAAGTAACCATTGGCAAGTATATATTACGGCATATACAAACTTGTTCATAATTTTTTATCTAAATAGAAGCAAGCCCATGAATCGTAATTTCCTGACTAATTAAAATGCTTTCAAACTAGCCTGAGCTATATCACATTGGAAAAGTTTACTTTATGCTCCTGCAACAGACGAGTCTAAGAAAACCCACAATTATTCATGTTAATCATTCATGTTGTATTACTGGAAAGAAAACCAAAGCAATCACATATATTTTCACAAATTTTGAGTTACATAGAGGAATGTTGTATAACACATACCTTTTGAAAGGAACCCAGCCCTAAGAAAATGTTTCCACTCTCAATCATTACACAAGCTTTTGAATCCTCCAACTCCATGGCATGCCCATATGACTAGTAAGAGAAGTGAAGTACAATCAATTTCAACTTGAGGATATAAAACAAATGATAAACTTCATAATGCACAAACTTCAACCTGTTCAAGAAGCCAGATACCGCCACCAACTATGACGATATACATGTTAGTAAAGCACATTGGTGCAAAGGCACCTTAAGGAGGAAAGGTAAAGGATAAAATTACCTTTATTGCAGCAGTATACATCCCAAGTCGTTGATAGGATAGACCTAGAGCCTACACATGAAAGAGTAAGTAACTTTAATCCGACAAAAGATTGCATAAAAAAAACATTAACATAATAGATCCATAAGATCACACACCTCCCAAAGATCAGCACATGCTGAATTACATCGGAGGGCACGCAGAAGATTCGGAACAGCTTCAGACCACCTTTTTTGATCTACCTAATCGAGTAAACCATACATACAGCAAATAAAGAAGGGATCCATTAGGTGGCTATTTCAAAAACAATCATACAGTGGTCAATATAACTAGCAGATGAAAACTGAAAATACATAAACATACCAGAAGAAATCCCAATCTACTTAATGCCCAAAAGGCTCTAGGGGACTTGGACAAAGCCTCGTGGCATACAGCAAACTCCAAACTCTCCTTCCCTACTTTTTCCAGCAAATCACACAGTGCTTCCTGTTATTAGATTTTGTTCATTTGGAAGAAACGCACTGATTAAACCAAAACGCTACTAGAAACGCATTGAATCGAACACCAAGGAAGATGTAGATATGAGGAGATGCATACCCCAGAGTGAGAATCTTCAGGAATGAGAGACACTGCTTTTCTATAGCCCTGGAGAGCTCTTGGCACATCAGATTCCCTATAGTAATCACCAAGATACCTATAGGCCTCCCCATTCTGAGGATTCAACTTTACAACTAACCTGAAATGCTCGGCTGCTTTCTGCCTACAATCTAGTCCTCTATTCCAGAGGAATAATCCCTACAGCACAACACCGCAGGCACAATTCAGACTAACATAAACTCCACAACAACAAAAAACAAGTAACATCTACAGAGGAAGAGGAATTACGATGTTAAATTGGTGGGAAGGGTCATCAGGATGAGAATGCACTGCTTCTTGAAGGAATGCTAACTGAGATTCATCATCTTCTTCTTGAAATTCCTAGAAAAAGAAAGTAAATAAAGGGCGAGTTTGATGCGGTGTAAGGCAAGAGGAGAGTGAATTATACCGTGGAAGGCATGGATGTCGGTGCAGCGGAATTGAACGGTGGTGGTAGGGTTGGAGCGAGGAAGATCCGATTAGCTGGCGGAGAAGATGGCGAAGAGTGGATTTGGGGATGGGATTTCTTGGGTGTGCAGTAAGGCTGTTGTGGAGTTTGGGTTATGGGTTTTGAGAAATGAATAGACTCATATACGAAGGGAAGGGAAGGGAAGGGAAGGGAAAGCGAAGCGGGAGGAATCAGGAGAGGGGTGTACATTTTACACTCGAGATTAAAAAGGAGTCTGAATGGGTAGACAATCGTAATTGTTTAAATAGTTTGTACGTTTCAGTTGAATCAGTCTCCAACATTAAACATTCGATTCCTTTAACAATGGGAAGCTTTAGGCCAAGATATATAATATAGCCTGGATTTTACCCGCAAGAGCTCGCCAAATTTCATGAATTGCATTACAACCTCGAAGACCATGAAGAGGGGTTTTCTCAATGCCAGACCGAGGACAAGATGCATGAGAAGGCGAGAAGCCATATGACGCCGAACCTTATTTGAATTACATAGAATCCCATTATTTGTTGCAAGTGCAAGAACTAAAGTTCGTTCCACTACAAAATAACTGAGCTGATGTAACAAAAAAAAATTGTAATGGTCTTTTTCGGTGTTATAATAGGTCTTTCAGTGTAATGGTTCATAATCTAACGTAACACCATTGTAACACCTTTATTTAATAAAGCATTACAATAGACAACGGTGTTACATTAGATTATGAATCAGTACACTAGAAGACTTATTGTAACACCAAAAAAGACCATTACAATTTTTTGTGTTGCATTAGCTCATGTATTTTGTAATGTTGTGCTTGTACCTTCCACAAATTATGCCAAAGTGGGGCTAGGCCTCTATCAGCAGGAGAACTGGAGGCCAAAGCTGACTTGGAAGTCAAGAGATCAGAAGGAGTCGTAATCCAATAAAATTTATCAGAAGCATCTTGACAATTCTGCAATCTCACACTTGTCAGCTGCACTACTTGAGAGGTGATAGAGCTATCAAAATTTGACCCAATATCATTTCAAGCTATCAAGTAATTTGACTATCATCTGTTATCAATGTAAGAGATTTCACTATCATCTGTTTCGTTTATAATTCATTTATATTTGATATTTTTAAAGATTCAAGTTACTAATATAATTTTAAGCTATCAAGTAATTTTTATATAAAATTATATATAATACGAAATAAGTTTGACACGGAAAAAATGGAGGAACACACTAAAAATGGGTGAGTGACCGGGCCGACGTTAGCACGAACATCTAAGGTTAATTCCTTTTCTTTGGACCAACAAGCATGTGGTCGGGTGATAAGGGATCACAACCACCCAACACGAGGTCTCGAGTTCGAGACTTGGTGGAGGTTAAAAATTGTTTGGTGGGAGAGCCACCCACGCAGCTCGAACTCTAGAACTCGAGACTTGGTGGAGGTTAAAAATTGTTTGTTGGGAGAGCCACCCACGCAACTCGAACTCTAGACCTAAAAATATTAGGGGTTAAACTAGAGTGGAAAAAAAAAAAAAAAAAAAATTCCTTTTCTTTGGTAACATTGAGACAAGGAGCTATGTTACCTCAAAATCAATATAAAAGGTTTATTCACATCACATTAATGCATAGCTCGACCTAGCAGCTTCTTCCCCGAAACGGCTGACTAACTCCAATACACTAGAAGGAATTGTGAGAGCATGAAGAATGAATCGGAAAGATCTACAGTTGTTGCAGATGACGGAACTCCAGCATTGTCTCCTTTGTTAGCATTGTCTATGCTTTCAGCGTGCGGGCTAGGGTTAGCCGCTGGTATCTGGCCTGCCCATGCCTTTTATTCCGTCGATCTCATCTCAGATCCGCCCAAAACACTGCTTTCAATATTGGTATACTCTTTTTTATAATGTCATCATAGCTTTTAAGCATTCATCTTGCTAATTGACTGTATTTTTCTTGCATTTTATGTTTCTATCAGGTCATTGAATGCCCGATTGTGATCCTGGTTTTCAGCTTGATCCGGAATAAGCCTTTGGAATGTTCGGTATTGAATTAATCTAGCTATTCTGTTATGTACGAGCTCAACTATCTTCTGTTGTGTAAGCTCTAATGTGTCTTGTTACTATGGTTTCCTACAGTACTTGAAAGCGGTTGGGCGTGGATTGTTGGGGCTCCCCGTTGGTGAGTATTTCTCCACTTACAGTTTACTATCTGTGATATCAAGATCGAAAGAAAATGATCATGTTTATTCATTTGTTTTGGTAGCATTATAAACTGGTGTTGGGACTATTAAGTGAAAACAAGGGATTGAAATATGAGGCTGCCAAGGACTTGATCTCTTATCATGTATAAACAAATTCGCTGATCAGAGCTTTATGATGCAAGGTCTATTTGTGAAGTTTAAACACAGTGATATATCAATACTAGAGCATTAACAGTTCCTTCTGATCTTTAGCGGATTAAGTTGGATGAAGTCCTGCAAAAGGATGTTGCTCGGACAAATTTGAATTAAATATAAATTTGGCAATATTCTGTCTTTTTTTTTTCTATAGAATATATATTTTTATATATATATATGAATTCGCTGATCAGAGCTTCATGACGCAAGTTCTATTTGTGAAGTTTAAACACAGTGATATATCGATACTAGAGCATTAGCAGTTCCTTCTGATCTTGAGTGGATCAAGTTGGTTGAAGTCCTGCAAAAGGCTCTTGCTCTGACAAATTTGATGTGCACTAAATATTATTTGGCAATGTTCTGTCATCCTTCTTTCTACATAAAAGTAATCCTTCATGTCCCTGCATATTTGAAAGAATCTAAAGCCATTTTGAGCTCTAATAGTACTACTACTCAGAATATCTCTAGGTTTAGGAATTTGGCAAGTGGGCTCGGGGTTTCATTATTATACCTTCCTGTCTTCTTATATGCTGGTGCGTTTCTTCCTATGGAAAGTTTCTAAACAAACAATATATCTTGTGGGATTTTGATCTCCAGTTTTTTCTTACCCTTCTTTTTCAACATTTTTTTTCAATTGCTTCGACCTCCACTAGCTATTACCATATCATATATAAGTCTATGTGATTTTTTAATTAACTTATGTGATATGACAATAGGAGCACTGGTGATGGCATTTGGAGCTATAACTTTGGGTGCACCTGTTAGTACCAAGTATGTCAGCTAGGTATATTCTTGTTATCATTATAATGAAAGTATATGGAAGAGTTTAGGTGACTGCAAATTCAGATATACACTTCACTCTTCACTATGTACACGACTTCTGACCTACAAGTTTTCTGCCTTGACTGCTGTGTAGAAAAATGGAAAAGAAATCTCATGGCATCTTTCCTTATATTACCCTCTGCTGATCTACATAGTGTTAGTGGTGAATCGACTAACTCCTTTTCTCTGAATCAGGTACTTACTGGCTACAGTACATTGGTCCCTTCTGATGTCATTGCTAACCGTGAGTATCTTTTGTCCATATTCCCTTCTAACCAGTGCTTAACCTTAGATTAGTGTTCTCTAGTTTACCCCTGCTGACTAAGGGCCTAAGGCATGTACTCCCTGACAGATTACTCCTGCTGCTTGTGTACTTGGTTCATCTTGGGTAGACTGGCAGCGAATATTTGCAGCTACCAGGCAAGCTTTCATATCTGAATACCCTCTTGCTATTTGTTTTTCAAGTAATTTTGCTAAATATGCTTCTAGACGAATTTTATCCTTGTAATTGGGAACTTGTTTGAAGAACCGCCTTTCTTGTTCATTTATGATCCTCAGCAACTTCTTATTATTCGTAAAACTTATTACTAGTAGTGACTTTTAGCCAGGCCTCAATTTCATTTTCTGCTTCTTGATTGTGATATGGGTGTAAAATCCTATTGGAAAAACTTCATAAATACCTGAATACTTCTGATAACTCCTTGGGTTGAAATTTTCTCACTTCTAGCAGACAATTGGGCTTTCACGTGAAAGCATCATCTGTTCATTAAGCAAGTTGTCCTTTGTGCTGCAAATAACATTTTGTCATTCTCAATTTCAGGCCAAGAGAATATACTGAGTACCTGCTTTGCTTTCCAGCATATGGGGCTATTATTGGGTCATGGTTTGGTGCATGGCCAATGCCGTTGGATTGGGAAAGACAGTGGCAGGTATTAATCTCTGTAGTCAGAGGTTTAAAGACCGTGCTATGATAACTAAGCTGTTGAATTACTCTCAATCTGTGTATTGTGGATCAATCATTATTGCCAGATATCAAGTAACTTATAAAAGTACACGTTCTCTGTTTGTGCTAGATCAATCAGTAGAAAATATCGCCCAGAACATAAATATGCTTTGTTTCTTTTTTCCATTAAGGGAGCTCACTTGAAATCTTACCATCCAGTTCTGTTTATGCATGTATCTTTTATCGTGAACTTGTTGATTGTCTTTATCAATATTTTCACTCCCTGTGCAGGAATGGCCTATTTGTGTGACATATGGGGGCATTGCTGGGTACGTCCTTGGAATGATAGTATCCTTTGGGTTTATTCTCTTAGGCACGAGGCAGCAACATGTCAAAGGAGAATAGGAGAAATTGTTAAGAGACATACAACAATTCGTTTGTGGTGCTAACAACACAGGAGTCAGTCGTCTGTGATGTTGTTTCATCAAGCCCTCAGTCTGGCCTTTCTTCATCCATTCATTATTTTAAATTAGTCGAGGCTTTGGTATTTCTAACTCAGGGTGTGAAACTCATCAGTATTTGTATTGAAAGATTACGGCTTTGTATAGGCAACTTAAGAAATGAAACATTTTTTTCGGTATCATCATCATTTCAGGACACCTAGGATTTTCAACCTATCAGTATATCATTGGACTACAAATGACATAAAATAGTAGCAAAGTAATTTTGATAAACTAGAGGCTTATGAATGAAATAGTCAAGTATACTCTGTGAAAGTGTGAAGTGTGAACTTTGATGTAAATGTGCTTCAATGAAAGATGCTTGAGCATTATCCTTTATAACTTTCTGGACAAGTCTATGTCTTATGGAGCCCACATGAAGTTCAATTAGCCACAAGAATCTTGAGTAGAGGAGTTGCAAAATGATGTTTGGCAATAAGAGCAAGGCAATCTCACCTTATCCACACTCCAACCACAATCCCCAATTACGCATCATCCCCAAATTTCAGACCTATCATTAAAGATCAAAACCCTCATTTCCACCCCCAATCACTGAAAAACCATCATTCTCTTGAGCTGAAAAAAGCATAATCCATGGCAGCCATGAACTCCAATGTCCTCGCCTGCAGCTACGCCCTCTCGGGTGTGACCGGAGCCTCAGAGCTGAGCACCAAAGTCGCCTCATTGCCCGTTTTCGGATCCTCGGCCCAAAGGATGCCCGTGATCAAGGCCCAATTGAATGAAGGAAACAAGGGAAGCCAAGGAAGGAGAGCGGCTCTTCTTGGTCTAGCCGCTATTGTTGCAGCTACCGCCTCCTCCTCGTCTGCTAATGCCGGTGTCATCCAAGAGTACCTCCAGAAGAGCAAGGCTAACAAGGTAGTTTCAATATCATGCTTGAATCATATTAGTATCAAAGATGAGTTATATTTTCGATGGGTATGATTACATGATAGGAACTAAATGACAAGAAGAGGCTAGCTACTAGCGGAGCCAACTTTGCTAGGGCTTTCACAGTTCAGTTCGGAACCTGCAAGTTCCCCGAGAACTTTACCGGTTGCCAAGATCTTGCCAAGCTAAAGGTATGATCCATAATTCGCTTTACCATATGGCTTCGTTGATTTCGAGCTCTTTTTTTCTTACTTAGGTGATTGTTTTGTTTGGGTTTCTGCAGAAAGTACCATTTATTTCTGAGGATATCCAGTTGGAGTGTGAAGGCAAGGACAAATACAAGTGTGGCTCAAATGTTTTCTGGAAGTGGTGAAGCTCCAATATTTCTTGAATTTGATTGTTGAGATCCTGTATTTGATGTTCGTTCCTAGTTAATTTATCTCATGTAAAATGGCAATGGAATGGAAAGGATTTTTTTTTTTTTTTTCCTGAAATGAGCTTTTTTTCGGAAACAATTCCCGACGTAGGCTCTTTTCAAAAGAAATTCCCAATATAGGCACTTATGTCAGCTTCGGATTTTTTGTAGTTGGTAATTTTTTTTTTGAATTTTTTATGTATAAGAGACGCTGGTAGAAGATACGCACGAGACTTACGCGTGTTCGGGTGGCTCGTATGGGGTCGTTCGAAATCAGAATCGAGCGAGATACATATCTGGTGAAAGTTGGGATCAATACGGACCCAACGAAATCGGTCGTGATCGATTCCGATTTCAAACGAGCCCATACGAGCCATCCAAACACGAGTAAGTCATATATAATAATATATATATAAAAACTTTGAAAAAAAAAAATTAAAACAAATGCTTTGTATAAGGCGCTGATACAGATAAAAGTTTTCTTTTTAAATTTTTATGTGTAAGAGACGCTGGGGAATTAAAAAATAAAAATATGTATAAGAGACGGGGGAACATGTAAAAAAAAAGACCGACCAACGTCTCATATATTTTTTTTTTTTTATGTTTTAACGTATAAGAGACGCTGGCCTGGCCAGCGTCTCTTATACGCAGCCTTAAAAAAAACAAATTAAAACAATAAATTTTTTGGAAAATAAATAAAACAAGTAACATGTATAAGAGACGCTGTACATAAAAAAATTACCAGCTTCGGACGAGAGACGCTCTCTCACACATAAAAAAAATCCGAAGCTGGCATAAGTGCCTATATTGGGAATTTCTTTTGAAAAGAGTCTACGTCGGTAATTTTTTCTGAAAAAAAGCTCATTTCTGAAAAAAAAAAAAATCGAATGGAAAGTGGTGAAAATCAAGGGTAAAAAATGTGACTCATTTGTGTTCCATTGTTTGTTTGAACTTGGTTTTAATTCTCTTGGGTCCAAATACAATATTGTGCATTTAATGTCAAGGAATGGTCTTAACTTAAGACTGCAGCATACTCGGAGGAAAATTTGGTAATCCCAGATTTCCTGGAAAGAGTTTCCTAATTTGGTCCCTCTCGGTCTCCAATAAATGAAATCGATTAAACATTCAAAATTAACTTCATAAGACAGTTACAAAGAGCAAGGATAAGATTGAATAAAACAATTTAATACTATTACACATTTTGAACAACTACGTACTAAATCTTTTCAATCTTGACCAATAAATACATAAATATTCTCTCTTAATGCAAAAGCGTATACACTTTAAGACAAAGGTTACTACTTACTACGGAGTACATACTATAATCAAATATAGCTGCGATTGTCTACGCGTCTTCTGCATGTTGTTTATACAATAAAGCCTATATATATACAAGATCTATATTAAACTTGTACAAAATATCTTCCATGGATCCAAAACAAGAAGAATCTGAAATGCCAGGATTCTTGGGCATGTGTGGTGAATCAATCAAGATAATCTCATCTCGTAAGAAAATATTCTTCCAAATCATCCTAACCCTAATCCTCCCTCTCTTACTCATCTACTTATCCCATAGCGGGATCTCGATGCTCCTCATCACGGACATCGTGTTACATCTAGATGAACTTAGTAGAATCCATGCAATATGTTCATCTTATGAGAAGATTGTTGACATTTTGTCCATAGAGTACATAGAATACTGGCTCACTCACATAGCCTACTCCACTTTCTTGCTTGCCTTTACTCTATTTTCCACTTCAACCGTCGTCTATACGATTTCTTGCGTCTACTCCAACAAGGAAACCACTTATAAAAGTATCATGAGGTTTGCCTTCAAGGTTTGGAATAGGCTCATGATCACCTTGATGTGTAACATTGTCATTTTAATTGCTCACAACATCCTTACTTCACTAGCCCTAGTTATATTTAGGGCTCAATTCTCGGAGAGTGGCACGAAGATCGCGAGGGCGATACTATCGACAATCTACTTATTGTACTATGTTGGGTTTATTTACATTAGTGTGCTATGGAAAATAGCAAGCGTGATTACCGTGGTGGAAAAGACCGAAGGGTTTGAAGCAATAGCGAAGAGCAAGGCACTGATCATGGGTAAAATGGGAATATGTGTTGTGATATTTTTTGAGGTCAATGTTTGCTTGGGTTGCATCCATCTATTGTTTGAGGAGTCATTTGGTGTGACGGGAAAGGTTGGAGTTGGTGGTATTTTCTTGGTGTTGCGTTCTCTACTCTTTTTCTTTGGACTTGTTGTTCAAACTGTTATCTATTTCACGTTTGAGTCTTCTGTCAATAACTCCTCCTCCATGTCCAACTATTGTAATGTTGATCTCGATGGGTATGTTCTTCTTGAATCCACTGTTGTAGAAATCGAGCAAGGCTACATTGTAACAAAACCAAGTATTTAGGTGGCAATGAAAAATACAAGTGTGGCTCAATTTTTTCTTCTACGGAAAGTGCTCTCTTTGAATTTTTTATTGTTAAGATTGTCTATTTAAGTTGACGTTTATCGAAAGAAATAATTGACGTGAAATTTGAAGGGTAATAAATGTCTTGTTTTCTTAAAGATGAACTTATTATTCAATTGAAATTTTGAATAATAAAAATATAAACTAAATTTCCCGAATGTATATTCATTAGCCAAATTTTCCTATACATGTAAAAAACTGACCTTCTTACGAAAACTCGGCCAATCTGATTTGAAATATATAATAAACCCGACCAATCTGATTTGAAATATATATAATGAAATTTGAAAGATCCGATACCCGTTGGATCAAACTTGAGCACTTGAAATTTAACTAGATCGACCTGGAAAATTGTCGACCTGTTTGATATGATGTCAATTTTAACCTAAATTCGAATGACTCAATTTGAACCCGACTCGTCCAACCGGTTGACCAAATTCAATACTCATCTCTGAATACAAATTAATAAAAACGACTTCTTCGACTGAAATTTCGAGAGAGCAGAATCTTTATAAAAAACTAGCTCTACGGAACCCGTGTGATGCACTCCTCTTTGCAATTACCGAACTTGACATTGAATTGTCGACAATAATGATGTTCACGCATGAATTATTACTTGCATGCGATAATGAATTAGATCAATGTATTGCAGAGAGATCTTTTGTGACACTATAGTGTGCTCATTGTCGGAATATAAAGCGACATAAGCTTTGAGTTCTAATTGCTCATCGTCGATCATCATGCGCTGACGCTTCTCGCCATTGATAGTCTAGATGCCGGAGTTTTGAAAGAAAAAAGAGGGAGAAAGAAGCAATGAACCATGTACATATACGGGAAAAAACCGCGCATTCACACTTTTTACACCGTACACTCAGCCCGGGACTACACATCGTGTAGTTGGCTTGAACCGGTTTTTTTTTTTGGAAAAATAGGCCAACTACACGTCGTGTAGTTGGAATAAACCGGTTTTGGTAATCGATTTACTAATTTATTTCAAACCGGTTCAAAAAATGATTTTCCAAATAAATATTATTTTAAAAAACCGGTTCATTATCAACCCGGGATGACGTCAGGAGTGACACTTTTTTTCTTAATATTTTTTTTTATATATTTTTTAATTCAAAATTAAACTGGTTCATTGGTGACGTCAACAATGACATCACCCAAAAAATTTTAGCCGTTAATGTTTTTTTTTTGGAAAAATAGGCCAGCTTCTCAAAAATGTAATTGGCCTACACTTAACCATTTTTTCCGTTATAGTCCAACTACATGACGTGTAGTTGACTCCGATCCAACTACATGGCCCGAACCGGTTCACCATATGACCCGAACCGATCCGGACCGAACCAGTTTAATTTATTTTTTTATTAAAAATATATTAAAATTTAAATCTGAACCGGTTTCCAACTACACGACGTGTAGTTGGGGTGAACCAGATTTTTTCCAGAAATTTTTCAACTACACGCCGTGTAGTCCCCAAGTGAGTGTACGGTGTAAAATGAACTGCTCAAATATGGTACGCAAATGAGTTACAGTTACAATCTCAAGACCCATAGCTTTCCACCACATTGTTATTAAAATTCTGATATGGATCTTACGATTCTACGATTTATGATCCCAGAATGAAAGAACGATACACGATCTTAGGTTGGATATATCTTAGTGAAGGTAGGATCTTAATCGATCGAAATAAAATGAGTAGAATCTCGTGTAAAATTTTAATCTTATATACATTTCTAACGATTATAAAAATGATTCTTCCGAGATATCCTAACGTAAAAGACTATGATGTTACATTATTTAGGTTTAAATTTATCATTTTATTAACAATTAACAATTTTTAATGCATGTATATATTAATCATTAAAGTATACATTAAAGAAGTAAATTAAAGAGTAGAACTTATATTATCACACGTTAATGTAATGAACATCTATATAATCTATTAAAGTTGAGCCTTTTCAAGGCTTTTTCTTGATTTTAGCCCTACCACATCCCTGTGGCAATTTTTTATTGGATCTCTTTTAATTGTTTTTATATTAAAGTTGAGCCTTTTCAAGGCTTTTTCTTGATTTTAGCCCTACTACAAACTATACTATTAAAACAAAATATTACTTAAACATTTGTTACATTAAAGTCTCATCTTATAATATACACAATTTTTCACCCTTTTTTTAAACCTCTCACCAATTTTAGCCTTCTTTATAAAGATTAGATCCAATTTTCAATTTTAGCCTTTTTGTTAAGTTGTTTGATAGATAACTTTGATAAATTATTATAAAAATATCAATTTTTATATCAGTAATTTACCAAAGTACTTATAAAATATTTATCATAAGTATTTCCGTGCTTGGCACGGGTCTACACACTAGTTTATATCTCAATTCGTGACTATGTATGACACTTATTTCATTCGTTTGTGAGCAAAAATGTGTGTTTTGGTATAATTATTTTTTTTACTAAAAACACATATATTGATCACATGTTATCATTTTGATCACTCAATTTCTCAAATTTTTAGGATCTTAAAATCTGATCCTACCGTTCAAATCATTCTCCCCTCACCGGTTCAAAGTGGATTCGCAATGACAACCATGTTCCAAGCAATGAAAGGCGATGATCATTAGAGAACCGACTCCCGTTCCACACTAAATAAGTCAAAAGGGGAAGTCAAATAATGAGTCTTACTTTGAATTTATGTTTATGCATTAAAACAAAAATAAGAATTTCGCTCCGATATCACTTGGTGTCCGTCCCCACGTCGCAGTGTCGTGGTGTCCGTCTCCACCCGCTTCAACAAACCCATGCCGAACCTCGCTTCGATATCACTTGTTATGCGAGATATTTAAAGCTCAACACATGATGTTCAATCCTAAAACAATCTATCTATCTTATATATTAAAGTTGAGACTTTTAGAGCCTATAGAGTAATTCTAGGCTAGGTTGTTAAGCTTTTTTTTTTTTTTTAATTAAAAATATATTAAATAATTAACTCAACAAATAAATCTTATAAAACAATCACTTCATTCAACATAAAAACAATACAAATTATCCTATCCTATTAAGAATAAATTTTAAATTTAATTATGATATATACAATGAGATATATATATATAATTAAATTATATATCATTCATGAAATAAATATGTATTAATTAGTGTTAACAAAAAAAAGTTAAATTTATTTCGCTTATTTGATGAGAGTTAAACTTAATTTTTAGAAAACTTGGTTTAAACAGTATGAATATTTATGACGAACAATCTGAAATACCTGTGAATGACACGGGTCACTACACTAATTGACAATAGGAATAGTTATTCATCTACTTATATGCTAGACTTGGAATTTCCATATTATTTTAAGTCTCTTCTCCTCCGATAAACTCTCTGATGTCTCTCTATATACAATCACCGAAAAGTTATGATTGAATTTTGATCTTCTTCCTCTTTATCTTCTTTCATAATTAATTTTTAAAAGTTAATGTCCATTTTAATATTTTTTAATCTTTTTTTTTTTTTTTATATTTTAAACACCGAACTCTAAAATTGAATTTCGTAATGCTATATCCATTTTTATTATGATGACTCTTTAATAACATCAATATAAAACTATCAACTATTTAAAATCGAGATATTAAAATAATCGAACAATCTTATTAACTATATAATTTATTAATTATATTTTTATTAAATTAAGATATAAATAACATTTATATAAGATTATATAAATTAGTTCGTTTAACCTTTGCGTCTAGCACGCATGCCACAAATTTTTTTCTAAAATGGGCTTTTTTTCAAAAAAAATTCCCAACGTAGGCTCTTTTCAAAAGAAATTCCCAATATAGGCACTTATGCCAGCTTCGGATTTTTTTTATGTGTGAGAGAAGCTGGTAATTTTTTTTTTGAATTTTTTATGTATAAGAGACGCTGGCCGAACCAGCGTCTCTTATACATATTTTTTTTTAATTCCCCGTGTAAGAGACGTTGGTCGAACCAGCGTCTCTTACACGTAAAATGTTTTAAAAAAAAAATTTATTTGTATAAGACACTGGGAGAACCAGCGCCTTATACAAAGCTTTTGTTAAATTGTTTTTTTCAAAGTTTATATATATATATATATATTATTATACATGACTTACTCGTGTTTGGATGGCTCGTATGGGCTCGTTTGAAATCGGAATCGATCACGACCGATTTCGTTGGGTCCGTATTGATCCCATCTTTCACCAGATATGTCTCTCGCTCGATTCTGATTTCAAACCACCCCATACGAGCCACCCGAACAAGCGTAAGTCTCGTGCGTACCTTCTACTGTAAATGGATATTTACAAATCCGTTCCTCCATATCACGCGATGAGAGACATATCTGGTGAAAGCTTGGATCAATACGGACCCAACAAAACTGGTCGTGGTCAATTCCGATTCCGAACAAGCCCATACGAGCCATCCGAACAAGCGTAAATCTCGTGCATACCTTCTTTCACCAGTTCGGAATCGGAATTGATCACGACCAGTTTCGTTAGGTCCGTATTGATCCCAGCTTTCACCAGATATGTCTCTCATCGCGTGATATGGAGGAACGGATTTGTAAATATCCATTTACAGTAGAAGGTAGACACGAGACTTACGCTTGTTCGGGTGGCTCGTATGGGCTCGTTCGAAATCAGAATCGAGCGAGAGACATAACTGGTGAAAGTTGGGATCAATACGGATCCAACGAAATCGGTCGTGATCGATTCCGATTTCAAACGAGCCCATACGAGCCACCCGAACAAGCGTAAGTCTCGTGCCTACCTTCTACTGTAAATGGATATTTACAAATCCGTTCCTCCATATCACGCGATGAGAGACATATCTGGTGAAAGCTTGGATCAATACGGACCCAACGAAACTGGTCGTGGTCAATTCCGATTCCGAACAAGCCCATACGAGCCATCCGAACAAGCGTAAATCTCGTGCATACCTTCTTTCACCAGTTCGGAATCGGAATTGATCACGACCAGTTTCGTTGGGTCCGTATTGATCCCAGCTTTCACCAGATATGTCTCTCATCGCGTGATATGGAGGAACGGATTTGTAAATATCCATTTACAGTAGAAGGTAGGCACGAGACTTACGCTTGTTCGGGTGGCTCGTATGGGCTCGTTCGAAATCAGAATCGAGCGAGAGACATATCTGGTGAAAGCTGGGATCAATACGGATCCAACGAAATCGGTCGTGATCGATTCCGATTTCAAACGAGCCCATACGAGCCACCCGAACAAGCGTAAGTCTCGTGCCTACCTTCTACTGTAAATGGATATTTACAAATCCGTTCCTCCATATCACGCGATGAGAGACATATCTGGTGAAAGCTTGGATCAATACAGACCCAACGAAACTGGTCGTGGTCAATTCCGATTTCGAACAAGCCCATACGAGCCATCCGAACAAGCGTAAATCTCGTGCATACCTTCTTTCACCAGTTCGGAATCAGAATTGATCACGACCAGTTTCGTTGGGTCCGTATTGATCCCAGCTTTCACCAGATATGTCTCTCATCGCGTGATATGGAGGAACGGATTTGTAAATATCCATTTAGAGTAGAAGGTAGGCACGAGACTTACGCTTGTTCGGGTGGCTCGTATGGGCTCGTTTGAAATCGGAATCGATCACGACCAATTTCGTTGGGTCCGTATTGATCCCAGATTTCACCAGATATGTCTCTCGCTCGATTCTGATTTCGAACGAGCCCATACGAGCCACCCGAACAAGCGTAAGTCTCGTGCCTACCTTCTACTGTAAATGGATATTTACAAATCCGTTCCTCCATATCACGCGATGAGAGACATATCTGGTGAAAGTTGGGATCAATACGGACCCAACGAAACTGGTCGTGATCAATTCCGATTCCGAACTGGTGAAAGAAGGTATGCACGAGATTTATGCTTGTTCGGATGGCTCGTATGGGCTTGTTCGGAATCGGAATTGACCACGACCAGTTTCGTTGGGTCCGTATTGATCCAAGCTTTCACCAGATATGTCTCTCATCGCGTGATATAGAGGAACGGATTTGTAAATATCCATTTACAGTGGAAGGTACGCACGAGAGTTACGCTTGTTCGGGTGGCTCGTATGGGGTCGTTCGAAATCAGAATCGAGCGAGAGACATATCTGGTGAAAGCTGGGATCAATATGGACCCAACGAAATCGGTCGTGATCGACTGCAGTTGGTCTCAAGCCAGTCGGACCAATCAGTGAGGGAGCTGAACATAATGTTGATTCGCAGCCATGAGGAGACAGAGCTGAGGACATCCCGCGTGTAGCTGCAGCGAATCCATAAATGGTCTTTCGTTTCAAGGGCATTGTTGCAAAGGATGCAAGTAGGAACAGCAGCGAGGCCCCATCTGATATCTTTCTACCTTATTATTATTTTTTTTTCTCAAGTCAAGAGTTATCATAGAGTTTTATCTCAATGTGAATAGAGTTTAACTATACAAATGAATCAATACAATCGGCACCGGGCCAATGCGTGATTTCCCAATTTGGGTCACTTTCTTGTCAATTTAGGCCTTCTTTCTATTCCTCCATTTGGGCTTTTCTTATTCAATTTAGAACCTACAGTATGTTGTTAGGCCTTCTTTCTATTCCTCCATTTGGGCTTTTATATAGTAGGAATAAAAAATTGAACTATTTGTGCCCAATACACCTTTTAAAACTAAAATCCAAGTTAGTAAACGTGTTTATTAAACACTATGGAAATACCCCTCCCCACCCCCAACACAATACACGCGCTCCACTGTTTCTCTCCACCTTCGTTCCCAAATTTGCATCTTCGGTCGCCAAGCTCCTCTTTGCTCCTCAGATCCGATCTCCATCGTCGTCACTACACCATCTCGATCTGACCATGGGAGATCTCACATCGTGATCGATTAGATCCGATCTCCATCTTCGTCACTACATCACCTCACAACCAGATCTGACCGAAAACCTCACATCACGACCGATGCTTGTGAGGGACGATTGTTGGAGAGTGGACAGATAGGGTGGCGACAATCTCCTTCGTTCATTCTGCAAGTTTCATTCTTTTCCCCCGTCGCCGGCATCGACCTCAACCACGGAAGAAAACTCCTTCATTCATTCTCCAGGTTTCATTCTTCTCTCCCGTCGCCGACAGCGACCTCAACCACGGAACAAAATCTCCTTCCATTCTACAAGTTTCATTATTCTCTCCCGTCGCCGGCATCGACCTCAACCACGAAAACATCGTCGGTTACCTACTGGAGGAGCTCAACCTCCTCGCCGACCTCTCTCTTTTCCACATCAACTCCAACCTCGACCTCGCCGAAACGATCTAGCCATGGAAAGCACTTACAGTCTGTTCCAGATGGTGAGTAATGGCCTTTTCCCCAATAATTACACCTTCTCTTACGCCATTAGAGTTGCAGTTGAATTATCATGCTTGTCGGTTGGTTGGATGATTCATTCTCAAGTGATTAAGATGGACTGAGAGTTCGTATGATTTTGTGAGGAATGTATGTTGTTTGTGAGTTTGTGGGTGATGCACACAAGATGCTTGATGAAAGTTCTAACATAGATGTTTTCAATTGGAAGCTGCACATGATCACTAGATGTGCACACATGGAATTCGTGTAGTATTTCAATAATATTGCCTGTTTTGACATGGATTTGGGAAAGGATATGTTGCATGTAGCTACCTATTTTTGGCAGTTTTCATCCAATGTGCCTAAATTCCGGTTTAAGACTAACACTGATTATAGCTGTACAAGTGTGTTTTTGCCATCCTCTTTCTGTCTCTCATTTTGGAGTTACAATAGCAAAATTAGTTATGTCTTGGTATTAAAAAAAATCCTGCTTCCGTGTCTTTGGTTAAAAACAAGGATTTGATTATTATGCAGGGACTGTTGACAATAATTTTTGGCAGTGTTGGCAAGTTAATGTGTGTAAAATTTGACAGTGTTGACAAAGATTATACAGGGACAATGTAGTTTGTTTTAGTGTGTAAAAAAAAGTAATGCGTTGACAATTATTTTTTGACAATGTAATTTAGTGGTGTTGACAAATTTTGTAAAGTGTTGACAATGTTGACAATTTTGTAATATTACCCGTGGTGTATGTTGTTGACCGTTTATTAGTCGTGTAAACAATTTATTTAATTGGGTTGACAACTTATTTAGTCGTGTTGACAACTTTTTATTCTTGTTGACAGATCTGTAAAAAATTTGTTGACAACTCTGTTATAATTTTCACGTCAGCAAAGGGTTATTATTGGTGTTGACAACTTATTATTCTTGTTGACAGTTCTGTTAAAAAAATTGTTGACAACTCTGTTAAAAATTATGTTGACAGCTCTGTTAAAAAATTTGTTGATAAATTTTGTTGACAGCTCTGTTATAATTGTCACGTCATCAAAGGGATATTTACTTATAATTAAAAAAGTGATGCAAATACTTAAAAAACATTACAGTTTTGGAGTATTTACCCAAACACTGAATAAAAAATTTGCATACACAATACATTTATACCTAACACATCAAAATCAATCAAAAGTACCGACCACAGGCCAAACAAACATCATTCACAAGAAAAATCTAAGGAACGGTTTGCTATTTCTAAAGGGCGGGACGGACCGAGAAATCTATGTTAGTCGAGATTGTTTGATAAGAGGCCCATGCTCGTCTGTTATCTTCGGATTTACACTAATCTTTGAATCTGTTTTTTTTTGTAGAGTCTTGAATCTTCAACAATCCACTTGCAAATTTAGACTTTCAACACACCACGGATTCAGCAGAAGCGTAGTTTGCTTGTTAGCTATGGTGAAGAAGCAAAATCAGCTTCTCCTCCTCTGCCAATGGCTGTTACTAATCACAACTATTGCTGTGAATCCGATTCCCTCAACCCTAGATGGTCCCACTCCGCCGATAACCGTCCCTCTAGATTCCACCTTCCGCGGAAACGCCCAAGATTTGCCGAGCTCTGATGAACGACTTCACAAAAAAGTTAAAAATTGGGAGCCGGATCAGATTTTTGTCTCTCTTTCTTCCTCATTTCACTCTGTCTGGATTTCATGGGCTATTGGTGAGAGATTGGTTTAATAGCTACAGTTTTTCCAGTGTCGCACTAATTGATTGATTTGAGTCATTGATTTCAGGTGATTTCCAAATTGGGAATGATATAAAGCCATTAGATCCTGCAAGTGTAGACAGCATTGTGGAATATGACACTCATTTTGAACTCAAATCCAAAATCAGGAAAGCAAAAGGACATTCTCTAGTCTATATTCAACTCTATCCCTTTGAAGGCCTGCAGAATTACACTTCTCCTATCATTCATCACGTTCTTCTCAAAGGTGTTTACTTAAATCTCTAATCTTTTAGGATAAATATCGAATACGAAAATTCTTAAATGTGTAAATATATGCACATTCATATTTGCGTGCACATTCTTTGTATAATCTTAAATACATGCGGACAACTGCGAATGTGCATGTATTTATGCTGTAATGTTCTATAACAGGTTTGAAGCCCGACACGTTGTACTATTACCGTTGTGGAGACCCGTCTGTAGCAGCAGTGAGCAATATCTATAGCTTTAAAACAATGCCTATAAGCAATTCAATTACATACTCCCTAAAATAGCAATTGTTGGGGATTTGGGTCTCACCTACAACTCATCTTCAACTATCAATCACTTAATGACCAACAATCCTGATCTTGTGCTCATACTTGGTGACATGTCTTATGCCAACTTATACCTCACCAATGGAACAAGTTCTGATTGTTACTCCTGCTCCTTTTCTGATACTCCCATTCACGAAACTTATCAGCCACGTTGGGATTATTGGCAAAGGTCAACTTTTCAGATTACATAATTCTCAAATGGTGTTAAAAAAGTTATAATATTGTTTTCGGTTTTCAGATTTATTCAGCCTCTAGCATCAAAAATTCCAACCATGGTTATAGAGGGGAACCATGAGATTGAAGAACAAGTTGGAGGGAGGACATTTGAATCTTACAAGTCTCGGTTTGCATTTCCTTCAATAGAAAGTGGGTCCCGTTCGGAATTCTACTATTCTTTTAATGCAGGAGGGATACATTTTCTGATGCTTGGAGCTTACATAGCTTACAACAATAAATCATGTAAGCTTGCTACTAATCTTTATTGAGAGCATACTTTACTTTTCTTAATACTCCGTTTGTTATGGATTGTAGCTGAGCAGTATAAATGGTTGGAAAAAGATATGAGGAAGGTCGATCGAAAAGTGACGCCTTGGTTGGTTGCCACGTGGCACTCACCATGGTATAGTACTTTTTTTTTATCAAAGAGAGACGGCACTCTCATGGGATTGATTGATGAAAAAGCTAATTCGCAAAAATGCGGGGAGTAGCCACACCCCTAACATCGTCCATCATAAGATCTAAAATACAAGGAGGCGGATCGCCCAAACCATGAAAGCCAAGACAAAAATCAAAAGCAAGGGAGGCTTGTCGATCCGCAACTTTGTTAGCCTCCCTAAAAATGTGACGGATCTGGATACTCCAGTTCCTACGAATAAAGCCTTGACAACGAATCACCAGGCTAAAGAGTGGATGACGATTATGGATATGAGACTGGATGAGAGCAATGCCCTCTGCTGAGTCGGATTCAAGAATGACTCTCTCAAACCCCAACTTCCAAGCCATTTCCAGCCCATTGCAAATACCCCAAATCTCAGCTTCAAGCACAGAACCTGTACCAATATTATTAACGAAACCAGCCTGCCAATTCCCACTGTCATCCCTAATAAGCCCACCAGCAGCAGCACAGTTCAGATGATAATGGACCGATCCATCAACATTAATCTTAGCCCATTTCTCCTCAGGCAAATTCCAAGAAATAAGAGTCATACGGCCCAAATCAGCCTCATTCTTACCTTTAGACTGCAGCTTCACTTTGAAGAAACAAGACGCTTGGTTAATAATGAATACGGCCTTGCAAACCTACAGATCACTACTAGTGAAAACACGTTCATTTCGCCACTTCCAAAGCCACCAAACTGTCGTGGCGAAAACAGTAGCATTAGGAGCCCTGACAGCAAAATCAAACTTGCCCAAAACCCCTTCAGACATCCAGACATCCACTCATCCTGAGAAACAGAGAATAAGTTTGTAACCCCATTACTTGGGACAATCTCGTCCCAAACTTCCCGAGCAAAACAACAGTCTCTAAGGAGATGAATGATAGATTCTGCATGTTGACCGCAACTCGAGCAAAAATCCGAGGTCTCCATATGACGACAATGACGCTCCGAGTTAGTAAGGATTTTACCATTAAGCATGGTCCACAAGAAAAATCTAATACGCTCCGGAATACCGAGACGCCAACAACACTTGAACAAATTCTCACGCATCAAATCAAAGGTGGGAATAACCCCCTGACTGAGTTGGAAACCAGAAGCTACAGAGTACTCCCCCGAGGAAGCCGGGGCCCAAGAGACATTGTCGACCACCCCAACATCCAAGCTGAGTCTGACAGTGGCGAGTTTAAGGAGGATCAAGGCAGGAAGCAAACCCTGCAGAACTGACCAGTTTCAGCCAACATTCGCAACCCAGTAATCAACCACTTTATTCATCTTCGATCGTGCATAAGGCTAAGGAAGTGAGAGGAGAATCAGCCAACCACAAATCTTCCCAAAAACGGCACTTAAGACCATTCCCCAGATTCCACTTAATCCCACCTGAGACAAGATTATCAAAAGCCCATTTAATGCCTTGCCAAATATAAGAGTCCTTAGTTGCTCTAGTCTCCACCAACAAAGAACCATTAAATTCGACCCCATACTTAGCCTTCAAAATCTCACCCCAAAGACCCGCCTCGTCCGTAACAAATTTCCAACTAATCTTCCCCAGAATAGCTAAATTCATATTCATAGTTGGACGAATGCCCAAACCTCCATGTTTCTTGGGTTTGCAAATGTCTGGCCAAGGCACTAAATGAAGGCACCTTCGACACACACCGCCACCCCAAATGAAGGACCGACTAATCTTGTCAATCGCTTCGCACACATTTCCCGGAATCATCAGCGTGTTCCCTGAGAGTTTCATGGTGATCTTAGCAAGCAACTCATGGAAAGTACTCTTAGAAACTTGTCACATCGATGCCACTCGCAAGCTCAAGATCGCGAGCAAGATCACGAGAAACGTTAGCCGAAACGTAGAGTTTCGACTTAGCCATGTTAACCTTTTGCCCCGAAGAGAGACAAAACCTATTAAGGCAATCCATTATATGCCCCATCTGCAGCGTCGAGGCTTCGGCCATGAGAATAATATCGTCGGCGAAAAAAATATGAGAGAGGCCCGGTGCCCCCCTGCAAAGATGAATCGGCCTCCACTTGTCACAACTAATTGAGTCACCAATCAAGTGGCTCAACCTCTCCATACACAAAACGAAGAGGTAGGGTGAAATCGGATCACCCTGACGAATACCTCTAGTCGGTTGAAAAACATCAGTCAGATCACCATTCCACTGAATCCGCATCGAAGACGACGAAAGGCAGACCCGAATCCACTCTAACCACTGACTGGACAACCCCAAATCATCAAGAGAGTCAAGAATAAAGTCCCACTGGAGCCGGTCATAAGCTTTCTCAAGATCCAGCTTAAGGACCATCCACATTTTTCCGGACCTCTTATTCCGCATAGAGTGAACAAGTTCTTGGAGGAGAATCACATTGTCGCTAATAGATCTCCCGGGAATGAAACTATTCTGAGTGGGGCCAACAATGGAATTCATCAGAGGCTGCAACCGAGACGCGAGAATCTTCATAATCAACTTATATAACACATTACATAAGCTAATGGGACGAAATTGACTAATAAGCTCCGGAGTCGTCACTTTTCCAATCAAAGCAATAATCGTATCATTCATGCCGACGGGAAGAATCGAATTCGTAAAGAAAGACTTCACAAACTCCCTAACCGCCGGACCCACAATATCCCAACAAGATTTAAAGAAAATCGGTTGAAAACCGTCGATCCCGGGAGCCTTATACGATCCCATCTTCTTTAAGGCATCCCAAATCTCATCGTCTGAAGGGATAATATCCAAAGCCACGAGATCCTCTTGACTGATAGTGGGGAATCCGCCCCTATCAAGGGGGTGAAAAGCCATCTCATGACTAGGGAGAGAGTATAAATCGCTGAAAAAATTGAGAGCCAAAGATTCCAAGTCGTCCGGATCATCCAGCCAAGTATCCTCATCAATCCGAAGAGTCGTAATCTTATTCCGTCTTCTACGAATGATAGTACTAGTATGGAAAATTTTTGTATTTCTATCCCCGAGGGCAATCCACGACTCCCTCGCCTTTAATGGACATGTAAGCTAATAAACTTTAACTATGCGTTAAAGGATAAAGATCAGGTACGGATGAGCTTATTGTAAGAATATACGAATACATGTACATTCATTCACATTTACATGCACATGTAGACATGTGCATTTACTTTTCATATGTTGTCAAAGACATACACGCATCTGCGAATGTGCATGTATTTACATCTAAATGTGCATGTCAATGTGAAGAATTGTGCATATTCGTTCATTTGTACCTGAATCTTTCTCTTTGTTAAGTGCAACTATATTGTGAAAATTATACATATCTTTGAGTGTTTTGATATTAGGTTCACGCAAACGAGAGGTCTAACCGAATTTATAACTACTCTCTTGACCCATGTGGGCCCGTTCATATCACGATCGGTGATGGCGGAAACCGAGAAAAAATGGCAATCACTCATTCAACACCAGAATCTTCAACACCAGATTCTTATATGGGAGGCTTTTGTGCTTTTAATTTTACCTCTGGTCCAGCTGCGGGTAAATTCTGTTGGGACAGTCAACCTAATTATAGTGCAATAAGGGACAGTAGTTTTGGACATGGCATCTTGGAGGTACAAAATGAAACACATGCCCTATGGACATGGCATAGGAATCAAGACTTGTATGAAAATGTTGGAGACCAGATTTATATTGTAAGGGAGCCTCATCGTTGTCCCATTACTCGTATGGTAAGCACTCATATAGTGCAAATAATAAGATTCCCTATTTCACGTTTTGTTCAATTTGAAGTTAGAAAAATGTTAACCACATACATTCCTTTGACTAATGCAGGTTACTGATGATAGTTAAGAATTGTCGAAAAGGTTGCAAGGATTTGGCGCCAAACTCGAGAAGACACAAGAAAGAATAATACAACAACCTATTGAATAGTGTACAATGCATTTCTTCTAGTGTTTTTTTTGGTAAGGGGTTAAATTCTCATGAATTATAATCCATATGAAGTAAGATGGAACATTTGTGTTTGGTTTGAATTTGTTTTTAAAATCTACGGAATTCATCTTCGTTGGATTTTCAATTCCCTACATTTCGTAGGTGTTTGGGATTTGCATTAATTCCATCTCTAATAATCAGTATACTATTGTTGTAATTTTCTTTGGGCAATGGGGATATAGTTTGCATTGTCTCAAGAGTTACAACTGATAGTTACGCTATTATCAGATGCAAGCGGGGGGCTTGATAGTCTGATACGCTATATTTTATGTATGTAGATGTATTTTATGTGTATGAACTAATAGTCTGATACGCATAAATTATGAGTAATATGAGTGTTTTGTAATATTAATTTCAAGTGATGTACCTTTCATTTTTGCGTGCAAGGAAAATAGTTGTTGGAATGTTACCGTTTGACATGCATAATTTTTCACATAGGGTTTTTGAATTTTTTTCTGAAATGGGCTTTTTTTTCAAAAAAAATTCCCGACGTATGCTCTTTTCAAAAGAAAATTCCCAATATAGGCACTTATGCCAGCTTCGGATTTTTTTTATGTGTGAGAGACGCTGGTAGCGTCTCTCGTCCGAAGCTGGTAATTTTTTTTTTGAATTTTTTACGTATAAGAGACGCTGGCCCGACCAGCGTCTCTTATACATGGTCTTTTTTTTTTATTTGAACATGTATAAGAGACGCTGGTCGAACCAGCGTCTCTTATACAGATTTTTTTTTAATTCCCTCGTGTAAGAGACGCTGGTTGAACCAGCGTCTCTTACACGTAAAATGTTTTAAAAAAAAAAAATATTTGTATAACGAATTTGTTAATTTTTTTTTTTCAAAGTTTATATATATATATATTATTATACATGACTTACTCGTGTTTGGATGGCTCGTATGGGCTCGTTTGAAATCGGAATCGATCACGACCGATTTCGTTGGGTCCGTATTGATCCCAGCTTTCACCAAATATGTCTCTCGCTCGATTCTGATTTCGAACGAGCCCATACGAGCCACCCGAACAAGCGTAAGTCTTGTGCGTACCTTCTACTGTAAATGGATATTTACAAATCCGTTCCTCCATATCACGCGATGAGAGACATATCTGGTGAAAGTTGGGATCAATACGGACCCAACGAAACTGGTCGTGATCAATTCCGATTCCGAACTGGTGAAAGAAGGTATGCACGAGATTTATGCTTGTTCGGATGGCTCGTATGGGCTTGTTCGGAATCGGAATTGACCACGACCAGTTTCGTTGGGTCCGTATTGATCCAAGCTTTCACCAGATATGTCTCTCATCGCGTGATATAGAGGAACGGATTTGTAAATATCCATTTACAGTGGAAGGTACGCACGAGAGTTACGCTTGTTCGGGTGGCTCGTATGGGGTCGTTCGAAATCAGAATCGAGCGAGAGACATATCTGGTGAAAGCTGGGATCAATACGGACCCAACGAAATCGGTCGTGATCGATTCCGATTTCACGAGCCCATACGAGCCATCCAAACACGAGTAAGTCATGTATAATAATATATATATATATATAGATTTAGGTTCTGATGTAACAGGCTATTAAGGTGTAACGAGTGGACAAATTAAAACCGTAGGATTAGGGAAAAATAAATGGTTGAGATTGATTGGAGTGAGTCGTACGGTTTTAATATGGGAATGAGCACATCATATCAATCTTCCAATAGAATCAATCCCGTAATTAGAGGATTTGAAATTATTCTCTTTCCAAATCTAATTCACTAAAAACCTAAATAGACCTTCCTTCCCAAAACTGCCCCCATTCTCGATCTTCCCTTTCCTCCTCGTCCGTCATCATTTTCTGCTTATCTTCAAAACCTAATTAGGGCGATTTCTATTGATCTGACATCTTTGCAGAATTGGAACACGTTGAGCAGATGGAAGCGTCTTGGTCTAGGTTTCTGATGTTGGTATGGTTCATAACAAGGAAGAAAGGGTGACAGACTTGAAAGGCGTGGAATCCGGATCAGTCAATGTTTTACAGTCCGATCTGGCGGCGATTCTGTTCTCATCAGGAACGACTGGTAAGATCAATGGAGTGGAGATTACGCCCGGAACCTAATCGCGGTTATCAGCGGCTTGTTTCACTCGAAACCAATTCGGAAGTCGGAGGGGAGGGCGGTACCGTTGTTTACACTGCCGCTTTTCCATGTGTTCGGATTCTTCGTGATGTTGAGGTTGGTGGCGATGGCGGAAACCTCTGTGTTTTTGGCGAGGGTTACTTTGGAAGGGATGATGGAGGCGGTGGAGAGGTTTAGGGTTACGTATATGCCGGTGTCGCAGCCGGTGGTGGTTATGCTTGTGAAATCGGAGTTGACGGATCGGTATGATCTTCGGTCGCTTGAGACAATCGGAAGTGGTGGTGCTCCTTTAAGCAAGTCGGTTGCAAGGAAATAGTATTTTTCTCCCCGCTGCGTAACTCAGAGCTCTTCTTCTCTGTTCTTGGAGGTCTTGGACAGTTTGTGGTTATCACCGACCAGGATTTTGCTTCAGCCGACGGCGGATATGGTTCGTGTATTTCCTTAATTTGGCTTATTTCTGTTGAATTTTTGTTATAATTCTGAACTGAATTGGTTGACACAGGTTAGATGGATAAGGCTGGTGTACGTGTATATAGCCGATTTTGAGAGAAGTAGAGGTGATGGATCAAGATGCAGCAAGCGTACGAGTAAAAAGCCTTAATCATGGCATTTTTATTTTTTTTTATAGATGAAAGGTCAAATTCCATATCGATTTATTTCGTTCATTTGTTCACTAGACCTAGTTGGGTACATTTAATTTGATGGATTCAATCATACAATAGGCATTTTGTGTGTATTCTAACAATAAAAGTGTTTGATTCTAGGAAGTTAGTGTTGTTTGGCTGTATGAATTTAATTAGGAGCTTTTGTTAGTGGTGTTTGGTCTTATGTACTCGAAGGGAATCAGAGAGACATGTATAATATATTTGTTTGCATGTTAAAAAAGATTTCACACTGTAAGAGTTCGAATATATGAATCTTGTAAAACATGTATTCTTTTGTAAACGTACGTGTATCGTTTGTAAACTTATACGGAGTATTCATTTGCAGGTTAAAAAGGTTTACAAGGCCTTGCAACAACGTGCACCTAAGTTTATTGCAGAATTCAAAACTTAGATGGTCTGATATTCAGTAATAATATGTAGGGGAAATTCACTTTTCTTCACTTGGAAACCTAGGTATCCAACACTTTGTATAATCGGTTCCGTAATCGAAATCAACTTCTTCCTCTTCATCAACGTCTGTTATTCCAGTTTCACAAACCTCCATTTCATCTCCTGAATTGTCAGTCACCAAATCATCACTTGACCATTCATCGACCACTTTTTTACCTGGGAAAAAAGTAGAACACTTATAACTGAATATTCAACAGTAGACCACGAATAACAAGGTTGAACATCAGAATATCATCTTCTTTACGTAATTCATTCATTAATTTTATAATGGAACCCCTATAACTGAATATTGAACAGTTGAACACGAATAACAAAGATGAACATCAGAATATTGTCTTCTTTATGTAGGAATAAAAGTCTTTCGTAATGAAAACCCTAGAACCTAATATAGCAGAGGAAGAACACGAATAACAAAGATGAACATCAGAATATCGTCTTCTTTAAGTTTTTCATTAATTACTTTCATAATGGAACCCCTATAACTGAATATTCAACAGTAGAACACGAATAACAAAGATGAACATCAGAATATCGTCTTCTTAATATTGGAATAAAAGTCTTTCGTAATGAAAACCCTAGAACCTAATATATCAGAGGAAGAACACGAATAACAAAGATGAACATCAGAATATCGTCTTCTTTAAGTTTTTCATTAATTACTTTCATAATGGAACCCCTATAACTGAATATTCAACAGTAGAACACGAATAACAAAGATGAACATCAGAATATCGTCTTCTTAATATTGGAATAAAAGTCTTTCGTAATGAAAACCCTAGAACCTAATATATCACAGGTAGAACACGAATAACAAAGATGAACATCAGAATATCGACTTCTTTATGTTTTTCATTAATTACTTTCATAATGGGAACTCCTATAACTGAATATTCTACAGCCGAACACGAATAACAAAGTTGAACATCAGAATATCGTCTGCTTTCGTAATGGAAACCCTAAAACCTAATATATCACTATTAGAACACAAATACGGAGAAGATGAATATCTCACATTAGAATACGAATACACAAACTGTATTGTAAACATGAATATCGATTAATCAAAATCGAATATTTCTTGCGCAACATAAGCCATTGATTTTTGCAGAATTCGTCGAACAGCTTAGTAACCAAAACTGAATATTAAGAAACCCTAATTATCAAGAACTAACCTTTACGATCAACTTCATCCATAGACATTGTAAATTCATGCGTCAATGGAAAAAGAATTAAGGACTTCAAGAAGAATGAAGATCTGGAAGAAGACCAAGAGCGTTAATGTTGTGAACTTGGATTCAGGTTGCAATGGAGAAAAATAAAGTCGTCATTCTATCTCTCTCTCTCTCCTATTAACCGTTAAAAAGAAAATCAAAAAATCAGAAACTCCTACAAATACGTAAGCTGCTAACAATTACGTACTCTCTCCTATTAATTTCTTTTTCAATTTTTTTCCCATCATTAATCCTAGCCATTGATTTAATCCAATCCAACGCTTCTAGTCAATCCCCTTGTTACACCACAAAATCCGTTACACCAAAACCGGCCTCTATATATATATATATACTTTGAAAAAAAAAAAATTAACAAAAGCTTTGTATAAGGCGCTGGTTCTCCCAGCGTCTTATACAAATAAATTTTTTTTTTAAAACATTTTACGTGTAAGAGACGCTGGTTCGACCAGCGTCTCTTACACGGGGAATTAAAAAAAAAATATGTATAAGAGACGCTGGTTCGGCCAGCGTCTCTTATACATAAAAAATTCAAAAAAAAAATTACCAGCTTCGGACGAGAGACGCTGGTTCTACCAGCGTCTCTCACACATAAAAAAAATTCGAAGCTGGCATAAGTGCCTATATTGGAAATTTCTTTTGAAAAGAGCCTACGTCGAAAATTTTTTTTGAATAAAAGCCCATTTTAGAAAAAAATTCCGCATGCCACAAACTGTTGCGTTTACATATTCGTGTTTTCCGTAAAGCTTACTAGTGAGAAAAAGCAAGCTAGACTCATAAATAAATCATGATGAATTATTAATTTTTAGGCCAAGACGTCTAGTTGATAGACTATATAACTCATGAATAAATCATGACGAATTATTAATTTTAGGCCAAGACGTCTAGATGATGAGAGATGATAACAGGGTTTAGAGATAAGGAAAATATTGAATAAGAATAATTCTTATAATACGAACGTGAGAATGATGCATATTAATAATAAAATGATGTATATATGTATATATATATTTACAACTTGGAGTATTTCTAAAGTATTGTAAGAAGGTAGCAAAATGCCTCAATGTGGAATCCAAAGGGGGTGGGTTATCGGAAAAAGACTGATTGCCAAATGTATAACTTATGAAGGAAAGATGTTGAATGTTGGGGAATTAATTTCCCTAAAAGATTTTTAGATCGAAAAAACAATTATGGGTGTAAATTGGAATTTATGACTTCAAACATTCAAGTTTATTTAGATTACTAGATACGGAACCCCGCGGAGAAATCACGGTTTTCCGTTTGCGATTAGTCATTAAATAGACCCTAAATTAATATGAGTGAACGATGAAATAATACAATTCTACAAACTCATAAAATGAAAATACAACTATTGCAACAGTGGTTACAACCGAAATCAAGAATGAAGAACTCGAGAAGGCGTTTGGATATTGCAATAGGCAAAACATATTTATACCCAAAAAAACCTTAAGTAAAATTATCTTTCAATTCAACAATCAAGTGGGAAGATGAAAGGCTAAAGGAAAGAAGAAAGGCTAAAGGAAAGAAGAAATGTTGAATATCAACAGAAGAAATAAAGCCTAATCAATTAATCAAATTTAACTCACTAACCCAATTAGGCCCAATGGATTAATTACGGTGGGCCGGTACAGATTTACATTACTTTGTCAAATCCATCAATTTTTATAGAGATATAAATATATAGATATATAATATATAGATAGATTAAAATATCTAATAAATCATATTAATTTTTAACCGAAGAAGGAGGGGACGTCAGGATAAAACGAATGGTTGTGGTAGAGGAAGGAGACGAAGACGATGTGTTGTTAGTTAGTGATGAAATTAGCATTTAAGAGCATAGATAATTAGGATAAAGATTTAAAATATTAGCATTTATTAGGTACAAATTGACATTACTTCATCAAACTTATATATATAAATTTTAAGATTAGAAGATTAGAAAGTTAAGATATATTATGATAGATTAAAAGATTAAAATGAGATAAATTACATATGTTGAAAGATGACTATTTATGATGGTGAGGGGAATTTAATGACCAAAACATATATTAAGAAGATGTGTTCAAGATTAAATATTTTTAAAATATAATTATATTGTATAAATTTTATAGTTTATGATTTAAGTTAATTGAATTGATAGAAAAATAAATAAATAAAGATATATATAGGAGAAAAGACAAAAGAATATATAAATAACAATGTATTAATTGTATAGTTTATAGGAATGAAGTATTCATATCCACATTGTTTACAAATACATAAACAAGACATAAATACACATTCATATTCATATGTGTCTGTATTTTAGACTATATGAAAAATACATGTATATATCTGTGTGTGCATGTGAATATAAATAAATGTATATATACTCTTGTTACTTATATTAAAATTATTAGTATAAGATTTTATCGCTTATAATTGTTATTATAACTAGTTGAATAATTGAAGTTGTTAGGTTTGGCTAGTTAGTCCGAGGCAAACTTCTTTTTCAACTTTGTAATCTAATACTACTACATCAAGTATATGCACAACTATATTCTTATCTAGCCCCCCTAAAGATACATTCTATTACTCCTAACCTACTCTAGCCACCTACTCACTTTTGTCAAACGTCTCTGCATTTCTCCTCGGGTGACATAACATATGGAGTATACTATACAATTCATATTCACCCCACACATATATTCGCTTTCCACTACACCCAATTCCATAGATTGTACTCTAAGAAAGCCTTTGTCACAAAATCATACTTTAAAAAAAAGAAGAGCCATGTATGCAAAACAAGAGGGACTTGGATCCTTAGGTTTCTTTGGCACATGTCGTGAATCATTCAAGATCATCTCATCATGTAAGAAAATCTTCCTTCAAATCACCCTAACCCTAATTCTCCTTCTCTCCATAATTTTCTTTTGGCGTATCAGAATCTCAACGCTCCTTACCACGAAGAAAATCTCTGAATTAGATGAGAATTTTAACGTATTATTCTTACATTACACAAAATATTGGGTCATTGAAGCAGCCCACTTTGGCTTTCTTGCCATATTCTCCCTTCTTTCAACCCCAAGTGTCGTCTACGTTGTTGCTTGTGTCTACTATCACAACCACACCACATATAAAATGGTCATGGATTTCATTCCGAAGGTTTGGAACACGCTCATGATTACCATGATAAGCACCCTAGTCATTTTCATAGCTTACAACATCCTCGCTTTTCTAACCCTAGCCATATTTCTATCTCGTTTTTCGGAGAATGACGTGAAGCTTGCAAAGATGGTGTTGTCAACAACTTACATATTGTACTACATTGGTTTGGTCTACATATGTGCAATATGGCAAATAGCAAGTATGATTTGTGTGTTAGAAGGGAGCTACGGGTTTCAAGCAATAGTGAAGAGCAAGGCATTGGTTACGAGCAACATGGGAATCTCGGTTGTAATATTTCTCGAGCTCAACATTTTGTTAGGTGGCGCCAATATATTGTTTGAGGATTCAGTTGATGTTGTTTGGAAGATTGGTGTTGGAGGCTTTATCTTGATGTTACGTTTTCTGCTCTTTCTCTTTGGACTTGTCGTGCAATCGGTCACCTATTTTGCGTGCGAGTCTCGTGTCCACGATTTCTCCTTGGCTAACCATTTTGATGTTCATCTTGGTGGCTATGTTCCTCTTGATCCCAAGGATGATGTTAGTATGCCTTGAAAGTGTCTGGAAACGGGCTACAACTTGACTCAGATAGAGCTGAGTAATTGGATCTTCTGGAAACAAAGGTCTTAGAATTTGCTCTATAGCTAGGGGTTCTAAAAGTATCGTCTTGGTCACGACTCTGCCAAAACAAAGCATCAAATATAGAAAACAATTAAATGACATTGTACTATTCTAGTTGATCATTATACATCAATAAAAATTAGAATTCCACACGCTTAATACCTGAGCAGATGACTTTCCATTAGATTCTGTTATGTTGACTAGATTGCTAAGGTTTTTGTTGTAACAGAATCGAAACGAGAACAAAGTAAACGCAAGAAAGACACACAGATATACGTGGTTCACCAAATTTGGCTACGTCCACAGGAGAGGGAGATCAGATTATACGGATGCGGTATTACAGTTTTCGGTACAATTAGGTTTACACATAAGCCGCTATATATAGCGCTAAACAACCCTAAGCTCAACAACAAAACTGATGGGCCCAAAAAAGCCCATACAGCGAGACCCCCGTGCTACCTGTCGCAGTGTGTGATTCAGATTCAAGGCATACTAACAAATCTCCACCTTGACTTGAATCCTCCAGGTAGACTCTCAGACGCACCATGACAGTGCCAGATAACAGACATCTCCCTCTCCTCAGAATTGCCCCTCAGGGCAACTAATGGTCACTGATGTTGAGCAAATCCAAGCAGTGTTTGAACTTGCTTTCAGGAACTGGCTTGGTGAACATATCAGCAGGGTTATCAGCAGTCCCTATTTTCTTCACCTGGATTCTCTTCTCATTTCTCAGAAAATGGTACCTGACATCAATGTGCTTCGTCTTCTCATGATGAACCTGATCCTTGGTTAAGCATATTGCACTCAAGCTGTCACAATACACTGAAGCTTGATCCTGGTGTAGGCCTAGATCATTGACCAGCCCCTTTAGCCATATTCCCTCCTTAGCAGCTTCTGTCAAAGCCATATACTCTGCCTCTGTAGTAGACAAAGTAACTGTAGGCTGTAGAGTTGCCTTCCAGCTTACCACAGAACCTCCTAGAGTGAACACATAACCAGTCATAGATCTCCTACTGTCCACATCCCCAGCATAATCAGAATCTGAATAGCCAGCAACCAAACACTGAGTGTCATTCCCATAACATAGACCAACATCAGAAGTACCTCTAAGATACCTGAAAATCCTCTTCACAGCTTGCCAATGTTCCTTCCCAGGGTTGACCATATATCGACTTACTACACTAACAGCGAATGCAAGATCTGGTCGAGTGCAGACCATAGCATACATCAAACTCCCAACTGCACTGGCATATGGGACTCGAGACATGTACTCCTGATCGTCATCAGTCTGAACAGTGTACATTTCCAACTTGCTGTTAGACGCCATTGGAGTATCTATAGACTTTGCTGAAGACATTCCAAACCTGCTTAATATCTTCTTGATGTACCCTTCCTGTGAGAGGAAGAGTTTTCTCTTCTCCCTTTCCCTATAGATTTCAACTCCCAGAATCTTGCGAGCAGCACCTAGATCTTTCATATCAAACTCTGCACTGAGAGAAGCCTTCAACTTCTGAATATCAGACTTATTCTTAGCAGCAATCAGCATATCATCAACATACAGAACCAGATAGATGCGTGAACCACCCTGCAGGTCATTGTAGTACACACAACAATCATACGGACTTCTGTTGTAACCAAGCTGCTTCATATAAGTGTCAAACCTCTTATACCACTGCCTCGGAGACTGCTTTAGCCCATACAAGGACTTCTTCAACTTGCAAACATGATTCTCCTTTCCTGGAACCTGAAAACCATCTGGCTGAGACATGTATATTTCCTCCTCCAACTCTCCATGTAGGAAAGCTGTTTTCACATCTAGCTGCTCGAGTTCCAGATCCTGATGTGCAACTATCGCTAGTAGCACTCTGATTGAGGTATGTCTGACTACTGGTGAGAAGATCTCGTTGTAGTCTACTCCCTCTCTCTGACTGAAACCTCTTGCAACCACTCTTGCTTTGTACTTTATACCCTCTGCAGCAGACATTCCTTCTTTCTTCCTGAAAACCCACTTGCAAGTGACTACCTTTCTATCAGCAGGCAATCTGACTAGCTCCCAAGTCTGATTCTTATGAAGAGACTCCATCTCTTCTCCCATTGCAGCAAGCCACTGTGCTGACTCACTCCCAGATATTGCAGCTTTGTAGGTGGACGGTTCATTATCATCCACCTCCTCGGCCACCTGCAATGCATATCCTACCAGATCGGCTAACCTGTACCTCGCTGGAGGTCTGACTCCAACCCTTCTAGGTCGATCTTGAGCAACACTTCGATGCCCAACTTCATCAGAAACTGTTTCTGGCAGTGCACTCTCAGACTGATCTGTATCTTGCTCATCAGTGACTGGTTGTGGTAGTGGTGCCTCGATTTCCCCTGCATTAAATGGCACCTCCACCTCCTCAGCAACAACCTCTTTCTCTGCTATATCACTAGTCTTGGGCTTCAGCATAGAATTCTCATCAAAGACTACACTTCTGCTCAGTATAATCTTGTTGTCAGACCAGATCCTGTATCCTTTCACACCAGCACCATAGCCCATGAAAACTCCCTTCTTAGCTCTCGGCTCTAACTTACCCTCACTCACATGATAATAAGCAGTGCAACCAAAAACTCTCAGATTTGAGTAGTCAGCAGCTCTTCCAGACCACACCTCATAAGGTGTCTTGCAATTAATGCCTGTGTGTGGACTCCGATTTATCAGATAGCAGGCTGTTGTTACTGCTTCAGCCCAGAACCTCCTAGCAAGACCGGCATTAGAGAGCATGCATCTTGCTCTCTCTAGAAGTGTCTGATTCATCCGTTCTGCTACACCATTCTGTTGTGGTGTAAACCTGACTGTGTGATGCCGAGCAATACCCTCATCTCTGCAGAACTTATCAAACTCAGATGAACAGAATTCCAGACCATTATCTGTTCGCAGCCTTTTGACCTTCTTTCCTGACTGATTTTCAACTAAGGTCTTCCATTCCTTGAATCTACTGAATGCCTCTCCTTTATGCCTCATCATAAATAACCACGTCATCCTAGAGTAATCATCAATAATAGACAGAAAGTACCTGTAGCCACTCAAAGACTCAACACGGGCAAGACCCCAGCAATCAGAATGGATGTAATCCAACGTGCCCTTAGTTCGATGAACTGCCTTAGGAAACTTGCAGCGATGTAGTTTCCCAAACACACAATGCTCACAGAACTCTAGACTCTTGATCGTATGACCTCCCAGAAGGTCTTCTTTGGACAGAATCTGCATTCCACGTTCACTCATATGAGCAAGTCTCATATGCCACAGTCTGGTCAGATCAACATCATTAACCACTGATGCAACAGCTGCAGAACCTGTTACTGTAGAACCCTGTAAGATATACAAAGTTCCCTGCTTGACGCCTCTCAGAATCACCTCAGAACCCTTGCAGACAACCAGAATTCCATTTTCACCTTCATACCTGAAACCCTTACTATCCAGAAGGCTTAAAGATATCAGATTCTTGGTCATGTGTGGAACATGTCTGACTTCCTTGACTGTGCAGAAATTCCCGTTATGCGTTCTGAATCGGACTGAGCCGATCCCAACCACTTTGCAGACAGAGTCTTTTGCCATTGAAACACTACCTCCATCTATGCAGCTATATGTTGTGAACAACTCCTTCTTCGGACAGATATGATACGATGCTCCAGAATCAAGAACCCACTTATCAGAATGATGGGTGTATTCCTCAGCCATCAACACAATATCACTTTCGGAATCTGCATCATCTTCTGCTACTGCAGCAGAGCCAGGTTTCTGCTCTTGCCTTCTCTTAGGACAGTCATTCCTCCAATGACCCTTTTCCTTACAGTAGCCACAGACGTCTTTAGGTAATTTTGGGCGCTCCTGCTGCTTTTTCCAGTGACCATTTTTCTTACCTTTCTTGCCCTCCTTGCTTCCACTGGCCATTAACCCGGAAGCCTGATTTTCTGTACCCGAACCAGATGCCTTATGACGCATCTCTCTGTTGTGAAGCGAAGACCTAACCTCCTCCAGCGACACAGTCTCTTTCCCAACGATAAAAGACTGCACAAAATTCTCAAACGACAAAGGCAGAGATACCAACAAGATCAAAGCAGCATCCTCATCATCAACCTTCTCATCAATATTACGCAAATCTAACAGAATTGTATTCAATTGATCAAGGTGATCTCTAAGAGGTGTACCTTCTTCCATACGCAGGCTGAAAAGACGTTGCTTCAACATCAACTTGCTGGTCAATGACTTCGTCATGTAGAGGCTCTCCAACTTCGACAACAACTTTGCAGCGGTTTCCTGATCTGCAATCTCTGTAATGACATCGTCAGCGAGGCACAACATAATCATCGAATGAGCCTTTTCCTCCATAGTTTTGAACTCCACGGAGGTTGCATCCATTCCATTCTTGTCTTTCGCTAACGGCGCCCACAGACCGTTTTGCTTCAGCAAAGCCTGCATCGTGATTCGCCACAGACTGAAACTGTTTCTCCCTGTAAACTTGTCGATCTTCGTCATGGATACCGACATCGTTCTCGGCGGAAATTCGAACCTGCTCTGATACCAGTTTGTTGTAACAGAATCGAAACGAGAACAAAGTAAACGCAAGAAAGACACACAGATATACGTAGTTCACCAAATTTGGCTACGTCCACAGGAGAGGGAGATCAGATTATACGGAGGCGGTATTACAGTTTTCGGTACAATTAGGTTTACACATAAGCCGCTATATATAGCGCTAAACAACCCTAAGCTCAACAACAAAACTGATGGGCCCAAAAAAGCCCATACAGCGAGACCCCCGTGCTACCTGTCGCAGTGTGTGATTCAGATTCAAGGCATACTAACAGTTTTCAATCTTAATAGGTTGCTGTTTGATGCGTTCATCTGTTTCTTTGTGCATTTTTCTCTCCTCCTCAAGTTCTGCGGCAAGCTTGTCCTTCTCTAGCTCATACTGATGAAAGAATGAGGTGATTATAACATGATTAAAATGCTAAAAGGGCAAATTACAAACTATTGAGCATTACCTTAAGTAAGTCATTCCGTAAATTGACGATTTCTTTTTCAAGCACCTCGGATCGAGATCCCTGTAACGAAAGCCTATGTTCATATTTTTCGCCCAAACATTGTTATTCAAAATTAATCTACTGTCTATTGAAAAATAATAAAACCTGTAGTTTTTGACGCAGTTCTTCTATCTCTAGCTTTTGTCGCTTTAGTAAGGCAGCATCAGTCAAGATCTAAAATGCATGGCATAAAAAGTTTACAGTGTCATTAAGTCAACTTTAGAAGTCAGTTAACAGGTTTATATCTTCCAAAGCTATGCCTTGCTTAACAGTTTAGCTGAACTGGTATACCTCATTCACTTGGGCACAGTTGGTGATGCGCTTGGCTCGGGTAGCAAATTGAAGAGTTCCCTTGGTTTCCTCGACATGAACCTAATTGTTTCAAAAGATACTAAAATAAACACCTGCTTTCAATTATTTCAAACTGGAAAGCAATTGAACTTTTGTAGTGGACTAACCTCCTCAGGTGCCACTGTACAGATTATTGAAGTTTTTGCATTACCACCAAGAGCAGATTGAAGAATGCGTGTCAGTTTACTATCACGATATGGAATATGCCCTCTGCATATTGATACATTAAATATCCATGTAAATAATTAGTTTGATGAAACAAGTAAATTAAAAAATACTCATGGTTTTATTAAGGAGAAAAGAAATAAACAAACTACTTTTGCTTGGCGCCTTCACTTAATTTGTTGATCACATTCCCAAGCACCATTAAACTTTTATTGATGTGCTTTCCTTCCTTCAGTCGAACACCATCAGCTCCTGTCTTGGCAATTCTTTCAGATCCAGCCAGATCAACTAAATTCTATAAAAAAAATTATAATGCCACAAAAATTAGTGAAGTTCCCCATCATATTTCCTCCTAAAGAAAAGAGCATACCAGTACTGAGACACGGATAGCATCTGAGCTCCAATAGTCACTCATGTTGGAAGCATCAGTTTCTTTCCCCTTGCTCTCAATAACCTACAAATGATGTATTTAATTTCTACTATGTAATAGTGCAAAATTTTACAATCTAAAACTACAGATATCTAAACAAAATTACCATTCTGAAAATAGTATGAGATCTGCTACTTCGAACATTCATGTTTGTCTCACCGAAGTGTCTGTTAACTTCAGAGAACAAGTTTAAGAAAAATAAGTAAGACTAGAAATAATAAACTTGTATTCAAAATTTCAATCATATCAACGGGAAAGGATAAGGGAGACCAACCTTCGCCAGCTTCAAGGAGTTTTAGCACTTGGTCTACGTCATTTACAATTTCCTCTCTGATTCCAGCAACAAATACGCCTCGCTGTGAAATAAATTAACTCATTAACTTCATTTGACTAGCATTTCAACTGCGAAAGAGCTAGAAAGACCAAAATTCACCTCCAGACTTTCATGAATTGGCAATTTCTGATTATTTATCACCAATAGACCGTTAATTTCTTCATTATAAATCTCCATGTAGGATACACGTATTAGAAACTCCCGGTCATCATTCTGCAACATCATAAATCCACAGTATTGATACAAAGTCGTTCACATCTTTGTGGTATAAGTTTACAGAAAGCCTATGTAGGCTGAAAAATGGAGCTTAAGATACAAGTAAAACCTTATGAATTCTGTCAAACACATCTCTGATTGCTCTTTGAATGATTCCTGGATCATTATCTGACCCATTCATGGTAAGCCCAACACAATGCGACCGGTAGCACGGGGGTCTCGCCAAACGGTACACGATATCTGTTGTATGGGCTTTATTGGGCCCATCAGTTTTGTTGTTGGGCTTAGGGTTGTTTAGCGCTATATATAGCGGCTTATATGTAAACCCTAATTGTGCCGAAAACTGTAATACCGCCTCCGTATAATCTGATCTCCCTCTCCTGTGGACGTAGCCAAATTTGGTGAACCACGTATATCTGTGGGTCTTTCTTGCGTTTACTTTGTTCTCGTTTCGATTCTGTTACAACAGATGAAAAGATATGGCAGGTGTAAAATAGATTCTTGTATCAAGGTTATACCAGAATGTGGTTTTTATTACTCTATTACTTTCTCCGTCCCATAATGATCTTTCTGTTTCTTTTGAGCACATATGTCGATGCGCGTTTTCTAATATCTCTAATTATAAATTAGTAAAAATTATAAAATTTTAATATTATTAAAGTATTCGATAAGACGAATCAAACAAGACACATGATTATGTTTTTATGTATATATTGGCCGAAATTACGAAAATTTCCTTGAATAGTGAATAGTGTCACAAAAAGAAACAGGAAGATAATTATGGGATGGAGGGAGTATACGTTACTGTATTACGTGAAAAACTGTGAATTCTTGTATTTTTGGCTTAGTTTAAAATGTAGAGAATGGGTTAAATACATTTGCTGAAAATCTAGTTAATTTACGGGTTGCAACCGGTCAGCACCCTTTTTGCGCCCGGCAGCACCCTCTCGTTCGGAACCCCATTCCGAACGAGGGGAAAAATTATTTTTTTTTTTAAATTTCGTTTCTCGTTCGGAATGGGGTTCCGAACGAGAAACGGTCCATTTAAATAATTTGTATTAAATAAATGCCAAACCGGTTCGCATATTGCGAACCGGTTCGACACTCGTTCGGAACCCCATTCCGAACGAGGAATATTTTTTTTTTTTATTATGACGTCACACCTCGTTCGGAATGGGGTTCCGAACGAGGAATAATTTTTTTTTTTTAATATGACGTCATATCTCGTTCGGAATGGGGTTCCAAACGAGATTATCCGGATATTTATGACGTGTCGTTATCTCGTTCGGAACCCCATTCCGAACGAGATTCGGCTAAATTTTTTGAAAATGCGAACGGCTATATTTTGACGGAGTCTATAAAATCGGAGTTGTATGACCAAATTATCAAACCCAATCGGAAGAAGCACAAAAAATGACGTCTGAAAGCGATTCAACTAATTCTTCAAGGGCAGGTAGTTGGAAAGAAGGACGTGAGTGTTCTTCTAGTGAGACGTCGGTGGAGGAGGAGGTTGATTTGTCTGCGCCGGTAGATGATACATATTTCCAAGTAAGTATCTGTAAACCTTTTTTTTATAGCGTTTCATTATAATTTATTTTATTGGTATAGTAGTATTGAAATTTGAGTAATTTTAAATAGGGATACTGTAGTGATGAGGAATATTTAAAAATCGACTATAGTGCCCATTTTACGACTAGTGAGAGATTTCCTACTATGGATCTTCTGAGAGAGTGGGTTAGGAAGGTCGGTTATGCCTTGTGTATGGTTATCACCACGAAATCATCAATGGCCAACAAGAGGATATTTCTGCACTGTGAGCAATCCGGTAGTTATAGAAAACATGGAAAGAACATTAATCTTGAAGGAGATGTAGCAGAACCATCGTCGCAGCGTAGCAACCTTAGTAGGTTAAGGAAGTACAATTGTCCTTTTATGTTAAGAGGATATTATCGACGAGCAACTCTTGTTGAGCCGCCTGGGTGGATACTAAAAGTTGAGAAGGCATGTCACAACCACTGTCTTTCCAGCAGCTTGATTGGCCATGCATTTGCTTCGAGGATGACGGGAGAGCAGAGACGAAAAATAATGATTGCATCAGCGGCCGGGGCAATGCCGAAGGTTATTTATACACAGCTGCTTCAGGAAAATCCGACTTCCACAATATCAAGAAGGCAAGTGTACACTGTGAGGGAAAAGGAGAGGAAGAAAGCATTGGCAAATCTAACCGTGACCCAGTGGTCATTAGATTTCCTCCATCATAGAGCTTATCGTAAAGACATTTACTACGAGACGAATCCGGAGACGGGGGAGAAAAAGTTGGCAGCGTTTTTCATATCTCATCCGGATTGTCAACATTTGTTGAGAATGTTCCCTCGGGTGGTGATCATGGACGCGACGTACAAGACTAATAGGTACACTAAAATTCATTATTATGAATTCAAATACCGTTATAGAATTATAATTATTAATATACCCTCGTTGATAGGTATGGTTGGCCGTTACTTCAGTTTGTTGGATTCAATTGCACCAACTATACATATTGTATTGCGCTAGCGTTCATCTGTTGTGAGACAGCCCCATACTATGCATGGGCATTGAAACGGGTCAAGTATTTGTTTCGTGCACTCGAAGGACCGGATTGCATCATGTCTGATCGAGAGCTGGCAACAATTAAGGCGGTTGACCATGTATTTCCTAGTGTGCGTCATATGCTTTGCCATGTCCACGTTGATCGGAATGTTAAGGCATTTGCTAAATTGAACAACCTGGACGAAAAAAGTGCATCTGCTAGTGTTCGACGGGTGATGCGGTCTCACACAGAGAAGCAGTATGAGGAGAGACTTGATCACTTTCGGAAAACATGGAGGAATGGTCATCTTGTACAATATGCTGAGAGCACATGGTTTACTCCCCATAAAGAAAAACTTATAGCTGCGTATTGCGATGATATACGCCATTTTAGCACAAGAACGTCTAACAGGTAAGATATTTGAATTTGTTTTTAACGAGAATGATCATGACACTATATGTTTAACATGTACAATGTTGTTGTCAGGGTTGAAGGTCAACACTCGATGTTGAAGCATATGTTTGATTCAGCTGTTGGAGGGTTCGACACTTTAGTGCAACACATTGACAATATGTTTGTCGATCAGCACCGTCGAATACGGGCCGAGATGGAAATGTCCAACCATACTAGCCCGAAGGAGATACAAGACGGGCCTCGGTGGATCAAGACTATTTTCATGCGCATATTGAGGAAGTGCTCCGACAAGTGTTTGAGAATGCTACTGAAAGAAGTCCTTAAGGCAAAGGACGGAAAGATATGTGGCCCATGTGAGGATCCTTGGTGGGAATCAACACTCGGATTGCCTTGCCCACACAGGATTAAGGTGTTTGTAGAAGAAGGAACGCCATTGTTGCCGAGCGACATTGATATCTTCTGGAAGCAGATCAAGTGGGAAGGAGTGGAATTGAAAGACTTCGACTCTGACGACGACGTGCAATTGACTGCAGATAAGGTTCTTATGGATGATTTCTTTGAAGGGGTGTTTACCGGTAATGTTGATGATTTCGATATGAAGAGGATGGATGATAAGTGGCGTGAGTGCAAGGATCCTTCTTCAGTTGATGTCCAGGACCCCCCTCGGGGAGAGACGAAGAGAGGAAGGCCTAAGATTCATGCGAAGAAGACGGGTACAAAGCGAGACCCGGGTTGAGATGAGAGGGCTCAAGCTAAGAAGGATAAGGAGAAGGCAGAAGCAAGGAAAAAGGGGATGAAAGAGGAAGAGGGTGCAACTGTGCCACCGAAAGCCGATTCACAAAAGAAATCGTCGGTTGCATCCAACAGAGCTTCAAGCGGGGCCACGACCGTAAAAGGGAGTGCAACTAAACCACCGAGGGCAAGAGGAAATGCTAGATCGAAATGTAGCGGTGGCAATTCAATCATTTATCTCGACTTCGACTGGGGGATAGATAATATAGACCTTTTCATGCTCGCATACATAGCTGTTGTGGAGAAAGTAGGTGATGACGGTCATTGTGGTTATCGATCCCTCGCTCGCTTACTAGGTAAACCAGAGCAACAGTACGTTGAAATCCGATTTGATCTTTCGAAGCACCTCCAACAAAACGGGAATATGTATCATGAGATGCTAGAGGGTTTCAAGACTATCCCGCAACTCATTCGAGAAGTGAATCACATTCGATCGCCATGCTCTCCTGAATTCTGGATGTGCACACCTACAATAGGATTGGTATTTGCCACGAGGTATCAAGTTGCACTAGTGGTGTTATCATGGTTTGGTCCTTGTACATGTCTTCCGATGTTTGCTCCTCCCGGTTCAGAGCCTCCTACCACGGTGTTCGCCATTGCACATGTAGGCAGACACAACCATTACGTACCGGTACGCATCGATATTTTCCGCTCTTGTACCTTATTTCACATATGTTTTTTAGCATACAATAACAATTTTGTTTTGACAGATTTGGTTGGTTGATGACAATTGTCCAATTCCACCCCCTCCAAGGCAGTGGAGTATCTACAAACAGCCATCGGTGGACGGATGGGAACAGCGCTTTCAGAGTAGATTCGACAACTACGTATCCGAGAGAGAGTTTCATGGTGGCGGTCCCATAATGACCTAAATCTTGTATTTGTTTGATTAATGTTCGTATTAAGTATGTTGTTTGTTGACTTGATTAATGTTTGTTGAATTATATATGTTTGTTTAATGTTTTGGTGGACAATTTATAAATGTTTTAGTAATTTTTTTTCCAGAATGATGTCAACATAATCATAGAAGCATTAATATTGAAACAACAACACAATTGAAAAAGAACAGCACGAGTACAACGCAGACGGTGAACAACTAACGATACAAGAAATTAAAAATACTTAATTCTCTATTTGTTACGTGTTGCTGCCAATTCTGCAGCAAGTGCAGCGTTTTCCTCCATGAGCTCGGTGTTTTTGGCTTTCAGTTCATCTATTTCATTGGCCCATTCTTTTGTTCCAATCCTCAGCAGCTCCATCCCTTCCTCAATTCCTTCAGCCTTTGACCAGTTGCATAAGTTGTCTGCATTTAGTTCTTCAATAACGACCCTTGCACGACCTGTGTATGGTGGATCGATCCAATGTTTGTATTTGCACCCTTTCTCTTCCTCTTCTTCAGTAAGAGCATCCCAACATGCATTCGGGCATCCCCAAAATCTTCTCCCATAGTTGACCTTGTCCCACTCTATTTGTTCGGTACACATATGCACCGTGGGCTTTTTCTGACACCAACACAATTTCGGACCAGGATCCATTGTCGAGGAAGAGGCGGGAAATAGAGTTGGACGATTTGGATACATATCGAAATTTGAGGAAGGAAATTTGAGAGAAAATAAATATAATGGAATGATAGTGAATGTGTGTTTGAAATGGTTTGTTTTGGAGGTATTTATAGACGAAAAGATAAGATCAATGACGGAAATATCTGACCGGGTCCCACACCATCTCGTTCGGAACCCCGTTCCGAACGAGATGGTGTGGGACCCGGTCAGATATTTCCGTCAGATCTTATCCCAAACAGATCTTATCTTTTCGTCTATAAATGGCAGCCATGCGGTGAGTCCCAGATTTCTTTAACGTCATAACCGTGCAAACCAATGCCGCCTCTAAATATTAACCCGATACCCCAAGATGACGAGGATGACGATCATGTAGTTGAAGATGGTGGTGAAGATGATGAAGACAGCGAAGGTGAAGACGACGGTGAAGACGGAGGTGAAGTCGAAGGTCAAGGCGAAGGTGAAGTCGAAGGTGAAGATGAAGGTGAAGACGAAGATGAAGACGAAGGTGAAGACGAAAGTGAAGACGAAGGTGAAGACGAATCGGAAGAAGAACATGAAGATGATTATGATGACGTTGAAGAAGATGGTGGGGAAGAAGATGATGATGATGATTAGAAATGGTCACGTTTATATACTTTGTAATGCTCAGTTGTGTTGTCTTGTTACAACAAAGGACATCAATAAAGAAATTTCTAGTAGTCGATAGCCAACAAGGAAGAGAGGCAGTTCGCTATAACATACTCCCTTTGTTTCTATTTATTTTTCATTTAGAGTTTTTCATATATATTAAGAAAATAATTAGTATTGATGCTCTTTCAATTGAAAATCAGTTTTTGGATACTAGTACTGTATTAAATTTGAGACTGACCATGCATGCAATCAATTCAATTTAATTATCTGCCTTTGAAAATGACTTTGCACTGTTTGAGTCTGTTTCAATTATTTAAAGTGTTGAATTTGTAATACTTTGTAATACTTTCGTTACGCATAATTAAAGTGTTGAATTTCACCTTCATACGTCTTTATAACATTAAATCAAAACGTAAGGAAACCAAATAATATTCATTAAAACTTAAACAACAAATACAACGATTCAAATCCCCCAATAAGGTTCCGACTCGTGACCCACGTTATCTTCCCATTCATTACGCCCTGCTTGTTGTTCTGGATGTCCTTGTCCCGCACCCATCCTTGCCCGCTCCCATATAGAAGGTGTGGCTCTCTCTTCTGCACTCCTGGACGACTCTGCTTGTGACATCCGTTGAGTTTGAGTGACCTCCTCAGCTGTAGGCGGATCGTCGATACTGAGCATCCGAATGTAGGCAGCCAAATTCTCCATGGATAATATCCCCTGTTGGTGATGTGTCCGCATCATAGCGAGTGTCGTCGATACACGCTGCAATACCAACAAATAATTAGGAGATGAGTCATATAGAAAACACAATACCAACAAATAAAATAATATAAGAATTACCCGGTTGAAATCGAGGGTAAGGATCGGGTTCGGGTTACGTGGCGGTCGAGGTCTTGCCAGGGCGTTTGGGCTCACATATGGATGTGAGACTTGAGCAAACCAATCGAGGTAAGCATCCTCAGCATCCCAAGGGATAAGAGCTGGCGGGCTGGACATGATGTACTGACACAGGTTGTCATAACGCTGGTCCCATCTATCCCATTCCGGGCCATACCGTACAGTGTATTCCCGGCCACCTCGCATTGATTTTGGCGGACAATAATACTCGACTGGCTCGGGGACATCCAAAGGTCGGGACTGACGGCGTCCGAACTGTCTGCAAAACCGATCAGGGTTGTACATCTCCATAATGTCAAAGCACCGGATCCCACCACGATAAGTGGCCACTCTATGACGCCCTTGCGGTCCCACGTCCAAATCCGGATACGGCATCCAACACACCTACAGAATTAGCTTATAACAATTAATAACAATATTAATAACAACTTGGAATGACATTTAGACGATTCACTTACATCTTCCGGTGCATACTCATCCAAGATGCGTCTGTACTGTTGCAGTGTCCTTTTTTTGCCTCAGCGGGGCTCGTCCAGTGGAATAACGGGACACACGAGCAGTAGCTTCTTGGGAGCTGACATCCAGGTTTGGGTTCCCAGGAAAATACGGGAAATGTAACCAAATCGAAATCTCAAGAAGCCTGACGCAACCAGAAAATTGCACGCATTTCGCCCTGGATGCTATACCCAGCTGCCTGTACAGCAATGCCAAACAACCTGTACCCCATGCGTATTCATGTATCCTGCTCGGATCCTCTAGTAGCGGCAGGAAGCATGTGTCTAACAGGTTGGAGGTCTTGTTCACGAACAAAGACTGCTGAATTAGGTGCCACAAAAAGCCGGTTGCAATGGAGCCCAGATCGGATCTTCTTCGAGAGTTGATCATCGAGACAACGTGGCAAAAGAATTCCCGCTCGCCGACTTTCCCCCTACCTATGAACTTGACCATCTTTGTCTCCTCAGCGTCAAACGGGTTGTCCAGGTCAACGCCAAACAAATAGGAGAACAATTGGGCACACTACGCTGAATCTCCATCTAGACCCAAATGTGTCCATGGCGTGGTGACAGCACCCCCGTCAATAGGCAGCTCCAGAATCTCCAAAACGTCATGGAGACCGATTCCAAGCTCCCCAAAGTTCAGATGAAATGTGTTCGTCTCAGGGTGCCACCTTTCCACGAATACAGAAAGGAGGTTGTGGTCCACATTCCAAAATTGACCCTTAAGGATGTGAAGCAGCCCCGACTCCTGGGCAAGAGCAAGCCATGATTCTGGCTCCGGGTCGGTAGGAATTCTAGGAAACCATAGCTCGAAACACTTTTGCCTTGTCTGCGCCTTTAGCTGACGGGGGACACTTTCATCGGGATTCGGCTGTATCCAAATCTCATGAGCGATGTGTTGCCCATAACGAGTCAATATAGTACCCTCGTTGAGTCTTGGAAGAGGAGGAGCCGCAGCAGCTTCTGACTGCATCGGAGCAGGACCTGACTGCCGAGTCTGTCGGGATCTACCCCGCGAAGAACCTGACCCACTCGAAACATCTGGGTTAGGTGGGTTCCTAACCCCCGCAGCACTTGACCCCCGGGAACCTGACTGTTGCGGTCTATCACCACGCGATCTTCTATCCCCCCTCCTCTCAGAAGCAGTGATTCGCCTATCACCCAAATTTCTGTCTTCTCCAACTCTGGATCGGATATTTCTAACTACCTCCTAGTTTTAACGAAATACATACAAATTTACCATCGATTATTATAACTAAAGTCCATATATGCGATTTTAAGTAGTTTTCAACCTTTTTGGTATTTTCTAAAAAGTGTTGATACGCTTTCCACATGCATTAAACTAATTCTTTTTACCATGCATTGCAGTTAATATTGAAATGAAGCGTTTTCCACTATAAACTAATTTTAGCATGCATTTGAAATACAATTGAGCATTTTCCACTATTTCTACAAAATTAAGCGTATTTCAGGTTTTTAGAAATACTAACCGACTCCGTGTTCCGTCTCCGACGTGCTGCTCGGACATCCTCCTCCGCTTGCTTCGGCTCTTCTTGAGGCGTTGCTCCGCCTGTAACAGTTGCATCCCAGAACATGTGTTGTTGATGCCTTTGAAGATCACTCAAAGTGGGGGTGGGGAGGTTGTAAGTACTACTACTTGCTCCGTCTATGTTGAAAAAATCACTACCAACAGAACCACCGTAACTTGCATTCGGAACACCATAACCCGACCACCATTCGTTTCCTACGTAAATTTCTTCATCTGCAGCCGTCGGATCAGAAAAAAAAGGATTAGGAGGAGTTCCGGCCATTATCGAGATGAGGGAAAGCGTTTTTTGAAAGATTTAGAAGGGAGCGTTTTTTTGTAAGATTGAGAAGAGAGCGAATTCGAGTGTGGTTCGGAATGGCATCCCGAACGAACTATATATAGGCAAAAGCTGACGTCAGCTTTTTTTAAAAAAATTATTCTCGTTCGGAATGGTCATCATACAGATTTTTTTTAAAAAAAATATGACGTCATTACAAAATTATTCTCGTTCGAAATGGGGTTCCGAACGAGAATAATTTTTTAAACCGGTTTTTTTTTTGTATTAAATGAAACCCGGTCCATGGACCGGGTTCACAAATAACCTCGTTCGGAACGGTGTTCCGAACGAGAATATTTTAATAAAAAAAAAATACAAAACTCGTTCGGAACGGGGTTCCGAACGAGGGGGGGTGCCGAGTGTAAAAAGGGTGCTGCCCGGTTTAATCGCCTTAATTTATCTATCTAAAATGACAACAAACTGGACTTTGGAGAGTGGTGAAACTCAATGTTAAAAAATGTAAATCATGTGTTGTATTGTTTGGTTGAATTGGGATTTATTTCTCTTGACCAAAATATGGTATTGGATTGGACTTTAAGATATATCAATGGGAGAATTATGCCAAAACAATCAATGGACGATATAAGCTAGATACCACAATCGATCTCTACACGAGTATATTTTATTGAATTCGGCCGGGTTTTTAGACCTCCTCTCTCACGAGGTTGTAGTTATATAAGTAAATCTTAAGCGACGGATAAACCTGCACCATACTCGATGGGAAATTTGTAATCCCATAATTCCTGGCTTCCTGCAAATGCCGGTTAATGGACAAAGAGAGTTTCGTATTTTGCTCTCATTTCAATAGAAGAAATCAATTAAACATTATAATTTACTGGTATAATAGTGTAAGGATAAGGTTGAGCCAAACAAAATAATGTTACACATCCTTAAACAAACATAAATCTTCTCGGTCAGTGAAACAGCCTATATTAACAGAATAAAACTAGACATCATAAGGTTAGCCATTTCCTTGAAAAAAGGTTTGCAACTTTGTCCGGGCCTTCTTGACTGATATACTTATATTTGAATTACTATTGTATTTTAATAAACTTGCACTAGTTTTGGGTTATCCTAGTGTATATTTTAGGCATATAACTTATAGAGTGCAGGCGTAGTGAGAACAATTTTTATGGTTAGAACGTGAGAGTTACTCAAGTTATTTGAATATTTTTTGATTTCTCAATAAATATTCTTTAAAAAATGAATGTTCTTTCATTTTTAGATATTTTTTATTTATCAATGAATGTTCACCAAATTAGTAGTAAAGTTCACTATTTTCACGTTCTCCTACACTTTCCCTAACTTCAATTGTTTACGAGATCTCTTAGAGCATCTCCAATGGTATGCTAAATATGACTATAACAAACTTATAACAAAATCAACAAGCTAAAAATGAAGAAATGAAGAATATTCTCTTAGAGATTCTCCATTTCTCTAAGTCAAAAGCTAAATATAGCATTCCAAATAACATTTCATATAGCATTCTTGATGATGTGTCAAAAGGGTATTGGATTTATTTAATAAATAAAATTAATATAGAAATACAAGTTTGAGAATTAGGCAAACAAATAACTAATTTTAGCATTTGTTGTTGATGTTGTCTGCCTTGATAAAAATAACATTTGCTAAAAACTACTATTTCAACTTGCTATAATTCTATGTGACATGATATTTTTACCTCTCTATTGAAGATGCCCTTATATCAATATATGTTTATAGAAGATCTATAATCTATATAGTAACCTACACATGTTAAGTGCTTTTTCCATATGTAATTACTGATGATGTAAATATATGTGTGCAGTGTGCTCTAATTTCTAACTCACTAAGCTAATCCATTATATATACCACAAACCCACATACACAATTTTCATTCATAACCCAAAATTCCGTACTATTCTCCTAGATATACATCATCTTAGGTCAACAAAAGCACCCTTGAAAAAAGAAGGAAGCCATGTATCCAACACAAGAGGAACAAGAAATCATAGGCTTCATGGGTATGTGTGGTAAATCAATCAAGATCATCTCCTCTTGTAAGAAGATCTCCCTCCAAATCATCCTTACCCTAATCATCCCTCTCTTGATCATCTTCATATTACATAGTGGGATCTCAATGCTCCTCATCACAAATATCGACATCCTACATCTAGATGAACTTGGTACAATCAAGGATGCAAGATCTTCATCCTATGAGGAGATTTTCGACATCTTGTCCGCTGAATACATAGAATATTTGGTGGTCGAGGTAGCCTACTTCACCTTCCTCTTCGCCTTTTCTCTTCTTTCCACCTCGACTGTCGTCTACATTGTTGCATGTGTCTACTCCAACAAGCAAACCACTTATAAAAAGGTCATGAGGTTCGCCTTCAAGGTTTGGAATAGGCTCATACTCACCTTGATATGTAACCTTGTCATTTTAATTGCTCACAACATCCTTACTCTATTAGCCCTACTCATATTTGCAACTCAATTGTCAGAGAGTAACACAAAGATTACAAGGGCTATATTATCAACAATCTATGTAATGTACTTTGTTGGTTTTATTTACATTAGCGTGATATGGCAAACATCAAGCATAATTTCCGTGTTGGAAAAGAGCTATGGGTGCCGAGCAATAGCAAAGAGCAAGGTATTGATCAAGGGTAAAATGGGAATATGCATTGTGATATTTCTTGAGGTCAATCTTTGTTTAGGTTGCATCCATCTATTGTTGGATAAGTTTCTAGTGTTTGAGGAATCACTTGGTGTGATAGGGAAGGTTGGATTTGGAGGCCTGTTCTTGGTATTGCGCTCTCTACTCTTTATGTTTGGACTAGTTGCACAAACAGTTATCTATTTTGCGTCCAAGTATTCGAATAATAGTTCTTTCATGTGTAGCTATCATATTGTTTTTCTTGGTAGCTATGTTCCTCTTAAATCCATTGTTGTAGAAATCGAACGGGGTTATATTGTAACAAAATAAAGTTGTCGATGTTTTTTTTTTTATAAAGTTCCATGTAGCTCGATCCAGTCAATACGTCAATGTGGTTTTATGTTCGAACCAGGTACGGAGCCAGAATAGGACGCCCCCTCAAAAAAAAATTATAACGAAAAATTACCTTTTCTTTTCGGGTGGCTTTTATAAGCCGGACTTTTCGTTGTTAATTCGTCAAATTCAGACATGAATTATATAGGCTCCGTCTATATGCACACGTTTTTTGGGTTAAATGCACACTATTTGGTGCGGTAACATTTGTAGCACAGTTTGGTGCGGTAATATTTACCGCACAGGTTTTATTTATATTTTTTTTAAATTTTTTAAATTTTTTCAATTTTTTAATTAAAACAAATCCTGTGCGGTAAATATTACCGCACATATTTTTTTATTTTTTTATTATAGAGTTTTTTATTTTTTCATTATAGATTTTTTTAAAGAATTAAATTTATCTCTACGGTAAATATTACCGCACAGATACTTTTTTTATCATTACTACCTCATTGCTCTAGTGGTAAGGCACTGTGCAACCTTTGTGAGGTCTTGGGTTCAATTCTCAACCCCAACACTTACTCTTTTATTTTATTGGTGAAAAATAAATTAAAAAATAAATTAAAAATAGGGTGAGAAGAGTCGAGACCTCATGCACAAGTAATAAAAGTGAAACTACTATGCTAATGAGTTCTATTAACATATTTATAATTTTCTTATTACAAGTTACAATCCAACTTGGGTCCACCTCATTATATTATTTAAAAAACAGTTTTTTTATCTTCGTCCCACATATTTATTAAATTTATTATTCTAATAATTTCAATAAAAAATTATTATTCAAACAATTTGATGTATAATATTTTATTATTATTATTTTAATAATTTTACTATTTCTCATGTTTTTATAAAAATATTTACATAAAAATACAAAAATTATAAAACACTAAAACCTCTAATAGGCATTGAAACCAACTTTTATTGCATTCCGACACCGTTCGGGCGTCGTTTTACCAAATTGGACCTTAAGCACATTTAAGGCCTTTTACCGTTTACCCTCGTTTTATGTGAGCGAAACCTTATTGTGACTTTTTATACATAGTTGTAAAAAAAATTCAAACATAATAATACATGAATGTTGTTAACCATACATGTTGCGACAAGTTAAAAGAGTGATGACTAGTTTGATGTTTACAAAGGAGGTGTTACTTGAAAATGAAGAACTTTTGATTGAGAGTTACCCACATGGTCAAATATCTCTAATAGGCATTGAAACCAAGTTTCATTCCATTCCGACATCGTTTGGATGTCGTTTTTCCAAATTGGGCCTTAAGCCCATTTAAGGCCTTTTAAGACCTTTTAGCGTTTACGAATAGTTTTGAGCCTCGTTTTATGTGAGCGAGACCTTATTGTGACTTTATATACATAATAAGACTAAATTGTAAAAAAAATTCAAACATAATAATACATCGATGTTGTTAACCATACATATTGCGACAAGTTAAAAGAGTGATGACTAGTTTGATGTTTACAAAGGAGGTGTTACTTGAAAATGAAGAACTTTTGATTGGGAGTTACCCACATGGTCAAATACCTCTAATAGGCATTGAAATAAAGTTTCATTCCATTCCGACATCGTTTGGACGTCGTTTTGCCAAATTGGGCCTTAAGCCCATTTAAGGCCTTTTAGCGTTTACGAATAGTTTTGAGCCTCGTTTTATGTGAGCGAGACCTTATTGTGACTTTATATACATAATAAGACTAAATTGTAAAAAAAATTCAAACATAATAATACATCGATGTTGTTAACCATACATATTGCGACAAGTTAAAAGAGTGATGACTAGTTTGATGTTTACAAAAGAGGTCTTACTTGAAAATGAAGAAGTTATGATTGAGAGTTACCCACATGGTCAGATATCTCTAATAGGCATTGAAACCAAATTTCATTCCATTTCGACATCTTTTGGGCATCGTTTAACCCCATTTAAGGCCTTTTAGCGTTTACGCATAGTTTCGAGTCTCGTTTTGTTTGAGCGAGACCTTATTTATACCTTACATGCTTAATAAGACTATGTTGGATCCATTCCAACACCGTTTTGTGTGAGCGAGACTTTATTAATTTTTACTAAAATCAAGTAAGAGAATATATTTTTTAAATTTAATATATTTTTAAAATTTAAATTCTTTTAAAATTTGAAGAATTTATAATATTTTATTTTTTAAAATATTTTTATAATATTCTATTTTTTTATTAAATATTTTGATAATATTCTATTTTTTAAAAATATTTTATAATATTTTTATTTTGATAATATTCTATTTTTTATTAATAAGAATACTAAATATTAGAAATAACGCTTTTTAAATAATTTAATGAGGTGGACCAAAGTTTGATTGTAACTTGTAATAATAAAATTATAAATATTTCAATAGAACTCATTAGCATAGTGGTTTCACTCTCATTACTTGTGCATGAGGTCTCAAGTTCGACTCTTCTCACCCTATTTTTAATTTATTTTTCACCAATAAAATAAAAGAGTGAGTGTTGGGGGTGAGAATTGATCCTGAGACCTCACAAAGATTGCACATTGCCTTACCACTAGAGCAATGAGGTAGTAATGATAAAATATGTATTTGTGCTGTAATATTTACCGTAGAGATAAATTTAATTCTTTAAAAAAAATCTATAATAATAATAAAAAAATCTTTAATAAAAAAATTAAAAAAAAATTAAAAAAAGTTAAAAAAAAAAATATATAAATAAAACCTGTGCGGTAAATATTACCGCACATGATTTTTTTTAATCAAAATCTTAATTTTTTTTGTTAATCTTGGATTAAGCTTGTGCGTTAAATCTTAACTGATTTAACGCACAGATCTGTGCGTTAATTATTACCGCACCGACTTTGTATAGGTTTCAGAAAATTTTCCGAGAATGCCCCGGAACCCCTTGGTGCGTTAATTGTTACCGCACCAAACTGTGCTACAAATGTTACTGCACCAAATAGTGTGCATTTAGCCCCAAACACGTGTACATATAGACGCAACCATTATATATACCGGATGAAATATGAATTATTCCGACTCAAACATCAATCCCCTTACTTTTATATAGCCTTTGCTAAAAAAGGTGAAATATATATTTTATATATTTTTGAATTTAATCAATGTATAATTTCTAATTACAACTATAATTCCTATGCGGATTTGTGTTCGAACCAATTCCTATGTATTGGATTTGAGCTCCGTCGGCCGTGCAGATGACAAATATAACTCTATTTAGGCTTCGTTTGACAAAGTTTGTTTACATCTTAACAAAGCCTAATTTCATTTCCCATCCACTTCTTGAGTGTTTGGTAAAAAAACATTTATCTAGCTTAATATACTTAGGGTTTGTTCCGTATATCTAGCTGAAATAGTAGCTCGAGTTGAACAAGTAGGTGAAACTGGAGATTAAGCTGAATAAATAGCTAAAGGTGAAGATGAAAATGTTATTCAAAAAGCTACTTCAATGTTCGGTACTTCTAACTGAATTTGTAATAATAGTGGTAAAATTACGAAAAAAGATATAATGAATTATTTATATCTTTTAATTTTGAAGGAAATAGTGGATTAAAAATTACATTAAGCTGGTTAAGCTCAATTAATATAGGGGTTGAAACATTAACAAACTAAGCTACTTTAATCTACATTAAGCTTGATCAGCTAGATTAATATTTTTTTACCGAACACTTACGAACTAGATGGAATAAAATTAAGCTTCGTAATGTGCGAAAAAAGCTTTGCCGAACGGAGCCTTAACTTAGATTTAATTTATAAATATTAGTTAAATAATAATTTAATTTACTCTAAAACACACATCCTAAATCACGTCATAATTGTACACTTTCATATTCAATCTCTCCAACGTCGGTGTTATTGCAAATTCTCACGACGACCCTCAATTTCAATGTCTGGTATGTTAGTTCTATTTTTTTTACCGAGATTTCCTTACTCCATGCTTAATTTATAAGTTATTGAATATCGATGCTCAACTTTGTTGGTAGTATGACACTGGTTTATTAATTATATAAATTTTTACCGCGCCGCCCTACGGGCTACCCTGTCCAGTCTTCCGGACGGGCTCAGACAAGAATTCTCGCTCGTTTGAATTTGGTGGGGTTATCCCCGTCCAATCATACGGGCAAAATTTTCATTTTGGCCCTGCACATACCGTTACTTTTACAGGTCTAGTCACAATATTAGAAAACAACAAAATGAAGAACAAAGATTAGTGAATTACGAGGCGACAATCGCCCTCGACAAATGACTTATGCATTTCCACAGTGAAACTTAATTTTCGTGTAGCTTCCTCCCATCGTAGTTGTTTGCCTTTTTAGTTGTTGTCATTGAAGTCCCAATAGTTAACCTCTTTCCTTTGAAGGTTGTGCATACATGAGTTGGGGTTGAGTTGTCATCGGCCATGGTAAACAATCTGCAATAAATAGAAGATTTAATTGCAAAAATAGAAGAGGAATCTGCAAAAATAGAAGAGGTTTTGACTTTCACTTACCTTGGTGGTTCTGCTGCAGAAAGAGAAGAGGAACTGGAACTGCTCTTGTTTTGGCGAGATAGTGGAAGAACAAGTATGAGAAATTAAGAGGAAAGTTGTTGTATTTAAAGGAGCAACCACCAGTTGGAAATTAAAGAGGTGTATGATGAGCTCTGGTGGCAGTGGAGGTTGTGATATTTCTATTAATAATACGTTCGGATCACGTGTTAATATATTTATATTTGGATCGTTTTAATTATTTGGATATAAGTTTTGAAAATAATAGATATTTATATGTAAATTTTGACAAATGACAATAATTTATTCTTTAGACTAAAATTTGACTTGGAACGAGTTTATCTATGACATAAACATAATTTAATGTATATCATGTATTAGTGTGTACCACAAGCTTCTAAGTACTTATTTTGTTATTATCCAAACTTCTTTGCCTTAGGAGTGAAGGACTTCTACCCATCTTCTTGTGCAAGCTTCCGTATGACTCCTAGAACACCTCCTTTCTTAACCCAATAGTAAAATTGGATTCCTCACTTGCTCCTCTTACCTTAGCCGAAATCTACCTTGGGAGAACTTGTAGTGGGAAGAGCTTAAATTAATTTCAATTTCACTGTTTTGTATTTTATGTCCTATTAAGTCATGGAGAAAGTAGTCTATAGTAGTGTCTAATGATTATTCTTAATTATAGGAGGGGTAGCATGGATCCTTGTTCTATTAGCTAAATATGATGTGTAGCATGGATTCTTAATGGGAAGAAGTGAGTACGATTATATAAGTTAGTTGGTTATGACTTATGAGTATTTAAGTTAGTTAAGGAAAGATAGGTTTGTTCGGTTGTGTTGTAAGTAATATAGATGAGAATTCAAGGATTTAGCTTGTTTAATTATGGGGAGTAGAGAAAGTTAGTTAAATCAATTTATGTAAGTTAGTTAACTTCATATGAAATTGAGTATTTCAGCTTGCTCAACAAGATGAAGTCGATGGGTCTTTTATTCAGTCATGACATTTTTTAAAGCTAGTGTTCTATTAGCTTAATTATGCCTTATCTAACGTAGGTGCTTGATTTCATTACGAGATTACCGCAAACAGCTCATATTGTAGAGTTCAGGACATCTCAGGCAAGTTTCTTTGACTTGCTCGGTTGCTGATTAGTTTGGTTCCTTGTTATGTGTTCTTTGGTGTTGTCAGTAGAGCATGAATATATATATATATATATATATTATATGGTGGGGAACATTATACATGAGCGTTCCCATTATAAACTATGCTAGGGGCCAATATACCGAGCGTGCCCCAAGGTAGGAGCCAATATATTGAGCGTGCTCCAAAGGTAGGGAACATATATATATATATATATATATATATGAGCGTTCCCATATCGGTAAATTCCAACGAGCGGGATTTACCCCTCTTTGCTTGCGAGTGAAGGGGAGGAAGTGGTACCATATTCTTATTACTTGTAATATATTAGCTGGCACATTTAGTTGCATTTTGAATTATATCAAGCAGTTGTGGATAATCAGTTTAATATCATTACATTGGTAAGCTTGTCTTGCTGTTGTATTTATGCCTTACATGCTTTCACCTGAGAATATCTAGTTTGGTATCTTAATGATTTAGTAACTGGCCCGTTGTGGCTGGCTCTGTCTTTGACATCCAGGTACTAGTGCTGCACAGACACAGGAGAAACAAGGTGGGATTGGTGATCACCGACGTTGACTAGATAGTTCGTTGAGTCCTTGTTGCTTTTGATGTGTTTAGTTGATCTTGTTATCTGTTGTCACTCTTTTGTAAATCTTAGTATGTGCGCACTACCCTAGAAGCTTGCTCTTTTTATATATAAACTTGTGGGTTGATATCTATATTGCTTGTCTGTCACTTGTTTATATTTGATTTTAGCCTTGTAGATTCTGGGTGGAATTCACGGCGCTGTAATGCCATAGATTGGGGCGTTACAGAAGTTGGTATAAGAGCCTAGGTTTTAATTGAGTATAGTATTATCAACGTCGGTTGCCAATCTCCATTGTTGTATGTGCAGGTAAAAATTTCTCCTTTATAGAATAGTATAATTGTATCTCAGATCAAGTCTGTAATTTCGTTTTGTTTAGTTGAGACAAAAAAAAAATCAAAAAAAAAAAAATTCAAAAAAAAAAAAGAGAATCGAAAAGTCTCAAAGTTAGTAGTTTATTTTACGTTTTGTTGAGTCAAAGTCTAGTTTGATATTGTTTTAGTCGGATCTCAAGAACTCAAAGGAAATCGGGTTGAAAGAGCCCGAACGGAAGCGAGAAACCACCAGGCCGCGACAGAAACCGCGCCCGCGGCCCAGTAGCCGCACCCGCGGTTCAAGCCGCGCCCGCGGAATTCAGGCCGCGCCCGCGGTTCCGCCTCAGAATCCACTGTTCGAAATCCGCGCCCGCGGACTTCAGACCACGCCCACGGAACCGTCACTGTTTGCCTTTCCATTCCTTTCAGATACGAGCCACAATTATTACCTAACCCTCCCGACTCCGTCTTCGATCCTTCAATCGACATCAGTCGGAACAAGTTAAGGTACGCTTCCTTTTGGCTCTTCTTGAAATTCGAAGCTTAACTCATATCTCTGATTTGCATTCTCATTCTTGCAAAACGCCTTCGAGTCTTATTTTCTTTCTTTCATTGAGTCAGTCTTTTGTTTGAGTCAGAACCTTACAGTCGAAACCCCGCACTACGCTAGCCATCTCCATCTCTACCATCATTCATATATTGCTAGGAGTTAGGTAGTTTCAACTTAGTGGGTTATTGATCCATACAAGTCAATTCATCAAAGAAAAGCTGGTTGCAACGACAATTGAGAGAGAGTGCAGAGGAAAACATATGAGAGTAAACACTAGCGAGTTGTTTTCATTTACACTCACTTAACATTGTTCTGTGTTAGTCTTTTCTTTGATAATGGACAGGTTAGTTTCTCCCAAAAGGAGACCTCCAAGAGGATATCAACAGGAGTACATGGAGAGTGAAGATTGGCAACTATACCGAGATGTCCCAAGGGACCCGACGACCAACCCTGTCACCCCGGAGTTGATGAACTTCTTGGACAAGTTTAGTGAAAGGTTTGTTAGTGGGCTTACTACAACCATCAGACAGGAGCTTCATCATAGACACCAACATGGTACCCCCAGGGGTGCTGAAATTCCAGCTCCAAGGGAGCGATATCACACTCCTAATGCTCCTTTACGTCATTCTAATAGATACAATGCTACTAACCGTTTTGAAAGATTTCAGGCTTTAGATGATGATGCATATTTTGAAAAGGAGTATGATGAGAATGAAGGATGGCGATCCTATTGCCAACAAGGAGGGTACCAAGGAAGGAGAAGAGAGCCTGAGCAAAATGGAGTTGGGAAGATCAAGGTGAAGATAGGGGGTCTCTTGATGATTTTCTGGATAAAAAGGAGGGTACCAAGGAAGGATAAAAGCTGACTCTTTTTGTGATTTTCTGGATAGGGGGTCTCTTGATGTTCTTGTGAAGACGAATGGTGTCAACACAGCTCTGATACCAATTTGATGCGGGGATAAGCCGCATTTGCCGACCTAGACACCAAACTCGAATAGGAACTCGAACAGAGAAGATAGGCGGAATTAGAATGAGATGAAAGAAGGATAAGTCGAATGATAGGCCAATTGGAACCAAATCAAACAACGATAAAACCCTTGAACTTAAGAACAAGAACCTTACCGAATGATGAAGAAACCCCAACGGATGATTACAACCAAACACAATGACTTTGGTGGGTCAAGGCACCTGGAGGTTGCTCTATGGAGTCCCGATAGCACCAACCTTATGGAGGAGATTGACACACACAAGCACAACTAGGGCCAACTGAACGACAATGCACACGGGGCACTCTTCTCACAAAAGCTCTCTTTTGGAAGGAAAAACGATAAACGTTGTATTCAATATCAAAGTCTGGGGGGGGGGGGGGGGGCGCTAAACAATAACTAGGGCAAACCTTATATAGGGTCAATAAGGTGGCCAATTAAAAGAAATAAGTAAATAAAAGTATATCCTAAAAATAATAATCCGAAAAACAAATAAATATCCGAAAATAATGTTTTAGGAAGAGGCCTCGGCGAATGAGCCGCGGGCGCGGTTATGGAGCCGCGGGCGCGGTTGGCGAATGAACCGCGGGTGCGGTTATGGAGCCGCGGGCGCGGTTGTAGACATGTCGCCGACAACTCTTTTTGAAACGGCTCGTTCTCTCTCGTCCGAGATCGGAATTGAGCGATTCCAAAGCCTAGAGTTTCGTCTTGAAGTCTAGTTTATTTCATATTCAGTACTTGACTTCTCATCTTGACTCGAACTGGATATCTACGAGCTTGAATGGCTACAATACGAGCTCGGGCTACTATCAATGACTTCAATGATGGCGCATAGCGATCTTTAGCCCTAGCTCCAGTGGTTAGCACATCTTTAGATTTAGGACGGGGCGTCCTTGATGATAGCTTAGATGCTCTTGATGGTAGCTCAGGTGCTCCCGCATCAATAAGCCTGTTTGTCTTCCACAACAGCAACACTTGGGTTATTATAAACGCAGATTTATACCACGATTTGCAAGTAATCACTACCTTTGGAATCAGAAAAGGAATTTTAGAAACTCTTTGGTCTGATATTCCTTTCTCCTTCTAGATGTCCAAGACAAACCTTTCAGTTATAAGTAGCCAAGTTAGCGTAACAAATACGAGTTTGAACACAAAACTAACAGGTAAAATAACCTTATAAAAGAGAAAGTTTGTCTAACTTTCTTATGTCCCGTTCCAGACAGGTCGGGCCTGCCATATGTAGAGAATCAAGCAGTAGTATCCATGGCCTTTTGTTCTCAAAGCCTAAGTTTTCACTAAAGTGACAGTATTATAAGATTCCAGTGGCTCCTGTTTAAATGAATAAATATAATAAACTTTAAAAGGATCAAATTTGAATATAAAAAATATCCACATTTAAACATACCAACAACAGATTGGAACAAATACATAGTTCCTGGGAAAAATATTCTTCTTTTTTATCCATGATAAAACTTTGGTTCTGCGAGATGTATTCCGGTACATTTCGAACCAAATACACTATCAGTATGTAAACTGCAGCACTTCGTCTGCAGGAAAACTCCTCTAAATCCTCAATTGAGAAGTTAGATAATGATCCATGAAGGAACCATCTCTTATGTATGTTAGGAATATATATTAAAAGGGGATTCAAGTATGACAATTTTCACACACTTGGTATGCACTGCAAAATCTCTAATAAACTTGTGACTAAAAAAATCTAATCTATTTAGAATTAAATATCAATGCTCAGTTCATTTAAAATTGCAACCCAAAGGAACTAATTCAGAATCTCAAACATGGAAAATACTGAATTTCATTGTCATAGACCCATTTCCACAAAAGTAAGCCAATCCGATCACTCTATTAAGGAAAACACAGAACTAGTGCTATTAATTTGATACTTTTCAGCAAAGGTTTCATACCTGAAGACAATATAGGGGTATCACTTTCAACAACAAGCTTATTTCCAGGTTGATTTTTATCATCAGAAACAACTCAACATCTGCCTTCTGATCAGGACTGATAGCAGAAGACAATATAGGGGTATCACTTTCAACAACAAGCTTATTTCCAGGTTGATTTTTATCATCAAAAACAGCTTGAGCCTCCTCAGAAACCAATTTAACTGCCACACTCATACTGGTTGATTTCAAGTTCCGAAGAAAAGATTTTGCCTGATTTTGGATATTTATGCTCGTATGATTGAGTAGATTCGTCACAGTAAGATAAATACCTGATGAAATTAGCTTCTCGTTACCTATCCTGAGTTTATCAAGTGCAAGTAACAATGCCAAGATCGACTCTTCTACATGGAAACCATTTGCATCTCCTGAAAATGACTGAGCATCCTTAAGCCACCTATTTATAAGCAACAACCCATCTGATTGGATGAAAAGATCAAGACAATCTTTGTTCTCTGTCGCTGCAATTACAGTTGCAACAGTATGCCACTGTCTCCTAGCATCACCAACATTCTTCACATTACAATCGTTTTCCTTTTTAATTAAAGCAACCAATTCTTCAACCCGTGCTGGGACTATAAGCCCCCTGATCATCTCAGTCAGGGTAAAGAAGTCCTCAAGTGTCATAATGTTTCACATGCCAATCAGACCATTAGAAACTTTGAATAAATATCCCAAGTTGAAAGAAAACTGCCTTTCATCTCATGAAATTTCAGAGGAAGCAGTAGTTGTGCTCAAAGAAGATTTGGCTGAAATGAAGCAGAAAAAGGAGCAAATCAACATAGGAAGTCATGAAAGGGGCAATAGGACATTAAAACAACTCTCCCAAAAATAATCTTGAATGATGGAACCTCCAAACACATTCTCAATCTCCACGAGAAACCTAACGTACTCTTCAGACACTAGAATCTCCTTATTAGTTCCCAATGGAACCTCCAAACGTATCGAGCAACGAATCGCAACCATCACTCTCTTCCCACTGACGTTGGTGATCCCCGGGTTTAGAGCATGAGATCGCGAGCTACGTTCTTCATCAGCCTATGAATACTAAAACAGGCAAGGACAAGAATTTTACAATCATACCATAGGTCACACTCTACCAAATATCAGCCTATTCATAGTAAATAAGCAATTGCAAAAGACAAGATCGAAATTCCGACCTAATTTCTAATACACCCATTGATTCGAAGGTAAAACAATCTTCAATACCACCAGTTACCAAATTAGGGATTAAATATTAGAGCTTGGCAAAGAACGAGAATGATTCAGAAAGATAAGCAATAGTTGGGAGAGATGTACCTACAAAATTAGGTTGCAGTTCCGAATCGAAGAAAACACTAACTGAGTGTGAGTGCTCGTCTCCTACTATCGTTGCCAAGAACTGCACGGATTGGACGTCCTTGCATTCGAGAGAGATTATGAGGGGATCGAATTGGAAAACGAGGTCAGAGTTGGGGGAAGGGTGAGTTGAGTCGGGGAAATGGAGGCGGAGAATGGAGGCGGAGTTGGAGAAGATGCCAGTCGAAGAAATTTAGGGGTGTGAAGATGGAGGGGTATGGGTTATAACTTAGACCGTTGGTTTCCTTAAATCCGAGGGTTAAAATTGGTTCTGACGACCGACGATGGAGCCGCTTGAGGCGGCGGATTTGGCCAGGGATTGGAGGTAGCAGGTGGTGATTTTGGTAAGGGACTCAAACATGATAGAGGAGGAGAATCGAAGAAGAAGATGGGAGGAAGGACATGCCTGGTTATAACGAGAACCGTTTCGATTAAGTTAAATAAACGGACGAGATCTGTTCTTACCTAAAGGGCGTTCTCTTCTAAGGGCGTTATACACGAGCGTTCCCATTATAAACTATGTTAGGGGTCAATATACCGAGCGTGCCCCAAGGTAGGAGCCAATATATTGAGCGTGCTCCAAAGGTAGGGAACATATATATATATGAGCGTTCCCCTATCGGTAAATTCCAACAAGCGGGATTTACCCATCTTTGCTTGCGAGTGAAGGGGAGGAAGTGGTACCATCTTCTTATTACTTGTAATATATTAGCTGACGCATTTAGTTGCATTTTGAATTATATCAAGCAGTTGTGGATAATCAGTTTAATATCATTACATTGATAAGCTTGTCTTGCTGTTGTATTTATGCCTTACATGCTTTCACCTGAGAATATCTAGTTTGGTATCTTACTGATTTAGTAACTGACCCGTTGTGGCTGGCTCTGTCTTTGACATCCAGGTACTAGTGCTGCACAGACACAGGAGCAACAAGGTGGGATTGGTGATCACCGACGTTGACTAGATAGTTCGTTGAGTCCTTGTTGCTTTTGATGTGTTTAGTTGATCTTGTTATCTGTTGTCACTCTTTTGTAAATCTTAGTATGTGCGCACTACCCTAGAAGCTTGCTCTTTTTATATATAAACTTGTGGGTTGATATCTATATTGCTTATCTGTCATTTGTTTATATTTGATTTTAGCCTTGTGGATTCTGGGTGGAATTCACGGCGCTGTAATGCCGTAGATTGGGGGCGTTACAGAGGTGCTTGACTTGTTTTGTCCCATTGATCTACCACATGCATATGATTCACTGTCTGACCATATGATCTCATGTATGTGTCCTTAGTGTAGTAAGGATCCTCAAACTGAACCACATTCAACCTTCTTTTCAAAATGCAACAGATTGTATGTGTATGGTTACAAGGTATTCCAGTCAGGTCCCAAATATTGCATCCACAACTTCTTGCACCCAAGTCAACCACAAAAGTTTAGTCCTTTGGTCAACCTCATATATGTTATCCTGGCCATAACATCTACACGTATTCAAAGCCTTCTTTTTAGCTAACTCTGTCTTGGCCATAGCATATGGAGTTAGCATTCCATTGTGTGTACTCATTGCATTCCTCTTAGTCACAAACATCTTCTTAAGCTTCCTTATAATCCACTCACACATGGAAAACACATGCATTTCCCTAGTCTCTAAGATGCACCTATTGAATGACTTCAAACCATTGTTTAGGAGCATATTTGACTTACAGAAGTGATCAAATCCATGCAAAGACCAGGTGATTGGCTCTTGTTTCATCAAATAGTTAAATGCTTCTAACTTCATTTTCTTGATCTTCTCCATACATTCAACAAAATCAAGTGTTGTGGAAGCCTTAGCAGCAACCCAAACATCTTTATATGACTTTCATGTACAATCCTGTTTCTTGAAGTTTTTCAACATGTGTCTAACACAAACTCTTGTGCGAGCATTTGGAACAACCCCCTTTAAAGCATCTAGTAAACTCTTTTGCCTATCAGACATGAATGTCAAGTTGTTTACACCTATATCCCTGATAAAATTCTCCACAAACCAACACCATGTCTTCTTTGTCTCTAACTCAACCACATCATAAGATAAGAGGGAAAATGTTCTCATTCCCATCCTTGACAACTGCACTGAAAACCTGTCCTTTACATGCTCCTTTCATATGACATCCATCAATGTCAATAATAGGCCTACATCCTAGCATAAACCCTTGTTTGTCAAGCCATCGTGCAAACTTCCACCCCGGATTAGCATACCAAATCTCTTTCACTACATCTAATTTAGCCCTCTTTAGAAATATCACAATCAATTCTAGGTTGGACAACAAATCTGGGTCAACATTCTTTTTCCAGTAAACCATTTTTTCCTATAACATAGGTTGTTATTCTCACTATTGAAAAACTCTCCATGGTACAAATATCGAAATGACACCATCGAAGAAAAAGCATAACACAATGACATGGAAATAGTGTTCAATCCGGTTTTGACTTGTCAAATGGGGGTAGTTTGGTAAATTAACCTATTTAACGGTGAAAGTTGACAAAATTTGAGGAGGGGGTGGTTGAACGTTAACATAATGCAAGTTAAGGGTGGTCACAAGTAATTTTCTCTTGAACGGGTGGTTGTGTGGAAATGACTATATTTAACGGGTGTTTTTTTGCAATTTTCTGTACAAAATACAATCGGATTGTTCTCTATACAATTTAGTACAAGATTTGATTTATTCTAATTATCTTATCCTCATTCTTATAGAGTACAAAATCTATGACGCCCTTATGAAAAGCTTGATTTTCATCAATACACTTGATTTTCAGTTGGCTAAGTCTTTGGGTTGTCACATTTGCAGAGTGTTGATGGTTGATTTGTTTGTGCAGCAACATGAAACTTAATGTGTTTGAAACGTTAATTTCTAAATAACAATCTACGTATATTCCTGGGCCAAGTTGATGATTTTCAATTAATTATTTCTATAGAAAGAAGGTTTAACTGTCATTGTTTCTGCTAAAAAAAACTGTCATTTTTTGGTGTGGTCATGAGGGTTATTAATGTCCTCCTATGTTCTCATCTGGACATATACCAACCATTTTTATAACTAGACTAGATCCGGAAACTCGCGCTTCGCGCGGGGAAATCACAGTTTTTCGTTTGCGGTTAGTCATTAAACATGTCATAAATTTAAAATGAGTGAACGGTGATATAATTCAATTCTACAAACTCGTAAAATGAAAATACAACTATTGCAACAGTGGTTGCAACCGAAATCTGCAACATAAAGTATTTATATGATGTTCATGTTTTACTGAGGCCAATGTTGTTTGGCGTGTTACATGTGACGTGTTACATGTTTTACTGAGGCCATGCATATGAATCAATCTTAGGTGTTGTCAATATATAGATTAAAAATATCTAATTAATCCAGATTCATTTTTAATCGGGGAAGGATGAGGCGTCGGAATGAAACGAAGGAATTGATGAACCTGATAGAGATGAGAATGAATTTGGAGATTGTGATAGAGGAAGGAGACGAAGATGGTGTGTTCTTAGTTGATGATGGAATTAACATTTAAGAAAATAGGTAATTAGGATAAAGATTTAAAATATTTTTTTTTTGGTAAAAAAAAAAATTTAAAATATTAGAGTAGCATTTATTAGGTACATGTTGCTTTTACTTCTTCAAACCCATCAACTTTTATATATAGATAGATACGGGTTTCGCGCTCCGCGTGAGAAAATTACTCTCGGGCGTTGCTCTATTGGGCGGAGGTTCCTCGAATTTCCGTATGTGATTTAACATAGTTACACATTATTTGTTACTATTTTTTTTTTGTTCTCAAATTTATTATTGTTTTTAATTATAAATGTTTTTTATTTCCTTATATTTATATTTGAAGTAGTTTTAAAACATAATATTAGAATAAGGTTGCATTATCATAAGAGAAGCTCACACATTAATTTAATTTGTGACTTAATTAAGTTTCTAACATAACAGAGAAGCCTTATAAAATAGCTAATATGTCATGTTTCTATTATTAGAATATGTATGTATTTAAATTTGTGACTTAATTAAGTTTCTAAATAACACGGAGACTTTATAAAGGAGCTAATACTATAATTTATATATTTTTACTATATTTCTAATATATTAGATTAGGTTAGAATTAGAATAAGTTAACTAATTAAGAAAAAAGAAAGACTTAATTGGATTTAGAATTAATTAGTTATAAGGGATAATTAACTAATAGAAACAAAGAGGACTTGAATTTAGAATTAATGATAATTAAATAATAAAAAAATTAAATGGATTTAGAATTAAATAGGTACCGATTTCATTTAATTCGTTCAACCATCAGCCAACCTTTATATAGATATATATAAGATAAGATAAGATGACACTAGGGAAAAGGTGCTCGCGCGATGCGCGAGCTTTATTGCGTCGGCGAAACATAATTAATAAGGAATGAATAATCGATTATAATTGCTTCTTTGAACATGCGGTACAATCGCAGACGTTAAAGAGTTGTGTTGTGATTGTATGTATTAGTTTCATATTAGACGTATATGTTAATGGGTTACAAATTGGCCTATAAATTAGGTCTAACATCCTCACAAACACTAATAAGAAATAATAAATGAGATGAATATTAACCAATCAAAACAAAGGTAATAAATGCATTAAATGAATTTTGAAGGAACCTATAATTTTATATTATATTAGATAGATTAGATTAGATTAGATTAAGTTTTCTTTCCTACCTGAGGAGTATTTGTTAATGGTAGAGCTATAAGTTTTCAACCGCTTTTAATCGAGCTTTGAATTTTTAGTTGGCCGAAGTTAGTATTGAAATTTGAAGCTAGAATAGAAATCACATGAGCAAATAGTTTACAACTGGATTGTAGCTAGATTTCACATGAAGTTCATTATCCGTGTCAATTTAATTATTAAAATGCACAAAAAAGTCACCCCTGTTTGTATCCAGTATTTTTAGCTTAAGAACAATATTTTTTTCTACTAGATTGCTCCAGAAGAGGGAGAGTTTCTTCAGAGGTTTCAACACATGCTTACCATGTGCATGCCATTTCACTTAATCAATGTTTTTGTCCTTCTTCACTTCCTTTGGTCCTAGGATAAAGTTTATATGAACCACTGATGTCTTAAGTAAAATTAAGATTCTTTTATTTAGTAAAATAATTTGTGAAACATTGTTTATTTCAATTATAGGAGCCTTTAAAAAATTATTTCTATTAAAATATGATTTATCAAGTTCACAAAATATCATTTTTATCAATTTGATTTATCGTTATTTTTTTAATATATCCTTTAGTTTTAATATTTTCCATTATAAAAGGCAATATTTTATATTTGATTGAACCTTTTTTTCTGGGCAAACAAAACTCTAATCCAAGATGAATATATTCATGAATATCTTTGTGAATATTTTTCAACCACCCAAAAAATATTTTTTCAATTTTATAATCCTTATAAAATATAATTTCGTTTTTAACTTAGTATAAGATAAAATCTTTATTAGGAAATAGATTGATGTAGTTTCTCAAAAGATAATCTTTAATTTAATAGTAATAGATTTGTTTGAAAAATATATGTGAAAATTTCTTTTTAAAATATCTCGTGTGAATATTTTTCAACCACCCCCAAAACTAATTTTTCAATTATATAATCCTTATAAAATATAATTTCGTTTTTAACTTAGTAAAAGATAACATCTTTATTAGAAAATAGATTGATGTTGTTTTTAAAAGATAATATTTAATTTAATAGTAATAGATTTGTTTGAAAAATATATGTGAATATTTCTTGTTAAATTATCTTTTGTGAATATTTTTCAACCACTCCCAAATATATTTTTTCAATTATATAAGCCTTATAAAATATAATTTCGTTTTTAACTTAGTAAAAGATAAAATCATTATTAGGAAATAGATTGATGTAGTTTCTTAAAATATAATCTTTAATTTAATAATAATAGATTTGTTTGAAAAATATATGTGAAAATTTCTTTTTAAAATATCTAGTGTGAATATTTTTCAACCACACCCAAAAATATTTTTTCAATTATATAACCCTTATAAAATATAATTTCGTTTTTAACATAGTAAAAGATAAAATCTTTATTAGGAAATAGATTGATGTTGTTTTTAAAAGATAATCTTTAATTTAATAGTAATAGATTTGTTTGAAAAATATATGTGGAGATTTCTTTTTGAAAAATATAAACTTTAATATTAGACTTTTATTCCGATGGCCCAAGCAAAAGCTCAACCCAAGATGAATATAATGGACGTGAAAAATAAGTTGGAGATTCTGATGCATGTAAGATGTTTGAGAAAATGTCGTTGAGAAAGTTGGGGGATAAAGTTGATTTTTTTTGGCATTTGATTAAGTGCTATGGAAAATATTACTCCGTGATTGGATTTCTGACAAGTTTAGGTGCTTTTTGCACATTTTTTTGATGGCCCTGATATCAATTTGGTGATGATGCTTCTTGTCTTTCTTAGGGCTCCCTTGTGAGTTGGTCTTGCTTTTCTGTTTCCCTTCGCATATTTTTTGCTCCTCCTATTTGATGGTGTTATTGTTAACATGGTGTATCAAATCCTTACTTCCATTAGGCTCCTTCATTTGTGTGCTACAACTCCTCAAACTAAGCCTCGTTCAACTTTCCGTCTCAGAGATCTCAGTCATATTGGTTGTCAAGTTACTTATTTTATTGATCTAGGTTGACATTTGTTTACTTTTGATTGTAGGAACCTTTGATAGTGAAGAGCCTAATTCATATTCAGTGGAAGAAGTCGCCGGATAAAAAAGATTTGATCTCATGGATACTGAAGAGCTAAGGTTCTTTTGATTAAGCTCAATCATCACATTCCAGATAGTGAAGCTCAAATCCTAATGGAAGTTGTAAGTTTATTTTGGTGTGTTTTTGCTTCGTCTCAGTTCATTCGTAGCTGCTGGATTTTCAGAGTAGTTAATTTATAAAAGGGTTTAAAAAATGAAACTGTTGACTAATATGTTAATAATCACAATGTTTATTCAAATTTCAATCCATCTTTTGTTAAATGTTAAATTATTGAAACACCCTAAGCTTTTATCTAATATGCAATATCAAAATGTATGTTGTATATTGTATATTGATGTATGGTAATATGATATATTAACATAGTCTTTTTTATCCAAAAACGAATTTTGTATATTTTATACAATTTTTCAGAAAAATGATATAAAATAAATTTTTATTATATAAAAATATGGAGCTTTTTCCTGTAGGCTAAGAAAATGCTCAAAAATTATGACGAATATATTGATGAAGGACGTTGTGAATATATTGGAGAAAGGCCTAGTAACTATAACGATATAGTGTCTCTAATATCTATATTGGGTGAATATTTTTCTCCTATCCAAAAATTATATATTATGATAAAATGATATATTATGATGATCATGGTAATATGATTTTTTATATGCATGTAGAAGATTATTTGATTGTCATTTGAGTGTATCATGGGATATGAATTCATAGCATATTTATAAATGATGGAATTATTTTTTTCCTTTTTAAAATATATTGTTTTATAAGATAAGATTGTTTATTTAACTTTTAATCTCTCTGACTAAAAAATGTGTATGTATTTAATATTGAATTTTTTTAATAGGCTAATAAAGAATAAATTTTTTTCCTTTTTCATAAGATTTTTATTTGATAATATCTCTAGAGAATATAAAATTCATGAACAAAGGATATAGTAACATATTGTACAATATAACGGTATAAAATATATTATTTTATCAAATTTAATATAACTTAAGTATGTTATTGCAAAGATGTTTTGTAATCTCCAACAACCAAGTGACAATCTATGTAGTGTAAAAAATATTATACCTAATATATTTTATTATCTTTTTTCAACCAAAATATTTTTCAGTATATATCTTATAGGTTTGATATTTTTCCAATTATAAAAAGAAATATTTTTTTTAAATATTGGACTTTTTTCTCGTTGGGCCAAACAAAAGCTCAACCCAAGATGAATATATTAATGAACAACTTTGTGAATATATTGATGAATATCTTTGTCACTATATAATAAACAAATATCTTTAATAACATATTTTTCCCATTTTATGATAAATATTTCGTTTATAAAATTAATACATTTGTAAAATAATAAGCACAAAAATATTTTTTCAATTATATAATCCTTATAAAAATAATTTTGTTTTTAAATTAATAAAAGATAAAATATTTATTAGGAAATAGATTGATGTAGTTTCTTAAAAGATAATCAGACTTTTTTTCCGATGGGCCAAGCAAAAGCCCTACCCAATATGAATACATTCATGAATATCTTCATGAATATCTTGTGTGAATATTTTTCAACCGCCTCCAAAAATTATATATACTAGTCCCTCCTGCCCGTGCTACGCATGGGCCAAATGAATTTTAATAAATAAAAATTTAGTAATCTATAAGTATGAGTTAGAATGTGTAATATTGTCTCATATGTTTCACTTATATTTTACTTTGAATCCGGATAATAATTTTTAAATCTATTATTGTGTTCAACTATTTTTTTATATTTTAAAAGAATTAAATATAATTTGAAAAATTAAATATAATATGAAAAATTAAATATAATATGAAAAATTAAATAATAAAGTACATAAACATACTAAATGCATACACGACACGGGAAAAATATAGGCTTAAACTTTAATTGTTTAGGAAAAACTAATTAAAATATTTTCAACTTTTACCAGAAGACCAAAATGTAGATCAAACGACTTTTTTCATTAAAAATTATGAAAATTCAATAACAACATGACACATAATAATAGTTTTATGTACGTTGCAAAACATTCATTTTCGAATTTTAAAAATATTTAATTAAAATTGTAATTTGGTTGTTTTTTGTTTATAAATTTTAAGTTGGGGTTCTTAATTTTTTATTGATTTAAAAGTTGAGATTAATTTTGTCTAAAGTAAAAATTGATATTTTTTTATTTTCGTATTGTATTATGTAAATTTAGGTTACTCCTAAAGAATACCTTTTTAGGATATTTTGTTATTTATTGTCTAATGATATAATAATCATATAATTTTATTTTACCAAAGGAGAAATATTGAAATTTATTAAAAGTAATCTTTTTTAGCGTCAAATATTTACTGATGAAGTTTTTTGTCATTATAGATATTTCTACCACGGAGAAACGGATCAAATAGTTATATTGAAATATTGAATTTATATGTTATTATATCTTAAGTAGACTTGTCAAAAGCTTACCAAACAATGAAGCCGTTTGGGTCAAACCTGAACCGATCCGTACTTCTCAAAACTCGTCGAGGGACCCACACATATTTTCTTTCTGAATAAATAAAAATATTGTTCAAATTTTATTTTCTTTATTACAATAAAAATATCGAACATTTGAAAATCACTAGGACCCGACACAAACTGGATCAATGGCCGACCCGCTTAACCCAAACTCGTTTCACATATTTTCTTTCTGAATAAATAAAAATATTGTTCAAATTTTATTTTCTTTATTACAATAAAAATATCGAACATTTGAAAACCACTGGGACCCGACCCGAACTTGATCAATGGTCGACCCGCTTAACCCAAACCCGTTTTCCATCCGAACCCAAACTCGACCCGTTTGACCCGTTTGCAATATATAATGTCTCTTTATCAAATAAGAGGTGAAAAATGTGACCGAAAAATGAATAGGTTAAGATTTAAAAAAGTGTTTGTCAAATATATCTTTTTTTTTATTCAGAAAACATGTTATTTATACATTTGATAAATCATTTTTTCTATCTTAACACGTAATTTTAATAAGTTGATATGATTTATGTTGGCTTATTTTGTTTATAATACATTTTATCTAAAGAAAATTCTATTTGTGCATATATTTGATATTATTTCCAATTATATGACCCTTTAAAAATTAAAATTCTTTTATTTAGTAAAATAATTTGTGAATTGTTTTTTATTTCAATTTTATGAGCCTTTAAAAGAAATTATTTCTATTAAAATATGATTTATCATGTTCAGAAAATATCGTTTTACTTAATTTAATTTATCACTATTTTTCTTATTACATACTTTAGTTTTAATATTTTCCATTATAAAAGGCAATTGTTTTTTGATTGAACCTTTTTTATAGGTCAAGCAAAACTCCAATCGAAGATGAATATATTAATGAATATCTTTGTGATTATCTTGTGTGAATATTTTTTAACCACTCCAAAAATATGTTTTCAATTATATAATCCTTATAAAATATAATTTCATTTTTAACTTAGTAAAATATAATATCTTTATTAGGAAATATATTTATGTAGTTTCTTAAAAGATAATCTTTAATTTAATTGTAATAGATTTGTTTGAAAAATTAATGTGAAAATTTCTTTTTAAAATATCTTGTATGAATATCTTTCAACAACCCCAAAAATATTTTTTCAATTATATAATCCTTATAAAATATAATTTTGTTTTTAACTTACTAAAAGATAAAATCTTTATTATGAAATAGATTGATGTAGTTTTTTAAAAGATAATCTTTAATTTAATTGTAATAGATCTGTTTGAAAAATATATGTGGATATTTATTTTTAGAAAATATTGTGTGAATATTTTTCAACCACCCAAAAAAATATTTTCAATTATATAATCCTTATAAAATATAATTTTGTTTTCAATATAGTAAAAGATAAAATCTTTATTAGAAAATAGATTGATGTAGTTTCTTAAAAGATAATCTTTAATTTAATAGTAATAGACTTGTTTGAAAAATATATGTGAAAATTTCTTTTTAAAATATCTTGTGTGAATATTTTTCAACCAACCCCAAAAATATTTTTTCAATTATATAATCCTTATAAAATGTAATTTGTTTTAATATAGTAAAAGATGAAATCTTTATTAGGAAATAGATTGATGTAGTTTCTTAAAATTTAATCTTAAATTTAATAGTAATAGATTTGTTTGAAAAATATATGTGGAAATTTCTTTTTAAAATATCTTGTGTGAATATTTTTTAACCACCCACAAAAATATTTTTTCAATTATATAATCCTTATAAAATGTAATTTTGTTTTTAATTTAGTAAAAGATAAAATCTATATTAGGAAATAGATTGATGTAGTTTCTTAAAAGATAATCTTTGACTTAATAGTAATAGACTTGCTTGAAAAATATATGTGGAAATTTCTTTTTAAAATATCTTGTGTGAATATTTTTCAACAATCCCCAAAAATATTGTTTTAATTATATAATCCTTATAAAATATAATTTCGTTTTTAATATAGTAAAAGATGAAATCTTTATTAGGAAATAGATTGATGTAGTTTCTTAAAAAATAATCTTTGATTTAATAGTAATTGACTTGTTTGAAAAATATATGTGGAAATTTCTTTTTAAAATATCTTGCGTAAATATTTTTCAACCACCCGCAAAAATATTTTTTCAATTATATAATCCTTATAATATATAATTTCGTTTTTAACTTACTAAAAGATAAAATTTTTATTAGGAAATAGATTGATGTAATTTCTTAAAAGATAATATTTAATTTAATAGTAATAGATTTGTTTTGAAAATATATGTGAAAATTTCTTTTTAAAATATCTTGTGTGAATATTTTCAACCACGCCCAAAATTTTTATTTCAATTATATATTCCTGATAAAATGTAATTTTATTTTTAATTTAGTAAAAGATAAAATCTTTATTAGAAAATAGATTGATTTAGTTTCTTAAAAGATAATCTTTGATTTAATAGAAATAGATTTTCTTGAAAAATATATGTGGAAATTTGTTTTTAAAATATCTTGTGTGAATATTTTTCAACCACCCGCAAAAATATTTTTTTAATTATATAATCCTTATAAAATATAATTTCGTTTTTAATATAGTAAAAGATGAAATCTTTATTAGGAAATAGATTGATGTAGTTTCTTAAAAAATAATCTTTGATTTAATAGTAATTGACTCGTTTGAAAAATATATGTGGAAATTTCTTTTTAAAATATCTTGTGTAAATATTTTTCAACCACCCGCAAAAATATTTTTTCAATTATATAATCCTTATAATATATAATTTCGTTTTTAACTTACTTATTAGGAAATAGATTGATGTAATTTCTTAAAATATAATATTTAATTAAATAGTAATAGATTTGTTTGGAAAATATATGTGAAAATTTCTTTTTAAAATATCTTTTGTGAATTTTTTCAACCACCCCCAAATTTTTTATTTCAATTATATATTCCTTATAAAATGTAATTTTGTTTTTAATTTAGTAAAAGATAAAATCTTTATTAGGAAATAGATTGATGTAGTTTCTTAAAAGATAATCTTTGATTTAATAGAAATAGATTTTCTTTAAAAATATATGTGGAAATTTGTTTTTAAAATATCTTGTGTGAATATTTTTCAACCACCCGCAAAAATATTTTTTTAATTATATAATCCTTATAAAATATAATTTCGTTTTTAATATAGTAAAAGATGAAATCTTTATTAGGAAATAGATTGATGTAGTTTCTTAAAAAATAATCTTTGATTTAATAGTAATTGACTTGTTTGAAAAATATATGTGGAAATTTCTTTTTAAAATATCTTGTGTAAATATTTTTCAACCACCCGCAAAAATATTTTTTCAATTATATAATCCTTATAATATATAATTTCGTTTTTAACTTACTAAAAGATAAATATTTATTAGGAAATAGATTGATGTAATTTCTTAAAAGATAATATTTAATTTAATAGTAATAGATTTGTTTGGAAAATATATGTGAAAATTTCTTTTTAAAATATCTTGTGTGAATATTTTCAACCACGCCCAAAATTTTTATTTCAATTATATATTCCTGATAAAATGTAATTTTATTTTTAATTTAGTAAAAGATAAAATCTTTATTAGGAAATAGATTGATTTAGTTTCTTAAAAGATAATCTTTGATTTAATAGAAATAGATTTGCTTGAAAAATATATGTGGAAATTTGTTTTTAAAATATCTTGTGTGAATATTTTTCAACCACCCCCAAAATTATTTTTTCAATTATATAATTCTTATAAAATATAATTTCGTTTTTAACTTACTAAAAGATAAAATCTTTATTAGGAAATAGATTGATGTAATTTATTAAAAGATAATCTTTAATTTAATAGTAATAGATATGTTTGAAAAATATATGTGAAAATTTCTTTTTAAAATATCTTGTGTGAATATTTTCAACCACCTCCAAAAAATTTATTTCAATTATATATTCCTTATAAAATGTAATTTTGTTTTTAATTTAGTAAAAGATAAAATCTTTATTAGGAAATAGATTGATTTAGTTTCTTAAAAGATAATCTTTGATTTAATAGTAATAGATCAAAATTAAACTAAGGGTGTAGATTAACTCTCTCAAAAAGTCAACAGTCAACTCCGGTCTGTAATGCCCCAAAAATTACTCTTAATGGGGTGTCACAGCGCCAGGAATTTCCAGCAGAAATTCCCTTAGGCTTTCTAAACAAAATGAAATTCAACCTGTAGCACATAAACTAACAACATTCAGTCACAAGATAAAACTTGGTTCAAACAACCACTTCCAAAGAGAATGACATATTTACATGGGTCGGCGTTCACAGACGCTACAACGACCCGTCAAAACCAGCTTGGTACAACCAAGCACAACCATCCAACAAGAGTCTCACCAAAGACATCTCAAGAACCAAAATAGCAAAACACACATAAAAATAAACATGCAAAAATTAAACCCATCCTAACTTTCGCATCACGTCGCACGTTCACCTCCACGCTCTGGTACTACCTGCGTACCTGGTCATGTCAAAACACAACCAGTTCCCCCACCGAAATGGGGGTTAGTCTCCAACCAGACTAGCAAGTATATATGCGAATTAATTACGTAGAATAACATAAATAAAGGGATTAGAATAAGCAGATACCACAAAGTACATTACAAAGCAAACAAGTATGTAAGAGACTATACATACAACATCACATAGTAAACCAAAAGAAGGAACTTTTACGAAAACGCTTTTGAAAACATGACCAAGCCTGTCTTGGGCACGAAGGTACCTTCTAACCAAAAACTATGGGTAAAAACCTTTACCTGCCGGAGGGACACGGTATCGTTAGCTAGACGAACCCCCCCTACCACGATACAGGTAAAGCACCTTCCATGATCCACCCGAACACCGGGAAGTGATCAAGGAATGATTTAAAAAAAAACCATTTACATGCTAAGCGGGGGTCGGAACAATCCTTACCCGCACAAATCATATCCACAAGTGTTGTCACTTCTCAAAGAAATCACTAAAACGAGTATTTCATAAACAAACATATCCACGACGTCTAAACACAAATAATACTAATTCTATCATGGAAGGATACCAAATTACCAATATCACTTCACATACAAATGCATATCAAGACACAAAGTCAAGGAACAAACATTATTCATATGTAATGCATTTACGGTTACATGCATAGTCCAATAGCCTAAATTTATACCAATCACATAAGTAATCGCAAATAACTTGCCTCAACAAGTCTCGTACGTAAAGAAACTTATGAGCTATCACCTCAGACGTGACCTTAACTCAACTCAACTTGGGGAGATTCCTGAATCTGCATACAAAACGATTTTGGCCATAACTTTCATTATACAACTCGGAATTGAATTCCGCAAAATTCCAGACGCTCGTATGAAAGTCCTCTATTTACTGAATCAGTCCCTTTATTTTTCATAATTACAGAACGAGAACGATATTTCCAGCAGTGAACAATTCAGCCCTAACTTCACTAGTTTTACTTCCAAACCTCAAATCCAACCCATCCATCCCTCTATAATCATCAAACCACCTCTAATAACTCATGATTGACATACAAATTCAGATTGACATACACATGAACAATTCTTGAATTTTTCCCCAAAAACTTAAACTAAGCTTTCCTCAAGCTTTCTTATACAAATATGACTTCCTTGCCTTACCAATAGCATGCTTTTGACATAAGTAACTCAAATCCAACATCAACATAACATGGCAGCCACATGAATAAGCTAGGGAGATATGACCATGACAAAGGAGAGCCAAAGAGAGAAATTCTTACCTTAATTGAGATTACCACTTGGTTTTGATATGAACCCCTTGAAAAACTTATGTTTTTGTTGAAGATTTAAGCTAGAATATGGAGGAGGAGTGAAGAATATGGCTGGACATGGAGAACAAGAGGGTTCGTGGAAGATAAGTAAGAGAAGTCAAGAAAAGAGGCTAGGAAAAATCTAGCACCTAGGTATTTGTAAGAATAATTTATTTGCTTTGTATTTTAGGGAAAATAAATTTTAAATCATAATATTACACATATGTATATGTAAGTATGTATAGTTAAAAAAAATCGAATCCAACTCGACAATAACTCCGATGTTGTACATAAACCGACTACGCGTCGTCTGACGATAGGATTTCAAAACTTGCGAAAATAAAACATACTTGCGTCTTTTATCAAAATAAACTATAAATACACGTTATGTTGATCAAAATAAAATTTCTGATATAAAAACTAAGATGGTATTACACTCCACCCCCCTTATAAAAAGTTTCGTCCTCGAAACTAGGATTCAAAGAGGTTTGGATATTTCTCTCGCATGCTGGCTTCTGTCTCCCATGTGGCTGCATCAGTACCATGTTTAGACCATAACACCTTCACTAGCGGAATTACTTTATTCCTCAACTGCCTTTTTTCATAAGCAAGTATTTTGATCGGTTCCTCCTCATACGTGCAATCTCCCTCAAACACAATATCCTCATACTTGATTACATGGGAAGGGTCGGGAACATATTTCCTTAGCTGGGAAACATGGAATACACTATGCACCCGACTCATAATTGGGGGTAGGGCAAGCCGATAGGCTGATGCTCCAACCTTATCCAAGATCTCAAAAGGACCCACATATCGAGGACTTAGCTTGCCCTTCTTGCCAAATCTGAATACGCCCTTAGTAGGTGAAACGCGAACAAACACATGGTCACCTACTTTGAATTCCAGTGGTCTACGACGAATATCTGCATAAGATTTCTGGCGGTTTTGTGCTGTTAACATCCTTTGCCTTATCAGGGCTACTTCTTCGTGTGTCTTCCTTAAAATATCTGGGCTCGTGAAGCTTGTTTCTGATAAGTCATCCCAGCATAGCGGTGATCGACATCTACGACCATACAAGGCTTCATACGGGGCCATTTCAATTGATGCGTGCCAACTGTTATTATAAGTAAATTCTACCAATGGTAACTTAGCTTCCCACTTACCTGGCCAGTCCAATACACACGCTCTTAAAATGTCCTCGAGAGTTTGTATAGTTCTCTCCATTTGACCGTCAGTTTGTGGGTGGAAAGCAGTACTGAACCTCAATTCAGTTCCCATGGCTGCATGTAGTGACTTCCAGAAATGTGACACAAAGCGTCCATCACGATCAGACACTATAGTTTTGGGAATGCCATGCATACGTACAATTTCTTGAATATATACTTCAGCAAGTCTATCTGGTCCCCACGTTTTCTTAATAGGAAGAAAATGAGCAGATTTGGTCAATCGGTCTACTATGACCCAGATGGTGTCCATGCCTCTTGACGTTGGGGGCAATCCCGACACAAAGTCCATGGCTATATCGTCCCATTTCCATTCTGGAATTGGTAATGGTTGTAATTCTCCAGCCGGTCTTTGATGTTCAATCTTCACTTGTTGACATGTAAGACATTTAGCTACAAATTCAGCGACCTCTCTTTTCATATTACTCCACCAGAAATTCTTTTTGAGGTCCTTATACATCTTATTAGCTCCAGGGTGAATCGAATATGGCGAAGCATGGGCCTCTTTCAAAATCATGGTCTTTATTTCATCGTCTCCAGGCACACATATTCAGTTCTTGAACCTAAGGATCCCGTCATCATGAACAATAAAGCCCGGAGACTTACCTTGAAGGATGCCATCCTTGATCTTGTTCAATACGAGGTCATCAACCCGCTTCTGCTTAATTGCCTCTAATAAAGATGATTCGATCTCCAAGAAATAAAGTTGCCCTTGGTGTTTCTGAAACCTGACCTCGATCTCATATCGAGTCAATTCTCTTTGCAATTCTGGTTGCAGTATTAGGCATGCAATCATAGTCTCTTGGGTTGACTTCCTACTTAGTGCGTCGGCCACCACATTGGCTTTGCCTGGATGATATAATATCTCAATATCATAATCTTTCAACATCTCTAACCATCTTCTCTGCCTCATGTTCAATTCCTTTTGAGTGAAGATATACTTCAAACTCTTATGGTCAGTATAAATCTGGCAACTCACCCCATAGAGATAATGTCTCCAGATCTTCAAAGCAAAAATCACAGCTGCAAGTTCTAAATCATGAGTAGGGTAGTTTACTTCATGGGTCTTTAATTGACGGGAAGCGTATGCAATTACCCTACCATGTTGCATCAAAACACAGCCAAGGCCTTGTTTCGAGGCGTCACTATATATAACAAAGCCTTCAGTTCCCTGGGGTAATGCTAACACTGGTGCAATGGTAAGTCTTTTCTTAAGCTCTGCAAAGCTCTCTTGACACTGTTTCTCCCATTCAAACTTCTTTGCCTTACGTAACAGATTAGTGAGTGGTTGGGCGATCTTGGAAAAGCCTTCTACAAACCTACGATAATATCCTGCCAGGCCTAAGAAACTCCTTACTTCCTTCACATTCTTTGGTGGCATCCATTCAGCTACCGCTTGGATCTTCTGTGGGTCAACTTTTACTCCTTCATGAGAAACTATGTGACCTAGGAATGCCACCTCAGTCATCCAAAAATCACACTTTGATAGTTTAGCAAACAACCATTGTTGCCTCAATATACTGAGAACTGTTCTGAGATGCTCTGCATGCTCTTCTCTACTTCGGGAGTAAATCAGAATATCATCTATGAAGACCACGACAAATCGGTCCAAATATTGAATGAAAATACGGTTCATTAATTCCATGAATGCAGCTGGAGCATTAGTCAGTCCAAACGGCATCACCACAAACTCATAGTGACCATACCTTGTACGGAATACCGTCTTAGCAATATCTTCTTCTCGAATCCTAACTGATGATAGCCTGATCTTAGATCAATTTTTGAGAAAACAGTTGCACCCTGTAATTGATCTAATAGGTCATCTATCTGAGGCAATGGATATTTATTCTTGATTGTCACCTTATTCAATTCTCTATAATCAATGCAGAGACGTAAGGAACCATCCTTCTTCTTTACGAACAACACTGGTGCACCCCACGGAGATGCACTCGGTCTAATGAATCCCTTCTCCATCAGTTCTTCAAGTTGCTTCTTCAGTTCTAGCATTTCCGGTGGTGCCATTCTATAAGGCGCCCTAGACACTGGAGCGGTTCCCTGCTCAACCTCGATTGCAAAATCCACAGCTCTATGAGGAGATAGATCCGTTAAATCTTCAGGGAATACGTTTGGGAATTCACAAACAATGGGAATTTCTGATAATTCAGGCTTTTCTTTTTCCTTTTCCAAGGCATAACACATGTATCCTTGACATCCCTTCCTTAACAACTTCAAGGCTTCCATTGCACTAATAATTAACCCAACTTTACTAGGGTCACGTCCCTGAAACACCAACGTTAAGCCATCCTTGGCGGTGAGCGTGACAGTTCTCTTACGCAGGTCCATCACCGCCCCATGATGTACAAGCCAGTCCATACCCAAAATCACATCATAATGTTGTACGTTGATTTCAATCAAATCAGCTTCCCACTCCTGATCACCGATACGAATGGGACAACTCCTAAACTCACGGTTTCCCACAAGCTTACTACCATTTGGTAATCCCACAATAAAAGACTCACAATCAAGAGCACAAGTAAGACCGAGCCTTTTCACACACGTCTCAGAGATAAAAGAATGGGTGGCACCGGTATCAAGTAATATGCACACAGGTTGAGAGTGAATGTGGAGCGTACCTGCAACTACAGATGCATTAGGTTCCTCGGTTCTCATTTCATAAACACGACCCTTTGCCTTTGATCCTCCTGAAGATTGTTGAGGTTGAGGTGGAGTTGGGCGGGGTTGTTTTTGAGAATGTGATTGTGTTGGACGAGGTTGGTGACTCTGTCCTCGTGGTCCCATTACAGAAGTCTGTGACCTGGTAGGGTTCGCCTTCTCTCTCCTACAGTAAATGGAAAGGTGACCCTTCTCCCCACAATTGTAACACTCCTTGGGCTCCCTTGGACAATCAGCTTTATAATGTTGATTGCTATTGCAGTTATGGCAGTGGTAATCCTTAGGTGGAACTCTGTCTTGATTACGAAAACCCTGAGACCCGAAAGCTTGATCAGTCTTTGCCTGAGGAGGGAATCTCCTTGGAACATCAGTTCTGGCACCAAAGGGGGTTGATTGAGTCTTCTGTTTCTTATAGCTTGAAGTCAGGAGCTTCTCATCTTCAAGTTTCCTCTCGACTTCTAATGCCTTATCATAATATTCCTCCAAGGTAGCACATGAACATCCCGACATATAAGTCCTGACCCGCAGAGGTATCCAGGGCTCAAAATAAAAGATTTTGTCCCTCTCATTATGAACCGCTGCTGATGCATAGCGAAGAAGCTGGTGATATCTTACACTTGCTTGTGCTACTGGCATCTCTTGAGAAGGTGGGTGTAAAAACTCCTGGTATTTCTGTCTCTGGAGGGACATTGGATAGAACCTAGCATGAATCTTCTCCTTGAAATTCTCCCAACTCATTACTCCTTTTGTAGGCTTAACCGTGTCCCACCAGTCATCGACATCTTTTGCAAGATAAAATGAAGCATTTGATACTTTTAGCTCTACTGGACACTCGACTCTATCAAGGAGCTTTTCCATCTGCTTGAGCCAATGTTCAACTTCTACTGGCTCACCAGTTCCATCATAAGTTGGTGGCTTCAGCTTCTCTAATGCCATTACTATACTAACAACATCCCTCCTTCCATCATTTGGAGGTATTCCTGGAGTTAACGGCGGCTGATTTTGTACTTGTGGAGGAACTGTTTGGGCATATGCTGCTTGCATCGCCTGCCCAATCATCTGTTGAAGAGCAGTGTACAGTTCAGTATTAATTCCAGCTGGCATACTAGCCGGTACTGGTGCACCTGGAGAAATAGGAGGAACTACTCGTGGACCCTCGGGTTGCACCTGTTGAGGGACATTCCTTTCAGCCACTCTTGGATTGGGACCCATCTGACTTTCTATGTCCTCCATCGGGGGTATATCTGTGTGGCTATCCCTAGAAACCTCTGGTTGTACCCCGTGAAACTTACGAGGCCGACCTCTGCCACGGGTACCTCTACCAGACATCTGCACAACCAGATGTTAATTCAAACATGCACACATACATATAACCTTGTACACATATGTAACATTTTAGAACTTATTTATTTAGAGACTACACATGGAGATGACAATGCGACGTGTGTGATGCTGACACTACACATTCCCAAAGAAATTAGAAACCTAGGCTCTGATACCAACTTCTGTAACGCCCCAAAAATTACTCTTAATGGGGGGTCACAGCGCCAGGAATTTCCGGCAGAAATTCCTTTAGGCTTTCTAAAAAAAATGAAATTCAACCTGTAGCACATAAACTAACAACATTCAGTCACAAGATAAAACCTGGTTCAAACAACCACTTCCAAAGAGAATGACATATTTACATGGGTCGGCGTTCACAGACGCTACAACGACCCGTCAAAACCAGCTTGGTACAACCAAGCACAACCATCCAACAAGAGTCTCACCAAAGACATCTCAAGAACCAAAATAGCAAAACACATAAAAATAAACATGCAAAAATTAAACTCATCCTAACTTTCGCATCACGTCGCACATTCACCTCCACGCTCCGGTACTACCTGCGTACCTGGTCATGTCAAAACACAACCAGTTCCCCCACCGAAATGGGGGTTAGTCTCCAACCAGACTAGCAAGTATATATGCGAATTAATTACGTAGAATAGCATAAATAAAGGGATTAGAATAAGCAGATACCACAAAGTACATTACAAAGCAAACAAGAATGTAAGAGACTATACATACAACATCACATAGTAAACCAAAAGAAGGAACTTTTACGAAAACGCTTTTGAAAACATGACCAAGCCTGTCTTGGCCACGAAGGTACCTTCTAACCCAAAACTATGGGTAAAAACCTTTACCTGCCGGAGGGACACAGTATCGTTAGCTAGACGAACCCCCCTACCACGACACAGGTAAAGCACCTTCCATGATCCACCCGAACACCGGGAAGCGATCAAGGAATGATTTAAAAAAAACCATTTACATGCTAAGCGGGGGTCGGAACAATCCTTACCCGCACAAATCATATCCACAAGTGTTGTCACTTCTCAAAGAAATCACTAAAACGAGTATTTCATAAACAAACATATCCACGACGTCTAAACACAAATAATACTAATTCTATCATGGAAGGATACCAAATTACCAATATCACTTCACATACAAATGCATATCAAGACACAAAGTCAAGGAACAAACATTATTCATATGTAATGCATTTACGGTTTCATGCATAGTCCAATAGCCTAAATTTATACCAATCACGTAAGTAATCGCAAATAACTTCCCTCGACAAGTCTCGTACGTAAAGAAACTTATGAGCTATCACCGACGTGACCTTAACTCAACTCAACTTGGGGAGATTCTTTAATCTGCATACAAAACGATTTTGGCCATAACTTTCATTATACAACTCGGAATTGAATTCCGCAAAATTCCAGACGCTCGTATGAAAGTCCTCTATTTACTGAATCAGTCCCTTTATTTTTCATAATTACAGAACGAGAACGATATTTCCAGCAGTGAACAATTCAGCCCTAACTTCACTAGTTTTACTTCCAAACCTCAAATCCAACCCATCCATCCCTCTATAATCATCAAACCACCTCTAATAACTCATGATTGACATACAAATTCAGATTGACATACACATGAACAATTCTTGAATTTTTCCCCAAAAACTTAAACTAAGCTTTCCTCAAGCTTTCTTATACAAATATGACTTCCTTGCCTTACCAATAGCATGCTTTTGACATAAGGAACTCAAATCCAACATCAACATAACATGGCAGCCACATGAATAAGCTAGGGAGATATGACCATGACAAAGGAGAGCCAAAGAGAGAAATTCTTACCTTAATTGAGATTACCACTTGGTTTTGATATGAACCCCTTGAAAAACTTATGTTTTTGTTGAAGATTTAAGCTAGAATATGGAGGAGGAGTGAAGAAGATGGCTGGACATGGAGAACAAGAGGGTTCGTGGAAGATAAGTAAGAGAAGTCAAGAAAAGAGGCTAGGAAAAATCTAGCACCTAGGTATTTGTAAGAATAATTTATTTGCTTTGTATTTTAGGGAAAATAAATTTTAAATCATAATATTACACATATGTATATGTAAGTATGTATAGTTAAAAAAAATCGGATCCAACTCGACAATAACTCCGATGCTGTACATAAACCGACTACGCGTCGTCTGACGATAGGATTTCAAAACTTGCGAAAATAAAACATACGTGCGTCTTTTATCAAAATAAACTATAAATACACGTTATGTTGATCAAAATAAAATTTCTGATATAAAAACTAAGATGGTATTACACGGTCAACGGTCAAACTTTGACCGGTCCAAAAAATTTCCCGCCAAAATTTTTTCTCGCCAAAAACGTTTTCCCGCCAAAAATTTGTTTCTGGGCCAAAAAAAATATGTGCACATTTTCTACACAAAATGTGCACATAAATAGTATAAGATGTGCATTGTTTTTTCAAGAACAATTTTGAACTTGTTTTATTACGAGCTCTTTTTTTCCAGCAAATTTTCATTTCTGTCCCAAAATTATATGTGCACATTTTTCTGCACAATAGTTGTATAAGTTGTGCACATTTTTTCAAACACAAAATATTAACTTGTTTTTATCAAACCTTTTTCAATAAGAAACTTTCGTTTCTGGGCCAAAATTACATGTGCACATTTAGCTGTATAAGGTGTGCACATTTTCTCCAAACACAACTTTTGAACTTGTTTTGACGAGCTCTTTTTTAATGAAAAACTTTCGTTTTCATGACAAAATTACATGTTTATATTTTCTACACAAAATAGGCACATTAGTTTTATAAGATGTGCACATCTTTCCCAACACAATTTTTGAACTTTTTTTCTCAGAGCTTTTTTTCCATGAAAAGCTTTGGTTTTTGGGCAAAAATTACATGTGCACATTTTCTGCACAAAATAGGCACAATATAATAAGATGTGCAAATTTTTCTCAAACTCACATTCGTTCCGCCAATTTTTATCATGACAGACATTCGTTTTTAAGACAAAGTTATATTTGCACATTTTCTGCACAAAATAGACACATTAGTTATAATGTGCACATTTTACAAATAAAATGTGCGCATCATGATAAAAAAATGTGCACATTTCTTCTTTATGCACACAAATCAGGTGAAGAAAAAAAAATTGACCGACAGTCAACGGTCAAATTTTTTTCTTGGGCTAAAAAAATATGTGCACATTTTCTACACAAAAATGTGCACATTGTCGACGGTCAACAGTCCCGCCAAATTTTTTTCCGTCAAATTTTTTTTTTGAGCCAAAAAAACATGTGCACATTTTCTACACAAAATGTGCACATTGTCGACGGTCAACGGTCAACAGTCCCGCAAATTTTTTTTTCCGCCAAATATTTTTTTTTGGGCCAAAAAAATATGTGCACATTTTCTACACAAAATGTGCACATTGTCGACGGTCAACGGTCAACGGTCAACGGTCAATGGTCATGGTCATGGTCAACGGTCAACGGTCAAATGTGCACATTTGATATCCATCCCTTGGATGGTTCTCATACAATGGATGAATATTATTCTCATTTCTCACTCTAAGGGCCCTTCCCACCGGATGAGGACCCTTGCTTGAAAAATATATGTGGAAATTTGTTTTTAAAATATCTTGTGTGAATATTTTTTAACCACCCCTAAAAATATTTTTTCAATTATATAATCCTTATAAAATATAATTTCGTTTTTAACTTACTAAAAGATAAAATCTTTATTAGGAAATAGATTGATGTATTTTCGTAAAAGATAATCTTTAATTTAATAGTAATAGATTTTTTTGAAAAATATATGTGAAAATTGCTTTTTAAAAAATGTAAACTTTAGTATTAAACTTTTTTTCCGGTGGCCCAAGCAAAAGCCCAACACAAGATGAATATATTGAGGAATATCTTTGTGATTATCTTGTGTGAATATTTTTCAACCACCCCCAAAAATTATATATACTAGTACTTTCTCGCCCGTGCTATGCACGGGCTTTAGTGAAAATATATCACTATTTCAAAATTAAATTAAAAATATAATATTATTGATATATTTTTCATTTATAACTTGGACCTTATTGTCTTTGTTAGTTGTACACTAATACGTAAATTAGTTTTTCTTATACATAATATGTTTTTATTATCAAACCATTATTAATGATGTCCTTTGCAATTCTCACGCATGCGAAAAATATCACATAGTCTTTGTTACTTTGGAATAATTTGTAGTGATATTTATTTCTCGATATTGAATGTGATTTACACCATATAATACGAAATAGTAATTTGTATAGTCATCTACATGGTTTTATTTTAATAAAAGTATACTGTATTGTTTTAAATTGATTAAATAATTATACTTTTGTTGATATATTTAATTCGTATCTTGATGTGGATCTACAATCATATATATAAAATTTAGTTAGATTCAACTATTTTTTTTAATATGACTTTTCTCATTTCTATATATTTATAAACAACCTCTTATAATTAATAAGATTTGTATTTGATAATATCTCTAAAGAAATAAATTAACAAAAAAAAATATTATTATAAATAAAATAAAATAGGTTGATAGTATATCTATCATATTAGAGTGTTAACTTATAAGTTTATTTAATTTTTATACAAAAATAGTAACTATTTTTTCTTCTTTCTTATAACAACTATGATCAATCCCCAATCCTCATACATAAAATAGCAAGTATATCTTTGTATAGCAATTATTTAAATAGTTTTCTTCCCTTTTAGCATATTTTTTATAAATAATTTTTTAACACATACTTTTTTAATTGATTTTTATTTTTATAATAACAGTTCTTATAAATATCTTTGTTAAGAATTTTTCCGAATATGAATCTTAAATAATATAATTTTGTTTATTTATTAGAATAAAAAAATCTATATGATCTTTCATATTTGATTTTTTTTTTCCGATGAGATAAGCATAAGCCAAAAATTATTGGTGAATATCCTCGTACCCAAAAATTATATATATATATATATTATAATATTCATGTGTGATGTGTATTATTTAGTTCGACTATGTATATATAGGTGATACGTAGACAAATTACATATGATAACAATATGTAAACATATATAAACGATACATACGATACATACTTCAACTATTTTTATGATGATTATTATATTAAATTGTTTTTTCGAAAAATATCCACCCGCTTTAGTCTTCTTTCTTTATCTTTCTTGAAATCAAAGTTTTCTTAAAATGTTGAGAATGAACGTAAAAGAGATCTAACATATAGAAGAATGAAAGAATAAAGTTTATTATTTGGATGTAAAAAAGGTTTATATGTAATGGAAAAGATAGGAATATATTTACGAAACACCTATATGCACGCGACTTTTTCTCTATATGCACGCGATTTGGTGCGCAGATGTTATGCGCATAGGTTGGTGCGCAGTTTTCTTGCGCACAAGGGTATTTTCGGGATAAATGTGAAAATCCTGACGATGTCTGACAAATGTGTGCGCAGGACAAAAGCGCACAGAAGAAATAATGCGCAAAAGTTCAGCGCACGACGTTTCGGATTCCCGTATGTGTGCGTTGAACTTGTGCGCACAGGATTAGTGCGCAGTTCTTATGCGCACAGGGTCTTTTAAACCCTTGCGCAACTTCTTCTTCTTCCTTCTTTCTCTTCTTTTCTGCGTTTTTACGCTCGACGGCGCCGACCACCTTTTTTCCATTTCCGAGCGTTTCCCTCGTCTAAACACAATTCCGTCAATGGATCTCGAACCCCCTCATTCTTCCGGTCCCGACCACACCACTTCCTTCCCAATCCCAACACCTCCGGCGACTTCCGTCCCAACGGAGCCACCTCCGGCGACCTTGTCCGACGATGAAGCGTTGGTGGATGGAGGCGGCCGGCGGTATGCGACTCGAGCGGCGTTGGCAGCGGCAAATGCTCCTCCGGCGACTATTCCGGTGACAATTCCGGCGAACATTCCGGCGAGGGCTAGGGTTCCGGCGACTCGGGTTCCAGCGACGACGACTACGGATCCGGAGACACCGCATGAGCTATATTCGGTATAAAATTTCTAAACCCGCTTTTTTCAAATATTTATCGTATTTAATTTTGGAAATTTATTCGTAATTTTTTTTTGTAATAATTACGATTAAATTTAAGTTTTTTATGAATTAAATAATAGAATTCGTATCTTAATTGTAATTTAATCGTAATTTTTCATAATTACGTTTAAATTTCAGTTTTTTATGAATTAAATATTAGAATTCGTATTAATTGTAATTTAATTGTAATTTTTCATAATTACGATTAAATTTCAATTTTTTATGAATTAAATATTAGAATTCTTATTAATCGTAATTTTTTATAATTACGATTAAGTTTCAGATTATTATGCATTAATCGAATTATTATGAATTCGTATTAATTGTAATTTTTTAGTAATAGTAGTGATTATTATTTCGTATTAGTTGAGATGTTTATTTTTTAGTAATTATGAATTAAATATTAGAAACTTAACAGTCATAACTAGTTATGACTTAATTGTTAAATTTCTAACAATTCCTATTAAATAATTTAGTTTTCGTAGATATAAAGACTCAAATTTGATTTCGAAGTTGCAAATTATTTCTGAATATTTTAGTATGAATTAGTCAAACTAAAAATGTAAAAACATGTAGACTATACAAGCCGTCATGGATCAGACGGGCAACACGATGCCCGCACCAGTAGCGGAACGGCTTCCACGTCGACATGATGTGGCAGCCGGTGTGCGATTAGAGTTTGAGGCCCTCGAACGATTTTTCGGCACCGGATCACCTGAGCGTCGTGAGCCAGAGAATGAGTATGACAAGGCACAGCTGCAGCAGCAGGAGATAGATGGTTCGCATATGGAGATAGATGGACAGACAGGAGATTTCCATGATGACGTAGATTATCCTGGTCGATATCTTACTGCGTTCGACCCTATCGAACCCACACCAGTACAGGCGCAGGTGACCACAGATGACTATGATATCCACGACGCACCTCTGTTTCAGGATGCTGTACCTCGCAGTTCAGAGCATACAGAGCAGGATTTACCTGCAGTGACAGATGCAGAAACGTCGACATCTTCTCCTCCTACGGTCGCATCTGCAGAGCCAGTCGCATCTTCAGAGCCAGTGTCGGGAGATTTAGACGACGATGACCATGCCGTAGCGACCTATTTTCCTTGGCTCGGGGACTCGATGCAGGACATTTGTCGTCCACGTGCGCCTCACCTACTGTGTTCTTATGATAGGCATATAGCGAGATGGATATGGTCGCGTGGTCCTCTTCCAGGGCCTGCTCCTGATGTACCATTGGTGCCCCCGGTGCAGGTTAGGAAGCGTGCCCGTGCGGGGGAAGCTGTAGGCCGAGGCAGAGGCCGAGGTGGTGGTGAGGGTGCTGTAGGCAGAGGCCGAGGTGGTGGTGAGGGTGCTGTAGGCAGAGGCCAAGGTGGTGGGAGAGGGAGAGGGAGAGGTAGAGGGAGAGGGAGAGGCCAGGAGGGTGCTGAGGGAGTTGGTGGTGAGAGTGTTGCTGCTGAGGGAGTCGCTGAGGGGGCTGTAGTTGAGGAGATTGTTGTTGAGGAGGTTGCGGCTCCAGTTAGAGGTGGTCGTCGTCCCAGGCAGAGACGACGAGTAGGAGATATTCAACGAGAGGATGAGGCAGAGGATGGGGACGGGGATGAGGCCGAGGCTGATGCGTCTCCGTTAGATCCGGTATGTTCAATAACATTGATCTGAATGCTTATAATAAGTTATACGTTTCATATTTACTAACCAGACGCAATTTTTTTTCTGTACTTATTTAGGCTAGGAAGCTCCTGAGGGTGATGTACAGATCTGCACAGGTTCATGATTATGAGCATCATATTTCAGCTGAGGAGGGTACATGGTTCAGGCTTGCTGAGCGTTCTGGGATGACAGAGCTGCGCCGAGTGGGCATAGCGTCTCAGATCGATGCTGCATTGATTTCTGCTTTTGTGGAGAGGTGGCATCCAGAGACCAACACTTTCCACATGCCATTTGCTGAGATGACCATCTGCCTACATGACGTGATGCAGATCCTCAGAGTCCGTATACATGGTCGTAGCTGCAATTCACCTATGACAGATGACCAGATCTATGCGGCACTTGCAGACGCTATGGGTCAGGAGGCTGATTGCCACTCTGTAGCTCAGGTGGCATTCATTTCGGTGCCCTCAATGCTCGGTTGGAAGTTTTGTTTGATGCGCCAGTCAGGAATGAGAGTCACATTGCCACTCTGTATCTCCTTTTGCTTCTGGGCTCGACTGTCTTGGTGGACAGGTCGACAAAGGGTGTCAAGGTCCAGTACGCGGCGCTTGTTCTCAACCATGATCGTACAAGGGACATTGCATGGGGAGCCGACATACTTGCGTTAGTGTATCGCAATTTAGGGTCTGCATCTAGAGTCGAGACGGCAACCATTGGTTCATGTGGGATTCTTCTGAGGGTAACATCTTGTCTTTAACGTCTTGGTGAATAACTCTTAACTATTCACGTAGTTTTACTAATAATATGTAATTGTTTATATGTAGTGCTGGATCTGGGCATACTTTCCTCATTTTCGTGATCACTTTGTCACGAACCCTGCATTCGCCCATGGAGATGCTGCTGTAGGATTGTATACACCACTTAGCTCGGATACTGGGCGTTTGGTTGCCATCCGTCGCATGCTCGACAACATGAGATATGAGCAGGTTTGGATTTAATTTCTTATATTTTTTATTTCATTACCGCAATACGTGTCTAATTTGGCTTGTTATTTGTTCCAGGTTAACTGGCAGCCATGGAGAGATTTGGACTTCAACTCACCAGAGGTTTCTCCTACGAGATTTGAGGGCGTATTGAGCATCTGGAAATTTCATGAGGCCTACAAACCTAGGAGAGTCCTGCGGCAGTTTGGGCGGGCTCAGCCCGTTCCCGACCCACCCATTCAGCCGTTGTCATTTAATCGGCCCATGGGTTGCACGAGGTATGACGTCGTTTATGCACCTGAGCTTCTTCTTGCATGGGACGCAGAGCCGAGGCCTCTGATCGATCTGGATGGGCCGGTTGCAGAGCCAGCATGGAAGATGTCTGATGACTATATGGATTGGTTGGACGAGTTCTCACATCCCGTCGTCGATCCATCCTCTGAGAGACATGATCGCCCGCCTCGCTATGGATTTACCCCGGTGCCTATCGATGCATTAGCGGTATGTAAAATTTTATAAAGTTTGTACAAAACTTAGCTTTAGACCTTAACTAACGATTAAATTTACGTTTTGTTTGCAGCGTTGTCAGATCCTTCAAGCCATGATGCAGTCTTTTCTAGACACCCCTATCTCGGATCGACCTTGGGCCACTGAAGATGTGATTCGTGGTTGGCTTGCAATCTTAGAGGCACCTCAGGAACCTTTGGCACCATCTCCCCCACGTGCATCGCGGATGCCACCACCACCACCTCCTGTTTTCCGAGATTCTGTTCATGAGAGGGGCCAGGGGAGTGGATGCGGCACTCAGGATGATATGACTCAGGAGGATGCGCACCAAGATGATATGACTCAGGGTGATGTGCCTCGGGAAGATGCTCCGCCTTATACTCAGGAGACTCAGGTAAAACTACGTGTGAAGCCTGACCCTCCACAGATAATGTGTACTGGTGCAAAAAGGTGTCGCCAAATGTGTAATGTTTACGTTAGCAATGACGAAGACATTCCTGACCAGTATGGACGAAGGCATTATGCATGCAATTGTTTCTTCGGAATCAGGTTTATTGATCCAGAGCATACCCCTACTGCTTTACGTGCTATCACGAAATTAATCATCAAGAAAAAGAAGAGTGACAATAGAGTGAAGGTCCTGATGGAAAGGTTTAAGATTAAAGAAAAAGAATTGCGGTTGATGGTTTGTAGTATCGTCTATGCTTCCGACTCCTCTTCCTCTTCTGCCGACGACGCCTAAATCGTAGACATCTAATGTTATGAGCATTGTGTACTTTCATTACGTACTTTCATTACGTACTTTCATTACGTACTTTCATTATGTACTTTCATTATGTATTTTCATTGTCGCTTCTTTGTCTCTCGAACGTGTTAAGAAATTCCAATGCAATCTGATCCATTCATTGTTATATAAAGCACAATTACACTACTACCAAAATAACAAATACGAAACATTAAAAACCAAGGCATTACAAACTAAGAAATTCCAATGCGTCTTCTAATTATTACATGACAATCTCACTCAGTCAGATATGTGAATGGGTTCGGTCCCTCCTTTATACATGAATGGATCTGGTGCCCGACCATTTGAAATGCGGTACTCTCGATACATCCTCAAATTGTCCCCAAATGTCTCTTCCCACCATTGAATGTTTGGATCTACGTGTTTCTTCCACGAACCGGGAGTATGCGGTAGTGGCAAACCAACCATCAACGCCACCTATATAAACACAATCGACTTAAGATATTAAACAAAAAACTATGATTACACAAGTATCAAGTACAATTGTCTACTTTACCGGTATGAAGTGGTCACGGTTGCCTACGTGTGCCATGCCGAAAATCTGTCGTGGAGGATCAGCGTTTTCTGTTCTACACCTTAGCGGTAAGCAAAAGGTCGGAGCATCCCAACACAATAACACGAGGCCAACTTGGTATAGGGTGGCAAACACTAAGCCCATCAGTGGAAAGTGCAACCAGTACAGTTCTGAACAAGGGTTTCTGCAATGGTTAACTTGGAGAATAAGATCCTCCCAAGTACCCGGACGAAGACGACGACGAATAGGCTCGTACAATTCTCGGTTCTGAAGCAGCTCCGTTACCAGCTCACGCCGAATGTTTCCGTACTCTTGTTCTTTTCTTCCCAGAAGTAAGGCCATCGACCTATAACCACAATGTCCGTCAGAACGTACCTATCTAACATCTGTGATGTATGGAAGCAAAAAATCATCCAAATTGTCAATGCCGAAGTCAACCCCCCTATGAATGAGAGGAACACCAAGTTCTTCAGGGCACTGATCGAAGTCAGTGTAGTTTGATCCTTCAGGCTGTGATAGGTCGGGCATGGGTTGAGAATGCAACTCCTCGGCCTCAATGACCACGGGAAGTGATGTCGTTGTTTGCTCTCTAGGACGACCTGGTCGTTTTGCTCCTGTATTGTTTGCCTTCTTCTTTCCTTTTGATTTCTGCTTTGCCTCCTCCTTCTCATACTTCTCCAGCTCTTCTTGTTTGTGCTCAAAATAACTCTTCTTTCTCGATTCCTCCTTGTCATTTTCACTGTCATCCTCCTCCTTTTTAGGACAACCTGGCCGTCTTGCTCCTGTACTCTTCTTTCCTTTTGATTTCTGCTTTGCTTCCTCCATCTCATACTGCTCCATATCTTCTTGTTTTATGTCATCCTCCTTGTCATTTTCACTGTCAACCTCCTCCTTATCCTTGTTCTTTGCACCCTTTGGCCTGCCTTTTCTTCTCACATTTGTCGGTTCTTTCAAGGTAGTTAATTCAGGATGCTCCAAGTCCTGATACAACTCACCTAGCTGGTATGCCGTGCTTTTCTTCAAGGTTCCAAGTTCCAACTTGGTGAACATTTCATGGAGTCGCAACTCTATAATGTTCATTCGGACCTTCAGATTTGGGTCGTCTTCTGTTTCAGGAGTGTCATCCCAATGCAAATCCCTCCAGAACGGGTGAATGTCATCCTCAATCAGGGGTGTGTTTGAAATGATAGCGTGTGCAATTTGATGGACGCACGGCAACCCAAGATAGTTCCTCACCCAATGGTCGGTGCATTGTTCAGGAAATTTCCCCGTCAACATGATCTCATAAGTAGCCAACAAATGATCAAAACACCTGTATGACACTTTGTAGAATAGTCGGGAAAAAATAGCCCTTCCAAGCGGATGCATGTTTGGATCATCAAAATCAGTTGGTCGTTTGGAGAGAGACATGTTCATGCTCGCCCTAATTGAATCAATCTGAAGGAGTACTGAATGATGGATCCGTACGATCACTCTGTTAAAGCCCCCTCTGCTGGAACCAATAATATCTTTCAAAACCTTGTGCATCCCTTCAACTCTAAAAAACAGTTAAGTTGGTAAGTTCAGAAAGTACGCCGTTATGATATAATCGTCTTTAACTAAAAAATATCAATATTTACCTGTTTGATGTCCTCGTAAGGAAATGAAGCTTATGATCTGTCCAAGCCCTCACTATACTTGTCTTGTGAGGATTAAGCCATGTTCTCTCGACGTATCCCACAAGGCCGCTCTTCCAAGATCTCTTCAACTGTTCGAGCCGCAGTTCATAGGTCTCTTCAGTAGCTGAGCAAAATAGTCCCCAACATTGTCCTGCAAAGGCTTCCACTTTAATTTGTCTCTTTAGGATGGTCGAAGCATGTGCCTCAATGTTGTGTTTGATATGCACCCAACACAACAGATGTTGAACTTCGCTCCCGAAAACAGTCTTTATCCCTTTTATCAGCGCGTCTTCGCAATCTGTCATTATAGCCGTTGGCATCACTCCCAAATCTATGAATAATGACTTCAATTGAATCATTATCCATGTGTAATGATAAATCCTTTCCGCTTTAGTGAATGCATACGCGATGTTGAACGTCTTGTGTGTACTGGTAAATCCAACGATCTCTACGAGCGGCATTTCATATCTATTGAAACATTAACATATATCACTACAGAACATATATCATTATCCAAACTAAATATCGACAAAGGTATTGTAGAGACTTACTTGTTTGTCTTGTACGTCGCATCGATAATTACCACGTACGGGTACTTCTTCAACAAACGCAACGACTCTTGGTTAGCAAAGAATAATATTGCAACCTCGCCGTTTGTCGTGTCTCTATGTGGGTGAACTACGTAGTCGTGGTCTCGCAAAAACTTAAGCGACCACTGTGTCACGTTTAGCTCTCCGCGATCTTCGTAATTCACCTTCTGCAAAAAGTTTGCAACTTGTCTCCTTGAAGTAACATTACCAGGGTACTTCTCCCTCAATTTAGAGATAATTTCTTTTGGCGTCTTGCGTCCAGTTCCATCTCCCCACCGCCTAGCACAAAGCTCTTGCTCCTCCGTCATTCGACCCATGAATGCATTCCCATGAAAACTAGCAAGTAGCACATGGTTATGCCGACCTTCTATCACACCTAAAATCCATTTTTCTCCTGCGACCCCGGGAATGTTTTTCTTTCGCACTGCCAGTAGCTGAAATCTACACTCACACTTCTTCGACTTCGACTTTCTAAGCCTAGGAACAACCAACTCTGGATTCTCTTTGTTCACCTTTGGCCTCCCAGATCTTGGTTTTCCAAATCTATCGCACACAATACTTATTTGGTACGGACTTGAATTACGCGTTACCAAAGCTATCACTAACTCATTTCCTCTATCTCTCGCCCACTTGTACAATTCTTGCGGAGTATCCCAATATTGTGCGGTTCTAAAATAATCCGAATAATCTTTCCCCTATACGTAATTGTAGAGCGACAATTACACTACTACCAAAATAACAAGGCAAAATACGAATCATTACTTTAAACTAATTAGGCTATCATATGAAACTAATTACGCTATCATATGAAACTAATTAGGCTAGCATATGAAACTAATTAGCCCATCATATGAAACTAATTAGGCTAGCATAACAAACTAATTAGGCTAGCATAAGAAACTAATTAGGCTAGCATATGAAACTAATTACGCTAGCATATGAAACTAATTACGCTAGCATATGAAACTAATTACGCTACCATATGTTTCAAATTATAACATATTATACTAACCACAAATTCACCACTCGGATCCCAGTCGCCGAACTCTTCGTCTTCTAAGAAACCATCCAACCATTTGTCGTCGTTCGGGTCGTCTTTCTCTTCTTGTGATCCGCTATCCCAATCGTGTTCTTCATCACTATCTTCACAACTTTGATTAATCAACTCTAACATACGAGAGTTTTGATTACGACGAGACATTTTGAATGAATTTGTTGGAAAACGAAGAGGTTTTGAATGAATTTGTTGGAAACGAAGAGATTATGGCTTTATATAGGCACATTTATGACCGTTGTGGTTCAAATGGATGGATCCTAAACTGTAAAGACCCGTGCGCTAACCATCCGCGCACAAACCCAAACCCTAAAGCACCTGTGCGCAGAACCTAAGCGCACAGTTTTACATTTAACGGCTACTTTTTTCAAAGATTTCAACGGCTACTATGTTTGAGTAGTGCGCAGAAACACGACGCACAGATTCTCAACCTGTGCGCAGTAGTTAGGCGCACAAGTTGTTACAGACTCTGAAAATTTACGAAAAGTACCCGTAATACCCCGTAAAACACGTATGCGCATAAGAACTGCGCACAGATGCGTGCGCATAAGTTGCGCGCACAGAATCGCGTGTATATATGCCTCGATTCGCGTGCATATAGCCATTTCCTTTTTTTATGGGTCAAGAAAAACCCCAATCCAAGATGAATATATTCATGAATATCTTTGTGATTATCTTGTGTGAATATTTTTCAACCACCCCAAATATATTTTTTCAATTATATAATCCTTATAAAATATAATTTTGTTTTTAACTTAGTAAAAGATGCAATCTTTATTAGGAAATAGATTGATGTAGTTTCTTAAAAGATAATCTTTAATTTAATAGTAATAGATTTGTTTGAAAAATATATGTGAAAATTTCTTTTTAAAATATCTTGTGTGAATATTTTTCAACCACCCCCAAAAATATTTTTTCAATTATATAATCTTTATAAAATATAATTTTGTTTTTAACTTAGTAAAAGATAAAATCTTTATTAGGAAATAGGTCATTAAAAAATCACACCTAGATCTAAATATTCTATCAAGTTATCTTTCATAAAATCACACCTAGATGTGTTATATAAATTTTATCCTCTATTAGCTCATTAAAAAAGGTCTAATATTAAATCCAAATAGATATGCTATGATAAGATAAACAAATTTATATATGAAATCAAAATTCATCATCCACTCCAATGTGTTCTACAATACGGAGTACTATATACTTAATCATGATATTAAGAAATTAAACATATCTTCTCCCTTTAATACGAACATTAGGTTCTTTTTTTTGCTCAAACAAAACCCCTACTAAATATGAATATGTTGAATATTTTGTTAAATATTTTGGGTAAATATTTTTCAACAATCCAAAAAATTGTATATAGGATATTAGTATTATGATATGATGATTATAATATGATGATTTTTATTTTTTAATAATGTTTTTTTTCGCTGGCCCGAGAAAAAAATATTGGGTATTTTTTTTGGTGGCCCAACAAAAGTCCAACCCAAGATGAATATATTGATGAATATCTTGTTGAATATTTTGGGTGAATATTTTTCAACCACCCCCAAAAATTATATATATTATGATTATGACATGATTATGTCATGATTTGATATCTTTTGTCATTATAGAGTATTTTATCTTTTTATTATTAAATTTTAAATCTTGTTAATTCAAGAGTTGATTTATACTATTCGCTTGGAGATAGAGTGTTATCTTTTAAAGGGTAGTTAGTTGTTACATATTGGTTATTTATTCAAGTTACGTAAAAGATTGCAGTAGAAGATAATTAATTGTAAGAGATATATTATTTTCCTTCACAAAAAAATAAGAGATAAATTTTATCCAAAGTCCCTAACTTTGAATTCCAAGCTTTCTCTTCTCAATCTCAAAGTAAGTAGATACTCGTAAATTTCAAGCTTTTTAAAAGCCCAAAAGCCAAAGTCCAACCCAAGATGAATATAATGGGGAATGATTTGTGAATATATTGTTTTATAGGATAAGATTGTTTATTTAACTTTTAATATGTCTAACTAAAAAATATATATGTATTTAATATTGAAATTTTTTAGTAGGCTAATAAAGAATAAACTTTTTCCCTTTTTGATAAGCTTTTTATTTGATAATATCTCTAGAGAATATAAATCTCATGAACAAAAGATATAGTAACATAATGTACAATATAACGGTATAAAAAATATTATTTTATCAAATTCAATATAATTTAAGTATGTTATTGCAAAGATGTAGTGTAATCTCCAACTACCAACTAACAATCTATGTAGTGTAAAAAATATTATACCTAATATATTTTATTATCTTTTTTTCAACTAAAATATTTTTCAGTATATCTTATAGGTTTGATATTTTTCAATTATAAAAAAAATATTTATTTTCAAATATTGGACTTTTTCTCGTTGGGACCAGCAAAAGCTAAACCCAAGATGAATATATTGATGACCAACTTTGTGAATATATTATTGAATATCTTTGTGAATATATAATATACAAATATCTTTAATAACATATTTTTCCCATTTTATGATGAATATTTCGTTTATGAATTTAATACATTTATAAAATACTAAGCACAAAAATATTTTTTCAATTATATATTCCTTATAAAAAAATAATTTCGTTTTTAAATTAATTAAAGATAAAATCTTTATTAGGAAATAGATTGATGTAGTTTCTTAAAAGAAAATCTTTTATTTAATAAAAATAGATTTGTTTGAAAAATATAAGGGAAATAGTTTCTTAAAATACTAAGCACAAAAATATTTTTTCAATTATATATTCCTTATAAAAATAATTTCGTTTTTAAATTAATAAAAGATAAAATCTTTATTAGGAAATAGATTGATGTAGTTTTTTAAAAGATAATCTTTCATTTAATAATAATAGATTAGTTTGAAACATATAGGTGAAATAGTTTCTTAAAAGATAATCTTTTATTTAATAAAAATAGATTTGTTTCAAAAATATAAGTGGAATTTTTAAAAAAAAATATGAACTTTAATAATGGACTCTTTTTTTCCGGTGAGCCAAGCAAAAGCCCAACCCAAAATGAATATATTCATGAATATCTTCATGAATATTTTGTGTAAATATTTTTCAACCACCCCCAAAAATGATAATCTTTTATTTAATAATAATAGATTTGTTTGAAAAATATAGGTGAAATAGATTCTTAAAAGATAATCTTTTATTTAATAAAAATATATTTGTTTGAAAAATATAAGTGGAATATGAACTTTAATAATGGACTTTTTTTCCCGGCAAGCCAAACAAAAGCCCAACCCAAAATGAATATATTCATAAATATCTTCATGAATATCTTGTGTGAATATTTTTCAACCACCCCCAAAAATTATATATACTAGTCCTTATCTGCCCGTTCTACGCACGGGCCGAAGTCAAAACGAAAGAACAATTATACATTATTAAATAATAACTTCATATTACTGTATAGTGGATTATTATTAATATAAAATAAAAGAAACACAAAATAAATACTCCAAGTTAATGGGGTTCTTAATATCGTTGATCTCAGTATATTAGTTAATGGAGTTCTTGGGCTGAACAACTTTTCTTAATTAATACGTACTGCATATTGAGTCACTCACTGACTTAAAAAATTACTAAGAATGAATATGTACAACAAAATACTAAAGCTTTGGTTACACTAAATTCAATCATTTTTTCTCCTCCTGTACTTTCCTCTTTGCTTCACGATCTCCTGTTCACTGTTGCTTTTCTCAGACCGTGTTTTTGTTCTAGCCCGCCCGCGTTGATCTTCGTCTAACCCACCGCCACTCTTCACTTCACTGTTGCTATTTTAAGGTTGTGTTTATGATCCTCCTAGCTTCACAAATGAGTTGTTGGCGGGGTTGAGCTGTCTAATAAAGCGCGAAGGCTCCTTCTAGTACTCCCGCTGTCAATTCTCTATTGAATGAAGCAGACAACCTTCAGAATTAATTCTTGCGTACTAAGAATACCTTCAATCAGAGTTGCTAGAGAAAAAATTGTTAAAGGAGGCGGTCTCGATTATTCCATTGCTTGAGAACGAACACCGGGTTACCCTCTTTGTCCTCCTTTGCGTTTCTAAAGATCTGCAATGAGCTGGAGATTTTGATGCATGTAAGATGTTTGACAAAATGTCGCTAAGAAATTTGGGGGTGAAAGTTGATTTTTTTTTTTGCATTTGATTAAGTGTTATGGAAAATATTACTCTGTGATTGGATTTTTTGCACATTTTTTTTGGTGGCCTTGATATCAATTTTTCAGGTGCTTGCAGCAAATGCAGGACCAAGAGATGGTTCATCCTTTTAACATCTTTTTCGGTGATGATGCTTCTTGTCTTTCTTACGGCTCCCTTGTGAGTTGGTCTTGCTTTCATGTTTCCCCTTCGCGTATTTTTTGTTGCTCCTAATTGATGGTGTGATGTTTCTCTTTGTTAGATATGATACAGAAGATAGTGGAGGATCATACACATCAGGAGCTCATGACACGTATAGATCCCTTGGAGGTAACCCTTCTTTCTCACGACCTCCTTTCATGGAAGAGACGACCTTTCGTGCCACCTGCAATGCATTAGAACTCTTTGAGCTCAAGCAAAATGAAAGAGATTGATACAAAGTACAACCAAAAGGCAGACAAATTATCTTAATCTCTCCTCAAAAAAGACATCAGATACACAAAAGTGATGACAATCATATTGGAGTTGGATTGGATTTTCCAGTAAAATTTCATGTTTAGGAAATAGAACCAGAAAGTGAAGACCCTTGTTGAGGAATCTATATTTGGTTTCTAAATAAAAGTACTATTGTTGTTTGCTTCCGTTAAAAGGTTGAATAAGTTTGTAATACGAATTAAGAGTCAAGAACTATGATCTTATTTTTTTAGTCATGGTATTGGATGAATACCTCGCTGACAGTTAGACAAACTTTTATTGTTAACATGGGGGGTCAAATCCTTACTTCCATTAGGCTCCTTCATTTGTGTGCTACAACTCCTCAAACTGAGCCTCGTTCAACTTTCCGTCTCAGAGATATCAGTCATATTGGTTGTCAAGTTACTTATTTTATTGATTCCGGGTTGAAATTTGTTTTCTTTTGATTTGTAGGAACCTCTTATAGTGAATAGCCTAACTCATATTTAGTGGAAGAAGCCGCCGGGATAAAAGAAGGATTTGATCTCATGGTTATTGAAGAGCTAAGGTTCTGTTTGATTAAGCTCAGTCATCACATTCCAGATAGTGAAGCTCAAATCCTAATGGAAGCTGTAAGTTTATTTGGTGTGTTTTTGTTTCGTCTCAGTTCATTCGTAGCTGTTGGATTTTCAGATTAGTTAATTTATAAAAGGGTTTAAAAAATGAAATTGTTAACTAATATGTTAATAATCACAATGTTTATTAAAACTTTAATCCTTCTTTTGTTAAATGTTAATTGAAACACCCTAAGCTTTCATCTGATATGCAGTATCTTGTGGTTTGTCTTGTAGGCCTTATGTGATCTTCTTGTTGTTGTTGAATGCTATGCTTGTAGGGAACAAAACTTAATATACAATGATCCGAAATTGTGTTAGATTATGTGGCATTATATGGTTAGATATATGTATATGTATTTGATGATAAATTGGGCAATTACAATCTTTAATAGCTTGACATGATTTACTTTTAATTGAGATAAAATTTACAATAGAACAAATTCTCTATAAAATTGTTTATAATCTAAATCGAAGAAATTGTGTATAAGGGAGAAATACTAACGAATTTTGTCAAAAAAGATTAATAACAGTTCCTCTAGGTATATTTTTTCTTTTTTTTTCTTATTTGTATACTCCAACTAACAAGTTTAGAAAATTATAAATACACTGCCCACTAATTAATGAGAAAAGATCTCGTAAGGATGAATCTTTAGATAAGGACTAAAGATGATGCACACAAACTCTATAATTAATGCACAAACACGTTATAACTCATGCACACAGTATTTGGTGATGCACACAATCTATGACACATGCACACAGTGTGTGCATTAGTTATAACTCGTGTGTGCATGAGTTATAACATTTGTGTGTATCTTCCTCAATCTTCATCTAAGAAACTATCCTCACCGGAACCAAACTCCTAATTAATGTCTTGATAATAACTTCTTCCACATTGAATTTCACTACACATCCTATTTTGGGTAATCTTGAAAGTAATCTCTCTGGCTGGGAGAAATACAATTTTTTTTTGGTCCTCAATCTTTCTAGTATCATCCAGTTTTTTATTCCTCCATTTTGTAAACCTTAATATTTCAAAAGAAGACATGATGCTCAATAATTTTAAGTTACATCTAAGTTATTTAACCCTTTTTATAAAACTATATTGTATAAATTTATTTATATAGATGTCTTATACAGTAGTGCATAATTGTTATGATAAAAGAAGTAAAACATATAAATATGTTGCCACGTACGAATATTGACGGCAAGTTAACGGAAGGATTTAGTAATGTAAAATTTAGAAACGTTAAGGACTAAAATAGAACATATATAAGGTTAGGGACCGATTTAGAATGTGAATATATTTCAACCACCCAAAAGTGAAGAACCTTGCTGAGGATTTTCCAATAAATTGAAGTTGCATTGGATTTTTCAATATATTTTGTCATTATCTTAAGGATCATATTGAAGTTGCATTGGATTTTCCAATAAATTTTCATGTTTAGGAAATAGAACCGAAAAGTGAAGAACCTTGCTGAGGAATCTATATTTGGTTTCTATATAAAAGTACTATTGTTGTTTGGTTCCGTTAAAATGTTGAATAAGTTTGTAATACGGATTAAGAGTAAAGAACTGTGATCTTATTTTTTTAGTCATGGTATTGGATGAATACCTCACAAACAATTAGACAAACTTTTATTGTTAACATTAGGCTCCTTCATTTGTGTGCTACAACTCCTAAAACTAAGCCTCTTTCAAAATTTTGTCTCACACATCTCAGTCATATTGGTTGTCAAGTTACTTATTTTATTGATCTAGGTTGACATTTGTTTTCTTTTGATTTGCAGGAACTTTTGATAGTGAATAGCCTAACTCATATTCAGTGGAAGAAGTCGTCGGGATAAAAGAAGGATTTGATCTCATGGATATTAAGGTTCTGTTTGATTAAGCTCAGTCATCACATTCCAGATAGTGAAGCTCAAATCCTAATGGAAGCTGTAAGTTTATTTTGGTGTGTTTTTGCTTCGTCTCAGTTCATTTGTAACTGCTGGATTTTCATATTAATTAGTTAATTTATAAAAGGGTTTAAAAAATGAAACTGATAACTAATATACTTTATAGATAAAACTTGCCATAAAGTAGATGAAATATTAGATATTTCATTTTGGAAAATACGATTTTCACATATGCATTTTAACGATTAATATTAAATATTAATGCCATAATACAATTAATATAATATAATAATAAGAGATAGATTTAATTAGTCTTTTGCTAATTAAAATTTTCATCCATCTTAATTTGATTATTTTGCATGAATTTTATTTATAATATTTGATATTATTTTGCATGTATGTTTTAATATTTGATATTATTATTTGCATGCGGTGACTAGTATGAGTTATACTAGGATCACAAATTCTTGTTATGGCATTTATGAATGCTTTACAAATTATTTTAAGCTTGCATGATTCTTTATTTATTTGAATTAGTTCACTTGTAAATAGACAATCATTGCATGTTTAAGTCTCTTAAAAGGAAAATTGAGATATTGCCTTTCCATGTCATAACCCATGAGGCCCTTAGAATTAGTTGGATAGTTTTCGCCCTAGCGAGGTGTCCTTATTTGACTTTGGGATAGTGTGGGCATGTCTATATAAGGGGCATGTAAACCTTGATATGGTTATACTCAACAAGAGACCAAAAGGCACAGTTTTGGATCTTGAGGCATAGAGATGGTCTGACATGAGATGTGACCATCAACCAAGAATTTTAAGGAGTTATAATTAGTAATTGTTACTTACCTTGATCACATAAGGCTTGAGGAAGTGCCTCAGTACGCTTGAGTCTTATCTGAAATAGGATCTTGGAATCATTTTATTCACAAGGGACATATCAAAATTGAATAAAATGTGCATTAGCTTAAATTTTAAAGCATGTTTTGATTTGAGCTCTTGCATGACAAGCATAATTTATCTGCATGTTATTTTCGTTCCTTGTAGTTATTATGTCTACTGAACCTTTGAAATTCACTCTCCGCTCGATTCTTGAGAAGAATAAACTGAATGGGACAAATTTTCTCGATTGGGAAAGAAACTTGAGAATTATTCTCAGGTCTGAGGGACAAGAGGATGTCCTTGAAACACCAATCCCTAAGTTGACTGACACCTCAACCGTTGAGGAAAAGTCAGAAGAAGAGGCTATAAGACGTAAGTCTGTGAATGTCACATGTCTTATGCTTGCTGCCATGGAACCTACACTTCAAAAGAGGTTTGAACTGCAGGATGCTTACACAATCATGTCAAACCTGAAAGTTTTGTTTCTGGAACAAGCTAGGATTGAGAGGTATGACACTCATAGGCGCATACTAGAAAGCAAGCTTGAAAAAGGAAAACCAGTTGGCACTCATGTATTTGACATGATAGGTCTGTTTGACAGAATGGCCAGTCTGGGTAATCCTTACGATGTAGAGATGGCAACTGACATCATACTACATTCCCTACATGATGGATACAACCAGTTCAGACAAATGTGTCACATGCAAGGGATGGGTAAGACCCTGAATGAGCTACATGGCATGCTCAAAACAGCTGAGCAAAATATTTTACATGACAATAAGAAGGAAGTTCTTATGGTCAAAGGGAAAGGTTTCAAAAAGGGGCCTCAGGGGAAGCGTAAGCAGACTTACCAAGGGAAGGACAAGCAAGTTGCTCATACCAAGGGAAACACAAATGTTGTGAAGGTGGCTACTGAACATGAATGCTTCTACAACAAGGCTAAAGGGCACTGGAAGAGAAACTACCCTAAGTACCTGGAAGATAAAAAGAACGGGGTTGTGAACTCCAACTCAGGTATATATGTTATTGAAGTCTTAACTTCCAAAGTTTCTACTTGGGTATTAGATACCGGATGTGGTTCTCACATTATTTCTAATGTGAAGGGACTAAGAAATAGTAGACGCTTGGAGAAAGGAGAGGTAGGCCTGCGCGTTGGAAATGGAGCAAGAGTTGCTGCACTTGCCATCAGCGATTATAGTCTATCTTTACCTTCTGGTTTAGTATTGAAACTTCATAATTGTTATTTTGTTCCTTCAATTACTAAGAACCTTATTTCGACTTCTGCTTTGGATAATGAGGGTTTTGAATTCAACATTAAGAATGGTTGTATTTCTGTCATTAAGAATGACGTTTTCTATGCAAAAGCTATTATGAATAGTGCAGGACTATACATACTGAACCTCAAATATGAGGTATATAATATTAATACCAAAAGGCAAAAAGCGAATGATTTAAGTGAAGCAAACCTATGGCATTGTCGCTTGGGCCACATCAGCATAAAACGCATGAAGGAACTCCAAGCAGTTGGAATCCTAAAATCAATTGATTTTGAATCATTTGAGACATGTGAATCTTGTTTGATGGGCAAGATGACAAGGTCACCTTTCACTGGAACGAGTGAGAGGGCTACTGAACTATTGGCTCTTATACATATTGATGTGTGTGGACCAATGAGCACGAAAACTAGGGGAGGCTATAGATACTTCATTACATTTACTGATGATTTTAGTAGGTACGGATATATCTACTTAATGAAACATAAATCTGAATCCTTTGAAAAGTTCAAAGAATTTCAGAATGAAGTTGAAACACAAACTGGTAAAAAGATAAAAGCACTCCGATCAGATCGTGGTGGCGAATATCTGAGCCAAGAATTCGATCATCATTTGAGAAGTTGTGGAATCGTTTCACAATTGACTCCACCAGGCACGCCACAGTTGAATGGTGTATCTGAGAGGAGAAATCGAACATTGTTAGACATGGTTCGCTCAATGATGAGTTTTGCTGATCTTCCTACATCCTTTTGGGGTTATGCCCTCACAGCTGTTGCGTTCACACTAAACAGGACTATGTCCAGAACAGTTGACAATACATCACATGAGATATGGCATGGAAAGGTTCCTCGCTTGTCATTTCTGAAAGTCTGGGGTTGCGAAGCTTTTGTAAAACGTTTACTATCTGATAAGCTTGCACCTAAATCAGACAAATGCTTCTTTATAGGGTACCCCAAAGGAACAAGGGGGTATTATTTCTACAATCCAACAGAGAACAAAGTGTTTGTTGCTAGGGATAGTGTCTTTTTGGAAAAAGATTGTTTTTCCAAGAGCCAAGTGGGAGAAATGTTCAACTTGACGAAATTCAAGCTGAGCAACAAACACAACAACAAGATGACATTGAAGATGTCACAGAGGATCTAGATTTTGGAGGTATACCCCTTCAAGGGAAAACCGTCGAGATTCAAGAACAAGTTCCTCAAGTGGATGAAGTACAAGAGGCACCACAAGATGTTGTGCGAAACCCTCCTGCTATTATCCCTCCTGTTGTTGCACCACTTTGGAGATCAAGTAGGCCAAGACATCAGCCTAGACGATATGATGATTCCGTCTTGAATGTTAGTCCTGACATACTACTTTTAGAAAGTAGTGAGCCTGCAACCTATAAGCAAGTAATGACGGATCCCAACTCCGAAAATGGCTCAAAGCCATGAAATCCGAAATGGACTCCATGTCTGAGAATCAGGTCTGGGACTTGATAGATTTGCCTGACGGGGTAACACCTGTCAGTTGCAAGTGGGTCTTTAAGATCAAAACAGACAAGGATGGGCACGTTTCTGTTTATAAGGCAAGGTTAGTTGCCAAAGGATTTAAACAGGTTCATGGTGTTGACTATGAAGAAAGGTTCTCACCGGTCGTAATGATTAGGTCCATTAGGATACTCCTAGCAATTGCCGCTTATTATGATTATGAGATTTGGCAAATGGATGTCAAAACTGCTTTTCTAAATGGTTTTTTAGAAGAGGGTGTGTATATGACACAACCAGAAGGTTTTGTGGATCCATAGCACCCTAGGAAGGTATGCAAGCTTCAGAAGTCTATTTATGGACTAAAGCAAGCATCAAGGAGTTGGAACATTCGATTTGATGAAGCAGTCAAACAGTTTGACTTCATCAGATGCGAAGAAGAACCTTGTGTTTACAAGAAGTTTAGTGGGAGCAAAGTAGTTTTCCTAGTCTTGTATGTGGATGACATACTACTCATTGGGAATGACATTCCGATGCTGGAAACAGCTAAAGAATGGCTGAAGAAATGTTTCTCGATGAAAGAATTGGGAGAGGCAGAGTACATATTAGGTATCAAGATCTATAGAGATAGATCTAAGAGACTTATTGGTCTTAGTCAAGGAACTTATATAGATAAGGTCCTTGACAGATTCAATATGGAAAATTCCAAGAAAGGATTCCTACCTATGCAACATGGCTTACGTATCAGCAAGACTCAGTGTCCTAAGACATCTGATGAGATTGAGAGAATGAGCAAGATTCCCTATGCCTCAACCATAGGTTCTATCATGTATGCTATGATATGTACACGCCCAGACGTTGCATATGCTCTGAGTATGTGTAGCAGATACCAATCAAACCCAGGAGATGCACATTGGTGTGCAGCCAAGAACATCCTAAAGTACTTGAGAAGGACTAAGGATGAATTCTTGGTATATGGAGGTGATGACGAGTTAGTCGTCCAGGGCTATACTGATGCGAGTTTCCAAATAGACAGAGATGACTTTGAGTCACAGTCTGGATACGTCTTCATTATGAATGGAGGAGCCGTTAGTTGGAAGAGCTCAAAGCAAGGGACAATAGTGGATTCTACAACAGAGGCCGAATACATTGCTGCTAGTGAAGCAGCGAAAGAGGCCGTATGGATTAGGTAATTTGTAGCTAAGCTTGGTGTTGTTCCTAGCATATCTAGGCCAATTGTCGTTCATTGTGACAACAATGGTGCCATTGCTCAAGCAAAGGCACCAAGCTCAAGCTCTAAGTCTAGACATGTACAACGAAAATATCACCTGATTCGACACTATGTTGATAGAGGAGATGTAAGGATGTTTAAAGTGCACACAGATGATAACATTGCAGATCCCTTGACCAAGCCCATGCCCAGGCCTAAGCATGATAGTCACACTAGGGCCAAGGGTCTCAAGCACATTGGAGAATGGATTTGAGATATAACTGTTTTTCATAATAAATCTTGTTTATTGAAGTTAGACACTTTTATGCTTGTTTTCTATATGAGAATGACTCATTATTATTTAATTATTGCTTGGTATTAAATAAAATGTCCAAATAATTTTGTTATTATCAATTGGGCTTATCATAATTGTTATGGTGAATGAAACCCCATTAAGTGAACTGAAATTAAGAATTATTGTTTTGTCCATGGTCTGAATCATTAACTCGGACATAAATGATTTATCTAAAGACCATATTGTGAGAATGGCTGATAGCTCAGGGTTTCATGTGCTATGGAGACATAGAGATGTCTAGTCAATTACATAGATGTGCATAGATGATGCATATCGGACTGACCGTCCTCTAGACTCTCCAAAAGAGATTGCAGAGCCTTTAGGATTAAAACCATGATTAATGAGTTCCTCACACATGAGTGTGATATTGTTTCACTTGACTGATGGTATGTCTTTGACGCTGTTAAACGCTCACCCTAACAGGGAGTTATAAAGGCAGTGATTGGGATTGCCAAAGGTTGAGTGGGAGCAGTAGTCATACAAGACTGGAGATGTCCTCCTGTTCCATGCATACCATGATGCATTGGAAAGGAATGGTGTCTTGGCCACTTGAAGAGTGAGAGCTGTAAAACGCGTGGCCACGCTCAGATGGATTAAATGTAATCATCTGTTTTGACAGTTCGATCTCAAGAGTTCAAGAAACACATTTGATATAGATATGAAAGTCACCATATCATCAAATGAGACACTAAGAGACAAAGGAATTTTAACATTGCATGCTTGTTTAAGGACAAGTGGGAGATTGAAGGAATTGTGTCCTTTAATCAACGGTGCAATTATAAATATGGAATAGGACTATTAATGGAGATTTATAATCCATATATTTTAGGAGTCGCACGCTATTGCTAGTGGCCAATACGACTTATGAGATTAATAAGATTAAGCTCATGTCTAGAATAACTGGGTCCTATGAGGTCACACACTTAGAGTTTACGGACTGGATCATGCGAATCCGAAGGCCCGGTTAGCCTATAGGATTTGGGGTAGGTGGAACAATAAACAAGGTGAATTGTTCACCGGGTGTCAGATAACCGTTATCAGTTATTTGGAGTTTTGACCAAGGTAAACATGTGTCACACATGCTCAAGGTGGACATGTGTCACACATGCCCAAGGTGGACATGTGTGACACATGCCCAAGGAGCAAGTGTCCACACCTTAGACACTTGTCCTCTTCCTTGCACACCAAGGAGTTGGCTTGGGCCCCAAGTTGCCTTGGCCTCCAAGTTCTTACCTTGGGCTCCAAGGACTAAATGCCTATATATAGGCCTCTCTTAATCCAATAGAGAGCACCCAACACACTAGACACACCATATACTCCACACCCCGCACATCCTTGTGAATTTCGGTCTAGCAGAAGAAACCATAAGGAGATCCAGTTTATTGCTCTTGTGGACCAAGTAGAGAAGTCACATTTGAGGCTTTCATCTCTGTCTTTCGGCATCTACGAACACGCATCAAAAGGTATTTGATTCTTCTTATATACATGATCGATATCAATATATGCATGAGATCCTTATTAGATGCTAGGAAAGTGTTTCCTGAAATTCCGCTTTAAGCATCTAAATTCCTAACACGGTACACACCCCAATGTTGAGCCCAAAACCTCTTATCCAACTACCATCACGCCCACGAACGACACCCTCTGTCGTTGCACGCCCCGGGTTCCCTCTAGAGGCACCATTTGTATTAAGCTTAGTCCACCCCTCAAGAGGTTTGGCCCAGGCGATTGCTTTCCCTATCCGCACCTTACCCTTATTACTGTTGTTCGCCTTCTTGTGCCCAAGCCAATAATCCTCCGCCATTCTTTTCACGAATCCGACACGATCGCCACATCTCCCACCCTTCTCAAACACATTCATATTTCGCCATTTCCAAGCCCACCACTCCACAGTAGCAAACAGAGTCGACCACGGTCTATTCCCATCTCTACCGTCACTGTGCAAGCCGTTCATGTTGGAATAAATCCAATCCCAGGTCTCGCTCTCAAAGAAACTGCCATGTTTACTTGCTGGAACCAACCGACTCCAAACCCCACCGATCGCGGGGCAATCCCTAAGCACGTGAAGAATTGTTTCAGTGCCCAGGTTACAAACACTACAGCAGGTTGAAGTGCATATTAATATAAAAGATTATAAATCGATTGAAATTCATTTTATTTATAATACATACTTTTATTTATACTAACGTTATTTCTTTGTGTTATTTAAATAAAAGTATGTATTATTTAAATAATTATATAATACATACTTTTATTTATACTAACGTTATTTCTTTGTGTTTATAAAGTATATATAGTTATAAAAATCGTTGTGTAATTTTGAGCATGGCGCAGGAATAAAGCTAGTTAATCTCTTATAAATAATATCTTTTAGTTACAAATCCTCAAAAGTATGTCATTTTAGCTATTTATAACCCATGCGAAAAGATACATTATAGATTAATTAAAGACCCTTTAGCTTTTTAGCTTGTGCAAAAAAATGGCTAAAATGACCCAATTTAGAGTAATTTGTTAAGATGTTTACTTCTTGTAATCAATGTTATCTATATTATATAATAAAACATATTAATTTTATAGTAATCTACTTATATATTATCAATCCATAATTATATCGATAATAAAATACTTAATTTTTAATAAATATTTGGAAAAGAAATCATGGCAAATATTGTTTTCTACGGGTAGCGGTGGTGGTGGATGACACTTGTTATTTTATCAAATTAAATTCAATGGTAATAATTTAGGTATATGTAACTTATATTTTCAGTTCAGTCCACAATTATACTTTCTTTAGTTTAGTTACGTTTAATTAATTCATTTTTATTCTTATTGAAAATATGTAATATGATGATTTTTCTTTTTATATTAAAATGAGATATATTATATTTTTCAACCAAAATCTCAAGTTTAGAATGAGAATATGTAATTTGATGATTCCTCCTATTACTGAGATGATTATAAATAAATTCCCATAAAATATTTATATCTTGTGACGATATTATATAATGGGAGGAAAGTTTCGCTGCGAACAAGTCTTAACGTAGGAAAACAAACAATTTGTGTTTACAGATTACAGTTCAATGTTCATATTTTGGATGGTAATGTTTATAATTTGGGCCATAAAGTTTTTGAACGTTTTCAGTGAGAAACATAGTAGCATACATGTAATTACTGTGATTTTTGATTTTTCTCAAATTAATCTCAAAACATTTCATCGCCTAGATTATGAACATTAACACACCACCACATTATAAACATTGGTTTGTTATCCGTGAAGGCAAAAAACTTTGTTTTTCCTATGTTTAAGTCTTGTTCTCACCAAAACTTCCCTCTATATAGTGATTATGTTATATAAAATTTTATAAAATTCATATAGTAAATCTAATTTTTTTTGATATGTTTAATTCTCCTGTTAACTTGAGCCCATAATTATATTATTAATCTATAATTATGTTTTCCAAATTTGTTATTGTAGCGAAAATAATTGATCTTACGAATTTTTTATTTTAAGTGTTTTTTCTTCTAATTTTTAACTCAAATTCATTTCAGGGGTCATAAATTTTCATGATTAATATTAAATATTTCAACGGAGAGTAATTTAGTTTTCAAAATTTTAATAATTGGGCTTGTGATTTGTCTGATTAATTTTTCTTTAGCGTTTCCCTTCTTTATATAATTTGGTGTTTTTTTAAGTTATAAAATGCTAAATAATCTTAGTTTCGGTCATAAGTTGGTAAGTTACTATCATTTTGTTATTGAACTATTAGTCAAAATAAAAGTCATATAATATACTTCATTATGTGTAATATTTTTGATACGTTCATACACCAAAATAGAGCGTGTTGTCACATACTCTTATTTGTATGATGACAATTGAGTATATCATCCTCCATTGATAATAATTTATTTTTTCCTTTTCAAAACTATGTCTTCTAAAAACAAATTTTATCTATCTAAATCATATCATATTCAATTATTTTTTATTATCTATCTAAATAAATTAAGGTAACAGATGTATGACACAATCTTTTCATACCATGCTTAAATTTATTTTATCTATCTTAACATATTTAATTTTTGTATACACTAACTAATTTCTTTTATAACCTGTGATCACAAATCACAATTAAAAAATCCAATAGCTTAAATGCTTTTTATCTTTTTATTATTAAATTTCAAATCTTGTTAATTGGTTCTCTTTTAAAGCTTTAGTACAAAAAATATCTTACATCGTAAGGTGTAATACAACAATTAAAGGGGATAAACTTTTGAGCCGAAAAGATTGAATTTTGCACCGGTAAAGATTGAATTTTGCACCGGTTTAAAACGCTACAGCGTGTAGTTTAAAAATTGACTTTATATCACGGTTCTGTAAAATCCAGGTTATAAAGTAACCTTTTACCTCGGTTCCGGAAAACTCCGGGTTATAAAGTCCCTAACTGTTTGAAATCCGGATTATAAATTGATTTTAAATTTTTCACACATACTAAGGAAATGATTAATTATGTTTTAAAAAGTTAACTTTTTCTCAAAATAAACATTCACCTCCTTTTACAACAAATGTATGATTGGAGAAAATTAACAATATCAAATTCCAATACACAAATTTATGATTTTCATAATATTAATTGTCTTGAAATCCTATAATGACAAATAATTTGAAACAAAATTGAGAGTATAAAATGACATCTATTTTGAAACGGAGGGAGTATTATGCGGCCCTTAAGGTTTATACATGATATCTGCATTAGGATCACTCAAACTATGCCTAACTTTTGGTTTAAGTACTATACCACTCCTTTAGGATTATCTTTCACAACTTCTATAAATTCTAAACGACAACTTGAACACTACAGTGGCAAATTTCTAACAATAATACCTGATTATAAACATGTCCTCTCCCTTACAAATTGTTTTTTATGAATATTGCCTATTGAAATGTTCGTGGTTCTCGTCGCAAGACCTTAACAACTGAAATTGCTTATATTCAAAAAAAGAATAAACTCGATGTCCTTTGTCTCTCGGAAACAATAGTCGATACCCCTACTAATAGATCTATTGCTAGAATGGGTTTTAACAATCTTATTTTGGTACCTTCTTGTGACACAAAGGGTGGTCTATGGCTCCTTTATAAACAATCTTTCACTACAAATTTTTTCTCTTAAACAAACTAATCCAAACTTTATTTGTATAAATTATTGGATCAAAGATACACATATCCTCCTAATTTCTGTTTATGCTCCCTCACATGATGCAGACAAAGACTCCTTCTGGAATCTATTACAACGTACAATTGTTATGGCTAGCCTTCCCGTCATTATTTTTTTTTTGATAAAAGTAAGTATATTACCAAAAAAGGGACAAATCTTTATACAAGACTTAACCCTAACCTTACCACCACTTTCTCACGGAACCTCACAAGCCAAGGTCTCATGGAAAGCACAACACGCCCCCTCTCCTCCAAAGAACCTCACAGAAACGAGGCCTCAAGGGGAGAAAACAATAACGCCCACCCCCTCTAGAACCCCACAAATCAGGGACTCTAGGGGGGTAACAAGAAACAACTCTCCCCACAACCACCCCTCTAACACACCACCAAAAGAACAATTACAGCCCAAGCATCCTTCTAAAAGAGTCATTTCTCCTATTACCTTCTTTACACTTTAAAGAAATTCGGGCCCTACAATCATTCATAGCCATATTATGGCAATCAATCACACTATCATGCTTACCCCTGAAAATAGTGTTATTTCTAACTCTCCGGGTATGGTAGGTAGCAACGCTAATCACCATAACCAAACCTTGCACCCTCCAACACTTCTTATCTCTGCTTTTATCAACCCAAGTAATCCAATCCTCAAGGGTCTCCTTCCACGTACTAACTTGGAGCTACTTCAACAATCTAATCAAAACCTCCTTAGTATAGCTACACTTCCACCACAAATGACCTTCAGTCTCAGGTTCACATCTACACAAAACACACATATTCGGGACATTAATCCCCCCCATCCATGAAGCTTAGCTCTCGCAGGTAATCTTTCCTTCATAGCTAGCCACAAATGGAAGAACCATCTCCTAGCCTGTCTCTTACCCCAAATCAAACGCCATTTACCCTCACTGGTACTCCTCTCCCTGAAATTATCATACAAAGCCTTACAGTTCATCTTCCCATTTTTCTTCTTGATCTCCTCAAGACTAATCAGTCTTTCACTATACAACCCAACCGAGGAATTACTAGGCATAAACTTAGATCTCCACTCATTCTTGATTCTGATAAGCACTCTCCAAATCCAAGAGTCACCACTCTTCTCCTCTTTTCTCCACAAATCATCCCCTTTAAGTAACATATTCCTACCCCACCTAGTCCAAATGTTAGGCTTCTTCTCATGCACTTCATAAATCAGTTTCATGAGTAGAACTTTATTCCACGTGAGGACTTCCTTAATATCAATACCCCCTCATCAAAAGGTTTAGTCACCTCTTTCCAAGCCACAAGGCATCTCCTACTATCACATTTCCCAGCCCACAAGAAGCTTTTACAAATAGCAACAATCCTACCCACCACCTACTCAGGAAACAACATAGCTTGACCCCAAAAACCCAAGATACCCTCAATAACAGCCTTAATAACCTGTCTTCTCCCTGCATAAGAAAGGTTTCTGTAGGTCCAACTATGCACTTTATCAGTAATCTTCCTGAGCAAACCTGCATACTCACAAACCTTCACCTTCTTAGGGTGCAAAGGAAGCCCAAGATAACGAATAGGCCTTCCCGTCATTATTATTGGTGATCTAAATGAACTCTTAGTTCCGAATGATAAATTTGGTGGCCTGATTCCTTCTCTTAATCGGTTTGCTAGACTACAATCCCTTACCTCGGATTTAGACCTGATTGACACTAAATTCACGGGACTTCCCTTCACATGGCGCAAATCGCAGAATATGCATAATAATATTATGGAACGTCTGGACCGTGTCCTTATTCATTGCTCCCTTACCAGTTTGTTCCCCAACTTAACCATACACCATCATCCATTTTCTACGTTTGATCATGCCCTCATATAATTTTCTCTCGGATCCCTCGGTTCCCCTGCTAAATTACCATATCGATACGAACCCAATTGGTCAAAAAACTCCTCTTTTCGTACTCTTGTCAATAAAGTCTGGAAGTATAAAATCCATGGCTCCTTTATGCACCGTTTTCACTCCAAACTTAAGCTCTTAAAACTCTATGCCAGGTTTTGGGCCAGGTTAAACAGCGGAAATAACTTCACACAACTCCAACAGACTGAAACTAAACTTCAACAGCTTCAACAAGAATTTTTGGCCGACCCTACTAAAATTAGAATAATAAACCAACTCTCAACTCACTCCAAAAAATACAACTCCCTTCTCAACTTCCAAACAGATTACTGGCGTCGTCGAGCAAAAGTTAAACATATTAAAGACGGAGATCGCAATTCTAAATATTTTCATGCGATAGCTAAAATGAAAACTTTCAAACATTCTCTTCTTAGGTTCTGTACTAAAGATGGAATAGTTGTCCATGATCATGAAAGCATCTCAAAAGAAATCACTGCTGAATTATCTTATAGGTTCCAAAACAATGGGGCTACTGGTATAGCCCCAGATGCATTAAATATCATTCCACGTTTGATTACGGACACTGACAATGAGCTTCTTACTAAACCTCCTTCTGAAGCAGAATTAAAACTAGTTGTATTTGACCAACCTCCTGATAAAACTCCGGGTCCGGATGGCTTTTCTATAGAATTTTATCAACAACACTGGAATACTATAAAATCCTCTCTGCTTGTTGTTGTTAAAGCTTTTTTCTTCTCGGAACATATGCTCTCGGCTATTAACCACTCCTTTATTGCTCTAATCCCTAAAGTAGATACACCTACAACCATTGACCACTTTAGACCTATCAGCCTTTGTAATGCCTCCTATAAAATTATCACTAAAATTATGGCTAATCGACTTAAACCCACCCTCCATAAAATCATCTCTCCCTTCCAGGGTGCTTTTGTTGAAGGGAGGCTGATTCAAGATAATATCCTTTCAGCCCATGAAATTTTTCACTCTTTCCATAAGAATAAAAAAGGCTCTACTAGCTGGATGACGCTTAAATTAGATATGAAAAAAGCATATGATAAACATGATTGAGACTTTTTATGTCATGTCATGAGTCGTTTTGGATTTAGCCCAAAATGGATTAATATTAATCAAGCATGCTTGCAAATTGCTTCCTATTCGGTTTTGGTTAATAATGAACCGGGTAAGGAATTTAAACCCAAATGTGGAATTCGTCAAGGTGACCCGTTAGCACCCGCCTTATTTGTAATAGCCATGGAATTTTATGCTAGGACACTCACACTGGAAGCCTCACAACTGTCTCCTAAAGTTGGCATCAAATTAACCCGTCATGGTATTCCTATTCCTTTCCTTACCTTTGCTAATGATACTATTATATTGGCCAATGCAACATTAAATAACATCTTTTATACTAAAAACCTTCTAGCCCAATTTTCAAAACAAAGTGGCCTGTCTGTTAACTTCCACAAAAGCTTTGTCCAATTCTCTAGTAATGTACCACCACAACAAGCTAAACTTTTAGCCCAACAAATGCAAATCCCTCTCACTGCTAAAATGGAAAAATATTTAAGAATCCCTATTCTCCAAGGCCATGTTTGCAATGATGTCTTTATTGATGCTAATGGTGCCCTTAAACAACAACGGTCTAAATGGAAGGCAGACTCACTTTCTCAAGCTGCTAGAGTTGTCCTAATCCAACCTAATTTGGTCTCTCAAATTAATTTCCTTATGCAATCCTTCTTCTGCCTAAAGGAATCTGTGAAGAGATTGATGACATCAACAACAAAAAAATTTGGAATAAAACTAATCAGTCAAGCCATTCCCTTCTTCATTGGAATAACATTTGCAAACCAAAGACCCATGGTGGTCTGGGAATTCGGAAAGCATGGGATAATAATTGTGCTCTCCAAATGAAACTTCTTTGGAAAATTGTCTCTCAACCCCTTAATATATGGGTTTCTATCATTAAAGAAAAGTACTTCCCAAAATCAGATATCCTGACTTTAGAACGGAAACCTTCTCAATCTTGGCAATTCAACTGACTCCTCCTTCTCCTAGAAGATTTCAAAAAAGGAATCTCTTGGTCTGTTGGAGATGGAAACAACATCCGCTTTTGGACTGACCAATGGATTCCAAACTGCCAAATTAGCCAACTCCAAAACACATTTCCCATTACACATCTCGTTTCTGATTTCATTTCCCTTGAGAAACAATGGGACATACAGAAGCTTTCTATGTGTCTTCCATTCTCCATTGTGGAAAAAATCATCACAATATGTATCCCTATTACCCCTATTGAAGATAAACTTATTTGGACTTCAACAATTGATGGTATTTTTTCTGTTAAATCTACCTACCACCTTATCCGGCCCCAAGATCCCATTGACCATGGAATGAAGTATATTTGGAAGCTCAAACTACCCCCCGAAAATCATTAATTTCATCTGGAAGGCCTTTTCTGACTGCCTCCCAACTACGGAAAGACTAAACCGCATTTCCACCGTGCCTACTCATCATGTTGTCCCTTTACCACCCAAGTCTTCAACATTATTAACTCATTAGGTAGTTACAATCTTCAACCAACCTTTTATGATTCTTTTGAGGAATCATTTTCCAAATTCTGCACTCTTAACTCTTCCCCATAACTGTGTATGTTCGTGTGGTGGACCCTTTGGAATCATCGAAACAAAACTATATTCAGACCTGATTCTATTCCTACTAATTTCAAATCAGAAGATATTGCAAAATCTGCCCTTTAAACTTACCTTGAATGGAAGGCTATTACGACTATCCCTTCGACTGCTTCTGCCCGTCACCGGAATGCCCATAAAAACAAGAAGACACATTGGACTAAGCCACCCTTAAACTACTGCAAACTTAATTGTGATGGCTCAAAGAGAGCCAATTATGATTCTTTCTTTGGTTTTATTATTCGCAATTCGGAGGCTCTTCCTTCTTTTGTTAAGCACCTCCAGATCCCCTCCTCTTCGGTATTGACTTCTGAGTCCATGTTCGTTCTTGAAGGTCTTAGAGCCGCCATCCGTCTCAACATTAAAAATCTTATTGTTGAAAGTGATAACTTGACTATTATTAGATGTATTAATTCTCTCCAATGTTCTCCCTGGGAAATTGGAAATATAATTGTAGATATCAAAGCATTGTCTGTTTTGTTTGATTCTTGCAGATTTTTCCATACACCACGTCATTGTAATAAGGTTGATGACTTCTTAGCGTCCCGAAACATTGTCATTGAAGATCTTCGCAATTTTCTTCAGCAATGGAACTGCTGCTCTTCCTTGGAGGAAAGACAACATCTTCAGAGCCTCCTGCTTTGTAGAAATTCCTATATCTTTCCTATGAAAGATTTTCTCAAGATCATCCATGAAGATGATTTGGGCTTGAATTGTTAGACAATTAAGTCTTCTGTTTGCTTGTTAAAAAAAAAAAACTTTTTCGAACTTTTTCAACTTTTTCATTCATTACTACGAAGTATATGCATAATTATATGCCCTTACTATTCACCGCCCACTCAAATTGCTATTTACCGCCCAGTCTCCATGCGTCACGCATGGATTAAAACCATACGTCGCGTATGAATTTCTTTTTTCAAAAACCAATCCATACGTCGCGTATGGAATCTTTCCATACGTCACGTATGGAATTTTTTATTTTTTGCTTGTTTTTTTCCATAATCTTGTAGATAATTTCAATACGAACGCGTGCATATAAAATTCGTCCAAAACGGACATCGTTTGCCCCTTCAAAAGGCTAAAATACAAATTTATCACACATAATTTTTTGTATCAACGGGTCCGTTAAAACTCAACACACCATTTTTCAAATTTTTTTATAATATGGTAGATAACTTAATAAAGATTTTATTTACTGATGGTAATACTTAAATATAATCCATAACTACAATTTATAAGTACGGAGTAGTAGATTTGTTACACTTGAGCATAATTACTCCACTGTTCTTTGTTTTTTGGCCTTTTGAAGGGGCAAACGATGTCCGTTTTGGACGAATTTTATATGCACGCGATCGTATTGAAATTATCTACAAGATTATGGAAAAACTAAACAAAAAAATAAAAAAATTTATACGTGACGTATGGATTGTTTTTTGAAAAAATGCAATTCATACATCGTGTATTGTTTTAATCCATGCGTAACTCACGAAGACTGGGCGGTAAATAGCAATTTGAGTGGGTTAAATAGAAACTATGTAATTATAGTCTATAGATAGCAATAGCATTGCCCTAAGATATTATTTAGTCTCTACCAACCTAAACTAGCCAGCTAGTAACTTTTAACAAAGCAAGTTCCTACATTTCTCCCCGGGTGACATAACATGTGAAGTGATTCCAATGAAGTTGTACAATTTATATATATTCACCGCACAAAGCAATATTACACATGCATTTCATAAATTTTCTAATAACTTTTTCTTCGCAAAATCATACTTTTCATAATTAAAGAAGGAATGTATCCAACACAAGAGGGGTCAACTCTTGAATCTTCCGGTTTCTTTGGCATGTGTGATGAATCAATCAAGATCATCTCCTCATACAAGAAAATCTTCCTCCAAATCACCCTAACCTTAGTTCTCCCTCTCTCGACCATCTTCTTCTGCCATACCATGATTTCAATACACCTTACCTCGAAGATAATCAACGAATTAGATGAGAATTTCAACTTGTTATTCTTGCAGTATATCAAATACTTGCTCACTGAGGTAATCTATTTCACCTTCCTTGCCATATTTTCCCTCCTTTCCACATCAATTGTCGTCTACACGGTTGCTTGTGTCTACTCTCGCAACCAAACCACCTATAAGAGGGTCATGGGATTCATCCCTAAGGTTTGGAACATGCTCTTGATTACCTTGTTATGCACCTTTGCCATATTCATAGTTTACAACATTCTCGCTTCTCTAACCCTAGTCACATTTCTATCTTTTTATTCGGAAAACGACACGAAACTAGCAAGGATGATGCTACTAACAGTTTACATATTGTACTATATTAGTTTTCTTTACATATGTGCGATATGGCAATTAGCAAGTGTGATTTCCGTGTTGGAAGGGATATATGGATTGCAAGCAATAACAAGAGGCAATGCATTGTTCAAGAGCAAAATGGGAATCTCAGTTATAATATTTATCGAGGTCAACCTTTCTTTAGGTTGCATCAGTACATTGTTTGATGATTCAGTTGGTGTGGTTTGGAAGATTGGATTTGGAGGTTTTTTCTTGATGTTACGTTCTCTAGTCTTTATGTTTGGACTTGTTGTGCAAACGGTCATCTATTTTGTGTGTGAGTCTCGTGTCGATAATTCTGCCTTGTATAATCTTCTTGATGTTGATCTTGGAGACTATGTTCCTCTTGATCCCAAGGATGCGAAAACTGAACAAGTGTAAGACCGATAGACTCTTGTAACAAGTTTACTATGATTACTCTTTAATGAATCATACTATTATGAAGACTTTTGTGAAGATCACAATTCAAAAGTTTTTTTTCTTGAAAATCCTGAGGTTATGAACATGACCGCCCATGTTATATATAAACATTAATTTGTTATCTGTGAACGCGAAAACTTCGTATTTTCTTCCGTAAGGTTTCTTCGTATCCGAATCTTTCTCTACTTTTTGGTAAGATATATTTTATTTCCGGATTAGTTTTTGGGGAAGTTGTGAACTCTTATTTTCTTACATACAAATGGACTCTAATCTCCCTCGATAACCTTCATTCCTAGGGCATTAGGTCATATCAAAGACAAATCAAACAGAAACTAGCTTTTAGTCAGTTTGAGTAATAGGAACTACAACCTAAGTTGGAGATCAAGATAGTCTATATTGGCCCCTTAGAATATAATAATTTTCTTTCATTTCATTAACATTCATCAAGAGAAGGAATGATTTTCTCTTTAGAGATTTTTCTCCTTGAAAATGGTTTCTCAAATTCTTCTGATTTTTTTTTAAAAGAAAATATTCAACATATATGATTAATATTTATGGGTTTCTGGTTAAAACCGTTTTGTTGTTGTCATTTTGTTCTTCTTTTCTCGTTTGTTATTTTTCTGAGTCGTTTTCCACCAAAAAAAAATCTGAGTCTTTCCATGCGTATTCTGTAGTTGTTTTGTTTTTCTTGGATGCTCGAGGATGAGTCTGCTTCGCTAGTTTTGGATTGGGAAGCGGTAACTACGATGGTTGTTGTATATATATATACAACAACCATCGAAAACACGACCAAATTTTGCTCAAGCCATTACTTGGTTACTGAAGAAAAGGTAAGGAAGGAGGCAAGGAGCCGGATCAAATTTGAGCTGCTGCTGGCAGCTGCGTATGCGTAATGGAGGCAAGGAGCCGACTGCAGTCACGAACCACGACCACGAAAACAAATTGTGCTGAAGCTTCCGCCCGCACAAAGCCACGAACCGCCGCCCTGAAGCTTCCGCCTGCACCAAGCAACAAATTCGAGGGTTTTCTTTGAGCTGCTGCGTAATGGAGTATTGGAGTGGACTGGAGAGGAAAGTATCGAAGACGAGAGCAGAAAAGGCTGCAGAGGGGGAAATTTTGGGCCATTAATTCATTTGGGCTTTGTCAAAAACTCAAAATAGGCTGAAAATGTGATTTCAACATACTCGTACGGTTCAGTTTTACGAATGTGACCGAGTTTGATACGAGTCTGACGCCCATCGAATCTTACACCCGAATTAACTCGTTACCTATACTATGACTCGTAAACTCGTACGGTTTTACGAGTTAATTCGCGAATTTAATAACCATGAATTGAGGGCAACTATATGATCCTAAAAATCCAATATCCACTTTGGGCCTTTTGAGCCCAAGTATGCTAACAACCCAAATGACATTAAGGGGTCATTGCCCTTAATCTATATATCTTATCTTATATCTATATAAAAGTTGGCTGTCCAACGAACAAATTAAATGAAATCAGTAACTAATTAATACTATATTTATGTTAGTCTTTTTCATTTTTATTAATTAATTGTCATTAATTCTAACCCATTTAAGTCTTATTGATTAATTCTAAATCCAATTAAGTCTTTTTGTTTTCATTATTAATTATCTTATTCTAATTCTTATCTTATTTAATTTAATATCTAAAATTTTATCTTCTTATATATTAAAAGATTGATTGTCTTTTGTTAAAAATTAATGTAATTGATACTTATCTCCACCACAATCAATAATCCTAATCTGCCATTCTTAAACCTTAATGGTTCTCATAAAAATTTCTTTTTGTATGTTGAGTTTTTAATGATTAAAAAGAATGACTATTAAATTAAAAAAACAGCTTCACCAGTGTAATTTTTAACTTTTATCATATTCATATTATAAAATTTATGTAGTTAAATTTCATTGATTGCTCGCAAATCGTTGAAGGTTGAGACTTTTGACTCATTTGCATAAAATTATATATATGAACCAATATAATATTCCAAAACTACTACAAACATAAATATGAGGAAATCAAAAATACTTATAACTACAAATATTGACAAATTCGATAACAACAACAAAAGTATAAAAAATAATGCGTAATTACATTAAATCACATACTAAAATCTATAATTTCCACGCACGGACATGAAGCTTGATAAATCCATAAATCTATATAAATTATTGCATTTCATATATAATTAGTATATCATAGTAAAAATATATTTAAGTAAATAATTGATCTCTACGTAGCAGGGTAACCCGTGCCTAGTCTATATATAAAAGTTGGTTGGTATTGGTAGAAAGTAAATGAAACCGATACCTATTTAATGCATGAATAAACTCTTTCTCCTTTCATCATAAATATTTAATCTCAAACTCTCATATTCTCTTACTTTTAAGCTATACAATTAATGTCTACAAGTCTTTAAATTCTTAAACTCAATGATATCAAATTTAGCTAATGAATGCACTAAATTAATAATTCTTAATACTTAAAAATACAACACACATTGGATGTTGTTGTATATTTCGGAACATACATCGAATGTTATTGTATATTTTAGGACATATATTAGTTGTAATTGTAAAATGGAAATGATCATGATCTTCAATCTTATTAATCAATAATAAGTAAATATAATTAATAATATAAATCTCTATATATAAATTGGTTGCTATTGTCCAAAGTAATGACAATTGAGACTCTTAAAATGTCTAATAAGACCATAATTATGTGCTTAATTCAAGCATCGTCAACGACTATGTGATTTGGTACATATATAAGAGATATTATTTTCTATTAAAAATTACTTCAAAAATACATATATGAAAATAATATCTTAAGTATACAAATATCGACAAAAATAAAACGTCTTTGGCTCGCGCGAAGCGCGGGGAAATAACCTAGTTGGACAATAGAAAGGGTTTCTAATCTCGTTCTCTTTAATATGTTGAAACTAACCTTTTCTGAAACCCTAATTTAATTCTTCTGCTCTTTTTCTCTTCTCCTTCCGCCTCCATCCTTTTTCCAGTTTTCCTTCTCCCTGCTTCCTCTTCACCTCCCAAATCCCTGCTTGTCATTTCCACGAAGAAGAAATCATCTTCCTCTTCCAACAACGGCCTCGACGCTCCCTCTGTCTCCCGCACCACCTCCGCTCGCCGCAACCAGAAACAGATCGAAGAACCCGAGCATGTCTTCAAGAAATTCGACACCAAAGAAGACGGAAAAATTTGCTCCTCCGAACTCCGTTCAATCATGTCAAGCCCCGGCCAGACCGTCTCCGATGAGGAGATCACCGCCATGATCCGTGAGGTTGATTCCGATGGCGAAGACTTCATCGATCTTGGGGAGTTTATCGAGCTTAACACCAAGGAAATCGATTCCGACGAGGTAATGGTTTATGGAAGCCTTCTCTGTTTATGATATGAATTCAATGTCATGAAGATGGACGGGAGATTCATCTCCATGGAGCGACTATTCGAGTTGTTGACTGCAAAGTCCATCATCTGATTGAAGTTGACTATTGAGGCTCTTTCTTTAGCAAAAGAATATACAACTTGATGACAGATTTGTATTAGTTTGATGACAATTTGTATGTTGTAAGTATGAATTTGAACCTTATTTGAGTTCGACTAGATTGATTTCTTGTTTTTATGACAATTTTCATCAATTTGTTTGGATGACACTTCAAGTAAATATGACAGGTCTTCTTGAAGTTATGTAAAAATAAACAGGAAAAAGAGTTTTAACTTCTAAAAAAACAGTAATGTGGATGACACTTGAATGGTGTTGATGACAATTTAATTTGACTTAATAATGTGATTTTTTAGACTACGATAATATTAGTAGTGTAGATGACACTTTAATTTGACTTAATACTAATGATTTAATTTAATTTGATAGTGGATGACACTTTAGTATGACACTTTATTTATTTTAAAACGTTTGTGTCAAAATAAAAGATGATAAGATTTGTTAATTTGATGAGAAATACTGAAATTTATTATTGTCGTCTTGATGACAGTTCATGTCGTCTTGATGACAACATTAATAATAGTGACAACAAAAATTATAATCAAATATGATTTAAAAAAATGTCATAATGCAACAAAAGGTTAGTTAACACACTATAAAAAATTAGGGTTAGAAAATACAACTTAAAGTATAAAAAAGGTTACTTACCCTAAATTTGGCCCAAATGACGGACCAATAAAGGTTAGACTCATAAGACATAACTTGGTTCATTTGAGTGGATGGAGAGGTAATTTCTAGGGTGGACAATTTCACCCATATTTGCGGATATCCGTATAATCCGTTTTGAAAAAATGAATGAGAATTCGAAAAACGTGGGTAAAAGTTGGATGGCGGGTGACTGGATGGGTGAAAGAATCAGATGTGGATGGCCATTCTCACCCACCCGATCACCCGATCCGCATCCACCTGTTCACCCGCAACTATTTGGCACACCCTAAAATTGTTATTTAGTGCAGGGGTATATTCGCCACAAATCAAATAGAGACTAGGTTCGTCACGAAGCAAAACACGGTCAGGTCCGTCATGTACCAAAAGGCACGGTTCGTCACAGAGCAAAAAAAATTTAAAAATTGGTTCGTTACGGACCAATTTTTTTTAATCTTGTAGAAAATTTCAATATGAGTCCGTGCATATAAAATTCGTCCAAAACGGACATCGTTTTCCCTTCCAAAAGCCTTAAAAACAAAACAGTCGTTTCCCTTAAGTTCGTAATTTATAAACATAATGCATAATTATACTTTATAAGTAATAAATTAGTGATAATATATAATTATAGTATATAATTTTAATTGCATGATTTTTAACTATAATAAATAATTAAATTATATAAATTATAAATTTATAGATGTTTTGTATTTACGAACTTAACGCATACGACTCTTTGTTTCTTGGGGGCTTTTGGAAGGGCAAATGATGTCCCTTTTGGACGTATTTTACATGCACAGACTCGTATTGAAATTCTCTACAAGATTGCTCTGTGACAAACCGTGCATATGCAAATATCAGCAAAAATAAAACCCGTTAGACCCGCGCTTCTTGCGGGGTACTTTTACCTAGTTTGGATTATATTCATGTTTACTGTTTATTAACATAATTATATCTCATTTTTGCTTCAATTTTTTTTTATATATAATTTCCACCCAAAATCAGTTGCTTCACCCAATCACCCGCGAATGATTGGATGGATTGGAGAGGATGATGCCCCATTACGGATGCGGATGGATTGAATGAGTTATCCAACCCATAGATCTGGTGATGGATGTTGTATTTATCTTTCACCCGATCCATTGTCACCCCTAGTAATTTCTTTTTTTGTTTGTTTTAGTATTACTTTTAACTTTTTGATAATATTTTTAATTAAGTAAATCGTGATTATCATTTGAAAAAACATTATAGAGAATCAGGTTCTGGTGAGGAGTATCCTTATCTTATCTATATAAAATTTGGCTGTCCATAGCCAAAATTGAATAAAATCGGTAACGGGTCGGTTCCGGACCACTCATTTAATTTTCGGGTCTCCGGACTTGTTGTGATTTAAAGGCAAAATCAGAATGGGCTTGCTGATAGCGGGCCGGTCATTAAAGTCCCGGGCTGAGAGTAAACCTAAAAGTTATGTGTTCTTTCCGACCCTCATATCATCAACGACTCCACCAAGGATTTGTCTTCCTCGCCGCCGGTCACTCTCTTTTGGCCACTGTATCTACCTTTCTCTACCTCTTCCACCGCCTGTCTCTAGCAGATTAGTCTTCTTCTCGCACCGCCTCTGCCGCTCATTAGAAGACTATGCTTCCTCTCACCCCTCCTCTGCGGCTCACATACAGATCTGGCTTCCTCTCACCTCACATCGCTGGATCTATAATAGTTTTGTATTCCTTTCACTCCATCGCCACCATCTGCCCATACCGTCGTCGATTAAATCTGAAAGAAGTAAGGTAGTGTAGAGAAGACGAGAATCTAAGAAGAGATGACTGATCTTAGTCTGGGCAATGATTGAAAAATCTATCGTGAAAATTTGAAGGGTGAGGGCATTTAAGTCTTGTTCTTCAAATGATCAACAATTTCCTGATCTTAGTCTTTTTAAGTCTGGGCAATAATCATATTTTCTCACGCGGAGAGCTTTGTTTCAACCTTCGATGCACGGATCTACTGCCAAAGCTGCTCATTCTCTTCTGTCGCTTGCTCGAACAGTCTCCAATCCGACATGGGTCGCTTGCCGTGAGAATCCGACGCTTATTCCGCTTGGCTATGGATTTGGGTTGGGATCATTTTGATCTGGACTGATTCTTTGATCCGATGCTTATTCATGCATAACCGTTTATTTTTTTGCAGTGTGCCATTAAATTTTTCATTGAACCATCTCATTGATGAGGTAACGTTCTTCTTCAATTGAGGTTTTATTGGATTAATTGAGTTGGTAACGGTTTGCATTAATTCTAGGTATTGATTGGTCTTGCAATTCTTATTTGGTCATTCTTAATAATAATCAGATTCCGCTCCTATAAATTCTTTGTCCATCAAGTACTAGCTCAAATCTTTTAGCAGAGATCAGTTCAAGCTACAAGGTCGTTAGGTGTAGCTCTCCAACTTAGGTGATTTTCCGCCTTGCTCCTGTTTCCAGATTTGATTTCGATTGTGGTTGCTACTGTTTACAAATTTAATTTCGATTGTGGTTGCTACTGTTTCGTCTGTATGTGTATTTATACAGACCTTTTCGATGGGCCTGCAGATAGGAAGGAAAATTTCCGGTTTAATATATTATTATTAGTTACAAAGAAATTTAGCCTCCTAGATCATAAATCATGCCTCCGGCCCTGATTGTGGCAAGAGCAAGAATTTAGTAATATGACAATTGAGCAAATGATTTGAGTTGATTTGAGCTGTGAAGGTAGAGAAGTTGTCAAATTTGGACATAATTGCAGGGAGAGTTGCAGTGGAAGGTACCATGATTAGGTTTGTGCTGTTTTTTTTTAATGATTTGAACTTTGTTTTTATCAGTTGAGCACACTATTCATTATGTCTTGCTTAGAGGAAAGCTTAAATCTTTTTTTCATTACGTGGAGATTGTTTTTTCTTTTGTTTTTAATCCAAATGAATTATGCCAAGCAAGCAAGTGAAATAGAACTGAGAGATTTCACTCACATTTTGAATTTTTTAGCCCGGATCCGTCAAATATATAAATCTATGCTGCTTCTGCGAGTGTCTGCTTGTGTAGTTTGTATCCACTTGGTATGGGCATTTCTATGTGGAGACTGTTTGATAAAGGACTTTCAAGAGAATTATTATCTCTTTCTTGGGGAAGGATTTGTGTGTATGTGGGATTTCAAATTGATAATCTTTTTATGCATGATAGAAGGTTAGGTAGTAAGTAAATATCCATGTAAATCTTCCATATCTTGAGTTTCCTGCCTTGCTGGACTGCTATTGAATTGTCCACATTTTAGGTTGCGTAGTTCCAAGCCTTGCATCTGATACATGTTTAAGAATTATATAAGATTGGAGATGTGATCTGAGTACATATTTCTTTTTTTTGGGTGGAAGAATCTAAGATCATATTAAAATTCATTTGTTAATATATAGCCATTCTGAATTTAGCAAAGACTGCAATTCACATCAAGTTAGGATATGTACTCACAACTCACAAACAATAATGTTTCCTTAATTGCTTACATCATACTATTATTAATCTTTTTCTTCCTTTCTTCTCCTCTCTCTACATGAAGGGCGTTATCTGAGTGCAACGGCTCAACACTGGTTTTATTGTGTAGCAGACCTTCGGAAGTTCCTATTTTTGGAAATGCTCCATGGCTATTTGTTGTGCCTTCAATTGCAATAATAGGGAGAGAGGTTCGTTGTTTGTTCCTGCCTTCACATTCATCAGCTTTTCTTCTTTATTTCATAAAGCTAAAGACTGAATACATGTACAACTCCAACCTTTGATTTATACATACCCAACCTTTGATTTTGTGGGTGCACCATCTGTATCTCCAGCTCTTTGTGTTTTGTTCAAAATGTCATCGAATTCTGACAGTAGCCGCGAGAACGACCACAAGAGCCGCGTGAACGACACCACCATCGAATCTCTTTGTTTTCTGTATTTTGACATATTGTCAATGTTATCGTCTCCTTCACCATAGCCGCGAGAACGACACCGCAAGAGCGTCCCAGTCTCCCTCTTGAGCTTCGTTTTGTATTTACGCGGAAATTATAAAGTTTGAGTGCATCATCTTTAATCCTTATCTAAAGATTCATAGAGATCTTTTTCCGTTATTTTGGGCTTTAATTCTAAATTTATGTTTTTAATAATCAATTATCATTAATTCTAAATTCATTTAAGTCTCTTTATTTTTCTTAATTAATTATCTCATCTAATTCTAATCGAATTTAATACTTATAATATCAAATATCTTATCCTATATATATGTATACTAAACACTTAGTTGTTTTTTTACAAAATTAATATAATTGATACTTATTTTCACCACTATCAATATTCCTAATTAATACTTCTCATAACAATTTATCTTGGCATATTTTTTTGCTTTTTTATGTTGGGTTTTTATGATTAAAAAGAATTCGTATTCAGTTAGAAATAAAACTTTATGAATGTAATTTTGAACTTTATATCTCACTTTTAATGTTTTTAAATTTCATTGTTTGCACGACAAAGAATTGAAGGCTGAGACTTTTAAGTCATTTCAATAAAATTATATATATGAACCAATGTTATGTTTCAAAACAACTTCAAACATTAATTGAGGCAATCGAAAATACTTATAATTATAAATATTAACAAATTTGATAATAATAACAAAAATATTATCAAATAATGTGAAATTATATTAAACCATATGCGAAAATCAATAATTTTCTCGCGCGGAGCGCGGAGGCCCGTATATAGTACTAGTAAATAGTAGGGAGATATCTATGACATTAAATTAGTGATATTGCGGTAGAAATAAACGCGTTGGAATTAATGATAAATATAGTTGTTCGATGAACAAATGTATAAAAGGTAATAAAAATTTATAGAAATAAATCATCATATGACTTTCCTAAAATCTCTCCCTTTTCACAAAGGTAATTGTTTCAAAGATTCTATTTATGACATTTATCCATCTTTTTCCCGCCTTCTCCTTTTTCATCCACCTTCGAATTGTTCAAACTGAAAAATTGATGCAAAACAAAATTGATGAAAAATTGTTCAAACTGAAATAAATCATCATATGTAAGAAAATTGATGCAAATGACACTCAAAATTCATAATATCATAAAATATTACATATAAATTACATTATATATAAAAGCTTTAACAATCACCTAGGCGCGGGAAGTACGAGCTCATCTTAAGAGATTATTTAAGCTTTACATACATCCAAAGCACATATTTGATATTTGTTCTCAGCTACTACGTACACAAATGATTGATTTTGTCAAGCTAAAACTGCCTCTGATCATCGCAATTTAAATATTGAGTAATAATTGATCAAGATTAATTAGATCCAAAACAAAACGGATTATAATATCATGCTTGAACTTTCCTAGCAATAGGTTGCAAACAAAAATAATAGAAATAGAAACAATGTAGTATGACAACAATGCACGTTACAAAGCCATGTATATTTAATTAAGTCAAAGTCGACATTCCACAACCACTATGTGATTAGTACGTTTTTCGTTTTGTTATCAAACATGATCTTCTAATTAAGAGCTTCAAAGAAACAAAATCTCCATTCATCTTCCATGGATAGAGAACAAGAGGAGCTTCAATTCTTAGGGTTCTTCGGCATATGCTCGGAATCCATCAAGATTATCTCCACATGGAGAAACATCTTCCTCAAAATCACCCTAACCCTAATCCTTCCTTTGTCATTCATCTTCTTATCCAACACCGGAATCTCCATACTCCTTGCCGGAAAGATTCTTGGTAATGAAGACTCATTAGATAGAACTAGAGAAGGAACCGCGGCCTATAATAAGATCTCGAAAGCCCTATCTTCGGAATGGACCGAATATTTGCTCATCAAGGTGGTATACTTCACATTTCTCCTCGTATTCTCTCTTCTTTCAACCTCAGCTGTCGTCTACACCATCGCTTGTGCCTACTCGGGTAAGGAAATTACCTACAAGAAAGTCATAAGTGTTGTACCAAAGGTTTGGAAGAGGCTCATGGTCACTTTCCTTTGCAACTTTGCAATTCTTATTGTGTATAACATTTGTGCATTTTTCATCCTATTTACACTATTGCTCATTCTTTGGAATGGTGAGCAAGATCCAAATACTATAATGACAATATTCTTCATATTTTACTTCATTGGGTTCGTCTACGTGAGTGTGATATGGCAATTGGCAAGTGTGATTTCGGTCATGGAAGAGAGCTTCGGGTTTCAAGCTATGACAAAGAGCAAGGAGTTGATTAAGGGAAAAATGGCTATTTCGGTTGCGGTGTTTGTTGTGTTCTACTTCATTTTGGGCTGGATTCAAGTCTTGTTTGAGAAGCATGTGGTGTTTGAGCAATCAATTGGAGTTCTTGGCTTGATTGGATTTGGAGGGCTAAGTTTGGTGTTGTTATCCATTCTTTTCCTCTTTGGATTGGTTGTGGAAACGGTCATTTACTTCGTGTGCAAGTCATACCACCATGAAAACATTGACAAGTCAACTTTGTCTGATCATCTTGGAGGTTATCTTGGTGAGTATGTGCCTCTCACTACTAAGGACATACAAATGGAGCAAATATAACTTAAATCTATGCCAATATGTTGATTGATGTACTTTTGTTTCGATCTAATCGTGTATCAGATTTGTAGTTTGTTATTTACAGTTGTTATTTTCCTTTTGATGATGATATATACATACTCCATCTGTCCCATTATATATCTCTAATTGTTTATTAGTAAAAAATATAAAAATTTGATATTGTTAAAGTAATTACTGAGACGAATCAAACAAGACCATATGACCATATTTTTCGTTATATATTGGAAGAAATCGAGAAGATTCTCTCGAATTGTGAATAGTGTTAAAAAAGCAAATGAGATTTATAAAAGGGGACAGAGGGAGTATAATTTAAGTTGTTGTCACATTTCAAGAAAACAATTAACAATTTATATGTAGTATTTGTTTTTCTTGTAAGCAAAATTGATTGGATATTTTCCTTTTCCTATGCTAAGTTAAAAAATAAACTACACCCTCCGTTTAGCTAGGCAAGTATATATTGTGTGTTACTAAAGTAATGATAGTTTTGTCATTTTATAGATATTGTTAATTTCCATCTAAAACCCCAAGGACGTACATGGTTATATGATAATAATTGGCGATTCAAATAATTATAATGAATTGATCTAATATATATAATATACGGAGTAGTAAAAGGCCTTCACCTAAAAATAATAATATAGTAAGAAAAGTATCCAATGAGAATAAACTTTAAAATGTGAACGTGAAAATGATGTAAGTGTATTTCCTTACCTTACTCATATAAGTTTATACAGAATTTGATCCTATGGTGTGCTGAATGCACCAGCTTTTGTAAATCACCTTAACCTTATATAATTTATTATATATACTAGTTCAACTTTTTGTGTCTCGCACGAGTTTTATAAAATTATAAATTTAATTTTAATACATTAATAACTCAGGTTAAATTATTTTATCAAATGGATTTAGTTCATTTACCACATAAAAATTTAGTTTAATTTTTAAAAATAATTGTTTAATTTGAATTATTAACTAAATAGCTAAAATGAAAAGATGATCAATTCTTTAATATAATGTTTTTGAATTAGTATGATAAACATTTTTAATAAAGAGAGTGTTAATCAAGCAATGTTTAAATATTTAAATATATTTAGTTGAAAATATTTAAAATTCATGAATTATAAGATGAAATCTTTCTATATAATTAATAAATAAATTTTTGTATATAAAGGTACATAATATATGGTTTGAAGAATTTTAAAAATATAAATAAAGAAGCATAGTATCTTGTATATCTTAATTATCCTAAAATAAACATTTACACCTATAAAAAAGGAAAATAGAAAAATGACATTTGACAAAATGAATTTTTGAAATGATATGTGGCGGTTTTAATGAGGAGGTCGTTTAACCGGAAAGAAATTTTGTTTTGCACCATGAAAATGACTTTCTAAGAAATTAAGTGTGATGTCCCCGCGTGAAAGCAACCTTAAGAAAATTATTTTTGACTTTGTTGTTTAGCACTTCAAACGGAAGGCTTGTTATGAACTTTGATTGAGTCAAAGTCTATGCCGTTTTAAAGTCGTGTATAATATTCAAAGCCAATCAAAATGACGCGTTCAACTATGAAAAACAGTTGTCCATAAATCTCAACACTATCCAATATATAATCTCAATAATACCAAACCAAAAAACTACCCAAGAAGCAAGCCATGGATAAAGAACAAGAAGAGCTTCAATTCATAGGTTTCTTTGGAATATGGAGAGAGTCTTTCAAGATTATCGCTACATGGAGAGAAATCTTTCTCCAACTCAGTCTATCCCTAATCATACCCCTCTCATTTCTCTACTTCGCCCATACGGAAATCAATCATCTCCTTACACAAAACATGGTAGACACCTTAACCACTCTTGCACTTAATGGTGATCCAACCTCCCAAGAATTAGCAACAAGATCCTTATCAAGACAGTTTGCAATGTATCTCCTCATCCAAATCGCTTACATAATCTTTCTCTTTCTCTTCTCACTTTTATCGACCTCAGCTGTTGTCTACACTGTTGCGTGTATCTACACACGCCAGAAGGTAGCTTTCAAAGAGGTCATGCGTGTTATCCCCAAGGTTTGGAAGAGGCTTATGGTCACTTTCCTTTGTGTTATGGCAATAATGTTTGTTTATAACTTTGTAATTGTCTTCATCATCACCCTCATGATCATGGCCTTTCCTATTGATCCCCAAAACATGGGGAAGTATATGCTTCCGGGAGCAATTGCTTTTATATTGTACTTGGCAGGTGTGTGTTACATGAGTGTGATTTGGCAATTAGCAAACACAATCTCTGTGTTGGAAGAGAGCTATGGATTCCAAGCCTTAAGAAAGAGCAAAATGTTGATGAAGGGCAAAATGGGTATTTCTGTTGCCATCTTCTTGGTAATTAACCTTTGTGTTGGGGTGACTCTACATTTGTTCAACAGATTTGTAGTGTGGGATTTTCATGGTCTTGGGATGGTTAGCAGGCTTGGGTTTGGTGTGATTAGTGTGACTCTTTTCTGCATCCTATCCTTAGTAGGGCTTGTGTTACATACGGTTTTCTATCTAGTATGCAAATCTTATCATCATGAGAGAATTGACAAATCTGCCCTTTCTGACCACCTTGAGGTTTATCATGGTGAGGGTTATATTCTTCTCAAGCCCAAGGACATACAACTCATGGAGCAAGTTTGAGACATCTAGACGGATCGAAGCAAGCATTGGAGTTTCAAGCTACTTTGTATGAATGTGTTATGTATTCAAGAAGGTGTATGTGTACACATATTAAAATTTTATAATTGTTGTGGATAAAAATAGAGGTGAATAGTTCACCTTTTTACTGTAACTTGGCCTATACGGCCCTTCCTTTACAGCCCTTACGGCCTTCAAGAGACAGATGATAATGGTTGACAATTTTTGGTCTTATAAGGCTGAAATCTTGCTATAAATTGCATGCATCAGATTGTACAAAATCATCCAAGCAATCAAGAATAAATTTTCTCCAGTTTGTTTAAATCTCATAACACGTTATCAGCACGAGAGCTTTAGAAACCATCTGAGTTGGGCAAAATCTCAAGGTAGAAATTATACTCGTTTTCATCCTCCATAATCAAATGGTTTAAGAAATCATGTCGTATGAAAAGTATGCTTTGTAGTTGCCCAAATCGGGATCTTCTACATCAGAAACTCATAAAAATCGCTTAGATTTCTTCTACCATTTTTGTTGCTCAATGATATGAGAGCAAGAATCAAAAGCGTTTTTTGCAAAAGAAATTTTTCAAAGAAACTCCTCGGTTTTTATTAGATCCGAACGGCGATTACAACAAAATCGGGTTTTACATCCAAAATCAAAATATAAACTCCTAGTTTACATGAGATCTAGAATAAAACCGATTTTACATACCTTCTTGCCGGATCTTTCTCTAAAACACCTAAATCCGAGGCTTTTTCTTGCGGTGTTCTTCAAACTTAGCGTAAACTTCGTAGAGTATTCCAAAGGATTAGAAAAACGATCAACTTGATTAATATGCCGCAAACAAACATCCGTATGATAACCCAATCGGAGGTAGTAAGTTTAGCCATGGTGGTCGGAATTAGAGAGGAAGAAGATGGAGTAAAAATGGATAAGGATGAAATTTTAGAGGTGGATATTTAAAGAGATAAAGTGGTAATAGTAAAGGATTAAAAAGATAGGATTAAAAGGGTGGAAGAAATAAAAGATGTAGAAATTTGTATCATCTTCCCATAAATTTTGAAGATCATGTTTTCATCTTGAAAGCCTTTTGAAAGAAAATTTTATGCATGCAAGAGATGAGCTTAAAACATTAGAAATGAGTAGTCTAGCTTGCATGCAATTCAAATTCACGTGGCTTTTTGATCTCAAATGCTAGACACTCCTCTTACAAATCCAACTTTAGAAGTAAAATGATGATTTTTTACAATCATGTGAACTATTTACTATTCATCTACTATTTACATGAATGACAAGTGATATATGTTGCTTGCTTCTTCCAACTTATAATCATGCACTATCACTACTACCGTACACAAATTTTCAAAGATCACATGCATGCTTAGTTGATTTTATTCATACATATATTTGTAAGTTGAACATAGATAGTATGTCTCTTTGTTTAAATTTTTATCAACGTACATGTATATGAAAACAAATCATATAAATGGCATAATATTAGGAACATATTTAGTTTCACTATTAATTAACATAATTAATATATGTGTTAATTTTTGTAGCTATCAAATGGCAAATATTACAAAACGAGAGTTTGATATTCTCGACTTGTCCGGCCAAAGATATCTGGAATGGAGAGTTGACGCACTGGCGCACCTCCAAGCAAATGGCCTGCAAGAGACGATAAGAGATGCTGAAAATACTTCCCCGCATGATAAGGCTAGGGCGATTATATTTCTTCGCCATCATATTCATGAAAGCCTTAAGTCTGAATATCTGCTGGTGGAAGATCCTAAAGAATTATGGGAGAGTCTTAGACAAAGATATGGCCATCAACAAGAAGTCTTGCTCCCGGAAGCCACATATGACTGGGTGAACTTAAGGTTTCAAGACTTTAAGTCAGTCAGTGATTATAATTCTGCCTTATTCCGCATAACATCTCAACTGCGTCTGTGCGGGCAGATAGTCACTGAGCAGGACATGCTTAATAAAACATTTTCAACTATGCATGCCTCTAATTTGTTGTTGCAACAGCAATACAGAGAAATAGAGTTCAAAAAGTATTCTGATCTGATATCAGTATTACTTGTGGTTGAGCAGAACAATGAGCTCCTCATGAAAAACCATAATATGAGGCCAACAGGTACTATGCCGTACCATGAGACAAACGCCACACATGGAGTATTTCCAGGTCCTTATGCCTCCCAAAGTAATGGTAGAAGACATCAAGCGGATCGCGGACACGATGGTGGTAGTGGTCGTGGTCGAGGCCGAGGCCGTGGTAGAGGTCGTGGTCAAGGACATGGGCATAGAAAGGGTCCTGGAAATTACTCAAGGCAACATGCTCCTGAAGCATCCTCTTCCCGGGGGAATGATAAGCAAGCGGTCCAGAATGGTCCTACAAGACCTCACCAAAAATCCAAATCTGTATGCTACAGATGTGGAATGACGGGTCATTGGGCAAAGGTGTGTCGCACAGCCAAACACTTTGTTGAGTTATACCAGGCTTCCCAAAAGAATAAGGGGAAGAACGTGGAAACTCATCTTGTTGACGACGCTTCCCCCATACCCAACCTAGACGTCTCTGACTTCATCATCGATGATGAGTTTGGGATAAATGAGAATATCAACTAAACAAAAATGATGATCCCTTAATGTAACATATATCATGTAAGATAGTGTGGTATGGTGTTTTTCCTTATCAACATGCATGTATCATATAGCTACTCTAATGTACTATAACATGACGTATTATAAATAAACTTGTTGTTAAGTTTGTAATAATATTTGTTTCATCTTTGAAGATATGGATGGAACTCAAGATCTATCAAGTGGCAAGGATCAATGCCTAGTGGACAGTGCCACTACGCACACCATCTTGAGAAGTAAAGAATATTTTACACAGTTGACATTACTTGAAGCGAATGTCAACACAATCTTGGGTGTGACGAAACTTATTGAAGGTTCTGGAAGAGCTTGTATTTTACTTCCTAAAGGAACAAAATTAGTTATAAACGACACATTATATTCGAGTAAATCTCGAAGGAACTTATTGAGTTTCAAATATCTGCGTCAGAATGGGTTTCACATAGAGACTGTGAATGAGAATGACAAAGAATATTTGTGCATCACAATACAAATATATGGAAAGAAACATGTCCTAGAAAAATTGTCAGCCCATTCCACTGGACTTTATCATACACATATAAGTCCAATAGAAGTCAATGCAACATCTGATAGGAAATCAAATGATAGAAAGTTGTTTACATTGTGGCATGACCGTTTGGGTCACCCAGGTCATGGGAAGATGCATAAAATAAGTGAGAGCTCAACTGGACATCCACTGAAGAGTGTGAAAGTCCTCAGAACAAGTGATTTTAGTTGTAGAGGTTGCTCACTTGGTAAGTTAATCATCAGACCTTCCAAGAGTAAGGTTAAAAGTGAGAATCCAACGTTCTTAGAACGGATACAAGGAGATATATGTGGACCAATAGTTCCACCATGTGGGCCATTTCGATATTTCATGGTGTTGATCGATGCATCGACACGATGGTCACATGTGTGCCTCTTATTAACAAGAAATGCGGCATTCGCTAAACTTCTGGCCCAGATTATCAAGTTAAGAGCTCAATTTCCGGATTATACAATCAAAAGAATCCGACTTGATAATGCGGGAGAATTTACATCCCAAGCATTTAATGATTATTGTATGTCAATTGGGATTATTGTTGAACATCCAGTGGCTCATGTTCACACACAAAATGGTCTTGCAGAGTCCCTCATTAAACGATTACGTTAATAGCAAGACCATTGTTAATGAAGTCTAAACTGCCATCATCTGTCTCGGGACATGCAATATTACATGAAACAACTTTGGTTCGATTAAGGCCAACTGGATATCACAAATATTCCCCATTACAATTAGTGACTGGTAGAGAACCCGACATATCACACTTAAGAATATTTGGATGCGCAGTTTATGTTCCTATTGCTCCACCACAACGGACAAAAATGGGTCCACAAAGAAGATTGGGAATTTATGTTGGTTTTGAATCCCGATCGATTATTAAGTATCTTGAACCAACAACATGTGATCTATTCACTGCAAGGTTTGATGATTGTCATTTTAATGAGAATGAATTTCCAAACCCTAGTAGAGAAAGGAATAAAGAAATTACGCGGAATGCTCCATTATTATCTCATCTAGATCCACGAACAAAAACATGTGAACAAGAAGTGCAGAAACTAATACACTTGCAGAGTATAGCAAATCAATTGCCTGATTCATTTACAGACACAAAGAAAGTGACAAAATCACACGTGCCTGCTGTAAATGTCCCTGAAAGAATAGAAATCCCCACAGGGCAGTTAAGCAAGATTCCGGCAAATGAGCCTACAGTACGCCGAAAACGTGGCAGACCACTTGGCTCCAAAGACATAAAACCAAGAAAGAGTAGGCGAAAAGATAACATAATAAATATTACACCAATTTCTTATTCAGGGGGAGATCACGACAAAAATGAACATGGCATAGATAACTCAGAGAATGTGGAAGATATATCTGAAAAGGAAACTATTCCAGATGAGGATAAAAATGTTGATAATTATGAAATTACTATCAATTATGCTTTCACTGGAAAACAGTGGAATAGAAAAGAGATTATCCTTGACGAGATATTTGCATACTCCGTCGCTACTAAAATAGTAGCAAACGATGATGATATAGAGCCACAAACTATTGATGAGTGTCGTCAAAGACACGACTGGCCGAAATGGAAAGAGGCAATCCAGACTGAATTGAAATCGCTTGAAAAGCGTGAAGTGTTTGGTCCTATAATACCCATCCCAATGGGTACAAAACCAGTAGGCTATAAATGGGTATTTGTACGAAAAAGAAATGAGAAAAACGAAATTGTAAGGTACAAGGCAAGACTTGTAGCCCAAGGATTTTCTCAAATACCCGGGAGAGACTATGAACAAACATATTCTCCGGTAGTTGATGCAACTACATTAAGATTTTTAATAAGCCTATCTGTTTCAGAGGAAATACAAATGCGACTTATGGATGTCGTAACTGCATATTTATATGGATCACTTGATAGTGATATCTATATGAAAGTTCCTGAAGGACTAAAACTTCCAGAAAGATATAAAGCAAAACCTCAGGAAATGCTTTCTATAAAGTTACAAAGATCATTATATGGTCTAAAGCAGTCTGGAAGAATGTGGTACAATCGCTTAAGTGAGTACCTCATTAGAGAGGGATACAAAAATGACACAATCTGTCCATGAGTTTTTATCAAACAATCCAAATCCGGATTTGCCATCGTTGCTGTATATGTTGATGATTTGAACATTATCGGTACAACCAATGAGCTTGAGAATACTGCAAAATACTTAATGAAAGAATTTGAAATGAAAGATTTGGGGAGAACCAAATTCTGTCTCGGACTACAAATTGAGCATTTAAATGATGGGATTTTCATCCATCAAACCAGTTACACCGAGAAAGTTTTGAAAAGATTCTACATGGACAAAGCACACCCATTAAGCTCACCTATGATAGTTCGTTCTCTTAGCGTGCAGGATGACCAATTCCGACCTCGTGAAGAAGACGAAGAAGTACTTGGTCCTGAAGTCCCGTATTTAAGCGCGATTGGTGCATTGATGTACCTTGCAAACAATACGAGAACGGATATTGCCTTTGCTGTAAGCTTGTTGTCAAGATACAGCTCACAACCAACAAGGCGACATTGGAACGGAATAAAACATGTGTTCCGTTACTTACGAGGTACCGTTGACCTTGGATTATATTATCATATAAATGAAAATGCTACTCTTGTCGGCTATGCAGATGCAGGATATCTGTCAGATCCCCACAAAGCAAAGTCTCAAAATGGATATGTATTTCACATATGGAGACACTGCGATATCTTGGAAATCAACAAAGCAAACACTTACGGCCACATCGTCAAATCATGGAGAATTGATTGCACTCTATGAAGCAGGAAGGGAATGTGTTTGGTTAAGGTCGATGATTGGATATATACAAAAGGAATGCAAAATGAAGGCAATTACTGACTATCCAACTAAGGTGTATGAAGACAAGTCTGCATGCATCACACAAGTGAAAGAAGGATACATCAAAGGCGATCGAACGAAGCACATCTCGCCGAAATTGTTCTCAACCCATGATCTAGAGAAGGAAGGCAAGATTGATATCCAACAAATCCGATCATGTGACAACCCTGCAGACTTATTCACCAAATCATTGCCACCCAAGAAGTTTGAAGAGCTTGTGTACATGATTGGAATGCGCAGATTCAAAGAAATACGTTAAACTCAGGGGGAGAATTATACGCTTTGTACTCTTTTTCCCTTCGACCAGGTTTTTATCCCACTGGGTTTTTCTTGGCAAGGTTTTTAATGAGACAGAATTATGAAGCGTATTATACAAGGTGTACTCTTTTTCCCTAGGCTGCGGTTTTGTCCCATCGGGTTTTCCGAGCCAGGTTTTTAATGAGACAACATATACCCATACTGTGAAAAAGGATGAACATTCAAGGGGGAGTGTTGTGGATAAAAATAGAGGTGAATAGTTCACCTTTTTACTGTAACTTGGCATATACGGCCCTTTCCTTTACGGCCCTTACGGCCTTCAAGAGACAGATGATAATGGTTGGCAATTTTTGGTCTTATAAGACTGAAATCTTGCTATAAATTGCATGCATCAGATTGTACAAAATCATCCAAGCAATCAAGAAAAAAATTTCTCTAGTTTGTTTAAATCTCATGACAATAATAACGTTGTATAAGGAATTATGTTCATTTTCAAAAAAGGTTTGGCGAAGCGAGAATGAAAGCTAAAATGTTCCTTTTCGAGACTAGATTTTTCGGACGAACCCCTTAATGTAGATTGCCAGATTCTATGTATCATTCCAGTTCCAGGGGACCAATTTCTGCAAGATTTATAATATCTTACGGGAAATTGTCAGTAAGGGTTACATCAAGAATAAAAATACTCCCTCCGTCCCCTTTTGATCTTCCCATTTTAAATGGGCACATTTGCCGATGCACGTTTTATTTCGTCAATATCTCTCGTTACAAGTTAGTTAAAATTGTAAAATTTTGATATTGTTAAAGTACTCATTGATATGAATCAAACAAGATCACTCATGACTATATTTCACCTTATACACTAGTCAGAAATCGAAAGATTCTCTTCGACCGTGAATAGTGTTAAAAAAGCAAATGAGTCTTATATTTAGGGACGAAGGGAGTAGAAGCTAAACGAGCTACATGCAACAACATTACCCCTTCACTTAATATGATAAAAAGCAACATTAGAGAATAAAGCTACGATCTTTCGCCCCCAAAAAAAACACAAAGGGTAAAGAGAGTGTTTTGGGAAATTTCTGATAATGTGATTAGTTTTTCAAAGGACAATATATACATTAAAAGAATAGAAAATAAATATAACAAGTCTCAAGATATTATGTATAAATATATCCATAGGGATATATACAATATATGTTTAATATTCCCCCTCAAGTTGGAGCATGTGGATCAACGATGCCCAATAAAAACTGAAATTGTCTTTCGCCGAGCGCCTTCGTGAAGATATCTGCAGGTTGCTGAGATGTAGAGATATGGAATGTAGCAACCAAGCCAGCAACAATCATATCACGAATATAGTGGCAATCAATCTCAATGTGTTACGTACGTTCATGAAACACAGGGTTTGCAGCAATATGAAGTGTTGCCTAATGGAGCGGCGAGTCGTGGGACAAGTGGCCCAATCAGAATCGCAGAAAGCAGATAGACGAAGAGAGCTAGATGAAGATAACTGAAGACCCTGGCCTGGGTGACCTTTCAGATATCGTAGAACACGTAATGCAGCATGCCAATGATAAAGAAGTGGATGTTGCATAAACTGGGACAAGACATGCACAGAATAGCAAAGCTCAGGTCGAGTGATAGTCAAATAAATAAGACGACCGACCAATCGTCGATACCGCTCAGGATCCTCTAAAGTGGGACAGTTGATCTTGTTGGAACCGAATTTTCTGGGCACCGTTGGTGTCGGATTATGGGAGCGTTGGCTTCGTCTCCGCGAGCACTATTTCGTAGTATGTTCATTTGTATAATTCGGGTTCCGTTTGAATGAGAAATAAGAGAGTTACATTTAATGTAACTAAGTTAAACTTTTATGAAAATGTGTATCCCACATTGATTAGGTGGAGATAAAACTTACTAGTATATAAACTAGGAGTGTATTGTAATGGATGTGATTGGGCCAGAGGAGGCTATCCTGGTGGGCTTGGGCCCTGGAAGACCAGACGCGCGCGGTTCGGTTCGGTTCGGGTCGGCTTGTGGCTCGTGAGCTCGTGGGCTCGTGGTCTCATTGAGGGCCTCGCTCCAAAGTCTGTCAGACTTTTTTGGGCTTTGTTCAAATGAGTTTGTTCAAAGTCAAATCTGACAATATTCATTACACGCGGACTGGATTAATGGCACGCGGAGAATCCGAGGCATTTATGTCACGTGGTGAATCTGGGCATTGAAGTCACGCAGATTATCTCTCCCGAGAGGCTCCTCCAGCAGCCAATAAAAAGGCATGCAGAGCTCTCAGTTTAACACAACAATACGAACAGCTGTTGAGCATTCCTATTCGATCTCCTTCCCCCACTTTTCAGTCCCTGTTCACTTCTTCTCTTCTTTTGTTCAAGTCTGAGAGTACACACAGTATAACTAGAGTTCGTTGGCTTTTGTTCTTGAGTTGTGCAAGTCAGAAGTGTAGCAGTTGTATCCTGGGATTCGGAATGCCGGTAACCGTCACACTACGGGGCGTTTTCAGAATTAAGGAAAGAGATTTCATTCTCGACTCTGCTTAATCTCGACAGTACGGTTTGGTATTTTTACATTTGTTTTCTCTTCTCCTTAATACTGATTTATTCTTGTATTTTATACATATTTATAAGTTGTAGAAAATAGGATTCCTACAGATCTTTCCCAATTGATGATGTGAATCCATAGGAAACTCACAAGGCTTGCAACCGAGAAGTCCAGATTCAGCTAAGATCTCCAATGCATACTTACGCTGAGAGACAAAAATACCAGAAGAGTTGCGAGCGATTTCAAGACCAAGAAAGTACTTGAGAGGCCCCAAATCTTTCATATAGAAACAACTGCTAGGATAAGCCTTGACTTTAGTAATGCCACTGGATGTATTTTCAGCAATAATAAGATCATCCATATAAACAAGCACATGAACAACAGAGTCACCCTGACTCAAGGAGAAAAGAGAGTAGTCTGCTTTACTCTACTGAAAGTCGAAAGCACGAAGAGTTGTGGCAAGCTTTGAGAACCAATTCCTTGGAGCTTGCTTCAAACCATATAATGATTTCTGCAATTTGCAGACTTGTCCTGAAGAGGAAAAATCATAACCGGGAGGAGGGTACATGTAAACCACCTCATCCAAGTCACCATGAAGAAATGCATTGTGAACATCCATCTGATGTAAATCCCAACCTCGAATAGCAGCTACTGAGAGAAAAACACGAACAGTGACCATCTTTGCAACTGGAGCAAAGGTCTCAGTGAAATCAATGCCTTCCACCTGTCTGTTTCCCAATACAACCAGACGCGCCTTGTAGCGCTCAATTTCCCCATTGGCCCGATACTTGATTTTATACACCCATTTGCATCCAATGGGCTTCTTGCCTATAGGCAAGTTAGATAGAACCCATGTGTCATTCCTCTCAAGAGCGTCAATTTCGCTCCGCATTGCCTCTCTCCATGGGGCCTGTTGAACAGCCTCAGAAAACCGACTAGGCTCAATAGTGGCAGTGATGGCGGCCAAAAAATGTGTATAGGAAGGAGAAAATTTAGCACAAGAAACACTAGCAGCTATAGGATAATAGATACCTGAGGATGGTGTTGGAGTGGGTGTAAATGAAGCAGAGGGTGAGGTAGAAGCCTTGCAAACGGTATTACAGGCAAAATCTTTGAGCTGAACAGAAGGTTGTCGGGTACGAGCAGTACGACGAACAATTGTCTCAGAAGGAGTCAAACTCCCCCTGTCGTCAGGAGGGGATAGCGACTCAGATGAAGAGCTAGAATATTGTTGCTCAGAGGGCGAGACAGGAGACAAAACATCAATAAAAGGTGTCGAAGAGCCGGTCAAGACAGGCAAAGTAGGACTTAATGGCGGATCATCATAAACTGCTGGTGACGGGAAGCTTACTTGTGGTGACGATGAGACCACAGGTTCTCCATAGTGAAAAATTGTCTCAAAAAATACAACATCTCTAGAGTTGAACACCTGATGAGTCTCAAGATCATAGAGCTTACAGCCTAAAGTACCACTAGGGTAACCTAAGAAGACACACTTGCGACTACGAGAAGCAAATTTGTCATGACTGCGCGGAAGCTTTGGAGGCGAAACATAAACATCCAAATACTCGAATGTGAGAATAACTCAGGGCTCGCTGATAAAGAAGCTCAAATGGAGACTTGTTGCCAAGGAGAGGCGTTGGTGTTCGGTTGATAAGATGACATGTTGTGAGAACACACTGACCCCAGAACTGTAAGGGTAATGACCCTCGGAAACGCAAGGCACAAGCGGCATTAAGGATATGACGGTGCTTGCGTTCTACTCTGCCATTCTGTTGAGGCGTATAAACACAAGTAGTCTCAAGTAAGATACCTTGATCATCAAAATATGGTTTCAGGCATAGAAATTATGTTCCATTATCTGAATGAAAACGTTTAACACGTGTCTGGAATTGTGTTTGCCTCATTGCACAAAACTTTTGAATGAACCCTGCAACCTCTGACTTATGCACCATAAGATAGGTCCACACAACTCTAGAATAATCATCAACAATAGTCAAGAAATAATTGGCACCAGTAGTAGAAGAGACACTATAGGGCCCCAAACATCACAATGAATCAAATCAAATATGGCATCAGCTTTACTAGAACTCAGAGGAAAACTGTTACGAACTTGTTTAGCCTGAAAACATATATCACATGGATCAATCTTATTGTCTGAACGAATAAACTGACTTACTACAGGGATAGAAGATAACACGGAAAGAGACGGATGCCCCATTCGTTTATGCCAAAGAAACAATGATTCTGAAGATGAAGCAGATGTATGGAAGACACGAGCAGATGACCCTAGTGTGTGAAGCCAATAAACTCCACCTTGTTGCACACCCACTCCAATCACCCTGCGCGAAATACTTTCCTGAAGTACACATAGTCGCTCGGTAAGAATAACTAGAAGCTTCTTATCAGATAAAAGCTGAGCGAAAGATATCATATTGCAGTCTAATTGAGGAACAAACAACACATAATGCAATGTAACAGAATCAGAAAGCATCAAAGACCCCTCCTCTGTAGCCGCAACAAAACGGTTGTCCTAAATTCACCAAGCAAACGATTACCCTAAATTCACCAATTTAACTCATTTACTCGAATTGAATAACAAAATTTTAGAAATTTCACTTACATTGTCCTTAAAATCCAGAGGCTCCATGGTTCTCCATTTTTCCAAGAGATTCAATACCTCCTTCTTCCTCTGGGAGACTGCTCTTTCCCCTTTCGGCACCGACTTCGCCGACGAACCCTTATTAGATTTGGGGGTTTTCTCGGTTTGCCTCTTCTTTCTTCCTTTTTAGAGTCTCCATGTGAGTCTCTCTTTCTTTTCTGGGGTGCGGAACCTTTGGTCACGACCATAACTGGAGCGGTTGAGATTGGGAGAAAGAGGGAGAAAGAGTTGTCGGAGGTTGCGAGTGAGAAAGAGAGAGGTTGCGAGCGAGAAAGAGCGGTTGAAACCAGTTGAGAGAGGTCAGAAATGGGGAAAATGGTGAAAATTTCAAAATGGTGAAAGGAGGAAGATGAACATTTGAACGAGAGAGAGAAATGGGTGAAATGGGTGAAGGTTGAGGCTGTTTAATGAGAAGTTAATTAAGTATGCTTAGGAAGCAGTTACTTTTCTAAAACTGTCATTACAAAATGCTTAACATTTCGTTTTTTCCTTTTTTTATTATTATAATTTCCTTTTATTTTTTATAAAGTGTTTATTATTTATTTAATTTCCTTTTATTTTTTATTTTTTATTTTGATTATCCTTTTTCTTAATTTCATAAATTATTAAAATAATGAGTTGAGTTAAAAAAATAAAGATAAATTACATTATAATAAATCTTTTTTTTTAATAGTAAAAATATTTTTTTAGACTATTATAACCCTCAAATGGATATAACAGTCATATCTGCTTGAAATTGGACATATGTGTAATTCAGGTACAAAAAGGGGGTATTTGGGACAATATTTTCTTATTATGCATTATGTTTAAATATTACGAACTTAACAAAAACGAATGTTTTATTTTTAGGGCTTTTGGAAGGGCAAACGATGTCCGTTTTGGACGTATTTTATATGCACGGACTCGTATTGAAATCCTCTACAAGATTATGAATTGTTTTTTAATGAAAAAATATTTGTGACGGATCTCCCCAATACCTTCGTGACGGATGTCCTTCGAATCTTCGTGACGAATGTCTGACCAAATAACTTCGTGACGAATGTATGAGTGTGTTAAATAAAATTTTAGGGTGTGCCAAATAGTAAGCCCCTATATATATTGTAAATAAGTAATTTAGGGTGTAGAAAAGCGGCGGACGACAAGGGAGATGAAGAGAAGACGTAGATTTTCAGACAGAGGAGAGCCTTTTTTCTTTTTTCTTTTATTTAACAAGAAAGGGGCTCCCTTCATCAGGCAGGCCCCACACCCATAATGGGTGAGATGTGGTACCTGTGGGTAATGACACCATGCCTACACCACTAGGCTACGGGGACTTGACAAGAGCCTTTTTTCTTTAATTTTTTTTTCTTTTCAATTATTTGATTAAAAATATGACACATATACAAATCAACAATTATGTATATAACTAAATTACAACTTCACCTCACCTTCTCACTCATTAGATATAGCTATATTTTGTTACACTAACTTTTTTTATTAAATATTAACAATTTTTTAGTGTAATTTTTTTTATTAATTTAGTGCATTCATTAACTACATTTGATATTATGTATAGAGTTATATGCAGAAATGTAGATATTAATTGTATTGCTTGCAACTAAGAGAAGACAGAGGTTTTGGATTAAAATTCATGAGTGCGTTGAGAAGGATTTTATTCATGTACTAGAACCGGACCCCACGCTGCACGCGGGGAAATTACATAATGTTGCATACGTTTAACGTTGTTAAATAGACGTTTGAAAATTGAATTGAGACAAATTATGCTCACAACCTTTCAATGCAACAATATAACCTCAATAAAGTTAAATTTATAAACAGAATCAATCAAGAAAATGATAAATGATTTTTTCCGACGAAAAAAGAGAGTCATTCTATCCCCTCTAAATAGGGGATATGAATATATCAATTTCCATGCATCGCGTCTTAAACGAAGGCGATAAACTTGTTGATTTCAAGCTTTGATTATTCTTTTCATTGATTTCTTATGATTTGTGTCAAACTCTTCTTCAATATCAACTTTTTCAAATACAATAACTAATGCCTTAATTCGGTACCGGTTACCATTACTTTCTCAAGGCCATCAACTTTTATATATATATAGATAGATTGAATAAGTACTGATTTGACTTTACTTCATCAAGTACTAACAATTTTATATGAAATATAGATGTGCATGAAAACTAATGAATTGCATGTAATTACAAATTAACGTGTATACTAAAATATGAGGCCCATTCAAGGAAGAAAAACCCTTAAGATAAAAACTAAGAACCAATCTCATCCCTTGATCTACCATCATCTACGGTCCAGATAAAGCCATGTAATCAAAAGCAAGGATCTGAGGGAAGGAAAGTGCGGTGACAATTTTACAATTTTAAAACAAAATACATGAAAAAACGAAATATCCTTACCCCCTTTCCCTCTCTCGCTCGTTGGGTTTTCGGATTCTCTTCCGCTCTCGATTTCACCTTCTTCACTGTGTTCTTCGATTCTATTAGATTTCCCCTGGTTCTTCTTTCGACGCTGAAGATTTTGTTCAAAATCATACTTTTCTTTGGTGTTTGCTTCGTTTTGGAGGTGCCACGGTGAATTAAGGTATGTTCTCCATTTTTTCTAGGGTTCGTGATTTTTTAAAATGTTTATTGATTCAGATTCTTTGTAGTACGTTGTTCACTATTTTGGGGGGAGTGATTTAGACACCCCATGGGTATATATCCTTTGTTTCTTATTGGTTAATTAATATCTTATTATAAAACCCTACACCAAGACAAAAAGGTAAACCCTTAATTGTTAAACATATAGCCAATCAAAAATCATACAGCTCACGAGGGTATAAACCCATGGGGTATTTGAATCATTTTCCCAATTTTGGTGACGATTTAGCTCGACTCAGTTGTTGTTTTTATGATTTGGAACTTTTCAGATATTGTGTACCTCCATAGTACAAAAAATAACTATTTCTATTTTCAAGTTGGGGTTCATAGAACAAAAAGTTAGGGTTCATACCTCTCGACTATGAAACATGATTATTTTTTTATAATTATTACAGTTCATCACTTGAACTAGTTAGGTTTATACAAACTTGCTACGAATAATATTTATCTCAGGTAGGTTCATATGTTTGTAGAGTAAGGTTCATAAATTCACTTGTTAAAAATAGTGTAGCCATAATGTAATTTAGCTGTTTCTGAAGTTTTGGCACTTCAACATTAAGTTCATAATATTGCATTAAAAGATACATGACAATTAGAGATCTTCATAGATTCATTGTATCTTGTCTAGCAAATAAATCCGAAAAAATTAGGCGGTTTCGTAGCGTCATTTCATATTCATCCTTTTCCCGATAAAAATCTCTCCCACTGAAAAGGCAACAATAAACCAATGAACTTACACCCAGTTTCTTTCAAATAAACTGCTTTATGCACTCAGTTGCACTGAATCATGCACACAATAGAACTTAGTCATGCACATTGAAACATTCATTCATGCACACAAATGAACTAACTCGTGCACACAAAAGCAATATTTTTGCATTTAGACTTTGATGCCAAAACTATGAAATTTTAAGTTGATGAGTGGATCTGTAATGAGCTAGAAGCAAGAATTAGGAAAGATCAAAAGGCATGAACGCCCATTAATTACCTCTTTTTGACATGAAAACATACAAAATGGAATTTGACATGACAAACATATACAACATCTAAACGATTAATGGAAGCATAAATTTACATAAGAAGTGAACATATAGTAATCAGTTTCACTTTCCGGGAACAAAGTTGGTGGCGTAGTTCCATGCGTTGTTGTTGACCGGGTCTGCCAAGTGGTGAGCTAGGTTTTCCAGTAACAATGGGTTGAACAAAGAACCCGAACATGGAAAACATTGCGAGTCTCCCGTGACCTTGAACTCTGCGAACGCATCTGGGTCATCAGCAAGGCCCAACGGGTCAACCACCTCACCAAGAGGCCCACCTGCAATTCTGTAGCCCTCAACAGCTCCCATTAGGATGACTTGGCAAGCCCATATCGCCAAGATGCTCTGAGCATGGACCAAGCTAGGGTTGCCTAAGTAGTCGAGCCCGCCGTCACTGAAGATCTGGGATCCAGCCTTGAACCACACTGCCTCACCGAACTTGGGCCGAGGTACTTGACACGGTCGGGCCCGTACCCGTATAAAAATAAAAGAGATATGATTATCTCTGATTTAATTGTGCGCATAACTTGTGCGCACAAGGTTTTACACTGTAAAGATCTGTGCGCGTATGTTATGCGCACAGATTCACGTGTATTTAGGGGGGAAATCGCGTGCATATAGGCCGGGCGTATTTTAAGGCTCGATCAACTTGTTTATAGATTTGTTTTTAAAATAACCAAATTTACTTCAGCCTAACTGTCCAGGCCTATTGCACTTCAGTTTGAAATTGTTGCCCTATAAATACCGTTTAGTCACATAAACCTAAGCACATTATAGGGCGGTTTGTTTTTCGGGTCATGGTCCAGTCGTTTTTCGGGTCGGATCATGCTCGGTCGGGCCGTATTCAGATCCGATCAACTTAGTTTTTTATTCGGAAAAAAAAGATTGATTTAAAAAATGAAATTATAAACTAATTAATATATGAGGGTGGTTCGTTAGATCAAATCTTCCAACTTTGATTAGACGGTTGGGATAAAAGAAACAAAAAGAAACCGACTCGCTGCCTTATCATGCTACGCGCCCACTATGTCGTTAATTACGCAACACGCGAATAAATAAATAAAAAATTAGGCGGTTTACGAAGCGTCATTTCATCTTCATCCCCTTCTCGATCAAAATCTCTCCAAGTGAAAAGTAAACGATAAAACACCCTAGACCACTGCTCAGAACGAAAACAACCGCTCAAACTCGTTGGATCGAAGAACATGGATGCCTCAAACAAGGGTACTAATCATTCGAAAGGTATAAACTCCTAATCGCTCATTTTCTCGCACGGTCATATGCACAATTTTGCAATATATTGACGAATTTTACATTTATTAAGTGAGCTTTAGATTCATGTAGTTTAATAGTAGTGTAATCACAAAGTTCATACGCTTTGATATAGGAACATGATTCTATTGTTTAATATCACAAAATTCTCTATATATATGCAACAAAATTTTTCTTGATGATGATTCTATTGTTTACATCAGTGTGTGAGTTCTCAATGTGTCAAAACCCTACATGTGCACAAAATTTTAGGAATATGCATCAATTTTTGTAGAATATGCATCAATATCAATGGAAATGTGCATAAATGTGTCAAATAAATGTAGAGTTTAATGTTCATCAACTTTATCCTTATGTGCATCAGTATCAATTACAATGTTTACCAATATGCTATGTACGTGCATCAATTTTATTCTTAATGTGCATCAATATCAGTTACAATGTTCACCAATATGCTCTATATGTGCATTATTTATCCTTAATGTGCATCAGTATCAATTACAATGTTCACCAATATGCTTTGTATGTGCACCAATATGCTTTGTATGTGCACCAAATTGAAACAAGATGAAACTAAAGATATATACTTGTGTGATGTACGGTCTTGAAGATTATGTGGTGGCACGGATGTGAAACTTGTAATGTGCTCATATGATATATATTTATAGGTGCAAGTAGTTAGTTAGAGTAAAATTTAACCTAAGTTGCATATGGGCTTAAAGTTCGTAAAAAGTATGGGTTGTTCTATTTTGTTTAAATGTCCTTTTTTCGTAATCTTATCATTAGTCTATACAAACTCAGCTTAAATTCCGAACATTCAAGTAGCTTTTTATAGAAAATAAGCTAATATATTCAGCTTCAGCTACTTATTCAGCTCCAGCTCCAACTCCAGCTACTTGTTACAACTCTTATTTTAACTCAATATGTCGAACATAACCTAAGCTTATCTTAAGGCTCCATCAACTTTTTTTCAGGAGTTTTCAAAATAAACAATAATACTCAGCATAACTGTGCAGAATTTTTTTTTCTGAAATAGGCTTTTTTTTTAGAAAATATTCCCGATATGGGCTCGTTTTGAAAATAATTCCCAACATAGGCACTCTTATGAGGCTCGGAAATTTTTCACGTATGAGATACGCTGGTTTTACCAGCGTCTCTCATCCGAAGCAGATTTTTATTTTTTAATTCACCCGTGTAAGAGACGTTGGCAAAACCAGCGTCTCTTACACACACAAAAATTTTTAAAAAAAATTTATTTGTATAAGGCGTTGGGAGAACCAGCGCCTTATACAAAGAATTTGTTTTAATTTGTTTTTTTTCAAAGTTTATATATATATATTATTATATAAGACTTACTCGTGTTTGGATGGCTCGTATGGGCTCGTTTGACATCGGAATCGATCACGACCGATTTCGTTAGGTCCGTATTGATCCCATCTTTCACCAGATATGTCTCTCGCTCGATTCTGATTTTGAACGACCGCATACGAGCCACCCGAACACGCGTAAGTCTCGTGCGTACCTTCTACTGTAAATGGATATTTACAAATTCGTTCCTCCATATCAGGAGATGAAAGAAATATCTGGTGAAAGCTGGGATCAATAAGGACCCAACGAAACTTATCGTGGTCAATTCTGATTCCGAACAAGCCCATACGAGCCATCCGAACAAGCGTAAATCTCGTGCATACCTTCTTTCACCAGTTCGGAATCGGAATTGATCACGACCAGTTTCGTTGGGTCCGTATTGATCCCAGATTTCACCAGATATGTCTCTCATTGCCTGATATGGAGGAACGAATTTGTAAATATCCATTTACAGTAGAAGGTACGCACGAGACTTACGCGTGTTCGGGTGGCTCGTATGCGGTCGTTCGAAATCAGAATCGAGCGAGAGATATATCTGGTGAAAGCTGGGATCAATACGGACCCAACAAAATCGGTCGTGATCGATTCCGATTTCAAACGAGCCCATACAAGCCATCCAAACATGAGTAAGTCTTATATAATAATATATATATATAAACTTTGAAAAAAAAAATTAAAACAAATGCTTTGTATAAGGTGTTGGTTTTGCCAGCGTCTCTTACACGGGGGAATTAAAAAATAAAAATCTGCTTCGGATACCAGCGACTCTCATACGTGAAAAATTTCCGAACCTCATAAGAGTGCCTATGTTGGGAATTATTTTCAAAACGAGCCCATATCGGAAATATTTTAAAAAAAGAGCCTATTTCAGAAAAAAATTCTAACTGTGCAGGTCTATTGTACTTCAGTTTGAATTGTTGCCCTATAAACAACGTTTAGTCACATAAACCTAAGCACATTATAGGTTTTGTTCTACAAAGTAAACGTTCAATACGCAAAGGAATTAAATTTAACAACTAGGTAGAAGCAGCCGTGCATCTTACGTGCTTAATTAAATGGACAAAGTTGTTAATAGAAAATGTAGGAAGAGATTATAATTATCTCCATGGAACTAGTTTAGTCCCCGCGCCATGCGCGGATAATTTTTAGCGTTTATATATTATACTACCTATAATTTATATGCGATGACTATGGTATTGTAACTTTAAAATTCTATCGTATCAATTCTCTTAAACTAAAGTTTAAAATTAATTTTTTCTATTGATAAATTTCAAAAGTCAGTAGCCTTGTTATTATTACTGGAAACATGAAAATACTGGTAGGATTCAAAATAATTAATTAAAATTTTTAAAAATAAGTTTGAATAAATTTAAATTCGCAAGAAATATTGATGGACTTGAAAATGCACCTAATCACATTAAAACTATCACTCTCAATAATAATTTTTGTATTAAAATTGAAGTCTATGACTATAACATAGATAACAAACTATTAAGTTCCTATTTATTGAGAATTTTTTATAAAAACAAAACTATAAATGATCCAATATAATTGTCAATATTAGTACCCATTACCCATTGACCTTTATTTATTCGGTTAATTAACCATTTATATTTTATACTTGTTTTATTTTGTTTTCGCTCTTAAGTTATATAATGTTTCAGATATGAATTAGAAAAGTTTCAATTAATTAATTTTTTTGTTCAAGCGATTCAATTAATTATAATGATTTGTTCAAGTTATCTAAATTAAGTTAAATGCAATAATAATTTTGATATAGGAATGATTGTATCTAGTTTATGGAATTGGTTTACACTCCTATCCTATATGAATTAAGAGGATATGATATTTATTCTGTATCAATCGTGTATTTCATATGCTTGAATATGTTAAAATTTATTTGTTTCATAAAAATAGCTATTTAAACTTCTTTTTTTGTTAATTATTGGAGAGATTTATGTAAGACTCAAGAATAGAAAGACGCATAAGATATGGTTTTATATACGATAAAGAAAATTTTAGATTAATAAAAGCAAATGATTTTAGTTAGCAAGATAAATACACCTTATTTAGTATTTTTTTTTAGATTTGTTAAAATTTTTTGATTTAATGAAAATAAAAAAAACTAAACTAAAATAGAGAGGTTTAAGGAGAAAATTACACCTAAGATTGGTGGGGCCAGAGTGAAGGAGAATGCTTAAAATAGCTTTGTTTTAATATATATATATATAGATAATCACAGACGTCAAAGCATCAATTCATCGAAGATGGTCCTCTAATCTTCTACTATAGATTATAGATGGCGATAACGATTAGATTTATATTATTATTGTACGTATTATTTTTATATTAGACTTGTCTTATCTATATAAAGATTGGCTATCTAATGTCAAAATTGAATGAAATTGGTACCTCATAAATGTTGCTTCCTCCATTGATAAATTTAGGATTTCACTAAATAAATTTACATCAACCATTTTTTCTAATTTAAAAAGATGTCCAAAAGATCAAAACGAAGCGTTTTGCTAAAAAATTAAGCACCCTTTTTTTTTTTCTTTCATTAGATCCGTGGTAAAACTGTACAACGGTTAAAATTTTCCAAACTACAGATTCAATTGTTTTAAATTTTAAGTAAAAATGTGATATACTGATTATACTCCTCTGGTTTAGTATCATATAAGTAGTTAGCTTTTTAATATATTTTTTTAATATTCAATTTACACAACGGTAATTAATTACTAAGTAATTAATAGAATTACATGAAGTTGGTTTGATTTTATTTTTCATGTAATATAACGTAAGTCATTTTAGCCTTTTAATTTTATACACAAACTAGACTAGGTCTCGCGCCATGCGCGGGTTTATATAACTCGATATAGTGAATTAGTAGTAAGGGGTATTATGTAATATAAAATTTTATATGAAAATAAGTTTATATCTTAAAATGATATTGATATATAATTAAGTTTTTACATTTTAAATATAATAAACAACGAATATACATGAATTTTTAATACCAAAAATCTTATTTGATCAAATTATCATGGGTCAATTTTTAACAAATTTAAATAAATTGATTTCAACATATATAAAAATATATAATTGAAAACACTACAATAACACAAAAATATAATTATTTCTCTTATTTATTAAGAAATCAATCTTTTTGTGATACGTCATATCATAAAAATAAAATATATATTTGTAAAATAAAATAATAGGATATTGGGAGGTCAAAATCTAGAAAATTAACACATAAAAATCTTTTTGTAATCTGAAAGATCTTAAGCAATCTTTTTGTAATATTTTTGCACACGATTTTCCAAATTTAATTAATTATTTTTGAAAAAATTACAATAAATTATAAAAAATCGTGACCAATGAAATGACGACAAGTGGATGGCCTGAATGAAGAGTATGCCACGTGACATAGCTAGAATTGAAGAAATGTAATTTGCTTTAGTAGTTATATAGAGATTTTTTCTATTTTATTCTTGAATTTTGGTAAGAAAAGTAAGAGGTGTGTTAAACAGATAAACATGATTATTAAAAATGTAAGGAAACTAAATGTAATTTTTACATACAGAGTTTTTATATTTTTAATATCTATCAAACCCACTAAATATCGGTAATATTAGAGAAAAAGAATAACTTTTATATGATATTTCTATGTACAAGATATTTATTTGATACAAGAATAAAAAGTAGAAGAATATTTATTATTGATTTTACCACAAATAAATTAAATTAATTTAAAATTTAAATGTGGGTTAATATTATATTGAATATGTTTAAATCAAATTGATAATACTCAAGAAAAAGAGAACATAATTTATAATCTTAATTCTAATACGAGCCCCCACGGTAGAAATTTTCTAGATCCGCCCCAATTCCTCGATCCCCACTCTCCCTTTCAAATTCACCGATCAACCTCAATTTTGACTGTGGTAATTTTCTTCTTACATAGATGACAGTGAATGATGTCTACTTGTCTTTTCTCCCCCTCGCGCACATACTTGACCGTATGATTGTGGGGAAAAATCCCGCACTCGGAAAATTTTAACTGGCACCCCAAACCTTTTTTTTAAAACCCGGTTCAGTTTTGGGCGCAACTAGAATGCGCCCAAAACTAGATCGAATTTTTGAGCATTTTGAAGGCAATAATAAAAAGAAATTCCATGGCAATCACTCTTGTACACATGAAATTCAATGCCTTAACATCACTCAATGTTGTATGTTTTCATTGACTCTTTTTTTCATGACCTCTTGTAATTAAGATTAGTCAAATTAATTTGAGTTTCTGATTTCAAAAACTGAATTATGTGCTATCAGTTTGTGTTTTCATATCGAATATAAATATAAAATGTAAAGAAAGATGTTTGGACAAGAAGGTTGTGATCACATGAGATGGGCTGCTAACATTGTTGTTGGATTAGATATTGGTGTTCCATGGTTAATGTGCAAGGATGATGACTCTCTTGATCCCGTTATAAGTTCCAGTGTTCTTGTTTACAATCTTAATTCTTTTCGAAATAAATTTTTTAATAGTTAATGATCTTATTGTGACAGATTAATATACTTGCAACGACTTTTACTGTTATGTGTTTACTAAAACAGACCTTACAAACCTCTCATGTGGACAGAGGTTTGGAGTGAATGATATGATTTTACAATAATTGACTTTATCATTAGATTAATAAAGTAAAAAGTAAAAAGCCAGATCAATAACTTTTTTCAAAGGTACACATGAAGGCTTTAGTAAATTATACTCTCTCCGTCCCAAAATATGAGTCCCATTTTCCTTTTTGGGCGTCCCGAAATGTTAGTCTCATTTCTATTTTTGTCCATAAACTTCTTCCAATTATACCCTTACTCATATTATTTTAATATTTTACATTCATCATTTCCAATGCACTTATGTACTTTTCATTTGTAAACTCTTCTCCCATTGGTTAATGAATTATTTTAATATTTTACATTCATCATTTCCAATGCACTTATGTACGTTAAAGCATTTGCCTTAATCCAAGATATTTTTGTACAATGAGACTCATATTTTGGGACGGATGGAGTATATATATATATACAAATAATATGCAGGTTTACAGAGTTTAGAGGACCGACTTACCAAAGAATCTAAATTCTCTATATTCAATTCATGTATCATGTGTCTTTGTAAAAGGATTTAACTTTTGCAATTACTAAATTTATACAAAGAGGGAGATCTGTTGTGAACTATATGGTATGCATTTTTTCCTCTTTCAATTTCTTTGTGCTTGAAGTGTTTACTTTTTACTTATCCTAAACTACATTTTTCGTCATTAGTACCAAACTTTCAGCCCTTATCGGAGGCCGTTTGCATCTAATTTTAGTAATTGTAAACAATATTACATATTGCAATATGCTAGCATGTTGTTTTCAAACATTTACACTCAGTTTCCAACAAGCATGATAATTTAGTAAACACGTCAAAAATGTATACAATGGGGAAATGACATTTAATAACTGATCCTCGAGTTTATTCAATTGTAATGAGTTATAGACAGAAAAATAGATCATATATTCACCAACTTGGCTATTAATAAATCAAATTAGATTACCTTATTTTATATACCAAAATCTGTGGAGTTGATAATAATACTGCAAACAAGACTTGAACAAAAATTTAGCATATAGAGCATCGAAGAAATTGCATACGCAAATAACATATATTTAAAAACTTTTGTCCTGTACATTACAAGAATATTAAAAATCATATTTTTAAAAACTTATGTCCCGTATATTACAATAATATTACAAAATGATATAACAATTTGGCGAATTGAGAGACGAGGTACAAATCATCAAACTCATTTGATTATATGATATAATATCATTTCAATATCTATTATGAAACATTTAAGAAATTATAATTACGCAAGACCCGAACGCGGGTTTCGGTCTGTTGATTTAAGCCCTAATAAAATAGGAACACCAATACACGAGCTAATTGTTTGGCAAAAAAAAAAGCACCCGAGCTAATTAGGTAATGTGATGATTTTAAAGGGAGAGACGAATTCATAGGTAGTTGTGTGTCAATTGCTAAAATGATTAATAAAACATTCAGGAAAAACATAATCACTAATTAAACTTTATTTTTTTCTTTTTGATAGAACAAAGATTAGAGACTGCTTTGTCGAGGTTAGATTCTATATCATAAAGGGTTGTGAATATGATTAGCCCAATCTAATTTTAGGACGCCTATTAAACAACGTTAAATCATATTAAAAACTGTAATTTTCCCGCGCGTAGCGCGGAGGCCCGTTTCTAGTATATATTAATAAGCCACCAGTGATAAAATGAAAATTAACCAATCAAAAAAGAAAATAAATATATTTAATGGATTTTGATGGAACCTACAACTTATATGTAAAAAAAAAATTTGTTGGTGCAGGCAAGACAAAGGCCCCCTTTTACCTGGCGGGCCCCTACCCCTGCTAAAGCTGGGGTCAGATGTCGGTGATGAGTATCGAACTCACCACCTAACGGTAAAGGGAGAGACCCCTTTATCGCTGGGCTACAACCCCTTTTGCTTATATGTAAAAATAATTCACCTTACAACTCATGAACAAAGAATTATTTTTAGTTCTTGATCTGTTGAGGAAGGAATAATAGATTCATTCACATATCTTATTATTCATTATGCACTTAATTTCGGATCGAACCATTATTCATTATGCACTTAATTTCGGATTTGGTTCGAGTGAGGAGGTCCTTAGATTAGGATGGAGAATGATACACACACAAACGTTATAACTCATGCACACACGAGTTATAACTCGTGTATACATTGTGTTCATGTGTCACAGATGATGTGCATCATTAAATATTGTCTGTATGAGTTATAACGTATGTGTGCATTGATTATAGAAAACTTTCTCATCTAAATTCCAATCCTAGAAAACTTTCATATATCGATGTCAGCACATCCAACATCTTCTAAAGTACACATCATTTTCATTTCCATAATCCGAATGCGCTTGAATTGTTGTTCGAGAATCGTAAACTTTCTCACGCGTCACTTCTGAAATCCAATACAAGAAGACATCGTTTCTCATTATGATGCCTTTTTAAAAATGAATTCTAACCAACATTCAATATTTTCCCTTTAAAATCCTCGCCTAAGGTATAAATGAGATTAAGATTCAATTGTATTTGAACAATATTTTAATTACCATATATACCTTACAATTTTGTATATACATAGGGTCCCTAAAATTAATTGGACGGCCTGATTAAATTGTAGTTGAACATCATGTACTTTTGTTGATACAATAAAAAAGAGCACATAAAATTATGATATGAGATGTGCACCTAAATCAGCTTTCTTCCTCTCTTCATTGGCCCTTCTCGTTCTCTTCTTTTTGTGTCTTGGTTTACCTTTGTGCTTCTCGTGTTCCCTGACTTTGTTTTTCTCATTTTCCTTCATGGCAATCTTCTTCTGCAACGCCTCTTCTTCCTCGGCAATGCCCTCAAGTTCATCACTTATGTGCTTCTCTTCCTCCTCTGCCTCGGCGGTGCTTTTAAATTCTCCTAGTTGTTCTCCTTTCGCGTCTATGGCGACATTCTCAACTAAGCCTCTTTTTTGGGACAATTCGAAATCCATGAGCTTTCTTGAAGTTGCATCTTCTTGATTAGAAAAAGATTGGGTTGTAAGGAGTAAGACAATGAGAGAGAACAATGTAACCACAACTGGCTTAAACTTCAAGAATGCCATTTTCCCCTCTCTTTTATTTTATTTAGTAGGGGTAATATTCTAGAAAGAATTGTCAAGAAACAAAGATGATTTGAAATGTATATATAGGGTACTTAATTCCTATATTTGATATATATAACTTTTTGTTTCGTAGTTGGAGCCTATTTGTTTGATAGTCCTTGGAAATAGGATGTGCTTGATTTTTAATGATCTTCCTCAATCTAAGTAAGACAACTTTGCTATGTAAAAATGAAGGACCAAGAAAACTTTGCTATGTAAAAATGAAGGACCAAGAAATCTTTGCTAAAACAAAATGGAGCAAAGTAATAATCGGAACAAAAATTGTTTGAACGGGAACAGAACGTGACGAGACCCCTTCAAATAACGGAATGGAAATGAGAGTAACTTAGGTAGGAGGAGGAATTTTTACGGTGTGAAATGTAAATGTAAACATTATTACTACTTTATATGTGAATTTATAATACGAATTCATATGTAAGGTTTACAGTTAACCTCATATGTGAGTCTAACTATTCACTTAACCTCATACGTGAATCTAACTATTCATAGTTAATGTTCACATATAAGATAGTAATGTTCACAATTAAAATGAGTTCGCATTTCATCGTAAGATATGTTTTCGCCGAAAAATCTCTCACTTATGTGTAACACAATATATTCGAACCTAATTGAAAAGACTCGAAAGCTCAAAAATGGCCGAAACTCAGTCGATCCTATTCCATATATCTAACTAGTGATCGTCCCGTAGCACGTACGGATAATGAAACGATTATTATGAAAATAATAAATTAATAATATATTATATAATAACTAACTATCTATATTACACAGTCGGAATAAACTTTCGATATTGCTTTGTTTTTATTAAGTACATCATATGCATATATTTATCTATATAAATATATTATACAGTAACTACCTATGATTCCGATCAGACATAATTATGAGTTGAGTTAGTGGAATAGTGGGCTTGATTACTTGAGTTAGTGGAATAGTGGTTTTTTCACATGTTGGAGTGGGATAGTGGATTAAAGGAAAAAATAAATAAAAAAGAAATACACATGTCTCCACTCAAATTTTGCCAAGTGGCGCAAATTTTTGTGAACACATGGCTTCAACTTTAACATTGTATTTGTATATATTAGATATATTTATGGGAATACACTTTTTGAGCCGAAAAAATTAATATTGCACCGATTAAAACGCTATGTTTGGCGTATAAAAATTGACTTTGAATCACAGTTCTGTAAAATCCGGGTATAAAATCTACGTATAACCCTGGTTCTGAAAATCCTGAGTTATAAAGTCTACGGATTGTTTGAAATCCGGATTATAAAGTTGGATTTAAAACGCCACACGGTTGTGTATAACACTATATACCCCGGAATTTCAGAACTAGTGTATAAAGTCCCGATTTAAAAAATAAAAAATTAAACGCCGCCTAGTAGCGCCTTATAATAGATGTAAAAACTAAAAAAAACTTGGTTCAAACAAAACCCTGCTATTTATTTATCAATCTAATCTATATATTTATCTATTTAATACGGAGTATCCATGTTTGTTGGTTAATTGGTTCATTGGTTCACACAAGGTATGAATTAAATGTTTCACATTTTTATTGGTTAATTGGTTCACATTCCTCATTTCAATTCTACTATCTTCTAATAATATAATATTTCGTAGATGGATAAAATTACATAAAAACTTGAATATGTAAAGATTTATAACATTAAAACATAGATTTTGAAAGATGGCCATTTTCATCCTAAAAAAAAAAGAACTTCAAGCCGAACTGATTCGAAGTTCAACTTTAACTATATAATGATGTTTAAAATCATATAACTTTAAGATTTTTATAGGTCCCTTTTCAGTTTTCAAATATGATGTAATCATTGATAAATAAAAAAGCAATTTTGTACTAAGAAAACTTAATCTAAAATCATATATAGTTCAATTATGTAGACTTAATGCAAAATCAAATATATTTTAAAATTATAAATAATACAATATATAAACAACATATTCATAGTTTCAAACACTTTCGGAAAAACCACACCTCTATAACCCATAAATACAAATTTTAAAAAACAATTATACATTTTCACACATAATCTTAGTATTAATTTACAACAGACAATTTTTCCCCGCGCGTAAATTTGTTTCCTAAATAAAACAAATAAAACTTAACAAGTAATGATACACTAAAACATAGAGACTAACGTGGAGCAAGGGAACCTTCTCCCTAGTCTATTAAAAGAACGAAACGCCTATATGCACGCGACTTTTTCTCTATATGCACGCGATTTGGTGCGCAAATGTTATGCGCATAGGTTGGTGCGCAGTTTTCTTGCGCACAAGGGTATTTTCGGGATAAATGTGAAAATCCTGACGATTTCTGACAAATGTGTGCACAGGACAAAAGCGCACAGAAGAAATAATGCGCAAAAGTCCAGCGCACGACGTTTCGGATTCCCGAATGTGTGCGCTGAACTTGTGCGCACAGGATTAGTGCGCAGTTCTTATGCGCACAGGGTCTTTTAAACCCTTGCGCAGCTTCTTCTTCTTCCTTCTTTCTCTTCTTTTCTGCGTTTTTACGCTCGACGGCGCCGACCACCTTTTTTCCATTTCCGAGCGTTTCCCTCGTCTAAACACAATTCCGTCAATGGATTCTGAACCCCCTCATTCTTCCGGTCCCGACCACACCACTTCCGTCCCAATCCCAACACCTCCGGCGACTTCCGTCCCAACGGAGCCACCTCCGGCGACCTTGTCCGACGATGAAGCGTTGGTGGATGGAGGCGGCCGGCGGTATGCGACTCGAGCGGCGTTGGCAGCGGCAAATGCTCCTCCGGCGACTATTCCGGCGAACATTCCGGCGAGGGCTAGGGTTCCAGCGACGACGACTACGGATCCGGAGACACCGCACGAGCTTTATTCGGTATAAAATTTCTAAACCCGCTTTTTTCAAATATTTATCGTATTTAATTTTGGAAATTTATTCGTAATTGTTTTTTGTAATAATTACGATTAAATTTAAGTTTTTTATGAATTAAATATTAGAATTCGTATCTTAATTGTAATTTAATCGTAATTTTTCATAATTACGTTTAAATTTCAGTATTTTATGAATTAAATATTAGAATTCGTATTAATTGTAATTTAATTGTAATTTAATCGTAATTTTTCATAATTACGATTAGATTTCAGTTTTTTATGAATTAAATATTAGAATTCTTATTAATCGTAATTTTTTATAATTACGATTAAGTTTCAGATTATTACGCATTAATCGAATTATTATGAATTCGTATTAATTGTAATTTTTTAGTAATAGTAGTGATTATTATTTCGTATTAGTTGAGATGTTTATTTTTTAGTAATTATGAATTAAATATTAGAAACTTAACAGTCATAACTAGTTATGACTTAATTGTTAAATTTCTAACAATTCCTATTAAATAATTTAGTTTTCGTAGATATAAAGACTCGAATTTGATTACGAAGTTGCAAATTATTTCCGAATATTTTAGTATGAATTAGTCATACTAAAAATATAAAAACATGTAGACTATACAAGCCGTCATGGATCAGACGGGCAACACGATGCTCGCACCAGTAGCGGAACGGCTTCCACGTCGACATGATATGGCAGCCGGTGTGCGATTAGAGTTTGAGGCCCTCAAACGATTTTTCGGCACCGGATCACCTGAGCGTCGTGAGCCAGAGAATGAGTACGACGAGGCACAGCTACAGCAGTAGGAGATATATGGTTCGCATATGGAGATAGATGGACAGACATGAGATTTCCATGACGACGTAGATTATCCTGGTCGATATCTTACTGCGTTCGACCCTATCGAACCCACACCAGTACAGGCGCACGTGACCACAGATGACTATGATATCCACGACGCACCTCTGTTTCAGGATGCTGTACCTCGCAGTTCAGAGCATACAGAGCAGGATTTACCTGCAGTGACAGATGAAGAAACGTCGACATCTTCTCCTCCTACGGTCGCATCTGCAGAGCCAGTCGCATCCAGTGTCGGGAGATTTAGACGACGATGACCATGTCGTAGCGACCTATTTTCCTTGGCTCGGGGACTCGATGCAGGACATTTGTCGTCCACGTAAGCCTCACCTACTGTGTTCTTATGAGACGCATATAGCGAGATGGATATGGTCGCGTGGTCCTCTTCCAGGGCCTGCTCCCGATGTACCATTGGTGCCCCCGGTGCAGGTTAGGAAGCGTGCCCGTGCGGGGGAAGCTGTAGGCCGAGGCAGAGGCCGACGTGGTGGTGAGGGTGCTGTAGGCAGAGGCCGAGGTGGTGGGAGAGGGAGAGGGAGAGGTAGAGGGAGAGGGAGAGGCCAGGAGGGTGCTGAGGGAGTTGGTGGTGAGGGTGTTGCTACTGAGGGAGTCGCTGAGGGGGCTGCAGTTGAGGAGGTTGTTGTTGAGGAGGTTGCGGATCCAGTTAGAGGTGGTCGTCGTCCCAGGCAGAGACGACGAGTAGGAGATATTCAGCCAGAGGATGAGCCAGAGGATGGGGACGGGGATGAGTCCGAGGCTGATGCGGCTCCGTTAGATCCGGTATGTTCAATAACATTGATCTGAATGCTTATAATAAGTTATACGTTTCATATTTACTAACCGGACGCAATTTTTTTCTGTACGTATTTAGGCTAGGAAGCTCCTGAGGGTGATGTACAGATCTGCACAGGTTCATGATTATGAGCATCATATTTCAGCTGAGGAGCGTACATGGTTCAGGCTTGCTGAGCGTTCTGGGCTGACAGAGCTGCGCCGAGTGGGCATAGCGTCTCAGATCGATGCTGCATTGATTTCTGCTTTTGTGGAGAGGTGGCATCCAGAGACCAACACTTTCCACATGCCATTTGCTGAGATGACCATCTGCCTACATGACGTGATGCAGATCCTCAAAGTCCGTATATATGGTCGTAGCTGCAATTCACCTATGATAGATGACCAGATCTATGCGGCGCTTGCGGACGCTATGGGTCAGGAGGCTGATGACATGAAGGCATGTTATAGCTCAGGTGGCATTCATTTCGGTGCCCTCAATGCTCGGTTGGAAGTTTTGTTTGATGCGCCAGTCAGGAATGAGAGTCACATTGCCACTCTGTATCTCCTTTTGCTTCTGGGCTCGTCTGTCTTGGTAGACAGGTCGACAAAGGGTGTTAAGGTCCAGTACGCGGCGCTTGTTATCAACCATGATCGTACAGGGGACATTGCATGGGGAGCCGGCATAGTTGCGTTAGTGTATCGCAATTTAGGGTCTGCATCTAGAGTCGAGACGACAACCATTGGTTCATGTGGGATTCTTCTGAGGGTAAGATCTTGTCTTTAACGTCTTGGTGAATAACTCTTAACTATTCACGTAGTTTTACTAATAATCTGTAATTGTTTATATGTAGTGCTGGATCTGGGCATACTTTCCTCATTTTCGTGATCACTTTGTCACGAACCCTGCATTCGCCCATGGAGATGCTGCTGTAGGATTGTATATACCACTTAGCTCGGATACTGGGCGTTTGGTTGCCATCCGTCGCATGCTCGACAACATGAGATATGAGCAGGTTTGGATTTAATTTCTTATATTTTTTATTTCATTACCGCAATACGTGTCTAATTTGGCTTGTTATTTGTTTCAGGTTAACTGGCAGCCATAGAGAGATTTGGACTTCAACTCACCAGAGGTTTCTCCTACGAGATTTGAGGGCGTATTGAGCATCTGGAAATTTCATGAGGCCTACAACCCTAGGAGAGTCCTGCGGCAGTTTGGGCGGGCTCAGCCCGTTCCCGACCCACCCATTCAGCCGTTGTCATTTAATCGTCCCATGGGTTGCACGAGGTATGACGTCGTTTATGCACCTGAGCTTCTTCTTGCATGGGATGCAAAGCCGAGGCCTCTGATCGATCTGGATGGGCCGGTTGCAGAGCCAACATGGAAGATGTTTGATGACTATATGGATTGGCTGGACGAGTTCTCACATCCCGTCGTCGATCCATCCTCTGAGAGACCTGATCGCCCGCCTCGCTATGGATATACCCCGGTGCCTATCGATGCATTAGCGGTATGTAAAATTTTATAAAGTTTGTACAAAACTTAGCTTTAGACCTTAACTAACGATTAAATTTACGTTTTGTTTGCAGCGTTGTCAGATCCTTCAAGCCATGATGCACTCTTTTCTAGACACCCCTATCTCAGATCGACCTTGGGCCACTGAAGATGTGATTCGTGGTTGGCTTGCAATCTTAGAGGCACCTCAGGCACCTTTGGCACCATCTCCCCCACGTGCATCGCGGATGCCACCACCACCACCTCCTGTTTTCCGAGATTCTGTTCATGAGAGGGGCCAGGGGAGTGGATGCGGCACTCAGGATGATACGACTCAGGAGGATGCGCACCAAGATGATATGACTCAGGGTGATGTGCCTCGGGAAGATGCTCCGCCTTATACTCAGGAGACTCAGGATTAGACGCTCGACTTCTGTTTTTGTTTGATGGATGTTTTATGTACGATTGATGTTTTATGTATGCCTTTTTCTTGTGTGATGGTTTTAAATTTTATGTTTTTCTTGTTTGAATATTCAAAACGACTCCGAACAATAATGCAAATACAAATCTGAACAACAAGACGTGAAAAACTATATTGATTTGAAAACGAAATACAAATTTCAACAACAACACTACACAAAGAGATGGTGAGGAAGACCAACCTATCAAGATCCCCAAACCGATGATTGGTTTCGATGTTCGGAGTCGGCAATATGTACCAACTAATAACCAGTTTCCAAACTCTTATTAGTTCGTACATTTTGCTAAATCCGAACATCGAAACCAATATCGGTTGGGGATCTTTATAGGTTGTCCCTCCTCAACTTCTCTTTGTCTAGTGCTATGCTTGTTTACTAACGATTACAACAATGACTTAACTAACGATTACAACAACCACTTAACTAACAATTACAACAACGAACTAACGATTAAAACAACCACTTAACTAACGATTGGAAGCCAGGGTCGCCTTAAGATCGGTGTTGTGGATGTTATGCGCACGCAAGGATCATATTGCAGCTAAGGAGTAACAAGGGTGTGGTGGATCAATCCACTCGCGGAATTCACAAATGTAACCACCAGTACCAGCGCATGTCCAGAACCTTCGAGCGAGGTTTCTTCGAGATTCTGAACTCCTCATTACCGCTGGTCGATCACATTTACAATAAAAAAGGGCAGCGTTGCTTAATGATGAACTGTGCGACATAGCGAGTGTTAAGAGACAAATGGTGAGATTGGTGAGGTTAAGAGAGAAATGGTGAGATTGGTGAATTGAGGTGAGTGCAACCCCTTTTATAGCTTCATTTTTTGCTGTTGAAATATGACCGTTTCGTGCGCAGATGTTATGCGCACGCAAGGATCATATTTTAACGGTCTTCAACCGTGCGCTTAACACTTGCGCAAATAATATACGTGCGCATTTGGCATGCGCACAAGAAACTGTGCGCACTCGAAATGCGCAAAGAATCATGTGCGCAGATCTAATGCGCATATAAGGCCTCCAAGGCGTTTTCGCGTAATTTCGATCAACTTTTTGTGACGGGGAGACCGTATACACACTTTATATGCCTAATAAAATAACACTAGTTTGTATAATTTTTTCAAACATAATCCACATCGATGTGCTAGACCCTTCATATCGCAACTATTTCGAAGATTGAAAGACTAGTGAAGGTTTACAAAGGAGGTGTTACTCGAAGAGCTCGAGTTTTGACTCGAAGTTACCGACAAGGTTAAATAGCTATAATATGCATTGAAAACAAGTTTCATTGCATTCCGACGTCGTTTGGGCATCGAACCGCCTATTCTCGACCTTAACAGGCCATCAGGACCGATAAGGGTTTTTTTGCGTTTTCGCGTATTTTCGATCAACTTTTTGTGACGGGGAGACCGTATACACACTTTATATGCCTAATAACACATAATTGTATAATGTTTTGAAACATAATCAACATCGATGTACTAGACCCTTTATATCTCAACTATTTCGAAGAATGAAAGACTAGTGAAGGTTTACAAAGGAGGTGTTACTCGAAGAGCTCGAGTTTTTGACTCAAAGTTACCAACAAGGTTAAATAGCTATAATATGCATTGAAAACAAGTTTCATTGCATTCCGACGTCGTTTGGGCATCGAACCGCCTACTCTCGACGTTAACAGGCCATCAGGACCGATAAGGGTTTTTTTGCGTTTTCGCGTATTTTCGATCAACTTTTTGTGACGGGGAGACCGTATACACACTTTATATGCCTAATAACACATAATTGTATAATGTTTTGAAACATAATCAACATCGATGTACTAGACCCTTTATATCTCAACTATTTCGAAGAATGAAAGACTAGTGAAGGTTTACAAAGGAGGTGTTACTCGAAGAGCTCGAGTTTTTGACTTGAAGTTACCAACAAGGTTAAATAGCTATAATATGCATTGAAAACAAGTTTCATTGCATTCCGACGTCGTTTGGGCATCGAACCGCCTATTCTCGACCTTAACAGGTCATCATGACCGATAAGGGTTTTTTTGCGTTTTCGTGTATTTTCGATCAACTTTTTGTGATGGGGAGACCGTATACACACTTTATATGCCTAATAACACTAGTTTGTATAATTTTTTCAAACATAATCCACATCGATGTGCTAGACACTTCATATCGCAACTATTTCGAAGATTGAAGAGTATAGTGCGCAGTGGTAGAACGCACAGAAATATCAGCCATGCGCTAAGGTAAAGCGCACCTATTCTGTAACTTTTTGAATCTGTAACTTTTGGTGCGCTGATACGCTGCACTTTGTATAGCGTAACTAGGGATTATTACATTAGTTTAGGAGTATTATCATATGTGTTTCGAGTCATTATTATGTTCTGAGATATTTATTAAGAAGTGAAGAAATGAAGATCAGAACCGAAGAAGAAGAGATCAAAGATTGAAGACATGAAGACTTGAAGATATTCTGCGGAGCAGCGGCGATCGCCACTACCATCCAGGCGATCGCCATTCTACAACAGAAGAGTTATGTGAGTTCGAGAGATCATGGTGATCGCCATGAATCTACGGCGATCACCATGGGGCGACAGAGACACGGCATAGATTGAAATGAAGACCGCGATCGCCAGGCATCTATGGCGATCGCCACAACAAGGCCGAAGATATTCCAGACTTTCCTTATTTTGCTTTGTTTTTATTTCTTTTTATTATTTTCTTATTTTCCTTATTTTAGTTTTAGGATATATCTTTTACCATATATTTTTAGGGTTAGTCTCTATTTAATCTTTTCCATCAGACAATGTAGTTCTGCAACCATGAGCAGGAACTAATCTCCATTGTTTTACTTAGCGGTTGAAACCTTCAGTTATTAAGTTGTGAGATTTCTAAACTCTTGTTCTTTTCCTATGGGTTTGTATTAATTCTCTTGTTCTTCATCTATTGATTTCTATTAGTTTTGCTAGCTTGATCACCTAGTTTGATTGATAGTTTTCTATTGCTAGACTAGGAATATACGGTGGAATTCCTTGTCATTGTAGCATTCATATTTGCATGATCTGGTAGTTGATTGCTTTTATGAAAGAGAATTGATTGCATGTTAATACTTGACGGTTGTAAGTTATTGCATGCATCCTTATGATTCCTGTGCTCTTTGCTGCTATTTCATCTAATCTTGAGAGGTTTCCCTGATTGTTGAATAGTAAGTATTATCAGGACCGGTTGGCCTGTTAATATATTAAAGATTGGAATAGGAACATTCCCTAGGATTGAATAAAACTTGAGATAAATCTATGATCAACTTGATTGACTGTTGTGTGGATACTTGCTAGGTGAAACCCCTTCTCATTATATTCTCACCCAAACTCCCTTTGTTTGATACTTGTTACTTTTGTGTTTCATACAATCAAAACCCCCCTGGTTACTTTTTACTTGTTCGTTAGTTGGTATTTCGCTTGACTGCATAGCGATTGGTGTTTTGATTCCCTTGGGTTCGACCTCTACTTACTTGCTATACTCTAGTTAGTGTTTAGAGTTTATTTCTTTGATGTGGCTTGCGCAGGTGTAACGCGCACAGAAAATTACCGTTAAAAATTTGTGCGCAGCTACATAGCGCACTTTTAGTTACCGTTATTTTGAATCGGTAACTCCTTGTGTGCAGAAGCAACGCGCACCATATACATAAATTCCTATAAAACCAACGGTTTGAAGGTGGTGATTTCTTCATCCATCTCAACTAGTTCATCCATCTCAACTAGAGCAAAAATCGAAGTTTCCCTACTTAATCGGTAAATTTTTCTTTTGTTCATTTTTGTATATGCTTTGTTTTTTGTATATGCTTTCATGTTTATAACTAAAGTTTTTTATTATTTACTTATTTGGAAGAACATAACTACGAATATGGCATCATCATCATCATCATCACCAAGACGTGTGAAGCCTGACCCTCCACAGATAATGTGTACTGGTACAAAAAGGTGTCGCCAAATGTGTAATGTTTACGTTAGCAATGACGAAGACATGCCTGACCAGTATGGACGAAGGCATTATGCATGCAATTGTTTCTTCGGAATCAGGTTTATTGATCCAGAGCATACCCCTACTGCTTTGCGTGCTATCACGAAATTAATCATCAAGAAAAAGAAGAGTGACAATAGAGTGAAGGTCCTGATGGAAAGGTTTAAGATTAAAGAAAAAGAATTGCGGTTGATGGTTTGTAGTATCGTCTATGCTTCCGACTCCTCTTCCTCTTCTGCCGACGACGCCTAAATCGTAGACATCTAATGTTATGAGCATTGTGTACTTTCGTTGTGTACTTTCATTATGTACTTTCATTATGTACTTTCATTATGTATTTTCATTGTCGCTTCTTTGTCTCTCGAACGTGTTAAGAAATTCCAATGCAATCTGATCCATTCATTGTTATATAAAGCACAATTACACTACTACCAAAATAACAAATACGAAACATTAAAAACCAAGGCATTACAAACTAAGAAATTCCAATGCGTCTTCTAATTATTACATGACAATCTCACTCAGTCAGATATGTGAACGGGTTCGGTCCCTCCTTTATACATGAATGGATCTGGTGCCCGACCATTTGAAATGCGGTACTCTCGATACATCCTCAAATTATCCCCAAATGTTTCTTCCCACCATTGAATGTTTGGATCTACGTGTTTCTTCCACGAACCGGGAGTATGCGGTAGTGGCGAACCAACCATCAACGCCACCTATATAAACACAATCGACTTAAGATATTAAACAAAAAACTATGATTACACAAGTATCAAGTACAATTGTCTACTTTACCGGTATGAAGTGGTCACGGTTGCCTACGTGTGCCATGCCAAAAATCTGTCGTGGAGGATCAGCGTTTTCTGTTCTACACCTTAGCGGTAAGCAAAAGGTCGGAGCATCCCAACACAATAATACGAGGCCAACTTGGTATAGGGTGGCAAACACTAAGCCCATCAGTGGAAAGTGCAACCAGTACAGTTCTGAACAAGGGTTTCTGCAATGGTTAACTTGGAGAATAAGATCCTCCCAAGTACCCGGACGAAGACGACGACGAATAGGCTCGTACAATTCTCGGTTCTGAAGCAGCTCCGTTACCAGCTCACGCCGAATGTTTCCGTACTCTTGTTCTTTTCTTCCCAGAAGTAAGGCCATCGACCTATAACCACAATGTCCGTCAGAACGTACCTGTCTAACATCTGTGATGTATGGAAGCCAAAAATCATCCAAATTGTCAATGCCGAAGTCCACCCCCCTATGAATGAGAGGAACACCAAGTTCTTCAGGGCACTGATCGAAGTCAGTGTAGTTTGATCCTTCAGGTTGTGATAGGTCGGGCATGGGTTGAGAATGCAACTCCTCGGCCTCAATGACCACGGGAAGTGATGTCGTTGTTTGCTCTCTAGGACGACCTGATCGTTTTGCTGCTGTATTGTTTACCTTCTTCTTTCCTTTTGATTTCTGCTTTGCCTCCTCCTTCTCATACTTCTCCAGCTCTTCTTGTTTGTGCTCAAAATAACTCTTCTCTCTCGATTCCTCCTTGTCATTTTCACTGTCATCTTCCTCCTTTTTAGGACGACCTGACCGTCTTGCTCATGTACTCTTCTTTCCTTTTGATTTCTGCTTTGCCTCCTCCATCTCATACTGCTCCATATCTTCTTGTTTTATGTCATCCTCCTTGTCATTTTCACTGTCAACCTCCTCCTTATCCTTGTTCTTTGCACCCTTTGGCCTGCCTTTTCTTCTCACATTTGTCGGTTCTTTCAAGGTAGTTAGTTCAGGATGCTCCAAGTCTTGATACAACTCACCTAGCTGGTATGCCGTGCTTTTCTTCAAGGTTCCAAGTTCCAACTTGGTGAACATTTCATGGAGTCGCAACTCTATAATGTTCATTCGGACCTTCAGATTTGGGTCGTCTTCTGTTTCAGGAGTGTCATCCCAATGCAAATCCCTCCAGAACGGGTGAATGTCATCCTCAATCAGGGGTGTGTTTGAAATGATAGCGTGTGCAATTTGATGGACGCACGGCAACCCAAGACAATTCCTCACCCAATGGTCAGTGCATTGTTTAGGAAATTTCCCCGTCAACATGATCTCATAAGTAGCCAACAAATGATCAAAACACCTGTATGACACTTTGTAGAATAGTCGGGAAAAAATAGCCCTTCCAAGCGGATGCATGTTTGGATCATCAAAATCAGTTGGTCGTTTGGAGAGAGACATGTTCATGCTCGCCCTAATTGAATCAATCTAAAGGAGTACTGAATGATGGATCCGTACGATCACTCTGTTAAAGCCCCCTCTGCTGGAACCAATAATATCTTTCAAAACCTTGTGCATCCCTTCAACTCTAAAAAACAGTTAAGTTGGTAAGTTCAGAAAGTACGCCGTTATGATATAATCGTCTTTAACTAAAAAATATCAATATTTACCTGTTTGAAGTCCTCGTAAGGAAATGAAGCTTATGATCTGTCCAAGCCCTCACTATACTTGTCTTGTGAGGATTAAGCCATGTTCTCTCGACGTATCCCACAAGGCCGCTCTTCCAAGATCTCTTCAACTGTTCGAGCCGCAGTTCATAGGTCTCTTCAGTAGCTGAGCAAAATAGTCCCCAACATTGTCCTGCAAAGGCTTCCACTTTAATTTGTCTCTTTATGATGGTCGAAGCATGTGCCTCAATGTTGTGTTTGATATTTATCCAACACAACAGATGTTGAACTTCACTCCCGAAAACAGTCTTTATCCCTTTTATCAGCGCGTCTTCGCAATCTGTCATTATAGCCGTTGGCATCACTCCCAAATCTATGAATAATGACTTCAATTGAATCATTATCCATGTGTAATGATAAATCCTTTCCGCTTTAGTGAATGCATACGCGATGTTGAACGTCTTGTGTGTACTGGTGAATCCAACGATCTCTACGAGCGGCATTTCATATCTATTGAAACATTAACATATATCACTACAGAACATATATTATTATCCGAACTAAATATCGACCAAGGTATTGTAGAGACTTACTTGTTTGTCTTGTACGTCGCATCGATAATTACCACGTACGGGTACTTCTTCAACAAACGCAACGACTCTTGGTTAGCAAAGAATAATATTGCAACCTCTCCGTTTGTCGTGTCTCTATGTGGGTGAACTACGTAGTCGTGGTCTCGCAAAAACTTAAGCGACCACTGTGTCACGTTTAGCTCTCCGCGATCTTCGTAATTCACCTTCTGCAAAAAGTTTGCAACTTGTCTCCTTGAAGTAACATTACTTGGGTACTTCTCCCTCAATTTAGAGATAATTTCTTTTGGCGTCTTGCGTCCAGTTCCATCTCCCCACCGCCTAGCACAAAGTTCTTGCTCCTCCGTCATTCGACCCATGAATGCATTCCCATGAAAACTAGCAAGTAGCACATGGTTATGCCGACCTTCTATCACACCTAAAATCCATTTTTCTCCTGCGACCCCGAGAATGTTTTTCTTTCGCACTGCCAGTAGCTGAAATCTACACTCACACTTCTTCGACTTCGACTTTCTAAGCCTAGGAACAGCCAACTCTGGATTCTCTTTGTTCACCTTTGGCCTCCCAGATCTTGGTTTTCCAAATCTATCGCACACAATACTTATTTGGTACGGACTTGAATTACGCGTTCCCAAAGCTATCACTAACTCCTTTCCTCTATCTCTCGCCCACTCATACAATTCTTGCGGAGTATCCCAATATTGTGCGGTTCTAAAATAATCCGAATAATCTTTCCCCTATACGTAATTGTAGAGCGACAATTACACTACTACCAAAATAACAAGGCAAAATACGAATCATTACTTTAAACTAATTAGGATATCATATGAAACTAATTAGGCTATCATATGAAACTAATTAGGCTAGCATATGAAACTAATTATGCTAGCATATGAAACTAATTTGAAACTAATTACGCTACAATATGTTTCAAATTATAACATATTATACTAACCACAAATTCACCACTCGGATCCCAGTCGCCGAACTCTTCGTCTTATAAGAAACCATCCAACCATTCGTCGTCGTTCGGGTCGTCTTCCTCTTCTTGTGATCCGCTATCCCAATCGTGTTCTTCATCACTATCTTCACAACTTTGATTAATCAACTCTAACATACGAGAGTTTTGATTACGACGAGACATTTTGAATGAATTTGTTGGAAAACGAAGAGGTTTTGAATGAATTTGTTGGAAACGAAGAGATTGTGGCTTTATATAGGCACATTTATGACCGTTGTGGTCCAAATGGATGGATCCTAAACTGTAAAGACCCGTGCGCTAACCATCCGCGCACAAACCCAAACCCTTAAGCACCTGTGCGCAGAACCTAAGCGCACCCTTTTACATTTAACGGCTACTTTTTTCAAAGATTTCAACGGCTACTATGTTAGAGTAGTGCGCAGAAACAGGGCGCACAGATTCTCAACCCGTGCGTAGTAGTTAGGCGCACAAGTTGTTACAGACTCTGAAAATTTACGAAAAGTACCCGTAATACCCCGTAAAACACGTATGCGCATAAGAGTTGCGCACAGATGCGTGCGCATAAGTTGCGTGCACAGAATCGCGTGCATATACGCCTCGATTCGCGTGCATATAGCCATTGCCTAAAAGAATGGTTGTCCTTTGACAAAGTAAATGCAACTGGTATCGGGTCCGGTATCGGAGCATTCATTTAATCTCCTAATTTGGGCATTTTGGTTGTCTTTTGGGATTCTTCTTCGGCCGTTTGCTTCTCTATTTATTTTCATTCATTTACTTTGCTACTGATTTCCCTCATCAATTCTTACATGTTTATGGCGTATGTCTTTTGGGATCCTCCTTCGTGCACGAAGTCATCATGTGTCCTCTTGTTGGTCCCTTGATCGATTTTGTTTATAAATTTAGTTTTAATTTGTTGAGGCTACATTGTTGTATTGGAAGATTGTGAATATGATTATCCCTATTCAGAAATTGGGACGTCTAATTAACAAGGTTAAACCGCATATAAAAATCTGTAAGTGTCCCACACGAAGCGCGGAGGCCCGAGTCTAGTATACTTTAAAGACTAGAAGCATATAGAAAAAATCAATGCAATTTGTACTGCGTTATTGCATTGAATCTTTATATTCGACCTGAGTAAATGCAACTAGAAACGGCCCCCCGCGCTACGCGCGGGAAAATTGCGGGTTTTTTAGGTTAATGCTGTTTAATAGACGTCCCAAAATTAGATTGGGATAATCATATTCAAATCCATTTTTGATATAGAAATGTAACTTCAACAAAGTAGTGCTAGTGTCTAATCTTTGTTCTACCGAAAATCCTCTCCAGATAAGGCCTTAAGTATTATAATATGATTCTAGAAATGGAACTTGCGCTTCGCGCGAGTCTTTTACGAATCACGTAGAGGGTATTTAAGAGTTAGAATAGATTGAGTGATTCTCTTAGTTGTAAAATCGATAATTTTTACATTGTTCCTTGCAATAATAAGTAGGATTTAGACTTCTTAATTAATCACATCAGTTTTTTCCTATTCTTACACAATTTTAATATTATATGTCTAATAATAGACATATAGCACAGTTAAAGCCACCACCATACAAAATAGAGGTAGTCATTTCGTATAATAAGATATACTAAAACAAAAGAACTTAGGCATAAATAAGTTTTATAAGCATGATATATGACAACATCAAAATTTGGACTTCTTTCTCCTAACAGAAGTTCTTCTTTGACTTCCCAAACAAATCTCACTTTCATGTCAAACCAAACATTTTATTGTCAAATCTCACTTTAATAGAAGTTTTTTCCTAGATACGGGACCCGCGCTCCGCGCGGAGAAATTATAAATTTTCGTATTTGATTTAATGTAGTTTCATATTAACTTTTAACAAAAGACAACAAAGTTTTCGATATATAACGTTCTCCAAAAACGATAAAGCCCAATCCATCTAAAATTTGTAGTCCACGCAACGAACGAATTAAAGTAACAATATTGTGTTGTAATATTTATGTCTTGCTTTAATTGTAATATGATTGATAAGTTATATAATTAATAAGATTGACCGATCTCAGACTGATTTTATATGTTGATTCTAGATAAATGTCTATAGTTTTATTTTCATGTTGTTATAGAAAAGTCACAATAATAAAATGGGCACTGTTTTACGAAATTCAATTTCGAAGTACATTTTCAAAGTAAAAAATGTAATAAAAGGATTAAAAAACATTAAAAAAGATAATAACTTTTGAGTATTTATTACGAAAGAAGATGAAGTGACTAACGATGTCCCAAATTAGAGTTTCATTTACTTTTTGATGCAATATTGAGTTTTTTGGCGCAAATTAAAGCTTCATTTCTTATGGTATGTGTACATGCCGATTTCATGTGTTTTCTTAGTTTTAGTTCTATTCTCTTGAATTTCATATATTATCGGTTGTTACATGATTTTAAGGTGTGGAAGCTTCGGTCCAGATCCTCTGTTTCAGCCTACTATATCACTTACTGTTTCAACACATTTTTTATTGGTTTTTTCGGTGTCCTTGTTATGCCTTTATTTTAGACCGTTTAACCCCGCACCCGGATTTTTATAACTCGCACCCGGTCTTGGGCGCATCCCGGGTGCGTCCAAAACTATTTTTCAAAAACCCGGTTCAGTTTTGGGCGCATCCTGGATGCGCCCAACTTAAACCGGAATTTTAGACATTTTGACGGCAAAAAAAAAAAAAAAAAAAATTCTTGGGCGCATCCAGGGTGCGCCCAAGATTGACCCGGGTTTTTGGACGCACTCAGGATGCGCCCAAGACCGGGTTCTAGTTATAAAATATCGGGTGAGGGGTTTTTCCCCGTTCTTTTACCATTGTTTTATTCCCAACTTTCTTCTACCTATAGCAAATCCCTTCTCTTATCTCTTTAACCAGAAAACCCAATCTCTTCAGTTGCTAAATCAAACCCACAAATTCCCTATTGGAGAGGAAAAACTGCACCAAAATCACCATGCTATCCCACTATCTGCTCCGATTTTGATTCTGATGCCGACATCGTTGCCGATCTTATCCCCTTCTGTTCCAACTACTATGCTGGCCTTATGCGCATCCCGGACAACCACCACCAGCGCATCATGGCCCGCCCATCGTTATCCTTTATCTTCTTCGCCGCTCAACTCCGTGACAAGACCGAGCTCCCCGCATGCGATTCAGATTCTCCATCTTCTCATCTTCATTCCTCATCAACCCTGGAGAATGAAATATGGATCGAGTTAAAAAAATTGAAACCAATCCGAAAGGAGAAATGGATCCAATTGAAGAGAAGTCAGGATGAGGATCCACAGAAAAACCCTAAAATCAAACCATAGGAGGAGTTCGAATTTGTGGGTTTTAATTTTGAGATTGGTTTTATTAATTTGATCTAAGCTTGAGAAGGTTTCGATTCCGTTCCCGATTTCTCAAGATGGGTTTTCGATCGTTCTCATCTAGGCTAGGGTTTTCGTTTGGGGTTTGATAATTAATGGGTTGGACAAAGCTAATGAAATCCCGGATCTTATCTTGGTTAAGGTTGAATTTGTAGATGCTTGGTAGAGAAGGTGAGCAGTAAATTCACAAATACATAGTATAAGTTACATAATTAATATTTACTTATTTTAGTCATTAACTTATTAAATTATTATCTGAGTGAATGGATTACAAATACTGTCCAATTAAAATCAATGTTACAGTACTTGATACTTTCCTCTGAAACAGAGGATCTGGACCGGTGGAAGCTTTGCCAGAGATTTGGGAGAACACCTGCAAGATATTGTGCTCTGAGATCTGTTAATACAGAAGCAGTACAGTTAGATTAAGAAGCTATGGAGTATTCAGAATGAGTTTATAGATGAAGTAAATAACAACAAAAGAGAAATAAATTTGTAAACAACTTCTTGTGCATCACAGATAACGTAAAAAAACCCTCCTTACATGTTAGATTAAGCAGTCATCGTTGATTACGTATAACGGAATTTGTCCTTGATTCTGACTTCATAAAGAAATAAAGCTAAAGCATTGTTTTGACATACAAAAACCTACAGGAATACAAGAACAGTTAGGGCATCTCCAATGGCTTGCTATAAATGGAGATAGCAAATTTATAGCAAAAATCAAACACCAACAACAAGCTAAAATGACAAATTATAAGAATATTCTTTTAGAGATGCTTTATTTCTCCATCTTGATTGTTAAATTTGGCAATCCAAATAGCAAACCAAGTGTGAGTGGTCCACTAAATAAATGAAATTTCTTTAATAAATTGAAAATTGGAAGAGTGAAAATGGCAAAATTATAGCAAGTGTTGTTGGTGTTACACTTGTTTGCTAAAATAGCATTTGCTATAATGTGTCATAGTTGGCTTACTAAATTTAGCAAGCCATTGGAGATGTCCTTAGATGAACATCAACATATTCTCACAATCCCGTTGACACAAATCTTAAACTCTTCATAATCTCTCTGAAATAGTTTTAGAGGAGAATGCAACAACAAAGCATTATATATATATACATGATTTTCACAACACATGCGTAGCCAATGGGACAATGATGATAAATATGATGAATTTATGTCCTTAACAGCAAATCTTCACCTTTATTTCCCTACGATCCTTGACAAAAGATGGTTGATCTTTATCTTTAAGATAATCAACTTTCTTATTGAAGTACCATTCTGGAGCACGTGGTTAAATGCTATGCTTTTGACAGAAAGGAACCCAGAGCTTTGCAAACTCGGCTGTCTCTAATAAGGCTTCAAATGTAAGCATGGCTTCTCCATCATCAGAAACATAACAAAAGACCTTATCAACTGGGCAATCGACAGAAAGAATGGATAAGACCGTGTTGGCTGTGACAAGGGGGCTCTTTCAAAGGGTCAACAATACTGACAAATATGTCAACAGCAGTGAGCTGTGAAGGCTCTCCTTCTCGGTCATATCTGTCGCAGTGCATATTATCAGTCAGAACTGAGAAGATATTGTATTACTAAGTGGAATGTAAGTGTATAGTGTAACAACTACAATAAGTTTTCTTGCCTTAAACAATGCCTGTCAAGGTATGTTTCACGGTTTATAGGATTCCACTTGGGAAACTGATCCAATATTCATGAAAATGCAAACCAAATCTCACAAATAACAGATAGCAGCCAAAGGGGAAAGGCAGTGGGCACCGGATTCGTGATACGGTAGTGGAGAAACATCCCAAGAACTACAAGCCACAGAACAATAATCAGCCGGTAAGGATTTACCCTAGATGATGAGACAGGGACCTTCCTTGATAGAGGTTGATGAGCTTCATCATTTCTGCACCACGAAAGAAAATCATCATCGGATTTATCCTTATTAGAATATAGATTCAATATTCTTTACAAAGAGGCTATAGAGAAGCATGTGGAGTAATACAATAAGGTAGGGTCGTAAATATTCATGTGAATGCTCATAACATTTGAACTATGCAAGACGCCAAGCATTCTCAATTACAAATTCATTACGGATAACTTTAGAAGGCTTGCAAAAATATAAGACATAACTTACAGTAACGCATCATCCACCAGTACATCAGTGCTCGCAACAATATCACCGCCTCCTCTACCTTCAGAAGGCGCATGACCAATGCTCATTGGAATTACATTCTTCTCCTGCTTGACCTTCCAGCCATCAATTCTTTTTTTTCCATGCAATGTTACCTAATCCCGGTGAACCGAACTCCCTTGAATTGTCAATAATTCTGAACTGTCAAGCATTCCTAAGCCTCTTCAATTCATACTCTGGAATAACACTCTCTGCCAACTCAGCATTGCCATTTTTCATCCTCCCTCCAGGTTTTTTATCACCCAAAAACGCCATTGCTCCCCTCGGTGAGCTATCGAAACTTGTTGCTTCATCAAAGGCTTCAGCCTTGGCACTATCACCCTCAACATCAAGCAGTTTTACACTAAGAAATGGTGACAAAGTGGAGTTCATCTTGCTAACATTCAAATTCATTGATTGCCCAACAACAGCTGAATCCTCATCAGTTGGTACCAAATTGTCAGGTCCTTGATTCTCCAAATCCAAAATAATCAGCACATGTTTTTCATTTGCATTGCTTGACACATTTTTCTGCTCCTCTTCCCGTTTTCTTTTCTTACAAGTACAATCTCCATGTTGATCTCCTGTTTGATTCTCGTAATAATAATAGCCACCTGTTTCAAAATCAACACACAATGGACCAATTTCTCATACATGAAGAACTCATTAACCACTTAACACAGAAACCTGAATACACAGGGAAGAAGCTTACCGCTTGAGCGTTTGAAATCACTCGTAACACCCTCCATACTCATTGTCACTACAACTGTTCACAAAAATCCAAAACCAAAACTTTAAAAAACTGAAATCAATAAGAACAACAACAATAACTATGAAGAGATTTTTTCCGCACTCAACAGAGAGAAAGACATTCCACTCAAAAGCATAGCCCTAACCAGAAAATCAAATCGCAGTAACATGAACCAAAATCGACAAATGGAATAATTCAAAAGTGACAATGAGTAGGACAATGGAATCACAATAAATTGGAGGAAAACTTTAGAATTGGATACCGAAATGGGAGAATAATAACGGAAGAAACGCCAGCAACTGCCCTTTGAATGTGGAGCTCTATATTTGGATAAGGAAGAGGTAATCACCACGATTTGCAAATTGATTCTAAACCCCAAATCAATTTCAACCTAAAAAGTTCTTCAATAAGCAATTACTTCCTGATTTGTAAGGAATAAATATATAAATTGAAGGAGCTTTGAATATGGAAGAAACTATCCTGTAACCCAACTCGGACACCTGGAAATCTTCTGCTAACTTAGCAGTAATATTAAAAAGTCTGGAATTGGGATTTGTGTACTTTATAAAGGTAAGCAATCCTGTAAGGGGAAACACCCTCTGACACGTGTCTGAAAAAACCTTGGCCTTCAATTTTAGTTTTTCAATACTCGAATGTTAGCCGGTCTTTGTGAGAGTATTTTCCTTCATCAAAAACAACGTGAGTTAGAAATGCAAGTGCATTACAAATACAACATATATAAAGATAGACTCATGCTTGAAACTACATCAGTAATAAGTTGAACAATGAACTACTTCCATATCCAAGCAATTCAGAAGAAATACAGAGATGACGCTGGCATACGAAGTGATCATATATTCGAACAATGTGGTGCTTATTTTGAGGGGCAAACTTTATATTCAGCTGGAAACAAAAATGCATGAAATTATATATCTTAGATGTTTAATTGCCTGTAATCAAACAAAAAATGAGATGTTTAATGGAAATACCGCTGTCAAAAAGTGAGACTTCAACTAACGTTTGTTGACAGTAAGCAGACAGAAGTCAAAAGTGAGACTTCAATCAACCGAAATAAAAACAAAGACTCAACCAAGCAACTTCAATGAACCGACACCAATAAAAACAGGTGTGTAAATTTGTTTTTTTTATTTTAACCTATTTAAACTGCATCAATGCTAATCCCTAATAAGTTAATTGTATATAGTATTTGATTTGATTTTCAATTCAATTCAGAGAATAACCTGCAAACAATTGTCTATTTGAACATTAGACTTAAATTTAGTTCTCAAAGATGTTGATTGTTGCATATTTGCATATTCATGTGCTCAATTCAGTTTAGAATGGAAACTCACAATCACATAGGAAAATCGAGTTAATTAAATAGTGAATTAATTATTGAGAATCTAACCTGAACTTGAAATTATCAACTCTCAAAGATGTTGATTCTTGCATACTCATGTGCTCAATCTAGTTTAAAATGAAAACTCACACCTACATAGGGAAATAAATTTAATTAAAGAGTTCTAACAGAATGAATTTTTGTGAATATTGCCTGAACTGAAATTATCCGTTGCAGAGGATTTGAAGTTTCTTCACATCGTCTCCGACAACTGATGGAGTCTCATGTGCTATGGAAAATCAATTGAATGCCTAACTAAATTACCTCAAATTGGTTGTCGATGTTGATGCTGAGGTCTGATTACGCCATTGTATTCAAATCTCAGTACCCACAGGCTTATACTTACGTCCATGATCAAGACATTACCCTTTATAGTTGTACCTTCGATGGAGATTACTTCATCACATTTTATCTTGCCCCTGCCAACACTGAAACAACCTTCCAGTGATTAAGAAACCAGAATAATAGATAGATCAGAAAACTCTTCTTTCAAGAGGTAGAGCATAACTACCGGAAATAATTCGAGGACCTGAAAGAACAATCGCCCACTGCTGAAACCACCAGCCAATGAATTAAGAAAACCAGAATGATAGATACATCAGAAAACTGTGTTTTAACATATATTTAAAGTGGTGAATTCAGGTTGTAAGCTAAAAAAACTGCTAAAAGATTGCAATTAATGACAGTGAACTTAGTGTAAGCTAAAAGTAATTAATATTAAGCATGCAAGACAGGTTGGGTATTGAGTTCACCAGCATTAGGATTGATATTAAAGTATTGGTTAAATAAGAAGAAGATAGTTACTAACAAACAAAAGGAATCATAAGAGACATATTGTCATGTCACCTGCTCAACTTGTTTAGAATCTTTACAACCACTACCAGACATTACCATTTTATACATCCTGGATGAACAAAATGTTCGGACCCTCTTTTTTGTGATTGAGGCGTTGTAGATTTCCCTTGATTTGATTTTGCTTCAAGCTATAGGTGGATAAAACAAATCTCTCTTTAGCAAAATAAGCTAAGGAGATAAGCTCAGCTGCAATGGATAAGATTACAACAGTTGTATAAAGATGGAAAATCCTTGATAACTATTGATCTTGCAGCTCCATCACATGAGTCTTCTTTTGACCTACAGTGTTATAGAACCAATAATTTCTTACAAAGACTAATTGATGAAGTACTAAAACTTGAAACAACATTAGAGTTTGTTGTAGTACACAAACCTTTTGACAACCATTATGAACACAAAATCATTTCCAATCTTAAACACTAACCTTATTCCGTACCAACGGAAGCTTCTATTCCTTAGGGTTGTCAACATTTCTGCCAGATTTTTCAGTAAGACTTGTAACCTAAAGCAACAGTCTTATCAAATATATTTTTCAAAAACTGTAGCCGACTATCATCAAAAGAATATTGCAATTAAGGATAGCAAATAATAATAGGTGGTTATAGATTGCCATGTTCTTTGAGTGGACCAAGATAGCAAGTAAAAGAAAAAGGAGAGCAAGTAAAAGAAAAACGATAGCAAGTAAAGGGAAAAAAGTTTAGAAGTAACTTACAACTTCATCCAAGATCTAAATACTTGAATTCTGATCATTAGGATCAATACCACCCTCATCCTTGAACACAATGTAGAGAATGAACTTAGTTAGTACCAAATTTTATTCCTAGTAATGATAGAGAAGGGTGTGATACCACTACTCTCAGCTTAGCCCGGGTGTCTTTGGCAGAGTCGTCGCCATTGTTAGCCAGCTGCTCTAGGCAACGTAAACCGTAGTCTAAAAACTCGTGGTGCTTGACATTTGAAAGGTCAAATACCTAAATGAAGAGCAAGAGTGTGAGAAATTGATAGTGTGATCCATTGTTGTTAGAGTTTGATACCTGTTCGTGGCCCATTAGATGTTGAAGGCGTTGGATGAGGTCAGGGCCATGGCGTGCACCGCTGTGGGAATTGATGAAGACAAGGATGGGGCAGTCGGCGGGAAGGGCGCCATCGTTGGAAAGAAAGAGCTCGGTGGATTCGACGCCGGCGGAGACATCTTTGGAGTTGATGGCACGACGGAGGGCGAGGCGGAGGCAGTGAGGGATGGAGATCCTGCACCTCAGATCGTCCTTGTCGATTCGGAGCCCTGCAATTGCGCTGCTCAATGATTCTATTATCGACGCTCCAGGATTTGCATTCTTCTTCAGATCATCGCTCACCTCTGCCGCTTCCATACGATTAACTTTTCACAATTTTACCATTGCCGCTTTCAAGCAGTCTGTATTATAAGCAGTAATAAGATACGGACGAAGAGGGGAAATCAGAGGGTAAGGTAACGTTCGAGAATTGGGAATTAAAGACTGGAATTGAAGAAGGAGAATGGAATTCTGGAAATGGTTTTCAAGGGTATTGATTGGTACCATTTTCATTCAATTCTGGCTATGGACAACCAACCATTATATAGATAAGATATAAGATATAAACCATAACATTCATAAACCTTAATAATTTATATGAGTTTCATAAGTGATATATATTCAAGATAATGCTAATAAGAAAAACCCGCATCTTATAAAATACAAATAAAAATTGCAATATAGTGTATCACAATTATGATATTTTCTTTGCTACTATTTGCACATATCATTATAGCACCTAAATAATTCGCTAAAGACACGACAACGGTTCTAGTATGACGAATATCCAGTAGCAAGCAACGACTTGATGCACATTTATTATTGAGGCATACTCAATAGTAAATTGATAAATATATCTAAATTTAATAGAATTTAGGTTGGTAAAAACACTGAATGTCCTTTTAATTCCTTGGATTCCTTCCCTCTTTTCACATTCCTCATCTTCCCCTGATGGATCCAGCTCCATCGATCCCATAATCATTGGGTCAACTAAGGAGTTTTTGTTTGGGTCCGATTAGAGATCTTCTGAAATCGTTTCCCCTTCCATACAATAATATAGGCCCTTCTGGCTTTCTGTAACTGTCATCGTTTTTAAAAAGTGTCTTTGTATATCATTATCGGTCCTTACTTGTTAACGCTTTGCGCATAGCGCGAGATTCAAATTCTGGTTTTTAGTGTATAGTTGTAGTGTATAGTTGTGCTAGTATAAATGTTCACATTCAGTAACTAATGTTCACATCAAAATGTATGCACATTCATTTACCATTATATGCACATTCATTTACCATTATATGCGCATTCATTTAGCATTATTTGTACATTAATTTTTCAATCTAATGAAGTTTAGTAGATTACTCATACACCAACATATAACATCACATCATCGCAAGGCTTCGGCCCGTATTTCGACCCAAAAAAACATATAACATCATATGATCTTCTAAAAAATTATCACATGAAGATCAAAGAATTACTGAGAGTTTACAGTTCTCAAAAAATGTTATGTTTATAACATCACAATGTCGTGTTACGAATGTAAAGATCAACATCGTATGCTTTGTTTATGATAGAATAATTCTCTTATTGCAAGTTATATTGTAATCGTTCGAAATATGTGCTTATAAGCTTGTAAAATGATTTCTCTAGGGTATATTGACAAAGAAATGGTTTTCCACAAAATAACTACTCGAATATCTTCGAATTACAAAAGTACTGGAATTGCAAAATTCGTCATATGAAAGAACAAATCTATGGAACGTTGAATGCGAACAAAATAATATACATGTTGCTGCTTGTTTGTTCTTGTTTGAGTCACCATCCTCCTCGAAAGATTGAGGATGAGATTCCCGATCTCGGTTTTTTCGGTGTCTAGGATTTTCACTGAGAGCTTTTTCCCTCTCTTTTAAGTGATATAGGGAAAATGACTTTTCGTTATGCCACTTTTCTTTAGCGGATTGGCAAAAATGTCAATTTCTGAAACTTGAGTTGCAAAAATGTCATATTTTGAAAAGAATGGAAAAAGTAGCAAATTTGTGTTTCACAAATAATGGTAAACTGATAAAATATGTAATCTTTTCCATTGCAAATTAATATACGTAAGTATACTTAATTTCCACTAATCAACGATTAAACTTGATTTGGTAATAAGTTGCCACCAGGTTGCAACAGGTTGCAACATTCCACTCTCGTTCCCTCTCAAAGATCCAAAATTCCCACTGATGTAGCTCTCTACCTGGATGATGAGGTGAACATGGAGGTTAGTCCTGGTGCTCCCTATCTAGATGGTGAGTTGAACCAGGATGATGGTAGTCTGACATCTATATTACACAGTTGGTCAGAGAATGAGGAGGGTAGCTCTGAGGATCGTAGAATTGAGAGAAATATCAGTAATTTAAGAACTGACCTTACGGTACAGATGATGGTAAATTAGAGAATCCTCTATTTATACTCAGTAAAACTGCTACAACAATACTGACAATATCTACTAGTGAACTAGAAAAGGAGGGAGTAACTGAGTCGTTGCATTCCAATCTGGTTGCAAATGAGGTTGTAAATGGTTTGAATGAATTATTAGATGCAGATGATCAATCTGAGTATGCAACAAAGGATAAAGGAACTATTGAGGACTGCAATGGGAGGATAGTAAGTGATGGTGGAAAGGAAGTACAAGATGCACATGAACAATTCTAGCAGCCGAAACAGGATATAGGAGGTGTTGAATTTGGTAATATGAGAATAGAAAATGATGGTGGAAAGGAGTTAGTAGATGCACAAGAATCCCAGCAGGCACCACATGATGAAGGAGTTGTTCACGATGGCAATGGTATGATAGAAACTCATGGTGGTATGGATTTAAAACTTGCAAAGGAACAAACTGAGAAGCGAGTAAAAGAAGTGATTATTGATGTTAATGAAAATAATGGAGGTAAGGCTACAACAACAAAGAGGAAATTCAGCAGGTTCGCAAGTGAAAATGACGGGGCAGAAAATACTGTAGAGATTGGAGGAGGACATGCAAGTGATGACGCAAAAGTTTGCAAAACTTTAACCAAAAATATCTCTTTGAAGTACATGACAAAGCTTCTGGAATGGATGCAGGATGAGAGGTAAGTAAATTTTTATGGTGGAAACAAAAAATTACTAGTCAGACAAATTTCATACTAAAAAGACAAGGTTTTTTTTGCAGTGAATGCGTAGTGGGCCCTGCTGGAAATGAATTAAACAAGAAATTTTTCCAAAAATTGTTTATTCCAGGACAATGGTTGGAGGGTGAGGTAATATATTTCTATGTTGCAGGTAAAAGACTTAGCTTTTTTGACATTGGTAATTGAAGGACTAATTTGTCATCTTATGTCAGCATATGGAGCAAATGCTATGCTATTATCGAACATATATATCATAAAAGGCTGAGCAGTTCCAAGAAATTGTAGTTTTAGATACATACTTCCAACTGGTAGCGGATGTTGAGCACAAAGGAAATTATACCAACCATCATCATGCCTGCCATAACTATATCAACCATCATCAGGCCGAGCAGTTCCAAGAAATTGTAGTTCTAGACACATACTTCCAAGAAATTATTGTTCTAACCACATATAAGTCTGTTTTCGACGCACGACAAATAAACTTGCACTGAGTGTCCATATATTTCACCATATCTATGTCGTTGTTGGACCTCATTACCTTCATCTGATAACAGTCTTGCATTGCTAAATCACGGGAACAACTCACCAGCTTCTCTCTAGAGGTGAATGCCTCTCCAACCTGCACTTTTTTGTTAAGTTGTATTTGTGTTGGATTTTTCATTTTCTTCAATTCCTTGTTTAATATAAAGCCTTGACCATCCTCATAGTGCAGCGCTTCATCAAATTGAACATCGGCCTCCAACCATTAACACATAATCCTCCATATCCTTCGAGACCAACAACATTGTCTTGCACTCTTAAATCTTCATCACCGCTCAAATTCTCATTAAATGCATCATGTAACGCCCCAAAAATTTCACTTAATGGGGGGTCACAGCGCCAGGAATTTCCGGCAGAAATTCCCTTAGGCTTTCTAAAAAACAATTCAACCTGTAGGACATAAACTAGCAGCATTCAATCACAAGATAAACCTGGTTCAAACAACCACTTCCAAAGAGAGGACATATATACATGGGTCGGCATTCACAAACGCTACAACGACCCGTCAAAACCAGCTTGGTACAACCAAGCACAACCATCCAACACGAGTCTCACCAGAAGACATCTCAAGAACCAAAACAGTAACACACACATAAAAACAAACCAGCAGAAATTAAACCCATCCTAACTATCGCATCACGTCGCACGTTCACCTCCATGCTCCGATACTACCTGCGTACCTGGTCATGTCAAAAACACAACCCGTTCCCCCACCGAAATGGGGGTTAGTCTCCAACCAGACTAGCAAGTATATAAGCGAATTAATTACGTAGAATAGCATAAATAAAGGAATTAGAATAAGCAGATACCACAAAGTACATTACAAAGCAAACAAGTATGTAAGAGACTATACATACAACATCACATAGTAAACCAAAAGAAGGAACTTTTACGAAAATGCTTTTGAAAACATGACCAAGCCTGTCTTGGCCACGAAGGTACCTTCTAACCCAAAACTATGGGTAAAAACCTTTACCTGCCGGAGGGACACGGTATCGTTAGCTAGACGAACCCCCCCTACCACGACACAAGTAAAGCACCTTCCATGATCCACCCGAACACCGGGAAGCGATCAAGGAATGATTTTAAAAACCATTTACATGCTAAGCGGGGGTCGGAACAATCCTTTTAATTACCCGCACAAATCATATCCACAAGTGTTGTCACTTCTCAACGAAATCAATAAAACGAGTAGTTCATAAACAAACATATCCACGATGTCTATACACAAATAATACTAATTCTATCATGGAAGAATACCAAATTACCAATATCACTTCATATTCAAATGCATATCAAGATACAAAGTCAAGGAACAAACATTATTCATATGTAATGCATTTACGGTTTCATGCATAGTCCAATAGCCTATATTTATATCAATCACGTAAGTAATCGCAAATAACTTGCCTCGACAAGTCTCGAATGTAAAGAAACTTATGAGCTATCACCTCAGACGTGACCTTAACTCAACTCAACTTGGCGAGATTCCCGAATCTGCATACAAAACGATTTTGGCCATAACTTTCATTATACAACTCGGAATTGAATTCCGCAAAATTCCGGACGCTCGTATGAAAGTCCTCTATTTACTGAATCAGTCCCTTAATTTTTCATAATACAGAACGAGGACGATATTTCCAGAAGTGAACAATTCAGCCCTAACTTCACTAGTTTTACTTCCAAACCTCAAATCCAATCCATCCATCCCTCTATAATCATCAAACCACCTCTAATAACTCATGATTGACATACAAATTCTGACTTGACATACACATGAACAATTCTTGAAATTTTGGGGAAAACCTAAACCAAGCTTTCCTTGAGCTTCCTTATACAAATATGTCTTCCTTGCCTTACCAATAGCATGCTTTTGACATAAGGAACTCAAATCCAACATCAACATAACATGGCAGCCACATGAATTAGCTAGGAAGATTTTACCATGACAAGGGAGAGCCAAAGAGAGAAATTCTTACCTTAGTTGAGATAACCACTTGATTTTGATATGAACCCCTTGGAAAACTTGTGTTTTGATGAAGAAATGAGCTAGAATATGGAGGAGGAGTGAAGGAGATTAGTAATGGTAGGAGTCGGAGATGGTGTGCTAAAGCTTAATGGTGAAGTCTTGGAAAGTATATTAATAAATGAGCTAAGTGGAGCATATATATAACTAATGAGATGAGATGTTAAAACCGACATTGATATATAATCAAAGGAAAATTAAAAGGTTAAGGAAATGAGTTTAATTAAGTTATGTGAACGGGGGCTTAATAATGAACGGATAAAAGAAAGTTGGTTTATATAATTAAGCTCGGGAAATATTATAATAATGTCCGCTTAATAAGTATTAGGATATTACAGATATTAACTTTATAAAAATATAAAAATCGGACTAATCCTTGCGAAAAATAATTTCGATGTCGTACATAAATCATGTACGTTTTGCGAGACGATAAGATTTCAAGAATCGCGAAAATAAAACATACTTGCGTCTTTTATCAAAATAATCTATAAATACATATTATGTTTATCAAAATAAAATTTCTGAAACAGAAACTAAGGTGGTATTACACTCCACCCCCCTTATAAAAAGTTTCGTCCTCGAAACTAGGATTCAAAGAGGTTTGGATATTTCTCTCGCATGCTGGCTTCTGTCTCCCATGTGGCTGCATCAGTACCATGTTTAGACCATAACACCTTCACTAGCGGAATTACTTTATTCCTCAACTGCCTTTTTTCATAAGCAAGTATTTTGATCGGTTCCTCCTCATACGTGCAATCTCCCTCAAACACAATATCCTCATACTTGATTACATGGGAAGGGTCGGGAACATATTTCCTTAGCTGGGAAACATGGAATACACTATGCACCCGACTCATAATTGGGGGTAGGGCAAGCCGATAGGCTGATGCTCCAACCTTATCCAAGATCTCAAAAGGACCCACATATCGAGGACTTAGCTTGCCCTTCTTGCCAAATCTGAATACGCCCTTAGTAGGTGAAACGCGAACAAACACATGGTCACCTACTTTGAATTCCAGTGGTCTACGACGAATATCTGCATAAGATTTCTGACGGCTTTGTGCCGTTAACATCCTTTTCCTTATCAGGGCTACTTCTTCTTGTGTCTTCCTTAAAATATCTGGGCTCGTGAAGCTTGTTTCTGATAAGTCATCCCAGCATAACGGTGATCGACATCTACGACCATACAAGGCTTCATACGGGGCCATTTCAATTGATGCGTGCCAACTGTTATTATAAGTAAATTCTACCAATGGTAACTTAACTTCCCACTTACCTGGCCAGTCCAATACACACGCTCTTAAAATGTCCTCGAGAGTTTGTATAGTTCTCTCCGTTTGACCGTCAGTTTGTGGGTGGAAAGCAGTACTGAACCTCAACTCAGTTCCCATGGCTGCATGTAGTGACTTCCAGAAATGTGACACAAAGCGTCCATCACGATCAGACACTATAGTCTTGGGAATACCATGCAGACGTACAATTTCTTGAATATATACTTCAGCAAGTCTATCTGGTCCCCACGTTTTCTTAATAGGAAGAAAATGAGCAGATTTAGTCAATCGGTCTACTATGACCCAGATGGTGTCCATGCCTCTTGACGTTGGGGGCAATCCCGACACAAAGTCCATGGATATATCGTCCCATTTCCATTCTGGAATTGGTAATGGTTGTAATTCTCCAGCCGGTCTTTGATGTTCAATCTTCACTTGCTGACATGTAAGACATTTAGCTACAAATTCAGCGACCTCTCTTTTCATATTACTCCACCAGAAATTCTTTTTGAGGTCCTTATACATCTTATTAGCTCCAGGGTGAATCGAATATGGCGAAGCATGGGCCTCTTTCAAAATCATGGTCTTTATTTCATCGTCTCCAGGCACACATATTCGGTTCTTGAACCTAAGGATCCCGTCATCATGAACAATAAAGCCCGGAGACTTACCTTGAAGGATGCCATCCTTGATCTTGTTCAATACGAGGTCATCAACCTGCTTCTGCTTAATTGCCTCAAATAAAGATGATTCGATCTCCAAGAAATAAAGTTGCCCTTGGTTCTTCTGAAACCTGACCTCGATCTCATATCGAGTCAATTCTCTCTGCAATTCTGGTTGCAGTGTTAGGCATGCAATCATAGTCTCTTGGGTTGACTTCCTACTTAGTGCGTCGGCCACCACATTGGCTTTGCCTGGATGATATAATATCTCAATATCATAATCTTTCAACAGCTCCAACCATCTTCTCTGCCTCATGTTCAATTCCTTCTGAGTGAAGATATACTTCAAACTCTTATGGTCAGTGTAAATCTGGCAACTCGCCCCATAGAGATAATGTCTCCAGATCTTCAAAGCAAAAATCACAGCTGCAAGTTCTAAGTCATGAGTAGGGTAGTTTACTTCATGGGTCTTTAATTGACGGGAAGCGTATGCAATTACCCTACCATGTTGCATCAAAACACAACCAAGGCCTTGTTTCGAGGCGTCACTATATATAACAAAGCCTTCAGTTCCCTGGGGTAATGCTAATACTGGTGCACTGGTAAGTCTTTTCTTAAGCTCTGCAAAGCTCTCTTGACACTGTTTGTCCCATTCAAACTTCTTTGCCTTACGTAACAGATTAGTGAGTGGTTGGGCGATCTTAGAAAAGCCTTCCACAAACCTACGATAATATCCTGCCAAGCCTAAGAAACTCCTTACTTCCTTCACATTCTTTGGTGGCACCCATTCAGCTACTGCTTGGATCTTCTGTGGGTCAACCTTTACTCCTTCATGAGAAACTATGTGACCTAGGAATGCCACTTCAGTCATCCAGAAATCACACTTTGATAGTTTAGCAAACAACCGTTGTTGCCTCAATTTACTGAGAACTGTTCTGAGATGCTCTACATGCTCTTCTCTACTTCGGGAGTAAATCAGAATATCATCTATAAAGACCACGACAAATTGGTCCAAATATTGGATGAAAATGCGGTTCATTAATTCCATGAATGCAGCTGGAGCATTAGTTAGTCCAAAGGGCATCACCACAAACTCATAGTGACCATACCTTGTACGGAATGCCGTCTTAGCAATATCTTCTTCTCGAATCCTTAACTGATGATAGCCTGATCTTAGATCAATTTTTGAGAAAACAGTTGCACCCTGCAATTGATCTAATAGGTCATCTATCCGAGGCAATGGATATTTATTCTTGATTGTCACCTTATTCAATTCTCTATAATCAATGCAGAGACGTAAGGAACCATCCTTCTTCTTTACGAACAACACTGGTGCACCCCACGGAGATGCACTCGGTCTAATGAATCCCTTCTCCATCAGTTCTTCAAGTTGCTTCTTCAGTTCTAGCATTTCCGGTGGTGCCATTCTATAAGGCGCCCTAGACACTGGAGCCGTTCCCTGCTCAACCTCGATTGCAAAATCCACATCTCTATGAGGAGGTAGATCCATTAAATCTTCTGGGAATACGTCTGAGAATTCACAAACAATGGAAATTTCTGATAATTCAGGCTTTTCTTTTTCCTTTTCCAAGGCATAACACATGTATCCTTGACATCCCTTCCTTAATAGCTTCAAGGCTTCCATTGCACTAATAATTAACCCAACTTTACTAGGGTCACGTCCCTGAAACAACAACGTTAAGCCATCCTTGGCGGTGAGTGTGACAGTTCTCTCACGCAGGTCCATCACCGCCCCATGATGTACAAGCCAGTCCATACCCAAAATCACATCATAATGTTGTAAGTTGATTTCAATCAAATCAGCTTCCCACTCCTGATCACCGATACGAATGGGACAACTCCTAAACTCACGGTTTCCCACAAGCTTACTACCATTTGGTAATCCAACAATAAAAGACTCACAATCAAGAGCACGAGTAAGACCGAGCCTTTTCACACACGTCTCAGAGATAAAAGAATGGGTGGCACCGGTATCAAATAATATGCACACAGGTTGAGAGTGAATGTGGAGCGTACCTGCAACTACAGATGCATTAGGTTCTTCAGTTCTCATTTCATAAACACGACCCTTTGCCTTAGATCCTCCTGAAGATTGCTGTTATTGAGGTGGAGTTGGGCGGGGTTGTTTTTGAGAATATGATTGTGTTGGACGAGGTTGGTGACTCTGTCCTCGTGGTCCCATTACAGAAGTCTGTGACCTGGTAGGGTTCGCCTTCTCTCTCCTACAGTAAATGGAAAGGTGACCCTTCTCGCCACAATTGTAACACTCCTTGGGCTCCCTTGGACAATCAGCTTTATAATGTTGATTGCTATTGCAGTTATGGCAGTGGTAATCCTTAGGTGGAACTTTGTCTTGATTACGAAAACCCTGAGACCCGAAAGCTTGATCAGTCTTTGCCTGAGGAGGGAATCTCCTTGGAACATCAGTTCTGGCACCAAAGGGGGTTGATTGAGCCTTCTGTTTCTTATAGCTTGAAGTCAGGAGCTTCTCATCTTCAAGTTTCCTCTCGACTTCTAATGCCTTATCATAATATTCCTCCAAGGTAGCACATGAACATCCCGACATATAAGTCCTGACCCGCGGAGGTATCCAGGGCTCAAAATAAAAGATTTTGTCCCTCTCATTATGAACCGCTGCTGATGCATAGCGAAGAAGCTGGTGATATCTTACGCTTGCTTGTGCTACTGGCATCCCTTGAGAAGGTGGGTGTAAAAACTCCTGGTATTTCTGTCTCTGGAGGGACATTGGATAGAACCTAGCATGAATCTTCTCCTTGAAATTCTCCCAACTCATTACTCCTTCTGTAGGCTTAACCGTGTCCCACCAGTCATCGGCATCTTTTGCAAGATAAAATGAAGCATTCGATACTTTTTGCTCTACTGGACACCCGACTCTATCAAGGAGCTTTTCCATCTGCTTGAGCCAATGTTCAACTTCTACTGGCTCCCCAGTTCCATCATAAGTTGGTGGCTTCAGCTTCTCTAATGCCATTACTATACTAACAACATCCCTCCTTCTATCATTTGGAGGTATTCCTGGAGTTAAAGGCGGCTGATTTTGTACTTGTGGAGGAACTGTTTGGGCATATGCTGCTTGCATCGCCTGCCCAATCATCTGTTGAAGAGCAGTGTACAGTTCAGTATTAATTCCAGCTGGCATACTAGCCGGTACTGGTGCACCTGGAGAAATAGGAGGAACTACTCGTGGACCCTCGGGTTGCACCTGTTGAGGGACATTCCTTTCAGCCACTTTTGGATTGGGACCCATCTGACTTTCTATGTCCTCCATCGGGGGTATATCTGTGTGGCTATCCCTAGAAACCTCTGGTGGTACCCCGTGAAACTTACGAGGCCGACCTCTGCCACGGGTACCTCTACCAGACATCTGCACAACCAGATGTTAATTCAAACATGCACACATAGACATATAACCTTGTACACATATGTAACATTTAAGAACTTATTGATTTAGAGACTACACATGGAGATGACAATGCGACGTGTGCGATGCTGACATTACCCATTCCCAAAAATAGAAACCTAGGCTCTGATACCAACTTCTGTAACGCCCCAAAAATTTCACTTAATGGGGGGTCACAGCGCCAGGAATTTCCGGCAGAAATTCCCTTAGGCTTTCTAAAAAAAAATTCAACCTGTAGGACATAAACTAGCAGCATTCAATCACAAGATAAACCTGGTTCAAACAACCACTTCCAAAGAGAGGACATATATACATGGGTCGGCGTTCACAAACGCTACAACGACCCGTCAAAACCAGCTTGGTACAACCAAGCACAACCATCCAACACGAGTCTCACCAGAAGACATCTCAAGAACCAAAACAGTAACACACACATAAAAACAAACCAGCAGAAATTAAACCCATCCTAACTATCGCATCACGTCGCACGTTCACCTCCACGCTCCGATACTACCTGCGTACCTGGTCATGTCAAAAACACAACCCGTTCCCCCACCGAAATGGGGGTTAGTCTCCAACCAGACTAGCAAGTATATAAGCGAATTAATTACGTAGAATAGCATAAATAAAGGAATTAGAATAAGCAGATACCACAAAGTACATTACAAAGCAAACAAGTATGTAAGAGACTATACATACAACATCACATAGTAAACCAAAAGAAGGAACTTTTACGAAAACGCTTTTGAAAACATGACCAAGCCTGTCTTGGCCACGAAGGTACCTTCTAACCCAAAACTATGGGTAAAAACCTTTACCTGCCGGAGGGACACGGTATCGTTAGCTAGACGAACCCCCCCTACCACGACACAAGTAAAGCACCTTCCATGATCCACCCGAACACCGGGAAGCGATCAAGGAATGATTTTAAAAACCATTTACATGCTAAGCGGGGGTCGGAACAATCCTTTTAATTACCCGCACAAATCATATCCACAAGTGTTGTCACTTCTCAACGAAATCAATAAAACGAGTAGTTCATAAACAAACATATCCACGATGTCTATACACAAATAATACTAATTCTATCATGGAAGAATACCAAATTACCAATATCACTTCATATTCAAATGCATATCAAGATACAAAGTCAAGGAACAAACATTATTCATATGTAATGCATTTACGGTTTCATGCATAGTCCAATAGCCTATATTTATATCAATCACGTAAGTAATCGCAAATAACTTGCCTCGACAAGTCTCGAATGTAAAGAAACTTATGAGCTATCACCTCAGACGTGACCTTAACTCAACTCAACTTGGCGAGATTCCCGAATCTGCATACAAAACGATTTTGGCCATAACTTTCATTATACAACTCGGAATTGAATTCCGCAAAATTCCGGACGCTCGTATGAAAGTCCTCTATTTACTGAATCAGTCCCTTAATTTTTCATAATACAGAACGAGGACGATATTTCCAGAAGTGAACAATTCAGCCCTAACTTCACTAGTTTTACTTCCAAACCTCAAATCCAATCCATCCATCCCTCTATAATCATCAAACCACCTCTAATAACTCATGATTGACATACAAATTCTGACTTGACATACACATGAACAATTCTTGAAATTTTGGGGAAAACCTAAACCAAGCTTTCCTTGAGCTTCCTTATACAAATATGTCTTCCTTGCCTTACCAATAGCATGCTTTTGACATAAGGAACTCAAATCCAACATCAACATAACATGGCAGCCACATGAATTAGCTAGGAAGATTTTACCATGACAAGGGAGAGCCAAAGAGAGAAATTCTTACCTTAGTTGAGATAACCACTTGATTTTGATATGAACCCCTTGGAAAACTTGTGTTTTGATGAAGAAATGAGCTAGAATATGGAGGAGGAGTGAAGGAGATTAGTAATGGTAGGAGTCGGAGATGGTGTGCTAAAGCTTAATGGTGAAGTCTTGGAAAGTATATTAATAAATGAGCTAAGTGGAGCATATATATAACTAATGAGATGAGATGTTAAAACCGACATTGATATATAATCAAAGGAAAATTAAAAGGTTAAGGAAATGAGTTTAATTAAGTTATGTGAACGGGGGCTTAATAATGAACGGATAAAAGAAAGTTGGTTTATATAATTAAGCTCGGGAAATATTATAATAATGTCCGCTTAATAAGTATTAGGATATTACAGATATTAACTTTATAAAAATATAAAAATCGGACTAATCCTTGCGAAAAATAATTTCGATGTCGTACATAAATCATGTACGTTTTGCGAGACGATAAGATTTCAAGAATCGCGAAAATAAAACATACTTGCGTCTTTTATCAAAATAATCTATAAATACATATTATGTTTATCAAAATAAAATTTCTGAAACAGAAACTAAGGTGGTATTACACATCATCCCTTCTATTTCTTGATGAATCATAATCATTATTTCTCTTTCTTGATGATGAGGAAATAATTTGAACATCAGCCTCATCATAATCAATCCTTCTCTTTCTTGATGAAATAATTTGAACATCATCATGATTATCAACATTGTTGCTAACTGATATAATATCTTCCAATGCGATGATGGGACTACTACTAATTGGTGTCAAGCAGCTGGCCAAGAAGATTGCAGGTTGCCTTTGTGACCAGAGCCAAGAGGTAGTAGATAACTCTCTACCCAAAATTAACAAGTAGCAGGTAGGGGTGTACATTTCCGGACCGGACCGTAATAGACCGGACCGGAGCGGACCAGAATAGACCGGACCGGAGTGGACCGGAATAGACCGGACCAGACTTATTCTAGTCTGGTCCCCGGTCCAAGGATTTTCCTTATTCTGGTTCCTGTCCGATCCAAAACCCATATTTTATTACTTTTATATATATAAATAATAAATATAATAGTATTAAAAGTTATATTTTTAAGAAAAATAAATTAATATAATGTTAAACTATATAATAAAAAAAAATTTAATTATTAAAAAATATAAAATAAAAGAAATAGAAATTCTGGTCCAAGGTTTTAAAAATTGCGATCCATCAGGACCGGACTGGATGTACATCCCTAATAGCAGGTAATAAAGCAGTAGCAAGAAGTTGATTAATTACTCATTAGCTATTTAATTTGCTTTTTCTTTTTTCTAATATAACACATTTTCTATTTACAATATCCACAAAAAATAGAAAATCAAGCAAAAAAGAATGGCAAAACTACCCAAAAGTTGATATTTATGCAAAGATTTGTGAGAATGAGATAAAACTTGCAATTTTCCCCTTTTCTTTTTTAGTTCAATTTTCTTATGTGTGTGCGTACAAGTAGCTATTTCTTTTGCCAAATGTTGGATTAATTACAGTGTATTTCTTATACGTGACGGCTAAATACACTCGAAATTTTTGCTATATTCACTCATAAGCCTACGCACGTGGCAGGCGTAGGCGTGGATGGAATATCACGATAATGGCTAGCGTGGATGAGGATTTAAAACGGATACCCATTTTTTTAATAAAGGAATAACGCGAGCCGTAGGCGTGTGCGTGGGCATCTCCTAATTTTCTCATAAACTAATTCGCTGAATCATGTTCAAGTTATACAAATATGAAATACATAGTACTCCCTCTGTCTCATAATATAAGCCACATTTGAGACATTTCACAAAAATTAAGAAAAGTGTGAGTTTAATGATTAAAGAAGAGTGAAAAGTGTAATAGTTAGAGGAGAGAGATAGAGAGAAGAAGAAAAGAAGAAAAGAAGAAAGAGAAAATTGAATGATTAGAGGAAAGAGGAAAGTGAAAAGTGTATTCGGAGAAGATAAAGAGTGTAAAAAGGTTGCTTATATTATGGGACAGAGGGAGTATGCGGCAAGTTTTTTTGGCAGACTAAGAGATGAATATTTTACGGCAGAGGGTTTTTTAAGGCGTAAAAGATGCGGCGATGACGCCAATGGTTAGAGGAAGAGGTTGAGTTATTATGATTAGGGTGACGGAATGGGTTGGGCGGCGGCTAAAAGCTCGTCGGGATCCAAAGAGATCCGACAAAGAATTCTACACCAGAGACAAGAAAACGAAGAGGAGGAGGAGGAGGAGGGTCGTTAAGGGTAAGAATGACGGAGGCCGGAATACCAAAGAATTTGAAGTTAGGGTTAGGAAAACCGAGGAAGAAGACAAGACATGCACAAGTGAGTACGTGGCCAAGAGTTTGGGTCGGCCCAAAGCACAAATGTTGCACTAATGGCCCAAATTTATTCATTATCTCACAACATCCATGCAAGCGCAAGATGTAAGCGTGGGTTTCTCTTTTTTTTTGAAAATCGGATATTCATTTCATATCCACGCGAACGCTTTCCATAACTATGGTAAATTTTCACGCCTACGCGTTCTACATGTGTGATAATATGAGTGTAAATAACAAAAATAATGAGTGTATATAGCATCACCCTTCTTATATTAGGAAATGTTTATCTTTATCATTTTTCATTCTCGACTATTTTCTAAATCTTTTAGTGCGATCATTACAGGTAGTTTACTAGTTTACCATGGAAAGGGAGTCTTACTTTGAATAACGTTGCTTTAATACTAGATTATTTTAACTATTACTATGTTTTATTAATAAGCAAAATATTGTATATCATAGGGAAAATATTACACAATAAACTTTTGTAAAATAATAAATAAGAATTATTATAGTATCAAAGAAGATCTAAGAGCCTAGATAATGACCTGTGGCGCCACTTGTAACGACTTGTTACCACCACTGGACCACCGCCGAACAGCCGCCGGACCACCTTCGGGCCACCTTCGATCACGTCGGACCACCTCCGAGCCTCGTCGGAACAAAATTGTCACAAAGATATATATAATTGTTCACAAATATTACAAAATTGTTCATTACTCAAAAGTTCATTAAAATTGGATTAAATGTTCATCAAGATGTTCATAATTGTTCATCAAATAACAAAATTTCCCCGCGCGACGCGCGGGGAAATTACGGTTTTTTATTTGCGGTTAATATCATTAAATAAGCTATCATTGTTCAATTTGATTTAGTGATTCAACATGAAAGTAGGTGTATTAATGAATGAGTAAATGAACCGGGCCCGGTACCGGTACCGGTACCGATTTCATTTACTTTCGGCCAAGACCGTCCAGTTTTTTTTATATATATATATATTTAGATAGATTTCGAGTCAAAAACACCTAATTTTGATCAAAATATATTGAAATGTTCATCATGCCATCCTTAAATGTTCATCAAGTCATCCTTAAATGTTCACAAGGATGTAATAAAATGTTCATTACTCAAAAGTTCATTACAATTGGCGTAAATATTCATCACGTTGTTCATAAATGTTCATTTGGACATACTCTAGTGAATGTTCATCACACTATACTTAAATGCTCACCAACTTAATGTTCATCACATTATACTTAAATGTTCATCAAATTATATTTAAATGTTCTACAAGTTTATTACACTTAAATGTTTATGTTATTTGGACAAACGGTGGACACCACGACCGCACCACCACTGGCCCACCATCAAGCCACCGTCAGACCACCGGACCACACTTATGTGGAACACCACTTTAAATATGATTTTGAGTAAAAAAAATACTTGAATTTCATCAAAAATTACCTAAATGTTCATCATCTCATACTTAAATGTTCATCAAACATCGTTAAATGTTCACAAGGATGTAACAAAATATTCATTACTCAAAAGATAATTACAATTGACTTAAATGTTCATCACGTTGTTCATAAATGTTCTTCAAGCATCTTTAAATGTTCATCAACTGAATGTTCATCACATTATACTTAAATGTTCACCAATTTGAATTAGACTTAAATTTTCATTTATTTTATACTTTAACTTTTATTTATTGTTGGACCACCGCCGGACCTCCACTAGGCCTCCGTCGGACCTCCTCCGGACCTTTACCGGAAAACCACCGGAAGGTCACCCTTAGCCATTGGATGCCTTAATATCGTATGGATATATCTATATTTATTCTAGAACCTCTATTTCGTGGTAATACAGGCTTGGTCTATATGCACACGTTTTTTGGGCTAAATGCACACTAATCTGTGCGGTAAGAGTTGCAGTACACTTCTGTGCGTTAAGAATTACCGCACCAAAGGGCTCTGGGGCATTGTTGGAATGTTTTCTGAAACGTATATGAATCTGGTGCGGTAAGAATTACCGCACAGATCTATGCGTTAACGCTTAACGCACCACGTTAATACGAGATTAACAAAAAAAAATCAGATTTTGATTAACTTAAACACCTGTGCGGTAACTCTTACCGCACAGGATATATAAAATTTTAAAAAAAATTAAAACCAGTAATTAAATAATGAATAAAACTGGTGCGGTAATTGTTACCGCACCGGTTTTTTTTAATAATTATTTGAAAATAATTAAATTAAATTTAAAAAAAATTAATAAATATTATCTGTGCGGTAAGAGTTACCGCACATGATTTTTTTGAAAAAATGCCCGTTGGTGCGTTAACTATTACCGCACCAACGGGCATAAATTTCCAACGGGCATTTTTTTGGTTGTATATAGAGGTTGAGATCTCTTGTTGAAGTTTTGCAATGCACACCACAATGTCTTATAATTATGAGTGTAGTGAGGATGATGGTAACAACAATTGGATATCAGGGGTTGTGGAAGAAGAATACGAAGTCGATGAAGAAGAGGAAGTGGACGAAGAAGACGAAGAAGTCGATGAGGAAGTGGACGAAGCAGAAGTCGAAGGAGAGGAAGAAGGCGAAGCAAATGTATCAATTGCATTAGACGATTGGACTCCGTTACCGATTTTGGTTAGTATATTATGAATTTAAATTTTGTATTTAATTGCATGAGATTTAGCTTAATTAGTTAAAATTGTGTATCTAAGTAATGTAGTTTAATCAATATAGGAAGAAGACTTTAGACCACATTTTAGTACTGCGCAAATGTGGGATAGTAAGGAAGAGATGATGGAATGGACAAAACAGAGAGCAAGGGATTTAATGATAGTTTTGGTACATCGTACATCTAGCAAATATTGCGTTGATTTTGTATGCGATAGGTTTGGAAAACCTAGATCGGGTAGGCCGAAAGTGAATTTAAAAAATCCAGAATTGCCGGTTCCGAGGCTTCGTGACCGAAAATCGAAGAAATGTGGTTGTACATTTGAGTTATATGGGGTTCGTATCAAAGAAGGGCCTTATAGTTATAAATGGATCGTGAATGTTGTAGAAGGTCGTCACAACCACACCATTCCTACTAGTTTTCATGGGAATTCATTCGTGGGTAGAATGAGCAAAGAGGAGGAGAAAATAGCAAGGGAAGCGGGGGATGATCGCAAGATGCCAAAAAACATAATTATTCAGCTTAGGAAAAGAGACCCGCAAAATGTGACATCCATGAAGCAGATTGCCAATTTTTTTGCAGAAGATCAATTTTGAAGATCGTGGTGAATTGTCAGTTACTCAGTGGTCAATAAATTTTCAGAAAGAGAACAAGTATTTTTGTCAACCTTTGAGGAACACAAGGACGAATGAGGTTGAAGTCCTTTTTTTCGCTCACCCGGAGTCGATTCGTTTGTTCAGGAAGTTTCCTCACGTGATTATCATGGACGCCACATACAAGACAAATAGGTATGATATGACTTTAGTGGAGATGGTTGGTTTCACTTGCACGCACAAGATGTTCAACATCGCATATGCATTCATGGCTCAGGAGATAGTAATGCATTACAAGTTGGTGATGATGTGTGTTCATGAGTTGTGTCGAAATTTGGGAGTGATGCCGAAGGATATAATGACCGACTATGAGAAGGCTTTGTTGAGAGCAATCAAACTTGTGTTCAAAGACACTGATGCGAAGCAACTATTGTGTTGGGTGCACATTAAGCACAACATCCAGTCACACGCAGAAAAAGTGATTAAAAATACTAAAAGGGTGGAGAACTTTGTTACGCAATGTTGGGGGATATTTTGCTCGAGCACTGAAAAAATCTACGAAGAGAGGTTGAGAAAGCTGAGAGATTCATGGAAGAAGGTCATTGTTGGTTACGTTGAAAAGTACCGGTTTACTCCGTACAAGAAGTTCATAGTTAGAGCATGGATGGACTACACTCTTCACTTTCACACAAGGACTACAAACAGGTATCTTTGTTTGTTTAGTTGTTAATTTGGACCACCATATTATTTATGCTAATGATTAGAAATTGTGTTTATTTAGGATCGAGGGGATGCATAAGGTGTTGAAAGAAATTGTGGGTTCTAGTAGAGGAGGCTTCAACAGAGTGATCGTGAGGATCCACCATGCGGTCATAGTTCAGATGGACCTGATTAGGGCGACGATGAACCAAGCACTTACAACTCGGCAAATGGTCTTTGATGACCCAACCTTTCCTCCTGGCATTCGAATGTTGTTTTCAAGGCTATTTTACCGAGTGTCGGATAGGTGTTTTCTGTTGTTGTTGGAAATGCACCAGCAAATATTGGAGGAGTATTCAAATGTTTGTGATGATCTTGCTAGGACAATCATTTCAAAGACACCTCTTGTTCCGGATGATTTTCATGACTTCTGGAAGGAACTGAGATGGGAAGATGATGCAATAAATTTGTCCTTACCCGACGACAATCGTTCAATGTCTATTCTGGAGATCAGAATGCGTGAAATGTGGGCGAAATGGGAAAGTGGAGATTTGAGGGATGGAACTCTATTCAGATTAAGTGAGTTGTACATTGACTTGGAGCATCCGGAAGAAAGTTCTTTGGTAGAGCCAACAAACTTGTTTAGGAAAGCAAAAGGAAGGCCGTCGGGATCAAAGACCAAGGAGAAGCAGCGAAATGGGAATTCTCCTCCGAGAGAAAAGAGGGAAAAGAGTTACCACGAGTACGTTAGAGAAGACTTAACAAATACTGAGAATGTGCAAAAAGTCGCAAAGGAGAAGGCAAATAGGCAAAGTAAGCGACCAACTTGTCCTAAAAAGCAAGCAAGTCAAGTGTCGTTCGACTTGGGATCACAATCCCAACCTGAACCATTGTTTTCAGAGACCATCGATTTAGAAGACGAAGACATGAATGTCGTGCCCCTAAGAGCTTGCTATCCAGATCAAAACGAAACAGAGGAAGAAGAAGATGAAGAAGAGATTGAAGAAGCCATAAGTTATATGGGGGTGAACTTGGGGGTGAAAAATATTGACTACTTTTGGCTTTCCTACATGACTTCTGTGAAAGATATGCGTTCAGACTGACATTGTGGGTATCGGTCTATGGCTCTACTTAGAGGTATGCAACAGAGTCAATATCGTATGATCCGTGTTGCGTTGGCAGCGGTGCTTCTTGGAAACAAAGAGACATGGGAGCCCATACGACGTGGACTACGGGTAGGAACATGGGATGATCTTATTGCTCAAGTTAACTACATGAGAAGTCCTTGTGAGAGACCATTTTGGATGGACATGCCATTTATGGGTTTGGTGTTTGCCACAGTGTATAATGTTGGTTTAGTGCAACTATCCTGGGATGCGCCGTGTTTATGCTTGCCAATAAGGCAGTCTACAGTGAGCCCTGGTCCTCCACAGAAGATTTTTGGGATAGCTCTTGTCGGATGCAGTAATCACTGGATACCGGTAAGAATCTGTGGCAATCTAAACAAACGTCATGAAACGTCGAAATCATTTATACTTATTGATTAATTTTCTTTGTATATCTAGGTTTGGATCCGTGACGGGGCACCATTGCCACGTTGTTCCGGTTCGTGGAGAAGATTTGCAGATGACAACATCAAGTGGTGGGAAGGGATATATGCTGGCCAAGTGGACTTGTTTCGACAATACCGCTTTACTGCTGGAAAGCGTATGGACTACATGACTTGATTTGTAATAGTTTAGTAGCCTTGATCTTTAGACTTCGATTGGAATTGATTTATAATATGTAATGACTTGTCTTGTCTGCTTTGAAATATGTAATGACTTGTCTTGTTTGCTTTAAAAGAGTTTTCAGTAGAGTTAGATGAGGTAGGTGAAACAGTGAAGTGAAATCAGTGAATCCATAAACTACAACACACTCAGCATAAATTAAAAAGACAACAGACTCATTAAGGAAAGACAACAGACTCAGCATAAATTAGAAAGACAACAGACTCATTAAGGAAAGACAACAGACTCATTCTTGAAATTTAAACTAAACACAGACTTAACAGAGATTCACTGATTGGATACCAAGATCCCTAATCGGAGTCACTGTCATAAAAACTAGGAACAGGGTCATTGGGAAACCTCTGTTGTATCCAGTGTTTGCCTACTTCAATACTCTTAGCCTGGTGAAAATATATCAGCTTCAACTGCTGGTCAGCTATTTCCTTCAACGGTTTTACAATGACTCGGAGATGATGACTGTCGTATTCTGGCTCAAGATACACGATCATGTAGTTACACTGACATGTGGTATACCTTCGTCCATACGTATGGGGATTGTTCTTGTCATTAGCAGTGAACACCTTGATTGTTCTTGAGCACCTTCTACTCGGGCACTGGATCTCACTGCCTTCTGTTGGAACTGGGGAGGATGAAGATGATGTCATAGTTGTTTGAATCTGTAATACAAAGTAAGAAAACATGTTAGAAACAATGAAGATATCTAACGAAATCAGTAAAAAATGAGACTTTTAATTGAAATACAGAGTAAGAACTTGAAACCTAATTATTTTACGGCGCAGTGAGAATGAGATAATAGGGTTCACTGAGGCAGTGAATTTATAGCCGAGGTTTTACTAGGGTAACTGATAAGCGGTGTTTTACATACCGCAACTATGGATTATTAGCTAGTTTTGTATAGGATTATGTTATTTGTTTCTATGTAATCTGTATCATGGAGCTGTTTGAGAGAAGATTTACATACGAGATTCCAAGAGATGATACGAAGCATTGGAAGCCTTGAAGCATAAGGAAGAAGTTGACGAAGACGGAGACGAAGACGGAGACGAAGACGGAGACGAAGACGGAGACGAAGACGGAGACGAAGACGGAGACGAAGACGGAGACGAAGACGGAGACGAAGACGGAGACGAAGACGGAGACGAAGACGGAGACGAAGACGGAGACGAAGACGGAGACGAAGACGGAGACGAAGACGAAGACGAAGACGAAGACGAAAGAAATCAGTAGCTACTACCTCAGACAACACAGCCGCACCCGCGGGTCTCAAGCCGCACCCGCGGGTTTCACCCTCAGCCAAGGATCCGAGAAATCACAAGTCGCGCCCGCGGGTCCCAAACCGCGCCCGTGGCCCTCTGCCATCCTGAAAATCTGGAGAAACCAAAACCGCGCCCGCGGCTCTCAACCCGCGGGTGCGGTTCCTCGACAGAAGAATCAAATTAATGTCTTTGCCATTTGAAGTAATTTGTGTTCAATTCTGTAACTTTCCATACGTTTTTATCACCTTAATTTGGTTGTTACATTAGCTGATGACTATTTAGGTTGTGGATGATCATCCTTGATCATTGGACCTTTTGTTTTACTTAAGTTTTTGGAGAGTTTTTCACAAACTTATGAGTTGCTAAAGTTCTTTGTTTCACTTGGCGTTTGAAGCTTTTGGATTCAACAAGTTGTGAGTTTATCCTTTCCCTTTGTCTACTCTTTGATTGTCTCAACTCTCTTGTTTGTATTGTCCATGAACTAGATTTACTACTTTAGATTGATCACCTAAGTTAGTTTTATCTTATTCATATTGCTAGAGTTTGATACTTCTAGTTGAATTATCATACTTGTTGTGTAGCACAATCTATTTGCATGAACTAGTTGTCATTGTTATTAGAGAAGAGAATTGAGTACATGTCGAGTATCCGACTAGTTGTCCATGATATTGCATGTATCTATCTATTCCTGAATGCATTGCTACTTTGTTATTGAACTTTGATAGTTTCAAAGTTATAATCGACTAAGGGTTGTTAGGACTAGTTGGACTAATAACTATTCAAGAACAGGAATTAGAACGATCACTTGAGAACTTGACATAGGGATGAAAAGGATTCTAAGATCAACTTGTTAATCTAATTGTGGATAATCGCTAAGTGGAACACTTCGCTTAATATTGTTATAACCAAGTTGACATTCGATACTTCATATCAAAACCATAAAAAAACCCTTTTGGTTACGTTTATTGGTTAGTCATTGTGATAACTTAAGAATTTGATAAACTGATTCTCTTGGGATTCGACCCTTGCTTGTGCACTATATTACTCAGTTTGCATGTTAGGATTACTTGACTTGGCACACGACAAATTCGCCTCGTCAGTAACTTAGATTTGGGCCGATGTAGACAAAAGGTCCATAACAACAAAGGCCCAATAACGTAATTCGGTCATCCAAAAGTGACTTACAACTGTGTAGTAGCTGTAACACACTCAAGCAAAATATGGTGGTGCGTTAGCAATAAACGCACAACTGATAACACAACTTCGTCAAGATCCAGCAGAAAAAGCCCAGCCCAACAAAGACCACCAACCCAACATTCAAGCCCAGCCAAGATTCTGGTGCGTTAACAATTAACGCACAGATTCTGTGCGTTAATTGTTAACGCACAAACCCTTTTACCTAGAATAAAATGTTTCTGGTGTTTGTAGGGTTTAGGGTATTAGGGTTGGTGCGGTAACTGTTGTAGTACCAACCCTAATTACATAAAAATTCATTTTTTATGTTGTTTTCTTATACAATTTGATATTATTAAAAGTTTTATGACCCAAAGTAATGTTATACTACTGAAATATGTCGTTATTGAGAGTTTTGTGAATAATTTTATCAAGTTTTACTAATGTAATATGAGATTACGAAGAGTTATATGATAAAAAAATCATATTATACTAATGAAATACGAGGTAAGTTGAGTTAAACGATAACAATTAAGTGTTAAACTAATGTTATATGATGAAATAAACACATTATATGAACTTCATTTTAGTAACGAAGTGGTATCACATACATATGAGTATAACTATACAACTTATATACTTGAGAGTAGTAGCATATAGGTGAAAGTCTTCGTTTACATACTTCTAAGTGTTAAAGTTGTTAATTTCTTATAAAAACGATAGCGTTTGATTGGTAATGCTCAAATATTAATGTTACATTTCTTGACTTTTACGTTTTAAGTGCTTATTAAGCCGTTTTATGTCATTTTTTGTCGTTTTTTGTGTTTGGGCCTCATTCAAAATTCATTAGGCCTTATTAGGCCCGTTGACGTTTTCGATAATAATTTTTCGATTCCGACAAATGAAAACAACTATTCGCCCTATTTGTTGTCATGTTACAATTTCAAATTTTCAATTTTCATCATTTCAAGGCGTTAAAATGATATGGGCCCAAACTATCCACATATGACATCCATTATCCATTATCCATATTTCGATTTGGCTTGTTTTATATCGTTTTGAGTCGGGTTTTTTCGTTTCTTAGTCGTTTCGAGACGTTTTGAACCATTTTTATCAATATTTGGCGTACTTCGTCGTTTTTCGCCTTTTTCAAAAAACTCAAGTTTTGCTAAGTTTTGCTAAGTTTTGCTCAATTTGGCCATATTATGCCATCATTTTGGCCACTTTTTTACAATTTGTTCAAAATTCCTTTAAATTTCGATTTGGCTTGTTTTATATCGTTTGGAGTCGGTTTTTTTCGTTTCTTAGTCGTTTCGAGACGTTTTGAACCAATGTTATCAATATTTGACGTACTTGGTCGTTTTTCGCCTTTTTCAAAAAACTTAAGTTTTGCTATCAATATTTGACATCACTCCAAGTCACGACCCTCATTCCCACTACCTTGCCCACTACCTTGGCCTTCCTCGTGGATTGAATGCCGAAAAAGCTGAGATTGACGAACCGGAGCTAGAGCCATCGGTGGAGCCCCGTCAGTCAAAACTCCAAGGAGACGCCTCATGAACTCATCGATATCTGCAGGCCTCCTCTCTGGTGGTGTCTCCAAGAAAGCTCGAATCTCACAAGTCACGAGTTGGGTCCGCTATATTAACAACATATCAAAACATTACAATCAAATATACTAATTGAATGAATATGACTAATAAAATTTATAATCGTACCGCAAAACTGTCAACCGAAGGTGGAATACGCAGCGGACCAAGTGGACGATCGAGTCTACGTGATCTGGGATCCACTAGAGGATGAGAAACTCGATCATAGCAATCGAGATAATCATCTGTGATTGCCCAATAGTATGTCGCTCGTGGCTCCCGAATCTGTAACAAAGGCCTGGGGTCCTGATCCCACACACCAAGCAGATCCTTCTCAAAGTGAACTGAATAATGTGTCAGCCTGTTGTTACGTGTCACCTGGATGGGCTCTGGGGGAGGATCTGGGATACCCTGCACATGTCCAAACTGTCGCAGCATGCGACCTGGCTGATAGAGCTCCTCGATGTCCAGACAACGGAGAATGCCCTCACACAAAGACGGGGCGTACTGCGGAAGTCTAAAATCCACATTTGAAAAGGGAAACCAGTTAACCTGCAACAAAACATTACAAAACAGTTAGTATAGTTTACATTCACACAATATAACGAAATCATACATTCTTAAAACCTGACCTCCTCATAACGAACACGGTCAAGCATGCCACGAATGGCAACCAAACGATCTGTGCTCTTCTCATGTGGCACCTCTCTGCCCTCCCTCATAGCAGCTGCGGCGTGGTCCATAGAAAGTGGATCTGTCACAAAATGTCCACGAAAATGTGGAAAATATGCCCAGATCCACGACTGCAAAAAAAAGATAATTAGAACTCGACTTCCTAAACATAGCCAATCGTATAGTTGTTTGCATACTAACCCGCAAAAGAATGCCAGAACTCCTCATCCCCATAGCCAATCGCCTCGACGCCTGTCCAAGGTTGCGATACAGATGAGCTAACACTCCAGCTCCCCAAGCATATCGGCCAGTGCTGACATGGTCGGCCAAAAGAACTAACCACCAGTGCTTGACTGCTGTAGTCGACTTGTCCACTAGAACTGTAGTGCCGAGAAGCAACAGTAAGTACATAGACGCAATGAGTGAAGCGATATCAGGAGGACGAGCTAGACACGACATCACCATCGAGTCCTAGGCCTTGGCGTCCCCCATGGATAAAGGAGGTTAGAGCTACAGCGACCGCGATCGCGGATACTATTCCAGCGGTCGCGGATGTGCAACAGCGGTATTTCCGCGACCGCGAAGGACCAAGCCGCGACCGCGGATCCTGCGCTGAAGAAGTCCGAACTTTCCCTTTTTTAGATGTTTTATTTAATTAATTGTTTTTTAATTCCGAATTTGGGCTGCTCTTTAGGGTTATGTTAGTAGCAGCCTCTTTATAAGTTGAACTTTTACATTGTTTTTTTTAGGACGTTGAATTTGAATTTAAGCATTGAAGTTGAGTTATCTCCTCCCATAAACCTTCTTCGTCAAACCCCACTGATTGGATCCGGAGTTGTTCTCGATAGCGAACTGCCATCAAGCCTACCTATTGAATTCGATCATCCCTTGAGTGGACTCTCAAGATATCGAGTTCTTATTGAATCGAAAGATTCAATACTTATCCCAACCTTGAAGGAGTTTAGAAGACTATCCTTTCTACCTCGCACCGAATGCGTATCAATTGGTATCAGTTTCCAGCGGTTCAAAGGTGTAGTCATTCTAAAACTCTTACTTTCCATTCCTTTCCATATCATCTCCACCAAATTCCGCACACATACCATAAACCCTAAAACAATCCCGTCGAATTCTACCCAGATTTCGGCCCCAAAATTTTTTCCCTTTGCCCCCAAAAACCTCCACCATCATCTAGAGCTTTTCAAGAGGAGTCCATACATATAAGATTTGTCCAAATCGGGTTTTGTTTGCCCATCCAAAACCCAAAAATACGAACCAGCCGTTGTCTGCCATAACCGACCGCGGTCGCGGAACAGTACCCGCGACCGCGGAACAGTCGCTGACAGAACCCTAGTTTTCGGTCTTGGCTACCTCAATGGACAGGACCCGGAGGTTACGTCGAAGATATTTTTCCGGTTATGATGGTCCTGATATATTTCTGGATTTGGCTCGACACATGTCCTATTATTTTGCGCAACGAGACTACGATGAGTTTGATCAATTGCATATAGCACTTGATTGCCTTACTGACTATGCTCTCTCTTGGTGGTATAGGGACATTCCTTACCGTCGTTCGCGTGGTTGGGCACCAGTTGAAACTTGGGTGCAACTTGTTTATGTCATGACACGCCACTTTGCATCAGAAATAAGTGCAGATGACCATGCCGAGAGGACGGAGCGCCGAGTCTTTGGTTTGCCAACTAGATCTGTGCGCAAAACAGAGTGTGCCAAACGTCAGGTACCGGTCCTAATCCTAGAAACAAAAAATGCAGAGTCGGTTTTGGTTCCCAGTTCTAGCAAAATTGCATCTTCTCTTGTTGATGTTGTTGAGGAAGATGAATCAGATAATTCCAACCCAGCACCCGAGCTCATTCAGGTACCAGTCTTAACCTTGGATTCAATAGTTGAAGAGTCACTGCTTGAAGGGTCAGTTTCAGTTCCTATTGCAAACCAAGTGTCGATTGCTCCTGATGATATTTCTGAGGAAGAGGAATCAGAAATTTACACCCAGGTAATTGAGGCTCCTTTGGTGCTCGTTTCGCCTTCTCCATTGACGGTGCCTACAAAGCTATCTTGGACTCCTTGTGGAGTTCTAATACCTACATTCATCCCACCAGTTGTGCAACCGTTGAGTTCAATTCCCGACATTAGTGACTTTGGAGTGCTCCCAACGAATGAGTATATTCTTAAGAAGGGGAGACACTCTAACATGGTTGATCTCTTTCTCCCCCCTGCACCAACACGATCGAAGCGAGGACGCTTCGAGGCTAAGAAGGGGAGAATGAAGCGATATCAGGAGGACGAGCTAGACACGACATCACCATCGAGTCCTAGGCCTTGGCGTCCCCCATGGATAAAGGAGGTTAGAGAAATTCAGCAGCAGCATTCGCGGGCATCCAATACAAGCCAACTCGCAGAGCTACAGCGACCGCGATCGCGGATACTATTCCAGCGATCGCGGATGTGCAACAGAGGTATTTCCGCGACCGCGGAGGACCAAGCTGCGACCGCGGATCCTGCGCTGAAGAAGTCCAAACTTTCCCTTTTTTAGATGTTTTATTTAATTAATTTTTTTTAATTCCGAATTTGGGCTGCTCTTTAGGGTTATGTTAGTAGCAGCCTCTTTATAAGTTGAACTTTTTCCATTGTTTTTTTTAGACGTTGAAATTGAATAGCAGAGCTTTAGTTGAGTTTGAATCTTCTTCCTTTGCTTCGACGTCATTCTACTGATTGGATCCGGAGTTGTTCTCGTTAGCGAACTGTCATCAGGCCAACCTATCGAATTCGTTCATCCTTTGAGTGGACTCTCAAGACATCGAGTTCTTGTTGAATCGAAAGATTCAATACTTATCCAACCCTAGAAGAGTTCTAGAAGCGCCATCGACTTCCCTTTCTTCCACGATCCTTCCCGAGGGCATACGAGTCATACCAGATTCGTATCAATAAGGCTCTCATCTCTCTGTCTATCCTCCATCCGCATCATATCCTTCAATCTCTGCTGAAGATAACCCAAAGGAATGTCTCCATCCTTATACCAAGTCTTCACCAGTGCCTCCTCTACGTGAAGCATCTCAGCAACAAAAGTGAAGATCTCCTCCTTAATCAAAACTGAGCTACAACTCGTGCCATGTATAGGCAGCGACAGGATCTCAACCACATCGTGAAGTGTAGGACCAATCTCTCCAAATGGAAAATGAAATGTGTTGGTTTCTGGGTGCCATCTCTCGACGAAAGCAGAAACCAACACATGATCGACAGGACCGGACCCGATATAGCGTAGATCAGTCAATCCAGATCGCTCTGCAAGCTGAAACCACGAATCTGGACCAGGTCTCCTAAACTCCTCTAGTGGAGTGCAGTAGGCGGTGTGGAAGTGAACCTTGACGACCTTCCGTGTCTGAAAAAAAAGTAAAAAAATAACACAGTTACTTCTACAGAATGCCAAAATATTTCACATATGAACATTATAGTTCAAATACATACCAAATATTATTAAATTTCATAACGTTATCAAATATTATTAAATTCATAAAGTTATGAAATTGAATAACTAATTTCATAACGTTACGAAATAAAATAATTAAACTATTTAAAAACATTAAAAACGTTATAGAATATTTAATAAAAATACATACTTGATGTAGATCTACGGGAGTCTCAAAAGCTTCCGGTTGCGCCTCGTTTTGAGCCTCGGTTTGTAGATTCCACCTTCTATTTGCTCGAGTAGCGTACCCGGGACCGACGTTTTGGATGGGTCGCTTTCGGTTTCTTCGCCTCGGGGCGGGTTGGGGTGCGGGTATCGGGGCGGGTTGGGGTGCGGGTATCGGGGCGGGTTGGGCTGCTGGTATCAGGTCGGGTCGGGCTACAGTTATCGGGCCGGGCCGGGCTATGGGTCTGGGGTCGGGCCGGGCTCGGGATTTTGGCCGGTTCCGGGCACCACCACTGTAAATCAGTGGCACCTCGTCTTCATCCTCCACAGCCAGCCACGGAGTCGCCGCAGGAACAGCCGTCGTCGCCGCAGGAAGAGCTGTCGTCGGCGGGATGCTTGGACCCTCGTCTCCGGCCGGATTATTGGGCCCAGAAGATGCGACTTGGTCGGGGGAGCTCGAATCCATCATCAATTAGTGGATTTAGTGGCTTAATCGACGGGAAAATGGGAATTATTGGCCGGCAATTTTAAGGAAATGGCGGCGGGTTTCAGAGGAAGGAAGGAGGAAGAAAGGTCGGGGAGAGAAAAGTTGGGTTTAAAATAACCTAAATTGGTGCGGTAAGTGTTACCGCATCAATTTATTATTTTTTAAATAGTTAAACCTGGTGCGGTAACGTTTACCGCACCAGATGTTTAAAATAACCCAAAAAATGTGTGCATATAGACCAAGCCGACATGTAATACGTTAGTATATTGAACGGTAAAAATTAGGTTAAACCGAAAAATCTAAGAATCTGTCATTATTTACCAGAATCACAGCTAAATGCAATGTACATTTGTCAATGCAAAAAATAAAATCATAGTAGCTTGGTTTAAAAAGTACACATGACAAAATGCTCAAATTCAAATCTCCTTCAAAATCCAATTTACCATGTCATCCAATCAAATATATACATGTGATCAATCAAACCCAATTTCCCAATCAAGAAGATCATCAAGTATATAATTCAGTCTCTTACACACCATTTCGAATTCGATCATGAGTTCATACTGAGCTGAATTAAACTCTGCATTTCCTGCAACATTCATCACTCAACGAGGATCATGGATTAAACTCATCCCGGTTTCTTTCTTCATGATGTTGCCACAGATTCTGATTCTGACTCTGATTCCTCTCCATTTCCACCTCAAACGCGTCTTTCGGTTCATCAACAGGACTCGATGGGCTATCGGGAGCCGTTGGGCTATCAGGCAAGCCATGATCCTCGGCCTGAGCTACCGCCGACCCAATATACTGCTGCACAACCAACACCGAAATACTTGCAGCAAAATCAGAAGATGCCAACAAGTCACCAATGGGGCCCAGCTCTGGGCACTCGCTCCAGGCTGTCAATCCAGCTGTCAATGGAGAAACGATCCCCTGCCCTCTCCCTACTACGTACAAATCATGGGCGGTGTCTATGGATCTTATAGCAGCCACGGTTTCTTCCCCGTTGTTTACAGTCACTTCCTTGAAGGTAACTGAATCATCGATTTCTGTTACGGTTCTGAACTCGTTGATGTACTCTTCATCAAACCGAACGTCTTTTTCCATGTCGGGAATGGGTAATACACCTCGTGCGTCACCTATCGGCTCCACCATTCTAGACGCCGCTGTCTCGTCTCCTGCAATGAACCTCATAACTGTTATGGTGATGCGCGGGTGCCCAGACATTCTCCATGCATATGCTAGCGCTTCCCTGTCCATAACAACAACATTTGAATTTTGATCAACTTCGATATAAGAATTACGACAACTGTTTTTAAAACTTGTTTCTACACTATTTTGCTTCCAAACTCTTCACTAATTGGCTTATTAAATCCTATTGGTGACATTTTCTTTGTAACACTCACGGTATGGTTTGGTACCTGAAAATGACAAGAAGTTATATTACCTGTCATCTGGCCCTCCAAAGAACAAGACTGCAATGTGGTGCGTTACATCTTCAGCAGCCATACGAGCTGACCCATGTAGTCCGCGATCGACGAGGATCCCAACCGAGCACGGGGCGTTGGCCAATACATTCTGGTTGACAGCCCGAAAAGCCGGATTAGTCGCCTCCAATCCTCCATCCACGGTTTGCTGCTTGTGGAATGGGAGTATTATAAAGGCAGCACGCTTGTCCTCTGCAACATTGCAGATATCATCATGCATTGTAGAATACGGGGAGATGGCTGTAAGCGGTTGCATTGACACAAACGCAACACACTCCTCGTAGTTCTCAAAGGCGTTAAAAATGTGATCTGACTGAGGCTGGGCTCGATGGGGCGCTTCTGACTTTCGGCTATTGTGGACAATGAGCATAGCTGAGGCGTGCCCTGTTAGCTCTAAGAGATGGAGGACGTACACGCATATAGGGGACCGTTTGGTTGGGTTGCTTGCATCAAGGAGGTTTATGATTGTTGGGACGTTTCTTAGCGTGTGGATGCACGTTAGCATTCGAAGTTCTGTGTCTCGTTTGGCTCGTAGAATCGTTCTTTGCTTGTACGGCACCCTCTTTCTAGATGGCTTGTATACTAATGTTACGATTGGAGTAATGATTCCCGTCATCATTATAGCCGTTACAACCATAGCTGCAAATGTATCATCCTCCAATACCTGGATTTATTTAGACTAGATATAAGAACTCAGTAACAAGTATGCAAGGACTAGATCAAAGATTAAAAATTACCTGTTGATCACGGCCAACGTTAAGAATGATCATTTCTATAAGCCCTTTTGTGTTCATGAGTAAGCCGAGGGTGATTCCTTCTCTAATGGACATGTTGTAGAAGCAAGCGATAGCCGTTGTGCCTCCAACTTTGCCAGCACAGCCTATGACGATGAGGCTGATGAGACGTATCCATGTTTGTACTCCGTTAATAGAAGCGATGTTGGTTTTCAGCCCACTGATGGCAAAGAACAACGGAAGGAGAAGCCCAGACACAAAGTCCTCGAGCTTTTCACATAGCGTTACCCCAAGAGATCCGTTCGGGATGATTAAACCGAAAACAAAAGCTCCGAATACCGAATGTGTCCCGATTGCATCGGTTATGAAGCCAGAGACCATGACCCCTGTAAGGATGAGACATATGTAGAAATCACTAAAGCTCTCACCTTCAGGCGTTCTACGGATCATCCACACGATTATGGGTCGAACAACAAAGATGCAGATTAGTACGAAGGCGATACTGGAGAGAACAACCCAGAGACAAGTCAGATAATTGGAGCCTGATCCTGCCATTGCAATGGCCAAAGCGAGGAGGATCCAAGCACAAATGTCGTTGATTAGAGCCGATGACATGGCGACCTTTCCTATCTCGGTATTGAGAAGCTTTAGCTCTGCAAGGATACGAGCCAAAACGGGGAAAGCTGTGACGGCCAGCGAAACACCGAGGAAGAGAACTAAGCTTCCTTGACTCATGGCCAATTCTTTGTGGATGATGAAGGTATAGGAGCATCCAATTATGAAGGGTAAGATCATTCCTCCAATGGCGATGCTTACGGATTTTCTCCCTATTCGTTTGAGAACTGCAAGATCCATTTCTACTCCAACCAAGAAGAGGAAATACAGAAGGCCTAAGTTGGCCATTGTCTCAAGAATCATTACGCTACGTAGGGGGAATATCGTGGTTGCAAAAATCTTGTTTCTTCCCAAAACAGAAGGACCGAGAATTACACCACTCTGTCAAGAAATTCAAAACAATATTGAGTCAGTAATGCTAATTGGAAGAAGAAATAATAAATTATATAGATGGATGAATGCTTACCAGAATCTCAGCTATGACACGCGGCTGGCGAATAGGCTTGAGGATGAAGACGAGAAAACGAGTGGTCATGACGACCAACGTTAGTTGAAGGATGAAGAGTGGCAAGGAGAAATCTAAAGGGTTATCTCCTTGCCACACCCCATTTGTGGTTATCATAGTAGGTACATAGCATACTATTGCAGTACCGGTTTTATTCTCCATTTCCTGGACAGACATCTTGGCGTGATATAACAAAGGAAGGGAGACAGAAGGAGAGCTAGAATTTCTTGGGTAATGTATAATTCAAGTTCTTTCGGTTTAGCTGCAGACGCCGACCCTAGCATCGCCTCATGGAGCGATATTAAATAAGAAATTTTCCTTTGCAGCAATGTTGTATTTGGAGCTCTTTGATTGAGAAAATGAATGCAAAGCTTATGGATTTCCAAGCTTTCCAAGAAAAAACAGACAGAATAACGATTCTTGTTTTTTGATTCAAGGCTCAACTCTTTTGGTTTATTTACAACCCCAATTTCTTTTTGGGAACTGGCTAAATCTTCTCTTTAGCCTATGGTTCAGCATTGTGCATCCTATTTTAAGTAAAATTAAAAAAAAAAAAAAAGAGAAAGGAGGGAATTTTGGGACAGCTCAATTCTCTCATTGCTCATATTATTCTTTTTAAAAAAAATCATCAAATACGGCAGAAAGGCAGAAATATATTCCTTATCTAGGCGTTTTAGTCTTTTAGATATAAAATTGTAGAGAAAAATGGGAGGAAATTTCAATTTAAAGAAAAACAACAAAATTATTCCAAAGAAGGAAAAAGTACAGATAAAAGAAGAAAAATACTCGAACAAAAAAAACCTTTTATAAACTTACAAGGAGGCAAGGAGCTAAATCACCAATTATGCATCAAGGGAATTGCTCTATACAGGAACATTTGTTGGATAATCCTCTGGGTGTTTTTGTATGTCCCTTCTTAGTGATTTCTCCTGCTCAACGAGGTTCAATGGTGGAACATCATACACATCAGTGAAAAGCTCAAAGAGAGGTGGTTTCTCAAGTTTATCTGCACCTTGGATTGCATGTAAAACCTGCAGCAAGCACCCAAGCAAAACTGGTGATATAAGCCGTGAACTGGATATCTGGATATCTTAAGGAAATTACAGCTGCTACTGTGAATGGAACAGAACAGAGAAACATTTGAGCAGAAGAAATAGGATTTTACCTGCATCCTAATGTTTTTTCTTATCTCGGAATCATCTCCCTCGTTCCACCATTCATTTCGTTCTATCCATTTCCTGAATCTTGTAACTGGGTCCCTTGCCTTTCTCCATAATTCAATTTCCTTGATTGAACGATACCTCGTTGAGTCATCTGAAGTAGAGTGATTCCCCACTCGGTACGTTAAGGCCTTGCTTGAAAAGAAAAAAACGAAAGAATTAATAATCACAGTGCACAATCCGTTAAAATGTAATAAGATTTTTTCAACAAGCTACGAACTGGATTATCTTATATCCATCTCTGCATTGGACATGAAATTTTACTGAACAGGATTTTTCTGCATTTTGATTACCTCAATTAAGATAGGTCTTTGTTTATTGATGGCCATTTTACGTGCTGTGGATATGGCATCATATATAGCGAGGGCATCATTGCCATCTACACGGATGCTTTGCACTCCATAAGCTTGCCCTTTAGCAACAACTCCATCACCTGCAAAATGTTACTTCAGACATCACAATACTTTCATTTGCATGGCTTTTAATGTTTAAACAATAGGGTTGGAAGGGATTCGAGATTTATACTCCTAAATTGGTCTGCTACAGGCGTGCTGATAGCCCAACCATTATTTCTACAGATAAATAAGACCGGGGCTTCCAAAACAGCTGCAAAGTTCAAAGCAGCATGGAAATCTCCCTGATGAAAATAAGCAACAAGAAAATTTTATAAAAGCTATGAAATGTTTTCAATGCAAGCATAAGTATACAAGTGGGAATGTTGAATACCGTGCTTGTGCCTCCATCACCAAAGAAAGTGACTGCACATGCATTTTTCGTATCCATCTTTAAAGAGTATGCAGCACCAACAGCATGGGGAATTTGAGTTCTAGAATGTGGTTACACAACAAAGGACAAGTATGAAATTCATGACACATGAAAATAATATTATATACTTGTAGAGAAAAATATTATCCAAAATTAATAATTCGTGGTTTACCCAACGGTTGCTGCCACAGTGACATAGTTGAGGTTTCTAGACCCATAATGAACGGCCATCTGGCGACCTTTTGTATTATCACCTTTGTTGCTGAAGCACTGATCTGCAAATTCTTGCAAGGTGAAACCACGCCATAACAGAACTCCTGGCTCCCTGTACTGTTGTAAAATAAAAAAATTATTTAAGCAACTTATAGCTTCAGATGTATATTGAAAAATATCAATATCAACTAGTGCAGTGACCCGTCCATGCACGGGGATATGTTTATAAAATTTGTTAATCATAATTTTATAATCAATTTTGACATGTTTTTTATAATTTATAGTATTTTGTACTGCTGCAACCTCAATAAATATCTATAATAAATAAAATAAATGGTCATATCATTGGTAAAGGTTTTTATATTATAAAAGAGATTTTTTTTGCAAAATTTATGTTCTTGTTCATTGGTAAACTATCAACTTTTCAGTGGATAATTAAAAACATAATTCATATTAAGCTTTATTAAGTTCTTGTTATTTTTTAGCATGGTTAGATATTTATAGTTTTATATCTGCTTCAAATTTCATTATATATCAAAATTAAAATAGATGAAGAATAGTTAGATAAATTAAGTCTACTTAAACCTAAAAAATAATTTGCTCCAAATTATATTTCTTGTTTTTTTATTTTAAATAATTCTTAATGTAATTTAGTTAATTCCGCTCTCTCTCTCTTCTCCCAATTGGCAATTCCTGGCACGATTCTCAAGTTAGCAAACTTGTGATTCTTCTCCAGCATGGTTTCTCCGGTGATTCAGAGGGGGGGCGTGATGCGAATTCAGACTAGAAAGCAAGCTCGAGCTGATGTTACGAACAAAGGCATCAATATGGGGTCAGTTATGGAGGATATGGTCGAGGAATTTCCAGATCTTCGAAAGGCGAATCCAAACTCTCAACAGAGGAAGAAATCTCTTTTTGTTGAGGATTCAGAACGATCGTGAGGCGATGTTGATGATTCTTGGCTCGAGAGAGACAAAGGAGTCCAAGAACATATTCAGATTGGTGATTTGGCCACTGAAGTGGAAGGTGTGATGAACACTGGTAAGAACTCGACTAATCCTATCTCTCCTTTGCAGCAGGGAGTTAGTCTTGATCATTTCCCTAAAATTGATAGAGGAATGTACAAGTTCTCATTGAATGAAGTGCAGTCTGAGGTAGATGAATGGAAAGCTACTTTGATTGGAGGCGTTCTTGGTAAGAATTTGTCTATTACTGAGATGAAGAACTTTATCAAGCAAAATTGGAAGTGCGATCTATATGAGATACAATTAAAAGAGAATGGCATCTGGATCTTTAGATTCTTGGACAGTAAGCATCTGCAATGGGTGATTGAACAAGGACCATGGTTTATTAATGATGCTAAGCCATTTGTTGTGAAAGAGTGGCATTCTGGCATGCCTATGGCATGGTCTAGCTTTGATAGTGTTCCTGTTTGGGTTGAACGAAAGGATTTAGATCCTATTTTCTACTCAAAGCATATGCTGTGTGATTGGTAGCATGATTGGGGTCCCAGTGTGTATGGATAGGTTCACTGCTAGTAAGAAGTTGTCCTAGACTACTCATTATTGTCACTGTTAAAGATGCACAAAGGAGTGAAGTGATCTTGCAGGGTCCAGATGGTGTAGTCTATAAACAAAAAGTGTGGTATGAGTGGATTCCTTGGCACTGTACTATTTGCAATGTCTTTGGCCATGGTAATGAGGCATGTAGTAAGCATAAGCACTCTGCACACAAGGATCCTCTGAAAGAACCAATCCAAGGTGGACTGATAAGCAAGAGTGTTGTGAAGGAGGCTCCAAAGGAAGTCAGACAACCTTTGCAGCCTATAGTGCTAACTGGTGCTTCTTCTTCTAACAATGTCCAAGGGAGAAAGGATGATACACAAAGAATGTCAGCTCGGAAAAGTCCTCCTAAGAAGCCAGTGACTAGGGATGCTGCCAAGGGCAACTCCTTAAAGGCTACCAATGCTCAGAATAATTGTCCTAGCTCATCTCATATTCCCCTCAATAATAGATTCTCTGGACTCAGTAAGGGCAGTAGCAGATCTCTTGATCCTCCTAATGTCTGAAGTTATCATTGGTTCATGGAATACTAGGGGATGTAGCACTTTGCCTAGAGCTAGGATCATAAGAGATTTCATTAAGAGGAATAAGTTCAGTCTAGTTGCTTTGTTGGAGACTAAGGTACCTTTGGAAAGGGAGAAGGACATTGCATTTTGTCTTCTGCAGAATTGGAAATATGCCACTAATAGTACCCTTACTTGTAAGGGTAGGATATGGATTACTTGGAACCCTGCCCTACTAAATGTGCAAGTTACTGAGACTCACAGTCAATGGATGCATTGCCTAGTTAGAAGTAGAGATAGAAGTTGTGATTTGCAAGCTACTTTTGTCTATGCTTCTAATGCCTTGAGTGGTAGAATGTCCCTTTGGCAAGAGTTAGGACTTTGCCTCTAGTATTTCAGGCCCCTGGGTTGTTCAGGGAGATTTCAACTGCCTCTTAGACCCCACAGAAAAGCTCTCTATGAGGAGGAGGGTTAGTAGAGACCCTTGTGAATTAGTTGATGTGTTAAGAAAGCTGGATATGGAGGATCATGTTTTCTCAGGTGCTAAGTATACATGGAATAATCAACAAGAGGGTTGTGATAGAGTGGCTTGTAAGCTGGATAGGGTCTTGATTAACAAGGACTGGGATGGATCTTTTCCTTCTTCAAGTGTCTTTTTTGGAGATCCTAGCATCTCATATCACTCTCCTGGCACCCTCCATCTTAATCCTACTCAGGGAATTAAGAGAATCCCTTTTAAGTTCAAGAACTTTTGGACTGAGGAAGGTGATTACTCAGATCTTGTAAGGGGTCTCTGGCAAGCTAATGTTCATGGGACTGCTCAGTTTATTGTGGCAGAGAAATTAAAGAAAACCAAAGTTGCTTTAAGGAATTGGCAGAGGGGGAGGTTCAGGAAGCTTGAAATTATGGTTGATGATTGTGTTGAGAAGCTCAAACTTGCTAATGAGTCCCTCCAAGAGGATTTTATGAATCCTTCTAAACAGAGATCAGTGGCTAATGCTAAGGATGAGTTGGAATTAAGGATGACCCAGCTTCACAGCTTTATTGCTCAAAGAGCAAAGATAGACTGGATTAAGCTTGGAGAGGAAAATTCTGCTATGTTCTATAATGGAATTAGATCTAGAAAAGCCAGATGCACTATTTTTGCTTTGAAAGATGACTTGGGAAGAGATTTGAGCTCCCAAGATGAGATCACTAATGAGATTCTCCAATTTTATATCAAGTTGTTTGGCACATCTATTCCTGCACAGTTGATGAGTTTTGAAGGATTTGAAGGTGGTTGTGTTAATCTTCAGGATCACAGTCTTTTATGTGCTTTACCTAGTCCAGAGGATATTAGAAAGACTGTCTTTGGGATTGGTAATCTTAAGTCACCTGGCCCTGATGGGTTTGAAAGCTGATTTTTCAAAAATGGATGGAATTGGCTTGGGACTGATGTGTGCAGCAAGGTTGTGCAGGAATTCTTTGAGAAAGGCAGACTACTAAGGCAGTCTAATGCTACATTTGTTTCCATTATTCCCAAAGTTGATCAGCCTTTAATATAAGGGAATTTAGGCTTATCTCTTGCTACAACACTATGTTGAAAATCATCTCTAAAATCCTTGTCATGAAGATCAGCCCTTTCCTGGATAGTCTTGTCAATGTAAATCAAGGTGCCTTCATTCCTGGTAGAGCTATAACCCATAATCTTGTTGTTGCTCAAGAGCTTGTTAGAGGATATGATAGTAATAGAATCTCCCCAAGATGCCTTATTCAAATAGACCTTCAAAAGGCCTATGATTGTCTCTTGGGAATTCCTGGCCAACTCTTTAAGGCATCTGTCATTTCCTGATAAAATGATCCAATGGATCATGGAGTGTGCCACTACTCCTTGTTATTCTGTTATCATTAATGGTGATCCTAAAGGATTTTTTGAGGGCAAAAGGGGATTAAGGCAGGGTGATCCTCTCTCACCATTCCTCTTTGTGATAGTCATGGAAATGCTTGCTAGGAAGGTAAGTGTTATGAGCAAAATGAGAGGATTTGGTTTCCATCCAAAGTGTAAACAGATTGGCCTTACAAACATTGCCTTTGCAGATGATTTTTTAATCTTCTGTAAACCAAACAATGCATCACTGAGGCTGATCAAGGACAATCTTGAGGAGTTTGGCTTGGAATCAGGCCTTGTTGCTAACACTGCTAAGACCAAAGTTTATTTTGAAGGAATAAGTGTTGAAAGGAAGATAGAGTGCTTGGGGATCCTTGGTTTCTGTCAGGGGTATTTTCCCTTCAAATATCTGGGAATTCCTCTTCATTCCAAGAAGCTGAAATCTGGTGATTATGAACCTCTCCTTAATAGGCTGAGATCTGCTTTGAATGGAAGAAGTGCAAGATTAATAACTTATGCAGGGAGAGCCCAAGTGGTTAAAGTTGTGCTTGAGGGAGTTTTAACATTCTGGATGCAAACACTGCTTCTTCCTAAGAGGGTGATCAAAAGAGTGGAAAGCTTATGTAGATCTTACCTATGGGTCGGGGCTCTAGTGAGCAAGAAATCCCTTGTTGCCTGGAAAAATGTTTGTAGGCCAATGGAAGAAGGGGGACTGAACTTTAAAGAGCTCATTTCTTGGAATAAATGTCTGCTAAGTAAATTGCTATATGATCTGCATTGTGACCATGGGAATCTGTGGACTACATGGGCAAGACAGAATTTGATTAGAAGACAGGGTCTTTGGCTGGTCAAAGCAAACTCAACTAGCTCCTGGCTTTGGAAGAGTCTTCTCAGAACTAGAGAGGAAATTCTTAACCACCCTGGGGTCCTCCAATTCACCTCACTTGATCTAATCAAGACATCAGGTAAGCTTGATTGCTCTGGCCTTTATCATACTATAAGAGTACAGCATAATGAAGAATCTTGGTGCTCAGTAATATGGAATGGCAAGCAAGCTAAGAAGTGAAGTTTTTTATGCTGGTTGGCCACATTACAGAGACTTCCCACTGCTTATAAACTCCACAAGTGGGGCATTATCCAGAACTCTATGTGTTCTCTTTGTGGGAATAATGAAGAAACTGAGTTACACTTGTGGTTTGAGTGTGTTGTAGTGAAGCAAATCACTGATATAGTGTTGAATTGGCAAGGCATTGGTGACAGGAAAACATCATTGTTAGATTGGTGGAGTTGGTTTGGTTCTTGTGCAAGAAGATCAAACAACATCTATCAAAGTAAGCTACTCACTATGGAATGCATTGTGTATTTCACTTGGAAAATGAGGAATGAAGTGATCTTCCAAGGAAAGACTGTCAATACACAGAATTGTGCTGTAGAAATCATTAAAGCTTGCAAAATGAGGATTCTTCATAAGATCAAGATCACAGGAAGAAGAGGTGGTGCTATGAGAAGAAGACTTAGAGTTTAGCCTTCTTACATTCTGGATTGGTTTATTCTGTATAGCCTCTTATAGATTTTGATGTATAGGTGATTGAGGTTCATTACTGGTATATTTTGGGATATAATCCTTGAGTTTTCCTGTAAGTTTGGAACTTTGTTCCTTTCTCAATATAAATTTACCATTTGGCGGAATTCTTAATGTAATTTTTTAATATGTTAAAAAAAATAGATAACTCAACAACTTTTCTAAACTCACTCTAAGAGCTCAAAAGGGGAGAGTTTTAATATATAAGATGGATAAAAGCAAGAATGCAAGATTATAGTAAATTCCACTCTCAAAAAAATATCATAGTAAATAAACTATAGAAGTCATGATCATATATGTTTAGCTAGCTGTACTAGGAAGTCAGGATACAAGTAAAAACACAAAACAAGGGTTGCAATATTGATGCTAAACATAGATGAATTTGATTAAGGAAAATATTGAAAAACAAATAGTGTTTATTGAGTAGATATTCGATTCACCTGAGGGAACACAATATCATCAATGCTTAGTGCTGCCGCTGATGCAATATTAATGGCTTCTTCTCCGGTGGTGGTAGCGTAGAATGGAATTCTCCCTTGTCGTTGTGCTTCATAGAATAAAGTGTCCATAACTCGTAGTGTGATCATATTAGTATATATCTTTAAGGCGAGCTCCTTCCCAACCTGCAAATGTTCATAGGATTATGTTTCAGAGTTATCAAACCTAAGATAGTCATGGATTACTTCGGTTAGATGACTCCACAGTTTACCTCAGGGAAATTTCTATACAGTCTCCCATCCTCATTGAGTATTCGGTAACAATCAACCACATCATTGGATTCAGGTAGAAAGCTCATCTTAGAGGTCAGTTTAACCTTCCCAATTGGGGAATCCAGGACCTGTTAATGACAAATTACCGAAATAAGCCCTTAAAACATTCTTCACAAGTAACCAGAGGTAGGGAAGCCAATGTGTGTTCATATTTGATAATGACCCCAGTAAACACAGTTTCTAGTCATCATTCTTTACTGTAGTAGAACAATATGCAGATTTAGCTCCTTCTAATGAACCATTACGTTCCAGATTTTCGTAGACATCAAATTAATCAGAACTGACAATAAAAGAACAGTTGCATGAAGAATTTACTACTATTACATAGTCATTTGGAAATTTCAAGGATTTTATGAGTAAGATAATGTTCCATATCTGCCTTTCTAAACGGTTTAAGATCCGAAATGTGGCGAAGACAAACCTGGCCATCTTCGTAGCTATCCTCACCATAACCGCCGGCATTCTCCAAGCTTTCAGCTATTGTGGATTCAAACCGCCGGCCAAACAATGTGGTAGAATTAGGGTTTGTACGGGGTGAGTTGAACAATTTGCTTGTGAGGTTTGAGACCACATTTGATTTACGACTCTGAAGGAAGGATCTTGCTCTGGTTAAGGCTGCCATTGATGACGAATTTGAGTAGGAGGGAAGAAGGCGATAGCAATAGCAACATACACTCTCTCTACTTCGGTACTTCCAGTCTTCCACGGTGATTTTACCGAATAATAATTTGATTTCAGAAATTAAAATTGAAAAATTTATAAAGCCAATCAAATTTGGATTTTTTTGGGGGGACCCTCGCCGCAACCGCCAAAATCTATCTGAGGTACCTTATTCCAATTTTAGCTCCATAAATAATAGTGGGAATAATACAAATTAATTAACTTTTTCATTCTGATAAAAACTTGGTTTGAAGTTTAAAATCTTAAAATTAGTGGATTAAACCCAACAACTATTCACAAATCTCATGTATAATCAGACAAAACTATCATTATCTGCAACTTTTATATACAGACACAATTGCTCCTTGCAAGTGCAAAATTTTACATAATGGTTATCTTTATACAAAGGTCTTTATTTGGCACATCCTAAAAGTTTATTTAACACACCCATACATTCGTCACGAAGGTATTTGGTCAGACATTCGTCACGAAGGTATATAGCCAGACATCCGTCACGAAGGTTCGAAGGACATCCGTCACGAAGGTATTAGGGAGATCCGTCACGAAGATATTGAGGAGATCCGTCACGAAGGTATTGGGGAGATCCGTGACGAATCTTTTTTTTTTAAAATAAAAAATTCAGAATCTTGTAGAGAATTTCAATACGAGTCCGTGCATATAAAATACGTCCAAAACGGACATCGTTTGCCCTTCCAAAAGCCCTAAAAACAAAACAGTCGTTTTTGTTAAGTTCGTAATATTTAAACATAATGCATAATTATACTTTATAATTAATAAACTAGTGATATTAAATGATAATATACAATTATAGTATATAAATTTAATTGCATGATTTTTAACTATAATATATAATTATATTATACAAATACTAAATTTATATAAGATTTTGTTTTTACAAACTTAACGCATTCGACTATTTTGTTTTGGAGGCTTTTGAAAGAGCAAACGATGTCCGTTTTGGACCTATTTTATATGCACGGACTCGTATTGAAATTCTCTACAAGATTCTGAATTTTTTATTTTTTAAAAAAAAAAGATTCGTCACGGATCTCTCCAATACCTTCGTGACGGATCTCCCCAATATCTTCGTGACGGATCTCCCCAATACCTTCGTGATGGATGTCCTTCGAACCTTCATGACGAATGTCTGGCCATATACCTTCGTGACGAATGTCTGACCAAATACTTTCGTGACGAATGTATGGATGTGTTAAATAAACTTTTAGGGTGTGCCAAATAGTAAGCCCCTCTTTATATTACAAGCTACATTTAGTTTTGGAAATAAGAACTTCTCACTCAGAGAGAATGTATGTGCTTTGCTCTTTCAATGGCTTTTCTAACTCTGGTTGATGGCTCCTCATACAAAATGGCGGGATTGTCAAACTCGGACGCCAGGCTAGGCTCTCCAAGAAACGCTCTGAACGAGTCTGCAACTGAATACGAGAGTGAATCAAGGTTGTATCCCCCTTCCAAGAAGAAAACACATCGCCCTCCACACAGATCTTTGGCTAGTTGTTTTATGCTTTCTGCTAGCATGTAGTATGTTGATGTCGTGAATTGAAGGCTTGCTAGCGGATCCAACACATGCCCATCATACCTGCATACAAAAGGTTTAAAAAACATACATGAGACTCCGTTTTTCTGTTGAATTAGTGTATAAGGGATCAAGAGGCACACACTCATACCCAAACAAGTCGAAAGAATGTTTCCTAAGAGATCCCGGAGATTAAAATCAAACAAAAAACATAACCAAGATAAAGAGAAGAAAATACTCAGCCAACTTCGTAAGAAGGTTATGTGCATTTCATTCTCATTGTTTTAGTGTGGATGTAAAATCCTAGGGAGATATTCATGTTTAATTGCTAGGTGTTAGGTGTAGTGTAAGATAACTTACCCAGCAGAGACAAGAATGATATCTGGTTTGAATCTTTGAGCACTTGGAACGATTACTTCATCAAATACAGTTCTCATAGCAATACCACCAGACCCTCCAGGTAGTGGTAAATTTAGTGTAGTTCCCTCACCTTGTCCAGCCCCTACCTCGGTTATCTTCCCTGTTCCAGGGTAGCTTCCATCCTACATTAAGACAAATAAGGTAAAAAAAATCAAGTCTTACATAGGAAATCTAGATAAGATGGATGGTGTACATTAGGATAGTTGCCTGATGAGTTGAGAGGAAAAATATATCTGGGTCCTCATAAAATGCATCATTTGTGCCATTTCCATGGTGTACATCAAAGTCAATGATGAATACACGCTTCAAGCCATGAACACGCTGAACATAACGCGATGCAATAGCGATATTACCGAAAACACAAAATCCCATCGGACCTTTTGGAATTGCATGATGCCCTGGAGGTCTTACCAACGCAAATCCAACTGGTGGATCTGAAGAGGTCCTTGATGCTGCTATCTGAAAGATGAAGGTGACCTTGAGCAGATAACTAGATGATTTGCTACTTCAAGCTACAAATGATCGATCAAGACATATCGAAAGAAATCGGTAGAAGAAACATTTATGGTGTCAGAATTAAAGAAGTTTCAAGAAAACGGATGATTTTAAACAAGAGTGGGACATCACCACTGAATCAACCACAGCAAGACCTGCTCCAGCTGCAATCAGTGAATCTTGAAATGTCTGCAGCAATAAATATTGGAAAATTCAAGTAAACATCTTTTCATTTTAGAAACATAAATAAACTTAGAATTTGTATGTGGCTTCTTTTTACATTCTAATTAGCGGAACTGGTGCCATACAAATAAACCTTCCAGGCTCATGCTATATAAATGCCATCCAGGAAAAATTACTACTAAACCAAAATTGCTAATTATTATATGACGGATAGTCACTTTCTTCTCATTTTTGTGCATTCGGTACATCACTTTAGAGATCTCCACAAGGTTTCAGATTAGTGATTGGTCGTTCCATGACAGAAGAATTTAAGCATGACTAAACTAAAGGTAAGATAGCAGACTGTTTTAAATGTCAAACTCTCAACGCAATTATAAAGATCGATAAACCAACTGAAGTTGCTCTCACCGAGGGAGTAGCATAAGTAGGTCCAGAGCCCTCAATGAGTATAATACCTCCATCAGTTGCTTGTTCCATGGCCTACATAAGTACAAAATATTAGATAGTGTCAATCAATAATGCGATAGATTTGACTGATTATAAACTGAGTTTTTTATAAATAAATAAAAACAAATGAGAAGCACGTACAATGCAACATGTTCCACAAACCAGCTACTATTCCAACTAAAGCACCACTAAAACTAGGGTATAGTCGTTGACATAATGAGCTAATGCAATATTATCAGCCAATTCTCAACCTATGTCACCTTACCATACATTTGTCAGGAGACGCCTAAAACCTCCAAAGTCCGACCAAATTGCCTCATATAGTTTTTCCCCATTCACCATACAACTCATCTCTAGAAAAACTAAACATGATTAACAAAACTAATAGGAAATAAATTTACACAATTGCCCCTGGAAAGAAAGACAAGTTGCAGTGACCTTTTCCTAGCACTCTTTCGGATCTATATCTCCTTTTTTCATAATCACTTGAATCATTATTTTTTTATATTTCTTCTGTCCAACCAAATCGCTCTTTTTTCCTCTTGTTGATCAAGTACAGATTTTCTAGGTAATCGTGTTCAGCTGGACTTAAGATTTAACATGTGATTATGGTTAACTGATGATATGTTCAATATCCTTCTTCACATTTTTGTGCTCATAAATAACGATAGGTTGATAACATCTCATAGCTTTCATTCAAAACTGATATGATCTGACATTACATATAAAAAGATACAGAGAAGTTACAATGATATACTACCTTCTCAAGACCTGTTACATAGGCTTGTGAATGAACACTTGTTATATCCTCCACAGAAGCAGGCTTGAAATCTTTTATTTCAACGATATCAGCTCCAAAGTACTGAAATAAAGATAAAACTTAAACTAGAGGAAGTGACACGAAATACACCGTACCACAAAATGCAGTCTTTTCTGTAATGCCAGAGACCAAGGGTATAATTTTAACAGTTTTAATCAGTATTAATGAGAGAGAAAAAGAGAATACCTTATGCAAAACCAAGATGCTGAATTGCCTACAATTATGGTGTGTACAATTTCTAAAGGGTATTGATCTAAAATAAAAATCATAAAGCTACGGAGTTAAAGTGCACATAACTGATTTCAATTTCTTAAAAGGAGAGATGATAGGAAATCTGGGGAAACGCATACGAAGACAAGATGTGGAGCCATTTTAAATTCAGCTAAGATCACACATTTCAGAAAACAGGGTTTGAATTTTGAACGTGTTAGCTGTAGCTATAACAAAATTATACCTCTGAAGTAATATTCATTTTTTCTAAGGCAGTCACAATTGCAGGAACTCTGAGATTTGATTCAGGATGAGCCTCCTGCATGGATTCAAAAAGGTCTCTGTTAAGTAAAGAGAAAATACATATTGATGGGACCTGTTAAGAATTTACAGATCCTCCTTATTCTTCTTCCTCTACAATAAATGAAAAAACAAAGTAATCTCATATTTTATCAAGATTAAACAAGACAACAACTTAAACAGGATATGACAAGGAATACAAGGCCATATACTTGCACAGATAGTTCCTTTAGTACTTGCAGTGTGCTATGAATGATTCTCTGCAGCCTAATAGTAGAGAACTGCATGTGCTTCTAAAACAAGAATATGATATTGACTTTATGAGGCCATCCAATTAGACACTAAAGCAGAGAGAACTTTTTCTTCTCCAGATAGCAAGTTCAACAGATACAAATTAGGAGAAAATACAGAGCCATTGTTCGACAATGCAAACGTCCATAAAAGTGCAAGAAGATTTTTCAAATTTTGATACTTAAGCAAAATAACAAATCAAAGAATCTGATAAAATGAAAAAACAATGCCCATGCAAATGTGGATGCAAGAAACCATTTATACTACAACTTCATTGAACAAAATATTAGCTACTGGGAAATTGGCCTTGCCTTGTTATGACCAGAGGCAGGAGCTACACTATAAACAACTCTTGCACTGCTCAAATGCAGCTCTCTTTTGTCGTTTTGCAGACAACAGACAGAAAACTCCCTAGTTTCCAATACATTTCCATTGCAATGGAAATTTCTTAAAGACGGCCTGAGCCGGAAATCTAGCTTTCCTAAGTCCTTCTCAGAGCACAAAAGATGCTGGACCAAGTACCCCATATTTCTTACTGCAAGCCAGAAACAAAATCATCACTACTTTCTCAGTAGAGTAAATCAAAGTAATGTGATCATGTCCAAGTACCGATATTGTAAAAAATTAGTAGGGTAAGATAGCATGGGATGACAATGTCAAGAACAAACAAAGTTCATAGAAAATTTATACATGGCTGCATCTTCATGTACAAATTTACTATTTAGTATTCTCTTACAATGATTGGTGCTTTGGGTAGCCTAACTAGAGGGGAGAAAAAAACATGTAGAAAACAAGCAAGTGTTACACATCCTAGTTCAACGATTGATTTTGCTAAGCTACTTCATCCAACAGCTATCTAATTGGAAAAATCCCATCATTCTTCTTTCTGAAATCGACGCTCGCATTGGAACTTCATCTAATTTTTACAAAATTTTCAACGAATTAGATTATAAATTTTGCTTAATAGCTCCAATTATTGATTTCTTTTCGTTCTGCGTCATTCGATCAAATAGGCTATTTACTAGATCGGCCTCATACCCAGCGAAAAGAACTGCCGAATCCTAAACAGCAATTCAACCCGATACACCAAAAAAAATCAAACCCCTAAACGGAATTTTCTAACCCTAAAAAAAGAGCATTAAGCAAATCATGAAGCATAGAAGAAAAAGAAACTTCGAAATCTTATACGAAAAATAAGCAATTTCGTAGACGAAAAGAGTTCAGTGTGAAGTAGAGAGAGTACCAGGGCAGGGTGAGCGAAGCGATAGTAGAAGCTCCATTTGGCGCCACACAGACTACTGTTGTCCCTCTTCTTATCACATCTACTCATTTATTTACGGCTAATCGAAAACAAAATGGTAAAACTGCAAGGACGGAATGGGAAATCTCTAAACATTCGACTGGTTAGCAAGTGATTTCATGCTTGTTAATTTCATGCTTGAATAGGTTGTGTTCGAGAGAAAAGAAATTACGAAAAAAGTTTGTATTGATAGCTTATTTGTTTCATAAGCTACCTTAAATTTCTGTTTTATTAAGGCAAAAAACAAGAGTGTCGAACAGGGCCTACAAGTTAGTCGAGTGTCACGTGCAGCACAAAGTGCACAAAATTAACAAAACATATAGAGTGAGCCCGGAATCAACCAAATAACACATCCACCACTATTTACTGATTCTTCCATCGTGTATAACAAAGTTTTGAATGTGACAAACAATATATTATGACACATAACGTATGAGAGCATTGCAGGACAACTTACACAACACTCACAAAAAGAGTGAAGAAACACCAATCTAATCTTACACAACTGATGTTCAAAACAATGCCATTTTCAAACTCCTTTGGGAGCACCTACACCTCAAAACAACATAACCTATGAATCTATATATCACAATGAAGCAAACCGTGAATGCCACATTCCTCCACCTACTATCCTCTCCGAGCCCTTGCTCACGAAGCACATCCTTCGAGCTTACCGCACACACCCCGAAAACTTGCTCTAGGCACCGATCCTGACCCGAGAACTCGTTGATCAAGAATCCCTCGAACGGATACTTGAACAAAGACAAGTAATGCATCCCTATCCAGTAGCTCGGGATCTGGTTCCGAGAAATGAAGTAGCCTGAAAACAAGAAGAAGGAGCCCATCACCCCCGAGATCACCGAGTTCCCCACAATAAAGTTCGGTACCAAGGCGCTAAAGCAGACAACTACAGAGTTGGCCGTGTACAGAATCAACCAGATCAGAAGCACGAAATGTGAAAACGCCACGAAGCTTCGTTTGAGCCCTACGAGCCAGTAAACCGGGACGGAGAATAACACTGCTAGGATCAACAAAAACGGTAAGTAGACGATTGAATTCGCGATAACATACGAGGAAACACGGTAACTTCCGCTCGACGTCTCCTTCATGAGGATCTCCCGTTCTTGCAAGAAGATCGGGAGAGCCTCAGTGGTGCACGATAGCAAGAACGTGAGTATGAACGCGAATAATCCAACCCGCTCCATCGCCCCCTCGAGAGTATTGGGGAGGTCATAGAAGATCGATCCGAGCACAAATCCGCATACCAGCATCTGGATAGTCCGACATGCAAAAAGCTCCTTGGTTCGAAACACGACTTTCGCAAACCTTTCTGTTAAGATTAGCGTCTCTTTCCACCTAGAGTTTGCAGGATCGAGCTCGAGACTTCTAGATAAAATCTTAGGAACAGGGTTAGGAGTTGACTCCTCGTTGACCACCTTCGACTGCTGGAAGAGTTGCTGAAGGGTGCGTCGACGAGGAAGAAACTCCTGGGGCGGAGTAGCGAGGGTCTCGAGGGAGTCGATGGCAAACTCGACGACGTTCATGCGGGGCGGGAGGTGGAGGCCGGCGGCGACGAGGGAGGCGGCGATCTCGTCAACGGTGCCGCGGTGGACGACGGAGCCTCCGGCGAGGACGAGGACGGAGGTGAAGAGCTTGACGATGCGGAAGCCGGGCTGGTGGATGGTGAGGATGACGGTCCGGCCTTTGGTCGCCGCCATGGTGTTGAGCATGTCGATTATCTGGAGGGCCGACGAGCTGTCGAGGCCGGACGTCGGCTCGTCGAGGAGGAGGATCTCCGGCTCGTGGACGACGTCGACTCCAATCGACACGCGCCGCCGCTCGCCACCGGAGATGCCGCCACCGACGCGGTGGTCGGCGACGTGGGAGAGGCGGAGCTCTTCGAGTACGGCGGCGACGCGGCGGCGGAGGTCGCCGGAGGGGAGGCGGAGGCGGGCGGAGAAGAGGAGCGTCTCCTCGACGGTGAGGAGGGGGAAGAGCGTCTCCTTCTGCGTCACATAGCCGGAGATTTTCCTGTAGTGGCCGGAGCTGGATTGCGTGCCGTTCACGTAAACGGCGCCGGAGTCGGGGATGATTCTTCCGGCGAGGATTTCGAGGAGGGAGGATTTTCCGGCGCCGCTGGGGCCCACGATCGCTAATACTTCCCACGGCTTTGCATGGAGGTTGACGTCGGTCAGGACTCGCTTCCGGCGGGCGGAGCTGGCCGGAGGGTGGTCGGCGGTGGGTTTTTCGCCGGGAGTGTGGATTGTGTAGTTGATTCCGATGGCTTCGATCTCACACCCTAAATTGTTTCTCTTCATTTCCCAAGAACTATGATTGTAGCTCTGTTTTTTTTTTCTCTCTTACAATTTTCGCTTGGTTTAAGAACTTGAACCACTACTACTAGAAAGTCCAAAATAGTTCTGATTTACTGTGTTTTCTTTTGTTTTGTTTGCTTGTGTAAATAGGAGAAGTGACCGGCTCACGGTGATCACTTCAACAGTATGGTAAGAAATGAAGTGTCTCTCGTTTAAGCTGCCAGAGTATATTGCACTAAGAAACAGTTTAAATTGAATCTAGAAGTAAAAAAAGAAGTGTTACAAATTGGTAAGGTTTATATATAAGAAATGAAGTGTCTCTTGAGGAACTTCTGATCATAGAGGGAGGTTCACGTGCAACTGTTAGTAGCTGCTACGTAGTCTAGTGGATCAAAGTTGTCATATTGACAACAAATTTTGATAACAAATTGTTCACGTGATCGTCTTTAGATGCCTAAATATGTAGTTTTCAATTTTTTGCTATTGTCCTCTTTTGATTTATTTTATGTGCATTATTATTGTATTGTGATTTGGTTTAAGGGGGGAAATGGTATTGCAGATTCCGTAGCAGGAGTAGAAAATGTACGTAGATGTTGTAGGCCAAGTGCGTGTGTAATGTCCAAACAGATCGAGAAGGCCAGAAATTGTAACCAAGAAAAATATTACATGTACTCAGTACTCTGGATTGGAACTTCACTATCGTTGGTTTTTTTTGAAATAATCTTTCGATTTGCTCCTCAATGAGACAATACTACGTGAATATTGTTGTTGTATATAAATTTAAGAGTTTAGCTAAGTTAGTTAATTATGTTATGATTGTGGTTGTGGTAGTTCGATCAATATAAGTGAGCATGTATTGCAGTACAGTAAACCCGTGACATGTTGTTTGGACAAATGGCAAGAAAATAGTGGTTGAAATGTAATATGAAAATTGGTAAAATCTAACTATATACTGAAATCTTACCCTACTATACAAATTGCTGCCAAAATCAAGTAAATAACAGCCACAAGTTCATTGCAGTTTGTCAAGTATGGGGACCTTGTGAGATTTTCTAGATCGAATCAGATTACCACAAACACACAAGAAATAATGTAAATGACTCAATGAATTGTTATCGAGGTTCGGACTCAGCCTATTCCCCGTGGCCTCAAAATTAATGACCAAATCCACTAAGTAGGTCACAAACTTACAAGAGAGCAAAGCTCTCAGTTCAGATCAAATACACAGAACAGAGATAGTAATAATCTGTAAAGGCTAAAGAAGAGAAACTCCCTAAACCACGCGTATGACCAGATATCCTCTAAACCTCAACTCCGTCGAGCATCTGCAAGCTTCGCCACTCGTCAAAGGCCTCCAACTCCAAGCAAGAACACAATCCACTCGAAGTTATCTCTAGAAGCAAAAGCTTTGCTTCTGTCGAGATCAAGCTCTCGATCCACAGTCAAGAACACTCAGGAAACCCAAACCCTAGCACAAACTCTCTTTCACAGATGGAGGCGGAGAAGAAGAATGAATCGATAAGAGAGAAAACCAGGGTTCAGGCTTTATATACCTCAGCCCAACAAGTGAAACGCGGAGCTCCAGCCACCTCTAAATCGAGCACCTGGATCACAGCTAGCTTTCTGGGCTTCTAACAATGGGCCAAACCCAATTACATATTAAAGCCTCTATTCTAACTATGCATAAATGATCTGAACAAATACACTTAAGAATTGATTATCACAAATAACAATCATACATCACAGACCTCAATCAAAAAGGCATTTGTGGTAAAATATGTCAAAGATGAGTAGAATAGAGGTAAAACATGATCGAATGGACTCTCATAAACTATAGTTGGCAAAAAGTATTGTATCTATATAAACACAACTAATGCTATAACGCACACTAAACCGCATCTTATAGTGTAAGATAATTCAATTTTAATACTCCCTCTGTCCCATAATATAAGAGACATTTGCTTTTGACACATTTGTCGAGACACGTTTTGTAACGTTAATATCTCTAAATATACGGTAACAAAAATTATAATTTTTATATATTGTCAAATTACTCGTTGAGACGAATCAAACAAGATCTCACATGCATATATTTGTTTTTACATATCAGAAGAAAACGAGAAGATTCTCTTAACTAGTGAATAGTGTCAGAAAATCAAATGTCCCTTATATTTTGGGACGGAGGGAGTACATTAGAAATATAGTTTACGTGGACTGTGATAGAAACAGATCATATACACTAAATATCCGACTAAGGTGCTGAAAATGGTACTTTTTATGCTAAACCGGATAGCTAGGTAAAGGCCAAAAAGGATTAGCTGTCTATTGGTTAAGCTTAGTACAATCAGTATGGAAGTTCAGTGCTGATGAAGAATAAGAAAAGCAAGATAACAGAATCATGGGCCAACTTATTAATTAGTTCATGGTAAAACACAAATCCATCTTATATATAAGTTAGAGGTGGGTTCTAGCGAGAAGTTCCCTCAAGATAAGAATTGCAAACTAATAGGAGTCGTCCGATCTGAGAGATCAAGGGCTCAGATTATGATTTAGAAGTTGGACTTTATAGGTTTTAGCACGCGGTGACAATTTCGTGATCAGTAGATATATTATTGAAAAAGACAACCCCGCCCCTGCCATTTCCCCCCTTCTTCCACGAGCAACACACAGAGCGAGAAATCGATGGCGATTCACACAGGAGGTTAAATGGCGAACAAGATCCTCGAGCACCTTTCTCACTCGCTTGCTCTCTCGACTCGCCTCTCTTCAGTTGTCTAGGTTTCGTCTCGTCTCTCTTCAACTTGCTCTCTCGTCTCGCCTCTCTTCACCGACTTTGAATCAAATTTTTGTTACATGTAGAGGATCTTGTTCGATCGAGATGTCAGGTAGAGGATCTTGCTTGATTTTGCACGAATTTGGTTTGATTTTGATACTGTAAATCGAATAGGAATGATTAAGCCTAAGCCTAAAGATTAACAATGGAATCTGATGTTCATGAAACAACAAACTCACTGTGATTCAATGCGGAATTCACGAAGAAGAATAGAATTCGGGCAAGAGAATCTGAGTGGAAGCCATGGAAGATAGAGTAGAGAATTGAGGGTAGAGAATTGAGGGAGAAAGATTGGGAATTTCATTAACATTGAACGGATTACAATTGGGGTATTTATACAGACAGTGATTTCAAGCTACTAACTGTCTAACAAACTTCCTAACAGAAGTACTAACAGAATCGCGTGGCTACACACGCCCCTAGATGATACTCAAATCATTTTATCCGTATCAAATCTTCCCTTCCCAGAGAAACTTGACCTCAAGTTTAAGTTTCGAACTCAGGATACTTCTTACAAAAGTCAAAGTAGAATTCCCAAGTTGCCTCATCTTCTGGTTGATGAAGCCATTTGACTAATACCTGAGTTGCAGCTTTGCCTTGACGATTAACCATCCTTCTTTGTAAAATTTCTTCTGGTTCCTTTGAAACCACACCAGGAAGGATAGATGGCAATTGATTTGCAGTGACAGCATCTCCTACATGTTCTTTGAGCTGAGAAACATGGAAGGTGTTGTGAATCTTCGAGCTGGCAGGCAAATCCAACTTGTATGCCACTGCTCCACAAGTGTCAATTACCTTATATGGGCCAAAGTACTTTGGAGCTAACTTGTTGGAAGTCCTTTGAGCCACACTCTGTTGCCTATAGGGTTGGAGTTTGACATACACCCAATCCCCTATAGAGAATACTCTCTCATATCTATGCTTGTTTGCCACTTGAACCATTCTGTTCTGTGCTCTGAGCAAATGAAATTTCAACAGTTCAATCATGTCTTGTCTTTCCTGCATACTCCTTGCCACCACTTCTACTTTGGATTCACCAGGGAGATAAGGAAGGTAAGATGGTGGAGTCTGGCCATATACTAACTCATAAGGGGTTTTCTGTGCAGCTGAATGAAATGTGGTATTATACCAGAACTCTGCCAAGGGAAGCCATTTACTCCACATCTTAGGTTGCTCACTACTCATACACCTAAGATAAGTTTCCAGACATCTATCAACTACTTTTGTCTGCCCATCTGTCTGAGGATGATAAGTAGTTGAGTAGTTAAGCTGCACTCCATGGAGATTGAACAACTCTTTCCAAAAATCACTGAGAAAAATGGCATCTCTATCACTAGTGATTGTTTTAGGGAACCCATGGAGCTTGTATATGTTGTCCAAGAAACACTGTGAGTCTGTCTACTACCACAAAAACCACTGTCTTTCCAAAGGACAGAGGTAAGCCAACAATTGTCCTTTTCTCCTCTGGAGGTATTGAATCTGCTTTCTTCCATGATAGATATACTTGAAAGCTTTGTGCTGAAAATCATCTGAAGGTGCTAATGACTATTTTGATGTGGGATCCATTCTATTGTAGGCATTGATAGGAGTTGGAGATGTGTTCTTCATGTTCGAAGTGATAGGCATATTGTCTCGTCTTAATATACTACGTGATACAGAAACCAAAGGGCAAAGTCTTGAGGAGATTGAGGCCAAGGTATTGTAATGGCCAATCTTCATGTGATGTTTGAATTTGTTTATGAAAATAGTTACGGGAAAGCACACGTTTCCTTTCTTTCTGAAAGGATGTTTGAATGTGAGGTCTATTGATTGCTCTATGCAGGTTCATACTCAGATTTTTGTGTGTAGCTTTGATTCCAATCTTCATGTGATGAATGAGTTGGTTAAGTGTTGGTGTTCGATGAATTGCCAAAGAGGAACTTGAGCATTTTAGACTGAACAAAAACTTTGTCCATTTTTAAATCATTCTCATTGCCAGATTTCTTGAAATGTTAGGAAAGAAGTACATATGATTTGGATCCAAAAACCCAATCATACACGTTCTTTTTAGTTTAAAATAGTGGTGTGTTAATAGAGGTTACAGAGCAATGATTTTTTGGGGCTTAGAAATTCATTAAAATTATCATCAAGTCTAATACAGGGATTTCAGTATGATAATCATCTAGTCATGCCTATGTTGTTGATATTCTCCATGGAACAAACCCTGGAAAGTTTGTTCAGTCTTTGATGAAGCTTATTTTATTGCAAGTTCATGGATTTACACTTGTAAGTTCATTAGTTTTAGCAATGAGGTTCCGTCTTCTTCATGCTTCTTATGCACTAGGGAAGAATGAATCTTCAAAGAGGCTGCAATGACTTTGCACAAAACTTTTTAAGTTCATTCTACTTGTATATTTATCAGCAAAGCATACATTAACCTTAACAATTTTAATTTTAAGAGTTCACAAGTAAATTTTACCGAAATCTAAATGCAATATTAACCTTAACAATCTCAATATTCTAACTATAACGGCATGCATACACGGTTTTCTATTCTATCACTATTTATACATGATACTCATACAAAAATTTCATTCTAAAAATAGAATGGGTGGAGAATTTTGCTTACGTTTTCTCTATTGAACAATACTTCGTTTGCTCATTCATCCTCTTCTGCTGCTCGCTGACTGTTTTTTTAAGAAATTTGGAGGGATGGAAGAAATTTGGAGGAGTGTCTAGATCTGTTGTGAAGGAAGAACGAGAATGAGAGGCTCGGTGTGAAGAAAAACGAGATTGAGAGATTGAAGGGAGGAAGAAGGGTTTAATATCAGACTAGTGTAAGACCTGCGCCATGCGCGGGAATTTGTCGATTTTTAATAACTCGTTATATAAGAAACAACTAAAACTCTCATACATCAAATACGAATGTCTTACGTAAATAATAAATAAGACTAATCAAAATTAAGGACTAAAAGCTATCCAATAACAACAACATAGATGCATAAAGATGATGGAGGAAGAGACCAAAGATTAGCAATAACAAATATCGATGTTGACGGTGATTGCGCTTCAATCCTTTTACTTCTTGATGAATTTTATTTAGAAACTCTATTCTCCTAAAAAAAAAAAGTATTAGGGTTAAGTATTGACTATGGCTCTATTCACTAACCAATACCCAATTCATATGTAGGTAGTGATATATATATTGACCTTACAATTGCAGTAGTAGTCTGAATAGAGTATCCACCCTCAAAATGAACTAATTAGATATGTTTGAGTTACTCCAGTTATCGTATGATATATACCTCATTTCTTCAACAAATTTGTGAACCACCCGGAGCAGTTCAACTGAGATTATTCCAACAACAAAGTAGTAGATCAGTAATTCTTAAGTTTTCATGGTTAAATATAGACTTTGTTGTCTGAATTAATCTTCAGGTTTTTTCCCCACATATACTTCAATTTTACTAAGTTGTTAAGATTTTTTATATACATACAGATCCTAACAAATTGTGTTGAAAATCCTTATCCAAAGTAACCTCCCTGAATAATAATCACCAGAGATAATTATGCTCCTGAAAAAGTAAAAAAGAAATATATACGTACAGATCCTAACATACTGTGTTGAAAATCCTTATCCTAAATAACCTCCCTGAATAATAATCACTAGAGATAATTATGCTCCTGAAAAGTAAAAAAAACATACTAGTCAAATCAGATTTTAGTAGATTCTGTTTAATTCAGTTCCTATTACTGAATCATTTTAGTAAAAAAATAAAACTTGCACTAACTTAATTCAGCTCCTAGATATTTCTTTGATTTGTCATTTTTATATAAGAATCTTTAAAAAGATTATATTAGGTAGAAAATTCTATGGAAATCTAATTCAGTTCCTATTTCTGTACCAAAAACAAATTCTTTCCATAAGGAAAAGGTAATACGCCCATCTACTCCTCTCTCTGACCTTTTTCTTCAAATCAATCCCAGTTGGGCTTTTTCTCATTGTTCTTTAACGTGCTTCTGAATTCAATTATTGGTTCTAAATAAAATTTGGATCCATTGGAGTAGTAATTGCTTACTATCATGACAAAACAATGGCACTAAGGGTCAAATGGTATGGAAATGGGTCAAATGGAACTAAGGTTTTGACAAATCTCATGTGATTGAGTGGTGAATTGGGGAACTTGAAAACATCTTCCTATTAAGACAAAGAAGAGCATATAATCAACAAACATCTAATCTTGAAATAAATATGAGAGAAGCTTTCTTATACCCAGATGATAGGAATATCAGTAAGATAAGCAGGCTCTTTTCGCTCAATAAACTTGGTTCCTGAGGCCTTCCAGTGCAAATTCATTAAGTTGTTCTAGCTCAGCAATAGTATGGACTTGTCAGTTCTCAAATAGGTTATCCTCTACATCTTTTCAGTTATAGAATAATCCAAAGCTTCCTCATCTGCAACTCAAGGAGGATGAATGTCAGGTGATGTGTATGATCATCAGAATGTTTCAAGTGTGATTTTCGGAACTAATTATTTTCATATGGAAATCAATGAAAGAACTTGATAAAAAGAAATTAGTTAATCAGGAAAAAAAAACTTAACTGCAAACAAACTTAACTCCAAACCAAATCAGAATTTAAAAGAAAGAAATGGAATTGATGATCGATTTCAATTTGATAATATTGGTCCCTAATGAATTAGTTGCAGAAAACGGGAACTTAGGTATTTTGCAGCTTGATGGCATGATTAATGAACTATTTTGCTTGAAAGAATCGGAAACCTTAACAACCATTACTGAGCTCTCTTTTTATAAATCTGATATTTAGAGTGGCAACTGGGAACTCTTAAAAATTTCATCTCATACTTTCCAAGTTACCCTTAATCTAAGGAAACAGCCTAAAACATGAAACATAAACTACTTACCCTTAACTCTGTTCGCGTTGTCTTCGTCATTATGAACCAACTCCTCCACTTGCATGTCATCTGTATCTTCCATTGGTTGTTCAAGAAACTGGGTACACTTTCTTAGCATCCTTGCATCATGAATTTCCTTCAGACAAGCCTGTAGTAAGAAGAACATCTTAAGTTCATCCGACAAGATAAATTCAATTAAAAACGATACAATAGTAAACAGTTTTAGTTATCTACCTTGGATTTGTACATGTGAAGATGTTTAAGAACACCCTCCCAAAATTCAACCACCTTAGCACTCCCCAAGCGCATATTGGAATCAATCTTGGCTTTAATATCCACCAAATCTTTGTAGCTTCTCCCTTCAAGAAACTCCCTTACATCTACACATCAACACTTTGATGAGTACCTAAATTTTGTTGCACTCGGCCTCTTTTTTCTTCAGCCAGTTACCATTCACAAACTACAAGAAGAGACCCCCAGTATTTGACATTTTCCCTGTCAAGTTTGACATACATTTTTATTTCCTCACATAGATTCTCAAGTTCACTAACAGTCAATCCATTGAACACTGCAGAAGGTTCATCTAACACAATGCATCTAACACACTGCATCTACATACATCCAAACATTGCTCAGAAAAGAACTTAACTGCAATACAAACATATTAGGATTGTATTCAGAAATGCCTAATATATATAGTGCTTGATTCTTATACCTGCCTTCTCTTATGCCTCCAATTATGATTGTGTTGGGCTAAGGATTAAAGCATAAACTCAGCAAGGTGATAATACAAGGACTCATAATCTTACAGAGAATTAATGACTTCGAATTGCTCAGAGAAAACATATAATGTTTGTTTATAACCCTAAACCCTAAACATTTGTGAAGCAACCAAAGTTGAAATTCAGATCCCACATCCCACATAATTCAGTAAGTTCAAAGCACCAACAAAGGGATATCATACGTGTAAACCGATAATCTGAGAAAAAATCTTCACCAACCGCAATAAGTGACTTGCTGAACCAAATGCCTGAAATTGGCTGCGTCGGTTGTGATGTTCATGGTTGGATTCTTCTTCGACGCTCGCGGCTTCGTGTTGGCTATTCTTCCGGAAGCAGAAGGCGCGGTTCGCTTTGGTTGTGATGGGGAGGCTTGCAGGGGAATTGCGGGTTGGATTTTGTGGGGATGGAGAAGAAGAAGAGGAAATAGAGTGATGTTTGTATCAAGAGGAGGAGGAACATCGAATGGGGTTTAGTGTGAAGCTGGGTAGACATATCGGAGATGGAGAGATGTTAAGTTTCCAGTTTAGTTGCGGTTGAAAAAAGCAGGAGAATATGAACGCAAGATTGAAACGAAATGAAGCCGAGACCTCTGCAGAAGATATCAATGGCGTCAATGGCGTTATTTGCTAAAATGGGGAAAGAGAATATGTGACAGATCCAGATCCAACTGCGAAAACGGAGAAATGGCGACATTTGTTAAGATTGTTACGAAATTAAAATTAAAAATATAAATAATAATACCCAATGAAAAATGGCCAAATGAGAGGTGGTAGGGCCAGAAGCAAGGAAAGAGCTCAAAAAGTCTCAACTTTAATAGATAAGATAGATATGCATAACTCTCAACCACCAAATTTAGTGGCGGTGTTAATTTAAGTTAAAAACCCGCTAATGGAAATTGCGGCTCTACGCTGGTTTTAGGATTTTATGCAAGAGACGTTGTTTTGAACAGTGTCTCTTGCATTAAAAGCCTTTTTTTTTTTACAAAAAATAACGAATGAGTACAAGTTTTTAAAAAAACAAATTGTAAAGTGAGACACTATTTTTACCCTTTTTTATATAAAAAACAGTATAAAAGACGTTGTTTAGAAAGATTTTGTTTTAGAATTTGAGACGTTGTTACAAAAAGCGTCTCATTTCATGATTTTGTTTTTATAAATTTCATGTACAAGAGACACTATCTGTAATAACATCTCTTGTACATAAATGCTTTAAAAAAAATTGGTTCGGTTGGGAGACGTTGTTTGTAACAACGTCTCTCCAACACCCTTATTTTCCAGATCAAAAAATTGCGCCTATGTTGTGAATAAGTTCTAAACCAAGCCTATATCAGGATTTGTTTTGGAAGAAAAGCTTACTTAAAAAAAAAACATCAGGAATGTGAATCATATCATTTTGGGTTATTATTTACAAAGTTTTGGTATAGTTTTGTTATTTTCAAAGTTTGCATTATTTTAGGTCCAAAGTTAATAGTTCACATTATTTAGAGTTACTTTTCCTTGATGTTTTAGAGGGATGGATGAAGTATATAATAAGTGGTATGGATTTTCCGTAACGGATGACGTGTCAAGCCTAAATTTTAATTTTAGTTTTTTTTTAAAAAACTTTAAATCATATTCCCTAGCTACTTACTTAAACTCTAAATCATTAATTCCAAACTCTAAAAAATAAACTCTAATATCTACAAAAACATTAATATTTTGTTTTCTATGTTTTGGCACACACCTTAATATCTAGGATTAGTTTGTACGTTCTATTAATACTAGTTATACTAGTGTATAGACCCGTGCCATGCACGGGTAATCGAGACTACTTATTATTTTATAATTACTTTAGTAAACTATTAAAATAAGAATTGATATTTTCATGATAACTTATTAAACTACTAATAACTTTATATTGATTAATAATTTTATAAAATAACTTAAAGAAAAAAAAATTATATATCAAATGATATAAAATCTCTTCTTTAAAAGAAATTCATGAATCAAATCAAGAAAACAAAGCTCATAGTTATATAAATTAAATACTAATAAATAATAAATTCTAATGCAACTTCAAAAAACTTATATCCAAAGAAATATTGGTTTAGAAGTTAGTTAGAACAAATTTTATCAGTGATTCCTCATATAGTTTTTGTTGAAATGTTCTCATACGTTAAGTTTATTATTTGTTGGAAAACTCGGTTAATAAAACACAACATAAAATATTAAAAAATCATCTTAGAGACTTAAAAATCGATAATAAATCAAGAAGCCAAGTTGTATTTGTTAAACATTTAGAAAATGTTAAAAATATATTGGTTTAATAACAAAATGAGTACTTGGCACATAGAATTGATGAAGCTATTAAATACATTTTCTTTAATATTTTTTAAGCACCCTTTGCTTTAATATACATGTAGAGATATTAGATAGATATATAAAATAGATTAAGATTATTTTTTAAATTGATATATCTATTTACTAAACAATAACTTAAGTAAAGAATAATTATTAAATGAATTTATAATCATTCAGTTTACGATTTGTCAGAAGGCTAAAATTGGTGAGGACTTTAAAAAAAGTGAAAATATGTGTATATTATAAGATATGACACATTAATGTAACAAATGTTTAAGTAGTATTTTATTTTAGTAGTATAGTTTGTATTCAAATTTGTTAGAAGTGATGTTTATATATATATTTACCTACAAAAGTGATTAGAAAATAATGTTTTATTTTAAATCAAATAAAAATATAAAAACAATTAAAAGAGAACCAATAACAAATTGCCACATGGATGTGGTGTGGCCAGAATCAAGGAGAAGCCTTGAAAAGTCTCAGCTTTAATAGATTATATATATATAGATGATACATATTAACTTCATTTTTTAAGAAGGTCAAAGTAAATGAAATTAAAAATAAAAATGCATGGCGCAAGCTTATACGGAATGGCCGACATGCATGGCTAATAACGAGTTCATATGGCATTGCTAATGACCAATTCATATGGCATTGCTAATGACCAATTCATATGAAATGACCTTTAATACACTATACTCCCTCCGTCCCGTTCTTCTCATTTCGAATAATATATAATATTCACAGTTGCAAAAAAATCTTTTCATTTTATCCTGATATCCTAATTATAATAAATGTGAGAATGAAATTGCAAATAATTTTATCAGTATCAATACAGAAAATGCCATCGAAATTATTTTGCCCTCCAAAATACTAGAGGGGTAGACAGGGAATTTCACATTATTCACCAACGCGTTTTCTCTTTCCCTCTTCTCTCCGGAAACCTGCGCTCGCAATCCATGGCGATTTCGACTTATCTCTTGTGCTCACGAAGCTGAGAAGCGCGCCGGAGGTACATGAGAAGAAGGAAGGCGTCGTCTCCCTCAGTAAAATTGTATCGTTTTCATCAATTTTTCTTCGGGAGCTGCAATTTTTTTGTGAACCCTAAAAAACCACACATCCTTTCATCGATCTTCCAATTTACAGGGTTTCTTCCGTGGTTTTCAAATCTGGAGGTAAAAGGTTTCAATTCTTTCCCTAAATCCAAGTTCTGATTTCTCGCTTCTTTATTACCCTTGCTTCTGATATTCTCAATTTCTCTCTGTAACGCTCAAATTTTTCCTGCTGCAACTTGGGACTGACCTTGATGATTTCTTTGATTTCATCTCAAATCTGTAGTACATTTTCCGATTTGGCATGGTATTTTTGCTAATTTAAGAATTTGATTGGGTGTTTGTTAGGCCGTGGACCTGCAAAAGTTGATCAGGTATGAATAAAGTTCCAATCATTGCTGCTAATCTTTTTTTGATTGACCATTTTCAGGTTTAGAACTTCAATATTAGATGGAAATGGAGATAAAGTCCCGGTTATTTTTCATGTGTTGAACCAATTGGTAGTTTATTATGAGCTAGATACATCTGGCAACATTGGTGTTGAATTTTGATGGTCTTTCTTGTTTGGAATTTGACTTGTGGCAGTTGAACATTTTGAGTTGGTGGATTTTGATTTGATGTGGATCATGTTCTGATATGTTTTTGTTTGCCTAGAATGAAGTCCATAAACTACTGCACTTGAAAACGGATGGAGCTTTGCTTTAATCAAATTCCTTTTTGGTGGGTTGTTTGGACAGGTTGATGGATGGATAGTGCAGATGATTTCTTTGCTGAAAATTCTCAATCAAATACGCCCTTCGAGATTCTGGGGTGTTTATACAAAACTGAAAATATTTAATATGACGAACTATAAAAAGGGTAAGTTTTGCCATGATTATTTTGTTAAGTGGTTTGTTGTATGCTTGCGAATTCGCATAGAAGATTTAGTGGCAGCTTCACTTTTTGCGACTCAACTGAATTGCTGTTCTGGTGCAGTTGTGTATCTTGATGCAGATACTATAGCTATAAAAAACTAGATGATCTTTTCAAATGTGGAAAGTTTTGTGCCAACTTGAAGCATTCTGAGAGACTGAATTCAGGAGTCATGGTTGTTGAACCATCTGAATTTTTTTTCAATGATATGATGAACAAAGTAAGCACATTGTACTCATAGACTGGAGGTAAATAAGTATTTTTGCATTAGCTAACATTGTCGTTATCTCTAAGAATGATAATATAACCAAGTAACATCAGGAGCAATGCTTTCTTGAATTTTATTGTGTAGCAAATGCTGCTCTGAGCATCCCCTTAGGCAATATTTTCTGCAGACTACAATTATCCCAAACACAAAAATCCCTGCTGCAAGAACTGCCACACCAATGATACAGAACAAGATTATCAATGATTTTGTTCTAGACGTCTTCCTCCCAAGGCTGGCACACCATCTGTAATGTCTTTTTTCGTGTTAATAGGGAACTCCAAAGCTTAGAATTTCCAAAATTAATTTGCTCACTGGATTCTTTATTGCTAAAAAGTAGTAGGGAGTAAGGGTGGTGATTCTTGTTATTGATTCTGAATGGTGTTTGTGCAAGAGTAAGCAGAACTGCTATGATGCTAAACTCTACTTTCAAACAAGTATGATTAGATAGGGAATGTAAGATCAGAATTACACCTTTTCCCTCTTTGTTGTGTTAGAACTTAGAAGTGTATATAGCTTGATCTCTGAATTTTTGTCACTATGAGCATGCATAGGATAGCTTCATGATTTATTTAACATTATCACCTTAATTTTTACATATAATTCAACCTTTGATATAGTGGTCATGTTATAGTCTGGCTTCACTATCACTACTAATTTAGAAATTGACTTGCAGATGCAGTTCACAAAATTAAGTGTTATTTAACTAAGCTAGAGACATGTCTTGAATAAAAGGAATAATCATTTGATTCTTTGGTTGCTATAAAATGGAAGTTGCTGAGCTATTTGTGGATACAGTAACAATGCTTTGTTGCACAATGTGATTTCTTATGCCCTTCCCTTTCTCTTTTTTGTACTATTTGGTCTTATCTGATACTGAAATAAGTGCAGTTGCATGAAGAGGATCTACCCTATCAGATGAGGCAGATTACCGCTTTTGTGTTTGCGATCCCAGTCTCTTCTGCAAGCTGAACAATTATTCTCTCATGTGCTCATTGTAGTAGTGTTTTTCTTTCCTGTTGGATGATTTATGGGGCATTTTTATGGCTCATTGTTAATATTCCATGCTTTGCCAGCGTGTCGCCTCTCCTTCTATGGAAAAAAAGTGGATCAATTAGAAACCATGACGAAGTTTCTTTAGAATCTTGTGTCTGTGCTAGATGGAATGTATATGAATTTCTAATTGCTAACATCAATCATTGTTTTTTTGCAGGTAAACATGAGCATTGCAATACTCCCCATGTCAGAATAATACAACTGGAATCCATCCACTGTTGGTCTTATACAGTCTTCACTCTTCTTGGGTTATCTTCTTACTCAGGTACACTTTTATTGCTACCAATTACCCTGGATAGAGCTATGATTGTGATCTGAGTCTATTTACGTTTAGCGCAGATTGCCGGAGGAATTTGGGCAGAGACGTAGGGGGGTAGCGTGTATCAGGGTTTGCAGTTATCTGGTGGGCTATTGCCACAATTCTCACACCAGTTGTTCCTAAGTTGGGTTTGCCTTTCTTGCTTATTGTTCGTGCTTTCATGGGAATCAGCGAGGTTCGTCTTTAATTATTATTACGATTGATAACATGTTTTTCATAGGAAGTAACTCTATAAAAAAACTTGTTTCAGGGTGTTTCAATGCTAGCAATGAATAACATTCTCCTAAAATGGGTTCCTGTAGCAGAAAGAAGCAGATATGTACCTTGGTCTAGGCTTTTCGCCTCTCCTAATACACACTTTCGTCTGGTCATCAGTTTTCTACTCATTTGGAGTGATTGTGATTGCTTGTTTTTTAGCTATACGCCCTATATATTGCATCATAGGAAAGTAGAGGCAGAAGTCTCTAGAAGTCCGGAAACTTAAATACATTCTAATATATAGCGCGTGGGAATGGCAATGCTAAACAAGGGCCCCGTCACCACCATGTACATGGATATAAGAAATTTTATACTACCTTGTATATGCTACATTATTAACCCATAAATTTTCTCAATACAATGAAATATATTCTTTTGATGTTAATTATATTCAAGCTCTGTCACGAGTATTTTAGGCCATTTCTAAAAATATTGTATAGCCCCGTGCGAACGGGGCCCGGATACTAGTATAAGAAAATATATAGTCATGTGGGGTCTTGTTTGATTCGTATTAATGCGTACTTTAATAATATCAAATTTTTATTATTTGTATTAACATAAAACTAGAAATATTAAGGATACAAAACGTACCTCGGCAAATGTGTCATGAAAAAATGAGAAGAACATTGTGGGATGGAGGGAGTATAAGACAAGGATCTCAATCCAACCACTTATCTTTTTCATCTAAGAGTGTGATCTTGTCATTTCAGATCCAAGTAAGTTTCTGTTCTCCACTAACGTTGACATCTAACTCCCGTTTTGAAACTCTCATGAAATTTGTCTTGTGATATCTTTTTTTTGAAAAATTTTTCTTCATTGAATGGAGGGGAGAATTTACAGCACAAGAAGCACCAAGCTTAGTCACAATCATACAAAATGGCAGCCAACAAGGCTCCAGACAAACCATGTGAAGACAACAAAAACTTACAAAATGTCAAACACATGCGCTCAAAGTGACTAATCAAGGTGCAATAATGTTTCTCCAACTGTTAGTACGATCTCTAGAGTTGATATTAACGTATTCTTTCATATCAGAAGTAATCCAATTAGCACAGACAGCCGGGGAAGTGGAAGATGATTGATGAAGTTTGAGATTCCTGCTCTTCCAAGTGTAGTAAACAAAGAAAGTTAAGCATGATCTGCGCACCTTGTCGATGGGGTGGTGTCCACTGCAGTTGGTCTCAAGCCAGTCGGACCAATCAGTGAGGGAGCTGAACATAATGTTGATTCGCAGCCATGAGGAGACAGAGCTGAGGACATCCCGCGTGTAGCTGCAGCGAATCCATAAATGGTCTTTCGTTTCAAGGGCATTGTTGCAAAGGATGCAAGTAGGAACAGCAGCGAGGCCCCATCTGATATCTTTCTACCTTATTATTATTCTTTTTTTCTCAAGTCAAGAGTTATCATGGAGTTTTATCTCAATGTGAATAGAGTTTAACTATACAAATGAATCAATACAATCGGCACCGGGCCAATGCGTGATTTCCCAATTTGGGTCACTTTCTTGTCAATTTAGGCCTTCTTTCTATTCCTCCATTTGGGCTTTTCTTATTCAATTTAGAACCTACAGTATGTTGTTAGGCCTTCTTTCTATTCCTCCATTTGGGCTTTTATATAGTAGGAATAAAAAATTGAACTATTTGTGCCCAATACACCTTTTAAAACTAAAATCCAAGTTAGTAAACGTGTTTATTAAACACTATGGAAATACCCCTCCCCACCCCCAACACAATACACGCGCTCCACTGTTTCTCTCCACCTTCGTTCCCAAATTTGCATCTTCGGTCGCCAAGCTCCTCTTTGCTCCTCAGATCCGATCTCCATCGTCGTCACTACACCATCTCGATCTGACCATGGGAGATCTCACATCGTGATCGATTAGATCCGATCTCCATCTTCGTCACTACATCACCTCACAACCAGATCTGACCGAAAACCTCACATCACGGCCGATGCTTGTGAGGGACGATTGCTGGAGAGTGGAGAGATAGGGTGGCGACAATCTCCTTCGTTCATTCTGCAAGTTTCATTCGTTTCCCCCGTCGCCGGCATCGACCTCAACCACGGAAGCAAACTCCTTCATTCATTCTCCAGGTTTCATTCTTCTCTCCCGTCGCCGACAGCGACCTCAACCACGGAACAAAATCTCCTTCCATTCTACAAGTTTCATTATTCTCTCCCGTCGCCGGCATCGACCTCAACCACGAAAACATCGTCAGTTACCTACTGGAGGAGCTCAACCTCCTCGCCGACCTCTCTCTTTTCCACATCAACTCCAACCTCGACCTCGCCGAAACGATCTAGCCATGGAAAGCACTTACAGTCTGTTCCAGATGGTGAGTAATGGCCTTTTCCCCAATAATTACACCTTCTCTTACGCCATTAGAGTTGCAGTTGAATTATCATGCTTGTCGGTTGGTTGGATGATTCATTCTCAAGTGATTAAGATGGAATGAGAGTTCGTATGATTTTGTGAGGAATGTATGTTGTTTGTGAGTTTGTGGGTGATGCACACAAGATGCTTGATGAAAGTTCTAACATAGATGTTTTCAATTGGAAGCTGCACATGATCACTAGATGTGCACACATGGAATTCGTGTAGTATTTCAATAATATTGCCTGTTTTGACATGGATTTGGGAAAGGATATGTTGCATGTAGCTACCTATTTTTGGCAGTTTTCATCCAATGTGCCTAAATTCCGGTTTAAGACTAACACTGATTATAGCTGTACAAGTGTGTTTTTGCCATCCTCTTTCTGTCTCTCATTTTGGAGTTACAATAGCAAAATTAGTTATGTCTTGGTATTAAAAAAAATCCTGCTTCCGTGTCTTTGGTTAAAAACAAGGATTTGATTATTATGCAGGGACTGTTGACAATAATTTTTGGCAGTGTTGGCAAGTTAATGTGTGTAAAATTTGACAGTGTTGACAAAGATTATACAGGGACAATGTAGTTTGTTTTAGTGTGTAAAAAAAATTAATGCGTTGACAATTATTTTTTGACAATGTAATTTAGTGGTGTTGACAAATTTTGTAAAGTGTTGACAATGTTGACAATTTTGTAATATTACCCGTGGTGTATGTTGTTGACCGTTTATTAGTCGTGTAAACAATTTATTTAATTGGGTTGACAACTTATTTAGTCGTGTTGACAACTTTTTATTCTTGTTGACAGATCTGTAAAAAATTTGTTGACAACTCTGTTATAATTTTCACGTCAGCAAAGGGTTATTATTGGTGTTGACAACTTATTATTCTTGTTGACAGTTCTGTTAAAAAAATTGTTGACAACTCTGTTAAAAATTATGTTGACAGCTCTGTTAAAAAATTTGTTGATAAATTTTGTTGACAGCTCTGTTATAATTGTCACGTCATCAAAGGGATATTTACTTATAATTAAAAAAGTGATGCAAATACTTAAAAAACATTACAGTTTTGGAGTATTTACCCAAACACTGAATAAAAAATTTGCATACACAATACATTTATACCTAACACATCAAAATCAATCAAAAGTACCGACCACAGGCCAAACAAACATCATTCACAAGAAAAATCTAAGGAACGGTTTGCTATTTCTAAAGGGCGGGACGGACCGAGAAATCTATGTTAGTCGAGATTGTTTGATAAGAGGCCCATGCTCGTCTGTTATCTTCGGATTTACACTAATCTTTGAATCTGTTTTTTTTGTAGAGTCTTGAATCTTCAACAATCCACTTGCAAATTTAGACTTTCAACACACCACGGATTCAGCAGAAGCGTAGTTTGCTTGTTAGCTATGGTGAAGAAGCAAAATCAGCTTCTCCTCCTCTGTCAATGGCTGTTACTAATCACAACTATTGCTGTGAATCCGATTCCCTCAACCCTAGATGGTCCCACTCCGCCGATAACCGTCCCTCTAGATTCCACCTTCTGCGGAAACGCCCAAGATTTGCCGAGCTCTGATGAACGACTTCACAAAAAAGTTAAAAACTGGGAGCCGGATCAGATTTTTGTCTCTCTTTCTTCCTCATTTCACTCTGTCTGGATTTCATGGGCTACTGGTGAGAGATTGGTTTAATAGCTACAGTTTTTCCAGTGTCGCACTAATTGATTGATTTGAGTCATTGATTTTAGGTGATTTCCAAATTGGGAATGATATAAAGCCATTAGATCCTGCAAGTGTAGACAGCATTGTGGAATATGACACTCATTTTGAACTCAAATCCAAAATCAGGAAAGCAAAAGGACATTCTCTAGTCTATATTCAACTCTATCCCTTTGAAGGCCTGCAGAATTACACTTCTCCTATCATTCATCACGTTCTTCTCAAAGGTGTTTACTTAAATCTCTAATCTTTTAGGATAAATATCGAATACGAAAATTCTTAAATGTGTAAATATATGCACATTCATATTTGCGTGCACATTCTTTGTATAATCTTAAATACATGCGGACAACTGCGAATGTGCATGTATTTATGCTGTAATGTTCTATAACAGGTTTGAAGCCCGACACGTTGTACTATTACCGTTGTGGAGACCCGTCTGTAGCAGCAGTGAGCAATATCTATAGCTTTAAAACAATGCCTATAAGCAATTCAATTACATACTCCCTAAAATAGCAATTGTTGGGGATTTGGGTCTCACCTACAACTCATCTTCAACTATCAATCACTTAATGACCAACAATCCTGATCTTGTGCTCATACTTGGTGACATGTCTTATGCCAACTTATACCTCACCAATGGAACAAGTTCTGATTGTTACTCCTGCTCCTTTTCTGATACTCCCATTCACGAAACTTATCAGCCACGTTGGGATTATTGGCAAAGGTCAACTTTTCAGATTACATAATTCTCAAATGGTGTTAAAAAAGTTATAATATTGTTTTCGGTTTTCAGATTTATTCAGCCTCTAGCATCAAAAATTCCAACCATGGTTATGGAGGGGAACCATGAGATTGAAGAACAAGTTGGAGGGAGGACATTTGAATCTTACAAGTCTCGGTTTGCATTTCCTTCAATAGAAAGTGGGTCCCGTTCGGAATTCTACTATTCTTTTAATGCAGGAGGGATACATTTTCTGATGCTTGGAGCTTACATAGCTTACAACAATAAATCATGTAAGCTTGCTACTAATCTTTATTGAGAGCATACTTTACTTTTCTTAATACTCCGTTTGTTATGGATTGTAGCTGAGCAGTATAAATGGTTGGAAAAAGATATGAGGAAGGTCGATCGAAAAGTGACGCCTTGGTTGGTTGCCACGTGGCACTCACCATGGTATAATACTTTTTTTTTTTCAAAGAGAGACGGCACTCTCATGGGATTGATTGATGAAAAAGCTAATTCGCAAAAATGCGGGGAGTAGCCACACCCCTAACATCGTCCATCATAAGATCTAAAATACAAGGAGGCGGATCGCCCAAACCATGAAAGCCAAGACAAAAATCAAAAGCAAGGGAGGCTAGTCGATCCACAACTTTGTTAGCCTCCCTAAAAATGTGACGGATCTGGATACTCCAGTTCCTACGAATAAAGCCTTGACAACGAATCACCAGGCTAAAGAGTGGATGACGGTTATGGATATGAGACTGGATGAGAGCAATGCCCTCTGCTGAGTCGGATTCAAGAATGACTCTCTCAAACCCCAACTTCCAAGCCATTTCCAGCCCATTGCAAATACCCCAAATCTCAGCTTCAAGCACAGAACCTGTACCAATATTATTAACGAAACCAGCCTGCCAATTCCCACTGTCATCCCTAATAAGCCCACCAGCAGCAGCACAGTTCAGATGATAATGGACCGATCCATCAACATTAATCTTAGCCCATTTCTCCTCAGGCAAATTCCAAGAAATAAGAGTCATACGGCCCAAATCAGCCTCATTCTTACCTTTAGACTGCAGCTTCACTTTGAAGAAACAAGACGCTTGGTTAATAATGAATACGGCCTTGCAAACCTACAGATCACTACTAGTGAAAACACGTTCATTTCGCCACTTCCAAAGCCACCAAACTGTCGTGGCGAAAACAGTAGCATTAGGAGCCCTGACAGCAAAATCAAACTTGCCCAAAACCCCTTCAGACATCCAGACATCCACTCATCCTGAGAAACAGAGAATAAGTTTGTAACCCCATTACTTGGGACAATCTCGTCCCAAACTTCCCGAGCAAAACAACAGTCTCTAAGGAGATGAATGATAGATTCTGCATGTTGACCGCAACTCGAGCAAAAATCCGAGGTCTCCATATGACGACAATGACGCTCCGAGTTAGTAAGGATTTTACCATTAAGCATGGTCCACAAGAAAAATCTAATACGCTCCGGAATACCGAGACGCCAACAACACTTGAACAAATTCTCACGCATCAAATCAAAGGTGGGAATAACCCCCTGACTGAGTTGGAAACCAGAAGCTACAGAGTACTCCCCCGAGGAAGCCGGGGCCCAAGAGACATTGTCGACCACCCCAACATCCAAGCTGAGTCTGACAGTGGCGAGTTTAAGGAGGATCAAGGCAGGAAGCAAACCCTGCAGAACTGACCAGTTTCAGCCGACATTCGCAACCCAGTAATCAACCACTTTATTCATCTTCGATCGTGCATAAGGCTAAGGAAGTGAGAGGAGAACCAGCCAACCACAAATCTTCCCAAAAACGGCACTTAAGACCATTCCCCAGATTCCACTTAATCCCACCTGAGACAAGATTATCAAAAGCCCATTTAATGCCTTGCCAAATATAAGAGTCCTTAGTTGCTCTAGTCTCCACCAACAAAGAACCATTAAATTCGACCCCATACTTAGCCTTCAAAATCTCACCCCAAAGACCCGCCTCGTCCGTAACAAATTTCCAACTAATCTTCCCCATAATAGCTAAATTCATATTCATAGTTGGACGAATGCCCAAACCTCCATGTTTCTTGGGTTTGCAAATGTCTGGCCAAGGCACTAAATGAAGGCACCTTCGACACACACCGCCACCCCAAATGAAGGACCGACTAATCTTGTCAATCGCTTCGCACACATTTCCCGGAATCATCAGCGTGTTCCCTGAGAGTTTCATGGTGATCTTAGCAAGCAACTCATGGAAAGTACTCTTAGAAACTTGTCACATCGATGCCACTCGCAAGCTCAAGATCGCGAGCAAGATCACGAGAAACGTTAGCCGAAACGTAGAGTTTCGACTTAGCCATGTTAACCTTTTGCCCCGAAGAGAGACAAAACCTATTAAGGCAATCCATTATATGCCCCATCTGCAGCGTCGAGGCTTCGGCCATGAGAATAATATCGTCGGCGAAAAAAATATGAGAGAGGCCCGGTGCCCCCCTGCAAAGATGAATCGGCCTCCACTTGTCACAACTAATTGAGTCACCAATCAAGTGGCTCAACCTCTCCATACACAAAACGAAGAGGTAGGGTGAAATCGGATCACCCTGACGAATACCTCTAGTCGGTTGAAAAACATCAGTCAGATCACCGTTCCACTGAATCCGCATCGAAGACGACGAAAGGCAGACCCGAATCCACTCTAACCACTGACTGGACAACCCCAAATCATCAAGAGAGTCAAGAATAAAGTCCCACTGGAGCCGGTCATAAGCTTTCTCAAGATCCAGACCATCCACATTTTTCCGGACCTCTTATTCCGCATAGAGTGAACAAGTTCTTGGAGGAGAATCACATTGTCGCTAATAGATCTCCCGGGAATGAAACTATTCTGAGTGGGGCCAACAATGGAATTCATCAGAGGCTGCAACCGAGACGCGAGAATCTTCATAATCAACTTATATAACACATTACATAAGCTAATGGGACGAAATTGACTAATAAGCTCCGGAGTCGTCACTTTTCCAATCAAAGCAATAATCGTATCATTCATGCCGACGGGAAGAATCGAATTCGTAAAGAAAGACTTCACAAACTCCCTAACCGCCGGACCCACAATATCCCAACAAGATTTAAAGAAAATCGGTTGAAAACCGTCGATCCCGGGAGCCTTATACGATCCCATCTTCTTTAAGGCATCCCAAATCTCATCGTCTGAAGGGATAATATCCAAAGCCACGAGATCCTCTTGACTGATAGTGGGGAATCCGCTCCTATCAAGGGGGTGAAAAGCCATCTCATGACTAGGGAGAGAGTATAAATCGCTGAAAAAATTGAGAGCCAAAGATTCCAAGTCGTCCGGATCATCCAGCCAAGTATCCTCATCAATCCGAAGAGTCGTAATCTTATTCCGTCTTCTACGAATGATAGTACTAGTATGGAAAATTTTTGTATTTCTATCCCCGAGGGCAATCCACGACTCCCTCGCCTTTAATGGACATGTAAGCTAATAAACTTTAACTATGCGTTAAAGGATAAAGATCAGGTACGGATGAGCTTATTGTAAGAATATACGAATACATGTACATTCATTCACATTTACATGCACATGTAGACATGTGCATGTACTTTTCATATGTTGTCAAAGACATACACGCATCTGCGAATGTGCATGTATTTACATCTAAATGTGCATGTCAATGTGAAGAATTGTGCATATTCGTTCATTTGTACCTGAATCTTTCTCTTTGTTAAGTGCAACTATATTGTGAAAATTATACATATCTTTGAGTGTTTTGATATTAGGTTCACGCAAACGAGAGGTCTAACCGAATTTATAACTACTCTCTTGACCCATGTGGGCCCGTTCATATCACGATCGGTGATGGCGGAAACCGAGAAAAAATGGCAATCACTCATTCAACACCAGAATCTTCAACACCAGATTCTTATATGGGAGGCTTTTGTGCTTTTAATTTTACCTCTGGTCCAGCTGCGGGTAAATTCTGTTGGGACAGTCAACCTAATTATAGTGCAATAAGGGACAGTAGTTTTGGACATGGCATCTTGGAGGTACAAAATGAAACACATGCCCTATGGACATGGCATAGGAATCAAGACTTGTATGAAAATGTTGGAGACCAGATTTATATTGTAAGGGAGCCTCATCGTTGTCCCATTACTCGTATGGTAAGCACTCATATAGTGCAAATAATAAGATTCCCTATTTCACGTTTTGTTCAATTTGAAGTTAGAAAAATGTTAACCACATACATTCCTTTGACTAATGCAGGTTACTGATGATAGTTAAGAATTGTCGAAAAGGTTGCAAGGATTTGGCGCCAAACTCGAGAAGACACAAGAAAGAATAATACAACAACCTATTGAATAGTGTACAATGCATTTCTTCTAGTGTTTTTTTTGGTAAGGGGTTAAATTCTCATGAATTATAATCCATATGAAGTAAGATGGAACATTTGTGTTTGGTTTGAATTTGTTTTTAAAATCTACGGAATTCATCTTCGTTGGATTTTCAATTCCCTACATTTCGTAGGTGTTTGGGATTTGCATTAATTCCATCTCTAATAATCAGTATACTATTGTTGTAATTTTCTTTGGGCAATGGGGATATAGTTTGCATTGTCTCAAGAGTTACAACTGATAGTTACGCTATTATCAGATGCAAGCGGGGGGCTTGATAGTCTGATACGCTATATTTTATGTATGTAGATGTATTTTATGTGTATGAACTAATAGTCTGATACGCATAAATTATGAGTAATATGAGTGTTTTGTAATATTAATTTCAAGTGATGTACCTTTCATTTTTGCGTGCAAGGAAAATAGTTGTTGGAATGTTACCGTTTGACCTGCATAATTTTTCACATAAGGTTTTTGAATTTTTTTCCTGAAATGGGCTTTTTTTCAAAAAAAATTCCCAACGTATGCTCTTTTCAAAAGAAAATTCCCAATATACGCACTTATGCCAGCTTCGGATTTTTTTTTTATGTGTGAGAGACGCTGGTAGAACCAGCGTCTCTCGTCCGAAGCTAGTAATTTTTTTTTTGAATTTTTTACGTATAAGAGACGCTGACCCGACCAGCGTCTCTTATACATGGTCTTTTTTTTTTATTTGAACATGTATAAGAGACGCTGGTCGAACCAGCGTCTCTTATACAGATTTTTTTTTAATTCCCTCGTGTAAGAGACGCTCACGTAAAATGTTTTAAAAAAAAAAATATTTGTATAACGAATTTGTTAATTTTTTTTTTCAAAGTTTATATATATATATATATTATTATACATGACTTACTCGTGTTTGGATGGCTCGTATGGGCTCGTTTGAAATCGGAATCGATCACGACCGATTTCGTTGGGTCCGTATTGATCCCAGCTTTCACCAGATATGTCTCTCGCTCGATTCTGATTTCGAACGACCCCATACGAGCCACCCGAACAAGCGTAAGTCTCGTGCGTACCTTCTACTGTAAATGGATATTTACAAATCCGTTCCTCCATATCACGCGATGAGAGACATATCTGGTGAAAGCTGGGATCAATACGGACCCAACGAAACTGGTCGTGGTCAATTCCGATTCCGAACAAGCCCATACGAGTCATCCGAACAAGCGTAAATCTCGTGCATACCTTCTTTCACCAGTTCGGAATCGGAAATGATCACGACCAGTTTCGTTGGGTCCGTATTGATCTCAGCTTTCACCAGATATGTCTCTCATCGCGTGATATGGAGGAACGGATTTGTAAATATCCATTTACAGTAGAAGGTATGCACGAGATTTACGCTTGTTCGGATGGCTCGTATGGGCTTGTTCGGAATCGGAATTGACCACGACCAGTTTCGTTGGGTCCGTATTGATACCAGCTTTCACCAGATATGTCTCTCATCGCGTGATATGGAGGAACGGATTTGTAAATATCCATTTACAGTAGAAGGTACGCACGAGAATTACGCTTGTTCGGGTGGCTCGTATGGGGTCGTTCGAAATCAGAATCGAGCGAGAGACATATCTGGTGAAAGCTGGGATCAATACGGACCCAACGAAACTGGTCGTGGTCAATTCCGATTCCGAACAAGCCCATACGAGCCATCCGAACAAGCGTAAATCTCGTGCATACCTTCTACTGTAAATGGATATTTACAAATCCGTTCCTCCATATCACGCGATGAGAGACATATCTGGTGAAAGCTGGGATCAATACGGACCCAACGAAACTGGTCGTGGTCAATTCCGATTCCGAACAAGCCCATACGAGCCATCCGAACAAGCGTAAATCTCGTGCATACCTTCTACTGTAAATGGATATTAACAAATCCGTTCCTCCATATCACGCGATGAGAGACATATCTGGTGAAAGCTGAGATCAATACGGACCCAACGAAACTGGTCGTGATCAATTCCGATTCCGAACTGGTGAAAGAAGGTATGCACGAGATTTACGCTTGTTCGGATGACTCGTATGGGCTTGTTCGGAATCGGAATTGACCACGACAAGTTTCGTTGGGTCCGTATTGATCCCAGCTTTCACCAGATATGTCTCTCATCGCGTGATATGGAGGAACGGATTTGTAAATATCCATTTACAGTAGAAGGTACGCACGAGACTTACGCTTGTTCGGGTGGCTCGTATGGGGTCGTTCGAAATCAGAATCGAGCGAGAGACATATCTGGTGAAAGCTGGGATCAATACGGACCCAACGAAATCGGTCGTGATCGATTCCGATTTCAAACGAGCCCATACGAGCCATCCAAACACGAGTAAGTCACGTATAATAATATATATATATATAAACTTTGAAAAAAAAAATTAACAAATTCGTTGTATAAGCGTCTTATACAAATTTTTTTTTTTTAAAACATTTTACGTACCAGCGTCTCTTACACGAGGGAATTAAAAAAAATCTGTATAAGAGACGCTGGTTCGACCAGCGTCTCTTATACATGTTCAAATAAAAAAAAAAAGACCATGTATAAGAGACGCTGGTCGGGCCAGCGTCTCTTATACGTAAAAAATTCAAAAAAAAAATTACCAGCTTCGGACGAGAGACGCTGAACCAGCGTCTCTCACACATAAAAAAAATCTGAAGCTGACATAAGGGCCTATATTGGGAATTTCTTTTGAAAAGAGCCTGCTTGGGTAATTTTTTTTTGAAAAAAAGCCCATTTTAGAAAAAAAATTCTAGGGTTTTTTGTGCGAGACTATGTGACGCGCAACCCTAAGAATGACAAAATTGTGGACTGAGAGAAGAAAGTAAAATGACGGGACAGAAATTAATATAAAAGATAGAGCCGAATCCTTTAGATTTTGTGTCATTTAAACCCTTTAAAAACGAAGAGACTATACGCACTACATTTTGAAACTTTTTAAACTACATTCTCGTACGTACGCCCATTTTGGGCGTACCGTGCAATTTTCTCGAACATACGTATACGTATACGTATACGGTGGAAAACTGAAAAATGGTATGTACGCCCAAAATGGGCGTACGTCCAGGATATAAAACTCCAGCGAGCTTCTTCTTCCTCCTCTCGTCTGAAGTGTTACTGTTCAAGTCGTAACCTAAAAAATCGCCGCCGTCCATTCTTCTCCTATTTCACTCGTTTTCTTCCCCAAATCTATCTCATTCGACTCGTTTTTCTCATACAATCCAAATCCCTCAATCAATTTCTTCAATTTCACTCGGAATCATGCAATCCGAAGAAATGGGGAAAACTTCGAATCCGGCGACGGTGGAGGCTGCGGCTTCGTCTGTTCTCCCTCCCGTCCGTATTTGTGCTGGTGGCGCAAGGGTGCGAGGTGGAGGAGTAGGGCGGAAGAGGAATCCGGCGAAAAAGAAAAGGGGGGTGGTGGAGCTGCGGTGGTCGGTGGCGCTGGCGCCGTCGAGGTGGCTGGAGGTGAAGCTGGTGGCGCCGTCGAGGTGGCTGGAGGTGAAGCTGGTGGAGCAGGTGGTGGTCGGGGTGGAGCTCGGGGTGGTCGTGATCGGGGCGGTGCGGAAAAACGGGCCCGTTCGATATCGCCGGAGAAGACGCTCCCGATCCACGAGGTACGTTAATATTATTTGTTATTTATTAATAAATTATTAATTAGTCGTTATTTATCGTTTAACGTTTAAATAACGATTAAAAAAAGATTTATTAATGAATTATTAATAAATAATATTTATTAATATATTATTAATTGATCGTTATTTATCGTTTAACGTTTCACGTTAATCGATAAATAACGATTTAAAGAATAAGATTAATTAGTAAATAATATTTATTAATATAATATTAGTTAGTCGTTATTTATCGTTTAGTTAAATTTATTAATATAATATTAATAAATAATATTTATTAATATATTATTAATTGATCGTTATTTATCGTTTAACGTTTCACGTTAATCGATAAATAACGATTTAAAGAATAAGATTAATTAGTAAATAATATTTATTAATATAATATTAGTTAGTCGTTATTTATCGTTTAGCTAAAAGAAAATAATATTATATTAATAAATAATATTTATTAATATAATATTATTTGGTCGTTATTTATCGTTTAACGTTTCACGTTAATCGATAATTAACGATTTAAAGAATAAGATTAATTAGTAAATAATATTTATTAATATAATATTAGTTAGTCGTTATTTATCGTTTAGCTAAACGAAAATAATATTATATTAATAAATAATATTTATTAATATATTATTAATTGGTCGTTATTTATCGTTTCACGTTTCACGTTAATCGATAAATAACGATTTAAAGAATAAGATTAATTAGTAAATAATATTTATTAATATAATATTAGTTAGTCGTTATTTATCGTTTAGGTAAAAGAAAATAATATTATATTAATAAATAATATTTATTAATATATTATTAATTGGTCGTTATTTATCGTTTAACGTTTCACGTTAATCGATAAATAACGATTTAAAGAATAAGATTAATTAGTAAATAATATTTATTAATATAATATTAGTTAGTCGTTATTTATCGTTTAGCTAAAAGAAAATAATATTATATTAATAAATAATATTTATTAATATATTATTAATTGGTCGTTATTTATCGTTTCACGTTATTCGATAAATAACTTGTAAAAGAAAAAGATTTAATATTAAATAATATTTATTAATATAATATTAATTAGTTGTTATTTACTAAGAAATGAATTAATTTGTAATTAATACATTATTAAATAGCGTCTTAATAAATTATTAATAAGTCGTACCTAAGAAAAAATTAGTAATTAATACATTATTAAATATTTAAAAGAAAAACGTCAAATAATATAAAATTATAATTCGTAAATATGAAAATAGGCTTTAGAGAGGGCTATTACTCCGACGGGTGGTTCTGTTAGAAAGAAGAAGAAGGGCCCTCGTCACCCTAGCGCACGCGGGATCACAGCTTCCCGACGTCGTGGATCTCCTGCAGACATTCCAGGAGTGGATATAGGAGATACAGGGAAAGCTTTGATGGATGATTTGGATGTTAGTGAGGCGGAGGAGTTTTCAGAGGAGGTGGCGGAGGCAACCGAGGTTGCAGATCAGCCAGAGGTTGCAGATCTAGGAGATTTGGAGGCGCAGATGCATGATGATTACTATGAGGGATCACCTCTGCGTGAGCCATCTCCAGTTGGATCATTGTCTCCTTCTGCAGAGGATCATCAGCAGGAGATTCAGGATCAGCCAGACCTCCAGGAGCCCATTCAGGATCCTGTTCAGGAGCCTATTCAGGAGCCTGTTCAGCACATTGATCCGGGCTTAGCTGTACCGGTTCCAGGGGATGCAGATTATGTGGGGCATCCTGGAGGTCCTCTCAGTTCACGGCTTTTGGTGGATTACAGCACCCACATTGCTCCGGTGATATGGACTGAGACGTCGTCTCTTGCAGAGCGTATTGAGCATGACCCGGCTTATGTGATACCGCCCTCATCGAAGGTATGCGTTGTTTTCTAAATGAATTTGTGAGGTAAAACGATCCACACGCTTTTCTAATTCATTAATTTCTCTTTCGTACATCAGCTGAAGAGGGTGTTGGATATATACACCCGCAAGGACTTCTTCAGGGAGTATGATAGGCATAAATCTAATGTGCCTGGGTCATGGTGGCAGCTCGTTGAGCGGAGCCACTTACATGTCCTTGCAGATCCCCGGCTCGAGTACAACAGCATCGATCCGATTCTGATTTCTGCATTTGTGGAGCGTTGGTATCCAGAAACCAACACGTTTCACTTTGCATTTGGTGAGATTGCTCCTACCTTGTTAGAGGTGCTGAAGATTCTGGAGCTTCCGATCCATGGACGAGCTGTCAGATCTGCTGAGGCAGACATAGATGGGTTTGTGCATCCTCATGTGCAACGGATGTTCGGGTTTGCTACGATCGAGGAGGCTGTTGCGCTATGCTTACGTACGTAGAGTCTATTTTATTATTTATATTTGATTCCATTTTTTAGTTGATTCAATTAAATATTTATAATCCGTGATAAATTATCAGATGGGGGTTTGAACATCCACGGCAAGATAGGCATCACCACGATCCACACCCGACTATTACAGATGTTTGATATACGGGACAGGTAAATTATCGTATATTATAAGAATTTCTCATAATTTCTCGATTAACGTTACTAATTCATTTGTTGTTATTAATTGCAGGACTCCTCAGCAAGAGAGTGATATTGCTTCGCTCTACTTGTTGTCTCTGTTAGGCAGTACGACATTTGTCGACAAGTCTCGGATGAAGGTGAAGCACAAATACCTTAGCATCCTCGTAGATCACAATGAGACAGGGTCCTATGCTTGGGGGACAGCCGTCTTGGCTGAACTGTACAGACAGTTGGGTCAGGCCTCCCGTGCTCAATCGAAGGGGTTTGCTGGCTGTCCGCTCCTGCTGAAGGTAGTTTTCGTTTAATGTTTTTTTTTTTTTCGTGTATATTTTGCTTATGTATAAAACATTATGAAATTCTGGTATTTGTAGGCTTGGATATGGGCGTATTTCCATGGTCTTCGGGGTCATGCTACGCAGGACTTGACATCCATGAATGCCTCAGCGGCGGCTATCCGGGAAAACAGCAAAGTCAAATACCATAAGGATCCTGCTCGACTAGTTTCCCTTAGACTGGTCCTTGACCAGATCACATCCTGCTCGACTAGTTTCCCTTCATTGTTTCTAAAATGTTTTCTTACTTTGTATTACAGATTCAAACAAGCATGGCATCATCTTCATCCTCCCCAGTTCCAGCTGAAGGCACTCAGATCCAGTGCCCTAGTAGAAGGTGCTCAAAGACACTCATCGTGTTATCTGCTAATAACAAGGACAATCCCCATACGTATGGACGAAGGTTTGTTACATGTGATTGTAACTGGAGGATCGTGTATCTGGAGCCAGAATACGACCCTCATCATCTCCGAGTCATGGCCAAACTGTTGAAGGAACACGCTGACATGGAGCTCAAACTTCGTATTTTTCACAGGTGGGACAAAGAATCAGCCTTATTCCACCTTGGAGTTCTGTTTCCCAATGAATATGGCCGTGGTCCTCCTTCCCCTGATTCCGATTAGGATGTAATGTTGTTATGTGTCTTGAAAGTTGTTACGTCTTTGCTAAGTCTGTTGTAGTTTCTGGAGTGTCTGTTTTAATTTAACAAGTAATCCCTTGTAGTGAATTCAGAACTTGTTTCATTTAACCCATCTAAAACATTAAAAAATAACAGACAAGACAATACTATAAAAAAGGAGTCAAGATATTAAAAGCATAACAGACATACAACAGAAGTCATCAACTAGAATTTCAAAAGGTGAAACATTCAACACATCCGAATTCACTACAGATCAACATCTATACTACCATAATTAATGCGATAGTCCTTCCATTGCTGCATCCTCAGCGCGAACCCGCGATCCAATTCATTCGCACTAGGATCCTTGAACATGCGCCAAACTCCAGGTACAGATGGTACCGGACAGTCTTCTCTAAGACACACCTAAATTACAAAACATAAATACCATGTTAAGCATTAAGAAAATTGAGTGAAAATCACAAATACTTTAGTGAAAATCATACCGGTATGTAGTGGTTTGCTAAGCCCACACGAGCCATTGCATAAATTTTCAAACCATGACTGGAGCATTGTTGATACACCTTCATCGGTAAGCACAAATATGATCGGACTTTGGATAAGTATATCAAACCAACCTGAAACTTAGTGGCAAATGCTAATCCAATCATGGGCATACTCATCCAGTATCTTTCAGGACATGGTGATCTGCTATAGTTGACCTCTTGAACAAGAGCGTCGAAGTTGTTTGCCAAATCCGGGCGTAGTCTGGTCATGACTCGTCTGTAGATATCACTGTTCTCTAACAGCTCCGTAGTCAGTTCCATGCGAATGCGAGGATATTCTTGTTGGTGATGCCCCAACAACATGGCTAGTGACCGATATCCACAGTGTCCATCCGCCCTTACGTCTTGTGCATCTACAATGTATGGAAACATGAAGTGATCAACATTGTCAACCCCGAAGTCTACCCCACATTTCGTCATTGCTGGCTGAGGGAACTCATCTGTAAGAGTGCAACCTGATAATCCGAACCCCTCTCCACCAATGCCACTTGAATGACCAAACGCCTCTGCCGCAGTGCACCCAACAACTTCAAACTCCCTCATTATAGTAGGCTCGTTGAAAGTAGGTTGTGCCGCCGTTGCTTTTCCCTTTCCCTTTCCTCTAACCGTCTTATTCTTCACCTTCGCAGCATCATTTTTCTCTAATTCTTCCCTTGCGTACTCAAACGCGCTCATCTCTCTCTCGGTTCCCCACTTCTTTCCTACCGCTCCTCTTGGTCTGCCAGGATCCTTGATTCCCGTCGGCTCCAACGCAAGACTTTGATGTGGATACTCCAACATTGTGTACAAGTCCGCTATCTGAGACCACTGACTTTCAGGAAGTTCCCCCTTTTGCCATCTATCGTTGAGCTCAATGAATCTCAACTCCCGCATGGTCTGAGGTACACCAATCTCTACCTCCCCGTTATCAAGTTCAATCCTATCCCATTGTAGCTGCCTCCAGAATCTGTGAATCTGATTGAGCTTGAATGGCTTCTTCTGAATAATATGTTGCACCATCTCGTGGATGCACGGTAGGCCTTGACATTCTCGCATCCAGTAATCTTCGCAATGTTCCTCATAATTCTTCGCCTTTATATCCTCCCATATATCCCACAACTTATGCAACGCTCTATCAGACACATTATGGAATAGATGCCGAAATATCAATTTCACTTGTGGATTCATTCGTCTGAAAACCCCGGGTGTCTTGATCCGATCCTCTTCCATGGTGGCCCTCACCTTCACAATCTGGCCCTCGATGGCTGCATGGATCCTCACAACCATTCGATTAAAACCGCCTATACTTGAACCGATTATTTTCTTCAACACCTTATGCATTCCCTCAACCCTATGTTTTATTCATTCAATGTCGCGTTTAAGTAAAACAACTGTTACATAATCAAACTAATAAATAAATCGGAAACGTTTAAGTAAATTAAAAAAAAATTACCTGTTTGAGGTCCTCGTGAAGAAGTGAAGATTGTGTTCCGTCCATGCGCAAACAATGTTTGTCTTGTAAGGGATAAGCCACACCTTTTCAATGTATCCGACGACGCCGCTTCTCCAAGATGTTCTCAATCCTAGCAGTCTTTCCTCGTATTGTTCCTCCGTTCTTGATAGAAAAAGTCTCCATACTTGCGAGCACAACCTTTTCACCGATTCCTTATTTTTCAAAATTCTTGTAGCGTTTACCTCGATGTTGTGCTTGATATGAACCCAACACAATAGGTGTTGAACCGGAAGATCTTTGAACACATATTTGATTGCAGTGATGAGAGCTAGTTCTCGATCGGTCATTATTGCAGTCGGCATTACTCCGGCATCCTCAAACAACTTTCTAAGCCTCTGAATTATCCACAAGTAGTGCATTGTTTCCTCCTTACCTGTGAATGCATATGCAATGTTGAATGTCTTATGCGTGCAAGTGAAACCGACAATCTCCACAAGAGGCATTTTATACCTGCATAATATATTTAAATAATGAAGGAAGAGGCATATGCAATATATTTAAACAAAAAAATTTTGATATACAACTATTATGTACCTATTCGTCTTGTATGTGGCGTCAATAACCACGACGTACGGAAACATCTTCAACAAGTGCAACGAGTCTTGATGGGCAAAAAACAAGATTTCCACCTCGTTTGATTTCTTCTTGCAGAGGGGATGCACTACATAGCTGCGCTCCTTCAAAAACTTCAAGGTCCATTGTGTAACAGTCAAATCTCCACGATCCTCAAAATGCATCTTCTGAATAAAGTTGGCGATTTGTTTTGTGGATGTTGTATTCCCTGGAAAGGCCGCACTCAACTGAGTAGCAATAACAGACGGCGTAGTCAAGCTGTTCGCACATACCGTCACAAATTTCACCTCGTTCGGCGTCATTCGACCCATGTACGGATGGCCAATGAAGCTAGTGGAAAGCTTATGATTGTGTTGTCCGTATTTTACCTTCACATACCATCCATCTCTCGCATCCCTCGCCCTGAACCTATATCCTCGGATCTCAAACTTGCAATCCGACTTCTTATCCCTACTATCCCGCTCTGTATTAACAACCTCCTCTGTTTCGCCATCCTCTCTTTTCTTTTTCCCTGATCTATACACTCCAGCATGCGAGCACATTATATTCATTTGACGCTCATTGCTATGGCGAGTCACTAATACCATCATAAGTTGTCTACCAATACTCTGAACCCAACGCCTCAAGTGTTCCTTAGTAGGAAACGTTTCTTCGGTATCAAACGAATCATAGTAAGCCATACCCTATAATTAATAAAAACTACCATATTTATCACAACTAAAACTTAAAACTACGAGTCCACATCAATCTAAACTATCACTTCTACAAATTATTTGCAGCTAAATAACGTAAATAAATACGAAACGATTCTAATTAATTACTAACCGAAAAATCTCCGGCGTCGAAGTCTCCTCCTTCTTCGTCGGTATCGTCGTCCCACATCCCGTCGTCGGGTTCACTAAAATACTCTTTCTCATCCACGATCGCATCGTCTTCGTCACTCCCATGCTCGTTCTCTTCAACATACTCGTTCTCTTCACCGCTCCCATACTCAATCTCCGTCACATATTCAAACTCCTCACCATCACTCAAATTTGTAACTCTCCTATTTGACATTTTTGACTTCAACATCCATCCGAAGTTCCTACATTTATACACATACTACATCCCAAACGGTCATATTCTGAAAAAATAGCCGTTGGGATAAAAACAATCGTACGCCCATAATGGGCTTACAGGCAAAATATACCCCAACGGTCACTTCTGAATTTGGACAAATAGCCGTTACACCAAATTTTTTACTCGTACGCCCATTATGGGCGTACGAGTAAAAAATTGTATTTCCTCAACGGCTATTTTCAAACGGCTATATTATTAAAATTTATACTGTACGCCAGTTTTGGGCGTACGCCCATTTTGGGCGTATACATAATACCGTATTTTGTATTTTGCCTCACAATCGATGGTGGAATTTTGCACTGTCCGCCCAAAACCAGCGTACGCCCATTTTGGGCGTACGACAATATAGTGTGGAAAGTTGCAAAATGTAGTGCGTATAGCTTTTGCCTTTAAAAAAATAATCAATTTCCGAAGGTATCCATAACCATAATCATTTAGAACCCATTAAATTTACTTTCTGCAGAAGGTTATGTGACATGTGACCCTAAGAAGTAAGAACAACAAGATTGTGGACATGAGAAGAAAATAAAATGACGGGCCGGGAGATGAAACCCCTAGATCTGTATGATATATGAAAATTGAACCGTTGAATTAATTTTAAAAAATAGAACCAAATCATTTAGTTTTTGTGCCATTTAGAACACGCTAAAAAAAGAAATCAATTTCTGGAGGTATCAGGTCGTGTTCGTATTAGGATGTGTAGAAGATCTTGTCTTACGCTAATCCTTTAGCGTTTTTTCCGACCAAATTCGAAATTGACACCTAATGTAAAAACAATTTGATTTTATATATATAAAAAAAATTGGGGTAGAAAACAGAAGAGAACCCAAATTTTTCTTGCAAAATGATAATTGATTGTCGGCACAACTTCACACTTATCAACCTTTTCCGCCTATCAACATCTTAAAGTGATTGCTAAATTAGTTAGTAAACTAGTTTGAGTTATAATTTAAGTTTAAGTTGCTTAACTAGTGACAAAAGAATTTTATCTTGCTAAAAAACATTAAACAACGTTTGAAATGCTTTAACTAGTTACTAGTTACCACAACAGTGTAATTTGTTAACTAGTTACGTAAATTGTTGTAGAAAATAGGGTTATTTTTGTCAAGTAATTATAGGTAACTATTAGAAACTAGTTTGACCCCTTGTTTTTTCTAGCTTATCATTTAAACTAGTTTAGTAACTAGTAACTAGTTAAAATTAGTCTATCAAACCATGTTTAAATGAATTTATAACTAATAACTAGTTAAAATGACTTTGCAAACACAACGTAAGAGTTTTGGTTTTGTGTCTTATCAAAGTTTTTTTTTAAAGGTTAATGGGTTTTCTGAGGTTCGGCAACATTTATTTTGCCTTCATTTTCAACAATAATAAGCTAGCTTATTGAAATAATAAGCTACGATTTCAAGCTTTTTGGAAAGATAAGCTAGCTTATCTCCAGGTTTCCCGAACAGACACTAAATCCACTAGAATTTTAATTTATTTTTTAAAGGTTTTTGTGTCTTATCAACATCTTGAACCGGAGAAATTATATTATTTCTATGGACGTAGCTTGTGAATTTTAACCCCGAAATTAATGGACTTTTGAAATCATAATTAAATTACGTAACGGCTATATCCACTCATTTTTTTGTCTATATACACTCAATACCCCCACGCAGTTGCGACACGTGGGCGTGGATATGACCCACACATACACAACGCGTGTGCGAGACCATTTTATGGATATCCGAAACATTTAATCCACGGGTACGCAAAGCGTGTGCGTGGGTATAATTTTTTTTTGTCAATCCCACGCTTCATATACGCGTAGGTCATAATCGGAAAAAAAAAAAAAAACTTAAAATCAAGACCCACGCACTTGCGTTGCGTGGGCGTGCCTTTTTTGTTTGGTTTTAAGACCCACGCGTACGCGACGCGTGGGTGTGGGTGTTTCCGTTTTTTCCGAATTTTTTTTTTGTAACCGACTCAATATCTTTTAAGGTAATAAATTTGAACGAAAGATTTTCAAAAGATTCTTTCCGGCGAATTTTGGAGAGTAAAATTTTAGTCTTGCAAGCATAAAACCTAAACCTATATTATTCTTTTCTTCTATCCCAATTTGAACACACCATAAGAAAAACAATGTCAAATCAAGATGGAGAGTCATCGATGCAAGGAGAATTGAGGTCAAACTATATTGATCCTAAGGAGGTAAAACTGCATGAAACTGTAGTATTTGTATTTATTGTATGGTTGTACTTAGTTTTGTAATCTAATAACGATGTGTCTATTTTCGAATAATAATGTTACTTTATCTAAATAACGATATTGTAAATAGATATCCACAAGAGACTACTCAGATGATTTTACTGTGGGCTATGTGTGGGATTGCCCGAAGAAAATGTTCAATTGGGTTAGAGAATTTGGAAAAGAGTTGATGATAGTTATCGTTACTAAAAACTCAAATCCTAATAGAGTGATAATGGTATGTGAGAATTATGGTGTGTATAAGCTCAAGAATAATGTGGAAGGGAGGAGAACTCAAACAAAAAAGTGCAATTGTCGATTCATGGTGATTGGATATAGGTTGACCGTAGACAAGGTAACAAAAGCAGAAACACGGGGGGAGCTTGAAGTTGATTTCGGATACCACAACCATGCCCTTCCTACAAGTTTTCTTGGGCATGCATATGTTGGCAGAATGACCTCAGAACAAGAGAGACTGGTTAGGAGGTGGACCGAGATGGGAAACAAGGCAAGTTGGATTATTGCTGAGCTTAGAGACCGGTTTCCAGGAAATGTTACATCCTCCAAACAAATCAACAACTTTCGCCAGAAGATGCAATTTGAGGATCAGGGAGAATTAACCATAACGCAATGGGCACTTAGATACCTAAAACAAGAGGGATACAAAGTGTATCACAGGAATGAGCGCTCTACTAATCAAGTGGATATCTTATTCTTTGCGAACCCAAAGACACTGCATCTGCTGAAGCTATTCCCTTATGTTGTTATTATTGATGGCACATACAAGACTAATAGGTATTGTTATTGTTTTACTAATCTTTTATACGATTCTTGTAGTAGTTATGCTATACTTGTAATAATATATATATATATATATATATATATACAGGTATGGCATGCCTTTGATTGAGATGGTTGGTTTTACTTCCACGGGAAAGACATTCAACATTGCTTTTGCATTCACGAGGGGGGAGGATATTTCTCGTTACGTGTTTATACTAGAGCGGTTGAAGAAGTTATTTGCATTTGTGGGAGAGAAGCCAATTGCAATTGTTACTGATCGAGACTAGGCTCTCATATCTGCAATTCAAAGTGTTTACGGGGATACAGTGAAACATTTATTGTGTTGGGTTCACATTAAGCACAACATTCAGTCATATGGTTTGCGTGTCATGAACAACGTGGACCAAGCTGACAATTTTGCGAACCAATGTTGGGGGTTATTTATGTCGTGCACAGAGAGGAGCTATGAAATTAGGCTCGAGAAGTTGCGAGAATCGTGGAACAATGGCCTTGTTCGGTATGTTGAAGTTACATGACAGTATGTTATTTTGGATATAATACTTTATGATGATAGATTTTGTAGTTATATGACCTCCTAATCCTAAAATAAAATTGAGAATTTGGGGGTAAATACTTGTCCTAAAACCAAAGTTTGTTTCTGCTTCGTTTTTCAATTTGGTTGTATCAACCTGAGGACACCTCAGTAGCTCAGTTAATCATTCCGTCCAGGTGTAGACCCTTATGCAGTTTGTTTCTGTTCATCATGAACATGACTCCAAGCTAAGCGCTATACAGTCACTGCTTATGTAAAAAAGCCTTTCCTTAATCTCGTTTATAATGAATTATATTCTGCACTTTAATTATATAAACGTTCTCAAAAAGCATGTGGTACCCACGCACACGCAACGCGTGGGTGTGGGTATATTTTTGAAAACATCCTTGCACACGCGTTGCGTGTGCGTGGGTATATTTTAAAACACCCATGCCCACGCGTTGCGTGTGCGTGGGTATATTTTAAAACACCCATGCCCACGCGTTGCGTGTGCGTGGGTATATTTTAATATTTCCGAAATTGCCCTACGGGTACAGTTTGCGCAGACGTAATATTTTATCAAAATACCCACGCACACGCGTTGCGTGGGCGTGACTTTAATGGTCGAATATCCGTTTTAAACGTACGCCTACGCGTTGCGTGTGCGTGGGTACCTAGCCACGTCCACGCGTTGCGGGTGCGTGGGTATCTGAGTCTAAATAGACAAAAAAAATGAGTGTATATAGCATCAACATACTTAATTAGTAATATATTCATAGATATAAGTTTTACTAATGCATAATCACACTAAAAATTTGCACCTGTTAAGTTTTCTTATGAAATACTCCCTCCGTCTCATTATTTGCTTCTTGATTCTCTTTTTCACACTAGAGCAATATATAAATCGAAACATAGTCATGTGTGGTCTTGTTTGATTCGTTTTATCGAGTACTTTAATAAAATTCAAAATTTATAATTTTCACTAATCTATAATTAGAGATATTGATAAAACAAAACGCACATCGTCATACGTGCCTGAGAGAAACAAGAAGGAAATAAAGGGACAGAGAGAGTACTATCTTCTTTGCAGTTGTCAAATGGAGTGTTGTGATAATTTGATAGGAAACCAACCCCTATTTAGGCTACTAGTATTTTCCTTTTTAGTAGAAGTCTATTTTTTCTCCAAGTAATTAGGATATATAAGGATATATTCCCTAGTTTTTCATCAAGCAATTAATAAATGTATCAATTTTCTTGGTAGTTGAATCTCTAATCAAAAGATTCGTTGGTTGTTCGATCTCAAATCAAAAGATCAAAACTCTAATATTGATTCTTGATGAATCAAGTCTCATCATCTGGTATCAGAGCAGGTTCTGAAAATTCTCCATTTTTCTCTTTCTTCTCCAATGATGACGGTGAAAGAACTTGAAGAAATCACAACCTGCCATGAAACCTTATCCAATAACTCTCTACAACAATCCGGGCGCTCTCTACTATGCTTAATGGAATCCGGAAAACTTTGCAACACATCCTTAGGCGACTCGGACCAGATCCACCAAACTCGTTGCCTAAACCTAGGCAGCAGAACGTGTTTCATCCACCACACCAACAAAAAAATTCAAGGGAAACCACTTCACATGGATTTCGCCATATTTGAAAGCGCATAACCAGAGAGTTGGATCTTTCAAGCAGAGCAATATTTTACCTTGAACCCGATTCCTGCAGAGTAATGAGTCACCATGGCATCAATTCATCTTCGTGGTGATGCAATAGCGTGGTATCACTGGTCACACCACTCAATGAGAGAATTGACATGGCGCCAATTTCCAGTCTCTCTTTGTAAGAGATTTGGTTCCCGTAAGAATTTGTATCTAGTGAGTGCCTTATCTAAACGGATGCAAATGGGTGAAATTTCTTCATATATTACTGAATTCGAGAATATGATCAACTTGGTTCAAGGATTGGAAGATCCACACCAAACGAGTTTATTTTTTGTCGGGATTGCACGTTGTCGTTCAAGTAGGAGTTTTTCTTCTGACTCCAACTACTTTATCTCATGCTTTTGAATTGGCATTATGTCAAGAGGAAGCTCTTGCTGCAGCTGCAACATTCACTGCTTCTTCCGGCATTCCTAGTCCTTCGGCTGCAACCCTTCATACAAATCCTGGTCCTAAACAAGTTCCAGGGAATCCAAGACTACCTACTGGTGTCAAACGTCTTACCCAGGATGAGCAGCAACAACGTAGGGAGCATGGCCTTTGTTTTTACTGTGATGCTATCTACAAACCAGGGCATCGGTGTTGTAGTCGGTAGAGGTGACGGAGAAGAGCAGGTCCAATAGGAGGATATAATTCACTTCGATTCCCATTCAACTAAACAACTTTTCCTATGTGACTAGGGAACGGGAAACTGAAAAGTTTCAGGAAGAGTAAACGACAATTTCAAATTTAATAAAAAAATAGGAAACAACAGAGAAATGGGAAAATATATTATATGTTATTTTAAATAAAATAAGAATTAGACTAAATATGTTATATAGAATAGATGAAGTCATATTATCAAGATTTTTATCAGCTAAAATGTTATAACCATATAAATACTTGATGTTCTTATTCATTTTAATGTATAGGATAATTAAGAGTACAATAGAAATACAATTAGAGGTGAATTGAGAAATTTACCTATTGGAATTTTGATTATTTCAAGATTGGACAGTTTGTGCCTCTAATATTAGAAAATACGTAAAAACTACTAAGAAGCACATAAAAACAACTAGGAAACACCGACGTTTTCAATTTTATAGTCAACGTTCTCGTTGACCATTGAAAACCGTAAAAAACGTTTTCTAAAGATTTCCGAAAGTTTCCGGCACGAGAAATGTCTACTACGCGGAGTTTCCGGATATCCTATACTTAATCAATTTCTTTGAAAATACCTAACAATGACTGAACAAATGTTACCACAATAGTGCAACCGAAGTAATAATGTAATGAAATATTGATAAAAAGAAACAGACATATCTTGCTCATTGTTTAAATTTTGATCTTTACTTATCAAAATTGACTACTATGTATATCATGTCACATTCCACATAAATGAAAGCTAACGAAGACCATCAAACATTTGAAATCCAATATTTAAAACTTAACTAGTGTAAGACCGCGACATTTGTGGGAATTTTTTGATTTTTAATAACTGCAACATTATTAATTAAGAGACATATAAAATTGTCATACATCGAATATGAATGTCTTATATTAGTTATAAATAAAATTAAGTCTATTAAGGACAAAAAGCTAACCAATAACATTAAGGGAGCGGTTTCATTGAGAACAGTTTTTAATATGAGAACGTGTGAATGCCTAATGCGCATTTAAATACACTTAAATGTGCATCAATTTTTTTTTTTATGCACATCCTTTAAAAAAGTGATACACATATACAATTTTTATCTGAATATTCTTTAGTTTTTCAATAAATGTTCTTTAAAAATGAATGTTCTTCAAATTTTGGATGTTTTTAAGTTTGTCAACGATTGTGCACCAAATTAGTATTAAATGTTCACCAATTTACTACTAATGTGCATCATTCTCACGTTCGTATTTTAGAAGTTACTAGCCCTACGGGAGGCCACGCTTTTGTAATGTTGATATTTTATATTTTGTACTCAATGTAATTGTCATGCAAATTAATATTAGTTGTATTGTTGTCTGTATTGTTTGTGGTACGGGAAAACGATAGAACATGGGCAATCATAATGTCTATAACCTTTCTGCAACTTCGGCCTTTTCAGTTCACCCATAAAATTAACATCAGTAAATAGAAATGGCTTACAAAACCCCATTTATAAGCCAAATTTCAACACACTCGCTTGACAAAACGTTGTTATTAGCTTGGGTCTCAAGATACAGAATCGGGAACCAGGACCAACATATTTGCATCACGTGGTATCACTCTCATCAAATATAAAAGGTAATGCCTGAAAATATACATGGCAAGAAATATTCCAATTCTCACCCGACACTTTTCCTAACATTAATGCCGATGCATAAAGATAATAGTTGAAGAGGCCAAAGATTAGCAATAACAAATATTGATGTTGGTAGTTATTGCGCTCAAGTATAGGATATCCGGAAAGGCCTATTAAATTTTTGAACTAGTTTGCATAATTTCGAACAGGTTCATTAATAATTTAAATAAATAATCAATTTTTTGAACCGGACCCTGTCGGCTTCCCGTGCCGAAAGGGTCAAAATTCAAAAACAGAAAAGAAAAGGTGGATCCCACCTTTCGGCACATTGTGCCGAAATGGATGATGTTGTCAAACGTAAAAATGATGTTGCGCGATGGATTCGTCTTTTTGAACAGATAGAGTATCAAAATGATAAGAATAATATTTTAATCATAACTTCGTTTGAGAAATGCCATTATAAATTTTAATGAACTTATAATATAAATTTTAATGAACTTAGAATATAAATTTTAATGAACTTAGAATATAAATTTTAATGAACTTATAATATAAATTTCTTTTTAAATTTGATTAATACGAAAAGGTTTGAGAAAGAGAATAATATCTTTATCATCCTACTAAAAAAATATATATCTTTATCATTAAACCGCCAAACAGACCCTAATGCCCAAGTGATGCAAAAAATAATGACAATTCAATGAATAGTATAGAGCGGTTTCAGAATAAAATCAATTAATTCAAAGGAAAAGTCCTACCATAATCCAGTAAAAATCGTTTCTTACCCTATAAGAAGAATATTTACTTTTTTGGTCTGGATAAGAAGGATATTTACTGGATAAGCATTCGGTATGAGTGTATGACACTATATATAACCGTACTACACCAGTTAAACACTTTCATCTCTTCAAATTCCAACTATCAACTACCATATATTCCCGGCTTTCAAAATTGTGATAATAGTGAAAGGTATTAATCTATTTTTCTGAGTATCTAATTACGGGGGCATTAAAATAATTTTATTTCGGTTGGCAATTTTCCATATCCAAGATATAATTGTATATAATTAGAAATATTTAGCATGAAAAACCATTTTAGAATGACAAAATTTCTATGTGGTTGATGTTAAAGATGTTAAACCATGGTAATATATCTTGTACATCGAAAGTATATTATCAAGTAAGATAAGTATATGATTGATGTTAAACCATGCATATTAGAGTTTTCAAATTACTAGATTCTTCAGTTAGATAATATAGCATGCACGCTTAACCGATGATTGAGTGTATACATACGTAGTACGTATATCATGATTGAGTAGTTTTTGACATAAATGTATATATATTATATACGGAGTAAGGATATACATTTCCCAAAGTTTGACCAAAATATCTAAAATGAGCAATTTATACCAAAATATTTAAAATGATAAATACTCTGTCCAACATAACAAATTTATAAGACTTTCAATCTAGTTAATTATATGATCACATTAAAAATATTGTATTGTATTAATTACTCCGTATTACTGGAGTAGTACTTATAAATTTACATAGATCAATCTAAATCTTTGTCGACGTGCCTCACTTTGCAATACGAGAGTAATAATTTTTTAAAACATGGAAGCAGTTCAATTATACGAGCTATATTTTGTAACTATATAGCACTACAATAAAATACTTTAGTAGCGCTTAAGTATTTTGATTTTGGAAAGTATAGTACGTAGTAGCAAGTAGTAGTAGTTTTTTAGATGTTTTCAATTATGAGAATAAAAATATTAAAATTACTTATGTGTGATATTTTTTAAAATTGAAATATTATAGAGTAGGTCTTGGATCGATTAATAGGCCATGAATGTAAGATGTAATAAAGCAAGTTTCAAATGCGAAAATCAGATAGGTTTCATTTTGAATTAATTTCAATTCTATCCTAAAACCTAACTAATTAACATTTGTAAGAATTCTGAATGACTCTACTTTCTCTAAGTACATTTCACCAAATCATTACATACCATTTTTAGTCATTCAAATATAATCTACATTAATGTCTTCCTAAATAAAATGAAAATAAAGATCGCAAATCATAATACTTTCTCTAAGTGCATGTACTCATTTGAATCTAGAGTTTTCACTTGATATGTACAAGTAAATGCATGCATAGTTGGATATGGAGATTAAATTGTCTGTATTTATATATATGGTGTCACCCACTTTTAAAATATCTTGATCTTGTAATAAAAACTTTAACACAATATCCCTATCTTTGTAACTTAACTTCTAGAAATCAAAGCCAAGATTTGTCCAAGACCCAACAATTGCTCACTAGTTTGTAAGTTCTTACTACAACTTATGCATTCAAGATGTTAAGGTTTATGTTACAATGTACCTCATTCATATTTTGTGTCAATTTTCTTGCAGATCGACATGGCTATGCACGAAACTCCGGTTCTTATAGTTGGAGCGGGACCATCTGGGCTCGCAATCGCTGCATCCTTGTACCATGTTTCGATTCCATACATAATTCTCGAACGAGAAGATTGTCACTCTTCGTTATGGAGAAAAAGAACATATGATCGCCTCCATCTCCACCTTGCCAAGGAGTTTTGTAGTTTGCCCTTCAAACCACATGATTCCGATGCACCAACCTACATCTCGAAAAAAGAATTCATTGAGTATCTTGACGACTACGTACATGAGTTCAACATAAATCCTCGTTACAATCGGTTTGTGGAGTCGGTCTCATACGATAGGGTTGAGAGGAAATGGAGGGCGGAAGCACGAGATTTAATTTCGAATGAGATTGAAGTTTACATGTCTGAATTCCTAGTCATTGCTTCGGGAGATAATGATGGAGGCTACATACCAAAAATTCCAGGGATTGGGAAATTTAATGGTGAGATTGTTCACTCTAATGCATACAAGTCTGGATCAAGGTATCATGACCAAGATGTTTTGGTGGTTGGATGTGGAAATTCGGGCATGGAGATTGCTTATGATCTCTCTAATTATGGTGCAAATACTTCAATTGTCATTAGAAATCCGGTATTTCTTCTTCTTTTGATACTCTCTTAAATATTGTCCATTTTAGCCTTCAAATTTATTTATTTGTTTTAGAGTTTTTAATAATGATTATATAAGAGTTATGGAATTTTATTACTTAGATTATATATATTCAATTTTCTCTAGTTTGTTTTAAAATATCATTAATTATTATATATATATTATAAAATGTAAGAAAACGTTTTTTTAAACGTGTGTAGTTAATTAATAGAATATAAATTTTTGAAAAAGCATGTAACAAAGGTTGATTCCTATTATAGTTTTGTTAAGAGCGAAATTTTGTGTATTATTGCAAAAAAAAAAGAATAAACAATTGCATAAACATAATTTTATTTTGATCTTGTTTCAGTTTCATGTAACTACAAGAAGCATCATTCGTCTTGGGATGACACTACTTCGACACCTACCAGTGTCAGTGGTGGATCATATAGTGAATTTTTTTTCAAGAATTTGGTATGGAGATTTGTCAAAATACGGTATCCGCACACCAAAATTAGGCTCTTTTTATAGCAAAGTGGCCTCAGGAAGAAGCCCCGTTATTGATGTTGGAACAATTGATAGAATTCAAGCCGGGATTATCAAGGTGACAAATATTACTTACACTAAACTTCATTATTTATAGAGTATAATTTTGTTACTTAACGTTCATGCTATCTTATGTTGTAATTAGGTTGTTCCCGGAATATCAGAAATCAAAAGTAACAAAGTTCTGTTTGATAATGGCTTAGAGAAAAAGTTTGATGCAATAGTATTTGCAACTGGATATAAAGTTATGAATCACCAATGGCTTAAGGTACGTACTATTTTATTTGATAGTTGATATTCATATCACTTACGAAGTATTTTATAATGAATAAATGAATGTGTTAATTGATTATAGGATGATGAGTTTATCTTCAACAAGGATGGAATGCCAAAGAACATGTCTAAGAAGCATTGGAAGGGGGACAACGGTTCTTATTGTGCTGGATTTTCAAAGATGGGGTTGTTCGGAATAAGCAAGGATGCACAAGAAATCGCTAATGATATTGCAAGAATCCTAAATAATGAGAAATATGAGTGATTTCATGTCTCGAGTGATCGTCATATCATAGGTTTACAAACAGAAACTTTTAGAAGAATTCAACAGAGAGCATATCAAGTGAAGATGTGTAATCATATCATAATGTAATGACTTCGTTTTTCATTACATAAAATAAGCCTTATTGCGTATGATTAAGGTGAAATAAATAGTAGTGTTGAAGTTTATAAACTTAATGGCTAATTTGCAAAAATACCCAAGTAAATATCCGGTAAGGATACTTTTATAAAGAAGGAGTGAGGATCAATCTCCACCGTCTGTCACGTTTTAATCTCGTCCGTTTGTTTTTTCCTTTCTCTTTCCCTTTCCTTTCTCTTTCAGCGATAAAATTCATCCGTTCTCTCCCGACCTCTTCTTGTCGCCGACTTGCTCCTCCGTAGATCTCTCCATCACATCGCTCGAATTTGACGAATTCGTTCTCTATAGAAGAAGGAAAGCGGCGAAAATTTGGTAGAGGAGAATCATCCTCCATCGCCGCCATCGTATTCTTCTCATCGAATCCTTCTTCTTCTTGTTTACTCGCCGCCATTGTTGTTCTTCGGCTGTTCCAGGTGTTCCTTAGGCGAGAGTGTGTTTGACAGTGCTCGCGCCACTGTGTTTTCTCTTTTTGCGTTTGTCGCCGGCCAAATCTAATGTCCTTCGTGATATGGATAATGCTTCTCCTAATTTAGGTTTAGATTTGTACTGTGTGTTTGATTTTATTGTTGTTTCTGCATATATATTGCATTTCATTACAATATCAATATAATGTATGGATTTCTGGATTTTTGTACGTGATTTGGTTGAGTGATGCACCTTTTACCATTGAGTGATGCACCTTTTACCATTGAGTGATGCACCTTTGTACAATTGAGTGATGCACCTTTTAATAGACTACGATGCACCAATTGAGAATTTTAATGATTCGTGTGCATAATGCATTACTGTTCATTGGCTGATGCACCTTTTACCTTTGACTGTTGCACCTTATAATATGCTATGATGCACCAGTTGAAAACATTGATGATTTCTGTGCATAGTGCATTAATGTTCACTAGTTGATGCACCTTTTAGCTTTGACTGATGCATCTTATTTCAGGATGTGATGCACCTAATTATAAGATTGACCAAACAAGCTATTCTACAACCAATTTTTTAAGTAGACGGTGCAGTGTATGATTCTAGTGTTGAGATTGATGAAAGAAAGCGTTTGTTGGCCGAAGTGATGACATAAATGTATTCTTGTGTTGACATTGTTGGTGATGACATGGATAGATTGAAAGAGTTTTTAGCTATTTTAAAGGATCAAAAGGCTGCATTCACAAGATCTGAAGTAGTTGATCCTTCTTCCTTAACACCAGCTAGAAACTACAAGTTTGAGAAATTTGTTGGCTCGTTACCTGATCAAGTAAATATTCATCCTCCTGAAATGGCAAAGAACAAGTTCAAGAAGAGGTGTATTAAAGATGGCCAAGAAGTTGGAATTGAAAATTCCAAGAAGAAGAAAAGGGTTTGTAAAATTTATAAGAGGTCGGGACACAATATTACTACTTGTCCTCAATATGTCCATTAGTTTCTCTGAGCTTTCATTGTAATTAGTTATTAACCAGATATTTTGGTAATGCACCTATTAGTTATGGTTGATGCACCAATTGTATCTCGGTGATGCACCAATTGCATCTCAGTGATGCACCAACTTTTATTAACTAATGCACCAATTGCATCTCAGTGATGCACCAATTGCATCTCAGTGATGCACCAATTGTATCTCAGTGACGCACCAACTTTTATTAACAATGCATAGCACCTTGTTTGCTTGACTGAATTAGTCTTGATTTTATTTTTCAATTTTTTATCCATTCATTTTCTGTAGCTTATTCATCCACTGATTATCATTGAGTGATGCACCAAATATCACTAAGTGATGCACCAAATATCACTATGTAATGCACCAAATATCACTATGTGATGCACCATTTTCAATTAAGTGATGCACTACATTTCATTAAGTGATGCACAAACTAAATATCCGGTGATGAATCAATTTCGATTCTGTGATGCACCATTTTCATCATGTGATGCACCAACAAACAACTACTCATGCATTTTTTGTCATTGTGAGTCATCAACAACCACAAACCATTTTCATGTGCAAACCACAAATACCTAAAAATCAAACTTGTCTTACAACCTAAAGACCAAACTTGTTTTCTAAAACCAAATATGTCTTATTACAAACGAAACTGTTTACAAACATCCAAATTGTTCACATCTTCCTATTTCATCCCTACATCTTTCTACTCCTTTAATTTGCACGTCCACGTCCCCGTCCACGTCCCTTGTCGGCATGTGTCAACTTCTTCTCCACTTTTTGTTATCATTAAAAAGAACACATATATAATTAATAAAATGACAGACAATAGATATAGGCAATGGCTATATGCACGCGAATCGAGGCGTATATGCACGCGATTCTGTGCGCGCAACTTATGCGCACGCATCTGTGCGCAGTTCTTATGCGCATACGTGTTTTACGGGGTATTACGGGTACTTTTCGTAAATTTTCAGAGTCTGTAACAACTTGTGCGCCTAACTACTGCGCACAGGTTGAGAATCTGTGCGCCCTGTTTCTGCGCACTACTCTAACATAGTAGCCGTTGAAATCTTTGAAAAAAGTAGCCGTTAAATGTAAAAGGGTGCGCTTAGGTTCTGCGCACAGGTGCTTAAGGGTTTGGGTTTGTGCGCGGATGGTTAGCGCACGGGTCTTTACAGTTTAGGATCCATCTATTTGGACCACAACGGTCATAAATGTGCCTATATAAAGCCACAATCTCTTCGTTTCCAACAAATTCATTCAAAACCTCTTCGTTTTCCAACAAATTCATTTAAAATTTCTCGTCGTAATCAAAACTCTCGTATGTTAGAGTTGATTAGTCAAAGTTGTGAAGATAGTGATGAAGAACACGATTGGGATAGCGGATCACAAGAAGAGGAAGACGACCCGAACGACGACGAATGGTTGGATGGTTTCTTAGAAGACGAAGAGTTCGGCGACTGGGACCCGAGTGGTGAATTTGTGGTTAGTATAATATGTTATAATTTGAAACATATGGTAGCGTAATTAGTTTCAAATTAGTTTCATATGCTAGCATAATTAGTTTCATATGCTAGCCTAATTAGTTTCATATGCTAGCCTAATTAGTTTCATATGATATCCTAATTAGTTTAAAGTAATGATTCGTATTTTGCCTTGTTATTTTGGTAGTAGTGTAATTGTCGCTCTACAATTACGTATAGGGGAAAGATTATTCGGATTATTTTAGAACCGCACAATATTGGGATACTCCGCAAGAATTGTATGAGTGGGCGAGAGATAGAGGAAAGGAGTTAGTGATAGCTTTGGTAACGCGTAATTCAAGTCCGTACCAAATAAGTATTGTGTGCGATAGATTTGGAAAACCAAGATCTGGGAGGCCAAAGGTGAACAAAGAGAATCCAGAGTTGGCTGTTCCTAGGCTTAGAAAGTCGAAGTCGAAGAAGTGTGAGTGTAGATTTCAGCTACTGGCAGTGCGAAAGAAAAACATTCCCGGGGTCGCAGGAGAAAAATGGATTTTAGGTGTGATAGAAGGTCGGCATAACCATGTGCTACTTGCTAGTTTTCATGGGAATGCATTCATGGGTCGAATGACGGAGGAGCAAGAGCTTTGTGCTAGGCGGTGGGGAGATGGAACTAGACGCAAGACGCCAAAAGAAATTATCTCTAAATTGAGGGAGAAGTACCCTGGTAATGTTACTTCAAGGAGGCAAGTTGCAAACTTTTTGCAGAAGGTGAATTACGAAGATCGCGGAGAGCTAAACGTGACACAGTGGTCGCTTAAGTTTTTGCGAGACCACGACTACGTAGTTCACCCACATAGAGACACGACAAACGGAGAGGTTGCAATATTATTCTTTGCTAACCAAGAGTCGTTGCGTTTGTTGAAGAAGTACCCGTACGTGGTAATTATCGATGCGACGTACAAGACAAACAAGTAAGTCTCTACAATACCTTGGTCGATATTTAGTTCGGATAATGATATATGTTCTGTAGTGATATATGTTAATGTTTCAATAGTTATGAAATGCCGCTCGTAGAGATCGTTGGATTCACTAGTACACACAAGACGTTCAACATCGCGTATGCATTCACTAAAGCGGAAAGGATTTATCATTACACATGGATAATGATTCAATTGAAGTCATTATTCATAGATTTGGGAGTGATGCCAACGGCTATAATGACAGATTGCGAAGACGCGCTGATAAAAGGGATAAAGACTGTTTTCGGGAGCGAAGTTCAACATCTGTTGTGTTGGGTGCATATCAAACACAACATTGAGGCACATGCTTCGACCATCCTAAAGAGACAAATTAAAGTGGAAGCCTTTGCAGGACAATGTTGGGGACTATTTTGCTCTGCTACTGAAGAGACCTATGAACTGCGGCTCGAACAGTTGAAGAGATCTTGGAAGAGCGGCCTTGTGGGATACGTCGAGAGAACATGGCTTAATCCTCACAAGACAAGTATAGTGAGGGCTTGGACAGATCATAAGCTTCATTTCCTTACGAGGACTTCAAACAGGTAAATATTGATATTTTTTAGTTAAAGACGATTATATCATTACGGCGTACTTTCTGAACTTACCAACTTAACTGTTTTTTAGAGTTGAAGGGATGCACAAGGTTTTGAAAGATATTATTGGTTCCAGCAGAGGGGGCTTTAACAGAGTGATCGTACGGATCCATCATTCAGTACTCCTTCAGATTGATTCAATTAGGGCGAGCATGAACATGTCTCTCTCCAAACGACCAACTGATTTTGATGATCCAAACATGCATCCGCTTGGAAGGGCTATTTTTTCCCGACTATTCTACAAAGTGTCATACAGGTGTTTTGATCATTTGTTGGCTACTTATGAGATCATGTTGATGGGGAAATTTCCTGAACAATGCACCGACCATTGGGTGAGGAACTGTCTTGGGTTGCCGTGCGTCCATCAAATTGCACACGCTATCATTTCAAACACACCCCTGATTGAGGATGACATTCACCCGTTCTGGAGGGATTTGCATTGGGATGACACTCCTGAAACAGAAGACGACCCAAATCTGAAGGTCCGAATGAACATTATAGAGTTGCGACTCCATGAAATGTTCACCAAGTTGGAACTTGGAACCTTGAAGAAAAGCATGGCATACCATATAGGTGAGTTGCATCAGGACTTGGAGCATCCTGAACTAACTACCTTGAAAGAACCGACAAATGTGAGAAGAAAAGGCAGGCCAAAGGGTGCAAAGAACAAGGATAAGGAGGAGGTTGACAGTGAAAATGACAAGGAGGATGACATAAAACAAGAAGATATGGAGCAGTGTGAGATGGAGGAGGCAAAGCAGAAATCAAAAGGAAAGAAGAGTACAGGAGCAAGACGGCCAGGTCGTCCTAAAAAGGAGGAGGATGACAGTGAAAATGACAAGGAGGAATCGAGAGAGAAGAGTTATTTTGAGCACAAACAAGAAGAGCTGGAGAAGTATGAGAAGGAGGAGGCAAAGCAGAAATCAAAAGAAAAGAAGAAGGCAAACAATACAGGAGCAAAACGACCAGGTCGTCCTAGAGAGCAAACAACAACATCACTTCCCGTGGTCATTGAGGCCGAGGAGTTGCATTCTCAACCCATGCCCGACCTATCACAGCCTGAAGGATCAAACTACACTGACTTCGATCAGTGCCCTGAAGAACTTGGTGTTCCTCTCATTCATAGGGGGGTTGACTTCGGCATTGACAATTTGGATGATTTTTGGCTTCCATACATCACAGATATTAGACAGGTACGTTCTGACGGACATTGTGGTTATAGGTCGATGGCCTTACTTTTGGGAAGAAAAGAACAAGAGTACGGAAACATTCGGCGTGAGCTGGTAACGGAGCTGCTTCAGAACCGAGAATTGTACGAGCCTATTCGTCGTCGTCTTCGTTCGGGTACTTGGGAGGATCTTATTCTCCAAGTTAACCATTGCAGAAGCCCTTGTTCAGAACTGTACTGGTTGCACTTTCCACTGATGGGCTTAGTGTTTGCCACCCTATACCAAGTTGGCCTCGTGTTATTGTGTTGGGATGCTCCGACCTTTTGCTTACCGCTAAGGTGTAGAACAGAAAACGCTGATCCTCCACGACAGATTTTCGGCATGGCACACGTAGGCAACCGTGACCACTTCATACCGGTAAAGTAGACAATTGTACTTGATACTTGTGTAATCATAGTTTTTTGTTTAATATCTTAAGTCGATTGTGTTTATATAGGTGGCGTTGATGGTTGGTTCGCCACTACCGCATACTCCCGGTTCGTGGAAGAAACACGTAGATCCAAACATTCAATGGTGGGAAGAAACATTTGGGGACAATTTGAGGATGTATCGAGAGTACCGCATTTCAAATGGTCGGGCACCAGATCCATTCATGTATAAAGGAGGGACCGAACCCGTTCACATATCTGACTGAGTGAGATTGTCATGTAATAATTAGAAGACGCATTGGAATTTCTTAGTTTGTAATGCCTTGGTTTTTAATGTTTCGTATTTGTTATTTTGGTAGTAGTGTAATTGTGCTTTATATAACAATGAATGGATCAGATTGCATTGGAATTTCTTAACACGTTCGAGAGACAAAGAAGCGACAATGAAAATACATAATGAAAGTACATAATGAAAGTACGTAATGAAAGTACACAACGAAAGTACACAATGCTCATAACATTAGATGTCTACGATTTAGGCGTCGTCGGGAAAAGAGGAAGAGGAGTCGGAAGCATAGACGATACTACAAACCATCAACCGCAATTCTTTTTCTTTAATCTTAAACCTTTCCATCAGGACCTTCACTCTATTGTCACTCTTCTTTTTCTTGATGATTAATTTCGTGATAGCACGTAAAGCAGTAGGGGTATGCTCTGGATCAATAAACCTGATTCCGAAGAAACAATTGCATGCATAATGCCTTCGTCCATACTGGTCAGGCATGTCTTCGTCATTGCTAACGTAAACATTACACATTTGGCGACACCTTTTTGCACCAGTACACATTATCTGTGGAGGGTCAGGCTTCACACGTCTTGGTGATGATGATGATGATGCCATATTCGTAGTTATGTTCTTCCAAATAAGTAAATAATAAAAAACTTTAGTTAGAAACATGAAAGCATATACAAAAAACAAAGTATATACAAAAATGAACAAAAGAAAAATTTACCGATTAAGTAGGGAAACTTCGATTTTTGCTCTAGTTGAGATGGATGAACTAGTTGAGATGGATGAAGAAATCACCACCTTCAAACCGTTGGTTTTATAGGAATTTATGTATATGGTGCGCGTTGCTTCTGCGCACAAGGAGTTACCGATTCAAAATAACGGTAACTAAACGTGCGCTATGTAGCTGCGCACAAATTTTTAACGGTAATTTTTTGTGCGCGTTACACCTGTGCACCAAAAGTTACAGATTCAAAAAGTTACAGAATAGGTGCGCTTTACCTTAGCGCATGGCTGAAATTTCTGTGCGTTCTACCACTGCGCACTATACTCTTCAATCTTCGAAATAGTTGCGATATGAAGGGTCTAGCACATCGATGTGGATTATGTTTGAAAAACTTATACAAACTAGTGTTATTAGGCATATAAAGTGTGTATAGGGTCTCCCAGTCACAAAAAGTTGATCGAAAATACGCGAAAACGCAAAAAAACCCTTATCGGTCCCGATGGCCTGTTAAGGTCGAGAATAGGCGGTTCGATGCCCAAACGACGTCAGAATGCAATGAAACTTGTTTTCAATGCATATTATAGTTATTTAACCTTGTCGGTAACTTCGAGTAAAAAACTCGAGCTCTTCAAGTAACACCTCCTTTGTAAACCTTCACTAGTCTTTCATTCTTCGAAATAGTTGAGATATAAAGGGTCTAATAAATCGATGTTGATTATGTTTCAAAAAATTATACAATTATGTGTTATTAGGCATATAAAGTGTGTATACGGTCTCCCCGTCACAAAAAGTTGATCGAAAATACGCAAAAACGCAAAAAAACCCTTATCGGTCCTGATGGCCTGTTAAGGTCGAGAATAGGCGGTTCGATGCCCAAACGACGTCGGAATGCAATGAAACTTGTTTTCAATGCATATTATAGCTATTTAACCTTGTCGGTAACTTCGAGTCAAAACTCGAGCTCTTCGAGTAACACCTCCTTTGTAAACCTTCACTAGTCTTTCAATCTTCGAAATAGTTGCGATATGAAGGGTCTAGCACATCGATGTGGATTATGTTTGAAAAACTTATAAAAACTAGTGTTATTAGGCATATAAGTGTGTATACGGTCTCCCCGTCACAAAAAGTTGATCGAAAATACGCGAAAACGCCTTGGAGGCCTTATATGCGCATTAGATCTGCGCACATGATTCTTTGCGCATTTCGAGTGCGCACAGTTTCTTGTGCACATGCCAAATGCGCACGTATATTATTTGCGCAAGTGTTAAGCGCACGGTTGAAGACCATTAAAATATGACCGTTGCGTGCGCATAACATCTGCGCACGAAACAATCATATTTCAACAGCAAAAAACGAAGCTATAAAAGGGGGGTTGCACTCACCTCAATTCACCAATCTCGCCATTTCTCTCTTAACCTCACCAATCTCACCATCTGTCTGTTAACACTCGCTATGTTGCACAGTTCATCATTAAGGAACGCTGCCCTTTTTTATTGTAAATGTGATCGACCAGCGGTAATGAGGAGTTCAGAATCTCGAAGAAACCTCGCTCGAAGGTTCTGGACATGCGCTGGTACTGGTGGTTACATTTGTGAATTCCGCGAGTGGATCGATCCACCACACCCTTGTTACTCCTTAGCTGCAATAAGAGATCTATTCTCGAAGATACGTACGTTGGAGGAGGAAAACGCCGATCTTAAGGCGACCCTGGCTTCCAATCGTTAGTTAAGTGATTGTTTTAATCGTTAGTTCGTTGTTGTAATTGTTAGTTAAGTGGTTGTTGTAATCGTTAGTTAAGTCATTGTTGTTATCGTTAGTAAACAAGCATAGCACTAGACAAAGAGAAGTTGAGGAGGGACAACCTATAAAGATCCCCAACCGATATTGGTTTCGATGTTCGGATTTAGCAAAATGTACGAACTAATAAGAGTTTGGAAACTGGTTATTAGTTGGTACATATTTCCGACTCCGAACATCGAAACCAATCATCGGTTTGAGGATCTTGATAGGTTGGTCTTCCTCACCATCTCTTTGTGTAGTGTTGTTGTTGAAATTTGTATTTCGTTTTCAAATCAATATAGTTTTTCACGTCTTGTTGTTTAGATTTGTATTTGCATTATTGTTCGGAGTCGTTTTGAATATTCAAACAAGCAAAACATAAAATTTAAAACCATCACACAAGAAAAAGGCATACATAAAACATCAATCGTACATAAAACATCCATCAAACAAAAACAGAAGTCGAGCGTCTAATCCTGAGTCTCCTGAGTATAAGGCGGAGCATCTTCCCGAGGCACATCACCCTGAGTCATATCATCTTGGTGCGCATCCTCCTGAGTTGTATCATCCTGAGTGCCCCATCCACTCCCTTGGCCCCTCTCATGAACAGAATCTCGGAAAACAGGAGGTGGTGGTGGTGGCATCCGCGATGCACGTGGGGGAGATGGTGCCAAAGGTGCCTGAGGTGCCTCTAGGATTGCAAGCCAACCACGAATCACATCTTCAGTGGCCCAAGGTCGATCCGAGATAGGGGTGTCTAGAAAAGAGTGCATCATGGCTTGAAGGATCTGACAACGCTGCAAACAAAACGTAAATTTAATCGTTAGTTAAGGTATAAAGCTATGTTTTGTACAAACTTTATAAAATTTTACATACCACTAATGCATCGATAGGCACCGGGGTATATCCATAGCGAGGCGGGCGATCATGTCTCTCAGAGGATGGATCGACGACGGGATGTGAGAACTCGTCTAGCCAATCCATATAGTCATCAGACATCTTCCATGCTGGCTCTGCAACCGGCCCATCCAGATCGATCAGAGGCCTCGGCTCTGCATCCCATGCAAGACGAAGCTCAAGTGCATAAACGACGTCATACCTCGTGCAACCCATGGGCCGATTAAATGACAACGGCTGAATGGGTGGGTCGGGAACGGGCTGAGCCCGCCCAAACTGCCGCAGGACTCTCCTATGGTTGTAGGCCTCATGAAATTTCCAGATGCTCAATACGCCCTCAAATCTCGTAGGAGAAACCTCTGGTGAGTTGAAGTCCAAATCTCTCCATGGCTGCCAGTTAACCTGAAACAAATAACAAGCCAAATTAGACACGTATTGCGGTAATGAAATAAAAATATAAGAAATTAAATCCAAACCTGCTCATATCTCATGTTGTCGAGCATGCGACGGATGGCAACCAAACGCCCAGTATCCGAGCTAAGTGGTGTATACAATCCTACAGCAGCATCTCCATGGGCGAATGCAAGGTTCGTGACAAAGTGATCACGAAAATGAGGAAAGTATGCCCAGATCCAGCACTACATATAAACAATTACAGATTATTAGTAAAACTACGTGAATAGTTAAGAGTTATTCACCAAGACGTCAAAGACAAGATCTTACCCTCAGAAGAATCCCACATGAACCAATGGTTCCCGTCTCGACTCTAGATGCAGACCCTAAATTGCGATACACTAACGCAAGTATGCCGGCTCCCCATGCAATGTCCCATGTACGATCATGGTTGAAAACAAGCGCCGCGTACTGGACCTTGACACCCTTTGTCGACCTGTCCACCAAGACAGTCGAGCCCAGAAGCAAAAGGAGATACAGAGTGGCAATGTGACTCTCATTCCTGACTGGTGCATCAAACAAAACTTCCAACCGAGCATTGAGGGCACCGAAATGAATGCCACCTGAGCTATAACATGCCTTCATGTCATCAGCCTCCTGACCCATAGCGTCCGCAAGCGCCGCATAGATCTGGTCATCTGTCATAGGTGAATTGCAGCTACGACCATGTATACGGACTCTGAGGATCTGCATCACGTCATGTAGGCAGATGGTCATCTCAGCAAATGGCATGTGGAAAGTGTTGGTCTCTGGATGCCACCTCTCCACAAAAGCAGAAATCAATGCAGCATCGATCTGAGACGCTATGCCCACTCGGCGCAGCTCTCTCAGCCCAGAACGCTCAGCAAGCCTGAACCATGTACCCTCCTCAGCTGAAATATGATGCTCATAATCATGAACCTGTGCAGATCTGTACATCACCCTCAGGAGCTTCCTAGCCTAAATAAGTACAGAAAAAAATTTGCGTCCGGTTAGTAAATATGAAACGTATAACTTATTATAAGCATTCAGATCAATGTTATTGAACATACCGGATCTAACGGAGCCGCATCAGCCTCGGCCTCATCCCCGTCCCCATCCTCTGGCTCATCCTCTGGCTGAATATCTCCTACTCGTCGTCTCTGCCTGGGACAACAACCACCTCTAACTGGAGCCGCAACCTCCTCAACAACAACCTCCTCAACTGCAACCCCCTCAGCGACTCCCTCAGCAGCAACACCCTCACCACCAACTCCCTCAGCACCCTCCTGGCCTCTCCCTCTCCCTCTCCCTCTACCTCTCCCTCTCCCTCTCCCACCACCTCGGCCTCTGCCTACAGCACCCTCACCACCACCTCGGCCTCTGCCTCGGCCTACAGCTTCCCCCGCACGGGCACGCTTCCTAACCTGCACCGGGGGCACCAATGGTACATCGGGAGCGGGCCGTGGAAGAGGAGCACGCGACCATATCCATCTCGCTATATGCGTCTCATAAGAACACAGTAGGTGAGGCGCACGTGGACGACAAATGTCCTGCATCGAGTCCCCGAGCCAAGGAAAATAGGTCGCTACGGCATGGTCATCGTCGTCTAAATCTCCCGACACTGGCTCTGAAGATGCGACTGGCTCTGCAGATGCGACCGTAGGAGGAGAAAATGTCGACATTTCTGCATCTGTCACTGCAGGTAAATCCTGCTCTATATGCTCTAAACTGCGAGGTACAACATCCTGAAACAGAGGTGCGTCGTGGATATCATAGTCATCTGTGGTCACCTGCGCCTGTACTGGTGTGGGTTCGATAGGGTCGAACGCAGTAAGATATCGACCAGGATAATCTACGTCGTCATGGAAATCTCCTGTCTGTCCATCTATCTCCATATGCGAACCATCTATCGCCTGCTGCTGCAGCTGTGCCTCGTCGTACTCATTCTCTGGCTCACGACGCTCAGGTGATCCGGTGCCGGAAAATCGTTCGAGGGCCTCAAACTCTAATCGCACACCGGCTGCCACATCATGTCGACGTGGAAGCCGTTCCGCTACTGGTGCGGGCATCGTGTTGCCCGTCTGATCCATGACGGCTTGTATAGTCTACATGTTTTTACATTTTTAGTATGACTAATTCATACTAAAATATTCGGAAATAATTTGCAACTTCGTAATCAAATTCGAGTCTTTATATCTACGAAAACTAAATTATTTAATAGGAATTGTTAGAAATTTAACAATTAAGTCATAACTAGTTATGACTGTTAAGTTTCTAATATTTAATTCATAATTACTAAAAAATAAACATCTCAACTAATACGAAATAATAATCACTACTATTACTAAAAAATTACAATTAATACGAATTCATAATAATTCGATTAATGCATAATAATCTGAAACTTAATCTTAATTATAAAAAATTACGATTAATAAGAATTCTAATATTTAATTCATAAAAAACTGAAATTTAATCGTAATTATGAAAAATTACGATTAAATTACAATTAATACGAATTCTAATATTTAATTCATAAAAAACTTAAATTTAATCGTAATTATTACAAAAAAAAATTACGAATAAATTTCCAAAATTAAATACGATAAATATTTGAAAAAAGCGGGTTTAGAAATTTTATACCGAATAAAGCTCGTGCGGTGTCTCTGGATCCGTAGTCGTCGTCGCTGGAACCCGAGTCGCCGGAACCCTAGCCCTCGCCGGAATGTTCGCCGGAATTGTCGCTGGAATAGTCGCCGGAGGAGCATTTGCCGCTGCCAACGCCGCTCGAGTCGCATACCGCCGGCCGCCTCCATCCACCAACGCTTCATCGTCGGACAAGGTCGCCGGAGGTGGCTATGTTGGGACGGAAGTCGCCGGAGGTGTTGGGATTGGGACGAAAGTGGTGTGGTCGGGACCGGAAGAATGAGGGGGTTCAGAATCCATTGACGGAATTGTGTTTAGACGAGGGAAACGCTCGGAAATGGAGAATTTGTGATTCCATGAGCATCTACAAAAGCACTCCACCCTTTTCCAAACTTGTATGAGTTCCCACTGTATTTCAAAAGTACTGGCCATTCTTGGATTCTGAAAACTAGTGTGATTTGCTCATTGATGAAACGCCTCAAATACTTGTTGCAATGTGGGGATGGTAGAAGCTGCAAGTAAGGAAGATATAAGTGACAATATTGAAGATTAACATATGTTGTTAAGAGTTAACTTACAATGCGACAATCGTCCTCGACAAATGATTTGTGCATTTCTACAATAAAGCTTCTCGGCTTGTCACATGGACAGTTAGTAGCTCTTTCAAATGCAGAGAGTCGTGGTGTTTCAACTGTGGCAACACTGCCAGAGCTTACTTCAACAGTTGCACTTGTGTTAGTCGTGGTGTAAGTGGTGGCGTAAGTGCTTGTGGTGTTACTGGTATCGGAGGTGGTTGAGCTAATCTCAATCACTTCATTATCCATTAGGCCGAGATGAGGGTTGGAGTTGTGAGAGGATGAATGTATGGTTTGTTCTTGTGGGAATGTAGGGAAGGAGAGAAGGGATTTAAATAGGCTGAGATTAGGGTAGGAATTGTAATGGTCTTCTAGCATTTAAGCATGGTAGGTGAGACCCCATTTACGAGATGGTCAAACTGCAACAATTTATGTGATTCACTGCATTTCGTGACACAATAAATGGTAGAAAATAGTGGAATTTGACCAATAAAACATGCCTTAATCATTCTTAACATAACGTACCATTACAAAACCAAACATAACACATAATCCAAACTTGTCCAAACCTGCATAACAACCAAACTTGTCCAAACCTGTCTTAACAACCATTGTTCACACACAATATCCTACAGACCATTACATTTTGACACATAATATGACACATAATCCAAACTGAAGACATATTGCTTAGTTTTTTGTTCTTCCTTGGTGATCTTCTCAGAACTTGCTCCAATACCTTTCTTGTTGCAGTGATCTTCCTCTTTGATTGCCTTTCTGGGATCATTACACTTGGATTAGATTGGCTGCAAGCCCCTTGAGTCATATTCATGGTGGGCTGTGAAGAAAGTGCACAAAAACAAGTATTAGACATTTTATTCATTAGACTTGGATTAAACTGAAGCAATAAGATGAGGCATACCTAAGATGATGCTTGAGAAGGTCTGAAATTACTTCCACCTGTAGAATGGAACACTGTGATGAACTTCAGACACCCCACTAGCATTTGGAAAAGTTGGAACCTGAAGACATAAAAATTAAGACAAGCTTAAGTGAATGGAAAAGATGAGGCATAACTCTATATTATGGTGAGATTATACCTTCCTAGTGTACTTCCTTTTTTGAGACCCAATAGGAACAGTTCTATCACTCTTAGGTCTTCCACCAGTGTTATGCTCCTTGGGTGGTTGTGGACCTCTTCTAGCATTTTTACAACTTGTCTTGTAGTGTCCATTAAGTCCACAGTTTGAGCAGGTAACCTTTGATACAACCCTCATTCTCTTGGGATTGCCACTCCTAGATGGTACTTCTCCAGCTTCTTTTCTTCTCAATTTCCTAGGCCTTCCAGACTGCACCACATACTTGGGAGGGCCTGGTGGAGTGTGTACAGTTTTCTCCCACATCTTCTTGAAGTTGGTGTACATATGCCTCACACATACCCTTTTATCATCCGTAGGAGCTATCTCAGCCAAAGCCTCAATTAATCCCTACAAATACAATAACTTCACATTAGTATGTTAATGAAAACAGAATAAAACATCAAAGAATCAAGTATAAGCCTAACCTTTTGTCTGTCAGACATGAAAGTAGGATTACATGCTCCTATTTCTCTGTAGAGTATATCAATGAACCAAGCCCATGTCTCTTTCCTCTCTTGTTCTACAACTGCAAATGCTATGTGATAAAGGTTGTCATTCCCATCTTTTCCTACTGCAATAAATAACTGTCCAGTGTATGCACCTTTCAGATGGCAACCATCAAGTCCTACTATTGGCCTACATCCTTTCATAAACCCCTTTTTACAAGCATCAAAGCACACATACAACCTTTGAAATAGAGGCTTCACAGGATCCCCTAAATCAACCTTCACAAAGCTAGAAGATCATGGATTCCACTTTTTAAGAGTTGCTGCATAATCCCAGACTCTTGCATATTGCTCCTTAGCATCACCTCGAGTCATTAGCATTGCCCTAAGACTTCCTTTCCATGCTTGGTTGTATGATATTTGCACATTATGGTCTCTCTTCACTGCAGACATAAATGCAGTCAACTTCCAAGTTGGATCATCCCTATAGTGCTCCAGATATCTCTCTGCTAACCATGTTGATGTCAAATTTAAATTCTCATGCTGCCATCCACACTCATGATTACCACTAAAAGACTTCAACTGAAATGTACCATCACTCCCCATCTTCCTTGCACAAGCTCTAAATTGACAATACAACTTCTTGCAAACACACTGTTTCCTAGAGTGACTCATACTACAATCACATTTCTTCTTACAATATGCAGATACCTTAGTCTTATCATTGTGCAAGTAGTAATAATCCCCACCATTTTCAATAGAGTACTGCCTTAATGCTTTCCTAAAGACATCATTGGAAGAAAAGATCATACCAGGTTTCAAGACTATCTTTTTCTTGAAATCAACCAATTGATTGAACTCTGGATATCTCTTCCTGGTGCCCCCTTTCCCATCAGATTCACTAAGACTCTTCAATTCATCAGATTCATCAACTAGCACCTCATCCTCATCCACAAACACAGATTCCTTGTCTCCTCCCAGATTCAAACAACCATCTCTTAACCCAGATCCAAATCTCACATCTACAACTTCTGGATCCACATTCTCCTTAAACAAATCATCATCTTCATCTTCACTTTCAGAGAACCATTCCTCACACTCTGAACTCTCACTCCCTACAACATCACCTTCAGATCCAGAATCCTCAAACACTATTGGTGGATCATCATCTTCCTCAACCACCTCTTTTTCACTATTTTCTGGACATGAGTTAATGGGATATGATGGTGGTGGGCAGATTGATAGGGTTCGACAAATATTTGAGGAAGGGTTAATAGTTATCCCAGATTCAGAGATGGGCTGAGATGTTGGGCTTTGGTTTTTAAGTGAAGTTGGACTCACCTCCCCATATCTTACAGCATACACATGCATCATGTTATCCTTACCAACCGAGTTCACACACTCCATAATGACCCTGTCATTTTCTATTAGCCTAAGCCCTTTATCAATATTCAACCTAACTTTTAAAAACCACATCTCCCTTATGTCATCTAACCCAACATCTTCTGCCAACATAGACTCAAGTACTACTTTGGACAACATATCTGAATCATAGTCCCTATAGTATTGCACTTTCCCTTTTTTGTACAATAGTTTATCACTATCTCCACAATAAAACAGACCATCATACATCACTCTGATATGAATGTTCATATCTGCCAACAAGGAAGCAATAAAGCTTCAAAAAAATATAAACTATTACCATGTGCAGAGATAAACTAAGCATAAAATATTATCCCCACCCCCTTGCAATAAATTTTGTCCAAAAATTTATCCTTTACCAAGTAAAGCAGATTCAATCAATATATGGACAAGAATAATGTCAGTTTTCTACATGGAGAATCTCGAGAGAGCATCTAATCCCTTTTCCCCCAAATCAAGAAAAAATCCTAATTTTTCAATTCAATCGAAAATGTTAACAGCCTTTTCAATTCAAACCCTTATCAATCTTCATGGACCATCTCGAGAGAGAATCTAAACTCTTTTCCCCCAAATCAAGAAAACCCTAATTTCTCAATTCAAACCCTAATTTCTCAAATCAAACCCTAATTTCTCAAATCAAACCCTAATTTTTCAAATCAAACCCTTATCAATTGAAACCCTAATTTTTCAGTTGAGACATACCTGAAATCGAGGGTGATTAGCCCAAAAAGCCCTATTTTTCCTTCGCCCTTCGAATCGCCTTTCGAATCGTCCTTCGAATCGCCTTTCGAATCGTCCTTCGAATCGCCCTTTCAATCTTCGATGTGAGAGCCTTTGCAAGCGCCTTCGTCACCGCCTTCTTCGTCGCCGCCTTTGGAATCGCCCCACCAATCGCCTTTGCAGTCGCCTTCAAATCTCGAACCCTAAAACTTCGCCGCCGCCTTCGAAATCACCCTTCCCAGATGTGTTTCAATCCCTTCAATATCTCTTCGCAATCACCCTTCAATCGCTCCCCCAAATCTGTGGAAGAAATTGATTTGAAATCGCCTAGGGTTCCATCGCACCTAGATCCCCAAATCGATTTCAGCTGAAATGAAATTTCTCCCAAATCGTAAAGGTAAAAAAATTTAGGTTAATTTTGTTTACATGCAGATTAAAAAAGGTAAATTAAATAAAACATTATTTTATAATGATCGTGATATCAAACTTAACGGACAAATTTGACAGAAGTTGACGACGGGTGGTGAATCGCTAACGGAAGTGGTTAAACAGGTGGTTTCCGGTAATATCCAATTAAAGGGGTGGTTTAGAGCAATATAGACACTTTTACGGGTGGTTTTCGGTAAAAACCTCTTTATTTAGGCAAAATCTATACGCACTACATTTTGCAACTTTCCACACTACATTCTCGTACGCCCATGGGCGTACGCTCGTTTTCAGTGGACAATGCAAAATTCCAACATCGATTGCGAGGCAAAATACAGAATACGGTCGTATGTATACGCCCAAAACCTGCGTACAATATAATTTTTAATAATATAGCCGTTTTAAAATAGCCGTTGTCAAATACAATTTTTAACTCGTACGCCCATTATGGGCGTACGAGTGAAAAATTTGGTGTAACGGCTATTTGTCCAAATTCAAAAGTTAAAAAGGTGGCCGTACAGGAAAGCCCATAATGGGCGTACAGTTGTTTTTATCCCAACGGCTATTTTTTCAGAATATGACCGTTTGGGATGTAGTATGTGTATAAATGTAGGAACTTCAGATGGATGTTGAAGTCAAAAATGTCAAATAGGAGAGTTACAAATTTTAGTGATGGTGAGGAGTTTGAATATGTGACGGAGATTGAGTATGCGAGCGGTGAAGAGAACGAGTATGTTGAAGAGAACGAGCATGGGAGTGACGAAGACGATGCGATCGTGGATGAGAAAGAGTATTTTAGTGAACCCGACGACGTGATGTGGGACGACGATACCGACGAAGAAGGAGGAGACTTCGACGCCGGAGATTTTTCGGTTAGTAATTAATTAGAATCGTATCGTATTTATTTACGTTATTTAGTTGCAAATAATTTGTAGAAGTGATAGTTTAGATTGATGTGGACTCGTAGTTTTAAGTTTTAGTTGTGATAAATATGGTAGTTTTTATTAATTATAGGGTATGGATTACTATGATTCGTTTGATACCGAAGAAACGTTTCCTACTAAGGAACACTTGAGGCGTTGGGTTCAGAGTATTGGTAGACAACTTATGATGGTATTAGTGACTCGCCATAGCAATGAGCGTCAAATGAATATAATGTGCTCGCATGCTGGAGTGTATAGATCAGGGAAAAAGAAAAGAGAGGATGGCGAAACAGAGGAGGTTGTTAATACAGAGCGGGATAGTAGGGATAAGAAGTCGGATTGCAAGTTTGAGATCCGAGGATATAGGTTCAGGGCGAGGTATGCGAGAGATGGATGGTATGTGAAGGTAAAATACGGACAACACAATCATAAGCTTTCCACTAGCTTCATTGGCCATCCGTACATGGGTCGAATGACGTTGAATGAGGTGAAATTTGTGACGGTATGTGCGAACAGCTTGACTACGCCGTCTGTTATTGCTACTCAGTTGAGTGCGGCCTTTCCAGGGAATACAACATCCACAAAACAAATCGCCAACTTTATTCAGAAGTTGCATTTTGAGGATCGTGGAGATTTGACTGTTACACAATGGACCTTGAAGTTTTTGAAGGAGCGCAGCTATGTAGTGCATCCCCTCTGCAAGAAGAAATCAAATGAGGTGGAAATCTTGTTTTTTGCCCATCAAGACTTGTTGCACTTGTTGAAGATGTTTCCGTACGTCGTGGTTATTGACGCCACATACAAGACGAATAGGTACATAATAGTTGTATATCAAAAAAAATTTGTTTAAATATATTGCATATGCCTCTTCCTTCATTATTTAAATATATTATGCAGGTATAAAATGCCTCTTGTGGAGATTGTCGGTTTCACTTGCACGCATAAGACATTCAACATTGCATATGCATTCACGGGTAAGGAGGAAACAATGCACTACTTGTGGATAATTCAGAGGCTTAGAAAGTTGTTTGAGGATGTCGGAGTAATGCCGACTGCAATAATGACCGATCGAGAACTAGCTCTCATCACTGCAATCAAATATGTGTTCAAAGATCTTCCGGTTCAACACCTCTTGTGTTGGGTTCATATCAAGCACAACATCGAGGTAAACGCTACCAGAATTTTGAAAAATAAGGAATCGGTGAAAAGGTTGTGCTCGCAAGTATGGAGACTTTTTCTATCAAGAACGGAGGAACAATACGAGGAAAGACTGCTAGGATTGAGAACATCTTGGAGAAGCGGCGTCGTCGGATACATTGAAAAGGTGTGGCTTATCCCTTACAAGACAAACATTGTTTGCGCATGGACGGAACACAATCTTCACTTCTTCACGAGGACCTCAAACAGGTAATTTTGATTTAATTTACTTAAACGTTTCCGATTTATTTATTAGTTTATTATGTAATAGTTGTTTTACTTAAACGCGACATTGAATGAATAAAACATAGGGTTGAGGGAATGCATAAGGTGTTGAAGAAAATAGTCGGTTCAAGTATAGGCGGTTTTAATCGAATGGTTGTGAGGATCCATGCAGCCATCGAGGGCCAGATTGTGAAGGTGAGGGCCACCATGGAAGAGGATCGGATCAAGACACCCGGGGTTTTCAGACGAATGAATCCACAAGTGAAATTGATATTTCGGCATCTATTCCATAATGTGTCTGATAGAGCGTTGCATAAGTTGTGGGATATATGGGAGGATATAAAGGCGAAGAATTATGAGGAACATTGCGAAGATTACTGGATGCGAGAATGTCAGGGCCTACCGTGCATCCACGAGATGGTGCAACATATTATTCAGAAGAAGCCATTCAAGCTCAATCAGATTCACAGATTCTGGAGGCAGCTACAATGGGATAGGATTGAACTTGATAACGGGGAGGTAGAGATTGGTGTACCTCAGACCATGCGGGAGTTGAGATTCATTGAGCTCAACGATAGATGGCAAAAGGGGGAACTTCCTGAAAGTCAGTGGTCTCAGATAGCGGACTTGTACACAATGTTGGAGTATCCACATCAAAGTCTTGCGTTGGAGCCAACGGGAATCAAGGATCCTGGCAGACCAAGAGGAGCGGTAGGAAAGAAGTGGGGAACCGAGAGAGAGATGAGTGCGTTTGAGTACGCAAGGGAAGAATTAGAGAAAAATGATGTTGCGAAGGTGAAGAATAAGACGGTTAGAGGAAAGGGAAAGGGAAAAGCAACGGCGGCACAACCTACATTCAACGAGCCTACTATAATGAGGGAGTTTGAAGTTGCTGGGTGCACTGCGGCAGAGGCGTTTGGTCATTCAAGTGGCACTGGTGGAGAGGGGTTCGGATTATCAGGTTGCACTCTTACAGATGATATCCCTCAGCCAACAATGACGAAATGTGGGGTAGACTTCGGGGTTGACAATGTTGATCTCTTCATGTTTCCTTACATTGTAGATGCACAAGACGTAAGGGCGGATGGACACTGTGGATATCGGTCACTAGCCATGTTGTTGGGGCATCACCAACAAGAATATCCTCGCATTCGCATGGAACTGACTACGGAGCTGTTAGAGAACAACGATATCTACAGACGAGTCATGACCAGACTACGCGCGGATTTGGCAAACAACTTCGACGCTCTTGTTCAAGAGGTCAACTATAGCAGATCACCATGTCCTGAAAGATACTGGATGAGTATGCCCATGATTGGATTAGCATTTGCCACTAAGTTTCAGGTTGGTTTGATATACTTATCCAAAGTCCGATCATATTTGTGCTTACCGATGAAGGTGTATCAACAAAGCTGCAGTCATGGTTTGAAAATTTATGCAATGGCTCGTGTGGGCTTAGCAAACCACTACATACCGGTATGATTTTCACTAAAGTATTTGTGATTTTCACTCAATTTTCTTAATGCTTAACATGGTATTTATGTTTTGTAATTTAGGCGTGCCTTAGAGAAGACTGTCCCGTACCATCTGTACCTGGAGTTTGGCGCATGTTCAAGGATCCTAGTGCGAATGGATTGGATCGCGGGTTTGCGCTGAGGATACAGAAATGGAAGGACTATCGCATTAATTATGGTAGTATAGATGTTAATCTGTAGTGAATTCGGATGTGTTTAATGTTTTAGATGGGTTAAATGAAACAAGTTCTGAATTCACTAAAAGGGTTTAAAACGAAAAAGGGCGCGAAAATCGAGTAAAACGGGATTAAAACGAAAAACGGCGCGAAAATCGAGTAAAACGGGATTAAAACGAAAAACGGCGCGAAAATCGAGTAAAACGGGATTAAAACGAAAAACGGCGCGAAAATCGAGTAAAACGGGATTAAAACGAAAAATGGCGCGAAAATCGTTTAAACGCCTTATAACGCTGAAACTCAAAATTTCAAAATTGTAACATGATAGAAAATGAAGTATTTATTCGTTATCAATTCTCGGAATCGAAAAAAAATCAACGAAAACGTCAACGGGCCTAATAAGGCCAAATTGAGATTTGGTGAGGCCCGTTACCTAAAAACGACATAAAACAGGTTAATAAGACCTTAAACATTGAAAAACTTGAAATGTAAAAGTTGTATTTGAGCATTACCAATATGACGGTTTCGTTTTTATAATAAAATAACAAAATGAACACTTCGAAATATCTAAACAGTCACTTTCACCTAGTTACGAGTTAATCTCAAGTATATAAGTCGTATAGTTTTACTAATCAAGCAATATGGACAACACGAAGATGTGAAATGTCATTATTTTGGAGTATTTGAGTGTTTCATAACATTTAATGAAAGTTTTATGTAAAGTTTATTTGAGTGTTTCATAACATTTAATGAAAGTTTTATGTAAAGTTTATTTGAGTAACGAATTGATATCATACACATATTAGTAAAACTATACGACTTATATACTTGAGATTAACTCGTAACTAGGTGAAAGTGACTGTTTAGATATTTCGAAATGTTCATTTTGTTATTTTATTATAAAAACGAAACCGTCATATTGGTAATGCTCAAATACAACTTTTACATTTCAAGTTTTTCAATGTTTAAGGTCTTATTAACCCGTTTTATGTCGTTTTTAGGTAATGGGCCTCACCAAATCTCAATTTGGCCTTATTAGGCCCGTTGACGTTTTCGTTGATTTTTTTTCGATTCCGAGAATTGATAACGAATAAATACTTCATTTTCTATCATGTTACAATTTTGAAATTTTGAGTTTCAGCGTTATAAGGCGTTTAAACGAACTGGGCCCAAACTATCCATTTCAAACACAACTATCCACATTCACTATCCACTATCCACTATCCACATCCACTATCCACTATCCACATTCACTATCCACTATCCACTATCCACTCTCCAAACCCTATACCCTAAACCCTATACCCTAAACCCTATACCCTAGCTAGGTTTTCCTCGGTTTCCGTGTCATTTCTCGTCTTAGCCCGTTTTAAGTCATTTTTCCTCGATTTCCGTGTCATTTCTCGTCTTGGCCCGTTTTAAGTCGGTTTTCATCGGTTTTCGCACAAATTCTCGTCTTAGCCCGTTTTAAGTTGGAAAATCCTAATAATATATAAATCCATGAAAACTACGACATCCAAAATATAATACCGACAACAGAATATACATCACACAAACATCCAAAATATAATACTGAACACAAACATATCATTGCACAGGCCCATCCTCCTCTGGTACTACATCACCAGTCCATATGCTGATTCACCCCCTCATCATCCTCGCTTGTCCTGCAGGTAGAGTGTCACCATATGCACATAGGAAACTAGATATCTCAGAGGCGAGTATGTTGCCCCGCTACATTTTCAAAATGTAAATATAAGTAGAATAAAATAGATTATAATTATGACTTCAACGATATTGACTAAAATACGTACCACAACTACAGAGGCTGCCGCAGGTATCTGTATGTGCTCCGCACGGTGGTCAAACGGTGCACGTGGGTCCTGCCTGGGTGATCTGGTCAAGGACCACACTGAGGGAAACTAGTCGAGCAGGATCCTTATGGTACTTGACTTCGCTGTTTTCCCGGATAGCCGCCGCCGAGGCATTCATGGATGCCAAGTCCTGCGTAGCATGACCCCGAAGACCATGGAAATACGCCCATATCCAAGCCTACAAATACCAGAATTTCATAATGTTTTATACATAAGCAAAATATACACGAAAAAAAAAAAAACATTAAACGAATACTACCTTCAGCAGGAGCGGACAGCCAGCAAACCCCTTGGATTGAGCACGGGAGGCCTGACCCAACTTTCTGTACAGTTCAGCCAAGACGGCTGTCCCCCAAGCATAGGACCCTGTCTCATTGTGATCTACGAGGATGCTAAGGTATTTGTGCTTCACCTTCATCCGAGACTTGTCTACAAATGTCGTACTGCCTAACAGGGACAACAAGTAGAGCGACGCAATATCACTCTCTTGCTGAGGAGTCCTGCAATTAATAACAAAAAATGAATTAGTAACGTTAATCGAGAAATTATGAGAAATTCTTATAATATACGATAATTTACCTGTCCCGTATATCAAACATCTGTAATAGTCGGGTGTGGATCGTGGTGATGTCTCTCTTGCCGTGGATGTTCAAACCCCCATCTGATAATTTATCACGGATTATAAATATTTAATTGAATCAACTAAAAAATGGAATCAAATATAAATAATAAAATAAACTCTACGTACGTAAGCATAGCGCAGCAGCCTCCTCGATCGTAGCAAACCCGAACATCCGTTGCACATGAGGATGCACAAACCCATCTATGTCTGCCTCAGCAGATCTGACAGCTCGCCCATGGATCGGAAGCTCCAGAATCTTCAGCACGTCTAACAAGGTAGGAGCAATCTCACCAAATGCAAAGTGAAACGTGTTGGTTTCTGGATACCAACGCTCCACAAATGCAGAAATCAGAATCGGATCGATGCTGTTGTACTCGAGCCGGGGATCTGCAAGGACCTGTAAGTGGCTCCGCTCAACGAGCTGCCACCATGACCCAGGCACCCTCTTCAGCTGATGTACGAAAGAGAAATTAATGAATTAGAATAGCATGTGGATCGTTTTACCTCACAAATTGATTTAGGAAACAACGCATACCTTCGATGAGGGCGGTATCACATAAGCCGGGTCATGCTCAATACGCTCTGCAAGAGACGACGTCTCAGTCCATCTCACCGGAGCAATGTGGGTGCTGTAATCCACCAAAAGCCGTGAACTAAGAGGACCTCCAGGATGCCCCACATAATCTGCATCCCCTGGAACCAGTACAGCTAAGCCCAGATCAATGTGCTGAACAGGCTCCTGAACAGGGTCTTGAATGGGCTCCTGGAGGTCTGGCTGATCCTGATCGAAATCATGAACAAGCTCCTCAATCTCCTGCTGATGATCCTCTGCAGAAGGCGACAATGATCCAACTGGAGATGGCTCACGCACAGGTGATCCCTCATAGTAATCAGCATGCATCTGCGCCTCCAAATCTCCTAGATCTACATCTGGCTGATCTGCAACCTCTGACTGATCTGCAACCTCGGTTGCCTCCGTCAACTCCTCTGAAAACTCCTCCGCCTCACTAACATCCAAATCATTCATCAGAGCTTTCCCTGTATCTCCTATATGCACTCCTGGAATGTCTGGAGGAGATCCACGACGTCGGGAAGCTGTGATCCCGCGTGCGCTAGGGTGACGAGGGCCCTTCTTCTTCTTTCTAACAGAACAACCCGCGGGAGTAATAGCCCTCTCTAAAGCCTATTTTCATATTTACGAATTATTATTTTATATTATTCGACGTTTTTCTTTTAAATATTTAATAATGTATTAATTACTAATTTTATCTTAGGTACGACTAATTAATAATTTATTAAGACGCTATTTAATAATGTATTAATCACTAATTAATTCATTTCTTAGTAAATAACGACTAATTAATATTATATTAATAAATATTATTTAATATTAAATCTTTTTCTTTTACAAGTTATTTATCGAATAACGTGAAACGATAAATAACGACTAATTATTATTATATTAATAAATATTATTTAATAATAAATCATTTTCTTTAAATCGTTATTTATCGAATAACGTGAAAAGTTAAACGATAAATAACGACTAATTAATATTATATTATTTCTTAATATAATATTATTTATTAATAGCTATACGGTAAATAACGTGAGAATGGTGCACATTAGTCGTAAATTGATGCACATTTAGTACTAATTTGATGCACATTCGTTGACAAACTTAAAAACATCCAAAATTTCAAGAAAATTCATTTTTTAAAGACCATTTATGAAATTGAAGAACATTTGGACAAAAATTGTACATGTGAGGGTCACTTTTTCAAAAGATGTGCATTTAAGTATATTTTAGTGCACATTAGTCATTCTCACATTCTCATTTTAAAAACTATTCTCACCGGAACAGCCCCTTAACTAAATAGGTTTCTTTGAGAACCCATCCTTCCAATAGTGTCCAGCACAACACCATCAACCCAAACCGAAAAAAGGCTAACAATTTAAAAAATACCTATATAATTACCTTTCACCTCTCAATAAAAAAACAAACTAAAGCATTGTGGAAGGACTTCAATGCAACACACCTGGAACTTAGCTTTGCGAATAGCAAATAGAACTTTAATCAGAAACTGCACCCGTTTGTCTATTTCCCCCTTTCATGAGAATGACGCAAAAATACCTGATTGAAACCGAAAAATGACACATTTGAAATAATGAAGAAACGTATATCCAAATGGGTGAATTCATCAATTAATATACTCACCATGCAGACTACTGAGCCTAACGGCTAGCTGCACACCAAAGATCGTGCTCCCACTCAAGGACAAGCCTCAACCTGCTGACTCATAATCCGTACACTCCATGACAACTTGCAGTTCCCAACAAGTCTAGAATACCTTGGGAATATGGATTGCTTACACTTGTCAATACAGATTCACATTTTTTATCCTCTTAATTACCTTGAGATTCAGAACAGACCCTTGGGCGAACGATCCTGCAGAATTTCTCCACATTCAGTCACAAAACCAACAACAACTTCAACGTTAATCTTTGGTACTCTGCGCTGCTTTTGTCCTCGACTTCTTTCAACATCAGTGCAAGCTTAAAAGGAGGAATATAGACTCCCTCAGTTCTCCCTAATGTTGCCACATCACCTGCTGGGTTTATATCAACTTGTTTTGTTGCTCTTGCATCTTCATCCACCTTCCTAGGCTCCTCTGTCAGTAACTTTATGGCTCCAAAAAAACTCCAACTTCTCAAGATTAGGAAACAACTCTGAAACAATCTCGAAATCACCATCAACATTAGTCTGATTCTCAACATAAGTGAGCTTCAATGATCTTAATGAGCTACTTAGAGAGCGACAATTCCTTGAGACGTTTAATTATAAAACTACTCATCAAAGACATGTCTAGTGACTCCTATCATACTTAGAAATATCAGCAAAAAACTTAGTAGGATCAACAAAGCTTAGGGATGTAATGAGCATTGCTTTTTGTAATGTGAAGGCTTTGTTTTAGATGATTAGATGAATTTCAAGGAATTGGCATTTAACATGAATTTCAAACACATCAATAGCATGAATCAGAACATACAAGATTATTCTTTGAAAATTGTAAATAAATACCTAAATTAATTTAGCCTGTCTACAAGGTAAAGATGCTAAAAACAATTTCAAATGACTTCCCTTCATGTGTTGCCAACATGACCAATCACTCTCAGATGAGCTCAACCTAACTAAATAAATATTTTGTGAATCACAAGGGATCATTAATCAAAATTAACTTCTAGATATTTTTATTCATTCATAGATCTTGTGTTTTTTCACCCTAATCTGCAATACTTTGATCATCAATAAGCTCAAGAATGTACCTCTGATTCCTATATATATAATAAGACTTGAAGAGAAACTGCAAATGGATGATAAGAATGTATCTCATTGTGAGAAATGGGTGATTAGAGCATTGCCTTAACCGAAGTAGGAGCTCGAAACTGCATATAATTGCCTTTCCGTCCACAGTTGGAAGTTGTTTTTATGATTTTTACATCCTTTGAGAGAGATGATATGAACCAATCAACATCAAAGATATCACTGAAGTCACTGCATTAAAAAATGGCCATATTAGTCAAGAATCAATTATATCCTTTTCTTCTTGGATTGGATTGGAATGATTAGATACCATATAAACAGAATTGGAATCCTTCTAAAAAGATTTCTGGTCCAACATGGGGACAACAAGAGTGGTGTAAAAAATATAAATTGCAAGCACTGCGTCTACTATCAATTATCAATGAAACACAAAATTTCTGAAAGTTAATAAGATCAATCAAGTTCAACATCTTGGTTTGCTGTTGTGGGTGTTGTCTAAGGTCGGATCATCATTCTAGATCTCATGCATTGCAGGTGGTTCAAAATTCATCAATCACCGACACACGGAAGCCTCGACATGATCAGACAAGAGTGCAGAAACAAAGACAATCGACATTAATATCTTAACACATGATAGAATACTGATACAATGACACATAAAGAACTCATTACAAAACCTAATCCATGGTCCCTCCATATTAAAGCTCTTGCATCAGTAACAATCAGACGAACAATTAAACTTGACATCGATTTCAGAAATTCACCTCGACTCAAGGAAATCAACAAGTAACGATCCGGTTCAGTATTAACAGCAGCATCTGACACAACAACAACAACTGTTAGGATATGTTTTTCTAAGTGTTGTAAGCAGGCTAGTATATCTGTAATGGGCTTCGGCCCAATACGTGTGCAATCTGTGTCTTGGGCTAGAGATGCCCTTGATCCGACCCGTTTAGCTCTCGGGGCTCCGCGTTGGTGAGTAGGGCTGAGTATATAAGCTCTGTAAAGAGCTGAGCTCTAACCTACCATTCTCATTCTCTTCTCTGTGTTTTGACTGCGCCGCTCCTGAGAGAACTTGGGCGATTCCTGAGAGTGAGTGTCTCTCTGGCAAATCTCTTGCCTGAGAAGTCTTGTGTGACGACGGTGGTTCGTTGCTTGAGTCTGGTGGTTGTGATCTGTTCCTGACGACGTTGAGGCACCGAGAGCTCGACGGTGGATCTTGCTGGTGACTCTAGTTGTAGGCTAAGAAGGGAGTTCTCTTCTCTTCTGGTTCTTTGGTTTAGATTGCTTGTTGTTTGTTTCAGATTGCTAGCCTGTGTTGTTGTTGGTTTGTCTCTGTAATTGTTCGAACCTTGCATAGTGAATTTGCTTCTCGTCCTGAGGCCCGCAGACGTAGGAGATATTCTCCGAACTGCGTAACAACTCTCTTGTGTCTTCTTCTTTCTCTTCTGTTCTTCAAACGCGCTTGAATCTTTGGATTGAAACCAATATTACAAATTGGTATCAGAGCCAGGTTGATAGTGTTCTTGCATGTTCGATTTCTGGCTTGTTCTTTGACCAAGATCTGCATGCACAGATTCTATCATTACTTTGCTCTTGATTGATCCTGTGTCCTTTGCTTCCGCTGTTGATTGGCACCTCTGAGTCTTTTCTTTGCATTCTGCGCGTCTGATTACTGAGTTTTAGTTAAGTCTGGAGTGAACTTGTGTGTTCACTTGATTCTTGCTCACATTCCTGAAATTGACCTTGATCCTAAGTTGTGTCTTGGAATCGTGACAGTCTATTTCTGGAATTCTTGATCCTTGTCTTTTATTGAGTTAAACTGTATAGATAAGGATATCTGCCTATACTGATCTGTGTGCTTGGTTAGGTACTATGGCTGAAAACAACATCAGGATGAAGCTATTTGATGGCTCGACTGACTTTGCTATGTGGCAAGTCAAGATGAAAGCTATCTTGACCAAGGAAAAATGCCACAAACTATTACTGGGGACTACCTTGTGGAATCCTCACCTGCTAGACGACAGGAAATGGATGAGCAGGCTCATTCTGAGATAATGATAAGGTTAGCTGATGATGTGGCTAGACAGGTAATCCAGTACACTACCACTAAGGAATTGTGGGATGCTCTTGAGTCCCTATATTTGGTTAAGTCCTTGCCTTCTAGAATCTCTCTTCTGTGTAGACTGTTTACATTTAAAATGGATGTCAATCATACCTTGAGTGATAACCTAGATAGATTCTTGAGAATGACACAAGACTTAGCTAGATGTGAAGATAAAATGAAAGATACCCATGAAGCTGTTCTGTTACTTAATTCTCTTCCTGCTCAATTTGATAATCTTAAAGATGTCATTCAGTTTAGTTCTGATAACTTGACTAAGACTAAAGTTATTGAAGCTCTCACTGAAAAAAATGAGTCTCTGAAAATCTTTAAGAATAAGAATGACAAGAAAGGAGAATTTAAGTCTGAAGTCCTACTCTCTGAGGGAAAATGGAAGAAGAAACAGAAACATAAAGATGATAAAAAGAAGGGTCATATTTCACCTAAAGAGACTGATGAAAAGAAAAAATGTTTCTATTGTAAGAAAGGTGGTCATTTCATTAAGGACTGTTATAAGAAAAAGAAAGATGAATCTGCTAAACCTACTAGTGATAATTCAGCTTCTATCTTAGAGTCCCCTGATATGTTTGACTGTGACTTGCTTATGTGCACTCACTTACCTGCTAATAATGATGCTTGGATCTTGGACTCTGGGTGTACTGTTCATGCTACCTTTAATAAAAACCTCTTCAGTTCTTTACATGAGATTAATGGAGGTGAAGTGATGTTAGGAGATAATAGCTCTCTTAGGATTAAAGGAATAGGGAGTGTTCCCTTAAGAATGCATGATGGTAAAATCAGATTACTTCAAAATGTTAGGTGGGTCCCTAAACTGAGAAGAAATCTGATATCTGAATCTGTATTTGATGATCTTCAATGTCAAATTGTCACCAGTAATGGTACTAGGGAAGTCATCAAAAATGGACTTACCTTAGTTAAGGGGATCAAGAAGGGTGGGTTGTACCATGTTATCACCACACCTGAATTGAACTTCTCCACTACTAGTGATACTATGACTGTTGTAGAAACTCAAAATTGGCATAATAGAATGGGCCATATTGGATCTAAGGGTCTGAACTATCTGTTTAAACTAGGTCTACTAAATAAAAAACCTAGTGATTTAGACATATGTGAATATTGTATACTTGGAAAGAAAACTAATGCTCCATTTCCTAGGTCATCTTATGTGGCAAAAAACCCCTTAGAATATGTACATTCTGATCTTTGGGGTCCTGCACAAGTAAGTACACCTGGAGGTACAACTGAAGATGACACCATTGGAGTGGGTTCATCTAGACAGACAGAGGAAGTAGCAGGGCAGCAGCTTCCACATGATGAGGAATTTGACCTTGCTCCTTCTACACAAGATCAAAGTGAATCCACAACTGAACCCAGGGCAGAAACTGAGGCCTCAAGGGAAGTGGTAAATACTGAAATTGAAGGAGCTGCAACAGATAACACTGGCTGATCATTAAGGGGAGTAAACAGGGAAGAACCTCTCTCTCCTTCTACTTCTTCTGTAAATTCTGATCCTATCTCTGAACATGTTAGTGAGCAGGATAATATACATAATTACCAACTCACTAGAGATAGAGAACCCAGAACTAGAATACCAAATAAGAGGTTTGCTTCCATTAATAATGTTGAACATGTTATGAATACTGTTGAATATGCCTTCACCACTGCTACAGAGGTTAATAATGTCCTCATTCCTGTCCCTGACACCTATGAAACTGCTATAAGTTGTAGACATGCTAAAGAATGGCTGAGTGCCATGAAGTCTGAACTAGAATCCATGTATATTAATAAAACTTGGACTTTGGTCCCCAGACCTAGAGATGCTAAGCTTATTGACTGTAAATGGGTGTATAAGTTGAAAGAAGGAAATAGTGTCAAGGATCCACCTAGATTCAAAGCTAGGTTAGTAGCAAAAGGTTTTACTCAAAGAGAAGGAGTAGATTATAATGACATATTTGCTCCTGTTGTTAAATACAAGACTATGAGACTCTTGTTAGCTATGTGCACTGTTTATGATTGGGAATTAGAACAGATGAATGTTAAAACTGCTTTTCTACATGGTGACTTAAATGAAACTATTTACATGGCTCAGCCTAAAGGTTTTATTGACAAGTCTAAATCTGATTATGCTTGTTTATTGAATAAATCCATTTATGGACTTAAACAGTCTCCTAGGCAATGGAACTTGAAATTTGATGCTTGTATGAAAAAATTGGGTTTCCACAGAAGTAGTTATGATACATGTCTGTATTTTAAAAATGTTAAAACTGCATTTCCCTTGTATGTGTTATTATATGTTGATGACATACTGATAATGTGTGACTCTAAGGTTTGCATTGCTGGTGTTTAAAGGGATCTAAAGATGCATTTTGACATGAAGGACCTTGGTCCTGCTCAGATGATTCTAGGTGTAAGAATTATTAGAAATAGGTCTAAGAAACTTATGTGGTTATCTCAGAAAGACTATGTTCAGAAAGTTATTGACAAGTTTAACATGAATGAATCTAAGCCTACACCTATACCCTTAGGAGGGCATCTGGAGTTGACCAAAGATAACTGTCCTAAAACTCAAGAAGAAACTGATAGGATGTCTAAGTTCCCTTATGATGTGGCAGTTGGGTCTGTCATGTATGCTATGATATGTATGATCTTGCTTTTGCTATTAGTGTTTTAAGTCGATTTATGTCTAATCCTGGTGAACTACACTGGACTGCTATGAAGTATACCTTGAGATATCTGTGTGGTACTAAAAACTTGTGTTTGTGCTACTCTAATCACTCAAGTGAAAAGGAGTTGTTTGGTTTTGTTGATAGTGATTATGCTAGTAATAAAGATACTAGGAAATCCACCACTTCCTATGTATATACTTGGGCTGGTAATTGTATTTCATGAAAATCACAGTCACAGTCTGTGGTGGCTCTTTCTAGTACTGAAGCAGAATATATAGCAGCTACAGAGGCTGCTAAAGAAGCAATATGGTTGACAGGTTTGCTTAATGAAATTCAGAGTGTCAATTATGTTCCTGTTTTGCACATTGATAGTCAGAGTGCCTTATACCTTTGCAAGGATCCTGTATATCATGAAAGATCTAAGCATATAGATGTTAGACTGCATTTCATACGTGATCTAGTTGATTCAAAACAGATCATTGTTAAAAAGGTTAAAGGTGACAACAATCCTGCTGATTTTGGAACTAAGATAGTCACATCTGATAAGTTTGCTTTCTGCAGGGATTTTCTCCATGTTTGGGACGTCCCCTAAGGAAGGCAACAGCTAAGATGGTCCGACAATGGTGAAGATCAAATTCCACTCTCTGTCCAAGATATGGCTGTGTTCTACAGCTAGGATAGAGTAATGCAAGGTGTAGAATAATTAGGAGGGCAAATTGTTAGGATATGTTTTTCTAAGTGTTGTAAGCAGGCTAGTATATCTGTAATGGGCTTCGGCCCAATACGTGTGCAATCTGTGTCTTGGGCTAGAGATGCCCTTGATCCGACCCGTTTAGCTCTCGGGGCTCCGCGTTGGTGAGTAGGGCTGAGTATATAAGCTCTGTAAAGAGCTGAAATCTAACCTACCATTCTCATTCTCTTCTCTGTGTTTTGACTGCGCCGCTCCTGAGAGAACTTGGGCGATTCTTGGGCGATTCCTGAGAGTGAGTGTCTCTCTGGCAAATCTCTTGCCTGAGAAGTCTTGTGTGACGACGGTGGTTCGTTGCTTGAGTCTGGTGGTTGTGATCTGTTCCTGACGACGTTGAGGCACCGAGAGCTCGACGGTGGATCTTGCTGGTGACTCTAGTTGTAGGCTAAGAAGGGAGTTCTCTTCTCTTCTAGTTCTTTGGTTTAGATTGCTTGTTGTTTGTTTCAGATTGCTAGCCTGTGTTGTTGTTGGTTTGTCTCTGTAATTGTTCGAACCTTGCATAGTGGATTTGGTTCTCGTCCTGAGGCCCGCAGACGTAGGAGATATTCTCCGAACTGCGTAACAACTCTCTTGTGTCTTCTTCTTTCTCTTCTGTTCTTCAAACGCGCTTGAATCTTTGGATTAAAACCAATATTACAACAACAAAACAGATCTCAAATAATCAGAATCTATCACAAGAACGTAATATAGTAAATAATCCAGTCTTACTAAAAAACCTCTTGCTTGCATCACTGCAACTGAAGTCAGATTCCGACGAATTAGACCTCCAAACATCACGATCCTGCAATTCAAATTCAAATTCGATATTACAATATATGCAGTTTTAATGCACTTTCTTTTCACTCTAGAGATTTTAGAGTGGGGTTCTTGAACGCCCTTTCAGTATGAGGCTTATCAGACAAGCTGGCTTTCTTCAACAAAGATCCAGACAAATTATTCATCTCAAATAACATGCAATGAGATCTCCAATTGCTTGTTTTACAAGAGTACGCAACGTGTAATGCAATTTAAACATGCTAATCAGGCCTACCAAACAAGATAAGGAAATTAAAGAGTAGAACCTGACTCCATAAGTTACTTGTGGATCCAAGATGAAGTGGGTAGCAAGCTTTCTAAATAAGATGAAGAAATTAAAAAACAGAACTTGTTAGATTCAACATCACACAGAGAGGCCAAAGCATTGATCCTGCAGTCATAGCCAAGATGTTTGCAAATACTGAAACTGACTCTCTGATCAAAGGAGTTACCTCATCATAACAGAGGTCTTTTAATGAAGCTGCTGAATGCACCAGTTAAAATTTTCACCACTGCATACAAATCACAGCCAAACATTCTACTTGTCTTGATTACTTGCTGAAAAAAATCTCTTGAAAAAGAATTAAATTAAAGAGCATATAATCTTGTATTTATTTGGGAGATTATAAGAATTTTCCATACCGTGTTCTGTCCAAGAGGAGTCCTTAGGCAAACTGATCAAAAGCTAGGCACTCTCCACCGGCCTTCTCGATACGAGCTTTAGCTCTCTCCTCAGAGCACAAACCTTAAGAGTTGGGACTTCATAAACCCTAATATCACCAGTCACTGTAGCTATAACAATTGCAAGCTTACCATCTTGCATTTAAATTTCCCCCAAACAACAAACCAGACATCAAACCTCACCGGAAAAATAAAAAAAATCGAGAAGAGTTGAAACCCTAAAAAGAACCTCGCATGTGTTGAGATTAGGGAAGAAATTGGTGGCGAATTCAAGCGGGGTAATGCCGTAATGACATCGTCGACCTCGATTGCGACAGTGCGGGCGGCGAATCCGTGCTTGGAAGCGAAGGAGGGGAAGGTTGAATCCGACAAGGAGGGAAAAAGTTGGTTTCGGGGGAGAGAGAGAAAACGCGTTGGGCAGTGGTTGTAATTCCTACGAAAAATCGAGGTATCTTACCAAAAATCTAAAAATGAAATCTCAGCCATTTATCATGTTTTAGATCCATGATAAAAGTATCTATGATACAATTGCATTCTTACGTTTATAATTAGGATAATATCTCAGGAAGAGATTATATATTTCATAATTTGTCTTTATGGACAGTTGTACATATGCCTTGTGCTATATTAATCATGTAATTCCATTGGAATCAATCAAACAATCATTTGCCATTTTACGTTTCAACTACGATATCATTGTCACTCATGAAAAACGTCCTTCGACCACCTCACCTTCTTCCACTACCTATATATTTTCTTATTTCCCTGCATCAACGGAGGTGGCTAATGGCGCCACCACCACCACCCCCACAACACACAGAACCATTCTTTGCGTTCATCACGGTGAAAATCTCACACGAGAATTTCCCGTTGTGTCGTGCTCAGGACACACCGTACCTCCGCGCTTACAATCTTTAGTACCTCATCAACGAGTGATTCCCCTATCCACCGAAGTTGCTCTACTGTGCTCGAATCCGGTGTTCACATAATGGACCATGAAGGATCAACCATTTTGACCCCGTCGCTCATTGAAGCAGTCCTCACTCAAGCTATGGATTGCTGCTCGTCCATGGAGTTCTGCACAAATCTATAGGAGCTCTTCACCGCCAGATTGACGGCGCAAATCATCCACATTCGTCGGCAACTCGCAAACCTGAGGAAAGGTCCAGACACCAAGACGATATGTCGGCAACCCGGCCAATTTCACACCCCAAAACATATTCTTACTCTTCAAGACCTTCTTCACACTCCTCAGATTTTCAAAAATTTGCTCTCTCTTACCAAATTTTACAACGATAAACTGGTACTTTTTAACGAGCTCGTTGTCGCCACTTTTGCACCGCCGCCTTCACCGCCACAAGCCAACCTCACCGCCTTCACAACAAAAACATGGCACCAACTTTTAAGGCATAAGTCAGCGCTTGTTGTCTCCACCATCTTCATCGCCATTCATTTCCAATTTGCATAAAACGGACCGACTCGGCCCACTGACTACCAACCTTGCTCCATAGAAAAATCTCATGTCGTCCCTCATCCACAAAGTCCAACAAAATCGTTGAGTCTATTTTCACTTTGTTCAAGATGTGTATGGCACTATGGCCCAGCCCACGAACTCTCAATGAAAGGCAATCATTATTATTTAGCTATTGTCTATGACTTCTCGAAATTCCTTCGGGTATTTTGTTTTGCAACTAAAAATCTCGTACCAACAACTCGGTATAGTTCATCACATCACTTGCCTCCACTCTCACCACCAAAACGGTAGCATTGAAACATGTCATTTTTGCATCATTGACATGGACCTCACACTTCTCAAACAAGCCTTCCTCCCACTCAAGTTTTGTGGTTATTAAAATCCCGATCCGGATATTAAAATCCTAAGATTTTACGATCCAAGTTTGTCTTGTGATCAGATATTATCATTAAAATCTATATTTGTCAAAATCCTACTTTAGATCTTACGATTTTAAGATCTATCAGTAAGATCTTACGATTTTAAGATTTAAAAGTGATTCTAACGTTGAACTTGTACGAGCTAATAACGCCTATTTTAAACTTCAAATTGTCCATGTTGTCACCCATCTTACAACTACTCTCCCCCTCTATGCATCTCTCTCGTGTATTCATCCTGGAAGTCTCAAAATTTCACTTAAATCCAAACTACAATAAATGTATGAATGCAATTGTACAATAGATACTTTTATCAATGCTCTAAAATATGCCACATGGGTTCAAAATGATAATGGATGGCTGAGATTTAGTTTCAGGTTTTTGGCTTTGTAATGTAACTTGGATTTCCGTAGGAATTACGATCCATGCCACTGCTATTCTTTTGTTTTCCAAAACTAAATGAAGGGTAGTACTGTCTATTCACAAAGCTGGCGCGTTTTGACCCGTTTTGAATTTCTCGCGGGTCGGATCGACTAACGGGTACTGTAATTTTTGGGGTCAGCTCTCTTGCCTCTTCTTCCCGATCTCCCTCCCTCCCTAGGAGATACTTGGGCCAAGATCGCCGAGCAAAACTACCGCAAGCGCAACAACAAACCGGGATCTCGAGGCGATGATGATGATGTTGTTTAGTCTTCAGGTTTTCTTTGGATCGGGCCTTTCTGTTTCTTCTTCCTATATATTGATTGTTCTGGTATAAACCCTAGCTTTTTTGTAGTCTGTGATTGAAGGGGTCAGCCTTCTCTTGCCGCAGAATATCCTCCTCGACGGCGATGGAGGCGTCTTCTTCGGACGGACTTCCCCTTCAACAATCGCCGTTACTACCCCCTCGATTCTAGACCTACGAATTCGAAGCACCAAAGACCGATGGATGAAAAAGACGATTAGGGCAAAGCATATCTGCACCCTAATCCTAAAATTTCGCCCAGCTTCCTACTCCACATGTATGTCTCTCAAGATGTATGTTTTGAAATTAGAAGTTCCAAAGTATCTCCTAGCCTCTGTGAGCACTCTTCAAAATCAATAGCCTCTCCTAACCTCTGTGAGCACTCTTCAAAATTAGAAGTGAGAAACTCTTCAAAAAGATCAAAGGAACTTTACAGATCGAGCAGGTGAGCACTAGGTATTGATTTTGAAGAGTTTTCTTTTATTAGTTCAATTGATACATTAGTGGTGTTTTTTGAATGCTTAGAATAGTACATCGGAAAAGCAAAGTTGTGACTTTTGTTAGGTTAGAATCTCCATTACTGATAGTGCTTGTATGGATGGATAGTGAATATTTATAAAGATGGTTATGATTTTAATGATTTCCAACTTTCGGTTTATTCACCTAGAAGCTGCTTTATTTGCTGAACTTTCACTTGGTTTCTTATTCATCAAAGTGCTTCTAATTTTGTAGGATGTCGTGTTCACAGTTTACTGTTTGTTATCCTTCATTTTATTATTAGTACTGTTGGAAATTCATAATCACATATTGTTGTAGTTCAAAGTGCTACTAATTTCGGGTTTCATGTATTGATACTTTTGGTTTTCTCACTCTTTTTCCTCCTTGTCTTCTGGTTTCCATCTGTTTTCCTATATATTAGAACAAGAAATTCGTAATTGTTTGACAAGCAACTCACTTCGCAAATGCTTTTTCTACTGCTTCTGTGTCATTTGTATCAGTTGGAACTGGAATCTCTACATTGTTCTTGTATCACTATAATCATTTTTCTTCTAAATTTCGAAAAGAGAGAAAATCTATTTTAACAACAGCGTACTGTCCATATCAAGATGATAAATTTGCTTTGTTGCCTAGGCCTTGAAGGAAAAGATAATTGAGTGGATCTGTTGGAGATAAGGATAGGTTTGGGATAGTATGGGTGAAGCTGGAGGGGGGCTTTCATAAGATTGAAGATTTATGATTGTGTTGCGAAACAAAAGTTCTTTGCAATAGCTTTTTTGTTTTAAAGACAACCTCAAATTTTTGTAATGCAGGATTCACTGTATTCAGGCTTGACTCAAGAGTTAAAACATTAATTGAACGGATGGGATCAGACCGTCGGAGGCAAATCCAAAGCAGAAACGTATATTATGAATGAATAAGGTTGACTTGGTTGAAAAAAAGAAAGATTTACTAAAGATTGCAGAAGAGTTCAAAGATCTAAAGGGATATGAGAAGTGAGTCTTATGCTACATGCTTATGGCATCAATGATAATTTATTGAATCATATCTCATCATATCCTTTTGTTCCATAGGGTTTTTATGATTTCTGGGCTAAAGGGTTCTTGAGTTAACGATCTGAGCCAGTATTTGATGGAGCAGGTATGTATTCTCTTTAGAATATATTGTACAACTCTTACCATTTACCATTTATAAAAATCTGCTTTCTTCTGGGTAAAGAGTTTTGTACCATCCACTTTGCTTAGGTCTTGTATTTGTGTCGGGCTGTATGTTGGCAACATTTTTGTGCACTAATCTTTCTGAGATGGTTCTTATTGGTGATGAGAAGTTTACAAATTCTGTATAGCTATATAGCTCCATTGTTGACTTTCTTGGACATCATGGCATTACCGTGCAACTAATTGCATGCTTGTGCAGAGTGAATGGATTCTTATTGCTGATGATAACTGAATTATAACCTGCTATTAAAAAAAAAGATGAAGAAAATATAATCTGTATGTATACTTCTTAGTGAAAACTCTGTACATTGCAGTAAATATATCACTAGATATAATTGACAATTTGACATTATGAATTTACTCTTTAAAAGTGGTCCAAAGTTATGAACTACGAAGAAAAGGTTGTGAGAATTTTTTTGTTTGTTTCGTCCTGACGATAGGATCTTAATTTATAAGTTATACGCGCTCTGAAACAATTAGAAATTTGTACAAAGTTATTTAATGTAGTCGATTGATAGATGTTAATAACAAACTATTTAAGTATGTGAAGTCCTGAAACACATGATAAGGTCGAACTTTCAGTTCTTCATGTTTACAAGCAGAATGATAGTTGTTTTAAGATAAAAAAAATTAAAATTCAAGTGATAGTGTGGAGAAAATTTATCCTCCCACTACTTAATCGTGTCATTTCAGCCAGGGTGACTCTGCTATTTATTTTCTGTCTCCTTTGCATCTTCTAGGCTGTCAAACGACCATGGGAGGAAGATCCATTTGTCATGAGTGAAGAAGTTATGAAAAACATCTTCTAGGTTGTGTAAGATGTTAGTGTCTTGTTATATGTAATAGAACTCCCTCATCTGATCCCAGCTTAAATTGCTATGTCCACTTGATTTACAAATTCACACTCTGTATGGATCTTTAAAGATATTGTTTGATGCAAATTGCAATGATGTTTATATGGATGCTATCAAATGCTGCAGAAGTGGGTTCCAGAAGTTCGAGAAGATCAAAGATGCCAATAGGCAAAGCAGACAATTAGAAGAGCTCACTAAAAAGATGCGGGATTGTAAGAGGTATCTCACCCCATTGTAAGAGGTATATTTTAGTAGATGATGTGTTAATCAAGAATTCTTGAACTCAGTAAATCTATTATATAAGTTAGAACAATAAGTTGTTTTGAAGTTGTTGAACATTGAGATATTTAGGATTTATTCTTTAAGACAAGACACTACTTATACAGATCGAATGCTCAAACTCTGTAATTATGATGTCAGAAACTGGTATTCCAATAGAACTGTAATGTTCCGTTTTGCCCAAACTTTATTTTCATAACATATTCATAGATTAGGGATAAGCCTGGCGTCGTAAAGCTGATCTCCGCTAACTGGACAGTTTCTCTTGCCTAAGTTCAGGTAGTGCTTGGTGAAGGTGCGTTCGAAGGTCTGGAAACAACAACGAAATCAGAAATTAGGAATCAAAGAATTGGCGAAATTGAGAAGAAAGAGAGCGAGATTTAAAGGTCTGGTTTCATTATTGTATTCAGTAAAGGATAGCATATCAATATTACATTATTACTTTAACATACTAATCACATTACCATGCCATCAATTAATTTTTTCCATCCTATTTATTGCTCCCTAAATGTGCAGTACTGTTTCGGTTCCATCCCCAATTATTTGTGGTTCTTTCTTTGTAGATGCGCAAACTTGATGACACTGAATTCAAAAATCCTTGGGCTAGGACTAATATCAGAGTGAGTTATTTAGTCTCTTATCTTCCAGTAATTCCTTTTTGTTTATTGAAGACATTATTTAGTCTTATGGGATTTGTCTATATACCGAAGGTGAAAAAAATATGAGAGCAACCCTATTAGGTTAAAACATGAACTCATGTGGCATATTTTAGAGCATTGATGATGTTCCAAGGTTACCGAGGTTACCGAATAAATGTATGAATGCAATTGTACAATAGATACTTTTATCATATTTCTTAATCTTATGTAATGCACTAACCTAATCGTGTAAACTATAATCATATTTCTGATTGTGTAATTTAATTTAATTAGGTTCTCTGCATTAGATTATGAATTGGTTTCTCCTCAATCTTTGTTAATTATAGGTAGGAAGTCCAAAAACACATAGGAGATACCTAGCTCGTGATGAAGGTACCTATGGACCAATGCCGCGTGGAATTCCAAAAGGCTTACTGGGAATGCCATTTAATACAACTGTAAACCAAAATAAACTTTCATTTGTATATTTTCTGTTATTTTATCTATCTAGCTTGATGTAATATCTTTTGTTCTGGTGTGACTTGCAGGCAATAAACGACCTCTACTGTGTAGGGGATAGCTGCTTCCCAGGACAAGGAGTCATAACCGTGGCATTTTCAAGAATTATGTGTGCACATAGAGTAGCTGCTGATATCGGTCAGGAATTATTATCTTGAATGCATTTCTGTGACCTTTCTTATATTCGTTTGCAATTTGCAAAGTTAATCAAGGAAACTATATTATTATCAACTTGTGAAGTTCTTTATGCATTTTCTCCACCTTTTCTTTCTCAACATTTTGACTTTACATAATTTTCTATTTGCAAAAATGTGAGATTGGGACAGTGTTCTTAGCTTCTTATCAATGCAGGTAATTTTTCAGATTGTCTCTCAAAAGTCAGATTTTTGTTTTGTTTGTCTTCCTGATCAGGCATTGAGAAGTCATCTCCCATACTGGATGCAACACTTCTTCGCGTACTTGGTTGGTTGAGAACATTGGCATGAAAGGTTATGTCACTAGAGTGTTGGCCATGCTCAATGGTGAAGCTGATAATCTGGATCAATGTAAACTGGTAATTATCAATACCTGAAGGTTTCTCTTATTGTCGATTACTGAACTGGTAATTATTTGAAAATGAGAATTTTGTTTGGAGCTGAATGATTAAAATGTTCCGCATTTAGAGCTGGTGAGATGTGCAGTCAGTTATGAGTTTGGTGCTGACACAATTATGGAGGTATGCATAATTGCTCAGTTCGATCTCAATTCTCTTTGTATTAGTTGTTTTTGCTTCAATTTCAGTGGAATTGACTTGATATCGGATTGAGAAGTTTGGTAGATAGAAAAATGGAAGCTCTATATGTGGACTGAATCCAATTAGAGTTGCTTTCTTTAGCAGCTGATGTATTGAGCAAGAATTCTTGTTGCAGGAATTTTTACACATTGAAACTTGCATTTGTCAAAGACCAGTTGATTTATTTGTAATTTCCATGTATTAGTGTTGATCTATATGCGTGTTTTTGCTTCAATGTCACCATCCTTCTGGTCCCTTGACTTTGATAACAAATGAGCCCTGAAAAATGATATTAACAATTCAACAAGAGCATGAAAAGTACCTTCTGATGTAATATAGAAACAAAATTAAATGTAGAAAAGAAATCTCTAACTATTAATATAAAATTGCTGGCAGTATTAGTCTGAGAATAAGCCCCTAAGAAATTAGTAACAAATAATTTATTTTCCTTTTACATGATGCTCTTCTGTGGTAAGAAAGAATTAAAAAATGATGGTTTAAAGGATATTTACTCAATGGTCATTACCCTATTGCATTATGGATCAAACTTCTAATTGAGCAGTATTACTTCTGATTTTCTGAATCATATTCTATTAATAATTCACATTTTTCCAGTCAGAGAAAATTAATATATATATAATAGCAAAAGGATGAGCTAAAAAGTTATAACATTCAATTTTTTTTTGAAGTAATTCCAAAGGAAGGATATCCCTGAATTTACACTGGTTTCTAAGTAATCATCCTAGCAAGAATAACCTTGTCTAGACTCTAGACCAACTCTACTACTGAGTATAGTAATTCCAATTATCAAGCAATTTATAATCTACCATCTGTAGAGACAACAAGTCAAATTTGAACATATATGGAGCTGAGAAATCAAAACAATCTCCAAATCAAAACAATCTCTAAGAATCAAAACAATCTCTAAGAATCAAAACAATCTTAGAGAATCTTCTTAGAGAATTTCTCAATGAATTTCTCACTGAATTTCTGACAGAAGTTTCTTAGAGAAATTCCTAGAGAAGTTTCTTAGATAAAGTTTCACCAAATTCATTTTGGAATAAGAATTTTACATGGTAGGAGTTGGAGAAATTGAAGTCATGACTGATGTTTTTTCATCCTATGAGCGTGAGCTCGAGCTTGAGCAGTGACAAGAGCCTGCATGCATCTGAGTGTTGCCGTAGCTTGTTTTCTGACAAGATGGCCCCTTACCAATGCCTGTATTTTCACTAATCCTCTTAATGCCCTCAGTTCCTTTCTTGCCTGTTTTTCAAAAATCATCAAAGTGGTAGATAGAACAATGGAAGCTCTATGTGCTGCCTATTGTTTGTCACAGTTAATGCATTACTTAAATAATGAAATCCTTGTCATTGGTTCACCAATGGATTGAACGTTGTTCCTTCCCACCATTTATTTCAGTAAACAAGTTATTGACAAGGGAGGACAAGTGAAATAGATCAGTGGGGTATTGGGGTTGTATTCTTAGTCAACTAGATGGATGATAACTAACAACTCAGTCTCTGGATTTCCGTTTCGTTCTTGTAGGAGTAGTAGTAAGTGTTGTTGTTCTTCATTTATTAGTTTGCCAAACTTATGAGTTTGTTATGACTGTCTTTGTTTCTTATGCATGCTAGGTTTGTTGTTGATTATTGTTTTTATGAATTTGAATTCATTCAAGAATTCTGAATGGAAGTAGTAGTTGAAATAAGAAATGACTAATGAGTAGTTGTCTTTCAGCTTAATTTGATTCTGGGAATCTTTTGTCTGACTTCGTAATCTACTTGGATTGGATTTTATTCCTATCTGTTCATCTTTGGATTGGATCACCTTTCTTTTCCTCCTTTGCCAGATTATGTGGTGCTTGTAGATTATTTCAGAGTTTTCTCCTAATCTTTAGGAGTTGGAGCTTTTTTGGAGCTATAAAGTTACTGATAATGGAGTTGCTAAATTCTCATCAAAGCTGAAGAAATTGAGAAAAATTACCATTGTTGGTAATTCTTCGGTTACTGATTCGTCTATCGTGTCACTGGTTCAAAATTGCGTGGATTTGGAGCAGATTGTGTTGAATCAATGCACATCCATAACTTCTGAAGGGATATTCTATGTTTTTCGCCATTGCAAGAACTTGAAATCTTTTTTGCTGCAGGGTATGTATGATATAGGACAAGGTGGTCCTATTGCTCTTGCTCGTGATCTCACCTCACTCGAATTCTCATCAATGGGCGTTTCTGACGAGCTGCTGCGTGCCATTGGATGAGCTAATATTCCATTAAAAAGAATCTCTTTGTCAAACTGTAAGAGATTTACACTTCAAGGTATTCTACCTCTTTTAGGTGCTTACCATAAAGTTCTGGAGTATTTTTCAATTGAGAATTTGCATTCTAAAAGAGAGTTGAAATCCGAGACGTTGGTTTACATGGCGCCTTATCTTTGCAATGTTAAGATAATTAATATTAATTACTGCTGTCAGCTCTCGATTGCTCAGCTGTTCGGGTTTATTAATAGCTGTCGAAGTTTGAACAGTCTTGAGATGAAAGGCATTGTTTTTAGTCAAGATGAAGAGTTATTTAATTTTTACAGTGACAGGAAATCTCAGCTGAGATCACTGAATTTGTCGAACAATCAGCTTCTTACTGATCAATGTGTAGCAGCAGTTTCTCGAGCCTGTCCTTATTTGTTCAATGTAAGTGCTCCTGTAATGTATTGGCAAATCAAATCAATACTGTTCATCTTATCTTCTTGGTTCAATGTAACTTTGTTTTCGACGATGGTGGTGTAATTCATTAATGAAACTTAACTTGAATGTTGCATTCAATTGGAAGAAGAGAGTTCTTGGTGCCTTTCTTCAATTATGCCCAATTTTGTTTACAGAATCAATGGAGTTTTATAGGAACTCAATTGATTTCCTTACTGTTGTTTACCATTTGAGGATTTAGTTTATAATTGCATTTTAGAAATGATAAGTGCAGCTTTTTGTATACAATTTGATTCAATTGAGTTCTGATTTGGTCAGATGGTTTCATGATTTAGGTAGTATGCTAAGTGCAACTTATCTTTTTTGTATGCGATGGTTTCTTATGGACATGGAACAAAAGTATCGTTTTGTTACATGTACTGATGTTTTTATCGAGTTTGATTCAAATCTTCTTGAAAGAGCTAGGCACCAATATTTTGAAATTACACATTCTCTCTTATATGACAGATGAATCTTCTTGAAAGAGGCACCAATATTTTGAAATTACACATTCTCTCTTATATGACAGATGGATTACAGAGAACGATTTAAAGACATTGAATGCAATTTTTAGAGATTTGATATTGCTAGCTCCAAACCCTGAATGAAGAGAGGACGGACTCTACTTGCTTTGTTGGTGGATTGGTTAAGATTAGTGAAATTTTATTTATAGTCAGGATTGTTAGGCATTCAAATGGATATAAAGAAAGAGAAAAATAAAAATGTTTGTAATGTTTGTTTTTGCACTTTTTTTTAGGTTTATCGTGCGTTTCTTTCCATGTTTGTATAATGTGAAATGTAATTGATGTGCTTGACGTGTAAGTGTGTAACTATCATAATCTTAATATAGCCTCGTTTTCTTTATAATTGAAATTCATTTGTATAAAAATATGTGTATAGCCCGTGCGAAGCACGGGTCCCGGATACTAGTGTGTTCAAAAATCACAAAACCTCTTAAAGCAATGAGATGATTAAACTCGAATAGTTTTTAGACTTAAGTGCACATGGCTATAACTTTTAAAAATTATTTATTCTAAAGTTTAATAATTAAAACTTCAAGTATTTATTTATATTTGTGTTACACGACATTCATATTTTGATTATAAATAAACTTTTATTGGACTATAAATTTTTACGATTTTACGATCCGATCCGGAGGTTGTCTGTGATACGATCCTAAAATCTCGATTTTAAGTGCTATGCCTTTGAAACAACACATATCTTATAAACCTCCTACCCCCACTCTACTAAACAAAATGCTCATTGAACTTCTCTTCACAGAACCACCAAGGCCACCTCCCATGACTTAGCTGGGGTGAGTTCGAACTCACCAGTAGGGACCGCCTTAAAGGGGGCCCGTGTTTTGCCTCAACAAAAAAATAAATATAAATCACCCTTGTTAAAACCATCTTCTGAGGTTCAGGTTCATGAGATTATGGAACCTCGAACCGACGGTTTTAATGAAGGTTAACCGGACGAATCGGCCCGGAACCTAAACAACATGATTAACCGTCAGTTCACACCAATAAATATAAAAAGATATATATAAAAAATTGAGTGGAGGAGGACAAATTTCATTTTCTTAATATATGGACTTGAACCTCTAAGTTAGTTTTCGATGTGATCAAACCGAAACGGGCCCGAAACCGGATTGCCTGTTTTAGTTGAGGTTCAATCACTCATGCAAAAGGCATTAGTGATTGTTGAGGTTGAAGCATATCATAAACCGGAACCGAAAGTCTAGTTAAAGGAGGCCCGTGTTTTGCGTCAAAAAAATCTACTATATAACTACTAAAGCAGAATCCCTTCCTGTCACCCTAGCTATGCCACGTGGCAAGAAGGCATTTCAGCCTATCCACGTTTCTGCCACGTGGCACAATATGATTGGTTGCGTTTTTATCCTTTTCTTTGCCAATTTTTTTTGTTGACACTGCTGTCTAATCTTGACCGAATTTTTTTAGAAGAATTTTAGGAAATCTTTTTTATTTTCAGTGTCGAACATATTTTTCTTTTTTTTTGCCAATTCAGTAATGATATTAACTAATTCCCTAATTTACCTAAAAGAGGGTATACATAGAAATATTATCATGCTCTAAGCCCTAATACGTAATCTTTATGTTATTAACCTAAAATCAATATAAAACTAACATGTAAAACAAGCCACTTTTCAGTTCAATGATTAAACCTGTAATGCCAAAAAAAGAAACCCAAACGCAAAAAACTGAAAAACCATTATTACATTTCACCCTAGACCAAAACCGATATGAACCTGCATTATTACAACTCTTTCTGCATAAAAAACTGAAACCCTAAATGAATCTGCAACAGTATAAAGAAAAGGAAACTCATGCCAAAAATTCTGGACTGAAATTTGCACAAACCTGTAAAGCAAGAAAAAGAAAATTAATAATACATAATAGAAAATCTGTAATTACTGCATTCAAACAGCCCAGAAAATCTGTAAAGCAAGAAAAAGGAAAGACAACTCAAAAAAATGTACACAATCTGCAAGTTGTATTACTGCATTTACCTAAAAGATTTTGAACACCTTTAAAATCGTACACAATCTGCAAAGCAAGAAAAGGAAAGACAACTCAAAAGGCAATAAACACAATCTGCAAAGAAAGAAAAGGAAAGACAACTCAAAAGGCAATAAACACAATCTGCAAGCTGTATTACTGCATTTTGTTCCAGAAATAAGAGGCAGCAGTATTATGCACAAAAGGAAACCCTAATGTTTCATTATAAAATGAAACCCTAATGTTTTCACGTTCTTCCCTATTCTCACTTTAAACCTACTGTCATTCTTGCAAGCATACACCATGGAAGCAGTTCAACGTATTATCGATATTACATCTTCAAAACACAATCTTACTATGAAGGTTAGATGCATAAGAATGTTCAAAGTTCCTATGAAGGCAGATCCCTCTAAATTCTCCACCACCAACATAATTTTCATGGATGAAACGGTATGTAGATTATTTCAATCCTGTTTTACTGTTTCGATATTTCTCTATCTAACTATACGTAATCTAATATTCAGGAAGAACGAATTCATGCAGTGATAAAGGAGTCTTTAATGACCAACTTTCCACAATTAAAAGAAGGAGAAGCTTTTCTAATCTCAAAATATGGAGTTGCAATGTACGATACAGAGTACAAATATACAAATCACAAATTCAAGCTACTGTTTTCACGCTTTACAGTAGTAAAGCCCTGCATGACTGAAGATATTCCTACTCATGGCTTTAAATTCATAGATTTTGAGGAAGTGTATGATAATTCACTACATGAGAATACCCATTATGGTTAGTATTATAAACTAAATGAACACATTTTTGCAACAGTTATTCTCATACCTAACTGATCTGCTGTTATTTTAATTTATTGTTTCAGATCTTATTGGGTTGTTGGCTGGAATTGGAGATATTGTCAAATGGTCTGCAAAAAAACCTGATGGAAAAAGGCTATTCTTGAAGTTAATGGATTCCAGGTATGGTTTTGGATTTTAATACTGCAGATCTGAAACATTTATATTTTTATGAACTAAAACATGATGGAAAAAGGCTATTCTTGAAGTTAATTTTGCTTCCTAAATAGTAATAAACTACAGCTGAGAAGTAGGAACCAGTACATATTACCTAAACTCACATTCTTCTTGGCTCCATAGATCATAGAAGAACGTCAACCTGCATGCGCGGGTTCAACCATTAGCTCAAGAAATATTACCTTATTAATCTCTGAATCCAAATAAGAAAAGGAATTTGCTTAACTTGAAAGCATAAATACAACAAAGAAAAGAGAAGAAGAAACACTTGCAGAAAAATATCCAATTCTGTGATGGTTCACAATTCACACACTAGACCTAAAACTGAAGAGGAAGAAGAAAAATGCAAAATAATTGTGTTTAATTAAGCATGAGATGGTTCACAGTTTTAAATTAATGATAGACAAAGGCAAAAAAACATTGATTAGGAGGTCAGCAATGAAAGTAGATTGGAACTAACAACTCCATGCTATTGAAGAGAGTTAGCAATCAAGTATCAAGTTGGTGGAATATAGGTGTGGTGCATAATCAAAACTTTCACCAACAGTGAAACAACATTTGCAAAACCTTTAGTTTAAAACTTCCCTTATACTGTGACACACATCTCAAGTGATGCACATTTGATTGAAAAGTTTGAGACCTTATCATTACATTAAGATGGTAAGAGCCATTTATTAGGTGTGGTGCATATTCAATAGGTTAAGTAATATTACCTCAGAATGAAATTTCTTCAACTAAGGGGATTGTGCATGAATTTCTTCAGCTTCATATCTGACTGCAGTAAGATGGTAAGAGCCATTTATTACAAAGACCAAATTTTTATTAGGCCTTCAAAGAACTATAATAAGATAAAAAAAAGGCTTATTCAAATTATTATCTTTATTAGAACTGCAGTAGAGGTCGTAAAGAAGCTGGCAGCAAGGATACAATCAATAATTGACAGTAACATGAAAATAAAATAAAAACTAACCTTATAAAACTCCATTAACTCATCAGCACGAAATGCTAGCTTTCACCTACATAATGAATATATATGACCAATTAATAAGGTTATTCAAAACCAATCAATCAATTATTTTGAAGAGCCGTGTTGATCATGGATACAAAATGAAAACAAGACATAGCCCTAGATAGAAAATTTTCCTGTGCCTTCACCTAGATAGAAAATTTTCACAGATTACTTTGTGATCTTTTATGCAAACAGGCACATGAAGCAATATCAGAATTTATAACATGACCAATGTTGCTAAAATGTCAAACAGAAACCCTAGATTTCAGAAACCTAAAAAGGAACGAGAACAAATCATCTTAAGATAAAAAAATAATAGCAGACATGCGAGATGTACAGATCCAGGAGTTATTCATGTACCTTTTACTCATTTATTTCAAAAGAAACCCTAGATCTGAGAAGAGAAGACTTTTTCGACTCTTCCTCCTCTTCCATTACCTCATCACCTCTCCCCACCTTCCCCTATCTTCATTACGGTGCAGATCCTACCTCTCCATGTGAAATCATCTTCAAAAAATTAAAGATAGAACCATCAATAAGAAACCCTAGATCTGGAAGGGCTTCGTTCAGATCTGAGCAGAGAAAGGAGGGTTTGAGAGTTTGAGAGCGGAGAGGCTCTGGTATTGATGGTTTGTGAAAGATCAATGGCGGAGAGGATCTTGAGGAGGATGAGCAGAGAAAGGAAGGCTTCGTTCAGATCTGAGCAGAGAAAGGAGAAGAGGATCTGAACGAAGAAAGCTGTGGAGAACTGAGCACCAAATCGAGGGTTTGAGAGTGGATGAGGCTTACAGATCTGAGGCAATCGAGAAGGAGAAGACATCTGAAATGTAGGAGAAGGAAATGAGCAGAGAAAGGAGGGCTTCGTTCAGATCTTAGCAGAGAAAGGAGAAGAGTATCTGAACGAAGAAAGTTGTGGAGAACTGAGCACCAAATCGAGGGTTTGAGAGAGTGGATGAGGCTTCGTACAGACATCTGAAATGTGAGAAGGAAATGAGTGGAGGCGGAGAAATCAGGGTTTCCTTAAAGAGAGAGACATCAAAACCAAATTTATGCATTTATATTTATTGTTGAAGATAAAATAAATAATAAATATTTTAAGTAAATAGTTGATGTTAGCTTATTTGTATCTTCACATTTATTTTTGTTATTAAATACATGTTATATTATATTTATGTTTTGTTTCCAATATTATTCAGTGATTAGAGAAAATGGTGCGAAAGCGTAAAGTTTTAGAAAACGAACAAGGAACAGAATCAAATTTATCAGGTATTCAATCAGCTAAAGAATTGGGTATCGTTTTTTTTTTTGAGATTTATATATGAATTTATTTGTTATTATTAAAATCATTTATTAATTAAATATGTGCAGGATCTACTAACCGAGTGACTAGATCTTCTTTAAATGGCTTGCGTTCCCCGATGTCTGATATTTCCAATGGTAAGTAATTTATTGTATTAATTATTTTTGTTTTTGTTCAATTGAAATATATGTTTTATCTATGTTTGAACAAATTTTAGTTTTTTATGTTTTTATTGTTAAATGTTAGAACAGTATATGTTCATTTTTAGCATTAAAGCATATATATATAAAAACATATTTAAATTCATATATTAATTAAATATGTGCAGGATCTATTGACCCAGTTAGTAGAGATTCTTTAAATGGTTTGCGTACCCCGATGTCCGATATTTCCAAAGGTAAGTTTCTAGCGGATTAATTAGATGTTTTTTATTCAATTCAACAATATATGTTTCATTTTTGTTTAAACAAATTTAGTATTTTTTTATAATTTCTATTGTTAAATATTAGACTTTGAATACGTTGATTGAATTTTGTAGTGTATCAACATGTTACACCGAGATATCGTCAAATTCATCAACAAGATCCAATTTCTCATACTTCAGTTTTACCCGGTTGCGTCCCACACAAAAAAAACAATGGTACAACTTATATTTTCATCTAATGGTTACTTTATTTATTCAGATTGTTGGATTAGTTAGTAGATTATATTGAATGTACTATATTGATTCTTATCGTAGTTAAACAGATTAATCAAAACAGGCGTAAGAAACAAGGAAATCAATCAGGTTGGTAGTATATTATTAGACAGAGTTGCATTTCTTTCTACTATTATAATATGTCATTTAGTTATGTCAATCTAAATGGTGACTTTATTATATAGAGATGTAACTCTTGACGTTTAAAACTTTTTTAAAAATACAAAATATAAACAAATCCCGTGCAGGGCACGGGTACTGATCTAGTAATACTCCCTCCGTCCCATTTTGTTAGTCCCATTGTTTTTTGTGACACTGTTCACAAACCGAGAGAATCTTGTAGATTTCTCCTAATGTATAAGAACAAACATAGTCATGTGGGGTCTTGTTTGATTCGTCTTAATAAGTACTTTAACAATATTAAAAAATTATAATTTTTATTAACATATAATTAGAGATATTTACGATACAAAACGTGTCTCGGCATATGTGAAAAAAGCAAATGGGACTAACAAAATGGGACAGAGGGAGTAATATAAATCACCTTCACAAGATTACTTCTTCACCAAATTTGAGGAACCCAAGCATCTAGTACTCTCCAAATATGAGAAGTATGTACTTCGAAAATGCACTCTTTGTTCTCCAAAGCCACCTCCCATGGCTTCCACTCTGCGAAACCCTACCTCCTTCTTCCCTGTTTCACACACTCGACGCCTCCATAGCCAACTCTATTCTCGCCGCTCCCGACCACAAAACCCTAGCCAAATCACTCCTCGCCGAAGACCCCTCTCTCAATTGGTCCTCTGATTTAGTCGACAAGACGCTCAAACGCCTCTGGAATCATGGCCCCAAAGCTCTTCAATTTTTCAAAATCCTCGATCGCCATCCTCGCTACGCTCACTCCGCTTCTTCCTTCGATCTCGCCATTGACGTCGCCGCTCGCCTTCGCGATTTCCGAACTCTCTGGAAGCTCGTCGAACAGATGAGATCTCGCCGCCTTGGGCCTAACCCTAAGACATTTGCGATCATCACTGAGAGGTACGTTTCCTTCGGAAAGCCTGATAAAGCAATTAAGATCTTCCTCACTATGCACAAGCAAGGCGTTAGTCAGGATTTGAATTGTTTTAATACTATGCTTGATATTCTCTGCAAGTCGAAACGTGTCGAAAAGGCTGATGAGTTGTTTAGGATGTTTAGGGCTAGATTTGGCGCTGATGTTGTCAGTTACAATATAATGGCGAATGGTTGGTGTTTGATCAAGCGGACGCCCAAGGCATTGGATGTGTTGAAGGAGATGGTTGAGAGAGGGTTGGATCCCACTATGACCACTTATAATATAATGTTGAAGGGATATTTTACGTCTGCGCAGATTGAACAAGCATGGAGATTCTTCTTGGAGATGAAGAAGAGAAAGTGTGAGATTGATGTCGTTACTTATACGACATTGGTTCATGGGTTCGGAGTTGCAGGGGAAGTTAAGAGGGCGAGGCGTGTGTTTGATGAGATGGTGAAAGAGGGTGTTCTTCCCTCGGTTGTAACTTACAATGCATTGATTCAAGTTTTGTGTAAGAAAGATAATGTGATGAATGCTGTTGTTGTTTTTGAGGAGATGTTGAGGAAAGGCTACGTGCCAAATTCAACCACGTATAATGTCTTGATCAGAGGGTTGTGCCATGCTGGTGAAATGGACAAGGCGATTGAGTTGATGGGGAGAATGAAAGATGACGAGTGTGAACCGAATGTGCAAACGTTTAATCTTGTGATTCGGTATTACTGTGAAGAGGGGGAGATTGAGAAGGGATTGGATGTGTTTGAGAATATGTGTTCTGGTGAGTGTTTGCCTAATCTTGATACATACAATGTTATGATAAGGGCAATGTTTGTCAGGAAAAAACCCGAAGACTTACTGATCGCTGGGAGAATGTTAATTGATATGATTGAGAGAGGGTTTGTGCCTCAGAAGTTTACCTTCAACCGGGTTTTGAACGGTTTGTTGCTGACGGGGAATCAGGGTTTTGCTAAAGAGATAATGAGAATGCAAAGCAAATATAGGCGTCTCCCTCTTCAGTTCAGATTGTGATGAATAACACTTTGGTGGTGTAGTTCTGAATGTATATTACTGATGTGAGTGTAGGACTTTCCTGTGTTACTTTCTTGCAATCATCAGGAAATTATAGGATTAGCCGACGAACATCATGACATGTATTACACATTAGCTGTCAGTCTGACGTCCCCCACATGTGCACTAAAATGGATTCAAGACCAAGTTGAGTATCTAAATACCTGGCCAAATTTTTCTTTTCCTTATTTATCATCCATTGCTCTATTATAAGTTGCTTTCAAGCTTTTGATACGGAGTATGTTTCTAGGGACCATCTTCTTGATGGACCAACATGGGCTGAACTCAATATGCTAACACACTTATCTTGAATCTTGATATCAAACTAGACAAAAAGATCACTTTTGAATCTCTTTTAACAGAAATGGAAAAAGTTCAAACAACATTAGTAGCTGAGTGTGAGACAACGTTACGACAGTGTACACTGTAAAAAATCACTACTACAGAATCCTATATGAATTTCCTTGTGGTTTTGGCCTCTAAACTAATTAAGCTCCCATTTTGAATATTTGAGTCTACTTCCCTAGGAATAAAAGAGTTTAGAGATATCAAAAGCAGGAGAGTGAGAGGGAGAAAACAATGTGGTTGCTGAAAACAGAGCATTAGAGCTTGGAGTTGGCTGAAAGTAATTCCCATACAAGTTGTCTTGAAACCTCAATTGAGTTTGAGTATCCATCATTTGAGAAAACATCCCGGCCGTCACCTCCGGCAAATTCGCCGGTGCCGGCGATAAAATCCCCGGAATTTGACACCCTCCATCCCAACCCTCCATTCCTCCCGTAAGCTCAGATTCAGCTACTCTACCGGTCGGGCTTGTCCTCTCGGTAGCCGCCATCCTGGCCGCCGGCGAGACGGGTTCGCCGGAGAATATTACGGGCGCGGATGAAGAGCAGAGTCCGGTCAAACGTTGCACTACCGACATGAAATCAGAGGGTTGTGTGTGAATGACTTTGGGGGAGACGGCGTAGATGATCACCGGCTCTCGGTTTGCAGGCAGCGGGGGCTTCCCGAGCTTGCGAGACGCTTTGTTGACAGTCAGCGGAGATGGACGTGGACCCTGCAGCTGAATCACTCTCCTCCCCGGAGTGCGATCTCTGTCACCTGAGCCGCTGCTTCTGCCACCAAGATGGGATGTCTCGGCAAAGCTCATGTCGCGGATACTTGTCAAATTATGGGTTAGTAGAAGTGACAAATGGATGATCTGTTTTTGAGTGGGAACACCATTTTTTGAGGCTCCACTCGGTGCGTTTACACTTTGTTATTTATCGGGGAGGATGGGAAGGCGGAGTTTGAAGTTTTCCTGCGTTCAAGATGGAGTCAGTCAAACTCTTGGAGTTGAAAAGTCAACGTTGGTTGGTTTTGTTTGTTTAAGATTTGGAAAACGAACGAGTCCAAATGATTTCATCGTGTTGCCTATTTCTTGTGTTTAGGTTGGTGCTCTTCATGATTTTTAATGTGACGGGTTTATATATTTCCAGCTTTGGAAAATAATGTTCTTAAGAAGCACTCGTAACGGCATAAGTGCAGAATATAACACTATGCATATAGATCTGTCCATTAGCAATTATAGCGAAGTCCTTTTAATCTGTCAAAGGTACATGGAAAGGTCCATCTATCTAACTAGTGAAACCAATCAGCTAAAATTCAATCATAGCCACTTGAGTATGGATGACGATAGGGCGGGTCAGGGGCGAGGAGTGTCCTTATCGTTTTCATTTCTGGGTTTGGAGTGAGGAGTACCCTACTACCCTTATTATTCTAATTCTCTTTTAGAATTCTATTTCCTTTCCTTTCCTGTACATGGTATGTAAATTTTTCCCGTCCTTGTTAATTTTTCGCATTTAAAATATCGGTGGGGATAATCTCAGCTAAGTTTTCGTATGCATAATTTTTGCTTGAACGAGTTACCGACTTATAACATTAGACATTGAGCTAACAACATATTATATTACTCAAATAAATATAGACATTGAGTTAACAACATATTATATTACTCAAATAAATAGAATGTAAGTTAGTAGTTGATATAATTGCTAAATAATATAGAAATATTTTAAATGAATTAATATATTTTTTTGGGGTTCCCCAACAAGGAAAATTGCAAGGATGAGTATGTGAGCAGTAGGGGGTGGGCACAGGTGGTTAACCGATGCTTCGGTTAACCGGTCTTTCGGTTAGTAATTTAGGCATACCGTGAACCATACCGTTCACGTCGGTTAACCATATATCGGTTAACCGTCGGTTTCGGTACGGTTAATCGGTTAACCAAAGAACCATAATATTAAATTACTTAAAAAACTGTATTTTCTTTTGGTGCAAAAACTGTAATTAACATACTTAAATAACGACATCTCTTTCATTAACTGTAATAAAAAACCAACAAAACATCACAGTAGCATAACTTAACATTATCCTCCAAACAAAAGCTAATACAAAACTTAATAACAACCTAAATTGTCTTGTAATATCCTGCAACAAAAAATCCCACCAGTACAACAACTTTGCATGCTTCTTCAAATAAGAAGCTAATCATCTATCATAATCACTGATTGCTCTATCGTCAAATTCTCCATGCCTATAACTAAATAAAATAGTGTAAAATTGACATGTCATGGGAAGACTTGGTATTTACAATAAATTATTATACAATAAATTAAGTAGCGTTTTTTGAAGCTTTATTAATTAATATTAATATCATAGTAAAAGGGAAGACAGTGGAATCATGACTGATTGAATGTGAGAGTGTGAGTTTGTCTGAGATCGTGAATGTACAAAGCAATTTGATCTTTTGTCTTTTCTTTTTTTGTTTGTTATTTTAAATCAAAACTAGAAGTATATACTTAAATCTATTACACTAAGCTTATTTAGTTATATAGTTCTAATTTTAAAAATATATTTTATATACTTCGGTTAATCGGTTAACCGAGGATAGAAAAACTCAAAACCGTAACCGAACCAAATAAACGTAAAATGTTTTGGTTGGTTATCCGTAACCGTAAGTCGGTTTTTCTTCTGTACGATTAACCAAAAATTTGATCGGTTTTTCGATACGATTTTTCGGTTACGATTTTTTATGCCCATCCCAGCCTCATCTCCATTCCCACAATGAAGATTTAGTTTACCTTATCCCCACCCTAATATAAATTCTCCATTTCTACTATGAATATTCCCCGTTCCGTTGTCATCCGTACGCTTAAGTTGACACGCACTAATGTAGAGGAATTAAACTTGCTTATGTAACTTAGGTATATTATAAAAATTCTTCATATTTAATTGATTAACTTGGTTGATAACATCCTAATCCTATTTCACTTTTTGAGTATTACAAGAAGATAAAATAGAGACTTCCAGCATTATTATCAAAGAGTGAAAAACAAAAACTTGGGATATTCCTCTCAATTATTCCTGCAATCCTGCCAATAGTTTTTACTCCTTTCCTCCCTTTAATTCTTCTCGTTTCCGTTTTGGGTGTCCTCTTAAGTTCTTTTCATTTTCATTTATTTTCATTAATTTATTCTCATAATAACCTTACTTTATTTATTTTATTCATATCTTAACAACACTTTATCAATCAAATTAACTTTTTTTCCTCTAATAATTTTCTTATTGGTTGAATTTTATTATTTAACGTGTCATTACTTACACTATTATTTTAATTAGACATGCCTTAATCCAAGTGCAAAGTATAAAGTACAAAGCGAGAAGAACTTAAACTTAAAGGGACGGAGGGAGTATTTATTTTCTCAATCAAAATGACTGACCATAAAATGTCCTCATCTGTCACCATTGAGCTGTAATTTCCTCACAAAGAAGCCTCCTTTTCCAACGCTGACACTTCTCCTTTAAAAACCCCTCTTTTTCTTCTTAGTATTATCCGATCCACTCAAAACATAAGATCATAATCTCCACAAAGAGATAGAGAAAAAGAAATGGGAAGCTTGGAAGAAGAAATGCTATGGCAGATGGTTGATGATTTCATTGAAGCAGGGCCAGAAACACCAACCCACTACTCTCTTCCAAATCTGAGCAATTCTAAATGCTACACTTTGCAAGTATGCTTCCAAATTTCCAATCTTTTTAGCCTTTTTCCATATGGGTTTCATTTAAATATTCTTGATATCAACATACATGCCGAAAATCTGAAAACAGGAGATTCTTGAGCAAAATACAGTAGCAGAAGCCCAAATCACGCATAGAATTGGGTTTCACATGATGAAGAGGATGGAAATGGAGAAGACCACAAAACTAAAGAAATGGCTGGCTATGTGCCTTAAGAGAGATGGCTTTGATGCTTCTTTTTGTTACACTTCTTGGCACTCTACTCCTGGTTGCCCATCTGGTAATTCCTCTTAAACTTGCCCTTAACCATCTCTAACATGAAGTTTTCATAAAATTAACACTTACCCACATACAAAATTTAGCATTTGTAAAATGGGTATTAATTTTTTTTTGATTTTACTGAAAATTCATAAATGCAGGTTACTATGAGTACATAGATGTAATGGAAGGAGGAGGAAAAAGGGTGATAGTAGACATTGATTTCACATCACAATTTGAGGTGGCAAGGCCAACAAAGGCATATTCAGAGTTATCAAGTCATCTCCCACAAATATTTGTTGGAGGAGAAGATAAGCTAAGGAAAGTGGTGAGGATTTTGTGCTCAGCAGCAGAAGAATCAATGAAAGAAAGAGGTCTTCATGTTCCACCATGGAGGAAATCTGCTTACATGAACTCCAAATGGCTTTCAAATTGCACTAGAGAAGAAATCAATGGAGACAAAATTGATGAGGTAGGAAACAACAAGGACCCACCAACACAGATGATGCCTATGAGGAGAGAGATAGGTAGGACCCACAATGGGTCTCATGACTTATCAAATCAGTTTGCTACCATGGGTATAATTTACTGACAGTAAATGTTTCATTTGATAAGTTTTTTGTCTTTTGGGAGAAGGAAGAAGACAAAAAAGGAATAACACCTGCACAGTTCATATGGAGCAAGGCTTAGCAGCCTTGTTTTGATGACCGAGGCAAAAGTTATGCATGAAATAGACAGTAGAAATTTGGCTATTTCTGTTTTTAAATTAGTGTAGTTTTTATCTAGGGTTCTGTTTGTTGTGTTTTCTCTCTTTTTATGTTGCTAAATTGTACAGTATGATAATTAAATTTGAAAAATGTTACTCTCTCCGTCCCTTTAAGTTCTTTTCGTTTTCGTTTTGGGTGTCCCCTTAAGTTCTTCTCATTTTCATTTATATTCATTAATTTCTCTTCATAATACTCTTACTTTATTTATTTTATTCATATCTTAACAACACTTTATCAATCAAATCAACCTTTTTCCCTCTAATAATTTTTCTATTGGTTGGATTTTATTATTTAGCGTGCCATTACTTACACTCTTATTTTGATTAGACGTGCCTTAATCCAAGTGCAAAGTACAAAGTGAGAAAAACTTAGTATATAAATCCAAAGGCAGCTTGACTGCAAAATTTCCAAATGAATTATAGTACATTTTGGCAGTATGAATATGAAATGATCATTTGGTTGCATTGGGAGCTCACTGATTGAGGCTTGTAAACAAAAATTTTGTGTGCTATGCTTGTTCAGCTGGTTAAAGAGGCTTGTTAAGTAATTGTAAACTGTCTATGGTTGTGGATGATTCAACAATTCAGCACTCATATCAAATAAGAAGCTTTTGTAAAATCTCTGTAAGAGATCAACATTCATCATACAATCAATGAAGTAGATCTATCAGAAACTCATAGCTAGTAAGGGTTGGAATGAAGAGAAGCTTGAGAGAATATTATTGAGTGATAAAAGCTGTTACATAAAGCTCATCTGACAACTAACTAACTCTCATCTTTTATACTACACTTATATCTTCATATACCCCCTCAAACTAGGCATGATCATCAAAGATAAGACCTAGTTTGGAAGCAAGAAAACGATGTTGCTCAGCTATAGAGGTGTTAAAAGGTTAACCGGACCGGCTAAACCGCCTTACTAACGGTTTAGGTTCAAGTTCATGAGATTACAGAACCTTGAACTGGCGGTTTTAATGAAGGTTAACCGGACAAACCGGCCCAGAACCTAAACCTCCGGTTAACCGTCGGTCACACCAAAAAATATAAAAATATATACATAAAAATTGAGTGGAGGATGAAGAATTTCATATTTTAATATATAGATTTCAACCTCTTAGATAGTTTTCAATGTGAGAAGTTTATAAATGTTTTATGTTGGTAATAAAACAGTTTCCGACATTGGAATTTAAAAGAAAAAAAACACCCTCATGATTGTGTATATAAAAACAACAAATTACTTACAAGTTTGACTAAATTTCTTGATTAGACTTAAAAATTTGAGCTCATTAAAAAAATATAGTAAAATTTTAAAATATAAATTTCGTATATATTTTTTTTATCTTTTTAAAAATATTTCCGGTTCAGGGTCGAACCGGAACCGGCTAAAATACCGGCGGTTTTCCGGTCAAAACCGGAACCGGCCCGGAACTGGCCCGACTGAACCGTCCCCTTGTCGGTTTAGGTTCAGGTTCAAGCATATGTTGAACCTTGAACCGGCGGTTCATGAACCGGAACCGGTGGTTTTCGAACCGGCAACACCTCTACTCAGCTACCAAAGGTTTTGTAAGAATATATGCAGACTACAAAGATGAGGGAACATGATGAGTGTGGATGAAGCCTTCCTCTACCATATCACGAATGAATGTGTTTTGTCACAATGCAAGTTGACAGGAAGAGGAATAGTAACAAGCAAATCTTTGAGTAGCCCTTCCAACCATACTAATTCACTTGTTGTGGCAGACACGCTCCGATGCTCTCCTTCAGTGGATGACTTAGAAACTGTGTTTTGCTTCTATGTTTTCCATGAGATAAGTGAATTTCCAAGGTAACCACAATACCTAGTAGGACAATGGCTGGAGAAAGTACATGTCCCCCAATCCGCATCACAATAAGCCTTGAGAACATAATCACATGAGGAAGGATAGGCAAGAGCACAATTAATGGTACCTTTGAGATATCGGAGCAAGAAAAGAGCAGCTTGCATATGTGGAACACATGGAGTCTGTATGAATTGACTCAATTGTTGCAATGAATGGGATATATCTGGTATGGAAAGAGTGAGATACAGTAATCGATGAAAAATCCTTCGATATGATTAGATCAGGAATAAGGATTCCTCTGTCTAGCCTTAACTGAAGATTTCATTGCATAGGAAAATTAGTAGCCTTGCAATTTAACATACCAACCTTTGTGAGCATTTCAATGATGTACTTCCTCTGGTTCAACTGAATTCCAAAAGCATTTTTGCCGATTTCAATGCCCAAGAAGTATCTTGCAAGTCCCAAATCTTTAATGGTAAAGGCTTGATCCAGAGCTACTTTGGTGAGGGCGATCTCAATGGGATTGTGAATAGTTAATATCATGTCATCCACATATACTAGAGCAGTTTTCATGGTTCCAAGAAAAGACTTGATAAGTTCAATGTTTGACAAGTAGCTTGGTAAGTTCAATGTTCCACTAGCGACTTGCTTGCTTTAAACCATATAAGAATCTCTTGAGATGACACACTTGACCAAGAACAATTTTATTATATCCCAAGGGAGGAATCATATATACCTCTTCATCAAGCAATCCATGCAGAAATGCATTGTTGATATCCAATTGATGTAGAGGCCAAGACTTAGCTGTTGCAAGTTCCAAAACAATTCTAGCAGTGGTGAACTTGGCCACTGGTGAAAAGGTGTGTTTATATTATAGTCTTTTCCTTTCACTTGGTTATATCCCTCAGCAATCAGCCGTGTTTTATATTGTGTTTTATATCTCTCTACTTCACCATTGGGTTTAAAATTAACCTTATAAACCCATTTGGAGCCAATGACCTTCTTCCCTTGAGGCAACTGTGTAAGTTCTCAAGTGGAATTTTGCTATAATGCATGCAGTTCTTTTGTTATGGCTTCCACCGATCATCTTTGGCCCGATCATAGGAAGTAGGCTCAAAAATTTGGAAAACATTGGATAGGGAATGAATGTACTCCTGAGAATATGTCTGACAGTAGGCTCTAGGGGAACTCAAGTGTTTCATTCTTGGATGAAAATATTTTAAAAATTAATATAAAATATATATAGAGGTGAGTTCCGGTGTAAGGAGTATTGTGCTGTAACGGTGTAACGAGTATTTACCCTCAATGGTATTTAGGTTTGTAAGAGTTGATATTCAACTTTATAAAGATTTAAGTTATATATGCACTAATCACATTCTCATATGCTTGTGCCTCTACTCAATCTTTTATGTTATTTGTTCATGTTTATTTAGTTGAATATCTACTCTATATTGATATAGGAAAATTAAGTTTAATATCAACCTTAACAAACCCGAATACCATTAAGGATGAATACTCGTTACACGTTACACCGTAAGAGGCTGTTACACCGGAACTTAAATCTATTTGCTAAATATTAATTATAATATAACTATATTGATAAATCATCACTAAATTTATTATTGTAGAAAATAGAATATTCTCATATATAAATCCACTAATATATTATATATTCTCATATATATTTGGCCGACTTTGCACAAAATCACCCGTTATATCAATAATTACAATAAACCACCAAAATTGTGTAAGTTTATTAGAATTCACCACCCTTTTATCGGATTCCATTTCCATTTCCGTTAGTTTAGTGAAATGACCATTTTACCCTTATCATTGTAAAACATAAGTAAACAAGACAAGGGTATAATGGTAAAATCATATTCTTCTTCTTCCTCTCCACTTCTCTTTTTCAAACGGCAGGGTTAGAACCGAGCCATAACACCCAACGGCGTCCACGTGGCAGACCAGGCGGGTCCAAGAACAAACGAAGCCGCCCAAACGCCCTTCGCTCACACATCCAACTCCGAGAGTCCCCGATACACTGATTTAATCTCCTTCAACTCCGCATCCTCCACCACCCCTAAAACCTGCATAATCATATCAATTATACGAATTGGACGGAGAATTCAGTTTTATAGGGTTTGGTTACTCAACAGGTAATGGGAGCCTGAGAAATCGTTGAGTAGATATGAGAATTTCCCGTTGAGAGGTTTGGCGTTGCTTCTCGGCGTCGAATTGTGAGTCTGAAGAGTTGCTCGCACCGCCCACCCAACCTTCGTCGTTGTTGTGCCTTGATGGAGATTCGTCGTTTTGGTCTGATCTGGCTTGGTGTTCGAGGTGGCCATGGCAGCCACCGAGAGAGTTCGGTTTTTGGAGAATTTGGTGGTGGAGATTTTAGTAAACAGAGATGATTGTCCTCAAATTTTATATATACATGCTCCAAAATCTGGCTAAGCAGATCTATGTCTAGTATCAATGCCGATACATCTAAAAACAAATTATGGAAAAACAAATTTTTTACACCGGGCACCCCCCCTCGTTCGGAATGGGGTTCCGAACGAGCCTAACCGGGTTCAAAAATGTGAACGAGTTTTTTTTTTTTTTTTTAATGATGTCATTATTGTTTTTTAATTTTTTTTAAATTTATATCGGATATCCGTTTCTCGTTCGGAATTAGCTGACGTCAGCATTCTCGTTCGGAATGCCATTCCGAACGAGATGCTGACGTCAGCTAGCCGTTGGACCCCAACGGCTAGCTGGTGCAAAATCGCCTATAAATACGGTTTCAGAATGCCATTGCGAACCACACTCGAATTCACCCTTCTAAATCTTTCAAAAAACGCTCTCTTTCATCTCGATTATGGCTGGAACTCCTCCTAATCCTTTGTTTTCTGATCCGACGGCTGCAGATCCCGAAGTTTACGTAGGAAACGACTGGTGGTCGGGTTATGGTGTTCCGAATGCAAGCTACGCTGGTCCTTCTAGTAGTGGTTTTTTCGACATGGACGGAGCAACTAGTAGTAGTTACAACATCCCCATCCCCACTGACAGTGATCTCCAAAGGCATCAACATCACACGTTCTGGGATCCAAATGTTATAGGCGGAGCAACACCTTAAGAAGAGCCGGAGCAAGAGCAGGAGGATGTCCGAGCACCACGTCGGAGACGGAACACTGAGTCGGTTAGTATTTCTAAAAACCCGAAATTAGCTTAATTTTGTAGAAATAGTGGAAAATGCTCAATAGTACTTCAAATGCATGCTAAAATTAGTTAATAGTGGAAAACGCTTAATTTCAATATTAACTATAATGCATGGTAAAAAGATAGGTTAGAAGATAAGAATTAAATTCATTGTGAAATTTAGTTGATAAGAATTAGTTTAATGCATGTTGAAAGCGCATCAACACTTTTTAGAAAATCGCATATATGGACTTCAGTTATAATAATCGATGCTAAATTTGTATATATTTCGTTAAAACTAGGAGGTAGTTAGAAACATCCGATCTAGAGTTGGGGAAGACAGTGATAGGCGGATTACTGCTTCTGAGAGGAGGGGGGATAGAATATCTCGGGGTGATAGACCTCAACAGTCAGGTTCTCGGGGGTCAAGTGATGCGGGGGTTAGGAACCCATCTCCTGTTCCGATGCCATCTCCTGTTCCGATGGCATCTCCTGTTCCGAGGCGGTCAGGTTCTTCCGGGGGTAGACCTCGACAGACTCGACAGTCAGGTCCTGTTCCGATGCAAGCAGAAGCTGCTGGGGATCCTCCTCTTCCAGGACTGAACGAGGGGTCTATATTGACTCGTTATGGGCAACACATTGCTCATGAGATTTGGATACATCCGAATCCCGATGAAAGTGTCCCCCGTCAACTAAAGGCGCAAACAAGGCAGAAGTGTTTCGAACTATGGTTGCCTAAAATTCCTACCGACCCGGAGCCAGATTCATGGTTTGCAATTGCCCAGAAGTCGGGGCTGCTTCACATCCTTAAGGGTCAATTTTGGAATGTGGACCACAACCCCCTTTTTGCATTTGTAGAAAGGTGGCACCTGAGACGAACACATTTCATCTGAACTGTGGGGAGCTTGGAATCGGTCTCCATGACGTTTTTGAGATTCTGGAGCTGTCTGTTGACGGGCGTGCTGTCACCACCCCATGGACGCATTTGGGTTTAGATGCAGATTCAAGGGAGTGTGCCCAATTGTTCTCCTATTTGTTTGGCGTTGACCTGGACAACCCGTTTGATGAGGAGGAGGAAGAGATGGTCAAGTTCATAGGTAGGGGGAAAGTCGGCGAGCGAGAATTCTTTTGCCACGTTGTCTCGATGATCAACTCTGGAAGATCCGATCCGGGCTCTATTGCAACAGGCTTTTTGTGGCACCTCATTCAGCAGTGTCTGTTCGTGAACAAGACCTCGAACCTGTTAGACACATGCACTACAAGAAAAACCATTTATAGCAACGAGCTTTTGCAACGACTAAATTATGTCGTTGCTAAAAATATGTTTTTTGCAACGACAAAAAACAAGTGTTGCTAATGTTGTTACTATACATGAAATTTTCATTTCCCTCCACACAATTTTGGCGGGAGTAGAGATAAAAATTAGAAATTATATATGGCAATGACAAAAGTCGTTGCAATAGATCTTATACATGTATAGCAACGACATATGTCGTTGCAATAAATATGTTACAGATTTAACAACGGATTTGTCGTTGCAAAAAACAGATAAAAAAATAAAATTTCAGTCTCTCAATTCTCTTCTTTCTTCCCAGATTAGGTTTATGGCGTCTTCTCGTTCCCCTTCTCATTCCCCAGCTTATCGTTACTCTTCTCATTCAGTCTCAGTTCTTTCCTTTCTTTCCAAATTTCAGTCTCAATCTTCGTCCTCGTCCTTCTCCAGTCACTGTCGCGAGCCTCCCCGGAGCCCATCTTTGTATGCGCGGCGCGTTTCTTCCCTAACTACTGTGCCGCACAAGGTGGAATACAAAGCAACCCTAATCTGGATCCCATCTTCGTCTGCGCGGTTTGCCCTAATCCAGAGTTGCTGCTGGTGATAATGGGAAGGGGAAGTTTACGGCCGATGATGTTGCTGCTGGTGCTTCTCTCCACGAGGTTGATTGATTTAGTGATTTTGCAGTATTAGTTGGATTTTAAGTTTCTAGTTGTGTAGTGCAATTGGATGCTTTCATTTGCTCTATGAATTGTGTTAGTTAAAAATGCTTAGAAATCCATCTCCTTGAGTTAAATTCCTGTGTCAATTCGAAGATGGTGCTGCATGTGCTTCTCTCCAGGAGGTCGATTGATTAATTAACATTGTAGTATTATTCCTGAGGATTACTGTTAGTTGAATTCTATGTTTTAAATTTAATGGTCATAGTTCTTATTTATTGTGAAACCCTGGTTGAATTGGGTGAACGTTCTCCCTGATTGAAATTGCTAGGCCGATTCTATGAACATACTGAGTACTTAACTTCAATTTTCTAGCTTGACTGAACATGTCAAGTCTAATATCTTATTCCATGAGCCAGATGGGGATATTGTAGTCCTTATTGGAGATTGGTTCACCTCAAATCACACTGTATGTGTTCCTTACACCATGTGAATTTGTTTTTTGCCACATTTGAGCATGCTTTGCTAAAATGTACGATGTTTTGTGAGTCATGATTTAGTTTTGGACTTGCACTATAAACTCTGTACCACAAGTGTCATTTTGAATTCAAAAAAATGTTTAATTCAAAAAAGTATTTGAATGTTTTCATAGACAGTAATACTTGCAAAGAAGCAATTGAGAAAGATATTCTCATATTCTGATATTTAATGAAGGATTACATGACATTATATAGGAAAATTACTACTTGAAAGATAAGTAATCTAATTATTCTATTTCTAAGTAAGGATATAAATTAACATAAGTATAATCTAAGATTCTGCATTCAGTTCCATTCCCTCTGACTTATTGCTCTGTAATCTCTGTTGCATCAAATTTTGTAAGTTCTTTCCTTTCTTCTTTTTTGTTTATAAATGTTCATTTTGCGCCCGTTTCTGTAAGACTCAATCTTTGTTGCTATTTCTCTCCGTATTATTCTGTTGTTTGCAGTTATTGGTTGGTTTCGAAACAAGTAAGGAATTGATAGTGAAAATCAGCAACTTTCCAAGGCTAAATATGATTGCCTGATGTTTGGTAAGATCAGAATTTTGTGCCCTAATTTGCCTGATGTCTTTTATTGAAGTGGTATTTTGAAAATCAGCTGTGAATTTGTGTGTTAAATTTGTACATATCAGATCTGGATGATACTCTTTACCCTCTTAGTTCTGGTATAGCCAAACATTGCTCTGCTAATATTCAAGGTAATCATACATGATTTTCATCTAAATATATATGAAGTTGAGTGTTGATTGTTTTGTTTATGTAATTTCATTTTGTGATTAGAATATATGGTTCAAAAGCTGGGGGTAGATCAAAGCAATGTTGCTGATATGTGCCATCTGTTGTACAAATATTATGGGACTACCATGGCTGGTTTGAAGGTTAGACCTTTCTAGAACACCAGAGTTGTACTTCTCAGTTGGCTTAGAATATTATTAGGTTTGTCTGTATGGATTAGTTCATGGTTGAATTACAAGGGCTGAAAGTAGTTGAAGGTGAGGCGCCTCCAAAGATTCTACATTTGAATCCTCGTGTTAGAGGGGACTGGAGCACGCAACCAGTTGTTGAACATAATACTTGCTACAGGATGCAATGGGGTCAGGCTCAGAGGTGCAATGGTTCACCATCTAGAAAGGATGATGACATGCTTAGTAAGGATTCTTACTTCCGTCATTTAATATCATTTATAATATCATTTATTGGCCGTAAGCAAAAGCCAGATGTAACCTGACCATTTCCTTTTGTTGAGGGAAAGTTGTTTATCCTCACCATTCGTGCTGGCATTGAAGGATATCATATCATTGTTGGAGGTCGACATATATCTTCATTCCCTTACCGAATTGTATGGCACTTTGAATAATTGATACCATAATTTTGTTACTAAGCACAAACTTTCTTCTCTATATCAAGACATCTATCGTCAAATAGAGGGCAGAGCTATATCATTATTTTTGGTTTATATAATTATATAGTGCAAATTTAATTTTCATTAATTTGCTTAAATGTATTTTCAGGGCTTCACCCTTGAAGATGCAACAGGTTTAGCGGTTGGTGGTGATGTTGATGTTCATTCTGTGTATGCCACTGCCTTGCCAACTTCTCATCCAAGCTTCTCTCCCCAAAGAGTTCTAGAGATGTTACCTGAATGGAAATCTCATCCTCTACCGAAGAAACCTATTCATCTCTTCATTGGAGTACTTTCTGCCAGTAATCACTTTGCAGAACGCATGGCTGTCAGGAAAACTTGGATGCAATCTCCAGAGATCAAATCCTCGCATGTAGCTGTTCGTTTCTTTGTTGCATTGGTAAGAATTCCTCAGATGTATTTTTTTAGACATCACTTTTTCATCCAAAAAATGTTCTCTGCATATCAAATGGTAAGGATTTTTAGGATAAGAAATCTTAGAGGATAATGACAGAAGCAAGATAGGAGGAACCGTTTCGCCTATACCTTCTGTTCGGTCTAATAAAATGCTAATCATACAATGTCCAAGATAATGACAACTTCTATGCACTATACATGGATCTTTACTATCAGAAACTGTATTATGGCCCTGATTAATATTTTATTGGTACCGGCTGTTTGCTTCAGATACTTAATGTGGATAATTTATGATAGATCCTGACAGTTTTCTTTATGCAAACCTGCCTTAGTTTTCTGGGTGGGAGGGAATATGCGTGTGTATTTTCGTGATCTTAACACTAGTTTGATGTGTGCGAATATGGTTATAAACTTATAATTATCATACTATATCTGTTGCAAATGTTGATGTTTGAGCTGCAGCTGAAACCTGGCGTCTGGCTATCTAAGTTATGAAATTTCAAACATACAACATGTTTTAGGAAGAATTCTATCCATTTCAGTTGAAATGTATAAGCAGATGAAACCATTTTTGTTTTGCTTTGGTAAAGGTATTCCTGTAATTGTGGTTTATTAAAAAGTTACTGTGATGAGTGCCATGTGATATTTAGGTTTATAAGTAGGTTATTAAGCATCAATCCTTTGTATATCTTCTGCTTGTTAGGGTTGAAAAGGTTGAGAAATTGGCATTCATGTATGTGTCTGAAATCTCAATGTTTAAATGCTAAAAATTGGAAGTATCTGCATGTTTTCATCACCATTATTATATTACATGAAAGTATGGCATCTACATTATATTTGTTTAAACCCTTGCCTAACCGTCTTTCTGTGCATCAAACTGATTGTAGTTTGTGTATACCAATGATCAATTTTGTTTTATCCATCTGTTTCTCATAAAATTGAATCACTTGGTCTACTTCTCCGCAATGCAGATTTTAGCAGCTAATACATTTTTCTTTCGACCTTGTAGAATGCACGGAAGGAGGTAAATGCAGTACTCAAGAAAGAAGCTTCTTACTTTGGTGATATTGTCATTTTACCATTCATGGATCGTTATGAGCTAGTTGTTCTTAAAACTATAGCTATCTGTGAATATGGGGTGAGTGAATAAAACTTTAAATAAATATATTTTGTGTGACCATCATAATGCATAAAATTATGTGTTGGCGTTTATAAGTAGCTCAAATGTTTTATTGTCAGGTTCATAATGTTACAGCTTCTTACATCATGAAGTGTGATGACGACACCTTCGTGAGGCTGCCCACTGTTTTGAGTGAAATTGAGCGTATTCCGCCTGCAAGGTCCCTATATATGGGCAATCTCAATCTCTTGCATCGACCTCTGCGGCATGGAAAGTGGGCAGTCAGCTATGAGGTATACTTTGCTTTCCATTCTGTATAAGGCTAAATTACTTTTAATCTCCATTTTAAAAGAAAATATCTTCTTTGATAGGAGTGGCCAGAAGAAGTCTACCCTCCATAGCCAATGGTCCTGCATATGTCATCACAATCGATATCGCCAAGTTCATCATAGCTCAGCATAATAAACAAAGTTTAAGGGTTTGTACCTTGGAAACTTTTGATCGTCCTCATTTACCCAAAACACCTTATTATTTGAGATTTTGACTTTTTTTCCTGTGACGGAGTGCAGCTGTTCAAGATGGAGGATGTGAGCATGGGAATGTGGGTTGAACAATTCAACAGATCAAGACACGTTCAATATTCCCATAACTGGAAATTTTGTCAATACGGTTGCATGGAAAACTATTACACTGCACATTACCAGTCTCCAAGACAAATGATCTGCTTATGGGACATTTTGCATAGAGGCCTAGCTCGTTGCTGCAACTTCAGATAATATTTTCCCATATTACTTAGGATGCTACTATCCAGCGATTGATCTATTTAAATTGCACCCATCAACATGTAATTTTTGAAGAGCAATATCCACATACTATTTTGTGGGTGGGCCTTGATCGAGTTCTTGATCTCGCTGGTTTCTGGGCAGGTGGGTGGCTAAATGCATATGTTGGGGGCGTCTCAACTGAGATTGAGCTTGTATTGAGGTATCTCATCATCTGGACAGTTGGTTTTATGATTTGGGATGTAGCTAAGTTGGCAAATTAAATATTTGAATGTTAGACATGTTTTTGGTACAGGTTGTAATTTGAACAAGTTTTTGAAGGTTATATAGTTGAAGTTATTGTGTTTATGATTTTGGATATAGGTTGTTTGAATGTGAATTATAAGGGTAGAAACAGGTATTGACGAGAGGATACAACACAATGTCGTTGCAAAACAATGATCTATCGCAACGACAATAGCTGTTGTCATTTGTCGTTGCAATACGTTGTTAAGTATTGCAACGACATTAGCCGTTTCAAAAGATGTGACGAATTCGGATTGTTATTAGCAACGACAACTAATTAGCAACGAACAAAGTCGTTGCGAAAAATATTTGTTTTGGCAACGATAAAAGTCATTGCAAAAGCCTTTGACTACGGCGTTACCGGCAACGACCTAGCAACGACAATTGTCGTTGCCAAAACCTGTTTTTGCAACGATTTGTTATGTATCGTAACGACTTTTGTCGTTGCCAAAAACGGTTTTTCTTGTAGTGATGCTTCCTGCCGCTACTAGAGGATCCGAGCAGGATACATGAGTACGCATGGGGTACAAGTTGTTTGGCATTTCTGTACAGGCAGCTGGGTATAGCATCCAGGGCGAAATGCGTGCAATTTTCTGGTTGCGTAAGGCTTCTTGAGATTTGGATTTGGTTACATTTCCCGTATTTTCCTGGGAACCCAAACCTGGATATGAGCTCCCAAGAAGTTACTGCTCGTGTGTCCCGCTATTCCACTGGACGGGCCCTGCTGAGGCAAAAAAGGGCTCTACAACAGTACAGGCGCATCTTGGATGAGTATGCACCGGAAGATGTAAGTCAATCGTCTAAATGTCATTCCAAGTTTTTTTTTCAATATTGTTATTAATTGTTATAAGCTACTTTTGTAGATTTGTTGGATGCCGTATCTGGATTTGTACGTGGGAACACAAGGGCGTCATAGTGTGGCCACTTATCGTGGTGGGATCCGGTGCTTTGACATTATGGAGATGTACAACCCTGATCGGTTTTGCAGACAGTTCGGACGTCGTCAGTCCCGGCCTTTGGATGTCCCCGAGCCAGTCGAGTATTATTGTCTGCCAAAATCAATGCGAGGTGGCCAGGAATACACTGTACGGTATGGCCCAGAATGGGATAGATGGGACCAACGTTATGACAACCTGTGTCCGTTTTCCCGTTCGGAATGGGGTTCCGAACGGGCCACGACCCGTAAAAAAAAACCCGGGTAATCTCGTTCGGAACCCCATTCAGAACGAGATTACCCGAATATTTATGACGTCATAAATATAAAATAAAAACCTCGCTCGGAATGGGGTTCCGAACGAGTGTCAAACCGGTTCGCGGATTGCGAACCGGTTCGGCATTTATTAAATGGAAATTGATTTTTCCGGACCGGTCTCGTTCGGAACCCCATTCCGAACGAGAAACAAAATTAAAAAAAAAAAAATCGGGCAATCTCGTTCGGAATGGGGTTCCGAACGAGAGGGTCTTGCTGGGCGCAAAAAAGGTGTTGCGCGGTTGCAACCCGTTTTTATTGGGTCTTAATATTTTATAGCCCGGATGTTTAGAGCCACTGATGCAGAGGAAGAGGAGGAAGAAGAAGAACATGATTTTACTATTATACCCTTGCCTTGTTTACTTATGTTTTAAAATGACAAGGGTAAAATGGTCATTTCACTAAACTAACGGAAATGGAAACGGAATCCGTTAAAAGGGTGGTGAATTGTAATAAACTTACACAATTGGGTGGTTTATTATAATTATCGATATAACGGGTGGTTTTGTGCAAAGTTGACCAAATAACCGTTGTATACGTTTTTAGTTCATACATAAAATTTCATCCTTTATCATATTTATATATATATTTTTTTTTATTTTATTTTAGGGAAATAATCATATAACAACAATCTGTAGGAGTCAACTAGCAACTTTTTATGTTCATGGTTTGTCTTCGAACGTTCATTGTTATTATGATAAATGATCACTAATTTTGATGTTGGTAACCATGCATGCACATCATTACATCAAGAGTCATGTTTATTGTTGGACCCGATTCTCGAGTCCGTGAGCCTTTGGGCTCACGACACACGGAAGGCCCACCAAGGCCCAGATCACGAGTAGTACACGCATAAGGAGAAAGGCCCATTTCGGGAAGGAGATGAGAGATAGGAAGAATAGATATAATGGGGCCCTCGTGACGTGTATAAAGCCTAACGAAAAGGAGAGGGAAATACATCTTTTGGTCATTTGGCATCTCTTCTCCATTGCAAAGAGAGAGCGAAAACAAAGAAGTGCAGCCTCATCTCGAGCTCATCTTCTTCCTTCTCAATTCATCTCTTCTCGTAGAGAATTGGATGATCGACACCTGGATTCTGGCTCTCAGTGTCGAGTTCGTGCAATTGGTGTGAGAATCATCTCATTCTGAGGTGGTTCGTGAGTACTTGACTGGTTAAGTGTTGTTCTTAAGGCGTTAGATAGTGAATTGTGTTAATATCTCTCTCTTATCATGTTGAGATCCTTATTTGGTGTTGTTATGCATATTGTCCTTATTTGCTCGTGAGTGTTACTGACTTGGGCGTCGGAGAGCCAAATTCGAGATTGGAGCTCAAGAACACGGAGAACAGTGATAAGAGATGAAGTTTGATCCAAAAAGAAGTGAAGTCTCAAGTTGTTGATCCAGCTGTGTTTGAGAAGGTCTCCGACTACTTTAAGAGAATTCGTAACTGCCCCGACCTTGCGAGGTAGTGATCGAGAGATCACGAACTGAGCTCTAACATTTATAATAATAAATAATAATGTTAGATGATTGTTACCTAAGACATAATTATGACTGACATCGATATAACATTTTTACAATCGGATTCGTACCTAAGACATAATTTTGTTTTTTGTTTTTTGTTTGGCGTGGGAGATAAATGCTACTCCACCTCCAGCTAGAGGGAAAACTAATGGATGGTGTGAAAAGAATTGGCAATAAACTGTGGGCACGTGGAAGCTGGTTAGAATGGAAGAGAGGGACTATGTTATGTTGTCTACTTCATAGGGTGCCACACTTTATCACACTTTGTGTATGATTATGATTCAGATTCTCTCCCCAATTCTTTCTATATTTTCGTTTCTTACAACCCCATTAACTTGTTGGCATGTGTCAAAGAAGTTGATCCTTATCTATGTTAGCCTTATTCTTCTCTAAATTTAAACTTATTTCGAATCCGAGGTCAATATCAACATCATTTGGGGAACGGGGTAGTATGGGCTACCAATCAGTACCATTGTAAATATTCATGTACGACATTACTGAACTCCAATAGGAACGACGGGCATAATCTCTACCTATTAAACTGAACGATCAAGAACATCCTCCCTCACAACACCCTCCCTCGTGAGGGCATCCACATATCAGAATTTAAGAGATTTTTAAACTTAAACTAAAAAGATAAAGTAATTAAAATGTCAGAAATTGGTAGGACAACCTTTCCTTCATTCTAAAATCATTTCTACTTCACTAAGCTCATTTCTCTCGCAAAAAACAAAAGAGAATCTTCACAACATTCATTATTATTCATTATTATAAACGTGGATTTACCAATATACTGAGTAATCTTGAAATTGGATTTATCAATATTAGTGTATGCATTTTTATGATAAATTTATAGATAGGGAAGTAGACATGGACTCACAACATTCATCACACTCTTTCTTCCCCATGCATTGTCTTTTGTCCATCCATATATTTTTTAAAATCCTTCTTCTCTATCATGGATAGACTTGTCAAAAGTTGATCTAATCCGGAAAAAAACTCGACTCAACTTGACCCGAAAACTCATGAAACCCGTTGGGTTCAAAGCCGAGCTGACCCGAGACCCATTAGGTCAAACCAGGACCAACCTGAACTTCTCGAAATTTGTCGAGTGACCCACTTTTCACATATTTTATTCCATTTAAATAAAAAATAACAATTTATTTTATTATAAAAATATTGTTTAAATTTTATTTTCTTTATTACAATAAAAAAATCGAACATTTGAAACCCGCTAAGTTGACCCGAACCCAAACCCGACCAACCCTAAAATTTTATTGATTCGTTTGACCCAAACCCGTTTTCGACCCGAACCCGAAACCGACCCGTTTTCCAGGTCTAATCACGGATCCAAATAATTTCTCTTCTTCAAATAAATAACCTTCATTTGGTAATTTCTCGTGGACGAGGTTTTGACGGAAAATGAAGCTAATAATCGTCCTCCATTTCAAGGATATCAACCTCCAATTCAAGGATATCAACCTCCATTTCACGGTGAATTGTCTCAGTTTCAAGAGGTTCAAGCTCCATTTCAAGGATATCAACCTCCATTTCACGGTATGCCTATGAATCAATTTCCTACGATTAATCCATACTTTTCAAATTTCGATCAATCGATTCCACATATGACTTCTTCTTTCCAGCACTCACCTACAAAAACACCTTCGAGATCACCAAATTCTGCAAAAAATCCCATAGAATATCCACTTGAAACAGATCTCAACACAACTCCTACCTCTAACAATGAAACAAGAGTTCGGTGGAGTGTTGAGGAGGATAAGTGTCTTATTAGTGGGTGGTTAAACGTTAGCAAAGATCCTAGGATCGGAACCATGCAAAACTCCTCTAGATTTTGGGAGCGTTTTTTTTTTGGTAAAAGAGAGGCAGCACTCTCGAAAGTTTTATAGAAAAAACTCTCTACTTTGCCACCCGGCGAGGCGTAGAAAAGCCCCTAACATCATCCAGAAGGAAACAACGCATCCAATCGGGCGGAAAATCAAGAACATGACAACCTAAAGGAAAATCAAAAGCAAAAGAGGCCAGCCGGTCCGCGACCGCATTGGCTTCACGGAACACAAAACGGAATTGGAGATCCCAATCCCTACCAAAGATGTCTTGCACCAAAGATGCAAGGATAAAAAGGGGGTGGCAACTCTCCACAGGTTTTGACAGAAGCAAAAACGCAACACGCGAGTCTGTTTCTAGCAAAACCCTCCTGTATCCCCTATCCCAGGCGAACCTGAGACCCGACAAAATGCCCCAAATCTCCGCGGCAGAGACAGAGCAGAGGCCAATGTAGTGGACGAATCCACCCATCCATTCACCGACCGAGTTCCTGACAACCCCAGCGGCTCCCGCAAAGCCGTCTCTAACGGATCCATCCGCGTTCAACTTGAGCCACTGATCAGGCGGTGGGTCCCATCTGATCAGGACATCCTCAGTAGTGACTAACTCAAGCAGTTTCGGCTTAGTCTTGGCTCTGGAATAGTCATTATAAATTTTGAGAATAAAATCAGCCTTATTACCCACAAACATTTCTCCTTGGAAGACCCATAAATTTCTCCATTTCCAAATATACCAAATGGCAATGGAAAAGATGGTAGCCCAATCACCTTTGTCATGTTTGGATTTTGGCGAGAGGAAGTTGGTTCTGGCCCAGCTGGGGAAGCTTTCCCCATAGAAGTCCGCCCATTCCAAGGGAGGTTGCAAGGAAGCCCAAATAGCTTGGACCTCAGAGCAATCCCTGAAAAGGTGGAGGTGAGTTTAACTGTGATTTTGGCAGGCAGCACAAGTATCAACTTTGCAGAGATATCTTCTCCGACGTTCAGCATTGGTGAGCACGCCTCCTCTGAAAAACAACCACACGAAATACTTAACTCGTTCTTGCGCCTGGATTCCCCAAATAACACTGAAAATCTTTTTGTCAATCTCCACAAAAGCACAATTGGGGTGAATAAGGCTGTAGGCAGAAGAAAATGAGTAGAGGCCATTGGAGGAAGGCCCCCAAATCACCGTGTCCGGGCTTCGCCCATCCTGGCAAAGCGCGGTGGCAGCTAATTTCAGGATGATCTGAGCAGGGAGCAGATGGCTGAAGAGGTTCCAAATCCAGCCCCCCCGCTTGGTCCCAAAATTGACGTACTGTCCAATCGAGCTGGGTAGGATCGATGCTCCCAGAGACGAGGCTTTCCAGACTGTCCTCGAGCAACCAATGGTCCTTCCAGAACCGAATGATACTACCATCACCAAGATGCCACTTAGTCCCCCGGACGACAACGTCACGCACAACTTTCCGGATGCTATGCCAAGCCGGGGAGGGGAGCTGCGTTCTTTGAGAGAAGGTCTTATGTATTTCGCCCTTAAGACCTTTCCCCATAAACAATCCATATCAGTCAAAATACGCCAGACGAGCTTCCCAGACATAGCCAAATTAAGATCCCTCATCCTCTTAACACCCAGCCCGCCAAGAATCTTTGGTTTGCTCAGTTCGTCTTTGTGAAGCATATGCATTTTTCGGTGCTCTCCCCAACTCCCCCAAATGAACGCAATAGTCAGTTTATCAATGCGATTACAAACAGAATTGGGGAGGGTAAGGGAACCCATCGAATAGATAGGGAGAGAGCCAACAACCGAATTCACTAGAGTAGTACGACCCGCAATGCTAAGATTTCTGCAGCGCCATCCTGAGAGTCTATTGTTGATTTTCTGAAGCAGGGACTCAAATAAACTTTTATCAATCTTTTGGTGGAGAAGTGGCATGCCAAGATAAATTCCCAGGTCATCGGTAAGCGGCATTCCGCTAGCTCTGTGGATATCAGTAGCAATCGTTGGGCCAATGTTCGGGGAAACAAAGATTTTCGATTTCAAAATATTCACCCTTTGTCCCGACGATCTGCAGAAACGATCCAGGCATTCTTTGATAATAGAAATTTGCTCCACTGAAGCATCAACCATGAGCAGGATGTCGTCTGCAAAAAGGATGTGAGAAAGAGGTGGACCTCCCCGAGAGATATGGATCGGCTTCCAACTGTGGCATTCTACCGCCTTAAGGATCATTTGGCTGAGCCTCTAGATACATAGGACAAAGATGTAGGGGGAGATCGAGTCGCCCTGTCTAATGCCTCTAGATGGCATTATTCTCTCGGTTCTTTCCCCATTCCATAAGACACTCATAGAAGCCGAAGAAACACACTCCGAAATCCAATCAATCCAAATGGTCGGAAAACCCGCATCAACAAGGGTGTCAACAATAAAGTCCCACCGGAGTCTATCATAAGCTTTTTCAAGATCGATCTTCAGAAGCATCCAACCGGACTTTTCGGACTTGAATCTCATGGCGTGAACAACTTCCTGAGCGAGAACAATATTATCTGTAATGAGCCGTCCCGGGAGGAAGCTGCCTTGCATAGGTCCGATCAAGTCCGAGAGCATACCCTGCATACGATTAACAAGAGTCTTAGTAATTATCTTATAAGTAACGCTACAAAGACTAATAGGTCGAAAGAGGGTGATTTGATCCGGGTTGTTGGTCTTCGGGATGAGGGAGATAAGCGTGTGATTGAGTCCCTTAGGAAGCGATTTGGAGTCGAAGAAGCTTTGGACTGCATCCAGCACCGATTTCCCTACAATATGCCAACACTTGTGAAAAAAGATGGGCTGAAATCCGTCGGGCCCGGGGGCCTTGAGTCCACCCATCCCTTTAATAGCCCTATGGATCTCTTCCTCGGTGAAACCTTTTTCCAGATCAGCCCAAACAGCCGGCCCAAGCACAGGGAACAACCCATGCGGGATAGAAATAGGGTAGAGCTCCTGTATCGGAATACAAAATAGGGATTTGTAGTAATTCACCACTAAACGCTCCAAATCCTTCTTATCTGAAATCCAGCGTCCATCAGAATCGATAAGAGCCTGCACCCGGTTCCTTTTCCTACGCACAATGGTCGACGCGTGAAAAAAGCGGTATTTCGATCTCCGGAGAACAACCAATCCTCGCAGGATTTCTGCCGCCAAATAATTTCCTCTTGATCCAACACAAGCTTCAATTTTTCCTTGGTTTCAAATTCCCGGTCTAAAAGAGCATTGGTAGGATCATGGGCAATCTCGGTCTGTATCTCATCAAGGGAATTTAGAAGCTCCGTTTTTTCCTGAAAACGATTCCAAAAACCCTTCGGTTCCAGTCTTCTAACTTCGAGCGAAGGTTCGCAAGGGCTTGATTAGCAGGGCAATGGTTATTCCAGTTATCTTTGATGAAGGCAATAAAATCCGGATGCGTGAGCCACGCCGCCTCAAATCTAAAAGGTCTCCGGGCATGGTCACAAGAGAGGTGGGGTTCAAACGTGACCAAGAGAGGGGTGTGGTCCGAGTTGAATTTCGGAAGGTAACGGACATTTGCATTAGGCCAACGGAGGCAACCCTCTAAGTTCATGAGCATACGGTCTAAATGCTTGGAGATGAGCGTTTCGGGAGTCAGACCCCGGGACAACGTGAATTTTTGCCCTGTGAAGCCCATATCAATGAGCCCGGAGTCGTCGATCATAATCTGGAAATTGGGAGAGTCCACATGAAGTTGGCCCGAGCCCCCTTGTCTCTCATCGGAGCCCAAAATACAGTTGAAATCCCCCCCAACGTAGCACGGACCCGGCTGTCGACCAATCTCTTCGGCCAAGGTCTCCCAAAATCTGATCCTCCTATGAGCGGTAGGCGGGGCGTAGACAATAATAAGGCAAAATTTAAAATCGCCCTTGCACACCTCAACGCTGATAAAATGGTTCTACTTGCGGCAGTTAGAGATATTAACGGAATATGGGTTCCAAGCAAGCCAAATTCCCCCCTTGAAACCTTGGGCCTCAACTCTTTCACTAGTCCCCAGTCTAATCTTGTTGCAAACCGCCTGAGCTCGGTCACCTGAGATGTGGGTTTCAACAAGCGCAAGGATATCGATCTTATGGAAACGAATCATATAATTAATGGTGTTAATGAAGTTGGCTTTGCCCGCTCCACGACAGTTCCAAAGAAGGCAATTCATTTAAACAATCGGGAGAGAAAAACGGGGGGAGAGATCAGGCGTGGTGACTCGAACCTTCCGGTTCTTCCACCATATCAACTTCATACTCAGAATCTTCAGTCTGTTGGTTGGTACTGGGAGCCGCTCCAGTATCACTTCTTTGGGCCTTGGTCGGATCATGACAGTTGCTCTGTCCATCTCCATCCAACGGGTCCATATCCTTGGTGACCGGGCCCAGACGATTTCCTAGCTCGAGGGCCTGTTCAGAAGAGGCTTCAAGGGCCTCGTTCTTTCTCGAAAAAGGCTGAGCCGGTTTGGGCTTGTCAAGAGCCGATCTCAATCTCTTCACTGGGCCAGAGTTGCTTCCGTCGCTGAGAGGATCTTGATGGGCCGGCCCATTTCTTCTTCAGTATTTTCTAGAGTCCTTTTTCCTGTTTCTGCTACTGCCCAACTCTGCCTTGGATTTGACTCCAAAATTTCTGTCTGGGCTACTGAGCCCTGTCACAGTCGGACCATTACCTAGGATAGCTTTTCCTTTCTCCTGCCATTCGACCTTGTTGCCAGTCTTCTTTTCCTGCTGACTTTCTTTTCCATGTCCCATCTTCTTTCCAACATTTTGACATTCCTTTTTCAAGGAAAGTTCCAATTCGTACTCAGCATACTCTTCCTCCTCCATCTCACCCAAAATACCAAAGCCGTTGGATCTTGGGTCTTTGTTCAACGGTCAGATTTTTTGCCTGTTGTGTAGATTAGGGTTTCCGTTGTCCCTTACCGGCGCCGGCCTCCGACGAGTCTTTGGTATCATCCATCCACCAAACTTCTTGTCTCCGTTAGGGGAACGACGCTTCGGGTCATAGGACGCCTTCGTCGTTTCAGCCTCCTCTTTCTTCATTTTCTCGACGTTCTCCGGTAAGCTAGGGCAGTTCGGTTGGAAGTGTCCATACTTTCCACAATGAAAACATATAGAGTGGAGGTTCTCGTACTCGACCAGATATCTAGATCCGTTGATGAAAACAGACCCTTTGAGAGATTTGGTAAGGTCCATCTCAATGCAGATGCGCGCAAATCTTCCACAGTCAGTCGTTAGGGTTTTTCTATTAACTTTGATAGGCTTCCCTATTCCAGTAGCAATATGCAGCAAAACCCCCTCCTCGTATAGCAAAACCGGCAGGTTGGAGATTCTGACCCACACCGGCGTCGTAGCAACAACATCAATCATTGGGTCGAAACTTTGAAACCATGGCTTGATCACAAGGTAGTGGCCAAACATAGTCCAAGGCCCCCCCGTGAGCACCATCATGTAGTCCTCCTCAAGGCTGAACCTGACCATGTAATAAGAATTAGGTAAATCAATTAGTCTAATCTTTCCTTTAGGTTTCCAGAGTTCGAAGACTTTCCTGCTCATGATATCATGGGTAATCATGGTTCCCAAAGTTTTAACAACAATGGTATGGGTCCATTCCTTAGCCAACACCTCCAGAACTTCCTTTTCGATTGTGATAACTGGGTCATTGTTATCCCCATTCGGAAAGGAGACATGGATTTTTCCGGTCAGGAAGCTATCCGGGAGTCTGGGAGGGGAAGCATCCTCCGTTTTCTGGGTGGCAGCTTTGTGGACAGCCCCTGGGGTCTTTAACACTGGTGGAACCGCCTTTTCTGGCTTAAAGAGCTCAGTCCATGGCTTCGGGGCTTCCTCCGTCTTCTGGTTAGGAGTCGTCTCCTCCTCCGCAGCCTTTCCATCCTCTTCCATAACAGAGCTATTCTGTTTAGCGTTAATAGCATTGTTACATTCTTCCTGTCCAGGTGGATGGTCCGGATTTGAAGTCTCCATGGCTGAGTCGTCGCCGTCGTTTGGATTGTCTTGGGTTTCAGGGACAAAGTCGGGGGTTGGTGAGGCCATAGCGCCACCAAGGGGGTGAGAGGGGGGGGGGGGGGTCGATTCTCTCTCTAGAAAGAAGGCTTTAGAGAGAGGTCAGAGCAGCTCCTAATGATTGCAATGAAAGTGTAGATAAATCTATACATATACTAATATACTAAAACAGAACGTTGTTTTGCCACATGTCGCCCTTATATTCAATTCGCCTATGTGTCGACCTCTAAGCTATGCTACATCATCCGCCATGTCATCCTCCACATCATTCGACTTTATATTTTGATATATCTCTTTGAATTAAATAAGTAAAAAAAATCAAAAAGATATCTAATAGGTTATATTAAAAAAGAAATATCAATTATATCTTTTATCATATTATATCTTTATCTTATATATATATATATATATATATATATATATCAATTTTTATCTTTTATCATATTATATCTTTATGTTATCAATCTAATTAAATTGAGTTATTAATGAAGTTAAACTATGAAACAGAAATCGTAAACTATAATCTATAAATTATAAACCATAAAGTATAAACTACAATCTATAAACTAATTAATAGTATAAAATATAAATATATTATTAAAATATTTATTACATGCGACCCCGTACATGGTACGGGAACACACGCTAGTATCATTCTAAGTTGATATATAGAGGGCCGGGTTCATGTAAACAAAGATGGGTGAAATTATCCACCCCTGTGCAAAAATTCGTAGGTTTTTTTTATGATGCTTGTAAAAGGAAAAAGAGTGGTGAGAATGAGGAAGATGTCGTACAAGAAGCCCATAAATTGTGTCGAAGCTTTTGGAAAGGCAAAGAATTCAATATGGAGTATGCATGGCGTTTGTTACGTAATGAGCCAAAATTCAAAAATATGGTTAACTTAGTTGAAAAGCAAGATAATAAACAAACAATTTTGTGAAAAGAACAACGTGTGAATGAAGCTGGACAATACTCCTCTGGTTCTGGCTCTAATTCAAACACACCGATAAGTTTTGAATCTGAAAGTCAATCCATTATGCGCCCTGTTGGAGCCCAGATATTCGCGATCTCGCAATCAACACCTCGCGAGATCTGGCCTTCTAGAAATCTTTAAGTGCTGGAGACCTTCCTTATGCCAACTGGAGCAACAACTTGTAATACACTGTCATCTGGATCAGAATATGCTATTCCCTTCTGTTCTTTATGTTCTTCAATCCCTATTGTACCTTCACGACCAAACCAGAAGGTTGAACCCCCAGATTTGGCTCTCCGACGCTCAAGTCAGTAATAGCAACAGGTAAACGAACACAATGCCTTAATAACAACAGCAGAATGAAGCAACACAAAGAGAAGATAGCGTTCAAAAAAATGACTAAAACAATGAAACCTCGTGAGCCAACTCAATGAAACAGTAAATGATGAAACTCAACCAATCGTGACGAATCAAACCTCAAAAGCACGATGACGATACCGAGAGTCAGGATCCAGGTACCGATCATCCGATTTCCTACGAAAAGAGGTAAATCGGGAACGAAGAGACGAGCTCGGAAACGAGTAATCGCCCTCTGTGTTTTCTCTCTCTCTCTCAAGTGGGAAGAAGATGCTCTCAGTCGACCGTCCCTTTCTCTCTCTTTGCCGTTAGGATTTATAATCACGCCATGGGTCCCACACAATCCGTTATTGCTCTCTTAACCTATTGGGCTCCTTAATGGGCTTCCCGTTCTCGACCCATTTTCTGGCCTTATGGGCTCGCGGCCTGTTGCTCGCTCGCGGACCGGGTTTGCGTCATTAGAGTCGCGAGAACCGGGTCCACATTAATGATCGCGAGAACCGGGTCCAACAGCCAGCCCCCCAAGTCTTTGTATTCGCGAAGGCAAAGCTTGGGTAAGAACTGAGGCCGGGTTCTCGGGGAGTCCTATGGAGATTATTCGCTCGCGACTCCTCCTCGTTTCATCGCGCTTGTTTTTGAATTTTGAATTTTAAATTCGAAACGTTTTGCATTCCCACGTTCTGACACCTTTCAACACATTCTTCTCTTCTTCTTCTTTTCTCCAACTGCTCATATTCCTCTGTAAAACCCATCCTTAATAAAACTTCGAGAAATCTTCACTCGCTCAGACGATCGCCGAATTACCAATGGCTCGTAAGTTCTATCTTGAATTCGTTTTTCGTTTGTTTATTTCTATTGCTTCTACATATGATTTCGATATTTCTGTATCTCCGCTATTTACTGTGTTCTTTCGAAGCTTTTTTACTGGTTTTCATGGCGGTCGGGCGATTTCTCATCATACCTCTATCGGTCATTTACTGGGCGGTGTCTCCTCTTCTTTCTTCTATTCGATGGGCATTTCCTTTTTCCTTAAAGGTCGTTTTAGACTATTGAAAACCCTCACTGTTCGTCAAAACCCATTCTTTTTTACCGCTCCTGGCTTCTGAGCTATTCATTTCACCATTTCTTAGGGTTTCCACCAGTAGTCTGTTTAACTTCCCCTTAGATCTTATATTTTTTTGTTTTCCAGGGTCTTCTTTGTTTGTTATTCCCATGGCTCGTGAAGCTTCCTTCTAGCCTTCGCGTTTCGTGTTCTTTCCCTGGAAAACTAATTCTTGATCTTTTTCTTCTTGATCGTCTACAGGAGACTCTATTAGTCATAATGACGACGAAGTTCCGTCTACCTCGCGACCAGATGCAGATTGTGGCAATAAAAGTCCTCCTCGGGATTCTGAGGAAGTAATATTCGGTCGCGAGGACTACGAGAATTTTTACTCCTGGCAAAATGATCTTCCTCGCGTGGAAATCGAAGACATTTTCAATAACCCGGCGGGTCGTGTACAGATCTTGACTCGCCGCGTCCATCATAAAAAGGTCAAGAATCTCGGGAACCCATTTACGGCCCTCCCTTCTGATCTTACCCTTCGCGACCTTGAAACCATCGCGGATACCTATCCTTTTCCAGAGGGTACAATTTTTGCCCTTCCATCTCTGGATGGGACTTCCCTTGACGAATATGGCAGTTTCTTTCCATTGAGTATGTCGTCTCTTAAATTAGGATTTAGGCTCCCCTTCTCCAACTTTATTAAAAATCTCTTGAAAGAGCTGACCTACAGCCCAGCTCAGATGCATCCTAACTTTTGGAGGGCCTTGGTTATTTACGTGATGAGGTGTCAGGATATCGGGGTAAAACCCAATCCTAGTCATTTTTTCCTTATGTTCTCTACGCGAAGGGCTCCTGAAGAAATGGGGATGTTCACCGCCGCAAAAAATGGCAGATCGGAGTGGGATGGTCCTCCCCGTATATCGAAGTGGAAGGTTGATTGGTTTTTGGTTCGACCACCACCGGGTTCTGGGATCTCGACCAAAATATCGATGCTCGCGACTCAGCCTAAATCTGGTAACTGGACCCAGGTTAAGAAAGATTGTCTTTACCGTAATTTCCATAGTTTCCCTGATCTTGTTTCGACGCGCATATTCCTGAAGTGTATTACCCACGAGGTGCTAGCCCAGCGTGGACTTAGTCTTAAGCACCATTATGGTATTTCTTGTTTATTGTTACTTATCCTTCTTTCATTGTTACGCACTCGCGATGTCATATGCTTATGGACTTTTATTATATCCTTATTTCTTTTATTTTTTATCTGCAGAGACAGGATATTTTTCGCGTCTCGCGATTGTGGAAAGTTCTGATGACTCTTTTGACGAGGAACCTATTGATGAACAAATCCCCGCCCCACAGAAGAGCAAGCGCCGAACTACTTTATTCCCCTATTGTTTCTTTTGGGGTCTCGTGAGGAGATCGTACAATTATTCCCCTGCGTGTCTTTACATTTATTGCTTTTGTTCTCCCAACTACTTTTCTGCTTTTAGTCTTTTAATGCATTAAATGTGGGTTAGGTGACTTTTCTTTTATAAATGGCGTTTCCTGCCTTCTTCTTCCATTCCTTCTTTTTTCAACGAATTCTGATATGGCCAGGACACGACGAACTCGAGAGGGGTCTCTGCATGAGTCTTTTACCATTGTTATGGATTCTTCTGCTATTTCTGGCAGAAGTTTGGTAATCATCTTTTACTTTGTCTTTCTCTGCTTAATTGTTTCTTAGACCCCTCTTTTCTACGTATAGCGTTTTCCAAAGGAACATTGCGATCAATACCTTAGTCATTTCGGTGGTAAGGGTCTCATCCTTTGCGCTAATTCCGAGTCTTGGGATGTGATTCTGGACAAGGTTGGGAGCTCCTACTTTCTGGGCGAAGGCTGGAGTGAGTTTGCGTATGAGAAAGATCTTTGTGAGGGAGATGAGGTGACTTTTACAAGGTGGCGTGCTTCTCCACCTGAAGTTCCCGTTCGGACTGTGGTGTATCAAGTGAAGGTCGTCGTTCCTCTCCGGGCTTAGTGTTATGCCTTTTTATTCTGCGTTTGTATGGTGATTTCTCCTCCTCTTCCCCTCCCCCCATAGTGTTCGTGAGGATGTTTACATTCTCGCGAGCCCTATGTGTTAAGAAAGGAGGGAGAATGAACGAGTTTTTATGAATAAATTAGACTGGGATTATCAGAAAAAACTTTGGAACTCAAAATGTAACGTGCATCTATGTGCCATCGCGATTACAAGTATGTGTCTCATTAATGGAAAAAATGTTTTTCAAAATGAGAATACTTAATATTATAAATAGGTCACTCTCCAACATCTTTCGTCCGGAAAAATTCTTCTTTTGGTCCTATAAAAAACCCTGCGAGGAAATTGATCGCGTAAGTATAGATTATTCATATGTCATGACCTGTGATGCCATAAAGAGTGTGTTCTCACCTGACTACTGCATGCGTACGAGCCAGTAGTAGGGTTTTTCGCGCACCTATGAGCGTCTTTGTGTTTGAGAATGTGATTTCCTATAAGAATTTGGAATCAGATTCTTTGTTCTTGTGATAAAACAAAGTAGCTCGCGTGTTTTTCTCATCATACCTTAGCTAAGGTATTCTTGATGCCTTGGGAAATCCATGCTCACGGATAATTGGGGCTTTAGCGCTTGTTTCCTCATAAACTGCCATTTTCTGTTTCGTTCGCGATCATGCCTTACGATTGTTTGCTTCTCTAGTGCTGTAGTGTCTGTGAAAACAGATGGGGATTCATTAGTGTTTTGTATTGCATATTTCCATGCTAAGTATATAGTTTCATGATTGACTTTTTTCAGGAGTGTCGCTCGCTGAGTTCCATGCCTTGGTGGGTTGTTATCCCATCAAGGTCAGGACTTCGTGGTCGAGGTGAGGAGAACGGATGTCGTTACTCACTCTCGGACGGTCACGGATTCGCGACCTGGGTGGATGCTCATGGCCCCAGCCCAGTGTCACGGCTTCGCGACCTGGGTGGGTGCTCATGGCCCCAGCCCAGTGTCACGGCTTCGCGACCTGCGTGGATGCTCATGGCCCCAGCCCAGTGTCACGGCTTCGCGACCTGGGTGGATGCTCATGGCCCCAGCCCAGTGTCACGGCTTCGCGACCTGGGTGGATGCTCATGGCCCCAGCCCAGTGTCACGGCTTCGCGACCTGGGTGGATGCTCATGGCCCCAGCCCAGTGTCACGGCTTCGCGACCTGGGTGGATGCTCATGGCCCCAGCCCAGTGTCACGGCTTCGCGACCTGGGTGGATGCTCATGGCCCCAGCCCAGTGTCACGGCTTCGCGACCTGGGTGGATGCTCATGGCCCCAGCCCAGTGTCACGGCTTCGCGACCTGGGTGGATGCTCATGGCCCCAGCCCAGTGTCACGGCTTCGCGACCTGGGTGGATGCTCATGGCCCCAGCCCAGTGTCACGGCTTCGCGACCTGGGTGGATGCTCATGGCCCCAGCCCAGTGTCACGGCTTCGCGACCTGGGTGGATGCTCATGGCCCCAGCCCAGTGTCACGGCTTCGCGACCTGGGTGGATGCTCATGGCCCCAGCCCAGTGTCACGGCTTCGCGACCTGGGTGGATGCTCATGGCCCCAACCCAGTGTCACGGCTTCGCGACCTGGGTGGATGCTCATGGCCCCAGCCCAGCGTCACGGGATTTATGCAACATTCTGAATTTCCCGAAATGTGCGCGTACCTTTTATTTTGAGATTACGTCTCCCTTTGCGGCGAAAGTATTTATTTCTCTGGTAACCCGACGATAGATTCTTGCTAATGTTTAGTATCAATCGGTTCTTTCGCCTGCATACAGCTTGTTAGAACGTCTTACACCGCGATTGAATCGCTTTTTATGAGATATTTATCTTAAGGTACGCAAACATGTTACAAAAACGTGGGAATTTATACCTGTGTGAGGGAGTAGGCTAGGCGTAATAGCGGCGCAGTCGCACAAAAACGTGGGAATTTATCTTAAGGTACGCAAACTGTTGCGAAGAAAAAGGGTAAATCTAAGCTCAAGGAGTCTGGGAGCAAAATACTACAAAGAATTTCAAAAATGCAAAAAGAGAAAGACGCAACACCGAAGAAACTTGAAGATGCAGCAATCTGTGATACAGAGTTAATGAAGTTACAAATAGATCTTCAGAACAAGAAGGTGAAGAAAAATAGATCATTTATGTTTCAGATGGTCATGAACAAAACTCATAGGACTTAAGAAGAAGAAAAGCATTATAAGCTTCTAATGCAGGATGAAGTAAGAGAACTTGAAATTTCGTATAATACATTAGTAGCTCTTATGATCACATGTAGTTTTTAATTATGTTTTTTCAATTATGCATTTTATCTATTACTGTCTTATCAAGATATGTAATTGTAAGAATTTACCGTTGAATTATTGCATGCAATAAAACCAATTTGAATTAAACTCTTTATATACATTGGGTAATTTTTTCCAAGTATACACTCTACATGCGTTGGGAGTTCTTTTCTAAATATGAAACTTATGCATTGGGAGCTCTTTTCCAAATATGCATACTTCATGCATTGGAGGATTGAAAATTAATGTGTTGAAGAGATCTAACCTTATATATTACACATTCATTTTCAACCATTTTACTCATCAAAATACAAGTTCAAAAGTGAGTGGGGAAAATATGAGTAGTTCTTCATATGAGAGTGAAATGTCTCGGTTTTCAAGTGAGATGGGTCTGATAATGAAAATCAAACCCAAAGTTACATTCATTCGTTGATGGAAGTCGAGGAGAAGTACGATGAGGCTACACTTCAACTAATGGTGAGTATGCCTCTAACTATGCCCAAAGCTCTCAAGCCCCTAGCCGGAGGAAGTATTTTGTTGATCCTCTAGTCTTCACCGACCAGCGGTTTAGGCAAAGATTCAGAATGAGAAGGCATGTTGTCGTTCAAATATTGGAGAGGCTACAAAATGAGATCCCTTACTTCAAACGCAAAGTAGATGCAACTGGAAGAAGTGGAGTCTCACCCTTATAAAAATGTACAACTGCTCTTCGTGTGCTATCGTATGGGATCGCAACAGATGAAGTTGATGAGTATGTTCGGATCGGAGAAATTACCACGAGGCGATGCTTGGAGGCGTTTGTGGAAGGAGTGATATCCCTTTTTGGTGAAGAATATTTGAGGAAGCCAAATGAAGCAAATGTACAAAGGTTACTTCACATAGGAGAGCAAAGAGGATTTCCTGAAATGCTAGGGAGCATCGATTGCATGCACTGGGAGTGGAAAAATTGCCCAGTAGCTTGGCAAGGTCAATATGCTAGCAGACATTACAAGAGACCTACCATTATCCTTGAAGTTGTGGCCTCAAGTGATATGTGGTTTGGCATGCATTTTTTGGAACTCCGGGTACGTGTAGTCATATTAATGTTCTTGATCGATCTCCAGTATTCGAGGATAGAGCTCCGCCTGTTCAATTCACGGTCAACAATCACAACTATAATATGGGATATTATTTGACAGGTGGAATTTATCCACCATGGACAACATATATTCAATCCATTAGTCTCCTTCAAGGACCTAAAGCACAATTATTTGTTCAACATCAAGAATCTGTCAAAAAAGACGTCGAACGAGCATTTGGCGTTCTACAAGCTCGATTTGCTATAGTACGCCAGCCATGTAACTTGTGGGGCCCTCATCTTATTGGCAAAGTCATGAAAGGATGTATTATATTGCAGAAAATGATTGTAGAAGATGAACGTGATACATATGATAATTATTGCGACCCATCACAATGGGATGGGGCTGAGATTAGGTCCGAGGACAGATCAGACTGGAGATACACGAAAGAAAGAGTTAATGATATGGAGACTTACATTTGAAATCGAACGCGTGTTCAGTATACGGGTTGTGGGATAAAATAAGATCAAGTTTCTTATACTGATTTGGCGGAAAGAGAAAGCTGGGAATTAAATTGGGAAACTCAGATTGAGTTTATGCATTGTGGATGGCCTGAGTATCTCACATTATAATCGATTCTCATCTTTTCTCAGCTTTTTCTTCATTTTCCATTTTCTTTTTGATGTAGAAACCCACCCTCATACCAGAAAGAACTAGAAACACACATAAAATAATAATACATTATGTAATTCCAATACATATGACGTAAACCTGATAAAACTAGGACTTGGGTCGGATCAAACCAAATTCTATATTTTACCCATTTAAAAGAGCCGTACTAAGTCCTTCCATTTTAAATGAGTCAGTTTTATTGTCCATATCCTCTCATAAGGGTGGCCCAGGCGGCCCTCATGACAACCCTCTACTACTTACCCAAAAATGTTTAATGTCAAAACGACGTACTATAAACATTCAAAACCCGCTTAGTGCTTACATAATTCAAAGTCCACCATTCAAAAATGCATACTAAAAAAATTCAAAACCTGCTTACATAACAATTCAAAGTTCAAATACAGAATGCATAATAAAAATGTTTATACTTCTAGTAAATCTATGTCGTGGTAATCATTGTCGCATCTGAACATCCATCACCGTCATTATTAACATAGCACACAAATGGTTTACACTTTAGAGGTGGGCTCAAATGGTGAAATTAGGTGGAAGAGTGGCTTAGTACTTACTTAATTTTATTCAAATTATATTATTATATTAATAATATGGGTTGGGTAGGGACGACCCTCAAAGCCATATTCTAATACCAGGTCCTCCCATATTTAAAACGAACCGACCCTTATGAATAAAACCGCTTGTCCATATCCTTCTAAATTTTAGGGCGGGCTAGGAGAGCATGTGAGCCGACTCTAGTTTGGCCAGGTCTAATATGACGTGCATGATCTTGTCTTTTATTTATATTCCTAGTTTCGTTAACATGAATCTTTCAGCTTCTCACATAATATGAGTGTTCAACATTAACGACTTGATGGTTCATGAAAACTATACTCATATTTACCACATCGTAGCCACCAAATCACGACGAAAAAGATCTTGTAAAGAGAGTTTTTTCAATTGTATGTGTACTCGCGCTTCTAGCAGGAAGAAGAAGCCATGAACTTTGGTCAAGACAACCAAGGTCATACACAACTCTACAAAAATGGAAATTTAGGCAATGGATATTGTTGAAATGAAAACTTATGAAACCTTAATTTTCATGGAGTTTCCTTCCTCGAGTTTTTTGGTTTTGAAGCAATTACTTGAGAAATCTTGGCTAGTATTATCAATGACTTTTATGGAGTTCCAAGACGCTCTGTGCAAAGATGAAGATCAAGGAAAATGGAAGGAAACCACACCAACGTGTCTTCACAAGATCTACTAAATATCCAAGAAGATTTGGTGCGTGCACAAGAAGTATTGTGAAGATCTTATAGTTCAAAAAACAACGTGGATTGGTAGTATCTATATCTATATAAAAATTCATGACTTTGAGAAAGTAAATGTAAATTGTACCTCATAATTGCTCTTAAACCCTACATTTTTCCAAGCTTCGTAAGAATACATTCATCAGCCTTTTTTCCGTTACTTACGTCTCTTCCGTTTCTTTGTCAAAATCCCAATCTTTTAATCCCTTTCTTCCAATTCTATTCCTTTCCGCCTCCATCCAACTTCTACAGTTCCTTCTCCTCCCTTTCTTCCAATTCTATTCCTTTCCACCATCTCTTCTTTCCCGAATCAGTTTTCCACATCGAGAACTAGGATTTCGGCGGTGCGAGTACGAGGATTTCGGCGCCAAGGGAAGTGAATCCGACGGAGAGGACCAGACGTATTTCGAGGGTACGAGGGCCGAAGAAGAGGAGCGAGTTAGACTACTTCTTTCCCGAACCAGTTTTCCACATGAATACAAGTGTGTACCTAATTCCCCCAAATCAATTTAGGGTTTGATATTTGATATTTCAATCCAATTGCCATTGGATTGGACTAGACAGTTAGACTGCTTCTCTCACATGGAGGTAAACACCGCTTGAGTATAGGCGTTAGGTTGTGGTTTCTAAAGTTGCGTTTAAGGGCATTATGTTTCCTAAATATAAGTTCTTTGTAAGTGACTATAGGATTGTCATAGTGTTGGTAACTTTTTTTAATGTATATGCTTGCAGAAAATGCTTATGTAAGGTTGTCAGAAACGATGATTGTCAAACATCACTTGATGTTGCCAGAGTGAAAGGGTACAACAATGTTGTTGAGCAATATAGGTCTCTTGATTTACATTGCATCTGTGTGAATTAAGGAATATAATGTTTGGAGCATTGGGCCTTTTGATTTGACATAAAAATTCACTTTCCAGAGACTTATATCTTATTACTCTGGGCATGTACGCGATATTTTGGCTCCAGGATTTATTGAAAAGTTAGCTCTCCAGTTTTTATCAAGAAAATGGTTAGTTATATCTCCTGTAACTTTTTCTATAGGGTATGGAGAGTGGGAGGTTCAACTGTCATTTTAGAGTCAAATTTCTAGAAGCACATGTAAATTGAGACAATTTGTTCTCTGTTTCAGTTGGTTTATGTGTAGTGTCTATGTCTATATTTAATATTTAAATTCTTACATTATATTTAGTTCTGCACTAATAAACCGAACTAATATTCTAACTGCCCTTTTTTGCAAACCTTATCAACCTGGTTATGCTGGACCTCCTCCAAGAACGAATGACACATCAGGCAAGTTTTTTTTATGTTCCAACGATTTCTTGCAAGTATGATAGATGAATTATGTGGAAAATAATATTGACTGTTGTTTGCTTTTTATTTCAAAGATTCTATCCTAATCCTGTTTTCATGTAATAATGTTCATAGTGGAAGTTGGGGAGTTGCTGGTGCACCAATGGACTTAATCGAACATGATGGTGCAACCTTTTTTTTCCACTGCAGATATGTATAGGGGATAACAATTCTATCGACTTCATTCTATAGCTTGATAACCACCCTATTATTGGTTTTAGATTGATTTGTTCATTCTCTTTCATCATCCAATCCATACTTTACAAATATTATTACTCATTGTTTGATTCTTGCGTACAAGAAAATGTTTCCATTTGCGATCCATGACTCTTTTCCTAATTCCTACATCGAATTTAATTTATTAAAGCTTCATCGATCTTTCTATTAGATTTTTGTGGTTTGTGTTTGCAGATGATGGAAGAGAGCTCCTACTTTGTTTTTTGTTTTTCAATTGCGTTTTGCAGATTGGATTCTGTTTTATTAAATTTGGGCTAGAGTCCATGGAGACTCAGTTAATAATTCCTCACCGTATTGTATGTCGGACCACTGAAGTTCTGTTTTCGTTATGCTATTACTGAAGTATCCGACTTCAAATCATATTTGTTTACTTAGTTATTTATCTGTGTAATATTAATTTCTATTTCTTCTGTTTTTTGCTTATGTGTTAGCCAGTACAGCATCCAGCTTCTGTTCTTTACAAGTGTGATTTTTGTTTTGTTTTTTTGCTTCTGTTTTCCTACAGTCAGCAAAAGCTTTAGTTAGCCAATATAGCAGGCAACAACAACTTTTGCTTCAGCAAAAGCTTCTGTTATTGGAAAAATCTATTCACATTTATTAGAGAGGAGCTGATGCAGGAGCGTTATCCGCCAAGATCGATGGGGAAATCGCGCGTCGTAGCAACGATGCGTAGGCTGGGAAAGCAGGAATTCGGGAGTTCTATCTATTATTATCTATTTTCTAGTTTTTATCTTTTTTACCTCGTTTATCTATCTTCATTAGTTTTTAGCTATTTTTAATTAATTCTATCTAGGACTAAGATTAGGATTGCTTGTTATTTAAACGAAGGTTATGTTGTTCAGGAAGATCATCTTTTATTCAATTAACAATCAAGAGTTTTCTCTTATTTTTGGTGGATTCCAGTTATCGTTCTTTGAGTTTGTCGCTTGCGAACTCTTCCATTGTTGAGGTTTAGCGCTAGCTTTGCCTTTCGTGTTTCTTGCTGCGTCAGGAGCCTTCTGTTTCTGTTCCTTTAGTTCAGTTTCAAACCAAATTGTTGTTATTGGTTCTAGACTTATTTATGAAACTAAAGGATTGGTCCATGAATTTATAGGAATATCTTTACATGTCTCTCTGAACTTTTTTGGATTTGTAACTGAGGCGAAAGTGTCTGGCAATATGCACATTGACGTTGATGTACTTTTAGATGAACATAAAGCTTTTGGGAAAGAATGAGGTTAGTTCTTTGTTTTGATAGCTCTTGGGATCTTAAGTTGTTTGACCATTTTTCTGCATCTTTGGGTTCTTATATGTAAAATTCAGATTTGATAGTAGGGGTTCAAATTTCAATTTAAGTACGAGGCATTATAATTTATGATGTATTTGTGGAATACATTTCATCACTTAAATGTTCATGGTGTTGGTGTCGGTGAATTTAGCTAGCCAATCAAATATGATGGGCTTTAGTAGTATAAGAAGATAACTAGAATTTGGTGACTCGGATGTTTTTATATTTCACTCTAAGCTTCGAATTGTCAAAATTTATTAGGGTTCTTTTTAACTCTTAGGGTTGCCATCGATGCAGATCTTGAAGGAATTGGAGGAGTTCCAGAAGGATCCTCTCACCTCTTGCAGTGCCGGTTGTGTGCTAGAACTGAGGAAGGGTTAAAAGATCTTTAGTTGTTTCAAATATTTTCAGTCTCAATAGGATTCTGTTGGAGGCTGAAGATGGAAAAATAAAGAGGTATAAATTAGAATTGCATACTTTCAGTAATTAAGTCTAAATGCACTCTTTTAAGCCATTTGTAAGTTAAATGAAGGAAAAGAAATATTTAATTGGTAGAGATGCCTTTGTGCCTATCAGGACTTTAGTGGATCCAATTTAATATAGATATGTAGTGTTTGATCTTGATATGTGCTTTTAATCTTTTCTAAAAGTTCGTTCCTCTGTGACTTACACGTCTATTAGATTGGATTTAGGAATCATGGCATGATTCAAAACCGGAACCCTGCCGCTGCCCCCAAATATTTTATGCAAGGTTTGTCAAACTGTTTTTACAAGTGCATCAATACCTCAACACAGACGCTTTGTACATGAATGTTTACAACATAAATGGACCAAGTTTTTTGCAAATGATTGTTCCCTGTTGTCGTGTAAATTGTTGACTACTTACTTTGTTGTTCTTTGACATATATCGTGTCTTCAGCAGAATGATGATGTTCAATTTCATGTGCAGATAATAACAATATAAATTTTCTATTACAAAACACAGATGCAGATAATAACAATACCATGTTCTCAATTAGTCAATTGACAAGGCAATGGATGCGTTCAATGTTGCTGCAAATTAAATGAATGCGGAATAAAAACCATGCGTGACTACAACAAGAAAAATTGGACCTTTGATATTCTTCAGGAGAAGAGTCATAATATTAGGGCGAATAAAGTTTCAGGTGAGGTAGACAGTAATGATTTCCATTTTTTTTCTTATCCAATATAAATTTACAGATTTCGTCTTACTTTCTACGAGCATCAATCATGAAATGGAAGAAAAAAGTTGCACTCAATATCTTTGTTTTTGTTTTGTTGCGTTTTGTTCATATTCCGAGCACGGTCGATCTCTTTCTATATATGCAACATCAAGAAAAAATGATATAAAGTTCATTCTCATTACATCAAGATAACACAAATGCTTTACATTTTTCACCCACTTCAACATGATTGGTAAGAGATCCGCGCGTAGCCCGGGACCTAGATCTAGACATCAATCATGGTATATCCATATCAACGAACGATTTCAGCCTTTTCAGTTTGGTGTGGGCATCCTCGGGGGTTGTGAGGCTATTTTTCATTCTGTGAACAAGCTCATTGAATCTAAGGATAACGCGGTTGGGTTTTCTATGCTCTTGGTGGATTATAAGAATGCTTTTAACCTTGTCGATAAGAGTGTCTTGCTTCAGAAAACGAGGCTTCAGTGCCCATCCATGGCTCCTTGGGTTGAGTTTTGCTATTCTTAGCCGGCTAGGCTCTACTACGATAACTCCATCCTCTGGTCTTGTTGTGGAGTTCATCAAGGTGATCCTTTGGGTCCACTGTACGTTATTCGCTTTGGTTTTGCACCCATTGGTTCTTAGCATTAATGGTGCTTGTAAGCTAGCTCTTCATGCATGGTATCTTGATGACGATACCATTGTTGGAGATACTCTAATGGTTGCCAAGACACTTGACATCATCAGGGTTGATGGGCCAACTCGTGGTTTGTTCCTTAATGTGGACATGACTGAACTCTTTTGGCCAATTGAGGATCCTAGAAGTAGGGTGGAGGGTGTTTTCCCAGTCAATATTTCTCGTATGCGTAGTGGTGTGAAACTTCTTGGTGGATCGGTCAGTTTGGATGCAGGGTTCTGTCGTGATGTGGATTTGAAAAGGGCTTTGAAAACTATCGAGTTAATGGCGGCGATTAACAAACTCAATGATCCCCAATATGAGCTCCTCATTCTGCGTAATTGTGTCGGGGTCTCGAAACTGTATCATGCTTTGAGAACTTGTTCCCCCTTGTCTTTCATGGATTCCCAAGTTCAGTTTGATCAAGCCTTGCGTATCTTCTTGGAGAAGATCGTTACATCTTCAGGGCTTGGTTTTGGCGAGTGGAAATGGCGGCTTGCCACTCCCCCATTAAATTGGGAAACCTTGGTATCTATTCCGCGGGGGATGTTATTAGTTATAATTTTCTTGCATTTGGACCCCGCATGCGCAAGATTTTCTATTTATTGATGGCTTGGGGCAGAGAATGAACCATCGTCAATTTCGATATGTTCTATGTTAATTAAGACTCACGACACCCTTGTTCTCTGAAGTCGGTATTTGCTCGAGTTGCAATGCTCTCAAAATGGACCAGTGGGGAGATCATGTTGTTCACTGTTCTAGTGAAGTGGGTGTGAAGTTTAGGCATAACTGGTGCGCGACATTCCTGTGAATATTTGCTCTAAAGCAGGGATGACAGTGCGTAAGGAGGCACCAATGGACTTTCGAAGGTCGAGAATGATCTTAGATTTGTGGACCTTTTACAATTTAATTGGTTTTAGAGTAAAGATTATTTGTTTGGATGTGAGTGTATAATTAATTTATTTTGAGTTTCATATCTTAATAATCTCGGACAACTAGGTTATTTAATTATGTCTACTGTATACACCAAAAACAGGAAATAACGTTATAGAGGATTAGAGGATGTCACCGTCGGCAATGAAGAACAGAGTCCAGTCAAACACATCAGAGGGCAGGGTACTGTAGGAAAACTTCATGGTTGTTTTCCGATCTTAGAGAAGAAGGGCGAAGACCCTGCAGCTGACAGTTCGGATGTTCTAGGTATAGAAATTGAACTTCTTGAAGATGTGAAACATAAAGGAAGAAACTTGATTCACAAGAGTAGGAGACTTGAGACATGGAGAAATGGTTCACATGAGTTGGAAGTTTAACCGACTTCTCCAACTAAAAAACTTGATTATGATCGAATAGATACAAGAAGATAAAACTTGCTTAATGGCATCATCATTGTATTTCTCATTTTCGTATTACAAGAAGATAAAACAGAGGCTTCCCGCGTTATTTATAAAAAGTAAAAAACAGAAAGTATTCATGCCGTTAGTTTTTTTCCTTCCTCTTTTCTAAAATGAGAATGAGAATGAGAATGAATATTCATAAAATGTCCTCATCTGTCACCATTGAGTTGTAATTTCCTCACGAAGTAGCCTCCTTTTCTAACGCTGACACTTCTCCTTTAAAACCCCTTTTTTTTCTCTTAGTATTATCCGATCCACTCAAAACATAAGATTATAATCTCCACAAAGAGGTTTAAAAAAAGAAATGGGAAGCTTGGAGGAAGAAATGCTATGGCAGATGGTTGATGATTTCATTGAAGCAGGGCCAGAAACACCAACCCACTACTCTCTTCCAAAACAGAGCAATTCTATATGCTACACTACACTTTGCAAGTACGCTTCCAAATTTTCAATCTTTTTAGCCTTTTCCCATATATATGGGTTCAAATTTATATTCTTAATCTTAACTTACATCTTGATTATCTGAAAACCGGAGGTTCTTGAGGAAAATTCAGTAATAGAAGCCCAAATCGCGCATAGAATTGGGTTTCACATGAGGAAGAAAATGGAAATGGAGAAGACAACAAAACTCAAGAGATGGCTTGCTATGTGTCTCAAAAGAGATGGCTTTGATGCTTCTTTTTGTTACACTTCTTGGCACTCTACTCCTGGTTGCCCATCTGGTAATTCCTCTTAAACTTGCCCTTAACCATCTCTAACATGAAGTTTTCATAAAATTAACACTTACCCACATACAAAATTTAGCATTTGTAAAATGGGTATTAATTTTTTTTTGATTTTACTGAAAATTCATAAATGCAGGTTACTATGAGTACATAGATGTAATGGAAGGAGGAGGAAAAAGGGTGATAGTAGACATTGATTTCACATCACAATTTGAGGTGGCAAGGCCAACAAAGGCATATTCAGAGTTATCAAGTCATCTCCCACAAATATTTGTTGGAGGAGAAGATAAGCTAAGGAAAGTGGTGAGGATTTTGTGCTCAGCAGCAGAAGAATCCATGAAAGAAAAAGGTCTTCATGTTCCTCCATGGAGGAAATCTGCTTACATGAACTCCAAATGGCTTTCAAATTGCACTAGAGAAGCAATCAATGGAGACAAAATTGATGAGGTCGGAAACAACAAGGACCCACCAACACAGATGAATCCTACCATGTGGGTATAATTTTCTGATTAAAATACTGTACATTTTAACTCTTTTACTATTTGATAAGCTTTTTTGTCTTGTGGGAGAAGGAAGAAGACAAAAAAGGGATAACACCTGCACAGTTCATATGGATCAAAGTTAGCAGCTTTGTTCTGATGACTGGGCCAAGAATTATGCATGCAATGAAATAGATTAGTAGAAATTTGGCTTAGTTATGTTTTTAATTAGTTGTTCATGTAAGAGTTTATTTTGTCTTGTGAGTATTCTTTTTCTCATGTTGCTAAATTGTACTCCGTATTTTATTTGTTCATATTGTTGTTCTCATTTCCATTTAGCTGAAACATGTTTTCTATAGTTAATGATTCTTGTTACATACAGTGTTATTAAAAATGCTGAAATTTTAATATTTTAATTTAGACAAATCAAAGCAAGAACACAAATGGTTATGTTTATTTTTATATATTAAAAATTTATCTTATATATTAAAGCTGATCTTTTTAGAGCTTTAGAGTGATTTTAGGCTTAGTTACACAATTATTATTTTTTCTCTCCAATTTCAATTATTAATAGATTGGATTATTATATTAATAAAAAAATCTTAAAAAATTATCATTCCTTTTAACAACAAATATACAAGCTATTTTATTGAGAATAAATATTATGTTAGAGGTTAATATATATTCTTACGATAAAACTAGGATTATTTTCGATAATAAAAATTAAGTCAAGCTACGTACATAATCTTCATTAAATAAAATATATTTTTTAAATAATCTCTACAGGAAAAAAATATCTTAATTTTTTGACCAACTCGATTAAAAGGATATACAATTTTCATACGAATAATATGAAATTTTCCGTACATGGCACGCGTCACTACACTAGTAATATATAATATTCTATCGTTTGTAAATAGTGATAAATAAAAACGAAGAACATCGTTATGGAATGTAGGGAATAAGATAATTAAAATATAAAAATGTTATATAAATGCAAAGGCAGCTTGACGTACTGCAACATTTCCAAAATGTACTCACATTTCCAAAATGTACTCACATTTCCAAAATGAATTATGCATATAGTACATTTTGTATGAATATGAAATGATCATTTGATTGCATGGGGAGCTCACTGATTGAGGCTCCTCTATAAAATGTGCGATGCTTGTTCAGCTAGTGAAAGAGGCTTGTTATATAATAATAAAGTGTCTATTGTGGATGATTCAGCAATTCAGCACTCAAAGTAAAACTAGGTTAGTGTGTATGATTACTTATATGGTGAAGATATGGTCTGTCTCAATCTAACTTGCAACTTGTGATATCACCAAATTAAACTAGGTTAGTGTGTATGATTACTTATATAGTGTGTAAGATTACTTATTTCCGATATTAGATGCTTATGGCTTAGGGCATAGGTTAGAAAAATCGTTGTACGTATTGTACATTTTCAGAAACGTTAATATAACAAACAAATTTTTTTTTCCATTTTTTTCTATTTTATACTCGTATTTGGTGCGAGAGATAAATTACATTGATGGTGTGGAAGAGAGAAAGATAAAACATGTGTTATGTAACCATCCTATACGCCCCCATTACTCCATACTCCGTATAATTTTCGAGAGAAAAAAAACTTGTGTACGTATTTTTTATTTGTTTGGTTCAGGCAAAGCACGTGTCCCCTTTAACAGGAGGGCGATGGTGAATTTCGATTACCGCTAGACTACAAACCCATTGACATGTACGTACTTTTTTTTACCTCTTAGAAGATATTCATTTTACCTCCTAGAAGATGTTACATGAATCAAACTAGGGCTAATGAGTGTTGTGAAAACAACTGGCAATATACACTGTTGAGGCTCCTTCGTGTTTTGAATGGAGACAAACATTCTGCTAATGAAATGTCTGAGTGTTTCAGGATCGTTACTCAGAAAGGAACGTTACACAGCGGTGTTCTATTTTAGGAAAGCTAGATCGAAAAGGGAGCAAGACAAAGGAATGAGTTTTTAAGGAAAAGATCTGAGAGAAGATATTCGAAGAAGATATACTCGAAGAAAAGATATTCAAGAAAGATCTCGGCAGTTGGGCGGTTAAGATTTTATGGAAGGAAATATTATCTTTTGCTAAAAGATATTATTTCCTTAGAGATTTATTTCCCTGTTTTTATCCTAGACGATTTAAGTATAAAAGCAAGGGTTTAGACATAGAAACAAGTTGACGCATTGATTGAAGTAAGGAGGCTGAGATATTCAGAAAAGAAGAAGGAGAGTGATACTTAGGCTTAGAGGTTGAGTTCGGGCTCGAGTGAGAGGAGTGATTCGTGATCGTAATCCGAGCTCTCTTTTGTAACGAACAAGAAATCAATAAGATAAGTACACCTTTCTAAATCCTTCAAGTGAGAAGCTTGAAGGTGGTGGTTTTACTCAACACAAAAAGGTTGAGGTTTCCACTCTAAATCTTGTGTCAAAGTTTACTTCTTGCATATTATTATTCCGCTGCTATACCTCCTGAGGAACAATACCTATTGTTCCCTAGGAAGTAACTGTGCTAACCGATCCAACAATTGGTATCAGAGCTTGGTCTCTAGATTGTTGTTAGCTTTGCAGGAAGTATGGGTTCACAAACTGCCATCAATGATTCGTTCTGGAAACCCCCTGTGCTCAAGTTCGGAGAATTCTCTTATTGGGTGGAACAGATCGAGTCGCATATCTGTTCGCTCCATGGACAGATGTGGAAAGTGGTAGAGAATGGTGATATCAAAATTCTTGATCCTACTGATCCCTTTGGAGTCAAATTAAAGTCAAGGGCTGACTATCAAGACGCTGATTACAAGGTGCTGGAACTCAACATGCGAGCCAAGAAAGTCATGCTCGCAGCTCTAGGTCCTTCTGATCAAAGAAAAGTCCTCCGCTACAAAACTGCCCATGATATCTTCAATGCACTCAAAAGGATGTATGAGGGAAACGAAGATATCAAGAAGAACAGGATTCTTGCACTCACTAAGGAGTATGATAGCGCTGTTCAAGGAAAGAATGAATCTCTTGATGAGTTTCACTCTCGATTTCAGGGATATGTAGGTCAATTGGAGTTTCTAGGAGAAACAATTCCTGAATGGAAGATTACTCATCAATTTCTTCAGGGATTATCATCAAAGTGGGATGCCTTTTCTCTGGCTCTTCAGGCACAAAATGACATTAAGAACATTACTCTGGAGGAGTTGGTTGCTCGACTTCAGAGTAACGCAGGCATTCAACAAAGCAAAGTCTCTAGAAGAGAAAGTGAAAAATCTGAAAAATCACAAAGCATTGCTTTAAAGGTTGAAAAGGCTTTTGACCTTGCTCAGGAAGATGATGAGGATGAAGATGGTGATGAAGAAATTGCCCTTATCACACGGGCATTTCGCAAAGTCTGGAGAGGAAGTCGAAACATGCAACGTTCCACTGATGGGAACAAAGATGCCAAAGACATTGTCTGCTATCACTGTCAAAGAAAAGGACATTTTGCAAGGAACTGTTTTAAGAAGAAGGCAGGAGAAACACCTGTCCCTGCTCGGGAAAGAAAGGAAGCCATGATAGCTGCATGGGGTGCGTCTGACTCAGATGATGACTCTACATATATCTCAAAGGAAACGTGTCTTATGGCCGCTGGAGGAGAATCGGAAGATGAGGTAACTGATTCTGAACTCGACTCCATTTTACTTACCAGAACAAAAGCTCAGATCATAAAAGCTATAAAGTCCTTAGGGGAGGAAAATGGAAATCTAAATTTACTTCTGGAAGAAAAGAATGAAACTATCTCTAACTTGGTTGAAGAAAACAAACTTTGGGTTTCAAAAGTCACCAAACTTGAGAAAGTCTCATTCCCTTCCCCAGATGTATGCAAGTCTTGCCCTACCTATCAATCTACCATCACTTCCCTTGACAGTAAAGTTACTAAGCTTGAATCAGAAATTCTTATGTTAAGACTGAGTAACTCTAAGTTAACTAAAGATGCAGTAGATCTTAAGGGAAGTGAGGAAGAAAGAAAGAAGATCTGGCTGGATGAGTATGTTGCTTCCAAGATTGAAAAGGAGAAGGTTGATTTCTCCACGCGGTTTGTACCCCGTACTGGACTCGGCTACGGTAAGTCCTTTGATTCCCAAACTAGTAACATTCCCTCCGGATCTCAAAGTCCTTCTCCTTCCAAGGAACATTGTGGTGGATCCAACTCTGGTTGCTCCCACAGTGGATCCAAGGTGGAAGAAAAGTTCAAAGTCCGTGAGGAGAAGGTCTGGTTCGATGGACAAAAGGCTTACCACATGTGGCTTAAACAGGTTCAGAACATCAAGCCGGTACAAATCGACTTTCAATCAAGGATTAACAATAAACCTATCTGGCCAGGTCAAAGCAAGTATGTGAATCTATGGAATCACAAAGTTTGCTGGTATTGTGGAAAAGCAGGCCACTACAAACAGAACTGTAATCTTAAAAGGGAAGATGATGAAAGAGCCTACCATTCTAGGCAACAATCCAATGTTAGGAACACTCCTAGGATAAAAATTGTCCTTAATGAACCAAGAAATAGAAGAGTCTTTTCTAATCCAGGTAAGCCTAAGCTTGCCTGGGTTCGTAAAAACTAATCTTTTACTTGCAGGATGGAGGGAAGAAATGTTCTTGGTACATAGATAGCGCTTGCTCGATTCACATGACAGGGAACAAAGACTGGTTCATATCTCTCCATCCACAAACCAAGGGTTCTATAACCTTTGGGAACAACAGTAAGGGTGAAGTAGTAGGAGTGAGAAAGGTAAAAATTTCTGAAAAACTCTTTGTGAATAACGTTACTCTTGTAGACAACCTTACCTTTGATCTGTTGAGTGTACGTCAAATGTGCCAGGATGGTCAAAATAGGGTTGTCTTTACTACTGATGAATGTTTGGTCGAGAATGTTAAGACAGGAAAGGTTCTTCTGAGAGGCATCACTGAAAACAATCTATACAAAGTGGATCCCTCTTTCATCCCAGAAGAGGAACTATGCCTAGCTGTCCAAACTGAGGAATCTAACTTATGGCACAAACGGTTTGCGCATGCTAGCCTCAGACTTCTATCCAAACTTCACAACAAGGAACTAGTGGTAGGTTTACCAAAGATAGACTGTCTAGCTGAAGAGGTGTGCATAGCTTGTACAAGAGGAAAACAGGTAAGATCATCCTTCAAATCGAAGAAGCAGGTAAGTACTTCTAAACCTCTGGAACTTATCCACATGGATCTGTGTGGGCCTATGCGTACTCAGAGTCGTGGAGGAAACAAATATGTGTTTGTCATAGTGGACGATTATTCCAGGTACACATGGACAATCTTTCTTGCATCTAAGGAAGATGTGTTTGATGAGTTTAAGTATTGGTTGCATGCTGTTGAAAATCAGTTAGGTCTTCTCTTAAAGTCTATTCGTACTGACCATGGAACGGAGTTCGAAAACTCTCAGTTCCTGTCCCTGTGCAGGACCAAAGGAATTAATCATAACTTCTCTGCTCCAAGAACTCCACAGCAAAATGGAGTGGTTGAGAGGAAAAACAGAACACTGGAAGACATGACAAGAACAATGCTGATTGCGAGTGGTCTTCCTAGGAACTTCTGGGCTGAGGCACTGAATGCTGCTTGCTATGTGCTCAACCGAGCAATGCTAAGGCCCATGATAGAGAAAACTCCATATGAATTGCTTAGGGGAAGAAAGCCTAATGTTTCTCATCTCAGAGTTTTTGGTTGCAAATGTTTTGTACACAACAACGGGAAGGAAAGTCTGGGAAAGTTTGATCCAAGAAGTGATGAAGGAACCTTCGTTGGATACTCACCTCAAAGCAGAGCTTATAAAGTGTACAACAGGAGAACCAAGAAGGTTGAAGAAAGTATACATGTTGTCTTTGATGAAAGTATTATGGATGGTACACTTGTGCAGGATTCAAATGTTCTTCCATTAACTGAAGATGATAAGGAACACTTTCAACTCTTGGAAGATCATGTACAAAATCCCAGTGAAGAAGTCAACCAAGTACAAGGAACCCTCTCTACAGAAACAAACAATGATCAAGTTCAGACAGAAAACGTACTGGAGGAAGTATCTGGATCTGAGGGGGAACATATCCCTAACGAGGAACAAACAGGTGTTGAAGAACCTCAAGTAGGAGGAACTCGTCAAAGTACTCGTATTCATGGTCCTCCATCAAGACTCATGGACTACGTGTGCAACTGTGCTTCTGCTTCAACGTCTGATGCATCACCTGATCCTAATCTGAAGGATTGTTCCATCCTAACCTTAAATCCTATATTTCATGCTTTTTGTGCTTTTGTTTCTGTAGTTGAACCAAAGACAATTGAAGAAGCTCTAAGAGATCCAGAATGGGTAAATGCTATGCAAGAAGAACTTCATCAATTTGAGAGAAACGAAGTATGGAGACTGGTTCCCAAACCTAAAGACAGATCCGTCATCGGTACCAAATGGGTTTTCAGGAACAAGATGGATGACAAGGGACAAGTAACAAGGAACAAAGCTAGGCTGGTTGTAAAGGGGTATAACCAGCAAGAAGGAATTGATTATGATGAGACTTTTGCTCCAGTTGCAAGGTTGGAAGCCATACGTCTTTTGATTGCTTACTCTGCTCATCATGGATTTAAGTTGCAACAAATGGATGTAAAGACTGCCTTCTTGAATGGTGTTCTCAAAGAAGAGGTATATGTTGAGCAGACACCTGGTTTTGCAGATCCCTCTAATCCAGATCACGTATTCATCCTTGATAAGGCACTCTACGGTCTCAAACAGGCTCCTCGAGCATGGTATGAAAGGTTGTCTCAGTTTCTCTTATCCCATGGTTATGTCAGAGGGGAAGTCGACAGGACTCTATTCCTACTGAAGGAAGGTAAGCACACTCTAGTTGTGCAAGTGTATGTTGATGACATTATCTTTGGTTCCACCAACGAACAACTAGTTACAAAGTTCACTAAACTGATGGAAAGTGAATTTGAAATGAGCATGGTGGGGGAACTTAAGTTTTTTCTGGGTTTACAAGTGGTCCAAACTGAAGAAGGAACAAAGGTCCATCAACAAAAGTACCTCAGGGAATGTATCAGAAAGTTTGGAATGGCAGATGCCAAGGATTGTTCCACTCCTATGTCCCCAAATGACACAATAGGAATTGACGCAGACAAGAAGGAAGCTGATCAAGAAGTCTACCGTGGAATGATAGGCTCATTGCTTTATCTAACCGCCAGTAGGCCTGATATTATGCAAAGTGTATGTTTTTGTGCTAGGTTTCAAGCAAGCCCCAGAGAGACACATGTTGCTGCAGTGAAGAGAATCTTGAGGTACTTGAGAGGTACAGATGATCTTTGCCTGTGGTACCCAAGAGGAGGAAGTCTTGAACTACTAGGCTATACAGATGCAGACTTCGATGGTTACAAACCAGACAGGAAATCCACCTCTGGGATGGCTCAATTTCTCGGTCCATGTCTTGTGTCATGGGCCTCCAAGAAACAAACCACAGTTGCTCTCTCCACCGCTGAAGCTGAGTATGTAGCCGCAGCTGCCTGTTGCTCTCAACTCATATGGCTCAAACAACAGCTAAGCGATTTTGGTATCACCCTAGGTAACGTTCCTATTCTATGTGATAATACAAGTGCTATTGATATTTCTAAAAATCCTGTGCAGCACTCAAGGACCAAACACATTGATATTAGACATCACTTTCTACGTGATTGTGTGGAAAAGGGAATCGTCTCTATGGAGCACGTTCGGTCTGAGGATCAAATCGCAGACATATTCACAAAGCCACTAAATAAGGCCCCTTTCGAGAAGCTACGACTAGGGTTAGGTATGATCTCTCTCGAATGACATTGCTCTTCTATAAAACCCCCAATGATTGGAGAAATTAGCTAATTTATTCATTCTGTACTTGATCTTTTGAAGCATGGTCACTCTTGATTTCCCATGATATGAATTCGTGTCTTTTGTGCCGCATGCTAGTACTATACATGCTTAGGAAAGTTACCAATCATTGTATTCAATTGATGTCATGTTATTTTGAGCAAAGGTCTTATTTCTAGCCCAAAAGATTCCTCTTGATGTACTGAACCCACAATATAAGCCCAAAGGATAGAGGAAATCTACAGCCACCCTTAGCCTTCATGGATGATAGTCCTATGAGCTCTGTTTATTCATTCACAACTGGACTCACTCGCCATGATATAAAAATATTAAAACTCATGTTATATATGTTATTTTCGTGTGATGTTCTATTTGTACTCTTTCTGGTAACATTACCCCAACCATCACACACCATCGATATCAGATAAGGAAGGAAAGGTGAAAAGGCTGTGTTCTGAAATCTGCAAGTGGGAACTCATGGGTATTAGCGACGTATGAAGTGACTGAAGGTACAGACCAATAATGACAGTTTTACTCCCAAGGTTCATGATGAAAAGGGAAGGATTTTGATTGGATAAAATTGCGGCAATAATCAACTGGTGAATTTATGGAAACAAATTCACACAAGGAAAATGACAGATTTGAAATTTGAAGAGTTTTTGCTTCTGGACACGTCTCATTATAAAAGGAATCCCCTTTAGTCGTCCTCTTCACGCCTCAGATTCTCTCAAAGAACAAACCTTCAGAACCCTAAAACCCTCAATCCCCATCAAAGCTCTCAGCAATGGTGAACTCAAACTCCATCTCTCTCACAGGCAAAGAGAGCCCAGAAATAATAAGACGAATACTGGCCGCCATTGGAGTCGCCATCGAATATCCTGCAGAAACCCAATCACCTCCTCCAACTCAGATCAAAGAAAAATCACCATCTCCATCTCCAACCAAATCAAAATCTCCCTCACCAAAACCAGCCAAAACAACCACACCCACACCATCTCCGGCCAAATCCAAAACTCCTCCAGTCACACCTATTCACACCACCTCCAACACCTCCACAGAAAAAATCTCTACCCCTTCCACAGTAAAGCTCCTAAGTCCGCCTCCTTCCACAGAGCCCTCACCACAAAAGTCGAACCCTAGCTCTATCCCTGAACCCATCACTGCTCCGAAATTAGCAGTGTCTGAGCCAAGCCCACAAAAAGCCACATCTGAAGGCACCGCCTCAGCCACAACGCCTACAGATCTGGGTGTTACAGGAGTTCTTGAGGAAATAGAGGAAGAGAGTAGAAGAGAGGAGAAGGAAAAAGGTCTGGATGTAACAGACCTGACAATGGAAGACGAGGATGAACCAATCATCAAAAGAAAGGCACGATCTACGCCTCGACGGTCGTCAACCGTCGTATTTGAGGAATCTGATGAGCCCTCCCTCAAAAGAGCAAAAGTTGAAATCTCTCTCTCTCGCCCTCGCACTCGAAGTCTTGCAGCAAAACCGCCCAGAGCCAAGAAAGCTCCAAAATCGATTGCCGAAGGCAAAACTCTGGGGAAGAGGGTAATCATCAGGGACTTGATATTCAACGACCAATTCTTGATCAACAATGGAATGGAAGCATTGGTTGATATGGTTCGCTTCCAAGGCTGGGGAAAACTGTTCTGCTCCGCTGAACAGGTAAATGATCATCTGCTCCGTCAATTCTACACATCCCTCACAATCACTGAAAAGCCTCACGCTGTGCAAGCCTCCTTCAAACTGGGTAAGGAAACTCATGTCTTTTCAAGTACTGAATTAGGATTAATTCTTGGCGTCCCTCATGGTGGATTTGAGGAGTATGTTAAAGGTCAGTGGCCTAGGAGGTGAGCTTGGCTGCTATTCAGAGTGTCTCTCAGGACTTCAATACTGAGGTGGTAGGCGAGATGTCAACAGCATCCATGGGAGTTGTGAATCGAGTGCTTCACAGTTACGTCATCAGCAACATTACCCCCAGAGAGCAGAAGCGCACCACAATACTGATCCAGGACTTCCTAATCATGGATAAAATGCTCCTCAGGAAAGCCATCAATCTGCCCAAGATCATCATGCTGCATATGGCTCATGCCAGGAAGAATGACAAGCATGGTCTTCCCTTCCCTGGAATCGTGAAAAATGTCTTAGAATATTTAAAGGTGTATGAGTCTGGGCCTACTGATGCTGTGCATGCACGAGAACTTGCTGAGGCCAACTTGAAGAAGATGAGATTTGACAAGAATGCTGATGGTGTTTGGGTGAGGGCCCTGGATAATGTTGAGACTGATGCCATGTCTGAAGACCCTCAAGAGGAACAGAATGAAGCGCCTACTATGGTCTATCAAAGTGATAAGTTGGAGGAACTGTGCACGCTTGTTGGACTCCTTTCTGAACAACAACACAGGCTAGCTAAGGAGATCACTGCCCTGAAGGATGAGATCCGTCGTTGGACGAAATCAAACCAGTAAGGTTCCCTTCGCAGTATCAAGACGCTGCCGTGCACCCTTCCTTCCTTACATCTGACCCCCACTTTCTGTTCCCTAGCACATCAACCTCTTCTCTTCTATGCTTTATTGTACCCTTTGCTTGATTTGCCTGATCTTCTTTTGTTTGCCTTGTTTGCGTTCTCTTTTCCTGTTTCACTATGTACTAGCGTCGGCTCCTTAGACGCCTATAAATAAATGGAATGATTGTTTTGTGACCTGACTTCACTTGCCTTGAGTTCTTATATGATTAAGTAAAGCTTTTTGATGATGCCAAAAGGGGGAAAATAAAGGAAGTTCAAGGTTTTAGGGGGAATATCAGATCCTTTCTCTACGAGTAACAATCCTAAGGGAAACTATTTATGGGTATACTGTGAATACACTTTTTATGTCTTATATCCTAAGTGTCTATATGCCTTAAAGAAGAGAATGTTTGTCACCATCAAAAAGGGGGAATTTGTTGAGGCTCCTTCGTGTTTTGAATGGAGACAAACATTCTGCTAATGAAATGTCTGAGTATTTCAGGATCGTTACTCAGAAAGGAACGTTACACAGCGGTACACAGCGGTGTTCTATTTTAGGAAAGCTAGATCGAAAAGGGAGCAAGACAAAGGAATGAGTTTTTAAGGAAAATATCTGAGAGAAGATATTCGAAGAAGATATACTCGAAGAAAAGATATTCAAGAAAGATCTCGGCAGTTGGGCGGTTAAGATTTTATGGAAGGAAATATTATCTTTTGCTAAAAGATATTATTTCCTTAGAGATTTATTTCCCTGTTTTTATCCTAGACGATTTAAGTATAAAAGCAAGGGTTTAGACATAGAAACAAGTTGACGCATTGATTGAAGTAAGGAGGCTGAGATATTCAGAAAAGAAGAAGGAGAGTGATACTTAGGCTTAGAGGTTGAGTTCGGGCTCGAGTGAGAGGAGTGATTCGTGATCGTAATCCGAGCTCTCTTTTGTAACGAACAAGAAATCAATAAGATAAGTACACCTTTCTAAATCCTTCAAGTGAGAAGCTTGAAGGTGGTGGTTTTACTCAACACAAAAAGGTTGAGGTTTCCACTCTAAATCTTGTGTCAAAGTTTACTTCTTGCATATTATTATTCCGTTGCTATACCTCCTGAGGAACAATACCTATTGTTCCCTAGGAAGTAACTGTGCTAACCGATCCAACATACACTGTAGGCATGTGGAGGCTAATTACTGTAGAAAGGAAGAGAGGGACTATGTTATGTTGTCTGCTCCATAGGGTGCCTCACTTTTTATCACTTTGTGTATCAGTATGATTCAGATTCTCTCCCCAATTCTTTCTTCATTTTTGTTTCTTACAACCCCCATTTAATTGTTGGCAGGTGTCAAGAAGTTGATCCTTATCCATGTTAGTCGGATTCTTTTGTAAAATTTGAACTTTTTTTGAGTCCAATGTCAATATCAACATCATTTGCCTTGGGAGGAAATATGGGCTAGCCTTGCAACAAATTGGGGGAAGTATGGGCCAGCTAGCTTTACACATTAATATATTGGAGTATTCGATCATGTATATATGATATTATTGAATCCCAATAGGAATGACGGGCATAATCTCTATCTTCTTCTTAAACTAAACGATTAATGAGAATGATTACTTCTATTGCATAAAACATCAGTACTGATACAAGGTAAAACAGGCTTGGAGATTTTACTAGCAAGGTTCTCTCCCTAGCATAATAACAATGTGAATGATGGGCAAATTTGAGTGAAAAGCTAATTCAAATTTGATAACTAATCATTATCATTAACAAAAACATAACATCCTCGTGAAAGTAGCAAAAACTAGAAAAGCACCAAAAGAAAATACTAGTGATGGACTGCTAGGATTTCGGTGAAAGATAGAAAGTGAATATAAAGAAGGAAGAAGGCATAGCGTCGTTTTGTTGCTTTCAATATGTCACGTACCTCATTGATTGACGGATTACAATATAGCTTCCTTATATACAGTAGGAAACCTAGAATGCAATAATCTTAGAGTGAGAAGTGTAACAATCTGAGAGCAGGTAGAATAGATAAATTCCAGAAGCTAGGTATACAAAGTTTACAGGGTCCCACATTCTAGTATCCCCCCACGTTCGGAACTGAAACAAGTGCAAGTTGCGAACGGAGCATAGCAAACTGAGCAGAAGCAAGAGGCTTCGTCAAGGCATCAGCAATCTGATCTCTGGTGGATATGAAGGCAACCTGCAGAGTCTTGTTGGCGATGCGTTCTCGGCCAAAGTGGTAGTCCAACTCTATGTGCTTGGTCCTTTGGTGAAAGAGTGTATTGGCAGCGAGGTATGTGGCACCAATGTTATCACACCATAGCTTGGGAGGATGAGGCACGAAAGTGCCTATTTCGGACATAAGTGATTGAAGCCACACAACCTCACATGTAGCAGTGGCGACAACCCGATATTCAGCTTTCGTGGAAGACTTTGAGATGGTGGGTTGCTTCTTGGAGGACCAAGAGATAAGAGAGTTGCCCAAATATATGCAGTATGCACCAGTACACCTGCGATTACCAAGATCCGTGGCCCAGTCAGAGTCCGAGAATGCTGAAATTTCCAGGGGAGAAGAGGCAAAGAGACGAACAGCCAAGTGATGAGTCCCATGAAGGTGGCGGAGGACACGCTTCGTGATCTGCCAGTGCGCCACTGTGGGTTGATGCATAGATTGACAAAGCTTGTTAACACCAAAGGCAATATCAGGACGAGTGAACGCGAGGTACTGAAGACTTCCAACAACACTACGGTACAGGGTGGGGTTGTCAAACAGAGGAGAAGAGGCAAGGAAATCTGTGTGAAGGGCAATGGGTGTGTTTACGGATTTTCAGGTGGACATGTTGAGTTTATGGAGAAGGTGTAGAATGTATTTGGATTGAGACAAGTGGAAACCAGAGGAGTTGCGGGAGACCTCGACACCTAGGAAATAATGAAGATTGCCAAGGTCCTTGACTAGGAAGAGATTAGACAGGGCAGTGACAAACAGATCAACCAAGGAGGGTTCAGAGGCAAGAACAATGATATCATCAACGTAAACGAGAACGTAGGTGACTCGAGACCCGGAACGAAAAATAAAGAGGGAAGAATCTGCGCGTGAGGCATGAAAACCAAGTTCAATGAGGGCTGAACTTAATTTAGAAAACCAGGCCCTAGGGGCCTATTTAAGACCATAAAGAGACTTACGCAAACGACACACATGATCAGGATACTGAAGATGTTGAAAGTCGGGTGGTTGTCGGATGTAGACGACCTCGTCAAGATCACCGTGGAGAAAGACATTTTGGATATCCAACTGCCGCACTGACCAATTGGAGATTGCTGCAAGAGACGGGAGCATCCGGATTATTGCAGACTTCACCACGGGACTGAAGGTCTCGTTGAAGTCGAGCCCTTCCATTTGATGAAATCCTTTCTCCACAAGTCTAGCCTTCCGGCGCTCAATCTGACCATTGGCATGGTGTTTGGTCTTGAAGACCCACTTGACGCCAAGAATGTTTTGGTTGGGATGGGAAGGCACGAGATCCCAGGTGTGGGTGGCTAGGAGGGCATTGAATTTCGAGTCCATGGCTTTTCTCCAGTCAGGAAATTTGTGTGCCTCGGTGAAAGAAGATGGTTCATCGGGAATAGGCTGGGAAGTGTTAGTTGTGGAGCATTGAGGGTTATTTTTTGGTGGCCACTGTAGGTTGATGCATAAATTGACAAAGCTTGTTAACACCAAAGGCAACATCAGGACGAGTGAACGCGAGGTACTAAAGACTTACAACGACACTACGGTACAGGGTGGGGTTGTCAAACAGAGGAGAAGGGGCAAGGAAATCTGTGTGAAGGGCAATGGGTGTGTTTACGGATTAGCAGGTGGACATGTTGAGTTTATGGAGAAGGTCTAGAATGTATTTGGATTGGGACAAGTGGAAACCAGAGGAGTTGCGGGAGACCTCGAAACCTAGGAAATAATGAAGATTGCCAAGGTCCTTGACTGGGAAGAGTTTAAACAGGGCAATATCAAACAGATCAACCAAGGAGGGTTCAGAGGCAAGAACAATGATATCATCAACGTAAACGAGAACGTAGGTGACTCGAGACCCGGAACGAAAAATAAAGAGGGAAGAATCTGCGCGTGAGGCATGAAAACCAAGTTCAATGAGGGCAGAACTTAATTTAGAATACCAGGCCCTAGGGGCCTGTTTAAGACCGTAGAGAGACTTACGCAAATGACACACATGATCAGGATACTGAAGATGTTGAAAGCCGGGTGGTTGTCGGATGTAGACGACCTCATCAAGATCATCGTGGAGAAAGGCATTTTGGATATCCAACTGCCGCACTGACCAATTGGAGATTGCTGCTAGAGACAAGAGCATCCAGATTGTTGCAGACTTCACCACGGGACTGAAGGTCTCATTGAAGTTGAGCCCTTCCATTTGATGAAATCCTTTCGCCACAAGTCGGGCCTTCCGACGCTCAATCTGACCATTGGCAAGGTGTTTGGTCTTGAAGACCCACTTGACGCCAATAATGTTATTGGTTGGGATGGGAAGGCACGAGATCCCAGGTGTGGGTGGCTAGGAGGGCATTGAATTCAGAGTCCATGACTTTTCTCCAGTCAGGAAATTTGTGTGCCTCGGTGAAAGAAGATGGTTCATCGGGAATAGGCTGGGAAGTATTAGTTGTGGAGCATTGAGGGTTATTTTTGGGTGGCCATGGAACCGTACCATCGTGTCGGACCAACGGAGTATGGATGTTGTTCTTTGAGCGGGTGATCATGGGGTGTGGTGGCACAGAAGGTGGCTCGATGGTAGGGTTAGAGGAATTGGATGAAGGAGGCGAGGAAGAAGAGGGGGATTGGTCTCCTGTCGTAGGAAGAGAGTGAGGTGAATCTGGTGGGCTGGGAATTTTTGGTTCTGTGGATTGTGGGCTGGATGATGGTGGGCCGGAGGAAAGGAGATTAGAGAAGGCAATAGAAAGAGAGGGTAGAGTAGTGTGTTGTTGGACTAGGATGGGGTTAGACGTTTGGGGCGACCCATTGAAAGGGATAGAGTGTTCGTGAATGATGACATTGCGTGAAGTATATATGCGATGAGTTGAAAGATCTTGGCAGATGTACCCTTTATAACGGGAATTGTAGCCAAGGAACACACAAGGAGCGGAACGGAAGGCCATTTTCTGGTTGTTGTAGGGACGGAGGTTGGGGAAACAGAGGCACCCAAAGATTTTAAGGAATTTGTAGTCGGGTTCTTTGTGGAGAAGAATGTCATGGGGAGTTTTGTAGTTGAGAATGGATGATGGGCGGCGATTAAGGAGGTAAACCGCCGTCTCAAAAGCATAATCCCAATAACTAAAGGGAAGAGATGAGTGAGCGAGGAGAGGGAGACCGGTATTGACAATTTGTCGATGCCGGTTTTCGATGCTTCCATTTTGTTGATGAGAACGGGGGAATGTGAGACGGTGGGAAATACCGAGTTGTGATAGATGGGGAAACAATGGTTTGAATTCAGAACCCCCATCCGTTTGGATTGATTTAATTGTGGTGGTGAAAAAGTTGTGAATGAATTTGATAAATGGCACAAGAAAAGGGGTAACTTGAGATTTTGTAGATAGTGGAAAAGCCTATAAGAATTTACTAAAATCATCAAGGATAGATACATAGTATTTGTGTCCCCTAGATGACAAATAGTGGGCTGGACCCCAAACATCAAAATAAAGTAGTTCAAAAGGTGTAGTGGACCGGGAAGGAGATGGTGGGTGAGGAAGATTGTGGGCCTTGAGCCGTGCACAGGAGACGCAATCGAGCTGGGTTGGACAGGAAACTAAAGAAGAAAGTTGAAGACGGTGGATAATTTTCTTTGTGGTTAGGGCAAAAGGGTGACCAAAACGGCAGTGCCAGGATTGAGAGTCGGTGACTGTTGTGTGATGAGCTTGAAGTGGTGGTGGTGGCGGCTCCAGCGAATTGGTCAGTGCGTACAGGTCGTTCTCAACGGGACCCTGGAGGAGCGTCGTTCTCGACACCCGATCCTTCACAAAGAAATAATGTTCATGAAATTCAATGAAAACACTATTATCTGAACAAAATTGTTGAATTAAGATTAAATTTTTTGAGAGGGCAGGAGTATGAAGAAGGTTGTGTAAGGGGAAAGAGCGAGAGGGATGAGAAGAGGGAAGAAAAGTGGAACCGTAATGTCCGATTGGAAGCCTTGAGCCGTCGCCGATCATAACTGTGTATGTGCCTTGATACGGAGCAGCGCCATGAGTAAGATGAGCCAGATCCGATGTGAAATGGTTCATAGAAACTGTGTCAAGGTACCACGGTGCCACAATGTGGTGAGCCTGAATGGAAGCCGTGGCAGGACTCTGGTAAGCTTGATTAAACCTATTGTAGCAGTTGATAGCATTGTGACCTCTCTTGCCACAGATCTGACACTGTGGGCGATTATCTGGCTCCCCCGCAAAGTTGGACAATGAAGAGCCTCCCCTGTGGTTGCCTCGACCAGATCCCGAGCGGCGACCTCCACCTCGATAATGACCCCTGCTGTACCCGCCTCTGTTTTGTTGGTGGAAGGGGTTTTGTCTGTTTTGAGTGTAGTTGGCAGAGGGTGGTCCACTTTGAGCAGTATTTGCAGAGAAAGTGGGAGTGGGAAGCAGGCCCTGGTTTTGGCTAGCAAGTCGGGATTCATGGTTAAGAAGATAGGCCAAAACTTGAGAGGGGGAGGGCAGAATAGGTTGGGTTGAAAGAGAGGTTACAATAGACTCATATTCGGGGCCAAGAGCAGCTAGGAGATAGATGACTGGCTGCAACGAGGGAGGTGACGAGATATCACCTGACCGGCTGCAGTGAGGGAGGTGACGAGACCACGAGCCTTGTTGAAGAAGACGGTGACTGAGTCACCCCCTTTCTTGAGCGATGTTAGTTGCATTCGGGTCTGCACAACATGAGCGTGAGAGCGTGCAACAAACGTCTGAAGGAGCTGGGACCAAATCTCCATCGACGAAGTGCAGTCCGTGACCTGAGCTAAGATGGGCTCAATGACAAAGGAAGTGAGGACTGCCATTACGAGCTGGTCTTTAGAGACCCAGTCGGAATAGTCTGTTGCAGTGGGAGTTGGCCTAGGTCTGGTGTCGTCGACAAGACCGAAGAGGTTGTGGGCTCGTAGATAGGGCACCACCTGAGTTTTCCATAGAGTGTAGTTTTTAGCAAAGAGTTTCACTGTGATGAAACTAGAGAAGGAGGGAAGAGAGGGAGCCGGAGCTGTGTTTTGAAGGAGGAGGTATGTGTTTACCATTTTTGAGGTAGGTAGAAAGCAGAGGAAAGGAAGGAAGATAGAGTTGTCAGGATGAATAGGAGAGGAGCAGTGGACAAAGGTCCTTTAATGTCTCTGATACCATGCTAGGATATCAGTGAAAGATAAAGAAGGTAGAAGACATAGCGCTGTTTTGTTGCTTTCAATATGTCACCTCATTGATTGATGGATTACAATATAGTTGCCTTATATACAGTAGGAAACCTAGAATGCGATCATCCTAGAGTGACAAGTGTAACAATCTGAGAGCAGGTAGAATAGATAATTCTAGAAGCCAGCTCTACAAAGTTTACATGGTCCCATATTCTAGTATGGACATCAACTACTTGATGGCTGACTTAAATTCTGCGAGCTCAAAATCAGCAAAAGGAGACATTGCTTCTATTATATCATGCCAAATAAACTTGTACTCGTATTTACCTCATCGTAGTCTCCAAACAGGATTAATGTTTTCGGTTGTAGAGGTGTTTTTAGAAGGAATAGTCAAGTCATGGACCTTGGTCAAGTGATGACGAAGGTCTGAAAACTCCACCAAAGGCGGATTGGTCGGCCAAAACTCTACCAATTCAAAATGGAAGATGGTAAAGGATATGCGAAATATTTGTTTGCAAATGCCCCAAACTAAGCACATGATATATGCAATAATCGATAAAGTTCAAATTAATTTGTTTAGTATGCTATCTAATGTGAATAAAACAAACTAGATTTGTTTATATTAGAGAAAGTTTATCATATTAAATGATAATGCTTATAGTACTTTCTTATTATAGATAGGCTGCGTCTAAATGCACACGTGTTTTTGCTAAATGCACACTTTTCTGTGCGATAAGAGTTACAGTACAGAACGGTGCGGTAACTGTTAACGCACCCGTTGTTCCAGGGGCAATTTTGGAATTTTTTTGAAAACGTATATTAATCTTGTGCGTTAACTCTTACCGCACAGATCTGTGCGTTAAGATTTAACGCACGAGATTAAGGGAAGATTAACTAAAAAAAATTAAAATTTTGATTAAAAAAATTCCTATGCGGTAACCTTTACCGCACAGATTTTTTTTTAAATTTTTAAATTTTTTTTTTAATTAATCGCTCTGATTTTTTTTTAAATAAAATATATCTGTGCGGTAAATATAACCGCACAGATCTAATAATTATCGCTTCAGTCTCATTGCTCTAGTGGTAAGGCCGTGTGCATCCTTTGTGTAAGGTCTCAGGTTCGAGTCTCAACTTCAACACTAAATCTTTTATTTTATTTGTGAAAAATAAATAAAAGAAGAGGGTGAGAAGGATTGAACTTGAGACCTTATGCACAAATATTTGGTGTGAAACCACCACACTAATGAGTTCTCATAATATGTTTGTAATTTTATTATTACATGTTACAATAGAACTTGGTTCCATCTTATTTTATTATTAATTTTTTTTTTATCTTGGTCCCATATAATTATTGAATTAATTATAATAATAAATTCAAAAAAAAATATTATTCAAATAATCAGATATTTTGTATTATTATTATTTAGCCTTTTTAATATATATTATTATTTGAATATTTTTATTATTTTTCATGTTTTGATAAATCTTTTTATATAAAAATACTACAATTATAAAACAATAAAACTTATATTACTTTTTAAGATAAAAAAAGTATGATAATCAATATTAATCTCAATTTAATCTTTCAATAAATTCTAGACATGGCAAACGACCCAAATGCTAAAAGGCCTTAAATGGGCTTAAGGCCCAATTTGACAAAACGACGCCCAAACGATGTTGGAATGAAACTTGATTTCAATGCCTAGTAGAGATATTTGACCATGTGGGTAACTTCCAATCACAACTTCTAACTTTTCAAATAGCACCTCCTTTATAAATAACAAACTAGTGATAACTCTCTAACTTGTCGCAATATGTATGGTCTACAACATCGATGATGATTATTGTTGACAAAATTATAAAAATTAGTCTTATTAGGCATATAAAGTACCAATAAGGTCTCGCTCAAACAAAACGAGGCTCGAAACTATACGTAAACGCTAAAAGGCCTTAAAAGGCCTTAAATGGGCTTAAGGCCCAATTTGACAAAACGACGCCCAAACGATGTCGGAATGGAATGAAACATGATTTCAATGCCTATTAGTGATATTTGACCATGTGGGTAACTTCCAATCACAACTTCTAACTTTTCAAATAGCATCTCCTTTATAAATATCAAACTAGTGATAACTCTCTAACTTGTCGCAATATGTATGGTCTACAACATTGATGATGATTATTGTTGACAAAATTATAAAACTTAGTCTTATTAGGCATATAAAGTACCAATAATGTCTCGTTCAAACAAAACGAGGCTCGAAACTATACGTAAACGCTAAAAGGCCTTAAAAGGCCTTAAATGGGCTTAAGGCCCAATTTGACAAAACGACGCCCAAACGATGTCGGAATGGAATGAAACTTGATTTCAATGCCTAGTAGAGATATTTGACCATGTGGGTAACTTCCAATCACAACTTCTAACTTTTACAATAGCATCTCCTTTATAAATATCAAACTAGTGATAACTCTCTAACTTGTCGCAATATTTATGGTCTACAACATTGATGATGATTATTGTTGACAAAATTATAAAACTTAGTCTTATTAGGCATATAAATTACCAATAAGGTCTCGCTCAAACAAAACGAGGCTCGAAACTATACGTAAACGCTAAAAGGCCTTAAAAGGCCTTAAATGGGCTTAAGGCCCAATTTGACAAAACGACGCCCAAACGATGTCGGAATGGAATGAAACTTGATTTCAATGCCTATTAGAGATATTTGACCATGTGGGTAACTTCCAATCACAACTTCTAACTTTTCAAATAGCACCTCCTTTGTAAATACCAAACTAGTGATAACTCTCTAACTTGTCGCAATATGTATGGTCTACAACATTGATGATTATTATTGTTGACAAAATTATACAACGTAGTCTTATTAGGCATATAAAGTACCAATAAGGTCTCACCCAAACAAAACGAGGCTCAAAATTATGTGTAAACGCTAAAAGACCTTAAATGGGATTAAGGCCCAACTTTGCAAAACAACGCCTAAACGATGTCGGAATGGAATGAAACTTGGTTTAAATGCCTATTAGAGATATTTGATCATGTAGGTAACTTCCAATCACAACTTCTAACTTTTCGAAGAGCACCTCCTTTGTAAAAACCAAACTAGTGATAACTCTCTAACTTGTCGCAATATGTATATCGACAAGTTAGAGAGGTAAGAGATGTTTGGTATTACAAAGGACGTGTTACTTGAAAAATACGAAGTGGTGGTTGAGAGTAACCCACATGGTCAAATACCTCTAACAGTCATAGAAACCAAGTTTCAAACCATTCTGACATCGTTTGGGTCGTTTGCCAAGTCTAGAATTTATAGAAAGGTTAAATTGAGAACAATATTGATTATCATAATATTTTTATCTTAAAAAGTAATATAGGTTTTATTGTTTTATAATTATAGTATTTTTATATAAAAAGATTTATCAAAACATGAAAAATAGTAAAAATATTCAAATAATAATAAAATATTAAACATCTGATTATTTGAATAATATTTTTTTTTGAATTTATTATTATAATTAATTCAATAATTATATGGGACCAAGATAAAAAAAAAATTAATAATAAAATAAGATGGGACCAAGATAAAAAAAAAATTAATAATAAAATAAACCAAGTTCTATTGTAACATGTAATAATAAAATTACAAACATATAATGAGAACTCATTAGTGTGGTGGTTTCACACCAAATATTTGTGCATAAGGTCTCAAGTTCAATCCTTCTCACCCTCTTCTTTTATTTATTTTTCACAAATAAAATAAAAGATTTAGTGTTGCAGTTGAGACTCGAACCTGAGACCTTACAAAGGATGCACAAGGCCTTACCACTAGAGCAATGAGACTGAAGCGATAATTATTAGATCTGTGCGGTTATATTTACCGCACAGATATATTTTATTTAAAAAAAATCTGCGCGATTAATTAAAAAAATTAAAAAAAATCTGTGCGGTAAAGGTTACCGCACAGGAATTTTTTTAATCAAAATTTTAATTTTTTTTAGTTAATCTTCCCTTAATCTCGTGCGTTAAATCTTAACGCACAAATCTGTGCGGTAAGAGTTAACGCACAAGATTAATATACGTTTTCAAAAAAATTCCAAAATTGCCCCTGGAACAACGAGTGCGTTAACAGTTACCGCACCATTCTGTACTGTAACTCTTACCGCACAGAAAAGTGTGCATTTAGCAAAAAAAACGTGTGCATTTAGACGCAGCCTATAGATATCATTTTCCTTATAATTTATATATATATATATATATACATTTTACAGGCTAATGAAATGATCAGAATATTTTCCTATACCTCCTTGTTTCATGGTATCAGAGCAAGTTACACTCAATTTTTTTCCGTAATCGTAACACAAAATTCGGCCGCCACCCTGTCCCCTCCACCACCTCATCACCACTGTCGGCATCCTCTACACCCTCTCGTCGTCGTCCTTCATGGTTGATGCAAAGGAACAGTCTGGTACGTCCGATGACTTGTTTACGGGGTGCATCTGTCTACTGCGTCTCCATTTTATCTAAATAAATCAACTTTACCCATTGTGACCAGTCTGATTTTGATATATCCAATTGTTATCACTTGATTTTTTATTCTGATGGACTCAGATCAAATTTTCTTGGGCGTAAAGACCCTTCGGAGTTCAGCATCTTCATTTTCGGATTCGTCCAGTTCACTCATCTGTAGCGCGAAAATGTCATCTGTGGGCGCAGATTTGCCTCTACACCAGTTGATGTTGTTTGTTCAAGATTATCTTCTCAGGTTCGTTTCGAACCTAATCGACAGGACCACGAAACTATAGGGTCGACTCTCACTCCTTGACGAGGCGAATTTGTCGTGTGCCAAGTCAAGTAATCCTAACATGCAAACTGAGTAATATAGTGCGCAAGCAAGGGTCGAATCCCAAGAGAATCAGTTTATCAAATTCTTAAGTTATCACAATGACTAACCAATAAACATAACCAAAAGGGGGGTTTTTATGGTTTTGATATGAAGTATCGAATGTCAACTTGGTTATAACAATATTAAGCGAAGTGTTCCACTTAGCGATTATCCACAATTAGATTTACAAGTTGATCTTGGAATCCTTTTCATCCCTATGTCAAGTTCTCAAGTGATCGTTCTAATTCCTGTTCTTGAATAGTTATTAGTCCAACTAGTCCTAACAACCCTTACTCGATTATAACTTTGAAACTATCAAAGTTCAATAACAAAGTAGCAATGCATTCAGGAATAGATAGATACATGCAATATCATGGACAACTAGTCAGATACTCGACATGTACTCAACTCTCTTCTCTAATAACAATCACAACTAGTTCATGCAAATAGATTGTGCTACACAACAAGTATGATAATTCAACTAGAAGTATCAAACTCTAGCAATATGAATAAGATAAAACTAACTTAGGTGATCAATCTAAAGTAGCAAATCTAGTTCATCGACAATACAAACAAGAGAGTTGAGACAATCAAAGAGTAGACAAAGGGAAATGATAAACTCACAACTTGTTGAATCCAAAAGCTTCAAACGCCAAGTGAAACAAAGAACTTTAGCAACTCATAAGTTTGTGAAAAACTCTCCAAAAACTTATGCAAAGCAAAAGGTAAGATGATCAAGGATGATCATCCACAACTTAAATAGCATTCAGCTATTGTAACAGCCGAATTAAGGTTAACAAAACGTGTAGAAAGTTACAGAATTGAACACAAATTACTTCAAATGGCAAAGACATCAATTTGATTCTTCTGTCGAGGAACCGCACCCGCGGGTTGATAGCCGCGGGCGCGGTTTTGGATTCTCCAGATTTTCAGGATGGCAGAGGGCCGCGGGCGCGGTTTGGGACCCGCGGACGCGGCTTGAGCTCTCTCGGATCCTTGGCTGAGGATAAAACCCGCGGGTGCGGCTTGAGATCCGCGGGTGCGGCTATGTTGTCTGAGGTAGCAGCTACTGATTTCTTGAAGTCTTCATCTTCGTCTTCGTCTTCATCTTCAGCAGCTTCTTCTTTATGCTTCCAATGCTTCGTATCATCTCTTGGAATCTCGTATGTAAATCTTCTCTCGAACAGCTCCATGATACAGATTACATAGAAACAAATAACATAATCCTATACAAAACTAGCTAATAATCCATAGTTGCGGTATGTAAAACACCGCTTATCACTCCTCTCAGTGGTGATCAATGGAACATTGTTGTCTCCATGTTTCAGTCCATGCCTAACCACTCTTTTGGTATGTCTTTTACTTGGATTTTGGATACAGGTGATTCATTTCATATGACAGGTAATAGATCTATGACTCATGTCTTTACTTTAAGAATGTTGAAACTGATTTGCCTCTTTATGTCTTGTTGTATGTGGATGGCATGCTTATTATTTGCAAATCTATTCACAAGATTAAGGATAGTAAGTCCGCATTGAAGCATAATTTTGACATAAGAAACAGATCTTGTTGTCTCAGTATGACTATATGCATTAGCTTTTAGACAAATTTAGAATGACCGATGTTAAACCAAATTCTATCCCTTTGGGTGGGCACCTAGTTTTGAGAAAACCAAAAAAGTCTAAAACTAAGGAAGAGATTACTAGATTGATGTCTATACCTTATGATGTTGTTGTTGGTTCTATGATGTATGCAATGATCTGCACTAGGCTTGACCTTGCTTTTGCAATAAGTTTCTTGAGCAAATTTATGTCTGATCCCAGTGAAATTCACTAGAATGCTATGAAATACCTTGTGGGGTATGTGTCTGGAACTGTTACCTTTGGTTTGTTGTTTGGAGAACACTCTTCTCCAAATGAACTGTTTGGATTTGTTGATTCTGACCATGCTGATAACAAAGACAATGATAGGTCTACTACTTCATATATGTATACCTGGAGCGGAAACTGCATTTCTTGAAAGTCTCAACAACAACCCATAGTTGATTTGTCCTCTACCGAGGCAGAGTACATTGTTGCTACTGAAGCTTGTAAAGAAGCAATCAAGCTCTAGGGTATACTGATGGAAATAGAAGGAAAGACCTATAAGTCGGTGTTGCATACAGATATTCAGAGTGTCATGTACTTGTGCAAGGATCATGCTTATCATGAAATGACCAAGCACATTGATGTTCGCTACCACTTTATCCGTGATATAGTGGAAAAGCATATCATTATGGTTAGAAAGATTGACGGTGAGAAAATTTTTGCTGATTTTGGAACAAAAACTGTTACAACTGATAAATTTGTTTTCTGTAGGGATTTTATCCATGTGATCGATCTAACCTAGAAGACAGAAGAATCATTCTGGCTGGTCTAAAGCCGACGGGCTGATGATAGAAAGGATGTAAAACCAGAACTATGATAACAAGTAAGTCTATACAAAAATTGTAAAACTTAGGAATTAGGAGGGCACATTGTAGAGTTAATCATTCTTGTAATGCCTAAGTTTTGGGTCTTATTTGTATGTGTGGCTGATTTAGTGTACTGGGCTAGGATGAGGTATGAGATGACATTTGGTCCTATAAGCCCAAATGTGTGGCTCTTCTCTCCTTGGTCTTAACCCATCCCAACAACGCTTACAAAAAGCTGATAGGTTTCAACTTTGCGCTAAGAACTAAAGTGGATCCCTTGAGAGCTTTCTGGCTTTTCTCTTCACTCCTTCTCCGCCACTATTGCCCATCTCTTGAGCTAGAAGATGCTCTTGCTTGTGTGAACCTTAGAGACCATTTATGTGATTGTTCAAGCTATGAAAAAACTTTTGTTCTTTCCGAGAGCTTGATCTGTTTACTTAGCTTAGGAGTTATTCTTACATTTTTGATCTACTCTCTTTGCTCTTTTAGTTTACTTTGTGGTTGTAGTATTCCAGTTGAGGCTTGATCTTAGTGTAGTGACTCGTGCCATGCACATGTATTCCAGATTGTTCGTCGTAAAAATTCATACGATTTAAGCCAAGTTTGTCTAAAAATTAAGTTTAACTCTCACCAAATAAACGAAATAAATTTAATTTTTTATTTGTGATTTCTAATTTATACATATTCATTTCATGAATGATATATAATTTAATTATATATATAAACATCTCATTATATATACGAAACGTCTATATGCACGCGAAATTTTTACTATATGCACGCGAATATGTGCGCAGACGTTATGCGCATGAGTTTGTGCGCAGTTGTTTTGCGCGCAGGGGTATTTTGGGGATAAATATGAAAATGCTGGCGTGGGTTGACAAATGTTGTGCGCTGAACGTTTGCGCACAACATTTGTGCGCAAATTACTTGCGCACAGGGTCTTTAACCCTAAGCGCCGAGCGGCTTTTTCTTCCTTCTTTCTTTACTTCTTCTCCGTTTCACTCTCGACGACGCCTTCTCGACATCTTCTCCACCTACGGTCACATCTGCAGAGCCAGTCACATCTTCAAAGCCAGTGTCGGGAGATTTAGACGACGATGACCATGCCCCACAAACATATTTTCCTTGGCTCGGGGAGTCGATGCAGGATATTTGTCGTCCACGTGCGCCTCACCTACTGCGTTCTTATGAGACGCATATAGCGAGGTATATATGGTCGCGTGGTCCTCTTCCAGGGCCCCCTCCCGATGTACCGGTGGTGCCTCCAGTGCAGGTTAGGAAGCGTGCCCGTGCGGGGGAAGCTGTAGGCCGTGGCAGAGGCCAAGGTGGTGGCAGAGGGAGAGGTAGAGGGAGAGGCCAGGAGGGTGCTGATGAGGGAGTTGGTGGTGAGGGTGCTGCTGTAGAGGGAGATGCTGAGGGGGCTGGCGCTGAGGAGGCTGTTGTTGAGGAGGTTGCGGCTCCAATTAGAGGTGGTCGTCATCCTAGGCAGAGACGACGAGTAGCAGATGTTCAACCACCTCAGGCTGTTGCTGTTGAGCAGCCAGAGGATGAGCCAGAGGATGAGCCCGGGGATGAGGCCGAGGTTGATGCGGCTCTGTTAGATCCGGTATGTTCAATAACATTGATCTGAATGCTGATATAACTTAATGTTTCATATTTTCTAATCGGAGTTATTGTTTTTCTGTACTTATTTAGGCTAGGAAGCTCCTGAGGGTACACTACAGATCTGCACAGGTTCATGTGTATGAGCATCATATTTCAGCTGAGGAGGGTACATGGTTCAGGCTTGCTGAGCGTTCTGGGCTGACAGAGCTGCGCCGAGTGGGCATAGCGTCTCAGATCGATGCTGCACTGATTTCTACTTTTGTGGAGAGGTGGCATCCCGAGACCAACACTTTCCACATGCCATTTATTGAGATGACCATCTTCCTACATGACGTGATGCAGATCCTCAGATTCCGTATACATGGTCGTAGCTGCAATTCACCTAGGACAGATGACGAGATTTATGCTCTTCTTGGGGAGGCTATGGGTCAGACGGCTGAGGCCATGAAGAAATGTTATAGTAAAGGTGGCATTCATTTCAGTGCACTCAATGCTCGGTTGAAAGTTTTGTATGTTGCACCAGTCAGGAATGAGAGTCACATTGCCACTCTCTATCTCCTTTTGCTTCTGGGCTCGACTGTCTTGGTGGACAGGTCGACAAAGGGTGTCAAAGTCCAGTACGCGGCGCTTATTATCAACCATGAGCATACAGGGGACATTGCATGGGGAGCCGGCATACTTGCGTTACTGTATCGCAATTTAGGGTCTGCATCTAGAGTCGAGACGACAACAATTGGTTCATGTGGGATTCTTCTGAGGGTAAGATCTTGTCTTTAACGTCTTGGTGAATAACTCTTAACTATTCACGTAGTTTTACTAATAATGTGTAATTGTTTATATGTAGTGCTGGATCTGGGCATACTTTCCTCATTTTCGTGATCACTTTGTCACGAACCCTGCATTTGCCCATGGAGAAGCTGCTGCAGGATTTTATACACCACTTAGCTCGGATAGTGAGCATTTGGTTGCCATTTGTCGCATGCTCGACCACATGAGATATGAGCAGGTTTGGATTTAATTTCTTATACTTTCTATTTCATTATCGTAGTACGTGTCTAATAGCCGCTTGTTATTTCTTTCAGGTTAACCGGCAGCCATGGAGAGGTTTGGAATTTAACTCACCAGAGGTTTCTCCTACGAGATTTGAGGGCGTATTGAGTATCTGGAAATTTCATGAGGCCTATAACCCTAGGAGAGTCCTGCGACAGTTTGGGCGGGCTCAGCCCGTTCCCGACCCTCCCATTCAGCCGTCTTCATTTGTTTGGCCCAGGGTTTGCACGGGATATGACGTCGTTTATGCAGCTGAGCTTCTAGGAGCATGGGACGCAGAGCCGAGGCCTCTGATCGATCTGGATGGGCCGGTTGCAGAGCCAGCATGGAAGATGGCTGATGACTATCTGGATTGGCTGGACGAGTTCTCACATACCGTCGTTGATCCATCCTCTGGGAGACATGATCGCCCGCCTCGCTATGGATATACCCCAGTGCCTATCGATGTATTTGCGGTATGTTATAATTTTATAAAGTTTCTACAAAACTTATCTTTAGACCTTAACTAACGATTAAATTTACGTTTTGTTTGCAGCGTTGTCAGATCCTTCAAGCCTTGATGCACTCTTTTCTAGACACCCCTATCTCGGATCGACCTTGGGGAACTGAAGATGTGATTCGTGGTTGGCTTGAAATCTTAGACGCACCTCAGGCACCTTTGGCACCATCTCCCCCACGTGCATCGCAGATGGTACCACCACCACCTCCTGTTTTCCGAGATTCTGTTCACGAGAGAGGCCAGGGGAGTGGATGTGGCACTCAGGATGATACGACTTGGGAGGATGCGTCTCAGGATGATATGACTCAGGATGATGTGCCTCGGGGGGATGCTCCGCCTTATACTCCGGAGACTCAGGATTAGACGCTCGACTTATGTTTTTGTTTGATGGATTGCTTGTTAGATACACCATGTTTTATGTATGATTGATGTTTTATGTATGTCTTTTTCTTGTGTGATGGTCTTAACTTTAATGTTTTGCTTGTTTGAATGTTGAAAACGAATAAAGTATCGACCACAAACATGACTAAGAGAGAAATGGTGAGATTGGTGAGGATAAGAGAGAAATGGTGAGATTGGTGAATTGAGGTAGACTGCAGCCCTCCTTTTGTAGCTTCGATTTTGGCTGTTGAAATATGACATTCTTCGTGCGCAGACGTTTTGCGCACGCAATGGTCATATTTCAACGTTACAATTTAAACGGTCTAAAGATGTGCGCATTGGATCTGCGCACCTATATCTGTGCGCATTTGGCTTGCGCACAGACAATGTGCGCATTCGGCCTGCGCACATATATAGGTGCGCAGATCCAATGTGCATTACCTTGACCCGGATTTCGCACTTTATATGCCTTATACGCACTTTATATGCCTAATAACACTAATTTTTATAAGTTTTTCAAACATAATCAACATCGATGTGCTAGACCATTCATATCGCAACTATTTCCACTATTTCGAAGATTGAAAGACTAGTAAAGGTTTACAAAGGAGGTGTTACTTGAAGAGTACGAGATTTTGACTTGAAGTTACCGAAAAGGTTAAATAGCTATAATATGCATTCAAAACAAGTTTCATTGCATTCCGACGTCGTTTGGGCATCGTTCCGCCTTATTGGACCTTAAAAGGCCTTAAGGCCCATTAAGGCCTTTTAGCGTTTTTGCGTGTTTTCGATCCACTTTTTGCGACAGGGAGACCTTATACGCACTTTATATGCCTAATAACACTAATTTGTATAAGTTTTTCAAACATAATCAACATCGATGTGCTAGACCCTTCATATCGCAACTATTTCCACTATTTCGAAGATTGAAAGACTAGTAAAGGTTTACAAAGGAGGTGTTACTTGAAGAGTACGAGATTTCGACTTGAAGTTACCGACAAGGTTAAATAGCTATAATATGCATTCAAAACAAGTTTCATTGCATTCCGACGTCGTTTGGGCATCGTTCCGCCTTATTGGACCTTAAAAAACGACTCAGAAATGGAAAAAAATGACTTAGGCTAGCATATGATTTTAAGATACGAAATAATAAACTGTATATAGATGAGATTGAACATTACAAGGTAAAAAGCGTCTTCTAATTATTACATGACAATCTCACTCAGTCAGATATGTCAACGGGTTCGGTCCCTCCTTTATACATGAATGGATCTGGTGCCCGTACATTTGAAATGCGGTACTCTCGATACATCCTCAAATTGTCCGCAAATGTTTCTTCCCACCATTGAATGTTGGGATCTACGTGTTTCTTCCACGAACCGGGAGTATGCGGTAGTGGTGAACCAACCATCAACGCCACCTATATAAACACAATCGACTTTAGATATTGAACAAAAAACTATGATTACATAAGTATCAAGTAAAATTGTCTACTTTACCGGTATGAAGTGGTCACGGTTGCCTACGTGTGCCATGCCGAAAATCTGTCGTGGAGGATCAACGTTTTCTCTTCTACACCTTAGCGGTAAGCAAAAGGTCGGAGCATCCCAACACAATAACACGAGGCCAACTTGGTATAGGGTGGCAAACACTTATCCCATCAGTGGGAAGTGCATCCAGTACAGTTCTGAACAAGGGCTTCTGCAATGGTTAACTTGGAGAATAAGATCCTCCCAAGTACCCGGACGAAGACAGCGACGAATAAGCTCGTACAAATCTCGGTTCTCAAGCAACTCGGTTACCAGCTCACGCCGAATGTTTCCGTACTCTTGTTCTTTTCTTCCCAGAAGTAAGGCCATCGACCTATAACCACAATGCCCGTCAGAACGTACCTGTCTAACATCTGTGATGTACGGAAGCCAAAAATCATCCAAATTGTCAATGCCAAAGTCAATCCCCCTATGAATGAGAGGAACACCAAGTTCTTCAGGGCACTGATCGAAGTCAGTGTAGTTTGATCCTTCAGGATGTGATAGGTCGGGAATGGGTTGAGAATGCAACTCCTCGGCCTAAATGACCACGGGAAGTGATGTCGTTGTTTGCTTTCTAGGACGACCTGGTCGTTTTGCTCCTGTATTTTGCCTTCTTCTTCCCCTTTGATTTCTTCTTTGCCTCCTCCTTCTCATACTGCTCCAGCTCTTCTTGTTTGTGCTCAAAGTAACTCTTCTCTCTCGATTCCTCCTTGTCATTTTCACTGTCATCCTTCTCCTTTTTAGGACGACCGGGCCGTCTTGCTCCTGTACTCTTCTTTCCTTTTGATTTCTGCTTTGCCTCCTCCTTCTCATACTGCTCCATATCTTCTTGTTCTATGTCATCCTCCTTGTCATTTTCACTGTCAACCTCCTCCTTATCCTTGTTCTTTTCACCCTTTGGCCTGCCTTTTCTTTTCACATTTGTCGGTTCTTTCAAGGTAGTTAGTTCAGGATGCTCCAAGTCCTGATACAACTCACCTAGCTGGTATGCCGTGCTTTTCTCCAGGGTTCCAAGTTCCAACTTGGTGAACATTTCATGGAGTCGCAACTCTATAATGTTCATTCGGACCTTCAGATTTGGGTCGTCTTCTGTTTCAGGAGTGTCGTCCCAATACAAATCCCTCTAGAATGGGTGAATGTCATCCTCAATCAGGGGTGTGTTTGCAATGATGGCGGGTGCAATTTGATGGACGCACGGCAACCCAAGACAGTTCCTCAACCAATGGTTGGTGCATTCTTGAGGATAATTCCCCGTCGGTAAGATCTCATAAGTAGCCAACAAATGATCAAAACACCTGTCTGACACTTTGTAGAATAGTCGGGAAAAAATAAAAAAGCCCTTCCAAGCGGATGCATGTTTGGATCATCAAAATCAGTTGGTCGTTTGGAGAGGGACATGTTCATGCTCGCCCTAATTGAATCAATCTGAAGGAGTACTGAATGATGGATCCGTACAATCACTTTGTTAAAGCCCCCTCTGCTAGAACCAATAATATCTTTCAAAACCTTGTGCATCCCTTCAACTCTAAACAAACAGTTAAGTTGGTAAGTTAAGAAAGTAAGCCGTTATGATATAATCTTCTTAACTAAAAAATTTCAATATTTACCTGTTTGAAGTCCTCGTAAGGAAATGAAGTTTATGATCTGTCCAAGCCCTCACTATGCTTGTCTTGTGAGGATTAAGCCATGTTTTCTCGACGTATCCCACAAGGCCGCTCTTCCAAGATGTCCTCAACTGTTCGAGCCGCTTTTCATAGGTCTCTTCAGTAGTTGAGCAAAATAGTCCCCAACATTGTCCTGCAAAGGCTTTCACTTTTATTTGTCTCTATAGGATGGTCGAAGCATGTGCCTCAATGTTGTGTTTGATATGCACCCAACACAACAGATGTTGAACTTCGCTCCCGAAAACAGTCTTGATCCCTTTTATCATCGCGTCTTCACAATCTGTCATTATAGCCGTTGGCATCACTCCCAAATCTATGAATAATGACTTCAATAGAATCATTATCCATGTGTAATGATAAATCCTTTCCGCTTTAGTGAATGCATACGCGATGTTGAAGAGACTTACTTGTTTGTCTTGTACGTCGCATCGATAATTACCACGCACGGGTACTTCTTCAACAAACGCAACGACTCTTGGTTAGCAAAGAATAATATTGCAACCTCGCCGTTTGTCATGTCTCTATGTGGGTGAACTATGTAGTCGTGGTCAAGCAAAAACTTAAGGGACCACTGTGTCACGTTTAGCTCTCCCCGATCTTCGTAATTCACCTTCTGCAAAAAGTTTGCAACTTGTCTCCTTAAAGTAACATTACCAGGGTACTTTTCCCTCAATTTAGAGATAATTTCTTTTGGCGTCTTGCATCCAGTTCCATCTCCCCACCGCCTAGCACAAAGCTCTTGCTCCTCCGTCATTCGACCCATGAATGCATTCCCATGAAAACTAGCAAGTAGCACATGGTTATGCCGACCTTCTATCACACCTAAAATCCATTTTTCTCCTGCAACCCCAGGAATGTTTTTCTTTCGCACTGCCAGTAGCTGAAATCTACACTCACACTTCTTCGACTTCGACTTTCTAAGCCTAGGAACAGGCAACTCTGGATTCTCTTTGTTCACCTTTGGCCTCCCAGATCTTGGTTTTCCAAATCTATCGCACACAATACTTATTTGGTACGGACTTGAATTACGCGTTACCAAAGTTATCACTAACTCCTTTGCTCTATCTCTCGCTCACTCGTACAATTCTTGCGGAGTATCCCACGTTTGTGCGGTTTTAAAATAATCCGAATAATCTTTCCCCTATACGTAATTGTAGAGCGAAAAAAAGCAACAATTACACTACTACCAAAATAACAAGGCAAAATACGAATCATTACTTGAAACTAATTACGCTAGCATATGAAACTAATTAGGCTATCATATGAAACTAATTAGGCTAGCATAAGAAACTAATTAGGCTAGCATAAGAAACTAATTACGCTAGCATATGAAACTATTTAGGCTAGCATATGAAACTAATTTGAAACTAAGTACGCTACCATATGAAACTAATTTGAAACTAATTATGCTATCATATAAAACTAATTATAACATATTATACTAACCACAAATTCACCACTCGGATCCCAGTCGCCGAACTCTTCGTCTTCTAAGAAACCATCCAACCATTCGTCGTCGTTTGGGTTGTCTTCCTCTTTTTGTGATCCGCTATCCCAATCGTGTTCTTCATCACTATCTTCACAACTTTGATTAATCAAGGCTAACATACGATAGTTTTGATTAAGACGAGACATTTTGAATGAATTTGTTGGAAAACGAAGAGGTTTTGAATGAATTTGTTGGAAACAAAGAGATTATGGCTTTATATAGGCACATTTATGACCGTTGTGGTCCAAATGGATGGATCCTAAACTGTAAAGACCCGTGCGCAAACCATCTGCGCACACACCCACACCCTAAAGCATCTGTGCGCAGAACCTCAGCGCACAGGTTTACATTTAACGGCTACTTTTTTCAAAAATTTCAACGGATACTATGTTCAACCGGTGCGCCGAATCTCGGCGCACATATGTTCAACCGGTGCGCCGAATCTCGGCGCACATATGTTCAACCTATGCGCAGTAGTTTTGCGCACCAGTTGTTACAGATTCTTAAAATTTACGAAAAGTACCCGTAAAACCCTTGTGCGCATAACACCTGCGCAAATAATGGTGCGCATAAGTTGAGCGCACGAAATCGCGTGCATATAGGCCTCGATTCGCGTGCATATAGTCATTGCCTATATATATATCATAATTATATTTATAATTTATTCTTAATAGGATAGGATAATTTGTATTGTTTTTATGTTGAATAAAGTGATTGTTTTATAAGATTTATTTATTGAGTTAATTATTCAATATATTTTTAATCAAAGTTAAAAATAAAAAATAAAAATAGCTTAACAATCTATCCTAGAATCATTTTAGAGGCTCTAAAAGTCGGGTCCGATTCCGGTGAGGATGACCCTCTAGATAAGGACTAAGGATCAACTCCATCCTTCGGATGAAGTTGATCCAAAGGCCCAAATTATAGAAGAGGGGCCCCACAAATAAAATCAGACGCTTCTCTCAAAAACATCCCACCTCTCCCAAAAACTCCCAAAAACAACTTCCCCTAAATTTTCTCTCGCGACCTAGCTTCCACGATTTCCCTCTGGTCCACGATTTTGACTCCAACTGCCTCCCTCTCGTCCACGATCTTGACTCCATCTGCCTCCCTCTCGACCTAATTCCACTGCATTTCCGTTTTATTGCGAGCGGAGGAGAGATTGAAGGATTGAGCGAGCGAGAGAGCGAAGCGAGAAGCAAGGAGGCGAAGCACAGTGAGCGAGCAAGGAGGCGAAGCACAGTCTGAATTTCCTATTCTCATTCCGGTATGCTACGAGTCTTCCGCTCAGCAGGTATTTTGCTGATTTTTACGCTGAATTGAAGTTCTAAATTCGGATCATATTTTTAATTCCTTTGATTCGTGTTTACTGCGGTCGTAAACTCTGGTTGTTTGTTTATTGAACTAAACTGCAGGAACTTTAGGATGAGAATGTCTGGCATATAATGAAATTTAGAATAATGGATGTCAAGCATGCAAGGTGTTTGTTGAATTGCTTCTAAAGAGGACGACTGCTTGTGTTATTCATCTCAGTTTTGCATGCATTTTAGAAAGAAAATATGTGATCAAATATTACGTGCATGACTTTTATAGGAGAATAATATTAATACTCTAGAATGGATGAGTGTGCAGAGGTTTTAATATGTGTGTGCATCAAATAAACTTCAATATTTTGCGCATGAGCTGTGTGTGCAAAGGTTGTAATGTATGTGTACATCAGTTTCGTTTGTGTGTGCAAAGATTTTATTGTGTGTGTGCATCAAAAAAATTACAAATATTGTGTGCATGACTTTTATAGGAGAATAATATTAATACTCTAGAATGGATGAGTGTGAAAAGGTTTTAATGCGTGTGTGCATCAGATTTGGTTTCTGTGTGCAAAGGTTTTAATATGTGTGTGCATCAAATAAACTTCAATATTTTGGGCATGAGTTGTGTGTGCAATGATTGTAATGTATGTGTGCATCAGTTTTTGTTTGTGTGTGCAAAGGTTTTATTGTTTGTGTGCATCAAAAAAACTATCAAATGGATGTGTGTGCAAAGGTTGTAATGTGTGTGTGCATCAGTTTTGATTTGTGTGTGCAAAGGTTTTATTCTGTGTGTGCATCAAAAAAACTCTATTTTCTGTATTGTGTGCATCAAATATTTCTTCTGTGTGCATCATATCTTTCTTTTGTGTGCATCAAATATTTCTTCTGTGTGCATCATATCTTTCTTTTGTGTGCATCAAATATTTCTTCTGTGTGCATCATATCTTTCTTCTGTGTGCATCATATCTTTCTTTTGTGTGCATCAAATATTTCTTCTGTGTGCATAACACCCTACTCTCTATGAATTGTTCAGTTCATGTTCACTGTACACAACCATGGGCACTACTTTGCGATTGCTATAAATGTCAAGTCTCCACAAGTGCATATTCTGGATAACTCAGCAAGTGGTGAATAGGATAAATATGGCACAATCCCGCAATCATTGGTAAGTACACAAACAATATAATTATGATTTGATTATTACAATGAAATAAATAGCTAAAGCATTAAATATCTTATTTTGTTGCAGATACATTATTTTATCCAATTCCTAAAGAACAACAACATGATAGCCAAAGCTCTGTTGTTAGAAGATGAAGTAAAAGTTCCAACAGAGAGGTTGGAAATGATTTGGAGGGATAAAAGAAACAAAAAAGATTGCGGGGTATATGCTATCAGACACATGGAGACGTACATGGGGACGGGACTATCCGATTGGAATAGTGGCCTAAAAAAAGGAAACAAGAAGTTGTTGGACACTCTAAGGGTCAAGTACCTTTACAAGCTACTGACCAGCGAATTCAATGCACATCGAGATGTGACGCAAATTATTCAAAGGGAGCAAAAACCGAAGACTGCAATGTAGTAGGGAGAAACATGAAATATTATGTGTAATTGGTAGTTGAATGTTAGGTTTTAAACAAATTCTAGTCAGTTTTTGATGAATGTTGTGGATGAATATTGACAGTAACTCTTTTGTGGGTGGATATTACGCTTATGTTGGCAAAATAATGTAAATCCGCACCAGCTTGTATATATATTGAGAATGGTTTATATTGTGCATGACTTAGTTATATGTGTTTGGCTAGTACAAAAGTAGTGTGCAACACAAAACTACATCTTTGTGCAACACAAAACAAATCTCGCGCAAAGGTTTTAATGTGTGTGTGCATCAGTTTTTGTTTCTGTGTGCAAAGGTTTTAATGTGTGTGTGCATCAGTTTTAATATGTGTGTGCATGACTGTTAGAGTTGAATTATATTATTACTCTAGAATGGATCTGTGTGCAAAGGTTTTAATGTGTGTGTGCATCAGTTTTGCTTTCTAGTACAAAACTAGTGTGTGCAACACAAAACAACAACTGTATGCATCACATATTTCACCTGTGTGCGTGAGATTATTCTATTGTGTGCATCACTTTGAACAAAAGATGTCATGTAATAATATATAAGTCTAAAAATTGAATATTACAAAACCATGAGTCTAAAACAGACATAAGTCTAAAAAATAATGAGTTTAAATTTAATCCACATATTGGGGGCATGTCTTAATGTTGTGTCCAAACTTATTGCAAATCTTACAAGCCCTCTTTTGCTTCTTCGACTTTTCAATCCCGATCTCTTGACCACTTCCAAGGCGTGTTTTCTTAAACTTGTTGTTGGCTTGTTCAGGAGGATGGACGCTAACTTGGTCTGGTAAAGCACCAACCAATTTCTCAAAGATAAACTTCTTGGGTGAGGTTGAGGCAGATGACCATTGCAAAACTGTTGAATGCAGCCTTTTGATTCTTTAGCAAAGCCAAAAATTGTTTCAATATTTCAACGTCTTCTCCCACAACATCAACACATGTCTAAGCCACATCTTCGCATCACATCCACAACGATTAGACACCCTCCTTCTTTTGACAACATTCTCACCTATTTGATTGAAATCTGCAAATGGGGATACATATTTGAATCCTTCCCTCGAACAACTAAGATACATTCACATTGTTTTCTCTGAATCGTTGAATTTCTTTGTTGAGCACACGAGTAGCAAAAACCACACGCATTTGCATAAGATGCATAAAATTGCATGCCATGAAGAAGAGTTGGAAAGAGCTCCTGACCAACATATGACGTCAAGGCAACATCGCATTCAGGGGTGTAAAACTGTGCTAAACTACCACGAGAAATAGAGAACATGCTTCCTTCAATATGAGTTCCATCTCCTGAAAATGAATGAAAGAACAAAACACATTTATACTTCTGTGTGCAACAACTATGTCTGATGTGTGTAGTGATTATGCCTCATGTGTGCATCACTTATTTCATGAATACATTATTTCAAATCATACACTAGTTATAGTTTGTGTGTGCAGCAGAAACTTCTTAGGAGTGCATCAGAGATACAAATCCAATGCAAAATCAATTTATTCGTCCAGAATTTTTATATACATGAAAACTTTGAATTGGATGAGTATACAAGACATTACAACTCGAATACACTTGCACATAACACATTTAACCTAAAATCATACCAGAAACATAATTGCAAATCATTATCTGCAGCAATTCAACTATAAGGCATGGAAAACCTAGGTTTTCATGTTCATATTCAATCTAACTGACATTGTGTGCTTAATAAGTCATGGAGTCGCCGACGAATAGAAAAGAAGCACTTACCAGAATGTATCGATGCATAACCGCTTTGGACGGAGGGCGAGAATCGAACGAAGGAAAATGAGCGAACAAGACGGAATCGATGCAGGAATCGAGAGCAAAGACGGAATAAGCAAGACGAAATTTGGATGCAGCTTGACGGAATCGAACGAAAGAAAGAGAGAGAAATCGGAAGAGAGAGAGAAAAATCAGATTTGGGGGAAGATTATGACACGTGGACGGTTGAGATGAGGTAGGCTTGTTAAGGAATGGAGGGTGGCGATATGTCCTTAATCCTCATATGGCAAGCCATCCTCATGAGATTTTTTCCCCTAAAAGTCTTAGGTCTAATATTTTGTTTTTGGTTTCCCTACTTGTCTGTATTTACATATAGTTCTTTCTCTCTTGAAAATTATTCGAAATAAATGGTGACTCGTTTCGTATAAAGGATTTTTTTTATATTACGAGAGGATCGGAAAGGACGCACCTCTGACATATTAGTCATTATGTCCACAGTAAACGTTGGGTAGTCGATAAATGCTAAAAGCATCAAAGTACTCCGTAATACAGAAGAGCACAGTCCTATTCCGACTTCCCCGTAGCCTCCGGTAGCACAACCGGGTACAGAGGGAAAATGTTTTCTCACAGATAAAAAATACATCATTTAGGGACTCGAGACCAATGGTTAAGGGAGGAGAGTCTCTAACAACTTACTTGCAAGTAACATCTGCAGCCAAATTGTATGCAGAAAGCAATGAAGTGCCACTCATGAAACCTTGTTGATGAACACGACAGCTATGTAGATGAAGCTTCTTGTGCGGTACTCCCTCTGTCCCTCAATGTTTGCAATATTGAGGGAATGACACAAGATTTAAGGCAAAGCACAGCAGAAATAAAATAAATCCCCAGCCAATCAAATTAAAGCTTGAATCTGATAATTAAATGCAATTATATTTACAACCCAAAATCCCTAATCTACCCCCTAACACACAATCAGATCTGGACCAAATCTCTTCCCCTCCGCCAGACACTCCACCCCACTCTTCTCTCCTGGATCCAGTCGAACCGTCGCCAAATCCCTTCCCCTGCGGTCAAGGCATCCTCCTCAACTCTCCTTAAGCCGAAATTGGAGATTTTCAGATCTCCTTTCTCATCGACGAGGACAATCTTTGGCTTCAAATCGCGCGCTCAGCTATGGAAAAAATCGACGACACTCCATATCCAAGTAGATCTTGGATTCTGCTGGCCATGACCTCGTGGATGGATAGTTGGAGGATCTGGGATGACGAACCGGAAATGCAGAAAAGAGAACGGAGAGGGGAGGAAACGAACTGGCAGTGAAGAAAAGAGGAGAGGAGAGGAGAGGAGAGGAGAAAGGGTTTGTGCAATGAAAAATAGAGAGGAGGTGGTGATGACCGATGAATAACGAGAGAGGGAGAGATAGGGTAAGGATTAATTGTGTTGGGTTGGGCTGGGATATTTTGGGCTCTGTTTTTTTGGGTTGGATTAGATTAAGGTAGGGTTAATGGTTAATTGGATTAAATTTGGGTTTATTTGGATTTTGGGCTGAATTAGCTTAGTGAGTTAATTTGGGTTAAAAAATTAATTTGGGTTCAGCAGGTAATTTTAAGGTTAATGAAGAAATAAGTTATGTAAAAATGGAGGAAATTTAATGGAGATGAAAGTATTTGATGAATTAATGGTGAAAATTAAATGGAGAAGATGATGTAGATGTTTGATTTGATTGATAAAGTGTTATAAAGATATGAATAAAATAAATTGAATAAGGGTATAATAGGAAGAAATATATGGATATAAATAGACATGTTGCAAACATTTCGGAACGCCAAATACGGTAATGTTGCAAACATTAAGGGACGGAAGGAGTATTGTGTAATGTACTACTTTTCCCAATATGGATAGATGAATTGAAATACTGACATGTGTAGATATATTAATCAGATTGATAATGATTCTTAAATATTAATATATTATTGGTGGGTCAAACTGATTTGGTAAGGTACAAGGTGAACTGCTAACATTACAAGTGAGGTTTAATGTCAGATTAGGTCAGACTTTACAATCTATAAATGTTCTTCCTTAACCACTAATCATAAATAATTACATCCTTTTGGATACATATCTAAGACGAAGGAATTATGAAAGTGTTATAAACTTCTAATTACGAACTCGAGTATAAAGCAAGATTTGGTACGTACAGCCAACAACAGCCATATATTTTATTTTATTTTATATATATAAGGAGATACATGTAAGTAAGTTCCAATATTGTACCAAATCGAAACTATTTTCTTGAGTGACTTTCGGTTGCTTTGCTTTGAATACAGCACAATATTGTATACTATATTTGCGGCGTTCTTTTTTTATACGTTTATGACCTGGATAAATTACCAAGAACTCTTAGCATTGAGATGTCTTATGTAAATAAAGTGTTCAAAAAACAAAATGATTGAAATGGATAATAAATCAAAATCAACCAAGTAATACCAAGCCTAATGCGAAAACTTTAAATCAGTATCATGATAATGTATATCACTTTCAATCAACTGGGTACCTAAAACAAACAAAACGTTATGATAACAATTCACTACTTAGATTCATTCGTGCATATTTCAACATCTTCATTGAACACTACAAGAAAATTTGGCTTAGGCGACGAAAAAAGACTATGGATCACCTAAATCAAGATATTAAAGACTTGACTACTGTTATATGAAGATATTTTATAAATTAAGTTGCAAATGCTATGACAAATATTTGAGCGGTAAAATGTTTATAAATGTATAAGAGTTATGTGCACATAATAATTAAAAAGTGTAAAGCTAATGCACATTGTCAACTTCACTTATTTAATTTTGTTTTTTAAAAAGATTCAAATGAGAATGATTTTGTTGTAGGAATATACGAATGAAAAATTCACATGCATAACTTTATCTATTTTTGTGAAGAGACATGCATATCTTTATATTGATGTGTACATATATAGATATAAATACATGCGCATTTGCAGGTGTGTACATGTCTTTAACAATGTATTAAAAAATACATGTATATGTCTCTGTGTACATGTGAATGTCGAAGAATGTGCATGTAAATTTCATAGGATAAACAAATTCGAACGTGATGCAACTCCTTTTTCTTGTCCAAAAATATTTTTATGTATATCAAACGATATAATTATTTTTCTATAAATCTACTGGTTTGACGTTGAGTTTAGTTTTTGTTTATATTGAGACATTAGTATCGAATGAGATATGCAAAACTAACTGTTGGATCGGTTAGTATAGTTACTTCCTAGGGAACAATATGTATTGTTCCTCAGGAGGTATAGCAGCGGAATAATAGTATGCAAGAAGTAAACTTTGACGCAAGATTTAGAGTGGAAACCTCAACCAATTCGTGTTGAGTAAAACCACTACCTTCAAGCTTCTCACTTGAAGGATTTAGAAAGGTGTACTTATCTTATTGATTTCTCGTTCGTTACAAAAGAGAGCTCGGATTACGATCACGAATCACTCCTCTCACTCGAGCCCGAACTCAACCTCTAAGCCTAAGGATCACCCTTTCTTCTTCTTCTCTTAATCTCTCAGTCGTACAACTTCAATCTCAAGCGTCACTTATTTCTAAGTCTAAACACATGCTTTTATACCTAGATCGTCTAGAATAAAACATGGAAATAAATCTCTAAGAAAATAATATCTTTTAGCACAAGATAATATTTCCTTCCATAATATCTTTAACTGCCTAACCGCCGAGATCGCAATCTTCCTTGAATATCTTCTTCGAATATCTCTTCTCAGATCTTTCCTTTAGAAACGCAATCCCTTGTCTTGCTCCTTTTTCGGTCTTGCTTTCCTAAGATAGAATACCACTGTGTAACGTTCCTTTCTGAGTAGCAATCCTGAAACACTCAGTCATTTTATTAGTAGAATGTTTGTCTCCATTCAAAACCGAAGGAGCTTCAACAAATTCCCCCTTTTTGATGGTGACAAACATTCTTTTCTTTAAGGCATATAAACACTTAGGAGGATATAAGACATGAAAAGTATATTCACAGTATGCCCATAAATAGTTTCCCTTAGGATTGTTACTCGTAGAGAAAGGATCTGATGTTCCCCCTAAAACCTTGAACTTCCTTTATTTTCCCCCTTTTGGCATCATCAAAAAGCTGTACTTAATCATATAAGGACTTAAAGCAAGCGAAGTCAGGTCACAAAACATTCATTCCATTGATTAATAGGCGTCTAAGTGGCCGACGCTAGTACAAGTGAAGCAGGAAAAGAAAACGCAACCAAAGCAGACAAACGAAGAACAAGTACATCAAGCAAAGGGTACAAAAAAAACATAGAAGAGAAGAAGTTGATGTGCTAGGGAACAGAAAGTGTGGGTCAGATATAAGGAAGGAAGAGTGCAGGGCAGCGTCTTGATACTGCGAAGGGAACCTTACTGGTTTGATGTCGTCCATCGACGGATCTCATCCTTCAGAGCAGTAATCTCCTTAGCTAGCCTGTGTTGTTGTTCAGACAGGAGTCCAACAAGCGTGCACAATTCCCCCAACTTAACACTGTGATAGACCATAGTGGGCGCTTCATTCTGTTCCTCTTGAGGGTCTTCAGACAGGGCATCAATATCAGTATTGTCTAAAGCCCTCACCCAAGCACCATCAGCGTTCTTGTCAAATCTCATCTTCTTCAAATTAGCCTCAGCAAGCTCTCGTGCATGCACAGCATCAGTAGGCCCAGACTCATACACCTTCAAATATTCCAGGACCTTTTTCACTACTCCAGGGAAAGGAAGACCATGCCTGTCATTCTTCCTGGCATGAGCCATGTGCAGCATGATGATTTTCGGCAAGTTGATGGCTTTCCTGAGGAGCATTTTGTCCATGATTAGAAAATCCTGGATCAGTATTGTGGTGCGCTTCTGCTCTCTGGGGGTAATGTTGCTGATAACGTAACTGTGGAGCACACGATTCACAACTCCCATGGATGCTGTTGACATTTCGCCTACCACCTCAGTATTGAAATCCTGAGATACATTTTGAATAGCAGCCAGGCTCACCTCCTTAGGCCACTGACCTTTAACATATTCCTCAAACCCACAATGAGGAACCCCAAGGATTAAACCTAATTCTGTACTTGAAAAGACATGAGTTTCCTTACCCAGTTTGAAGGAAGCTTGCACAGCGTGAGGCTTTTCAGTGATTGTGAGGGAGGTGTAAAATTGACGGAGCAGATGAGCATTTACCTGTTCAGCGGAACAGAACAGTTTTCCCCAGCCTTGGAAGCGAACCATATCAACCAATGCTTCCATTCCATTGTTGATCAAGAATTGATCGTCGAATATTAAGTCCCTGATGATTACCCTCTTCCCCAGAGTTTTGCCTTCGGCAATCGTTTTTGGGGCTTTCTTGGCTTTGGGCGGTTTTGCAGCTAGACTTCGAGTGCGGGGGCGAGATAGAGAGATTTCAACTTTTGCTCTTTTGAGGGAGGGCTCATCAGACTCCTCAGATACGACGGTTGTCGACCGTCGAGGCGTAGATCGTGCCTTTCTTTTGATGATTGGTTCATCCTCATCCTCCATTGTCAGGTCTGTTACATCCAGACCCTTTTTCTGCTCCTCTCTTCTACTCTCTTCCTCTATTTCCTCAAGAATTCCTGTAACGCCCAGATCTATTGGCGTTGTGGCGGAGGCGGTGCCTTCTGATGTGGCTTTTTGTGGGCTTGGTTCAGGCTCTACTAATTTCGGAGCATTGATGGGTTCAGGTATAGTGCTAGGGTTCGACTTTTGTGGTGAAGGATCTGTAGAAGGAGATGGGCTGTGGAGCTTTACTGTGGGAGGGGTAGAGATTTTTTCTGTGGAGGTGTTGGAAGTGGTGTGAATAGGTGTGACAGGAGGAGTTTTGGATTTGGCTGGAGACGGTGTGGGTGTGGTTGGTTTGGCTGGCTTTGGTGAGAGAGATTTTGATTTGGTTGGAGATGGAGATGGTGATTTTTCTTTGATTTGGGTTGAGGGAGTTGATTGGGTTTCTGCGGGATATTCTATGGCGACTCCAATGGCGGCCAGTATCCGTCTAATTGTTTCTGGGCTTTCTTTGCCTGTGAGAGAGATGGAGTTGGAGTTCACCATTGTTGAGAGCTTTGATGGGGATTGAAGATTTTAGGGTTCTGGAGATTATTTTCTTAGAGATGATCTGAGGCGTGAGGAGGACGACAAAAGGAGATTCCTTTTATAATGAGGCGTGTCCAGAACAAAAACGCTTCAAATTTCAAATCTTTGATTTTCCTTGTGTGAATTTGTTTCCATAAATTCACCGGTTGATTTTTGCCGCAATTTTCTCCAATCAAAATTCTTCCCTTTTCATCATGACCCTTGGGAGTAAAACTGCCATTATTGGTCTGAACCTTCAGTCACTTCACTCGTCGCTAATACCCATGAGTTCCCACTTGCAGATTTCAGAACACTGCCTTTTCACTTTTCCTTCCTTATCTGATATCGAAGGTGTGTGATGGTTGGGGTAATGTTACCAGAAGGAGTACAAAGAGAACATCACACCAAAATAGAATATATATAGCATGAATTTTAATGATTTTATATCATGGCGAGTGAGTCCAGTTGTGAATGAATAAACAGGGCTCATAGGACTATCATCCATGAAGGCTAAGGGTGGCTGTAGATTTCCTCTATCCTTTGGGCTTATATTGTGGGTTCAGTACATCAAGAGGAATCTTTTGGGCTGAAAATAAGACCTTTGCTCAAAATAACATGACCTCAATTGAATACAATGAGTGGTAACTTTCCTAAGCATGTATAGTACTAGCATGCAGCACAAAAGACACGAATTCATATCATGGGAAATCAAGAGTGACCATGCTTCAAAAGATCAAGTACAGAATGAATAAATTAGCTAATTTCACCAATCATTGGGGGTTTTATAGAAGAGCAAGATCATTCGAGAGAGATCATACCTAACCCTAGTCGTAGCTTCTCGAAAGGGGCCTTATTTAATGGCTTTGTGAATATGTCCGCGATTTGATCCTCAGACCGAACGTGCTCCATAGAGACGATTCCCTTTTCCACACAATCACGTAGAAAGTGATGTCTAATATCAATGTGTTTGGTCCTTGAGTGCTGCACAGGATTTTTAGAGATATCAATAGCACTTGTATTGTCACATAGAATAGGAACGTTACCTAGGGTAATACCAAAATCACTTAGCTGTTGTTTGAGCCATATGAGTTGAGAGCAACAAGCAGCTGCGGCTACATACTCAGCTTCAGCGGTGGAGAGAGCTACTGTGGTTTGTTTCTTGGAAGCCCATGACACGAGACATGGACCGAGAAATTGAGCCATTCCAGAGGTGGATTTCCTGTCTGGTTTGTAACCATCGAAGTCTGCATCTGTATAGCCTAGTAGTTCAAGACTTCCTCCTCTTGGGTACCATAAGCAAAGATCATCTGTTCCTCTTAAGTACCTCAAGATTCTCTTCACTGCAGCAACATGTGTTTCTCTGGGGCTTGCTTGAAACCTAGCACAAAAACACACACTTTGCATAATATCAGGCCTACTGGCGGTTAGATAAAGCAATGAGCCTATCATTCCACGGTAGACTTTTTGATCAGCTTCTTTCTTGTCTGCATCAATTCCTATTGTGTCATTTGGAGACATAGGAGTGGAACAATCCTTGGCATCTGCCATCCCGAACTTTCTGATGCATTCCCTGAGGTACTTTTGTTGATGAACCTTTGTTCCTTCTTCAGTTTGTACCACTTGTAAACCCAGAAAAAACTTAAGTTCCCCCACCATACTCATTTCAAATTCACTTTCCATCAGTTTAGTGAACTTTGTAACCAGTTGCTTGTTGGTGGAACCAAAGATTATGTCATCAACATACACTTGCACAACTAGAGTGTGCTTACCTTCCTTCAGTAGGAATAGAGTCCTGTCAACTTCCCCTCTGACATAACCATGGGATAATAGAAACTGAGACAGCCTTTCATACCATGCTCGAGGAGCCTGTTTGAGACCGTATAGAGCTTTATCAAGGATGAATACGTGATCTGGATTTGAAGGATCTGCAAAACCAGGTGTCTGCTCAACATATACCTCTTCTTTGAGAACACCATTCAAGAAGGCAGTCTTTACATCCATTTGTTGCAACTTAAATCCATGATGAGCAGAGTAAGCAATCAAAAGACGTATGGCTTCCAACCTTGCAACTGGAGCAAAAGTCTCATCATAATCAATTCCTTCTTGCTGGTTATACCCCTTTACAACCAGTCTAGCTTTGTTCCTGGTTACTTGTCCCTTGTCATCCATCTTGTTTCTAAAGACCCATTTGGTACCGATGACGGATCTGTCCTTAGGTCTGGGAACAAGTCTCCATACTTCGTTTCTCTCAAATTGATGAAGCTCTTCTTGCATAGCATTTACCCACTCTGGATCTCTTAGGGCTTCTTCAACTGTCTTTGGTTCCACTACAGAAACAAAAGCGCAAAAGGCATGAAATATAGGATTTAAGGTAAGGATGGAACAATCCTTCAGATTAGGATCTGGTGATGCATCAGACGCTGAAGCAGAAGCACAATTGCACACGTAGTCCATGAGTCTTGATGGAGGACCATGAATACGAGTACTTTGACGAGTTCCTCCTACTTGAGGTTCTTCAACACCTGTTTGTTCCTCGTGTACATGCTATGCACACCTCTTCAGCTAGACAGTCTATCTTTGGTAAACCTACCACTAGGTCCTTGTTGTGAAGTTTTGATAGTAGTCTGAGGCTAGCATGTGCGAATCGTTTGTGCCACAAGTTTGATTCCTCAGTTTGGACAGTTAGGCATAGTTCCTCTTCTGGGATGAAAGAGGGATCCACCTTATATAGATTGTTTTCAGTAATGCCTCTTAAAAGAACCTTTCCTGTCTTAACATTCTCAACCAAACATTCATCAGTGGTAAAGACAACCCTATTTTGACCATCCTGGCACATTTGACGTACACTCAACAGATCAAAGCTAAGGTTGTCTACAAGAGTAACGTTGTTCACAAAGAGTTTGTCAGAAATTCTTACCTTTCCTACTCCTACTACTTCTCCCTTACTGTTGTTTCCAAAGGTTATAGAACCCTTGGTTTGTGGATGGAGAGATATGAACCAGTCTTTGTTCCCTGTCATGTGAATCGAGCAAGCACTATCTATATACCAAGAACATTTCTTCCCTCCATCCTGCAAGTAAAAGATTAGTTTTTACGCACCCAGGCAAGCTTAGGCTTACCTGGATTAGAAAATACTCTTCTATTTCTTGGTTCATTAAGTTCAATTTTTATCCTAGGAGTGTTCCTAACATTGGACTGTTGCCTAGAATGGTAAGCTCTTTCATCGTCTTCCCTTTTAAGGTTACAGTTTTGTTTGTAATGACCTGCTTTACCACAGTACCAACAAACTTTGTGATTCCATAGATTCACATACTTGCTTTGACCTGGCCAGATGGGTTTATTGTTAATCCTTGATTGGAAGTCAATTTGTACCGGCTTGATGTTCTGAACCTGTTTAAGCCACATGTGGTAAGCCTTTTGTCCATCGAACCATACCTTCTCCTCACGGGCTTTGATCCTTTCTTCCCCCTTGGATCCACTGTGGGAGCAACCAGAGTTGGATCCACCACAATGTTCCTCGGAAGGAGAAGGACTTTGAGATCCGGAGGGAATGTTACTAGATTGGGAGTCTAAGGACTTACAGTAGCCGAGTCCAGTACGGGGTACAAATCGCGTGGAGAAGTCAATCTTCTCCTTTTCAATCTTGGAAGCAACATACTCATCCAGCCAAACCTTCTTTCTTTCTTCTTCACTTCCCTTAAGATCTACTGCTTCTTTCATTAGCTTGGAGTTACTCAGCCTTAACATAAGAATTTCTGATTCGAGCTTAGTAACTTTACTGTCAAGGGAGGTGATGGTAGATTGAAAGGTAGGGCAGGATTTGCATACATCTGGGGACTGGAATGAAACTTTCTCGAGTTTGGTGACTTTTGAAACCCAAAGCTTGTTTTCTTCAACTAAGTTAGAGATAGTTTCATTCTTTTCTTCCAGAAGTAGATTTAGATTTCCATTTTCTTCCCCTAAGGACTTTATAGCTTTTATGATCTGAGATTTTGTTCTGGTAAGTAAAATAGAGTCGAGTTCAGAGTCAGTTACCTCATCTTCCGATTCTCCTCCAGCAGCCATAAGACACGTTTCCTTTGAGGTATATGTAGAGTCATCATCTGAGTCAGACGCACCCCATGCAGCTATCATGGCTTCCTTTCTTTCCCGAGCAGGGACAGGTGTTTCTCCTGCCTTCTTCTTGAAACAGTTCCTTGCAAAATGTCCTTTCCTTTGACAGTGATAGCAGACAATGTCTTTGGCATCTTTGTTCCCATCAGTGGAACGTTGCATGTTGCGACTTCCTCTCCAGACTTTGCGAAATGCCCGTGTGATAAGGGCAATTTCTTCATCACCATCTTCATCCTCATCATCTTCCTGAGCAAGATCGAAAGCTTTTTCAACCTTTAGAGCAATGCTTTGAGATTTTTCAGATTTTTCACTCTCTCTTCTAGAGACTTTGCTTTGTTGAATGCCTGCATTACTCTGAAGGCGAGCAACCAACTCCTCTAGAGTAATGTTCTTGATGTCATTTTGTGCCTGAAGAGCCAGAGAGAAGGCGTCCCACTTTGCTGATAATCCCTGAAGAAATTGATGAGTGATCTTCCATTCAGGAATTGTTTCTCCTAGAAACTCCAGTTGACCTACATATCCCTGAAATCGAGAGTGAAACTCATCAAGAGATTCATTCTTTCCTTGAACAGCGCTATCATATTCCTTAGTGAGTGCAAGAATTCTGTTCTTCTTGATATCTTCGTTTCCCTCATACATCCTTTTGAGTGCATTGAAGATATCATGAGCAGTTTTGTAGCGGAGGACTTTTCTTTGATCAGAAGGACCTAGAGCTGCAAGCATGACTTTCTTGGCTCGCATGTTGAGTTCCAGAACCTTGTAATCAGCGTCTTGATAGTCAGCCCTCGACTTTAATTTGACTCCAGAGGGATCAGTAGGATCAAGAATTTTGATATCACCAAACTCTACCACTTTCCACATCTGTCCATGGAGCGAACATATATGCGACTCGATCTGTTCCACCCAATAAGAGAACTCTCCGAACTTGAGCACAGGGGGTTTCCAGAACGAATCATTGATGGCAGTTTGTGAACTCATACTTCCTGCAAAGCTAACAAAAATCTAGAGACCAAGCTCTGATACCAATTGTTGGATCGGTTAGTATAGTTACTTCCTAGGGAACAATATGTATTGTTCCTCAGGAGGTATAGCAGCGGAATAATAGTATGCAAGAAGTAAACTTTGACGCAAGATTTAGAGTGGAAACCTCAACCAATTCGTGTTGAGTAAAACCACTACCTTCAAGCTTCTCACTTGAAGGATTTAGAAAGGTGTACTTATCTTATTGATTTCTCGTTCGTTACAAAAGAGAGCTCGGATTACGATCACGAATCACTCCTCTCACTCGAGCCCGAACTCAACCTCTAAGCCTAAGGATCACCCTTTCTTCTTCTTCTCTTAATCTCTCAGTCGTACAACTTCAATCTCAAGCGTCACTTATTTCTAAGTCTAAACACATGCTTTTATACCTAGATCGTCTAGAATAAAACATGGAAATAAATCTCTAAGAAAATAATATCTTTTAGCACAAGATAATATTTCCTTCCATAATATCTTTAACTGCCTAACCGCCGAGATCGCAATCTTCCTTGAATATCTTCTTCGAATATCTCTTCTCAGATCTTTCCTTTAGAAACGCAATCCCTTGTCTTGCTCCTTTTTCGGTCTTGCTTTCCTAAGATAGAATACCACTGTGTAACGTTCCTTTCTGAGTAGCAATCCTGAAACACTCAGTCATTTTATTAGTAGAATGTTTGTCTCCATTCAAAACCGAAGGAGCTTCAACACTAACTTAATAGAAGTATCTCTAATTTGATCGTAACTCTCCCTTCATCACATCAAATTCCCCCAGCCTTATCTTTACACTCCTCAACAAAAATATTTGGTAAGAGGTTGGTACTACGAATTCCATTCTAGAACTGCCTTGAGAATGAAACGTGCCATGCATGCATGATGCATGTATAACATATATCATATATGTGTATTATACGTTACTCTACGTATTTATATGTCAATCTCAACAAAAAAAAAGCGACCGATAAAATGAAATCTCAAAAGAAAGATCAGAAAATGTCAATTATACGTTACTCTACGTACTTATATGGAGAATGTTCTTCCTCTTTCTTTTCACCACCCAACTCCTTAAACAAGAAAACACTACATATAAAAAAATTACACACACCCACTACCACATTAATCAAATCTCCAAACTCACCAATCAAACTCAACTTCACATTGCTCCAATCTTAAACTCTCTCTGAAGTCTCAACTATCATTTGGCTTTTTTGATCCTCGATCTCCTTTCATTATCTTGATTGGTTTATGTAGTTTTAGAATCATACATTGTTCTTGAGGAAGAGAAGGTAATATTAGAGAATCATGGGCGCCTTTTCCAGCCCAAAAGAGGCGCGACAAAGATCTTATCCGTCAATGTAAGTTCTTATTCCTCCTCGCGCCTTTTGCTTCAACTAGAACATGCTTAATTATCTGTTTGGTGAACAATTATGGCACTAAATATGATGTATTTATCTAACTCCTTGTGTCCTAAGTATGATCCTTAATCCTAAATAATGATTCATCTATACATAGAAAAAGTATGTATCTTTCTTGCAATAAGATCAAAATAACTTCAGTTCTTCCATCACCCTAAGCTTCTAACAAAAGGTTCAATGATAGTGAAAGGCTGTGATTTGTAAGACATGATAAGAAAGATGCAACAGATGTTGTTAGAAGTACAAAGTAAGCAAAGATTATTCATGCTCAAAAGAAGTACTCCGTAGTAAAAAGGAAGCAATAGTGCACAAAGACTGCATCTTCCTAAAATGATGTTTAACCCTACCTTTGCTTTGCTCATTGCCAAATGTCAATCTATAGTGAGGATACATACAAAAGAAAGTGGCAAAGAAGCAAGAACAAAGACGGTAGATGCAGCTTAACACTGTTGAAGTTCATCATAGTAGTCATTGTATGTGCAACCGTCATCACTCTGCTTCACGCACCGCCCATTTGCAACACCGAGCGCTTCTTCTCAAACTCCATCTCTCGGTAATAACTCAATCTATCGTTCATTGCATATTCAACTCATCTCCAATGTAAAACCCTACTTCATTGCAGGCCAAATTTAGTGAAGAGGTTGATATGGGGAAGCACAGATCCTAGATATGAGTCACACTTGGACATGAATTTGAATGACATTACAAAAGCTCTCACTAAACTAAAACCGAAAGAATACCATTCAACCGGCCTCTTAAACTTCAACTCTGAAGAAATTACGCGTTGGAAGGACAATTTCCCCGATGGTGAGCACACTGAACTACAATTAGACTACGCAGACGAAGATCTGACTTGGGAATCTTTATATCCCGAGTGGATTGATGAGGAGGAAGAAGAAGACGTCCCTTCTTGTCCGTCTTTACCAAGACTTGATGCACCAAGAAAGCGCATTGACCTCATAGTAGTCAAGCTGCCTTGTCATAAGAACAAGGCTAATTGGTCAAGAGACGTGGCTCGGTTGCATCTCCAGCTGGCTGCAGCTGGACTTGCATCCTCGGCTAAGGGAGACTACACGGTACACTTGCTTTTTATCACCGAATGCTTTCCTATTCCGAATTTATTCACTTGCAAGGAGCTTGTCACGCGTCAAGGGAACTCATGGCTGTATAAACCAACCACGGATATCTTGAAAGAGAAGCTTAGCCTTCCTGTCGGGTCTTGTGAGCTCGCTCTCCCGCTCAAAGAAGCTACCTACAAAGGTTTGTTCAAATCGCGGTTTAATAATACTTGTCATTTTAGCATTTGACAAAGGGTTGCAATGTGTATGAACACAGAGCAAAAATACAGGGGCAATCCTCAAAGAGAAGCATATGCAACAATCCTACACTCGGCTCATGTCTACGTTTGTGGGGCCATAGCTGCAGCACAAAGCATACGGATGGCGGGCTCCACACGCGACCTAGTCATCCTAGTAGACGAGACAATAAGCGACTACCACAAAAGTGGGCTCGAGGCGGCTGGATGGAAGATTCGGACCATCCAGAGGATACGAAATCCCAAGGCAGAAAAAGACGCATACAATGAATGGAACTACAGCAAGTTTCGTCTATGGCAGCTAACCGACTATGACAAGATCATCTTCATTGATGCAGATCTCCTCATACTCAGAAACATTGACTTCCTTTTCTCAATGCCTGAGATTTCAGCCACAGGAAACAATGCCACACTTTTTAATTCCGGTGTGATGGTCATAGAGCCTTCAAATTGCACATTTAACCTCCTAATGGACCATATCAACGAAATCGAGTCCTACAATGGAGGTGATCAAGGCTACTTAAACGAGATCTTCACATGGTGGCACAGGATTCCTAGGCACGTGAACTTCTTGAAGCATTTTTGGGTGGGGGACGAGGAAAATGTGAAGGAGAAAAAGACGAGGCTATTTGGAGGTGACCCGCCTTCGCTCTTTGTGTTACACTACCTTGGAATGAAGCCATGGTTGTGTTTCAGAGACTACGACTGCAATTGGAACTCGGTTATTTTCCAGGAGTTTGCTAGTGATGTGGCGCATGCCAGGTGGTGGAAGGTCCACGATACGATGCAGGATCAGCTGCAGGATCTGTGCCTGTTGAGGACACAGCAGAAGGCACAGCTTGAGTGGGATAGGAGAGAAGCCGAGAAGGCCAATTTCTCGGATGGACATTGGAAGATTAAGATTCAGGATAAGAGGATAAACAAGTGTGTTGATCATATGTGTTCTTGGAGGGGTATGTTGAGGCATTGGGGAGAGACTAACTGGACTGATGATGAACGACGTTATCCTTCGCCTCCTGCAATCCGTCTTCCTCCATCCTCATGAGCAGCAGATTCTATGTAATCTGCAAATATTTACGATTTTTGGTCCATCTCCAAGAACACCTGCAACTCAATACATTTTTACATTAAGTGGTTGAAATCAAATGAAGTCAATCACATTGTTGGATTAAATGGGTGTGTTAGTGTAAAAGTTTTCAACAAGTGTTATTTGTAGAACACATAAAAAAACTGACCGACAGCAGCGGTAATCCGTTGCAAACCGGTACTCAACGAACCGGTTAAAACGGTTCTCCCAATCCCAACCAAATTGGTCTTCTGAAATCCAACTCTCACAATCTCCTCATAAACCCCTGACGTATGTCACGTGACAGGGCGAGCGTGGCGGATGAGGCGACCTCCAGGCATGGGTGCGGATGTTTCGGAGCATGGATTGGGCCGAGTTTAGATTGTGGGCTCAGAGGGATGATATGGAGTGGGCTGGGTTTAGGTACGACATGGGCCCATTGGGTTAGTTGGGCCTTGCATGTTTCCTGGACGCGGGTCGCCTTGCAGGCCTGTTGAATCAAGTTTCTGGTGGTTTCGGAGGAGGGAGAGAAGATAAAGGGCAAGAATAGAGAGAGGAGAACGATGAATCTCATTGCACAACAGAGTTTTTTTTTAAGAAAATCGATGAAAGCGAGGGCATGCTTTCTTTTCTTGTTCAGGGTTTTGTACTTTTGTCGTTGAGGGAGGTGGGATGGATTATTTATTTATGGATACATTTGGAATTACTATTACTGGATTTCACAGTCCATGATACGATGTTTTAGAACTCTAACAATTAGTTGTCTTTCTGTTCGTGCCAATTTGCTTATTTTATGAATATATGAATACAATTTTTTTAAATTTACTTGTACACTTAAGGCAAATTTGCAAAAATACCTATTTGGGATATCTAACAAACCTACCTAAAATGAAATGGATATTAATGTAATATTCATATTTCATTTTATTTTGTCTTTTCTTTTTTCTTTGGTAAATGAATAAAGATTTTTGGAAAAAAATAAAAGAAAATCCAAAAACATTATAATAATGAGCTGAGAAAAGAAGAAAGAAAATCTGACGGAAAAGAAGAAAAGAAGCAAAATCCGTACATATGTCAGAATTTTTTTTAAAAAAAAACGGATAAAATGGGAAAGGCGTCAGGAAAACACAGATCAGCCACAAAAAATCTGACAGGCCGTACAATTCACTATTCACTCGTACCAGATTAATTCTCAGCCACACAATTCAACTTTGGCGGTACACTTTCCCGCCAAAATTTAATGTAAGCTCGAGCAAATTTTTGCTCCAAAATTATTGTAATTTCTCATATCTTAACTTCATCTTCCTCATTAATTCCGTTTTTTCTCTTCTCCTCATTAAATCTGCTTCATATCCTGCCAGCCAACTGTTTCCATCTCTTTACATCCTTGGTGGTTTTGATATCTCTCCACCATACACAAGAAGGAATGGGTAAGTTGGCATATTAAATGCAAACGTTTATTTGTGTATTGGTAGCAGTAAATGACTATGTTGTTTTGTTTTGGCTTGTTTAGGTCAAACATATATGCTCTCCTTAATATGTAGAGGCAAGTGGAAGGTGGAGAATGAACTTTGGGTGTATGAAGACCCTAACAAGACAAAGGGTTTGATGGTCAGTGATGAGATCGGTTATGAAGGGCTTCTGAAAATGGTTGAAGAAAAACTTGTCATTGATCTTAACAGGTTTGACTTAAAGCTCAACTACATGCCTCCACAAAATGTTCATCTTCCTCCTTTCGATATTTCTGATAATGATGATGTAGACGCATTCTTCTTCTTGAACATGTCAAACTGCAAAGATAGAATATGGTCAATTCCTTTGCATTCTGTCATGGTGCCTAAATGTTTTGGTTCAAATGAAAACCCTGATTTAATTCCAAAAGAAGAAGAAGAGATGATGGATGTTCAAGGTAGTGCGTCTCAACCTTGTTCTCAGGCTGAAAATGTTGGTGCACCTTCTTACCATGTAAGAGTCCTAAAGAGAATGTCAGATCACATGTTTAGTAACATAGTAGATGATGAGCTGAGAGAAGAAGAAGATATGTCAGGATCATATGATAAGTGTGTCCGGATATCTATGGAAGGTGGAGAGAAAGCTAAGAAAGCTAAGAAAGGCAGTGAACCTGATGTTGTGTCACTAATCAGTGACGATGAAGAGGAGGATGTTTTTATTTCTGCAACCAAGCGACAAGGTTTGGACCTTGTCAACATTTCTGACGAAGAATTTGATGATGATCATGTCAAGTTAGAGGACTACGAGTATATGGGAGGAGATGCTGAGGAACATGAACAAGAGTCTTACCATTATGATGTTCCCGCTGATATTGAAAATCTGGAGGAGGAAGAAGAATTGTGCTTAAACTCTCAGCCATTGGCAATCAAGGTTGGAGATGTCTTTCAAACCAAGGAGGAGGTTCAACGGTCTTTAGTCTCATTTGCTATGGAAAAATGTATAGAAATGCGTGTGAAGAAGTCTGATAAGAGCACTTATGTGGTGGAGTGCCAAAATGGTGGAGCATGTTCATTTGGGTTTCGTGCTTCAACGAGGGGTGGTTGTTTGTAGTGAAATTACCTACGAGAAGATAACTAAGCAATTGTAGGGAAAAGATCAAAGAATTCGGTATAATCTCAACACTCAAGAACAAAGTAGGAAATTAGGATTGAAGCTTTAACTTGGTATTACTCGAATGGAGGCTTAATGCTTACAAAGCAGGCGTTAGCCTTTATATATAGGCTAACCCTAATAATATCTTTAAGGAAAACGAGATCTTATCTTTTCCTTCTATCTAAATAACGATATAATAAACAAGGTAAAATATATTCTTCACCGTATCTTTTACCAATTACAAGAACACTATAAGAAATAAGGTAAAATCCACTCGGCTGACCTAATCTTCAAGATAAACGAGACCTTTGCCACGTCTCGTCACGTCGACGACATCTTCCATTTCTCTCGTCGCGTCGAGGCAGTTCTTCTACGCGTAGCTTACCACGCGTTCCTTACTCGTCGTATTTTTAGGCACAACCAGTGGTAAAGCTACTGGTCCGTGGTGGGTCCGAAGGCTTGAACCATCTCATACATGTGCGATGCTGTTCAAGAACAATCACAGCAGGCATGCCAATTCATCGTTCATTTCCAAGAGTATTCTTGATAGGTATGTATTGTTTCTGTCTTGTTGAAATATTTAACCTGGCGGGATAGAGTATGAAGTGTGACCGGATGTTTTTGAACACATGTAACAGGTTCAAAGGTCACAAGGACGCACCAAGGGAAAAAGAGATACAAGTTATCATGAAAGATCTAGGAGTCCATACCAGTTATTCCAAAGCAAACAGAGCAAGACAAAAGGCAGAGGACATTATTCGAGGGTCTCCCGAGGAAGGTTATAGTCAACTTCACTCATGGCTTCATATGTTGAAAGAAGTCAATCCTGGATCACAAACAACCTTAATATTGGATTCTCAAAACCGATTTAAGTACTGTTTCTAGGCATTGGGTGCTTGTATCAGGGTTGTTCCTCATTTGAGAAAGGTAACTTTTTAAACTATATCGTTTTCCTGTCTAGATAATAGGTAGTGTGTGGAGAGATAATAACTGATGTGCGGAGGGATATGATTTCAGAAGAATAGATATAATTACCTAGAGGGATATATTATTGAGGGTGACAGGTTATATGATGTATCATGTGATTTGTGTTGATGGAGCACACTTAGGAGGGAGATTCAATGACCATCTTCTTCTAGCTACTGCCCAAGATGGAAACAAACAGATCTATCCCTTGGCTTTTGCTGTAGTAGACAGTGAGAATAATGATTCTTGGTCCTTCTTCTTTGAAGAGTTGAAGACGGCTGTTGTACCAGATAGTGTGGATGTGTTTTTTGGATCGATTAGCGTATACAAACTCAAGGAACAAAAGCTATTGTACCTTGATAAGTAGATAATGCAGAAAGACAAACAATAATGTAAACCAAACCTGGACACGATGATATATAGTGGAAACACCCCAAGTACCAAAAAGTCCTCGAGGCGAAAAACCACTCCTCTCTAGCTTTCACTAAAGAGTGTTTGAACGAGTCTACTTGTTGTATTGATATCTTGATTACAATAGAACTTGAATCACTCACCTAGACGTCCTAGCTAGATCTCGGATCGCTCTTCTCACTTGAATCTCAATCTCACACACGTAGAACAACTCTAAACCGAGTATTAGGTTTTCGCTCTTCAAAGTCTTACTAAGCTATGCAATTCCCATGCAATATATAGCACACTAAATAGCTCAAACCTAACTACCAATCTAGCCGCTCTAATATTACCATAAATCTCACAATATCCTTCTAAAAGGAAATCGCTTCCTAATCTCTTCCTAAGAAATATTTCCTTCCGTGTGACATTCCAACTTGTTCTCCAAGTAGTCACCTTGGGCCTTACACTTCGGCGCACCGCCTAGATCAAATAAGGAAACAAAGCGCATAAGGAAATATTCCTTGCGCATAATATTTCCTTATTCCTTTGGCGCTCCATCACATGCGCGTCCAATGCCCATCCTTGCCGAGTTGCCACTTTCCTTGTTTGACGAGATCTTCTTTCCCTTCTTTGACAAGATCTTCTTTCCTTCTTTGAAATGCAACTCTTCCATAATTCTTCAAGTCCATTTTCCAAGATATCTTCGACCAATAATCTTCTTCGGATGAACTTTATTCTTCACAGTTGTCTTCCATTCGTCGTAACCTTACATCTCATGGATTCCAGCAAGATTTCCTTCGTACCTGCTTGTACTTCCTTTGTTCCTGTCTACGCACAAGTAGACTTCCTTCGTTCCTGTCTACACACAAGTAGACTTCCTTCGTTCCTGCACACACTAGTAACAATACCTACGCACTCAAGTAAACCATTAGTGGATGTTTGTCATTCAATCAAAACCTCATCATATCTCAACAACTTCCCCCTATTTGATGATGACAAACATCCTTAACAATAAGAGTATAAACAAGAGACATATATACTAGCTAAGGAACAAAGACTGACAAAGCACTAAAAATTCCCCCTAAGAAAAACAACGCACTACAACTAAGTCATGAATTCCCCCTCAAGTCCTGCTATCCTCTAATTTCCCCCTTTTGGCATCATAAAAAAGAATGAAATAAAGTCAACTTGCAACCTTAAGAGCTCATAAATCAGAACAAGAACATAATTCTATTAAAATTTAACTAAGGGTCACGCCCTCCTTACACCAGACCACCATACAAACAAAACATGATAAACATGCAACCATAAAAGACAGGAAGCATGAACAAAGTAAAATAAAAAGCAAGAGAAGACAGTATATAAGGCTGGGGAACAAAAAGTGGGGGTCAGATGTGCCAGAGAAAGATAGGATCACTCCGTGTCATCTTGAGGAGTTGACTGAGGCCGAAGACTTCCTAGGGCAGTCTCTATCCTCTCCAATTTGAGTCGTACAAGACTCATCTCCTTCTCAAAAGTCCCTATCAGCCGCTGTTGTTGATCAGAGAGGCTAGCAACAGCACAACTCAATTTCCCTATGGCAGCTTGTGATTCATAGACCATAGTAGGCGCTTCATTTTGTTCCCCGTCAGGGCTCTCAGACGAAACTTCCTCAGCTTCCTCCATCTGAGCGTCTTGAGCCCTTATCCAGCTTTCATTCCTGTCTTGCTTGAACTTCATCTTCCTCAAATTACTCTCATCCAGATGCCTGTAAAACACACCCTCACCTTCCTCGGAATACACCATTAAACTCTGAAGAATCTTCTTGACGAGGCTCGGATAAGGGAGAGCATGGGTCTCACTGTTGCTGGCGTGTTCCATGTGGAGTAAGACGATCTTTGCAAGATTTACCTTTTCTTCACCGAGCAACTTATCCATGAGCATGAAGTCCTGGATGAGAATTGTGTTCCTTTTCTGTTCTCTTGGAGTGATGTTGCTGATTAGAATGGAGTGAAGAAGACGATGGACCACCCCCCATTGAATTCGTCTTCACATCGGCATTGGGTTGGTTGTCGTCTTCACTGATCTTCTTCTTCAACTCCATTGGTTGAACGTCTTGAGGCCATTGTCCTTTGGAATAGCTACAGAACCCCTCATGAGGAACGCCCAGGATAAAGGAAAGCTCAATGCTAGAGACAGAGCACTCCTGTCCCTTAGCAGTAAACTTCCCTGTGAGGGCGTGAGGCTTTTCCTCAAGTGTGAAGCTCCAGTAGAATTCTTTAAACAGTTCCAGGTTGACGCTTTCTCCGTCCTCGAACAGATGCCCCCACTTCTGAGCCTTGAGCAACTTAGAAACTCTTTCCAACCCATTCTCCTTCATGAACTCCTCTTCCAAGATCAGCTCCCTTACGATTGACCTTCCAGAAACGTCCTTTACCAAGGGACATTCCTTCTTCGCCACGGCTCCCTTCCCCTTCCTGGCACTCTGTGCACGGTTGACCCTTGCTTTCTTTGGCTTTGGGGATCTTGGCTCGGAAATTTCTTCAATCGTTTCCTCCGAAGACATTTGGACCGCTTCTTTGGCGACCTGGGAACGCGTATTTCTCTTCCCGGTGACGTTAGAGCTCTTGCCACCTTTCTCCCCCCCTTGCGAGGACAGGATGGCGACCTCGGTTTCGAGCTCTTCCTCGAGGTTAACTGGAGTGTCGTCCTGCCTTGCCGCTGTCTCAGAGACGTCGCCTGCAGGCCGAGACTCGATGTGCTCAGGGAAGAGCGATTCAGAGGGGAAAGGAGAGGCTTGGGGTTATGGGGTAGTAAGCTTAGGGTTTTCGGGTTCTTTGTAGACCACCATGGCGGACATGGGGTCGATAATGGGAGCTTGAAAGATGGTGGGAGAGGGGTTAGGGATGAGAGGCTCCTGGGACATGTACCCAACAACGGCTAATTTCTTGAGGAGGCTTTCTAGGGTTTCGTCGTTTGCTATGACGAGGGTTGGTTTTTGGGAGGAGTTTGAGTTGGAGGCCATTGTTTGAGGAGCTTGGAAATTCTTGAGAGGCAGGGAAATATGAGAGATTTCAGGAAAATCAGAGAGCGTGAGGTGGAAGATCTGGTTTGTGGGTTTTTATAAGGGAATAGGATTTTCTTGGTAAAGGAAATTGTCCTTTGAACTCGCTGGCATTAAACCAAAAAGAGCCGTTTGGGATTTCATTCCTTGTTCACACGCAAGAATCGCCGCAGAAATTACACATTTTCCAAACATCATTCTTCGCCTTTCCTTTTTACACCTTCCGTAATAATTACCTGCTTCTTTTAATTTTCACACGTCAGCCAAGCCTCGAGCCACTACACGCTGCAGACACGCATCTCGGACACGTTGCACCTCTATCTCCACCCAATCAGACTTCTCACGTGACAGAGACAATCCTTTTCTTTCCAAGGCAATCCAAAAAGATCGTAGTGTATGATATGGGGGGATCGTTACCAGAGATGGTACAAGAGAATATCATACGAAATAATAATAATATGGATAATTTAAAAAAAAAATGATGATGAGAGATTCCAGATGTGATGACATAAGATTGGCTCATAGGAATATACAATCATGATTTAGGCTTAAGGGACGGCTGTAGAGTACCTCTATCCTTTGGGCTTATAATGAGGGATCAAATCATCAAGAGGACTCTTTTGGGCTGAAAATAAGACCTTGTTCATGCAAAATGAAGTTTCAGAGAGGCATGCAATCATGTAAGTGATCATAGAGAGGAACGACATAATTTAGGCATTACACAAAGTCAATCTTAAATAGAAATTAAGAGTTGTAGAGCTCTATGAGATTTAGGAGCAAGAGACAAGAAATCATTCAAGTTTCAACCAATCATTGAAGGATTTCAAGAAGTATAAGGAGCATAGAGAGAGGAAACCATACCTTAATGAGTTCCTTCCTTTCTGAGGTGATCTTGCTTAGTGCTCTTGCTAGGGAAGACTCATTTGTCCAATAACAATGTCTTCATAAGAAAAAGTTTGCATAGATAGAGAGAGAATCACGTACCTTTTTGACCAAGGTTTGCAAACTTCTAATTTGTGGAACCTCCGGTATGAGGTGTTGTGTTCCCTTCGAGGTAAGAATTCCATAATTTTTTTTTTTTTTTTTGAATGATAAGGAGGCTAAAACGAACAAAGTACAGAAATGAAAGCAGAAGCAAAGAAAAACAAGAATTAAAGGAACCGTACCTGTGGGGGGAACACACCTTTGTATACCTTTTTCTTGATCACTTGATTCGTACTTGGGTCATCTTTGTATCTTCCCCCTTTGACACAGTTGAGTTACTCAACAAGTCAATACCAAGGAGTTACGAATGAGTGAATGTCTTTGACCGGCTCTGTTGTATCCTTCCTTTGATCCAGAGGGAGGGATCCCTCTAGATGATCCGGTGAAGTGGCATGGAGCTATCCTTTGTTCCCTGTAAGTTTACCATGTCTTTGTACCAAGGATAGTTGCGCTTCACCTGAGAGAAAGGATTAGTTTTTCCTTACCCAAGCAAGTCTTGGCTTGCTTGAGTTTTGTGGGACAGATCTATCGTTCGTAGTGCCTTAAAGTTCAGATTGATTAACCTCAACCTTTACTTTTGGGGTACTTCGTGGTGATCCTCTTGATCCTATCTCACCTTGAGCATTCATACCCTTAGTCTTGGGAGTGTCTTTGGAGTGATCGTTGGATCCCATCTTTGACTCAGATTGAGTCTCCGATGTATCCTCTGATTTTCTCTCGTTCTGAGCTCGATAAGGAGCACCCATCTTTGACACGATGTTGCTTGAGATTAACGTACTTACTTTGTCCTGGCCAGATGGGAATGTTAGCTTTCCTGGACTCGAAGTCAATATGTGTTGGCTCTGTGTTTTGAAGTTGGCTCAACCAGATTGCATATGCTTTCTGCCCGTCAAACCATGTGCTTATCCTTTCGACGGATTTGTTTCCCCCTAAGGACTCCACTTTGGTGACACACCTTTTGCAAGGGTTTTCCAATGATGGTTCCTTGGGTGATTCCAAATTCACGTTAGGTGACTCATGAGTTTTAGGGTTTTTATCTGAGCCATATCCAATTCCACTGCGGGGCACAAATCGACTCGAGTAATCGGTTTTTAAGCCATTTATGTAGGATCTAGCATGCTCATCTAGCCACAACTTTTTCTTGTGATCCTCATCTTCCTTGAGTACCACAAGATCATTACACAACTTCTCATTCTCATGAACCAGAGAAAGCTTTGTATTTTCGAGCTCAGAAACCTTACTCTCAAGGGATATGATCTTGTTTTTGAGTCCGGGGCCTTTTTCGCAAGAGCTAGATGAAGAAGAGGAGAGGCTTTCTAGCATGGTAACCTTTTCAGACAAAAGTCTTGTTTCGTTTACCAGTCTTGAGAGTTCCTCCTCTCTTTCATCTAATTTCTCTTTTATATCCCCGTTCTCTTCTCCAAGTCTTTTAACAATATGAATTAATTGAGTACTAGACATGCTCTTTAATTTAGTGATGATGGAAGAAAGACTTACCTCGGCTTCAGGTGTGCTCTCTTCGGCTTCCATGAGGCACACTTCCTTCTCACTCTTCTGGTCTTCTTGATCTGAGTCTGAATCCTCCCAGGTTGCCATCATTGCTCGCTTTCCTTCTGGAACGGGTGGTTCTCCCGCTCTTCTTTTGTAGCAATTTCTGGCAAAGTGACCAGTCTTCTGACAGTGATATCATACGACTTCCTTCATGTCTTTTATTCCGTCAGAGGGACGGGAGTTGCTCTTTCCCCCTCTCCAAGCTTTACGAAAGGCACTTGTGATCTAGGCTACAGTTTCATCCTCTTCAGCCTCGACGTCTTCCATCTGGGATAGATCAATGCTTTTTCAACTTTCAGGGCAATGGATTGACTCTTGTCGACCTCTTTTCTTCCTTGGAGTTTTCTTTCGAGAATCCCTGAATGACTTTTGAGGCAGAACACTAGATCTTCTAAGGATATATCTTTGATGTCGCTTTGTGCTTGTAGAGCATTGATGAATCCGTCCCACTTGGAGTTTAGTGCTTGCATGAATTGATGCGTAACTTTCCATTGGGGGATGTCTTCACCAAGAAACTCTATTTGGCTGACATATCCTTCGAATCTGGCATGAAAATCTTCCAAAGATTTGTTCTTTTCTTGGAGAGCCTTCTCATAGTCCTTTTGTGCCGCTAGAAGGCGATTTTTCTTCACATCGCTACTTCCTGAGTAGGTTCTACTAAGTGCATCCCATATTTCTTTTGCAGATTTGTATTTTAATACCTTTCTGAGATCACTTGAACTTAGAGCCATGTGAAGGATCTTCTTGGCCCTAGCATTCTTCTCCAAGACTTTGTAATCGGCATCATCGTAGTCAATTCTCTTCTTCTCTTTGGTCTTGTCTTCCCCGGCAAGGTCCAGAACAACTATATTTCCGAATCCAATGACCTTCCATAGTTGGGCATCAAGGGATTGAGTATGGGATTCAAACTGGATTGCCCACCAGTCATACTCTCCCGGCTTCACATTGGGGGTTTCCAGAACGAGTCGTTGATTGCATTGTTGGATGACATCTTTTCCTGCAAAGCTAATTGAAACAATCTAGGGACCAGACTCTGATACCAATTGTTGGATCGATTAGCGTATAAAAACTCAAGGAACAAAAGCTATTGTTCCTTGATAACTAGATAATGCAGAAAGACAAACAATAATGTAAACCAAACCTGAACACGATGATATATAGTGGAAACACCCCAAGTACCAAAAAGTCCCCGAGGCGAAAAACCACTCCTCTCTAGCTTTCACTAGAGAGAGTTTGAACGAGTCTACTTGTTGTATTGATATCTTGATTACAATAGAACTTGGATCACTCACCTAGACGTCCTAGCTAGATCTCGGATCACTCTTCTCACTTGAATCTCAATCTCACACACGTAGAACAACTCTAAACCGAGTATTAGGTTTTCGCTCTTCAAAGTCTTACTAAGCTATGCAATTCCCATGCAATATATAGCACACTAAATAGCTCAAACCTAACTACCAATCTAGCCGTTCTAATATTACCATAAATCTCACAATATCTTTGTAAAAGGAAATCGCTTCCTAATACTTCATTCACAAGGAAATCTCTTCCTAAGAAATATCTCCTTCCGTGTGACATTCCAACTTGTTCTCCAAGTAGTCACCTTAGGCCTTACACTTCGGCGCACCACCTAGATCAAATAAGGAAACAAAGCGCATAAGGAAATATTCCTTGCGCATAATATTTCCTTATTCCTTTGGCGCTCCTTCACACGCGCGTCCAATGCCCATCCTTGCCGAGTTGCCACTTTCCTTATTTGACGAGATCTTCTTTTCCTTCTTTGACAAGATCTTCTTTCCTTCTTTGAAATGCAACTCTTCCATAATTCTTCAAGTCCATTCTCCAAGATATCTTCGACCAATAATCTTCTCCGGATGAACTTTATTCTTCACAGTTGTCTTCCATTCGTCGTAACCTTACGTTTCATGGATTCCAGCAAGACTTCCTTCGTACCTGCTTGTACTTCCTTTGTTCCTGTCTACGCACAAGTAGACTTCCTTCGTTCCTGTCTACACACAAGTAGACTTCCTTCGTTCCTGCACACACTAGTAACAATACCTACGCACTCAAGTAAACCATTAGTGGATGTTTGTCATTCAATCAAAACCTCATCATATCTCAACAATATTGCATTTAACATATGCTGCAAAACTTCAAGCAAAAGTGCACTTGGGGAGGTTTGCAAGACCAGTGGTTTAAGGTTGCAAAGGCGTACACTGTAGAAGAGTATAGGACTGAGCTTCAGATCCTACAAAACAGAACTTCAGTTGTGGAAAATATGGCTCTCAAAGTGCCTCTTGAAAAGTGGTCTAGGGCATATTTCAGAGCTTAGAGGTACAACATCATGACGACAAACAATGCAGAATGTCTGAACAAGGTGTTTAAACAGGAGCGTATGTGGCCTATTGTAGCATTGTTTGATGTTATATTACTTACCTTTTCCACCTGGTTCTGTGAAAGGAGGGAGTCGGCTACTACATGGTGTGAGGTGACTACTAGGGCAGTGACCAAGACCATTGATAATAGGTATGCGGCATCTGTGAGCATGAGCATCAATAGGCTTAGTGATATTGAAGCAGAGGTGACTGATGGAAGGAACAAGTATGAGGTGAATCTTCGTCAACAAACTTGTCAATGCAACGTGTTTCAGAGAACAATGCTAACTTTTTAGTATATGAACAATTGTAACTTGTTATGCCGCCATGTTTGATGTTTTATCCCGCCAACATACAGGTTTTATCCTGTTACACTTACTTTTATAAGTCATATTATTTTGGGTTGGATGTCGAAATTCTGTTAGTATGAATGTTGAAATGCTTTTAGTTTGCTTTGTTAAGTTGTATTGTATTATCCCGCCACCCATTCTGTTTTATCCTGTCACTCATATTTTTTAACATCCCGCCACCTAACTCCACTGCAGAAATGCAGTCAAAGCACACATTTACTCTCTGCACTAACGTCAGTACATGTTTTTAATCAAAAAGTAGTCAAACACATTTACCTACCCAACACGTTAACCAACCCAACCAAACACATTTACTCATTTTTTGTCAAATTTTGCTTCAATAAATAGGCCATTGCTGTATACACCGAGAGCAACAACGTTGATTCAAAAATGCACTCAAAGAAAGCATTGTCAATAGTAACTCCACTCAGACCTTCAAACTCCTCAGGGCTGAAACATAAAACACAATATAGGAGTATAAAATTTCATTGTAATCATCATAAAAGATATTAAATAGTATATTAATACACCAATTTTTTCAAGTACCTTTCCCCTTGGTACCATTGTATTGCATCTGTCATCTCTCTTACAGCATAATTATTGGTTATCTTCTTCCAGAAAGCTTTGGAATAGACTTCCTTCTTCTTGTCCTTGTTGTCCTTGGTGTTGTCCTTCTTGGTGGTCTTGGATGTGTAAGGAGAGCTGAGAGAAGTAGAAGGCTTTGTATTACGCTTGGGAAGGATCATGCAAAACCACAGTGACAAAGAAAATATCATATCCTTCCATTCAACACAAACTATCCTGTCATACTCCAAAAACTATCCTGTAATTTCAGAAGTTACCTCTGTTTCTGTGGAGACACCTTGTTTGGAGAACGGCCACTAACATGCTTCATCCTTTTGCCAAACACAAGTTTGGGTTTGGAAAAATCACCTGCCTTGTCCTCCTCACCTTTCTCCACCTCAGTCATTTCTACATCAGTCTTTCCCTCCACAGTCTTTTGCTCCTCTGCCTTTCCCACCTCAGCCTTGGTCTCCTTATTCTTTTCCTCCTTAGTCTTGGCCACCTCAGCCCTTTTCTCCTCCTCAGCCTTTGCTTCCTCCTCAGCCTTTGCTTCCTCCTCAGCCTTTTTCTCCTCCTCAGCCCTTTTCTCCTCCTCAGCCTTTTTCTCCTCAGCTGTAGCCTGCTGAGTGAGCTCTTCCCTTGGTGCACCTTCAAGTTCATTATCTTTCAACTCATCTTGCACCTTAGGGTCGCTCTCATCCTTATCAGATGCCTTCTCAGCTAGCTCAGCAACAACATTCATACATCTCCTTCTCTTCTACCAACACCAATTAATTGAAAATCTTCGACCCCCTACAAACAATCTTGTCATACATCAATATATATCCTGTCATTCAACAAACACTTCCTAGACACCAATAAACTAATCATACCTCATTGTCACTCGAGTCTTTGGAGCTTACAAACTCCTCATTCAAGTTTACACAAGGAGCAACAACATTATCCACTGGCTCCTCAGCCCTTTTCTCAACATTCTCAACAACAACTTCATCAACATTGTCAACCCCACAAGGAGCAACAACATTGTCAACCCCACCCTGAACAACAACTTCATCAACAACATCTACTTCATCCCCAACAACATTATCCTGTGGAAAAAGATGGTCCTCCAACTCCTCATTATTACCAAAATCAAATATTGGTTCATGGTAAATAACAAGTCCTCTTTCCTGCAATAAAAGTTTCTTAAATCCTATATTTCAAGCTTCACAAACTATCCTGACATGCTATAGAAACCTATCATGTCATGCTTCACATTCTATCCTAGTATGATTTAATACTATCATGTCATGAAGCCCAAATTATCTTGTCATACTCAAATAATATCCTGTCATGATTTCATAAAAAACTAAATTAACAAAACAAAGTATACATACCTCATTCTCAGTTGTCACTGCCTTGTCCTCTGCTTTCTCACATCCATCATCTCCATCTCCACCATCATCATTTCCTCCATTGTCATCTTCACCACTGTCACTGCTTTCCACCTCATATTCTCCACTTTCCTCAGCATTCTGCTGTGTTGTCTCCATCTTATCTTCCCCACTGTCATTGTCCTCACTGACACTCTCTTCACTCTCAGACTCCTCTTTATACTCTTCACTCTCTTCACTAGAAGATTCTACTGGTTGCTTACCCTTCCCGACTGGTCTCTTGACACTCTTCCTTGCCATCCTCTTCCTAGGGACCTCCTCCTCCTAAGAAACTACATCGTTCTTCACTCTCTTCTTTCCCATCCTTTTCTTGGGGACCTCCTCCTCCTCCTCACAAACAAAGTTCCTTCTCTCCAGCCTTTCAATCCCCTGACAAAGACCAGCCTCCAACTTGTCAATCTTCATGAACAAAGTCTTCATAACCCCCATTAGCTTACCTTGTTCCCCAGTAGATTGTCCCTGGGATTGGTCTTCTTCTTGTCTAGGCTCACTGTCCTTTGTCTTTGACACAAACTCAGATGTAATCTGGTCAAAGAAGAGGTCCTCTACTTCATCTGAGAATTTGCAACCATTAAGCAAGTCCTTCTCAGATTCATCTGCAACCAGTAGAGGCAAGACTTCTAGACCTTCTCCTTCAAAAGACAGCCTTAGTGATCCATGCTCAGGGCATTGGGTTGCAGACCAACGCACTCCTCTGGGGATTTGGGTCTCACTAATCCTTGAGGCATACTGGACTCCAACTTAATGTACACACTCCCAAATCCACACCTACACATATACAAACAAAACCATTAGTAATCCTGTGACCCTTCAATATATATCCTATCAGGGATGTACTACTATACCTGAAACATCACTGTCATCCCTTGAAGGTTGTATGGTATCCTACCATCATCTGATATTTTTATGGACTTCTCCATGGATATCATTCTTCTTGCCATTGATCTGGTCAGTGCCCTGTGCAACTCCATGTAGGCAACTCTTCCCCATGGATAACTCCAAAACTTGTCAATGGTTTCCACTAACCTCACATGTTCAACTTTTACAAGCCTCTTCTTATCACCTCCAAGAGGAATCCCTTCCACAATCAGCAATAATGCTAACTTGAACTTGTGGTTGTCCAAGACTTTGTGCTTCATGAACCTTTTATAAAGGTCTTGCACTGAAGTTTTAGAACCATCAGGACCACCAAAAAAACTGTCCATCACTTGGTTGTCTTGCTTCCTAGATGATTTAATCTCCTTGGGAAGAGGGCCATAGTTCAAGCCAATTATCAAAGCAAACTCTTCCAGCGAAAATCTCAATGGCTGACCAGCAATCTCATACCATGTCTCCCACTTCTTTTCACTCTTCAACTGCTTGAAGAGAACTGAGTGCACGGTTTGAGAAGAAAAGGTCACTTGATTGACCATTTTCACAACATCCCCAAAAGGGCTGCCACATATTCTTCTCCAATCTTGGCAGGTTAGCTTAGACTCTATGTCTTTGAGATATTGTCTCCTACAGTTAATATTCACACGAAATGCATCTCCCTTGAAGTAAGCATACATCACCTACATAACATTGCAGGAAAATATTAGTAATATGTCAGGATGCACACTTCATATGACAGAAAACAGTATTAAGAGGTGGAGAGATATGCAAACTACACATAATCTCATTAACCCATGCACAAAGGAAATTCCTTACAAACTAAAATTTTTCACAAAACTTCAATCCAAATACTTCCACTACACAAACTCCTAAATGCACATAAGCTACACAAAACCAAAGTTCAAGTGTCGGGACACAGAGAAGAGGATGTCAGGACACAGTGAGGAGGCTGTCAGGATAACCCTAAACAATCTAGACATAGTGAGGAGAAGAGGATGTACATGCATTTCCTTAAAAACTAAAAATATTCAGAAACTCAAATCCAAATACTTCCACTACATAAACTGGTTCACAATGTATATGACAAGAAATATTTTTAGAGGTGTCAGGATTCATAATACACATGAAGAAATGAAATTCCTTACAAACTAACAATATTCAGAAACTCAAATCCAAATACTTCCACTACATAAACTCCTAAATGCACATAAGCTACACAAAAACAAAATTCAAGTGTCGGGACACAGACAAGAGTTTGTCAGGACACAGAAAGGAGGATGTCAGGATAACCCTAAACAATAATCAAATTATTCACAACTTTGTTCCCAACTCCAATTACAGGTGCAAATGTACATATTATCTCAAATTTACATGCATTGGCTTCAGTCATGAACCCTAAATTCACCAATTTAACTCATATACTCGAATTGAATAACAAAATTTCAGAAATTTCACTTACATTGTCGTTAAGAGCCAGAGGCTCCATGCTTCTCCATTTTTCCAAGAGATTCAATACCTCCTTCTTCCTCTGGGAGACTGTGGCTTCCCCTTTGGGCTCCGACTTCGCCGACGAACCCTTAGTAGATTTGGGGGTTTCTCAGTTTGCCTCTTCTTTCTTCCTTTAGAGTCTCCATGTGCGTCTCTCTTTCTTTTCTGGGGTGCGGGGGGTTTTGGAAGCTCTAGTCACGGCCATAACTGGAGCGGTAGGTGATCGGGAGATTGGGAGAAAGAGGGAGAAAGAGTTGTCGGAGGTTGCGAGCGGTTGCCGACGGTTGAAAGCAGTTGAGAGAGGTTGCGAGCGGCTGTCGGCGGTTGAAACCAGTTGAGAGAGGTCGGGAATGGTGAAAATGGTGAAAATGGTGAAAGGAGGGGCGAAGGCGAACAGTTTGAACGAGAGAGAGAAATGAGAAAATGGGTGAAGGTTGAGGATGATTAATGAGAAGTTAATTAAGTATGCTTAGGAAGCAGTTACTTTTCTTAAAACCGTCATTACAAAATAATAAATTTTTCTTTTTTCCTTTTATTATTATTTAAATTTCCTTTTAATTTTTATAAAGTGTTTTTTATTATTTTAATTTCCTTTTATTTTTTATTTATTATTTTGATTATCCTTTTTCTTAATTTCAGAAAATATTAAAATAATCATTTGAGTTAAAAAAATAAAGATAAATTAAATTATAATAAATCTTTTCTTTTTAATAACAAAAATATTTGTTTGGACTATTATAACCTTCAAATGGATATAACAGTCATATCCGCTTGAGAATGGGCATATGTGTAATTTAGGTACGAAAAAGGGGTATTTGGGACAATATTTTCTACACTTAAACATACATACATCTATGAATGAGAATATATTTATATTTGTATGTGCATGTCAATAATGAGAATATTTTTATGTCTATATGTGCATGTCAATAATGAGAATATATTTATGTTTGTGTGTGCATGTCAATGTAAAGGGATATTCATATGTATTTTTTATTTGTATATTCAAATAATATAAATCATTATAATATAAATCTTTCTCTTGTCTTTGTAGCTTTTTTGTATTATTATGTTACAAATTTATTCTCTCGTATATAGTTTATTGACTTTATCCATTACACGTTATAAATTCCATCTGAACAAGATCGATTCAATGGTGATGGGCACGACAACTTGGTAGTTGTTATTTATTACAAGTGAACTTTAGTTATACTCCCTCCCTCCGTTAAGAAATACTTGTGTCTAGAGTAATTTTAGGGAGAATTTATTGATTAAAATTTTAAACAAGTATATCTTTCATAATTTAAGTAATGAAATAGAAAATAAAGGAAATAATAGTGAGAGAATAAATGAAACAATCAATAACAGTAAGGTAATTTTAGAAAAAAGGGTGTAAAATAATGTTAAAAGACAAGTGATTTTTAACAAATAATTTTGACTCCAAGGACAAGTAATTCTTAACGGATGGAGTAAAGTCTTCTGTTACATATATGTGTCACATCACATGCCATGGTTTCGTATTTTATAAAAGCCAAGGTTGTGTTAGTTTCGGGTCATTTGTAAAGGAAAAACTAGTGTAGGTTCCGTGAATATCATAGGATTAATATTTATATAATGCTTATAATTTTTATAGAAATATTGTTAAAATAATAAATAAGTTATAGTTATATTTGTAATAGATAAATAATAATAAAAATGTTAATACATGTTTGCATTGTAAAATATATGTATGTAATAACATAGTGAAAACCACTAAATGATCAACCTTTAATATAAAATAGGGTGTGAATCCCATAATAAACCCTCTTATAGAGATAAATAAGAATGAATCTAAGCCATTGGATTAAACTAGCTACCTCCACTTGTAGTGGGGGTAGTTGTGGTGGTCCGACGGCCTTCCGGCGACCACCCGACGACTTCCCGGCGACCACCCGGTGGTTGTCCGGTAGAGGTCCGGCGACGGTCCGGCGGAGGTCCGACGACGGTCAGGCGGAGGTCCGACGTGGTCCGGCGGTGGTCCAATAATAAATGAAAAAGTTAAAGTATAAAAATAAATGAAAATTTAAGTGTAATTCAAATTGGTGAACATTTAAATATAATGTGATGAACATTTAATTATAATGTGATGAACATTTAATTATAATGTGATGAACATTCTGTTGGTGAACATGTAATTAAAATGTGATGAATATTCAGTAGAGTATATCAAAATGAACGTTTATAAACATTTTGATGAACATTTATGAACAACGTGATGAACATTTAAGCTAATTGTAATGAAATTTTGAGTAATGAACATTTTATTAAATGTCTGTGAACATTTTATTAAATGTCTGTGAACATTTAAGGATGTTTGATGAACATTTAAGTATGAGATGATGAACATTTAGGTAATTTTTGATGAAGATCAAGTGTTTTTCTACTCGAAATTATATTAAAGTGATGTTTGATGAACATTTAAGTAAGAGATGATGAACATTTATCAACATTTTGATGAACATTTATGAACAACGTGATGAACATTTAAGTCGATTGTAATGAACTTTGGCTAATGAACATTTTATTAAATTCTTGTGAACATTGAAGTATGAGATGATGAACATTTAGGTGAACATTCAGTTGATGAACTTTTAAGTATAATGTGATGAACATTCAGTAGAGTATGTACAAATGAACATTTATGAACATTGTGATGAACATTTATGAACACTTGTTCTTCATAAAAAATTGGTGAACATTTAAGTAGATTGTGTTGAACATTCAGTTGGTGAACTTTTAAGTATAATGTGATGAACATTCAGTAGAGTATGTACAAATGAACATTTATGAAAATTGGGATGAACATTTATGAACATTGTGATGAACATTTATGAACAACGTGATGAACATTTAGTAATAAATAATTTTGTAATATTTGTGAACAATTTTATACATCTTTGTGAAAATTTTATTCCGGTGAGGCCCGAAGATGGTCTGGAGGTGGTCCGGCGGAGGTTCGGTTGTGGTCCGGCGGTGGTCCGACGTGGTCCGGTGGAGGTCCGGCGGTGGTCCAATAATAAATGAAAAAGTTAAAGTATAAAAATAAATGAAAATTTAAGTCTAATTCAAATTGATGAATATTTAATTATAATGTGATGAACATTCTGTTGGTGAACATGTAATTAAAATGTGATGAACATTCAGTTGAGTATATCAAAATGAACGTTTATAAACATTTTGATGAACATTTATGAACAACGTGATGAACATTTAAGCTAATTGTAATGAACTTTTGAGTAATGAACATTTTATTAAATGCTTGTGAACATTTAAGTATGTTTGATAAACATTTAAGGATGTTTGATAAACATTTAAGTATGAGATGATGAACATTTAGGTAATTTTTGACGAAGATCAAGTGTTTTTCTATTCGAAATTATATTAAAGTGATGTTTGATGAACATTTAAGTAAGAGATGATGAACATTTATCAACATTTTGATGAACATTTATGAACAGCGTGATGAACATTTAAGTCGATTGTAATGAACTTTGGCTAATGAACATTTTATTAAATTCTTGTGAACATTGAAGTATGAGATGATGAACATTTAGGTGAACATTCACTTGGTGAACTTTTAAGTATAATGTGATGAACATTCAGTAGAGTATGTACAAATGAACATTTACGAACATTGTGATGAACATTTATGAACACTTGATATTCATCAAAAATTGGTAAACATTTAAGTAGACTGTGATGAACATTCAGTTGGTGAACTTTTAAGTATAATGTGATGAACATTCAGTAAAGTATGTACAAATGAACATTGTGATGAACATTTATGAACAACGTGATGAACATTTAGTAATAAATAATTTTGTAATATTTGTGAACAATTTTATACATCTTTGTGACAATTTTATTCCGGCGAGGCCCAAAGATGGTCCGGCGGTGGTCGGAGGTGGTCCGGCGGTGGTCCGGTGGAGGTCCGGCGGAGGTCTGACGGTGGTGACAAGGGGTGCCACGTGTCATCATATGGGCTCTTGGATCTCTCTTGATCCAAGGCTCCACATTTATTCTCATTTATCATTTTAACAAGTATTATTACATGACACTTTTCCTATAAAATATACACAAACCTATCGTATAGTAAATCAAAACTCAATTAGATAGTCTTATTTGCATAAAATAATGACCAAGCTATCAACAAAATAAACCTGTAAAAATAATCGTTCTACATCATACTCTCTAAAGCTTGAATTTTTGAGTTCAATAATCAGTTTTCATAACCTAGGGCATAAGATAAACATACTTAAATAAGAAACTACCTCTACAAGTAAATGGATAAACCCATTACGAAAATGACAACACCTAATCACTAAAATATGGTAACACTTATTCATAAATTTCTAAAATTAACTTCTTTAAACAAAGTTTATTGTATGTTCCTTATTGTATGCTCCTCATAAACATGGTTTATAAATGACCAAAGCTTTTGAATATGTGCATAAAATATACTCACTTGTAAAATATATGAAAAGTTTCCATACAAATATTTAAAATACTCACTTGTAAAATATATGGTAAGTTTCCATAAAAATATTCAAAATACTCAACACTAAAATATATGAAAAGTTTCCATAAAAATGTGATCTTGGCACCCAAGGCGTTCATCCAAATAGCCTACTTATAAGATCCTCTCCCTCTTCCCAATTTTCTCTCACCATACAATCTCTCACTTTCACAATCTCTCTGCAAGACTGTAATTTTCTTTCTCACTGATCCAACATTGATGGAGAAGATGAAGATCACAGAAGTATTCTGTGACAATTTCAAGCAAGAAGAAAGGTGTCTTCTCTCTTCTCTCTCGCTTCAACACAGTCGCCTTCGACACCGAACACCCCGTGCAATCTCCCAGACGCCACAATTCGCCGCCGACGAGCACCGCTACCGGGATCTCAAATTCAACGTCGAGCGCACCAAGCTCATTCAAGTCGGATTCGCCATCTTCAACCTCGAAATCTCTAAATTGGGCGGTGTTTGGCAGTTCAATTTTGTAGAAATATAAATGTGGAATAAAGATTTATAAACGAAAACGTTTTAGGCCACAACCAGAATACCTAAAACCACTAAATTTGGATTGAGAGAGCTCCTCAAGAACACGTGGCTAGACATACACAAAGGATAAAAAACCTTAAAATCTCTAAAGCTCATAGGTGCCCCGTAGAAGAGTGTTTTGTCCAACCAACTTTAATATATCTAGGCAAGTAGTCTTTTATAGACAAACTCACATCTATATTTGCTTACATGTAAAACCAAGACAACCACCCGTCTCGAAGAGATGACGCCTCTTACTCATTGGTCATGGCTGGCACAAATTAAGCTTGTATCCCAAAAAAGCAACGCCTCGTCGCAGATCCCAGAGGCTCTAATGGCATGTTTCTACACTCCTTCCAGCCCCATCATCGATCCAGGTGCAGATCTGAACAAATTTGGTATCCATTCAACTTTCTTTCTAAAATGGATGATCTTGACCCCCTCCGTTTGAGACACGGTTTCGAGCTCGATGATAACCCTATTCGAGTCAACTCTTCGGGCCAGGCAGCTACGGTGTCGCAAAGCGTCTTGGGATGGTTTGGAAAGAAGGCTCCATCTATTTCCAGCTTCTGGCGTCGTCTGAATCCAAGCTCTGAGAAGAAGATGGCCCCAAATCTCCTCCTTGTGCAGAAGATGGACCTCGATTACAGGTGCTCTACTCTTTACCCTAAACCTCGATTACAACCTTAGTCTTACCTTCAACTGCATACGCTCTTCTCAATCTCCCTTCTTCGAATTTCCTTTGTGTTTTCTTTTCTGTTGGAACTTCCGTAGATTCACCATGGAAAAGGGTAACCCATCCTTCTCAAAAATCATGTGTACTAATCCTTCTAACAAAAAAGCATCCCTAAAGGCAAAAAACAGGGCAAACCCCACCATTGTTATCAATGAGCCCACAAGTGATTCTATCAGGGACAAACTCCATCAAAATCCCTCAAACACTCCCTCCCTTTCCCCCAAGAATAAGGGGAAAGGAAAACTCTTCCCTGAGAATCCTTCCTATCTCAGCAGACTCTCAAAAGTCAGGGAAAATGTCAAGAAGCAAAAAGAATCATCCCTTATGGGATATCTCATCGGCAACCCGATTGAATGCCCCAAAATCTTTGCTAAAATCAAAAGCGAATGGAGATTTCTCCAGGGAGAAATCAGCTTGATTGATAGGCAATTTGGATGGTTTGAGATACACTTCTCAAACCCTTTAGACCTAAACAAAATCTGGGAGGGACGCCCATACCACTTGTTTAGCCAACTCCTTCTTCTCAAACACTAGTTTCCATCCTTTGACCCACAAACTGAATCTATTTCCCAACTGGATATGTGGATTAGAATCCCTCTTTTACGCTCTGATTTCTGCAACACTGAAGGTGTCCAAATTATTTTAGAAGAAAACAAAATTGGCTCTCTAATCATACTTGATCCTTTGGCCTTCAAGAGAAAATGGGCAAAATTCATTCGAATTTGTGCCCATATTGACTTCTCCAACACTGTACCATGTTACGTTGACATTCCTAATGAAGATGGATCCATGGAGAGGCTCACCGTCTGCTTCGAAGATATCCCCGAAGGTTGCGGTAACTGTGGGGCGCTGGACCACACATTCACTGAATGCCCGCTCAGAAAATTCATCCCTCCCACTCTCCAAATCTCAATCCAAAGACCACCTCCAACTGCTGATAACCCTCAGGTTCCCCAACCACAAGAGGATGTTGCCCAGAAAGCAGAGGAAGGAGAACGGACTGAAGTGGTCCCAAAGAAGAGTATCTCAAAGGGGAAGACTATAGCCCCTGATCAAGGCAACAAGCCGTATCTCAATCCCAATGGAGGTATTAAGATATTTTTCTCACACCCCCTATTTCTTCTAAACCACTCACATTGTTGCACAACCAAATCAGCCTATGTTGTCCAACCCTATCTCTCCGGGTTTCTATGTGCTTGCCTCTGCTGCTGCAAGTGTCAAGGGTGATTTGGTCCTGAAGGATAACTCGACTGAAGTTGGTATGGGATCCCAACCCCCTCCCCATGCTCCTGCACTGGATTCTGAGGGGCTGTTCAACATGGAGGAGGACAATCTCCTTGAGGAAGAAAATGAAGACATGCTATTCAAGATTGACGGTGAACCCATTCAAGATGGTGAGCTCCTCAAGCTGTTGGGGGCAGAAGTTGAAGAGGACCCTCCTAAAGACTACTACTCTGATGGCTCATACCACTCTTCAGATTCTATCCGTACCCACAACTCTAACTCCTCCATGGCTAAGAAGATGGGGATCTTGACTGTCCAAACAACCACAACTTCCACAACGGAATCCAACAAGAGGAAGCATCAGGAGGAGGAAGGAGACACTGCTGCATTTGAGATGATGGGGACCAAGAAACCCAAAAAAATGAAGAGTAATTTTTATGAATAAAATCAGAAATCAAATACTTTTGGCCACCTTGGGACAACACAAGTCCTGCTTTAGGTGTGTAGGGATGGCTTTGAATGGACCTAATACTAATTACTTCACCCCTAATTTGATTTCTAGGTTTAATCCTTTACATTTCAGCTTTATCTTTTTTAACATGTCTTTAAATTGGGTAGGGGGTGCACATGAACCCTACTCATGCAATTGTAATCTTGAATTTCAATTAAGAGGACTCCACTGTTGTGTTTATTATAATCCTTTTTACTATCAACATGAGTTTCTAACAACAATCTATACCAAGAATTTACAACCAGTGAGAACAAAGTTCTCTGGCTTTACCAGTTGTAGCCTTATAAGGCATGTTTTGCTCGTTTTCATTTTTTGTCTTACTAATGTTTCGTTTCTTCCTCCTCATTATCTTTTTACTAAGAACCCTTGTTTTAATCACTTACTTTCCTTCATTACAGGCAACAAAAGATGGAGAATACCAAGTCACAAAAGAGAAGTCACAACAAAGGAACAAGAGCTTAACATTAATGTAATAATGAACCATATGGTTTACTTGACCGGGATCACCAAGATAAATATGTATATCAAATATACTTCTCTGTTTTTAGGAATTATCAGATACACACTCTCTAATTTCTATCATTGTAGAAATTGCCAGCTTCATATGCAAATTAAATCGGTCAACAATGAAATCTTCACCACTTTACAATCTACACTAAGATGCTTTGTCATACATAAACTAAAAATTCGGACTTCAACTACCCACTACACCAATAACCTTATCTATGTATACACTAATAGCCTTCTACGAGGACAACTTTATATTATTACAACTAAACTTTCACATCTAATCATTTTAAAAAAAAAAAAAAACATTAAAACACTTTGACTTGGAACCGATCAAATATCAATACTCTAATGTAACACCCCAACTCCTGGGCGTTACCGCCGTGGATTTCCACTCGAAATCCACCAGGCTAAAGACAACAACATAACGATCACTACAGCGGAAGCGACTATAATACAAAGATATTCTAAAACCCAATATGAAAATTATAATATAAAATACACAACTCTAGACACTAAACTAGCACCACCGTCGAGCACCTCCAACTCCTCCATGCAGCTACCACATCGTACAAGCTAAAGTCCTGTAACCATCAGAATCAAAAGAAAACCCCAGAGTAACCTAGGTTAGAAGTTGGGATCTCAGGGTATGAACCCGCAATCAAACTACATCTCAAGAAACTAAACTGCAATTTACATACAACACATAAGACAAAGCATAAACGCAATCAACGTATCAAACGCACAACGATACTTAACAAGCACAGCGGAATCAACACTTAGTCAAACACAAGATAGACAATCACAATGCACCTCACGTGCTCACCCACATACAATTAATCATACAATGCAACACATAATTAGATAACACCACTTTAACACAAGCACAACAACATCAATTCTTTATCCACAACAACACAAGATAACACAACAAATACACCTCCAACGCGCATCAACAAACCACACACCAGGGAATAAGTTCATCAACTACAAGCACACACAACATCAACTTATTAACCACAACAACATCAATAATAGAAGCAAATTCTAATCTACCATACAAGCCAAACAACAACTCGACACATTAGGCATCACAACAAGTCGCATATAAAGGTAATCACATAAAACGTTTACGAACTTAATCCAAATTACAAACAAGGAAACACACAACATTACAGCCAGAGTCCATCAACGCAATCGTCAAGCGGGCCAGTCTGAGGCAAGCAACTAAGTAAGTCGGGGGATGACTCACCTCGAATCCAAGCATATATTATCCAATGAAGATCCATCATCAATCATAACCCGGCCCAAATCGATCTTTCATTCTGCAATACGAATTGGAGAAAATGGAGGCTGAAGAGAGGAGAGAGAGAAGGAGGAGGCTATGGTTTGTTTAGGTCTAAAATAACTTTATATACTAGGTTAAAGTGAAGTACGGTATATATATACTAGACTTAGAAAAATTAATTAGAATTAACTTAAGGACTTAATCACTAATTGAGAATAATAATAAATTATAATTATAATTCTTAATATATAATACAATTCAACTTAAGTTGTTAAAATCTCAAAATATATACATGAGTCGATAGAAGTATTTAAAAATACACAACTCAAGATAAAATATACGTATTATTTTTATTGAAACAATCAATAACCTTTTAAAAATTATACCTCTTTCATTAAAACCAATTTTCAAAATCACTCAAACAAATACAATTTCTATCGAAATTAGGGATATTACATATATTCCCCCTTAAAAATAATTTTCGGCCTCGAAACTAGAATTAAGCAACCACAATCACTAGGAAAAAAAACCCGCTAGCTACAAGATAATCAATAATTCATACACACAAACAAGACAATGTGGTGAGAATATCATCACTACAACTAACACAAGTAAATATAAACATGTGAGAAATTCATCACCTCATGTCAATTATCAAACGAAACGACGTCCTCGTAATGGACGAAACAATCAATCACCACTAGCTAGTCTCAACTGACATCAACTATATACAACAATCACACATTACAAATAATATTCGTATAGAATATAAAAACTTACAATCAATATATATATAATTATGTAAAAGAATGAGCAAGAATCATCTTACACAGTTCTCACCATTTTCACAACAACTATCAACTAACATAATTAATTCAAAAAAAAAAAAAAAACATCTCATCACAACATTCAACAGACATACTCATATCAATTAATTAACAAACAGCGTTGAAGTTAACTCAGATTTTCCAAACCAATCTCAACAACTTATAAAATAACATGACTCTCAAGTCACAAACTAATCTCGTATCAACAAACCTTATAAATTAGTATAACTCATCAATCTCAAATCAATTTCATAATAACCATCTTTCAAAACAACTCAAAAAGTTCAAGAACCTTTTCATGGCACCCTCCGACCTCAACTCATGGCACACAACGATCAGCATTCAGCTCTACACGTTGCCCATTATCGAATAATCAACTTCTTTCCCCGGCTGAGTCTCTACTTGAGCACTCGCCAAAACATTTTTCGTTTTTTAGAAGGGGTCCCTCCTAGCCGCATGGTCATACTCGGGGGTCACTTCCTCAAGGGCGAAATCAGCTTGATTGATAGGCAATTTGGATGGTTTGAGATACACTTCTCAAACCCTTTAGACCAAAACAAAATCTGGGAGGGACGCCCATACCACTTGTTTAGCCAACTCCTTCTTCTCAAACACTAGTTTCCATCCTTTGACCTACAAACTGAATCTATTTCCCAACTGGATATGTGGATTAGAATCCCTCTTTTACGCTCTGATTTCTGCAACACTGAAGCTGTCCAAATTATTTTAGAAGAAAACAAAATTGGCTCTCTAATCATACTTGATCCTTTGGCCTTCAAGAGAAAATGGGCAAAATTCATTCGAATTTGTGCCCATATTGACTTCTCCAACACTGTACCATGTTACGTTGACATTCCTAATGAAGATGGATCCATGGAGAGGCTCACCGTCTGCTTCGAAGATATCCCCGAAGGTTGCGGTAACTGTGGGGCGCTGGACCACACATTCACTGAATGCCCGCTCAGAAAATTCATCCCTCCCACTCTCCAAATCTCAATCCAAAGACCACCTCCAACTGCTGATAACCCTCAAGTTCCCCAACCACAAGAGGATGTTGCCCAGGAAGCAGAGGAAGGAGAACGGACTGAAGTGGTCCCAAAGAAGAGTATCTCAAAGGGGAAGACTATAGCCCCTGATCAAGGCAACAAGCCGTATCTCAATCCCAATGGAGGTATTAAGATATCTTTCTCACACCCCATATTTCTTCTAAACCACTCACTACTGCCTTGGATAGTCCTATGTTCCCTATCCCTCCTCTCATTCCCACCATTGTTGCACAACCAAATCAGCCTCTGTTGTCCAACCCTATCTCTCCGGGTTTCTATGTGCTTGCCTCTGCTGCTGCAAGTGTCAAGGGTTATTTGGTCCTGAAGGATAACTCGACTGAAGTTGGTATGGGATCCCAACCCCCTCCCCAAGCTCCTGCACTGGATTCCGAGGGGCTGCTCAACATGGAGGAAGACAATCTCCTTGAGGAAGAAAATGAAGACATGCTATTCTAGATTGACGGTGAACCCATTCAAGATGGTGAGCTCCTCAAGCTGTTGGGGGCAGAAGTTGAAGAGGACCCTCCTGAAGACTACTACTCTGATGGGTCATACCACTCTTCAGATTCTATCTGTACCCACAACTCTAACTCCTCCATGGCTAAGAAGATGGGCATCTTGACTGTCCAAACAACCCCAACTTCCACAACAGAATCCAACAAGAGGAAGCATCAGGAGGAGGAAGGAGACACTGCTGCATCTGAGATGATGGGGACCAAGAAACCAAAAAAAATGAAGAGTAATTTTTATGATTAAAATCAGAAATCAAATACTTTTGGCCACCTTGGGACAACACAAGTCGTGCTTTAGGTGTGTAGGGATGGCTTTGAATGGCCCTAATACTAATTACTTCACCCCTAATTTGATTTCTAGGTTTAATCCTTTACATTTCAGCTTTATCTTTTTTAACATGTCTTTAAATTGGGTAGGGGGTGCACATGAACCCTACTCCTGCAATTGTAATCTTGAATTTCAATTAAGAGGACTCCACTGTTGTGTTTATTATAATCCTTTTTACTATCAACATGATTTTCTAACAACAATCTATACCAAGAATTTACAACTAGTGAGAACAAAGTTCTCTCGCTTTACCAGTTGTAGCCTTATAAGGCATGTTTTGCTCGTTTTCATTTTTTGTCTTACTAATGTTTCGTTTCTTCCTCCTCAGTATCTTTTTACTAAGAACCCTTGTTTTAATCACTTACTTTCCTTCATTGCAGGCAACAAAAGATGGAGAATACCAAGTCACAAAAGAGAAGTCACAACAAAGGAACAAGAGCTTAACAGCAATGTAATAATGAACCATATGGTTTACTTGTCCGGGATCACCAAGATAAATATGTATATCAAATATACTTCTCTGTTTTAGGAATTATCAGATACACACTCTCTAATTTCTATCTTTGTAGAAATTGCCAGCTTCATATGCAAATTAAATGGGTCAACAGTGAAATCTTCACCACTTTACAATCTACACTAAGATGTTTTCTCATACAAAAACTAAAAATTCGGACTTCAACTACCCACTACACCAGTAACCTTATCTATGTATACACTAATAGCCTTCTACGAGGACAACTTTATATTATTACAACTAAACTTTCACATCTAATCATTTAAAAAAAAAAAACATTAAAACACTTTGACTTGGAACCGATCAAATATCAATACTCTAATACGTGTCTGAATAGCTTACTGCTCTTGCCTAACCGGCTAAATCGAAAGGATCCATATTGAGGCATTGTGCAAAATCGAAAGGATCCATATTTTGGCGCTTGTAGAAACCAGAACAAGCAGACAACCACCTAAACAATCATGGAACAAAGCCGGCTTTGATAACTTCTCCTATAGTCCCTCCTCTGGATTTTCTGGAGGAATTTGCATTATGTGGAAAGAACATCAATTAGTAAATGCAACAATATCACTATCTCATATAGACCAAAGATTCATAGGTCTCACGTACAAAATTCTTGACAAAAACATATCCATAATGCTTATCTTTGCTTACGCTTCGCCTAAAGAATATGAAAAGAACAAATTATGGGGAAAACTAATGACATTTATACAAACTTGTCAAATACCTTGTCTAGTTATGGGAGACCTAAATGAAATAAGTGACCCTTCTGATAAAATTGGGGGAAACTATCCTACAAGAGCCAAACTCGTCACACTTAACACTTTTAAAAACGATTGCGACTTACTCGAGATTCCGACCCAAGGAAACCAGTTTACGTGGAGGAAAAATCTAGCTGGAAGCGATAACATCCAAGAAAAATTAGATAGGACTTTGATCCAACAATCTATCCTACAATGGTTTCCAGACATCTTTACCCATAATCACGCCTTTTCATCTTCGGGCCATTGTCCCATTTCGGTATTATTAGATACTCCTTGCAACTGGAAATCCCAACCTTTCAATTTGAAAAAATATGGACACAAAGAAAAGACTTCGAAAATATAGTCAAACAAGCATGGCGTGTTGAACCCGAAGGATCAAATATGTTTAAATTAGTAAAGAAAACACAAGCAGTGAAGATAAGTGCAAAAAAATGGAATAAAACGACATTTGGTAACATATTTAAACAATTAGAAGAAATAGAAAACCAACTCCTCATTACCCAGCAAAACCTAAACCAAGAACTAAGCGAAATCCTAAAACAAGAGAGACTTATCAACAAAAAAGATAAACTTCTCTCATTTCATAAAAAATATTGGAGTCAGAGACCAAAAAAAAACACATCAAATCTATTGATACAAACACAAACTACTTTCACATAATTGTCTCTGGTAGAAGAAGTAGGAAAATCATAAAACGAATCACAAGACAAGAAGGAACCGTTATTATTGGACTAGAAAACATTAGAAATGAAATCAGAAGTGATTTTGCCAAAAGATTCAAGAAAAGCACTACTAATCAAAACAACTTGCATAACTTGCTTGCTCTTATAGACAATGAAATTCAGCCAATGGAACACGAGAACTTAATTAAACCTCCATCAAATGAGGAAATCAAAACTGCAGTTTTTAGCATTGGTAGTAATAAATCACCAGGTCCTAACGGGATGTCAGCCCTCTTTTACCAAAAATATTGGCATATTGTCGGACCTCTTGTCATCAAAGCGGTCAAAGGATTTTTTCACTCTGGAAAGATTCTAAAACAAATAAATCACACATTCATAACGTTAATCCCAAAGTCTGATGACCCCTCATCTACTAATCACTATAGGCCAATAAGCCTATGCTCAACAATTTATAAATTTATTTCTAAAATCCTCACTGGCAGAATGAAACCTATACTACAACACCTCATCCATCCCTTACAAGGAGCCTTTGTAGCAGATCGAGCAATACAAGATAATATCTTAATAGCACTTGAAATCTTTCACTCTTTCCGACAGAAAAAAGGAAAGGAGGGATGGATTGCAATCAAACTAGATATGGAGAAAGCTTATGATAAAATTGAATGGGACTTTATTATAGCCGTTCTCACCAAATTCGGATTTCCCCAAAAATTTATTGGATGGATTAAAGAATGTATCCAAATTGTTTCCTTCTCGGTACTAGTTAACAATGGACCTACAGATGTATTCTACCCTGAACGAGGACTAAGGCAAGGAGACCCCTATCCCCTTTCCTTTTTATCCTAGGAGCAGAAATTCTTGCTCGGAAATTACAAATTGAGTCTCAAAACAACAATCAACTAGGTTTTAAACTCACAAGACATGGCACTTCTATCCCTTTCCTTGCATTTGCGGATGATATCCTTATCTTTGCAAAAGGAAACCAAACTGCATGTACTCAAGTAAAAGTTATAAATGAAGATTATTGCTCTATATCGGGCCAAAGAGTAAATTACCACAAATCTGTCTTTCAACTAACTAAAAATACCCAACCCCATATGAGTAGGCTGATTTAATCAGTTT